>CM055118.1:915537362-916821072 GCA_029206835.1 Rana muscosa
CCACGCCCCTGAGCCGCTTCTGAGAAAGAGATACCCAATGCATTCGGCCTGTTGCCTTTCCTATCCTGACCAGTGGTGACAGCGACACCCACTGTCAGGAGGAAAATCATGCAACCAGCCGAACTGAAACAGAGTACAATTTGTAACACAATCCTTCTAAACCAAACTATTGCTCAGACAACTATAATTTTAACACATAGTGCCCACTCATTGGGAGCAGGGCGCTACATATAAAATGTTGCAAAACTCTTTGTAAGTCAGATGGGTTGAGATTGTACATACTGTATCTCTGACCTGCTGCACGTCACAAAACCATTTTAAAAATCTGTTTAAATCATGGCAGGGAACCAATCCTATTTCTTTAAGAATTGTGTCTAATTCATTTGTTTTTAAATGCTTCATTACAAGCTGAACTTCACCTGTATTATTATTATTGTTGTAAACTGTGGTGGTCACAGTGGGTGTGGCTGGCAATGAATTATCAGATTTAATATGAGGTTCTGTTTCATTTGATAGAAAGTTTGTGTTTGTATTTTGCTGCAGATTGCTTAATCCAAGATTTGATGCATATCTGCATTCCTGAGATCTCTTCTCTAGTTCCATAATTCTTCATTTTAATCTCTCATTTTCCTCTGATAATTCATCACAACGTTTAGATTTCTCAAGCAAAGCTCCCCCAATGGTAACTGCATGCAATTTTAAATTTACTGTCTCAGTTTCTGGTTTTGTAACCTCTGACAAACCTTATGGCTATTATATCAACTGCATTCTGTAACTGGGCAATTTCCTCAACCTTTTCATTCAAAGAACTTTCCATTGTTAAACAGCAAGATAACAAGCCCTGCACAATACAACCTTTTCTTTTACTTTCTGAAATTTTGCTATCAAAAGCATTTTTTATCTAAAAATTCCTTCATCATAGTCCACGTCTGCTTACATTTTTCTGGAATTTCATAAGGACCCGCCATGACGCTTAATACATTTTAATACCCATCTGTTAACTTTATCAGAATTGACACTAGCTTCACACTGAGTAAGCATTTTGAGTATATTACTAATAATAATAAAAAAAAGGGATTATTTTACTCATCGCATTTGAGGCTCCACCTTGTCAGTTCCGGTCTTCTGATACACGACAGTCCTTTTTTATTCTTCAGTTTCCAGTCTCCAGAGAATAATTCTGGGGTTCCAAACTTGTTTAATTTTGTAGATCAGACTCTTATGTCACAACCAGACATTAAAGTCACAGCACAGTTATTGGGTCTCCATCAAACTTCTGTCTACCTCACAGGATTGTTGTCATCAGGACTTCTGTTTACTAAGTCCTGAAAATGATCTTCTGGTCGCTTGAACGGCACCAATGTAGTGATATAATATAGTCCGGTTAGATAATTGATATTTAGTTATTATAATGATGAAGTAAGTTATGTTCCGCAGCAACACAAGTTCTCCAGAGAGAGACACTTTATTTGGACTTCCAACCATAGGCGTGCGCAGGGGGGGGTGCCGGGTGTGCCTGGGCACACCCTAATCCCCTGACATACTTGTCTACACCTGGATGAGAGGGGCAGCGGGCGGCATATAGAACAACCCGATGCTCTGTATTTTCCACCCTACAGCCGTTAAATGCCTTTGGGAGGAAGAGGAGGATAAGCAAGCATTCAGGGGCTGCATGGAGGAAAATGCAGACCATCGGTTGTACTATATGCCGCCGCCCCTCTCATCCAGCCTGGTGTACTAGAACTGCTGGCTCCGCCTACCAGCTCCCCCTGACTCCTTCGTTCTAAGTACAGTAACTGCTGCAGGACCGCCCACCCAGCTTCTCCGCGGCTCCGTCCATTGAATTTAGAGCAGCAGGCAGATGGGGGCATGACGTCCGGGGGACTGGAAGAGCCAGCTGATCCAGTAGGAAGAGCGGAGGAGGTCTCCACTGTGTGAGCAGACACGTGAAGCCTGGAGGGAGCCGGAGACACAGCAAGCATGGAGCCCACACTGAGAGCAAGTGAGTGCCACCAATCCCATCCTTCCCCCCCACCCAGCACTGCCACTCGTCCTATCTTCCCCCCACCCAGCACTGCCACTCGTCCTATCTCCCCCCCACCCAGCACTGCCACTCATCCTATCTCCCCCCCACCACTGCCACTCATCCTATCTCCCCCCCCACCCAGCACTGCCACTCATCCTATCTCCCCCCCACCCAGCACTGCCACTCATCCCATCTCCCCCCCCACCCAGCACTGCCACTCATCCTATCTCCCCCCCCACCCAGCACTGCCACTGATCACATGCTCCCCAGCACTGCCACTCATCCTATCTCCCCCCACCCAGCACTGCCACTCATCCTATCTCTCCCCACCCAGCACTGCCACTAATCTCATCCCCCACCACTGCTGCCACTGATCCCAGCCCCCCCCCCAGCATTGCCACTGATCCCATGCCCCCCAGCACTGCCACTCATCCTATCTCCCCCAACAAGCACTGTCACTGATCCCACCCCTCTACCACTGCTGCCACTGATTTAATGCCCCTCAACACTGCCACTCATCCTATCTCCCCCCCAGCATTGCTACTGATCCCCCCTCCACTGCCATGAATCCCCCACCACCACTGATCCCATCAACCCCCAGCACTGCCAATGATCCCCCCTAACCTTGCCACTCATCCCATTCCCCCCAGTACTGTCACTGATCCCATTACCACACCCCCACCACAACCACCATCAACACCACAGATCCCATCAACTTTCCAACACTGCCACTGATCCCATCCCCCCCCAGCACTGCCACTGATCCTATCCCCCCAGCACTGCCACTGATCCCATCAATCCCCTAGCACTACCACTGATCCCCACCCCCCCACCATTGCCACTCATCCCACCCCAGTACTGCCACTGATCCCATTACCCCCCACCACAACTGCCACTGATCCCATTACCCCCCACCACAACTGCCACAGATCCCATTACCCCCCACCACAACTGCCACTGATCCCATTACCCCCCACCACAACTGCCACTGATCCCATCAACCCCCTAGCACTGATCACCCTCCCCCTCTCCAGCACTGCCACTGATCACCCCCCCAGCACTGCCACTCAATCCATCCCCCCAGCACTGCCACTGATCCCATTCCCCTCCCCCCACCACCACTGCTAACTGATCCCATCTCCCCCCTCTCTCACCCCCACTTTCTCCCTCTGACCAGCTCAGCCATAAGATGTAAAATGTATTAGAATATAAAAAATAGTTTTAACACATTTCAAAATGTTGGTTTGCATTTATTTAAAAGAGTGTGTGTCTGTGTGTATGTGTGTGTGTAATATATATATATATATATATATATATATATATATATATAATGTGCGTGTGTGTGTGTATATATGTGTGTGTGTGTGTATATATATATATATATATATATATATGTGTGTATATATATATATATATATATATATGTGTGTGTATATATATATATATATATATATATATATATATATATATATATATATTATGTACCCACACACGTGTGTGTTTGAGTTTTGGGGTGCACACCCTAATCCAATAGGCTGCGCACGCCTATGCTTCCAACACAGAACAAAGTTCAATACTTGCAACAGATGACAAAGATCCCACAGAGTAAATATGACAACTAATACCAGCCTTCAGAGTTCCATGTTTAGATCTGTGCCTTCATATCCATGGAGAATATGAACAGACTGACTGAATGCCAGCTTGCTCAAATACTCGGCTGACACTGGGGGGGTTTCTGCCAGATCAACCAAACGTTTCCCATGAATACACCCTCAAGTCTAATTACCATCAATAAATACTTCCTTAAGTATGTAAACAATGTACCCTTTGAAATGTTCAATTAGGTTAACAGGCCACCTCACACACCTAGGTAGTCTTGCATAAGATCACCACATCAAAGGGTCTTCAGCTGTCCCTTTGATATGTTAAAATTCAGTAGGCTCGGACAACTCAACCATTGTCAACTGAAATCTGGCCTGGTCAATATTGTACTTGTACATATATATAATAATATAATATCCCACATAAATCAGCCAACATATTACAACGTCTACCTCGTGAAACTTTATTTTTTCTTTCAGAGCAACTGGACTTTGCTTCAACATTCAACTGGAGATATCCTTTTAATGACTATATACTGTATATCTGGGTATATGTGTACAATTCCACCAGGACTCTTGTTGGGCCCTTTTCTGATAACACCTGTTTGTACATCCAGTCTCTTACTCACAGAAGCACGCACATTCCCAGTTACACGTCTGTCACCAATACTAATTTAAACAGGGCTTCTGCACTGGCTTATTGCTGTTTGTTCTACAGTGGTTCTGAGTCCCGTGCCTGACCTCTTATCTTGACCCGGCTTACTCTTAACCATCCTTGTCTGTTATCTGCTCAGCTTTTCTATGGATTCTGCCTCTGCCTCTGCCTTCTGCTCTTGTCTGATCCATTTACCATTTCTGACATTGGTCTGTGACTTGACCAGTCAAAGAGGGCAGACAGAAGAATGATCTACCTACCTGTTACCGACCTGGCTTGCCTGACCCTGCATCCAGCTCTTCCAGCCTGCTACAGCTCCCTCAGTCCAGCACACCATCTTTTGTCTCCTGCTTCCTGCTGCGCATTTGCAGCCTGTCTGCTTCCAGTCAGGCCCTGCTGTCACATCTGCCTGATGTCAGCTGTTCCATCTCCTGGCATTCCTCCAGTAAAGCTTCAGCTACTACCAACGAAGACTACTGGACTGATCATAGCCACTCTTACCTCGCCATGTGGTTACTGTTCCAATATCAGTAATCCCCAAGCCAGAGCTGTACAAGAGGCCTTCCTCCGCACGTTGGCTCACTAACCAGGTACGTGACATAAACATTATGACCATAAACGACTTAATCTAGAAATATCTCCTTAGGAAGCCAACTAGAGTATTCTCTGTATCACATAGTTACTTCACAAAACATTCTGTATTGATTGTATAATATAGAAGAACAAGTCATTTGAAATTCACATTGTCTTTTGTCTTGCTTACATATTGGAACAGTGTTACAGGCATACCCCACTTTTAAGTACACAATGGGTTTTATTTACTAAAGCTGGAAAGCCCAAAATCAGGCTAATTTCCGCATAGAAACCAATGAGCTTCTAACCCCAGCTTGTTCAATTAAGCCTGGTAATAAAATCTGGAAGCTCATTGGTTTTTATGCAGAAGTGAGACAGATTTTGCGCTTTCCAGCTTTAGTAAATAAAACCCATTGTGTACTTAAAAGTGGGGTATGCCTGTACTGTATTCCTGCACTCTGTTTAAATTTGTAAAACTCATTAACAATCCATTTATTTAAAGAAAAAAAAGTGAGCAAAGGGCAAATCTTGGGAAGGAGAATGAAATTTTATGGATTTTCACATTCTGTCCAGCACATGGGTAAACCAATAAGAAGGTCTTTTGGCTTTCCCATTAGTAGACTCAGTTACTCTAAGCAACTTGTTGACGGGCGAGTATGGGATGGGATAAATACAAAAAATCTATCCAAAACTAAAAGTTTTTTCTTTATTAATGGCTGCCTAATGCCCTGTACACACAAGCGGAATTTTCGTTGGAAAAAAGCTTGGCTTGCATACACACGGTCACACAAAAGTTCTCTGAAAAACTGAAAAAATGTCTACCTATTTCCGTCGGAATTTACGACGGAAAAAGTCCTTTTTTCCATCGGAAATTCCGACCGTGTGTACGCGGCATTACAGTAATAATGAATTTGGCATTAAGCAGTTAAATGGTAATTATTAAGGGCTTCCTTTTTCGTTTTCGGCAGTCCTATTTGCTGCAGGAAGGATTAAAATACCCTATGTTAGCACTACTAGGTCTCCAGCAGTCCAACATCCCCCACCCCTTCCTGCCCAGTGCTTCTATCAATGGTGTTCAAGCTCCCTGAGCAGTGCTCGTAATTAGAGCACTGGATAAAGAGCATGTCGGACTGCTGAAAACCCAGACCACTGCTCTCTGTGTTGAGTATGTTGAGTTGCAGTCCTAACTAGCGTGCTGCTAGCACAATGTAGTATTACAACTCTAAAACCCTTAAAACTAAAAAGAAGCCCTTAATTGTTACTGTTTATAATGCCTGGCTGCATTACAGTCAGGGCTGGTGCTACCACTAGGCAAACTAGGCAGCCGCCTAGGGTGCACTGCTGACTAGGGCGCCTGGCCACTGGTGTTCCTACTCTCTTCTCTCTGCAGCAAGCAATTAAGTCTCAGCATCAGCAGGCAGCCGCCGATCCGTTCATGCATAGTGTCAGGGGCATAGCAGCGGTGGAGGACTGTGTCCGTCTCCCCACTCCAGGATGAATGGAAGAAAGCAAACATTCATTGATGGGCACTGGTGAGGCTGCATTGATGGGCGCTCGTAGGCTGCATTGATGGGCGCTGGTAGGCTGCGTTTGATGGGCGCTGGTAGGCTGCATGGATGGGAGCTGGTGAGGATGCATTGATGGGTGCTGGTGAGGATGCATTGATGGGTGCTGGTCAGGCTGCATTTGATGGGCGCTGGTGAGGCTGCATTTGATGGACACTGGTAGGCTCCATTGTTGGGCGCTGGTGAGGCTGCATTTGATGGGCACTGGTGAGGCTGCATTTGATGGCACTGGTGGGCTGCATTTGATGGGCACTTCATTAAAAAGGTGGGGTATACATGGACAGGGCATAGGGGGTGGAGCCAAGGGAGCGGCAAAATTAGGTTTTGCCTAGGATGTCAAAAATCCTTGCACCAGCCCTGATTACAGTAATACAGTAACTGGGATATGAGAAATAATTATAGACATTGACACACTTACACCTGCACAGGTTGAACTGGATGGACTATTGTCTTTATTTAACCTTACCTACTATGTAACTATGAGGAAACTTCAGCCAGGCATCGAGCTGCACCTTAAAGTGTATCTTAACCCAAATGTTTGACTTTTTGTTTAGGATAGAGTAGGGAATCGTTAAATCCCTTTTAGTTTTTTTTTGTCATTCCTGCATCAGTGAGGACATTTTTCTTCCTTTACTGTCTTGTATCCTCAACAGGTAATGATAGGAAATCTCTTCAAAATGAGGAAAGTCCCCCCTTAGACAGATGTCACTTGAACAACAGTGTCCCCAGTGGAAAATTTTCCCTCTATTCCGGTTCTGGTGATAACTAAAAAGTTTGGATTTAATTTTTCATTTAACCACTGTTTTACCACAAAGCAAATGTCCCTTTAAATATAACTACAAGGCAGCACAATCTCAGCATATCAGAACAAGGGCCATATGTTTGTTCTACCTAAGCCAGAAATTGCACACAATTGTATACTGTAAACAATTATACTATAAAAAGGAACCAACCAATCTGGAAAGAAGAAGAAGAAGAAGAAGAAGTCCCCATCCCTATCCAAGTTCAATATCCCTCAATAAAACATAAAAAAAAGCACAAGGACTACTTTCATGTCTTTGGATGAATGACAATTGTGTGCCTGGCTGGGCCAGGGTGACAGACGGACCACAATACTCAGCAGCTCCTACAGGGGTACCGCTACATCAGTATCATAAGCAGATTCAGGGCTGTCACTCAAGCTTAAGGTCATGGTCAATAGCTTTGTATTTATGACAACTATTGTATTCTAGGGGGAAATTCCTAAATATGGCTTAAGGATCGATGTTAAGAACTGCTGTTCTATTGTTCTATAGTATTCCCCTGGCAGTTATAATAAAGGTTATGTAAGGAAGTGGGGAAGCAGGAGCTGGGCAAGCACAACAGGTTGGTTTACTAAAACTGGAGAGTGCAAAATTTGGTGCAGCTGTGCATGGTAGCCAATTAGTTTCTAACTTAAAGGATAAGCTTTGGGAACATGTTACTTGTAGTCAGAGTCTTCACTAGTGAATAGTCAGAGTCTTCACTTGAGAATGTGATACCCTAACTACCCAAGGCTTGAGTTGTGCCATAGCCTGCTGGTCAGTATGCCTAAAAGTGGGCATACCCTGAGTATGACTGAAGAAATGAAATAAGTAAATGATTGTATGCAAAAAGGGGGAACGGGTGGGTGGGGACCCAGAAACCCCGCCGACGCAGGAGAGGAGAGAGGAGGGGGGATAAATAGCCCCCAGACTCCTCCTACCATCTCAGGCTAGCCTGCGGCCAGCCTTCTAACTTGTAGTCAGAGACTTCACTAGTGAATAGTCAGAGTCTTCACTGGAGAATGTGATACCCTAACTACCCAAGGCTTGAGTTGTGCCATAGCCTGCTGGTCAGTATGCCTAAAAGTGGGCAAAAAGACCCGGACTAGGAGAGTTTGTAAAAGAAGAAGGGCAGGTAACAAACCGCCTGGATGACGTCAATGATTGGGACTGGTAAGTATCCGTTACGATAGCAGAAACCAGCGACCTAAGAATGAAGACTAGAAGGGCCCCATCTGACAGAACTTGAAAACCTGCCTAGAAACCAACCGACTCTCCCCTACCTGACTGGATAAGCCTACACCAGAAAACACGGACATGGGAATGAACCGCTAGTGGCGAGCGGACACTTGGGAGAAACGGAACAAGGGCTGTCCCGAGGAGCCCCGGGGAATAATGCAAGGGTTGTGCCCAGCCACCAGGATGAAAGATGAGTATCTCCGTGAATACCTACAACCCCTGGCCTAACCGTCCATACATGGTAAGGGGACGTGAGAGGGAGAGATGCCAAAAAGGACGAACTGACAGGAGTGAAGGGGGGTCTAAGAGCCGGACACCTGAAAGAAGTGTTGCAGGAGTGGATGGATGATGTCAACACGCTGAAACGATACGCCCCGATGACCGCACAGAACCAGACATGGCATGACCCAACCTACCAGAGTGACAGTGAGCTCCCCTCGGAACCGGCTGGGCCTGTAGAACCGAAGGCTTGCCAAACCCGGAACCAAGGAGATGCTGAACTGCCTGCCGAAATGCAGTAGCTGGGGTGTGCTGACACCCTGTCCAAGAGAGTTAGAACACATACAACCTGTCCAGTGAACATGAGAGGCCGTGGGGAGCCTGATTGGCCCGCATCCAACTGCGCTAAGAATACGGCCCAGAGCATGCATCGTGCTGGTAACTAGGACAGAACAGGAAACAAACTGAAATGTACCGCCTACCCAGTAGTGGCTGGAAAAGGAAACCCCCGAGTTGACTCACCGCCACGCAGAGCCAAGAACGACCAACTCCCCAACGGCGGAGTACCACCCTGGTCAGAAACCCCCACATGGAGTGGAAGGGATGAACCTGCCTGTGATGCCGCCGAAACATGCAGCCTGCCCCAACCCTAACATACAAAGTAAAAAACAACAGACAACCAGACACAAGACACCACCCCTCCGTACCTGCCTGGGACAAAGATGTGAGCAGAAATGACCAGACCTCAGCGCGTGAATGAACCTGACGACAGATCCCACCCTAGAGTATGTAGTAAGTGTGTGTAGTAAGTGAGCCCGAGTAACCTGCCGCGCAGAGACAGGTAATTAAAAACGAAACACTCAGGGCCGATGTACCCACGGACCGTGGTGGGTAGTGGTTGTATAGGCGTAAGAATGAACGTGCACGTATGACGTATGGTATACAGGCGAGAAGATTGTGGTCAACAACCAATTAAAAACGAAACCTCAGCCCGTATGGATCTGTAGACGTGACAGATCCTAAGATGCGCACCCTGGCTAACTACCCCCGGTATGAAAGAACCTGAACGAAAGGTGTGACGAGACAAGGAAAACAAACAATGCTGCAACGGCTGTGGGTGCGAGCGGTGACTGCACGGCACCGCCAAGCTATGACAGAACATGCTAAGACTGGCTGACCTGCTATACTGAAACACGCTGGGGTAAAATATGCTAAGACAGAACACAACCCCCTCTGTACCAACCCCCGAGCGAAGACATAAGCAGTGAAGGTGGGACCATAGTATAAATGAACCTGAAAAACGACCCCCCCCGGCATGTGACGTGAGTGAGCGCAAGGAAACTATTACGCAATGACAGATCGTAGAAACTGAACCCTCAGGACCTGAGTACCCACAGACCGTGGTGGGTAGTCCTGCAGATGAAATGAAACAAATGCAAACGTATGATGTGACGTAACGGGCGAGAAGATTGTGGTCAAAGAACAAGACCAATGAAAAAACCTGAGCCCGTAAGGATCTATAGACGTGACAGAAACCGAGATGTGAAACCTAGCCAACTGAACCAGGAATGCAAGAACCTACAAAAGTATGATGAAATCTACGGAAGTAAGATGATACGAAACTGACGAAGAAGAAAACAGCTACCGGTGTAAGCTGAACCCTCAGGACCTGAGTACCCACAGACCGTGGTGGGTAGTCCTGCCGATAAAATGAAACGTATGCAAATGTATGACGTAACGTAACGGGCGAGAAGATTGTGGTCAAAGAACAAGACCAACGAAAAAACCTGAGCCCGTAAGGATCTGTAGACGTGACAGAAACCGAGATGTGAAACCTAGCCAACTGAACCAGGAAATGCAAGAACCTACAAAAGTACGATGAAACCTACGGAAGTAAGATGAAACGGAACTGAACGAAGAAGAAAACAGCTAACGGTGTAAGCTGAAACCTGCACAAGCTGACAGGAAAAACGCCATGACAGGAAAACGCTACAACAGGAACACGCCATGACCGGAAAAGCCATGACAGCAAAACGCTCACAGGCCGCTGAAAGCAACATGCTGCCGCCAGAACCGCTAAGACAGAAACCACGTGACGCATGAATACCCGAACGATCGTGGAAGTGAAGCTACTCCACCAAACAGCCCCCCTTACCTGAACATCATCCCCCCACCCCTGGCTCAGAGACCCAAGGTAGACTGGATACATTGAGCAAGATGCGGCTGGCTAGCCCCCCCGGCTCGCAGAGCCAAGTCAGGACACCCCCAGAATAACGCATGGAAAACCGCCAGACGTGACCTGTGGAGACGTGGGTGGACAACCCCTCCCAAGCTGCTAGGGTGACCCCGGAGAAATGGTGGACAGCCCCCCCATGCTGCCAGCGTACCCCTGGAGAGGTGGGTGGACAGACGCCCCCTGTAAGCCAACACAGCCCAGCAAACTGACAATACCACCAGTGACCCCCAAGGTAGACTGGGTCCGAGCCAAGATTCGGCTGGCTTGCACCCCTGGCTCACAGAGCCATGCCAGGACACACCCAGCCAAGCATAACCTCACTGGCATAGCTGAGGAACTGGGGATGGGACAACCTGGACCAAGGGATGGAAGCAAAGGCCAACCCTGCCGTGCCGTGAGCAGCCCCCCGTCCCTCCCAACCAAGCCAGTGACCACAGCTGAACCGCCGCCCCCCGCCTCAGCTGCCCGGCGAGCACCGGGAGGAGTAAGCGTGGCGGGAGGATGGACCCCCCCATGCTGCCCCACCTCGTGCTGACCTCCAAGCCAGAGCAAACCCAGAGGAGCGAGTGCCCGGAGGAGTGGGAGGGTGGACGGACGCGGCCCCCCCAAGTGCCCGGGGGAGGGAAGTGAGTGGACAGACTCCCCTAACACAGATGCCCCCCCCTGCATGACATGAACAGTAAAAGATACGTGGAAGCAGAACACAAAAGTCCCCCTCTGTTACAAAACATAAAGCAATGACAGTGGGGTGCGACCTCCTGTGTGATACGACCCGTACAATACACCATGTGGAATACTTACCATCTGATGGGTGTCCCCCTCCTCTGGTACAGTAAACCACCACTGACTCCCGGCCGACCGTGCTGCCACTCTGAGCACTGGAAGCACCGGGAGAAAAACAACAGGCGACAAGCATGTTTAGACTGAATGACCAGAAATACTGACACCTAAACAGTGGTGCCCCCTTCCCCTTACTCCGATGCCCCCAGGAAGGACGAACTGCAGTGGGCAGACCCCCCTCCTCCACTACCTTCCCCCCCCTGCCTGGCGGAGAGGCATCCGGAGTGCCACCCCCCCCCAGCATAACAAACAAACCGGAGGAGAAGAAACCATCAGCACCAGACTCCTGGCAGCTGCTCTGAGCTCTGGGAAAACAGGCGGCTGACCCCCCCACTATGCAAACTGAGCCCTGGGAAAGTGGATGGATGCTCCCCCCCCCTCCACCGGCGCAAGAACCAGGAGAAGCAGGTGGGCGGTCTCCAACCAGCGGGAGCCCAGAGGCGTGTGCGGACGCCCTCCCCATGAGCGCTGGGAGAGGCGGGCGGGCAGCCCCCCCCCCGAAGCCGGTGGACAGTTGGGATGAAGGAGCAGGACGGGTAGGTGGAGGACAGACGGACGGCACCCCCCCCCGCATGAGCGCCGGGAGAAGCGGGCGGCCCCCACAACACTGGTGGCACAAAGAAACCGGAGAGGTGAACCCCCCACAGCACCAGACTCCCGGCTGAGCGTGCTGCTGGTCAGAGCTCCGGGAGAAACAGGCGGCTGACCAGGTGGGCCTCCTCCATGCGAGACGGAGCCCTGGCAATGCTGGAGTGTGGATGGCCGCCTCCCCACTCCCCCGGCGTGAGCACCAAGGGAAGCAGGCGGGCGGTTTCCATGGAACCCCGAACCAGGACGTCTTATGGTGAACCCAGCAGGGAGGGAGGGTGGACGGAGGGGCCCCCGCTCTCACAGCGAGGGCCCCCCAGGAAGAGTGGGTGGACGAGCGGTCGGCCCTGCAAGGAGGCCAGCGAGCGGACATTAATGAGCGGGCATGACACCACCCCCCCCCACAAAGATACCGGTAGGTAGGCGGCCCCCCTGAAGATGCCCGAGTAAGCACAGGGAGGGGGACCGCCACGAGACTCCAGCAGCCGATCTGCTTCCCTGCCCGAAACCGGAAGTGACGTCCAACGACCCAGAAACCCCGCCGACGCAGGAGAGGAGAGAGGAGGGGGGATAAATAGCCCCCAGACTCCTCCTACAAATTCAGGCTAGCCTGCGGCCAGCCTTCTAACATGTTCCACCCATTTTTAGGGTGGAACATGTAACATGTTTCCAATGCTGCAGCCGCTGCCCGTTTCCCCCCCCCCTCCCTGTGGCAGCAGTACGGGAAGACGTTTTTCCGTACTCCCCCCACACGGCTGCATCAATTCTTCACACAGCTCTGTGTGTGAATGAACTACAAACCCCGGCATCTTTTGCAGTTGTCAGCTTGTAGTTCTCAATGAACTACCACAGCTCTGTGGAGCGCTGTGGTAGTTCATCGATTTCTTCATGTCAGTGCATCTGCATGGCCAATCAGGATGCACATGTAGCGGGAGGTTGCTGCGAGTTATTACATCCACTGATACCACCCTGCTGCCAGACATCCATTAGACACACTCTTTTGGTCTTTTGCTTGTTTTTGTTATTTTATTAGGGGATTAACTTGGATTGGGAATAGGGATATGGGATGCCCAAAGGATAAAATAATACTTTCTATTGTTATAGTGGTTGAATTGTTATAATGGTTCTTCAGAAGGGACAAGATGGCTGACACTAATCTTGACAGACTTTACCTCAGAACCCGCCTTTGCCCTCTTCCTTCAGACTTTTACCTCAAGACACTTCTCCTCCTGCACATCACTTTCCTATCACAGCATTAGTACTCCTGTCCCGCCATCTTGAGCTGACTAGGCCTCACTCTGAATAAGTGATAATAGTAGTTTTAATTGATGGTCCTGAATATGCCAGGGGCCTGCAGTACTCCTTTTGTGGCCGTGGACATTACTTGAAGAGAATATTTGATGATGGACTACTGATCCCAGCAAGCCCGACTTGCAAATCCTGCACCCTCAGACTGCATAGATTTGACACAAACTCCACAGTCTATCCTCTGGCTCTACACCCAGCTCCCCTGGAGTGCCTCTTTCAGATCTCCACTTTGCTTTCACTCACCGATATCCATCCACCTCCCCAGATGGGGGTGTTTCTCCAGCACCACAGTCTAGCACTCCATCCTTCAGTTCACCCAGCCGACAACTCCCCCCCAGCAGGCTGACTGTGGGTATGTGTAGGTGGCCTGCCCCCTGTCAATCCTAGATGGGGATTGGTCAGAGCTCCTCACATGTACCCCATGTCACTCCAGAACTCAGCTCTGCCCCTTTTCCAGAACATTCTTCACTGAAAACAGGCAAGGCGCCCAAGAGCTGAAGTACATGTCAGTCACCTACTGCTACACTAAAACCAGTCTCTTGCCCCCAGATCAAAAACAAGCATGCCTAGCTTGCAACATAGGCCTGCTTAAATTTACCTGCACTGGCAGCTTTACTCAAAAACCTCACATCTAGCACCTACCTATTGTAGAGGGTGCTACACACAGGTATACTAAGGTGACCAGATTTGTAAAATGAAATCCGGGGACATATTTTTTTTACTAGTAGTGGCGGCAATCGGTGACTCTCTGCCCCTTAGCTGCCCGCCTCACAGCCTGTCAAGTCTTACTCTTTGGGCCCTGGCTACTACTGGGTGGGGAGCAGAGGAAGATCACTCTGCCAGGGAAGGCAAGGAGATAAGCAGGCAGGCGGCTGGCCGGGACTTGAGCCAAGGCAGAAGAACATGCGAGCGGAGCTGAATGGGCATGCACACGAAACTGAAGAAATAATCCCTCCACTCTGACCAGCATCATCAGAAAGGGGCACATATAATAAAAAAAATACTCCCCCTTAGCTAGTAGTAGCCGTGTCGGATCAGGGGGGGGGGGTAATTTAGATAATTTTTTTTTAATTCTGCACTGTCTTTGAAATTGCCCCAGCCCCTGTTCAAATCCAACAAAAACCGGGGACAGACTTGGTCCGGGGACAGTGTCCTCAATCCGGGTACTGTCCCCAGAAACTGGGGATGTCTGGTCACCCTAAGGTATACAGATATACTTGACAGGTCTGCAGGGGACCTGCATGACACCTGTGATCTGCTAATCACTGGTGAGATGCTTTACAGATTTCAAAAGAAAAAAAATTTAAATGCACATTTTTTTACCTGCAAAAAATGTGCATTTATTATTTTTTTCTAAAAGGTGAACTTATCCTTTCAACTTGTTCAATTAAGCTTTGACAAAAAAACTGGACGCTGATTGGTTTCTATGCAGGGCTGCACCAGATTTTGCACTCTCCAGTTTTAGTAAATCAACCCCAAAGAGTAATTGAACACTCAGAAGAGGAGGAGTTAAACATGATAAAAAGGGAATTTGGCTGTACTAGGCAACTGACTTTTTATGCAGTGGTCAAATGTCATTGCAAGTTCAGAGGCACATTGCAAGTAAAAGGAAAATTCTTCTGGAGATGTGGGAATCCACATCCAATTCGCAATAGTGCGAACCCAGCCTAAAACAATTGATTTTTCTGCTTTTTTTTTTAAGTTTGTCCTAATTACCGCCAGTTTCCTAATTTGTGACATACGTTTGTGTGTATACGTGTTGATAATGTTACTGAATGCTTGCCTGAATTAGGTAATAAGGGAACTACTGTCAAATATCTCTCCTATTTGCAATTCCCCTGATCGAATTGTTCTATGTGGTCACGTGACCGCAAAGCTGCGGCTAGTCAGTGTGTCACTGCTGGCTGACAATGCATTTAAATCCCACAACGCAGTGACCTCCACAGCTTCAAGGCATTGCCGGCCAACAGAAAGTTAATGCCCACCAGTCACAACAACTTTAGAGAAAGGAGAGAGGGATGGAGCTTTGTAGTCACATAAACACTAGGAAAATGTGAAAAAAAAAAAAAAAGTATTTAGATGGTTAGAAGAAAATGTCTGTAGGGAGGATCAAATCAGTGGGAGATGCAAAATTAACAGGTATGTTGTTGTGTTGCCTTTATTTCCACTTTAAATTATATGCAATGCACAGCAGGTATAAATTATGCATTGATTTTTTCACTCTAGAGGCTACTTCATACTTGGCATCTGTACCATCTGTCAATCAAGTCATAGCCCAAGGTCACATGGCATTCTATGGAATGCAATTTATACAGTAATCTAATTACCGTAAATCCTGCTGCTTTACAGAACGTGTAAGCATTTAGATAATTGTAATAATGATAAACAGCTACTAAGTATTTTTATAGTATTTATCAGTCAGTGCATTTTACTTCTGATACCAGATATATTTATTTAAACATATACAGTATATCCAGGCAGCGAACTGTATACAAACATATTGATATTATGACAGCTGTCTCTAGTTTTATGGCAATGCCATTCAGTGAACCTCTTACTATTCTAATGCTGTCCTTCTAGCTCTCTACAGATCTTACTTTGCTGACTGTAAATTGTGTTAAGTTACCCTGCCTGACAGTTTTATTGCAATGTTTTAAAAAATACTTTCCAATCTGTCTCTTTTTAGTTTAGCTCAATTCAATTAACATCGGTAACCTGAAGCCATGCAGTTTCGCTTTACTGGTTGACTTCAGATTTTTATTTCTCTTGGACACAATGGTTATTGTTACCTGTTGTGCTGTTTATGTTGTGTGTTTTGTCATGCTAAGCAAGATTTCATAAATTTTGTTAATTGCCTCTTACAACTGACAGGATGTTGTGAAAAACACTGGAACTGTTTATTAAGATTAAAAAGCTGTTTTCCCATTTTTTTTTATTTGTACGTATAATATTGATCAATAAATATTGTTACAATAAACTCAACTCCAAAATGTTAATTTCACGCAGGGGCAAATATGTAAGCCCCGGTAACACAGGTTCTCAGAAACAAAAATATTCTCAGAAACAAAAATGTTACTTAAAGCGGAGCTCTACCCAAAAGGGAACGTTCCACTTTAAGGCCTCCTCCCCCACTCCTGTTTGTGAAATGGAGCTTTTGGGGAGGAGGGAGGGCTTCCACTTCCACTCTGACCACCTCTGACCCCTCCCAACGTCTTCTGGGACACATGACAGGTCTGAGAAGGTGGCCGGACCGTTAATAGTGCGCAGCGCTGCTCACGCATTTGCACTGGGCATCCAACTGTGAAGCCGCAAGCTGTCACAGCTGGGTGCCCATAGTAAAGATGCCAGGGAGAGAGGACACAGGGAGAAAACGGCTCGAGCAAGCACATCACTGGATCCTGGGACAGGTAAGTGGCTGTTTATTAAAAGTCAGCAGCTACAGTTTTTGTAGCTGCTGACTTTTAATTTTCACTTAAGTGATTGGAGCTCTTCTTTAAAGTGTACAGTGTATATATATATATATATATATATATATATAGCCAAAACCTTTTAAATTTTGGGTAATCTACTGGGGAGATTCAAACTCTCCTATTTCTCCTGTTGCCTACTCCCCGCCCCCCAAAAAATAAAATAATGATTAGAAATTCGATATTTTAAGGTTTTCCCCAAAACAGGAATAGCGGGGAAATATTCAATTAGGTATACTTATTCTGACAACTGTCTAAGATGGGAGTTCTCCTCACTCTGTAGAGATTAAAGCCCCGTACACACGGTCGGACTTTTGGCCAACAAACTTCATTTTGAGCAAGTTGGACCAACAATCCGACCGCGTGTACGATCCATCGGACAAACTTTTTTGTTTTTTGTTTGTTTTCATCGGACAAAAGTTGGGTCTGCAAACGGACAAACAAAAGTCCGATGGAGCAAAGTCCGACCGTGTGTACAGAAAACCATCAGACTTTTGTCCGATGGACAAAAAAAATAATGTTAAAATCAACGAACAATTGCAGAAGTTGACCAAAGGGTGGCGGTAAAGAGCAGAAAAGAGCAGAAAAACCACGTGATGTTGTTTTGGGAAAGTTTGCAGAAAAGTCCTGTGGTGTGTATGCTATGGGTGTGCCCGGCCAACTCCGTTCGAACAAAAATCCACGGAAAAGTCCGATGGAAGTCCGACCGTGTGTATGGGGCTTTACTCTCACTTCTTGTTCCATCTCCATGACAGAAAGTGATGGTCACAATCAAAAAAATTGCTCTACTCTATTCTATTCAAAACTGAAATATAGGCTTTGGGTATACATATGCTTTAAAGCTGATCCCCAGGATGCCAACCACTAAACGCCCAACCTTTTTGATACCTCCCAGTTCAGAGTGGCATGGACGCACTAAAATGTATTCTACCAATGAGTTAAATTCCCCATAATATCACATACTGTACTAGACAGCTTCATACACTTCTATGGAATGCCTGTCAATCACAAATCGTGAGCTTTTATACAGGCAGTTGTCTAGCACTTGTGCAGTGCTGTGCCCAGCTGGCTCTGGGAAGGGCTTATGTAGATGTGCGATATAAGTAGGATTTCGCTGAAGGATTACTTTGAGATGCTTCTGAATTTCTTCACAGGTGCTACTGATCTGCAGTAGACTTCCTTCTGACCTTTTGGTCACTTCCATCTAAGCTTCATGTAAAAAAAACCTTTTTAGAATCACGTAAATGTCCATGTACACAGGCCCCAAACAATGTAGGTCTGCTTGATGCCTGGAATAAAGCATCATATTAGAGGCCCTCAGACTTTGTTCACACTGATGAGGTTTCTAATGCGAGTTGGAATTCCTTGAATTGCATGGCAAATGATATAACGTCAGTTTCTTTGGAGCCCATTCACATACATGCAGTGAAACTGCAATCTGACTTTTAAAAGGGTCCCGTGCAAATTTGGTGCGATGCAGTGCGATTTTGTGATCCATGGACTTCAACGGACATGTATCAAAAATCTTTTTTTAACCGGTTTTACAATGCGATTTGTGCTGGTTGTTATGAGCAGGCACCCACCGGCTTCCTAACAACGAGGAGTCATCCCCGCTGACAGCAAAATGTAGAAAAAAGAGCCGGCAAAAAAAAAAATCAAAAGTAAATAAAAGTACATAATTTTTGACGAGTGCTTTGTAAAAAAAAATAATAAACATGTCCCCTGATATAAATCCATTGTCAATCATAATGAACACGTCATAAGGGGTGGGGTCTCATGCGCTTCATGTGTCGTCATAGGGGGTTGATCCACCCGGTGGTGTCACTGGATGACCCCATCCCTATGATGTCATGGGGGGAGTCTCCAAGTGACATCAATGTGCAGGGGGGTCTCCCCTGGCAATTTGCCTCCTCCATGTTGAGGGAATGTAGCCTGGTTTGGTTCAGGAGGGGGGTGCCCCCCCCTTTCGTGTCTTCCAGGCTGCATGCTTGGATAAGGGTCTGTTATGGATTTTGGGGTGGAGCCCACACCATTTTCTTTGGCACAGGGCTCCCCTTAAAATCCATACCAGACCAAAGGGCTGGTCTGACCATGGGGGGACCCCACACATTTTTTTTTTTTTTTGGCGTGGGGTCCCCCACACTGTTTTTTTTTTTTATACTGGCTCTTTTGTTTACATTCTGCTCTCAGCGGGGAGCATGCAGGACCTTTGCAAAGAGGGTACTTTTTCCCCACAGAGGGTGTCACTCTGAAGTTGCTAGCATGGCACAGACTTTTCCACTCAGGCTATGGCTACTTTTCAAAGAAAACACATTTTTAAGGCATTGAACACCTTTTGTTTTGGTGCAACTGATTAGCTGATTTAAACACAGTATGTAAAGGTTGTCTTTTGCTGAAAAATAACATATTTTCAGTTCCATATTAAAGACCTCTCAGGCATGATTTGCATATTCCAGGTGCATTTAGAATTTTTTAATACACATTTTTGATCCATTGAAGTCTTTGGAACCAAACCAGAAAAAAAGTCCCTGACCCTGTTCATAAAATGCACAGATGTGAACGTGACCCATAAGAAACCATGTTAAATGGACTGTAGTGTGTTTCTGTAAAATCCACCGGTTCACTTCATTTATGCCTGCAATTTCTGGATAAAAGAGTAAAGCCCTGACTTTAATTTTACATTTTTCATGGAATGCTCCTTTAATTGTGGTTTTACAAAATAATTTAGCTGCTTCAGACAGACTCTTTTTATAGTCTTTTTATTTAATTTTACCATTTTTATCTAAAAAACACCTATGGGGTTTTCTATTGACATCAAATGTTTGAAAGTGTGCAATGATAGAGCATCCAGTCTTAATTATCCTTCTTCAAACGTCTGTTACATTTAAGAGGTACATCCAAAGTGCAGTAAATGTCCATTTAAACAAAATCAGAAAATTAACTGAGCAGTGTCTCTCTCTTTATTCTTTCTTTTAACCTCATATCCGGGACTGGAGAATATGGTCTGTTTCTGGAAACTGTCCAACTAACCAACTTCCACATACAGAAAATGATATTGAAGTAGGAAAATGTTTTTTGTTAACCACTTAACGACCGCTCACTGTATATATACGTCGGCAGAATGGCACCGACAGGCACAATCACGTAGAGCATACGTGATTGCCTTTGTATAGTTGGGGGTCCAATCGGACCCCCCTCCTATACAGTGAGCGGTGGCTAAGTGTCCGGGAGCGTTCCGGGATGAGGGGGCAGCCATTCGTTTCTGGCCACCCCCTCGCGATCGCTCCCGGCGAATGGAAATGCCCCCTCTGTCTGTGTCAGACAGAGGGAGCAGGAGGAAGTGATGTCATCTACCGAGCGCCGTACAAGAGAAGACATCAGGTCAGTGCACACAACACTACACTGCCACCAGGACACATAGGGACATAAATCGCCCCCCCAGGCCCCGCCAGACACCCCAGATCACCCCCCAGATCACCCCCCAGCCCCCAGTCACAGTGTCACTGATTGCAGTGACCATTTATTTAGTGATCACTGCAATCAGTGACATTTGTGACTGTAAAAGTGTCACCAAAGTTTAGTCTTAGGTCCAGTGTAGCCCCCTAACCCCCCCTAATAAAGGTTTAACCCCTTGATCACCCACCAGATAACCCTTTCACCGCCTATCACCACTGTCGCTAAGCGATCATTTTTCTGATCGCTGTCTTAGCGTCAGTGATGCCGATTGGCAGCCAGTAATTTTTTTTAGGTTTGCCGCATGTTTTTATAGCGTCAGGTACCCCAATATATTATCTAATAATGGTTTAACCCCCTTGATCGCCCCCCAGGTAACCCTTTCACCCCCTATCACCACTGTCACTAAGCAATCGTTTTTCTAAACGCTGTCTTAGTGTCTGTGATGCAGATCGGTAGCCGGTAATTTTTTTTAGGTTCGCCACAGGTTTTTATAGCGTCAGGTACCCCAATATATTATCTAATAAAGGTTTAACCCCCTTGATCGCCCCCCAGGTAACCCTTTCACCCCCTATCACCACTGTCGCTAAGCAATTGTTTTTCTAAACGCTGTCTTAGTGTCGGTGATGCAGATCGGTAGCCAGTAATTTTTTTTTAGGTTTGCCGCATGTTTTTATAGCGTCAGGTACCCCAATATATTATCTAATAAAGGTTTAACCCCCTTGATCGCCCCCCAGGTAACCCTTTCACCCCCATCACCATCACCACTGTCGCTAAGCGATCGTTTTTCTAAACGCTGTCTTAGTGTCGGTGATGCAGATCGGTAGCTGGTAATTTTTTTTAGGTTCGCCGCAGGTTTTTATAGCGTCAGGTACCCCAATATATTATCTAATAAAGGTTTAACCCCCTTGATCGCCCCCCAGGTAACCCTTTCACCCCCATCACCATCACCACTGTCGCTAAGCGATCGTTTTTCTAAACGCTGTCTTAGTGTCGGTGATGCAGATCGGTAGCTGGTAATTTTTTTTAGGTTCGCCGCAGGTTTTTATAGCGTCAGGTACCCCCATATATTATCTAATAAAGGTTTTAACCCCCTGATTGCCCCTAGTTAACCCTTTCACCAGTGATCACCATATAAGTGTTACGGGTGACGCTGGTTAGTTAGTTTGCTTTTTATAGTGTCAGGGCACCCGCCGTATATAACTCAATAAAGGTTTAACCCCCTGATCGCCCGGCGGGTGATATCAATTAGGTTTTAGCGTCAGAGAGGGTCTGAGTCACACCCCAGGCAGCGTCAGGTTAGTGCCAGTAACGCTAACACCCACGCGTGAAGCATACACCCCCCTTAGTGGTATAGTATCTGAACAGATCAATATCTGATCTGATCAGATCTATACTAGCGTCCCCAGCAGTTTAGGGTTCCCAAAAACGCAGTGTTAGCGGGATCAGCCCAGATACCTGCTGGCACCTGCGTTTTGCCCCTCCGTCCAGCCCAGGCCACCCAAGTGCAGTATCGATCGATCACTGTCACTTACAAAACAAAAACACACATAACTGCAGCGTTCGCAGAGACAGGCCTGATCCCTGCGACTCCAGTGCTGTAGGAGGTGATTTCACCACCACAGTTAAAAAAAAAAAAAGCAAATATGCCGAAGCATTGGGGCAGCAGGGGCGGAGGAGCGATTTTGCTCCTAATGCCGCGTACATACGGTCGAAATTCCGACGGAGGCTTGCCCGTGGAAAAGTCCGACCATGTGTGTGCGGCATAACTTTTTTGCGGGAGGATGCCCCCATGCTTCGGCATATATAAATGGTGCGTGTATGCCCATCATTGGAAGTGGGCGGATGAAGGGCGGTATTCTAATGGTGGGCATACCCACCGATCAATCTCTTTTTTCATTCAGCCAACTGGCTGCATGAAAAAAAAAGATTACAATACATGTCCAACAAGGACCAGCAACGTACTGGTATGTTGCTGGACTTTGAATGTTTATACCAGAATGATGCCTGCGGGTTTAGGTATCATCTTGGTATCATTCTTTTCAGCCTGCGGCCGGCTTTCATGTAAAACCAATCCTAGTGGCTAATTAGCCTCTGGACTGCTTTTACAAGCAGTGGGAGGGAATGCCCCCCCCGGATATAAAAAGCGCCATTGGGAAATTGGGAAAGCATTTTATCACACCGATCTTGGTGTGGTCAGATGCTTTGAGGGCAGAGGAAAAATCTAGGGTCTAGAAGACCCCAGTTTTTTTCAAAAAAAGAGTACCTACCTGTCACTACCTATTGCTATCATAGGGGATATTTACATTCCCTGAGATAACAATAAAAATGATAAAAAAAAAAAAAATACTTGGAAGGAACAATTTAAAAATAAAATAAAAAAGCAAAATTAATAATAAAAAAAAAAGAAAAAAAAAAGGACCCCTGTCCTGCCCTGCTCTTGCCCAATGGCGAACGCAAGCGTCGGTCTGGCGTCATATGTAAACAGCAATTGCACCATGCATGTGAGGTATCACCGCGAAGGTCAGATCGAGGGCAATCATTTTAGCAGTAGACCTCCTCTGTAAATCTACTGGGGTAACCTGTAAAGGCTTTTAAAGGCTTTTAAAAATGTATATAGTTTGTCGCCAATGCGCGTTTGTGCGAAATTTTAAAGCATGTCGTGTTTGGTATCTATGTACTCGGCCTAAGATCATCTTTTTTATTTCATCAAACATTTGGGCAATATAGTGTGTTTTAGTGCATTAAAATAAAAAAAAGTGTATTTTTTAACCCAAAAAATGCGTTTGAAAAATCGGTGCGCAAATACTGTGTAGAAAAAAAAATGCAACACCCACCATTTTAATCTGTAGGGCCTTTGCTTTAAAAATATATATAATGTTTGGGGGTTCAACATAATTTTCTTGCAAAAAAAAAATGTTTTCATGTAAACAAAAAGTGTCAAAAAGGGCTTTGTCTTCAAGTGGTTAGAAGAGTGGATGTAAGCTTCCTAATGTTGTGTATAAAATGCCAGAACAGTTCAAAACCCCCCCAAATGACCCCATTTTGGAAAGTAGACACCCCAAGCTATATACTGAGAGGCATGTCGAGTCCATGGAATATTTTATATGTTGACACAAGTTGCGGAAAAACGAAAAAATTGTATTTCTTTTTTTTGCACAAAGTTGTCACTAAATGATATATTGCTCAAACATGCCATGGGCATATGTGGAATTACACCCCAAAATACATTCTGTTGCTTCTCCTGAGTACGGGGATACCACATGTGTGAGACTTTTTGGGAGCCTAGCCACGTACGGGACCCCAAAAACCAAGCACCGCCTTCAGGCTTTCTAAGGGTGTAAATTTTTGATTTCACTTCTCACTGCCTATCACAGTTTCAGAGGCCATGGAATGCCCAGATAGCACAAAACCCCCCCCAAATGACCCCATTTTGGAAAGTAGACACCCCAAGCTATTTGCTGAGAGGTATTGTGAGTATTTTGCAGATCTCGCTTTTTGTCACAAAGTTTTGAAAATTGAAAAAAAAATATATATATATATATATTTTCTTTCTTCATTTTCAAAAACAAATGAGAGCTGTAAAATACTCGCCATTCCTCTCAGCAAATAGCTTGGGGTGTCTATATTCCAAAATGGGGTCATTTGGGGGGGGGGGGGTTTGTGCGATTTTGGCATTTTATGGCCTTCGAAACTGTGATAGGTAGTGAGGAGTGAAATCAAAAATTTGTGCCTAGAAATCCTGAAGGCGGTGCTTGGTTTTCGGGGTCCCGTACGCGGCTAGGCTCCTAAAAAGTCCCACACATGTGGTATCCCCGTACTCAGGAGAAGCAGAAAAATTTATTTTGGGGTGTAATTCCACATATAACCATGGCATGTGTGAGCAATATATCATTTAGTGACAACTTTTTGTAATTTTTTTTTTTTTTTTTGTCATTATTCAATCACTTGGGACAAAAAAAATTTATTCAATGGGCTCAACAGGCCTCTCAGCAATTTCCTTGGGGTGTCTACTTTCTAAAATGGGGTCATTTGGGGGAGGTTTGTGCTATTTTGGCATTTTATGGCCTTCGAAACTGTGATAGGTAGTGAGGAGTGAAATCAAAAATTTGCGCCCTTAGAAATCCTGAAGGCGGTGCTTGGTTTCCGGGGTCCCGTACGCGGCTAGGCTCCCAAAAAGTCCCACACATGTGGTATCCCCGTACTCAGGAGAAGCAGCAAAATGTATTTTGGGGTGAAATACCACATATAACCATGGCATGTGTGAGCAATATATCATTTAGTGACAACTTTTTGTAATTTATTTATTTATTTATTTTTAGTCATTATTCAATCACTTGGGACAAAAAAAAAAAAAATCAATGGGCTCAACATGCCTCTCAGCAATTTCCTTGGGGTGTCTACTTTCCAAAATTGGGTCATTTGGGGGGGTTTTGTACTGCCCTGTCATTTTAGCACCTCAAGAAATGAGATAGGCAGTCATAAATTTAAAGCTGTGTAAATTTCAGAAAATGTACCCTAGTTTGTAAACTCTATAACTTTTGCGCAAACCATTAAATATATGCTTATTGACATTTTTTTTACTAAAAACATGTGGCTGAATACATTTTGGCCTAAATGTATGACTACAATTGAGTTTATTCGATTTTTCTTATAACAAAAAGTAGAAAATATCATTTTTTTTCAAAATTTTCGGTCTTTTTCCGTTTATATCGCAAAAAATAAAAATCGCAGAGGCAATCAAATACCATTAAAAGAAAGCTCTATTTGTGGGAAGAAAAGGACGCAAATTTTGTTTGGGTACAACATTGCATGTCCGCACAATTTACAGTTAAAGCAGCGCAGTGCAAAATTCTAAATTCACCTCTGGTCCTTTAGCTACCAAATGGTCCGGGGCTTAAGTGGTTAAATAAAGTAGAGATACTGTAACAGCAAAGGTGACTGCAGCAATTCATTTCCTGACAGCGTAAGCCTTCCTGGAAGATGCATGTTTATTTAGATGAAATGATTAACTGAAGACAAATTATCCCACTCATTATCTAACTATGACAATATTCTTTATTTTAATGACAATGAAATTAGCCCTGTCTTTCATACAGAGGTGCATAGTTATTAGATACACTTGTGTAGGCATGAAACACCCCCCCCCCCCCCCCGAGTACTAATCGTTTCTGTATAATTACCATCTTATTTCTTTTATTTAGCATTATAAAGTTTTTTTTTAAATGTGTAAAAAATTAACAGCAATATAGACATGCTAGGACTTTAAAGCAGACTACTACCTTTAAACAACCTGCCCCCCCTTGCACCCCACTCCCTTCACAAGCCCAACCCCAAACCTTTACATACCATTTTTTCCCAAGGTTCTTCTGGCTGGTCTGAAGGGATCCTTCTCCTTTTACTCTGGTGGCAATAGTGGGGTTCCCCCTTACTACCAAACTTAGCAGCACTCATGAAATCATGTATAAGCAGTATTCAATGCAGTGAAGAAGTGCCCTGGACCTCGGGGGTTGGTTGATGATGTCTTCGCAGGGGCAGGTCCATGACAGCTTGGGCTCATAAAGGGAAAGTTTAATAATTGTGCTGCAATTCAATGACAGCTATTGGTGGAGAGGACTTTCTGTAGGGACAGTGATAGAGTTAATGTGGGTATTGCTTGTAACTGAACAAAAAAATACATAGCTCAGGACTTTTAAACAATCTCATGTTATTGAAGTTTTCAAAGAGTTTACAGGAAGGGATAACATATATCCATCCAGATAATGTTACAAAATCAAACAATAGAAAAAAAGGTAGATGTGTCAACAATATCAATAGTTAAAACCGATATTAATCCCAAAACCAAAAATGTATTATATTGCAGCTCACCAAACATTAAATGTGGTGGCTGCAATTTGTTTTTATTTTCTTTGGCTTTTTCCCTCTGTTTTCACCTGGTGATCTGGCCAGTAACACACTTTCTGTATTAGTAAGGCACAACTCTGGAGAAATGAGAATAGGAGGCAAAGCAGACCGCAGAATTGTTAGTCTGGGAGGAGGGTAGTGTTAAATATATTAGCAAATTTAGAACTACTAACAAATTTAAGCCAAACCGCAGCTCAAACTTTATAATCAGTTGCAGCAAACAACTTTTTTTCCTTTCGGGATAAAGGTTTTGCATGAATAAATGAAAGCTGATCATTTTAATTACCCCTGCCAGTGTTAGGGCCCTTTCACATGGACGTGTCCGTGTACGGGCTCCGCTTTGCTCAGCAGGGATTGCTCTGTCAATCCCCGCTGAGCAGGCAGATGACAGGTCTGTCTCTGCACACTGTGCAGGGACCGACCTGTCAGAGCGCCGCTCTCCTCTATGGGGGATCGGATGAAGACAGACCGTAGAGTCTGTTTTCATCCGATCTGCCACACGGATGGAAAATAGGGTTTCCATCCATCACACTTTAGCGGATCGGAGCAGGTCGGATGTCATCAGACATGTCACCGCTGTTATCCGTCGCTCCATAGACCTGTGTGGAGCGTCCGTTCTGCTCCGTCTGAAAAACTGACAGGCGGACCTGAACAGTCCGCCCATGTGAAAGGGGCCTTAAGTGTTATGCCTCACCCTTGTAAATTGATACATTCTGATGGAGAGTTTGTGCTGTGCAAAGCAACAGACTTACTGGCTGGATCACCAGATGAAAATGGAAGAAGGAAATACTAAAAAAATAAACTAATATAAACATCACATCTAAGAATTGGTATGCTGCAACATACAAAATGTTTGCTTTTGGATTTAATACTGTTTTAAATCCTTAACACTTCAGGGTATGTAGTATCTTTGATAATACAACCAAAACTATATGAGTGACCTCATAGTATAGGTAACTCTGTTGGATCAATTTCCATGAAGCATCACACGTTGTGTACTGTATAGGCCATCCAAAACAAATACTTAATAGTAAGTGACCCAGCAATATACACAGATATTTGAGCAAATAAAACCAAAGCTGGGGAAGGGATAGAAAAAAGTAAAGGAAAGCAAAAGGGGGGGGGAGGGGACTGATCCTCCCATTCTTGCCACATTAATAGGAAATAGTAAAGTAAACCAAATTCCCATATTCTTGTGAGTGACGGAAAACCATCCAGGATGCCCAAGTGTGGAGCTGATCATACTCTGCCGCCAAAAGACTTTTCACCTATTCAGCTAGGGAGGGTGTCTGGGTAGATCTCTAATGTTGAGGTATTACAGTTCTGGCTGTTGTCAAAAAGTGGTGGAGAATATGATTTTAGATACTGCAGGTTTTGGTGTATACTTTCCAGTTACTCTATGATATATAGAGAGCACAGAGACTCAGAATTGTTTTATAGTAGGGCATATTGTCCATTTGTGGATCATGCTTCCTCCTGACTCATGACAACATCAACATACATCAGGGATAGTTGCGTAGAAACAATGGATGACCTCTGGATAGCTTTACCACTGAGTAAGTATCTTGAGGTTCTTCTCATGGTTGGCACTTGCTATGGAAAGCTTATGTGACAATATGAAGGCCTTCTCTCATACTTCAGATTCAAAATGAGTATCCAACTCATTCTCCCACAGGGAGGTATATGAGAGAAGGTCAGGATGGGTGCTGGCCAACAGGGTGGCATATATATATACTGAATGTGTCTCAAAGAAGTAAATTCTCAAATGCAGTGGCCTGGGAAACCAAATCTTGTAGCTTCAAGATAGAAACCAAATCTTGTAGCTTCAATGTTTATCAAACATTGATAATTTATCTAATTTCAGTTCTCAGAAAAATCTTCTCCTCTGGCACCCTGTTTATAATGGAGATGAGGAGGAGAGGTTTTGCCTCTGAGAACACCTGAAAAAAGTGGGCATTATTTAGTGCCCACAGCATGGGATTGTGGCGGTCAAAATAAAAAAATAAAATAATTTTAGGTACTGTCACTTTAAAGTTTTCCCGCCTGACAAACAGGTGTATCTCAAGCGGGAAAAACTTGACTTTAGGTGGGTAAAACACATGGGCTCCGGAGTTATACACGTGTGGGGGGCTATGTAAACCCCCCAGGCTTAGGCTCTAGTCACATTTGAGCATATATAGGATTGGTGTGCTCCTCAAGATACCTTATGAAGACTCTCGTGCATCGGGTCCTGGAGAAGGCAGCATCTGAAGGAGGAGAAGAATGGCTAAGGAGATGTCTGGCAGAGTTGGAAGCGGAGCCGGCGCTGGTCCCAGGAACGGAGGATATCGGGGCGAATCCATCGGCAGCTGAGGTGTTTAGCGTGCCTGTCCCAGCGCAGTTGTCTCCGGCTCAGCGCTCTCAAACCCTCAGGCTCCCACGTAGCTCCCCGCCGGAACATCCATCAACATTAGCGGTGTCGCGAGAAGAGGTAGAATCCCGCCCACAGGACGCCGAGGCCAGGGACGTCTTGTCAAGGCAACGCAATAACCAGCGTAGCCAGAGGAAGAGGAGGTCATGCTCTCCGTCTCCACTCCGCGTCACTAGGGGGCGGGATAGAGCTCGGCAGTCTCCGCCCACAAGAGAACATTTTATTTTTCCTTCACAGGTACAAGCGGCGTTGGAACAAGCATCAGCGCCTCATGTTTCCAGGCAGGCTCAGCTGGAAACTGGGATGGCTCAGCAGCAGAGGGAGTCTCGAGCAGGACAGGCTGTTTTGAGTACGAACGCTCAGAACAGCATTCTACAAGATGGACAGTCAGCTGCAACGGAAGCACTTAGTGGTGAGTTAGTTCACAGACAATTAATTACTAAGTTACTTACATCACTGGATAGATTGAATAATTCTTTAAGCTCTCAACATTTACTGGTATCTGTTCCTTCTCCTGCAAATGTTTGGTCAGTCAATACAGCATTGCCTATGGTTTCTTCAGCTACCTCTGCTAATGTTAGCTCTATGCAAGAACCTGTTAATGCTGTTCCTGTTTTTTCTCCAGTTCCAGAAACTTGTTTTAAAGAAGCTCTGCCCTGTGAAATCTCACCTTTAGGTTTTCATTTAGCTCTTAACGTTAAAGAAAAAATATGGAAAGGTGATTTTATTGATCTACTAACTTTAATCCCTGGTTCAAAGGATTTTTCAGTAAAAAATGAAAAAAAAAATTATGAGGTTTCAGAGGATAGGAGTCGCACTGCTCCAAAATCTTTTCACAATTGGTTGCAGGCCTTTTGAATATTTTCCGCAATCATGGGTGAAAAATTTCCAGAAAAATGTAGTGGCTTGTTCCAGCATCTGGAAAATATTCTTGAAGCTTATAAAAATTTTGGCGGTTTTGGTTGGTATTGTTATGATGAATCATTCCGCAAAAAAATGGCAGTTTATCCCAATCTCAAATGGGACATGAAAGACGTTATTTCACCCCCAAAACAAGTCTTTTCAAAACAACCGCAATTAAATCAAAATATTTCTTCTGTTTATAAGAAAGGTGTATGTTATGCTTTTAATGAGTCCCAGTGCAAGTGGTCAACATCATGCTGTTATAAGCACGAGTGTTCTTTTTGCTTTGGGACTCACCCGCTTACAAAATGTTTTAAAAGAACCTACTCACAAAATCAACACAGGGACAATTCCAAAAGCTCGCACACCAGTGAGGTTGGAAAAAATGTACCTGTGGTTGCTTCTTTACCCAGACAAGGAGAAGGCGGAAATTTTAATTGAGGGTTTCTCGTCAGGTTTCAAGCTTCCGTTTTTTTGTGGATTGGGATGCAGTGTGGTGAGTAACCTTAAATGAGTATTGTTAGGTGGTTAGGCAAAAATTAATAAAATAAATTTCAGCTGGCTGTGTGGCGGGGCCGTTTGTCTCCCCTCCTTTCAATTAAAAATTTTAGGGTTTCTCCTTTGGGTGTGGTGCCAAAAAAGGAGCCCAATTAATATCCTATAATCCATCACCTTTCTTTTCCTAAGGGCAGTTCATTAAATGATGAGATTGATAATTCATTATCATCTGTATCATACGCAAGCTTTGATGACGCCATAAGGCTTATAAAAAAAATTGGTACTGGCGCTTTATTAGCAAAATCGGACATCAAGTCTGCTTTTAGGTTACTTCCTATTGCTCCTGAATCATTTAATTCTCTAGGTTTTTGCTTTGAGGATACATTTTTCTATGACATGTGTTTACCTATGGGTTTTTCCCTGTCATGTCGGTATTTTGAGACCTTCGCAACTTTTTTGCAGTGGGTTGTTATTTATGAATCCGGCTGTGAGGGAATAATTCATTATTTAGATGATTTCCTTTTTATAGGTCCTCCTGATTAACCAATATGCGCTTTACTTTTAAAATTATTTTTAGCTATTGCTCAAAACTTTGGCATACCTATTGCTTATGAAAAAACTGTCCTTCCTCCGACGATTATCAAATTTTTAGGGATCTGCATTGATACCACACTGTATCAGTATCAGCTTCCTTTAGTTGAAATATCTTGTATTCAAAATTAATTTGCCTCTTCTTGCGCAAAAAAAAGATTCTTTTAAAATAACTTCAGTCTTTTTTTGGGATTATTAGCTTTCGCTTCGCGTATTATGGCAGTTGGCAAAAAAAATTCTAGGAGGTTGTCTATGGCAATGTCTGGTTTTAAATCGCCTTTTTCGCACATACGACTTACGTCAGAATTAAAATACAATCTTTTAGTATGGTCACAATTTTTGATGGATTATAATGGTCATACTTTCTTTCAGGAGGATTTTGTTTTTTCAGCGGATATGGATCTATATACAGATTCTGCGGGTTTGCTTGGTTTTGCAGCAATATGGCGCACTCACTGGTGCTGTGGCTCTTGGCCTCCTTTTTGGGTTGCCAGTAAAGCCACAAAAAATATTGTATTATTGGAACTTTTCCGTATAGTAGTGGCTTTTGAGTTATGGGGAGATTTTTTTGCAAATAAGCATATTTTGGTCCATTCAGTTAACAAGGGCGTATTGTTTGCATTAAATTGTCTTTCTTCTAAATCTTTGAGTGTTATAAAGTTGTTACGCTATTTTGTATTATTATGTTTAAGATATAATATTTGGGTTAAAGCTACTTATGTCCCGGGAAAACTTAATGTATTAGCTGACGCACTATCTCGTTTCCAGATGGCTCGTTTCAGACAGCTTTTTCCCGAAGCGGACCTAGTGGGTTACACTTGCCCCAGTCATCTATGGGATTTGATCTAGTCCCTGTTCTTTCAGCTATTCAGGGTTCTATTGCTCCTAAAACATGGATCGAATATTCGATCGCATGGAAAAAGTGGCTCTTATTTGCTGAAGAATTGGGACTATCTGTTTTTTTATCTACTGAACAAACGGTTTTGGCTTTCCTTTGCTCACTAATGCAAAGAAATTTTTCTTATAATCACATTAATAAGAGTCTGTCGGGTATTTCCTTTTTCCTGAAACTTCATAAATTACCAGTTTGTACAAGTTTATTTTCTGTACGTCAAGCACTGAAAGGTTACAGGAAACAAACTTTTACGCCAGACATGCGTAGACCTGTGTCTTTGGAATTATTGAAAAAAATTAGCATGACCACTCTTTTGGTATGCCATTTAGAGTATGAGGCTTTGCTATTTCATTCAGCTTTTGTGCTGATTTTCTTCGCAGCGCTTCGTATCTCTGAGTTGGTGCCCAATAATAAAAAAAGGTTGTTCAGGATTAAAATTTGATGAAGTCATTCTCTCCCATGGTACAGTCCAGGTTTTTATTAGCAAGTCAAAGACTGATATTACAGGCAGAGGACATTGGCTCAATTTACATTCTTGTGGCGACTCCATTATCTGCCCTTATTTAATGCTTTCAAAATATTTATCTTTTAGGCCTTCCTGTTCAGGCAACTTTTTGGTACATTTAGATATTTCCCCCCTTACAAGATTTCAATTCTCAGCTGTATTTCAGCGTTGCTTAAAAAAATTAGGCCTTTCCCACATTACATTTTCATCACATTCATTCCGTATTGGAGCCGCCACAGAAGCTGCTAGATTGGGCCTAAATGATTCAGTTATTAAAAGGTTAGGTAGGTGGGAATCAAAAAGGTTTAACTTGTATGTCCGTCCTAACTTATCTCTCTAATTTTAGGTTAAAAAATTTCCGTTTGGATCATTGGGCATTCGTTTGTTCACTGGGCTCACAAACGAGCATGTCAGTGTTGTTATACTCAGAATTTGTCTTTATCTCCTAACTCTTTTCAAGTTCTTTGGAAAGGAATTTGTGGGCTCCATTGGAATAATCTTCTTTTTCACCTATTCAAGTTGGCGCAGTTTTGGCCTTTTCCAGATATTATAATAATTAATCTCGGTGGTAATGACGTAGGTAAAATTTCAACGTTAGATTTGATCTTTAGAATAAAACATGATTTACATCAGATTCATATTTCTTTTCCTAGTACTAAAGTTATTTTCTCTGAGATGGTCCCGTGCCTTGTCTGATTATCTTTTGCAGAGAATAAATCTTTGGAAAAGATTAGGAGACGTGTGAACCATTCCATCGAAAAGTTTATGCCACTTTTAAATAGTTTTTCTTTTAGGCATACTGATTTGGAAGGGGGTTCTTCTGGTCTTTATAGACCAGATGGAGTTCATTTGTCTGATGTGGGCCTGGATATTTTCAATCTGGGTCTACAAACTATGATAGAAATGGCCGCGGTTGTGGGGTAGGCCGTTTTTGTTAGCTGACAAAACCGGCTGGTGGGGACTTTAAAGGAATTTTATTTATGGTATTCGCTCGAGTTTTGTGACTGAGCGAGATATTTGAGAGATATTCTGTTATATTTGAAAGTTTTATGCTTTGATAATTTCATTAAATTTTAAGTTTAAATATAATATTAAATAGAAATATTTATGTTTATTACCAATGTAAGGTGCCGCGGCCTTTTTTTATCACCGAAAAAAAATAAAAATATAATAAATCATTATTCATATTATTTATTGTGTCTGGAGTAGTTATTTTATTATTTAAGATTTATTTTGTACGGCCTACATTCCCATGAGATGAGAGTAGAAGGGAGAGGGTTGCCTATGATCTCCTGATAAACCTGTGTGATTACAGAGCAGCTGAGTTTTAAAAGTGAAACCTGGGGGGCATGGTCTCGGTATGGCGGCGTGAGGACGCATCCTAACAGAGCTCCCGGCCGGCGGTTTCCCTTCAGCTAGCTACCGCTCACTTACCCCACATTACCGGCACCCACCAGATCCCTCGGATGTCCAAGAAGCCAGACAAACCATCTGCGGCCTCAGTCACCACCCTGGATCGGTACCTGCGATCGCAAAAGCCGGCGGCTTCCAAGATGGTGCTGGCCCGCTCTGCAGCCTCGTTCATTACAGGGGATTCCACAGTGCCTGATCTCCCACAGCAGCGGCCAGAAGACCACACAATGCCGCCTTTCTCGCCCCCATATGATCTCTCTCCCTGCCTGCCCAGATCGCTGACGGTCTCTGCAGATATTGAGGAGGAACTGCTCAGCCTGGAACACGCTGCCTCTCCATCAGCTCCTGCATCACTCGGCACCCTGTGCTTCAGCCCAGAGCACACCGCAGAGCATGGAATGCCACCTCCACATCAGGTCACAGTGAGTACCCTCGGTGGCCCACCTCAGTCCCCTGTACTCCCTCTTACAGCCAACTCTGAGCAGAGGCTATGGGCATTTCTCCAGCAGCTCCCCACTAGAGCAGATTTTGAGTCCCTTGCACAGAGGATGGAGACTGCAATGAAGGGTGAAGTGCAGGCTCTCAAACAGGAAGTGTCTGTGCTGGACACCCGAGTGGCTGCAGTGGAGCGGGAACAGGGTGCCATGTCTTAGTCTGTGCAGACCTTACAGTCCTCTAACTCTGATCTCAATGACCAAGTTGTTCAACTGCACTTACTCCTTGACGACCTGGAGAACCGCAGTCGCCGACAGAATATACGGTTAAGGGGGATCCCAGAATCTATCCCACAATCAGAGCTGCGCTCGACAGTGGGCAATATTTTTAATCGCTATCTGGACCGCACGTCAGACTCTGAGGTCGCCATTGACAGAGTTCACAGAACCCTGGGCCCAAGATCAGACTCATCAGACCGACCTAGGGATGTCCTTTGCTGCCTACACTCTTTTATCCTCAAGGAAGACATTCTACAGCGGGCCTGGAGGGTAGGAGTTCTGGAGTTTGATGGCGCAGCCGTCCACTTTTTACCGGATGTTTCCAGAAAAACTCTTCTCATGCGGCTGTCCTTCAAACCACTCCTGGATGCTCTGAACGAAAAGGGTCTTGCCTAGAAGTGGGGTCATCCATTTCATCTCATGGTCCGCAAAGGAACAGACACCTTCCCTTTGCGTTACCCTTCGGAACTACCAGACCTGTTTATCTTTGCTGAGATAGATCCGATTCCAATACCCAACTGGCTTATAGTGCTTGTCTCTGGTGATCCCCGACGCCAGGCCCCCCTAGGCGGACCACAGAGGGCACGTTACCATCGGCATGGTCGGGGTGGCTTTTCCCAAGCCAGAGTGACAGGGCACCCCTGATCCCTGTGCCTGAATGAAGAGGCAGCCGGCTGAACATTCCACTGCAGACTGTCAGTCTATACGCAGTTTTATCCCTTGTTTTTTTTTTTTTTTGCTGAACAGACAGGAACTACTAACCACTAATATATAACTTTTTTTTTTTTTTTTTTTGAGGGCCAACCCTGGTCTGTGGGGGGAGGGACCAGTGAACCGATGGTCTTTCTGAGACGGCCAATGCTACGCCTCAAATCACTGAAAAGCTTCCTTCCTAAAGCTATAAAGGGTTAAATGGTTCCCCTTTTTACTTTCACGTTGCTCATCACACTATGTTTTATGCACATGGGTAGTACATTTTATTGTCTGTTGCTTCCCCAGATATGTACCCTGAGTGTTTTAGGGTTGGAGTGAGTACATTATAGCCACACACAGGAGTTGGGGCTCTACCTTGGGACGGGTCCGATGGCCAGGTAACCCTGACATTTTGGGGTTGGTTCATCGATCTGTCCCAGGACTTGAGCATTGGACCACTGATGGTCCCATTTTTCCCTCTACAGGGGGCTCTACATTTGAATTTTCAGGGATATGATAAGATGCATGGCTCCACTGCACGGCGAGGGCCTCCCATGCACTATAAAGAGTCAGTATAGCTCCCCTTTTGACCTCCACGTTGCTTGTTGCACTGCAGCTAATACCCATGGTTCTGACACTTTACCGCCTTCTGCTACCCTAATTAGGTTCCATGACCATTATGGGTTAAACTGTGCCGTTAACAGCCACACGTGGGAGACGCGGCTCTGGCTTGGGGCGGGGCCAATGGCTGGATGACCCTAGAGTGTGGGGGTGGGCCTATCGGCCTGTCCCGGGCTCAGAGCACTAGATCAGTGATGATTTCACCCTTCCCTTTGCAGAGGGTTATATGTTAGCAGTTTCAGTAATGTGATAGATTGCCTTGGTCAGCTAAACAGCGAGGGCTGCCCTTGCTATATACAGTGTTAATATAGTCCTCCTTTTTGACTTATACGTCATTTGTTGCACTGCCGTTTATGCCTATTAAAATCACATTTCTCTGCCTGCTGCATTCCTAATTGTGTACCCTGGGCTTCAGGGGTTAGACTGTAGAGTTTCGGGCTGCACTGGAGAGTAGCAGCTCTGCCTTGGGACGGGCCTGGGGGCTGGTTGCCCCTAGGGTTCTGGGGTTGATCGGTCAGCCTGTCCCGAGCTTAGAGCATTAGACCAGTGCAGATTCTTTCCATTGCAGGGAGTTTCCTAATGCGGGCTTCAGAGGTGGGATGGCATGTTTTAGGTCACAGGTTGGGGAGGGTCTCCCCTATGCATTTAAAAAGTTACTATAGATCCCTCTTTGTTTCTTTTTTTTTATGGTTTATTACCTTGCATTTTAGGTTCCTTGATGTTCAATTTCACTGACTAATGTTCTCATGGCTGTATTTCCTGAGTGAGTAAAGTTGGATTGTGGATTTTACAGTCACAACCGGCCCGTGCACTGTCTCGGGACAGGTCCAGCGGTTGCACATCCTCATATTTGGGGGTCTGTCCTGTTGCACTGCCCCAGGCTTAGAGCACTACCCAGTGCCGACTTCGCCCTCTGTTTTGGGAGGGTACTTTCTCAATACTCACCTTGTTACCAATGTATTTAAGCCGTGGTCTGTTTGATGGTTTGTCGATCTGCATGCATTACCTCACTTTTGGGCACTGCCGGTGCTCCAACACTGGTCGATGCTGGCTGCGGGGACGCCAATGGCTGGGGCTCTGTGCCTATCCGTGCCTTACTACTCCCCACACTAGGTATACTCTGCCCTGGTGGCAGTAGCTTTACTCTGCTGAGTTTCTATCTCTCTCTAGACTCTTCCTTTTTCTTTGCTTTTTCTCTCATTTTCTTAACTTCCCTCCCCCTTCCCCTTTTTTTTTTTTCCTCTCCTACATTCCACGCCCCAGGGGAGGGCACCAGCGGAGGCGGAATCTTTAGCAGTATGTCGATCAAGATCCTCTCTTGGAACGTGAAGGGGCTGAATTCGCCGGAGAAGCGCACTAGCTGTCTAGCCGAGCTTTGGAGACACAGAGTGCACATTGCATTTCTCCAAGAGACTCATTTCAGGGTGGACAAGATACCCAGGCTATCCAGCAAACACTTTACGACGGCCTACCATAGTCCGTCCTCAACCTCAAAATCTAAGGGGACGAGTATCCTCATATCTAAATCCCTACCATGGCAACTCTGCGATGTACACCATGATCAGGAGGGTAGATTCTTGCTTCTGAAGGGAAAGATCTTCTCTCAGACTTTCACTCTCGCAAACATATACCTCCCCAACTCCAATCCACTCCCAACCCTTGAGATCTTTTTATCCACCCTTGACACTTTTCTCGAAGGAACCCTGGTCTTGGGAGGGGACTTCAACTTGACCTTGGACCCACACAGAGACTCCTCCTCAAGCTTGTCCTCTCTACCCCGAGGAGCCCGACTTCACCTCAAGAACCTTTTGCACTCACATCAATTGATCGATATATGGAGAATATTTCATCCGCAGGAGCGGGATTACACCTTTTATTCAAATGTACATGGCTCTTATTCCAGAATAGATTTCTTCTTTTTAAAACACTCGGCGATACCCCTGGTCACCAAGACAGACATTGGCCACATCGCACTCTCAGACCATGCCCCAATCACTCTGGAGCTTACACTCTCCCAAGCGTCCCCCAAGACTTCCATGTGGCGACTCAATGAGGCCCTCTTAAATTACCCCAATATTGCGGCGGATATCCGTAAAGAACTTGCCTTATATTTCTCCACTAATGTAGGCTCTATGGAAAATCCGATCTCTGTGTGGTCCACACACAAATGTTATATTAGGGGAATCATACTTAAAAACGGCCATGCAGCCAAGAAACGTTGTCTCAAAACGTTGTCCGACCTTCTAGCTAGACTTCACTCCTTAGAATGTCAACACAAAGCCAAAGCAGACCGTACGATTGAATCGGAGCTGACTAGGCTCCGAGAAGCCATAAGGGAGCATTCCCTATACGAAGCGAAACATGTTCTCATGAAGGCCTGCTGCTCTTTTTACGAATATGGAGATAAATGTGGCCGCTTACTGGCCAATGCCATACGTACTAGGCGATCACAGACATATATACCAGCTTTACTTTCGTCATCTGGGTCTAAAGTCCACTCTTCTCCGGAACTGGCGGAGAGCTTCCGAGACTTTTACTCTAAACTGTACAACTTAGACCAACCTTCCCCCTCCGATTTGTCGCCCCGGAGCCCCGCAGACATCTGCGACTATCTTAGGGAAGCCAATCTCCCTACACTGACTACGGAAGAGCGTGAGGATCTTTCTAAGCCCATTACAGTAGAAGAACTTGCAGAGGCAATAGCTGACACTCAGTACGGTAAGGCTTCCGGTCCCGACGGATTCACCCTCCTTTACTATAAGCAGTACCAGGATTCCTTGGCACCTCACTTTATCACGGCTTTTAACGCAGTCTTAGACGGACATGGATTCCCTGCAGACATGCAGCGTGCATCCATTTCAGTGATCCCTAAACCGGGTAAAGAACCGTTACTCTGTGCCAGCTATAGGCCTATTTCCCTTCTAAATTGTGACATGAAACTATTCACCAAAATCCTGGCTTCCAGAATGAACGTCTTGTTGCAACGTTTAATTGCACCAGATGAAGTTGGTTTTATTCAAAATAGGGAGGCTAGGGACAACACTATCCAGACATTGAACATCATAGACACAGCAAAACGCTCCCATATTCCACTCTTACTCCTGTCCACAGATGCCGAGAAGACCTTTGACAGGGTGGACTGGACCTTTCTTCAACAGACACTCAAATTTGTGGGAATACCGGACCCCATCCTGTCATGGATTTCAGCCATATATAAGAACCCCACCGCCACAGTACGAGTAAATGGCTCTGATTCCAGTCCCTTCTCCATATCCAATGGCACCAGACAGGGCTGTCCCCTGTCCCCACTACTATTCGTTCTCTCTCTAGAACCTTTCTTACAACATATTAGAGGTAACTCATCTATATGAGGCATCACAGCCAGCAACTATCAACACAAGGTGACGGCGTATGCCGACGACCTCTTATTTTTTATCTCTGAGCCTCTTACCTCCTTACCCTCCTTGCTACAGGAGTTGAAACGCTATGGTAGTTTGTCTAAGTTTAAGGTCAATTTACAAAAATCTGAGGCATTAAATATCTCCTTAACAGATGCTACCAGAGTGAGCTTACACCCCTATTTTCCATTCAAATGGGCTACCCGCTCGATTCAGTATCTAGGAACGAAAATTCCGGCAAACCTAAATTACATACTCTCCCTCAACTACCAACCTTTTTTGTCAACGCTAACCGCTGACCTCAAAAAGTGGGACCCTTTAGCCCTTTCTTGGTTTGGCCGTTGCAACGTACTTAAGATGAACGCGATGCCCAGACTGCTGTACTTATTGCAGGCACTACCGGTGAGAATACCTCAGACCTATTTTCATGCGGTTCGGACGGTATTTATCAAATTCATATGGAGAGGTAAACAGCCACGCCTTGGTAGATCGTTACTGTTACGACCTAAGCTGAAGGGCGGAGTGGGTTTCCCGGACCCGGCCCTATACTATACTGCGATACATATGGCCAGGGTTGTGGACTGGTGCTGACACAGTGTCTTGAAACTCTGGGTATCGCTGGAACAAGAGGCAGCCCAGGCTCCGCTCCCTGGCCTGCCCTGGGCAGGGAAAACCCACATTACACGCTTAACTACTCATCCGTTGATTGGCCCCACTTTAACGGAAATGGACAGGTTTTTCCAACTTTCTACACTAAGCAGTTACCCTTGCCCAATGACGCCGATTGTAGGGCACCCTGGGTTTTTGCCCGGTCTCACCAATCCGGCTTTCTTATCGCAAAGCTCAAGGGGACTTCTGAGGGCCTCGCAACTATTGCGACCGTCCTGCTGGATATCTCCAGAGACATTGCTCTCTGGACGGGCCCCTCTTAAACTAGATCACTGGAGGACCTTGCAGTTATCGCACTTTTTTAGATCATTGCCTAGCCCGGCGCTCTTTACACGTAGGCTCCACTCTTTCGAGGAGCTCTGTCTGGAAGAGGGCCCGATCTGGAGATCCTTATCAACCTCATACAAATCTCTGTTGGATCTCCATGCCACAGAAGACCCCCCGTTCCTAGCCAAATGGGAGAGAGACCTACAAGTTACCTTTACCGAACCTCAAAAGGAGAGAATACTTTTTTTTGCTCAGAAATCCTCCCTATGCAGTAGGTACCAGGAAACCACATACAAAATTTTGACACGTTGGTACAGAACCCCATCAGTTTTGGCAAAAATATTCCCTCTGCAGACAGACCGTTGCTGGCGTTGTGGCCTCCATTCGGGTACCCTTCTACATATTTTCTGGGAGTGTCCTACACTTGCTACTTTCTGGCAACCAGTGCTTAATCTTATACATAAGCTCACAGACATCTCACTGCAAGATACAGTAACCCAGCTGCGGTCCTGCTTAACCTCACTCCATTGTCAAGGAAACGATATCACAAATCCCTTCTCAAACACCTCCTTAATGCTGCACGGGCTTGTATTCCGCCTTTGTGGAAACAACAGTTCGCACCAACGGTAGCTCAGTGGTTTGCGAGAGTGAAAGACATAGGGCAGATGGAAGATCTGACAGCGGCATTGCAGGATAAGTCTGAGGAATTCAAGTCCAAATGGATACATTGGGACCTCTTCCGCTTCTCGGATGAATTCCTCCAATATACATGATTAAGACCCTTTATCGGAGCTTTCTGCTGCCTGACTGATGCTGATGGTGCCTTCTCCTGGGAGGCAACCCCTCCCCCCCCCTTTTTTCCTTTTCCTACCTCTTCTTCACCTTTTTTTTTTCTCTTTCCTGTTTCTTTTCTAATTCTTTTCAAATTAGTAAATGAAAATATGGTGTGTACAGGATAGCATTCTCTACCCCATTTTAGACTTCCCTCTATGATGTGACGGATTTCCATAGCAATCTAGAGATTCCCCCCCTCAGACGGGCTTGCCTTCGGTATGACCTGCCTGAGGGGTTTTCTACATGAAGATAAGAATGTTTTGTATTTCTTAGGCCTCGTACACACGACCGATTTTCTCGTCCAAAACAGTCAAGAAAAGTGCCGCGAGAGTTTTTTTGTCTAGAAAAACGTTCGTGTGTATGGTTTTACGACGAGAAACTTGCCGAGAATCTCGACGAGAAAATAGAGAACCTGCTCTCTATTTTCTCGTCAGGATTCCAGATTTCCTCGTCGTGTTTCTCGTCGGCCTGTTTTGTGACGAGAAAATGGTTCGTGTGTATGCTTTTACGACTCTTCCAAAAGCGCGCATGCTCACAAGCAACTATGAGACGGGAGCGCATCTTCTGGTAAAACAAGCCTTCATAATGGAGAGAGCACATTCGTCACGCTCATAAATATTTCATCGTTTAAATGTTCTGCATTGAAATCTTCGTTAGAATGTTACATTAATCAAAACGAGTGACCTTCTTTTGCTGCTGATATTCACACAGAGTTGAGCCTTATTTTTAACCTTTTTCATGCTGCTCTTTATAAGATTTATGTGTATTATATCGTGCAAGTTTTTAGGAATAATTTAAATGGTTAGATTTTTCAAAATGATGTTAATTATAATTTCCCAATGTTTTGATAGCGATCTCCCATTTAATTTTGGAATCTATATTATTAAAATTTCACACCATGTTTTTGTGCTAATCAGATTTAGTTATTCTTTTGGGGGGGGTGATATCTGTGCCTTTTATTGTCAGTCAAATGTATCTGCTTACTCCTATTCTTGATTTTTTTTATTTAAAAAGACACATAGTCAAGTATGAACTTAAACAAAAAACACATTTATTCATGTTTATAAATTAAATAAAGAGAAGGCAGCGCTGGAGAAGCTGCTGCCATTTGTGCATCCCAGGGACCCCAGAGCACACAGCAACCCTGTGTGGAGACTAAAATTGGGAGCTTGAGAAGGCCCACATTTCTGAACACAATCTGATGCTGGCCTCCCAGAGGTCAGGAACAGCAGCAGGTGAGATATATGTCCCAAGTGTGTGGTACTACAACAGGCTGCCTTCTGTCCGACCACAATGAAGCAAGGCCATCACTTCCTCTTCTTCCTGGAAACCTTCCCTGAAGCCCTTTCCTGAAGCCTTTCCTGAAGCCTTTCCTGCAGCCTTCCTTCTTCGTTTGGCTGGAGGCTGGCCCACTGGAGGGGTACTCCTGTCAGGAGGAGGAGGTGGAGGTGTAGCAGAAGGGGGTGGGGCAGAAGAAGAAGGTGGAGGTGTAGCAGAAGGGGGTGGGGCAGAAGGTGGAGGTGTAGCAGAAGGGGGTGGGGCAGAAGGTGGAGGTGTAGCAGAAGGGGGTGGGGCAGAAGGTGGAGGTGTAGCAGAAGGGGGTGGGGCAGAAGGTGGAGGTGTAGCAGAAGGGGGTGGGGCAGAAGGTGGAGGTGTAGCAGAAGGGGGTGGGGCAGAAGGTGGAGGTGTAGCAGAAGGGGGTGGGGCAGAAGGTGGAGGTGTAGCAGAAGGGGGTGGGGCAGAAAAGGAAAGGTGGAGGTGGAGGTTGAGGTTGGGTCAGTTGGGCCACCTCACATATGGCGGTATTGGGGGTAATTTGCTCCATCACCCCCTTGTTGAGCAAGGTGATGAGCAGGGGCTCGCATAGGAGGCGTTGCTCCATGCTCATCACCTTGAACTTAGCCTCCACTAGGCCGGCAATGGCCTCTTCAGGGGATGTGGGCTCCTTGAGGGTGGCATGGGCCTCTTTAATAAGGGCCATTGCTGCCTCACTGGTGGTCCTGTCCCTCCTGCCTCTTTTGTGAAACCGGATGGGAGGCACCTGGGATCTTGTGCTTCTCCTTTGCCCTGCCACCTCCTGTCTGCCACTGGGCCCTGCCACCTCCTGGCTGCCACTGGGCCCTGCCACCTCCTGGCTGCCACTGGGCCCTGCCACCTCCTGGCTGCCACTGGGCCCTTCCTCCTCCTGCCTGACAGTTTCCAGACCCTCCTCCTAGCTGATTTCATCCTGTGTATGAAAAAGGAACATAGTTTAATATGTTGGTTTAATCTTTGCATCAAACTTTGTAATCCTGATGGAAGCAATTAGAATGTAAATGCATAAATCCTTGCTTTAAATTTACCACAACATCAGCTTGACTATTTACCACACAATTAAGTGCAGAATAATGTCTACAGATCCTGATTTCACTTGTGGAATACAAAATAATGTATGTTTCTCATCCTGACATATTTGGGAAACATTAATTTTATCCCAATACATTTTCAGTTAATACTATACCTGGCTCCAGATGGACAAATCAGGATCATCCAGGATGCCTGCCTCCTCTTGCTCCAGAGAAGGCTCAGGTTGGCTGCAGGGAAGTCTGGGGGGAAGAGTGGAGAGTGATGGCCTTGTCTCAATGTGGTCATCCAGGAAGGACATCCTGTTGTAGTACCACAAAATCGGGACATAAACATCATCTGCTGCTGCTCCTGACCTCTGAGAAGCCAGCACCTTAGAGCGTTCAGTCCTGTAGGTACCTCTCAAGCTCCCAATTTTAGTGTCCACTTGTTTTGCTGTGGCTGTGGGCACCTTGGTATGCACAAATGGGAGCAGCTTCTCCAGCGCTGCTTTTCTCACCCCTTTTTTTTTATGGATGGGGTTTTTCGTCTCCCACAGAGCCGGCAGCTCCCTTACCCGGTCAATAAATTCCGCCAGGAACTCTTTGTCGCTAATAAAGACATTCATATTGTATCTGCAAGTAAAATAAATTATATTAAAATAATGTGAGGCAAACAGTCTAACCTCCTTCACATCCTAGTCACCATATATATCCTCCAACAATCTCAAGACAGTATAGGCCAACAATTTTTCCAAGTCACAAAATCACATACCTTCGTTCGCACGTCCGTCACTTGAACTCCTCTCTCCGCACACCGAACGTACTATAGTCACATGTGTGTTTGCTATATACACACCACGCATGCGTCAAAATTCGAACACGTCGCTCCGCACACGTCGCCCGCCCATGACGTTCTAACTTACATCTTTTCCCCGCCCCTTCTCTTTCGGCGCGCAGACAGATATGGCGGAGTTACAGCAGGTGTCTGATGATTCCGCAACTAGCGAGGAGACAAGCCCGGAGACCGAGGACACGTCACGATCAAGGAGGAGATTCAAGGCATCGAATATGTCTTTGGCAGAGATGGCGGAGATGGTGGACATCTTGGTCAAGGCTGATTATGATGCCAAGCATGGGCCGTATAGCAAACCAAATAGAAGGAAGGCCAAAATCCTCACTAAAGTTGTGAAGAGTCTGAGGGCGAAGTTCGGGGTGAAACGCTCAAATGAGCAGCTCAGAAAGAGGTGGTCAGACCTCAAACTGAGGGAGCCAGACCAGTTGAGGAGCATAAAGAGGACGCTCGCTAAAAGTAAGTAAAATGACGACGTTTCTGCTATTAATCTTTTTATAAACTGACATGTTTTTTTTTTTTTATCATATTGGACTCCCTTCCAAAATGTAATATTTTGAACTAGGTTGGGCACAGTAATCGTTCGTTACGTTACCGACACTTCGTTCGGCCACTATCCGCGGTTTTGGCTTATTTAAGAGTCACAAAAGTAATTAGACATCTGCCATTTTTGATCAAGTATTGTGGATAATTTTTTAGTCTAGATGATGTGTTTGTAAGGAGAATGAAATGCAAACTTTTATCAGTGTAAAGGAGAGGACACTCAGCAGCTGCTTCCACATCTGTACTTTGGAGCACTATAGTGTGGGCCAACAGACCCGCCTTTTTTGGGTGTCCCACACAGGTGCATCAGAGTTTATTTGTGGTGCCTCCATGTCCCAAAAATTACATCCAAATGTGAATACTAAACATATTTGGGGTCATAAATAATGCATTCTTCTTTAAATTCCGCACAAACACACACTTGTACCCCACTTCCAAACAATTTATCCTTTTTTTAGTTTAACAAGGAGATTTACAGTGTGATAAATAGACCTTTGGTTTTATTCTCATAGGGGAGAGAAGACTGGGAGGAGGACACTCCAGGGAGCACATGCACCCCACAACTTCCAAACAACACCAAACTCCCAAAGATCCACAACCGAAAGATGTGCAGGAAGTTGAGGTGGAGGAAGGAGAAGTGCAGGAAGGAGAGGTGGATGACGTTGTGGATCTGGTCACCACAACAGGTCAGTATCTGACACCACAGCTTAAGGTAAGCGAGGTAGGCCTGCAGAGTTTTATTAATTTATTTTTTTGGTTTTTAGGGGATGTAAATGTTGTGAAGGATAGCACACGGTTCTCTGCTGACAGTGCCCTCCGCCTCATCCAGCAAGTGATGGAATGTAGCACGGAACTGGACCTAATTAAACAAAGAATCCATGTGATGGAACAAACATTTAAAGACATTCTCGATGTTTTGGGGAGAATTCAATAAGCCATCCAAACACATTTGTTTTTACATGTTTGTTTTTATATTTTTTTCTAATTTTTTGAGTAACAAACCAGCCAAAAATTGAATATGCACACAGTGTGTGAACATGTGCTATCTGCCATCAGGGGATATCCATGTACGTCTTTTGTGGGTGCAACCCCTTCCTCGTATCAAAAGTCGGTGAACTGAGGAAGGGGATGCACCCCCAAAACACGTCCATTGATCACCCCTGATGGCAGATAGCACATGTTGACAATAGGGATCAGGATTGTAAACTTCCTATATGCAAAAACTTAAAAATGTGTGCATATTGAATTTTTGGCTGGGCAAGGGGTGGCAGGACCCCATATTAGGACGGGCACATAGAGACATAGTTTGTGTAAGTGAATGTCTCCGATTGCTCAGAGGTATCCAATGTTGTAATTTTAGAAATGCAAGTGATATTTTTGTATTTTCATAAGCCAAAATTTGCCGGGTTGTGGCCAGGCCAACCCCAAAGTAAAACAAAAAAAAAAAATGAAGAGAATGTGCACAGGGTAAAATATTTGACCACAAACAACGTGTAGCTTCTTTTTCTAATACTCTCTAAGCTTATTTGGTTCTTTTGTAAGGTAACATAGTGAAATTGGTTGTTATTTACTAAAGTAAAATACACTTGCCACTACAAATGCACAAAGACAAACTAGGAGACAGGAAAGAACAAATAATTAAAGGTTTAAACAAGATTTTTATTGGTATACTTAGACATAGGCTGGCATAGGAATTGCCCCCCTACCCGTGAAATACTCCATGTATTTGTCCCGAACCACACGGGCATTTTGGGGGGGCAAGCCAAGACGGGCAGATTCCAGGCCCGGAAGGGGATTTGCAGGGGAAAGTCCAGCCTCTGGCAAAACTGAGGCCATATAGGAATTAGATTTTTGGCTCAGAAAGTTGTGTAGCACACAGCAGCATAACACTACATAGTTTATTTTGTAGTCCACCAAGTGGATGGAAGTCATAAAAAGGCGGAACCGGCTGGCCATTATGCCAAAGGCATTTTCAACGACTCTTCGGGCCCTGGCCAGCCGGTAATTGAACACACTCTTCTCTGGGGTCAGGGTCCTCTGTGGAAATGGCCTCATAAGATGACGTCCAAGTCCGAAGGCTTCATCAGCCAAAAAAACAAAGGGGAGTCCTTCAATATTCCCTGCATCCGGTGGCAATGCAAGGTCGTCACTCTGGAGACGGAGGGCAAACTCCGTCTGGATGAAGGATCCCCCATCGGACATCCGGCCATTCTTCCCTACATCAACATAGAGGAATTCATACCGTGCTGACACCACCGCCATCAGCACAATGCTATGAAACCCCTTGTAATTGTAGTAGTAGGACCCAGAACGGGGTGGCGGCACGATGCGGACGTGCTTCCCGTCTATGGCACCACCGCAGTTGGGGAAGTCCCACCGCGTGGCAAACTCCGATGCCACAGTCTGCCATTTCTGTGGCGTGGAAGGAAGCTGTGGAGTGAAACAAGATGAAATAATATTAGAAAACCAAAGGCATACATTACAAGGAAATTCTATCCCAAAAAATTAGAGACCAACATCAATCTAATTATACGTTTATTAAGGTGTGTAAAAAAAGTATAATGGAAGGCTCATTTATCATATTCATCACCCCCTCTGATGGGCCATTACTAAATTATTTTGGGGGGGGGAGATGTGTTTGGCCACAGGATAGCATTGCAGTGGCGGTGCGTCCAGAGTGGGCGCTGGAGCACTGTCCCCTCTCTCCTGTGCCCATCACTCAGAACAATACATAGGTTCATGCGTTGCATGAACCTATGTATTGTCTATGCCGCACACTATTCAGGTGGATGGCCTCTTGTAAAGCGACCGACATATGATTAATTGCGGCATTTAGGGGGTTAAAATTGCAGAGCAGAAACAGGTATTAAAATAGTCTTGCAAATTACAACATGAGGGATGTAATTGGCTTCCTCAAAGAAAAATCGGGGACGCAAGGAGGGGGGCATTCCTTGTGTAAACACTGACAGGCTGCTCTGGCAATCATGTTCACCAAGTCTGTTTAATGGTAACATGATTGGCTGATGCAACATGAAGGGAAGGAGAAGACATCAAGGACAGAAGAAGGATGGCGCTGACCACAAGAAGGTAAGTGCAGGGCTGGGGGGAAACTGGCTGCATTAGAGGGGACTAAATGGCTGCATTGGAGGGAACAAAATGGCTGCATTGGAGGGGACAACTGGGGGCGTTTATTAGGCAACAGAGCAAAAAAGGAGGAAGTTTATTTCCTAAATTGGGGTTTGAACCCCCCAACATTTGGATCAACAGGCGCCCCTGCTGGAAAAGTTAGTGAGGGGAAATATTTAGGGAGGAGAAAAAAGGGGCAATCTAAAGCTTCCAACATGCATGGGGACAAAGGGGACATTCTCAGCATATTACAATCATGGTAATTAGGGAAGGATGAAAGAAATACAATACATTAGCATACATGTAATACCTAAAATGTGATGTTAAGGGAGAAAACTTACCCTAATATAGTTCTCCTGCAGGACTTGGATGATGGCAGAACAGGTGTCTGGGATTATGAGGCCCAGAGCCTGGGGGGAGATGCCTGTGGTGAACTTCAAGTCCTGAAGACTTCTCCCTGTCGCCAGGTAACGCAACGTGGCGATGAGCCTCTGCTCAGCACTGATGGCTTCCCGCATAACGGTGTCCTTCCTGGTAATATAGGGGGACACCAAAGCCAACAGTTCCTGAAAAACGGGGTCAGACATCCTCAGAAAATTCCTGTAGTCCTCAGGATTATTCTCGACGATCTCCCGCAGCAGAGGCATGTGGCAGAATTGGTCCCGCTGGAGCAACCAATTCTTGGTCCATGAACTCCTCCTCACACCATTCATGGACTGGTCTTGGTCCAAAACAAGCAGACCAACACCAAGCGCACGCACAGCACGAACTCGACGACGAGAACGTCCAGGCGACATGGCTAGGAAACGGTCGTCTAATCAGAACGTACAGAACAGAACGCACTTTAGAACAGCAAGGCCTATGAATAACGAACTGAAAATCAGAAACGAACAGGCAAGAACGCACTGTAAAACAGATACGACCTGCCTAGACGCCCTGAAAGTCAAGATACGAACCCACAAGCACAAACTGAACGGCAGAAAACGATCTGAAAAGTACGAAGACTGAAAAGCGCGAATCGTCTCTTCCCAAACTTTTACTTCACACGCGGTAACACGAGATCAGCAAAAGCAGCCCAAGGGGTGGCGCCAAGAAAAAAGATCTTCCCCTTTATAGTGCCGTCGTACGTGCTGGACGTGAGCGCAGAGAACCACGAGGAAATTGGGAAATGACAGTGTGTACGCATAGAAAGCTTTACGAGAAAATCGACAAGCTTAACAAGAATCTCGTCGAAAAAAACGACGTGTTTTTTACGACGAGAAAATCGGTCGTGTGTACGAGGCCTCATTGCCTTTATTTGTTTTGATATTTCATAATATAGTACAAAGTAATGGTTGTACTTAAAAAGTTTTGCATTAATTGCTTGTTCTGAGAAGTTGCCTTTTTATTGTACCTGTGACACATCTTTAAATAAAGAATAAAAAAAATAAAAAAATGTGAAACCTAAGAAAAAAGAGAGCATGTAATTACATTAAAATAATAAGCACTGGCGCTTTTTTTAACTCACAGTTTTCTTACATGACTATTGCACGCAGATGCCAACAGCTTGACACAAATACTATAACCCTGCATACTTATTGAATAAACAAACGACACCCATTTTGGATTAAATTGGCCGGACCGGCCATTTTATTAAACATTTTAAATATAACATTATTTAACACAAATATTAACCCAGATACGTCACTACTAATGTTGAGGATCATTGAAGGCACTGAACAAAACTTTCTCTATCGTATCAGCGTGGCCACCAGGTCCACATTCGCAGTACGCCGACTCGAGGACTACCTTCCAACACTGATACACATCTCCCAATGCCAGTTAAACCTCGGTAACGGCATCCACTGAGGATCCCATACCGTGATGGTTCCCCACTTAAGCCATAATGATCTTAATTTGTACTGCCTCCAAAGATTCCCAACCGCTATTCCCAACCCCAAATAATACAATACACATATACACAACCAAAATAGGGAGGGAGGCAGGGTGGGACCTGTTCCTTAGTCCGGTGGCAAGAGAATGACCACCGGACCCTGGCCCCTCCTACCCCCAGGAAGTGACCAAACAGGCCGCCCCCAACCCTGGCCATCCATCCTCCCCCTGTATTAACCCCCATCCTTGCCGGCTTCCTCCCTGCTGCCCTGTCATGCCAGCCCTCGCCTAGCCTGCGTCTTACTCCGGGCTTCTCTCACATTTTGGCACATTCTTTAAATGTGTGTTTTGGCCATTTTTTTGTGCTAATTTTGGCATTATTCATGCGCATTTTGCCGTTTTTTTTAACATGGCGTATTTTTTTAATGCGCATCTGCCCGTGGTTTTTTTTATTGTGCATTTTGGTACTTTTTTAAACACACATTTTGGCACAGATTATTTTACCATGCATTTTGGTGTGGTTTGTAACGCACACTTTGGAGCTTCTTTTAGCATGTAGTTTGACACTTTTTTAACGTGCATTTTGATTCATTTTTAGCCCTGGTTCACATTGATGCTACTTTGAAATCGCGCTACTTCACTTGAAGTAGGGATTTCAAAGTAGCAAGGTCGGCGCGATTTCATGTGCTACTTGATAGACATCTGTGTGGCTTCATGCACACATGTCTATTGAAGTCGCACCTGAAATCGGCAAAAGTAGTGCAGGAACTACTTTTGCAAATCGGTGCGTCACTGCAAAATCGGTGTCACACCAATAGGCTGCGACTTGTCATGCGATTTGATGTCTCACATCGCATGACAAATCGCTCCAATGTGAACCTAGGCTTTTGCGTATTTTGGCAAACAGCACATATGCTTGCAGTGCCATTAATTGTTAATGACATCCCAAAAGTGGTTAGAAAATCATGCATTTTGCATGCGTTTCCGGAATGCACACCAAAACGCAGGCAAAAAATGAGCCAAAATACATGTTAAAAAAGCACCAGAATGCCCATAAAATTTTTCTAAAATGCGTTTTAAAAAACAAGCCAAAATGTTTGTTGAAAAAAGCAGCAAAAAGTGCATCAAAAACTGTACCAAAGGCCCAAAAAGCCAAATTGAACATTTTTTGGGCGCATTTTGGCACATTGGTAGTGTATTTGTCAAATGCCAAAATGTGAGGCAAAATTCTTGTGTGCTAACTGTATTTGGGGTGCCATTAACAATAAATGGCACCCAAAAACACATTGCGTATTTTGACAAAATTTTACAGCAATTTGGAATTGTGGCAAGAATTGCGCAATTCTGCCAACAATTCTGCATTGCTCAGATGTGAATGGGTCCTAAAAGAAAATATATTATAACTATACTGTGTATGTGTGTGTTTGTACTGTGTGTGTATATATATATATATATATATATATATATAAAAAAAACACATTGTTATAAATAATAACGATATATGTTTATGTGTGTATAAACCTTTAAGCTTGCTATTGCTGATATTAGGAAGAAAGAAGCCTCTTTCTTCACATGACAGCAGCTTCTCACCCATATTCTCCACCTCTGAGCTGGAGAATCTGGGAGAAGTTATTTTACAGAGATGGCTTCATAAACTAGTCATCTGTGTAATCGTGAATGACAGAAGGGTGTGTCCTGTGATGAGACGTGAAAAACATGTTCTCCACTCCTCATCTCAGCTTCATAAACTGGCACACCTGAGAGATCAGCCGTGATCATCAGGATCTGGGCTGCTCTCTGTTTGATACACGTACACCTTAGGTGTCCGTATATGAAGCAGTGATCAGTGGTGATCCCAAGGATTGCCACTGATCACAGTCCATAAACAGTTTATGAAACAGAGATAATCGGGGGAGAAGTGTTTGAACATGTTCTCCCGCCGATGATCTCCGCACAGTGAGAAGTCTCATTGAATGACACAGTAACGGCCAGTTTATGAAGCTGCGATCTCAGCGCTTCACTGGCGATCTGTGGCAGAATTCACCCTCCCCGATTCACCATCTCATAGGTGGAGAATCGGGGAGTGAAGAGGGAATCCCGGGGGATCTGAGGAGGAAGTAGGAAGATTTTTAACTTCTTTCTACCTCATTCAGACCCCCCAACACTATAACCATGCCCCCTGTAATATTTATGTATATATATGTGTATATATATATATATATATATATATATATATATATTTATATATATATATGTGTAGTGGGGTCTCCTTTAAGACTCTAGGACTGCATTTCCCAGAACCCCGTTTGGCACCCAGGGTGCAATGCTGCTATCGCAGAGACTTGTGGGTGGAGAGATAAAAGGAGGGGGCGAGGCTAATCTCGGCCTCTTTGGACACAGCGCGGCTATCAACCGGTCTTCCTGTGCGGATCTGCTGGAGTATCAGGCCTGATGCCTGGGGCCTGGTACCACTTCCAAAGAGCCTTCCACCTTGATGCGAGCCTGGGTGGCATCTGACTTTCTTCCGTTGCTGACATTCGTCGGATCAGAGAGCCGATCGTTCAGACGCTGTGTGCGGAGACACGTTTGGTGGAAGTCCCGGACTGGGATCGCGTCCGGAGTGGTGAGCGAGCACCTGCTCAATCCAATAGGCTGTACTGTTGCTAGGCCTAGAGACTGCCTTGGCCCACCGGCCTTTATTTGCTATTTCACTGGAGACTAGTAGCGGAACTGAGTGAGTGGTCTCCAGTGAACTGTTATTTTTGATTGCCTACTCTGTGGATTACAAGTGTTGTTTCCTGTATGTGCACCACCGTTCAAGTTGCATGCGAAGAAAGCGTTATTTTAAGGACTAAGTTAAATCTGTGTCAGGCCTGACCGGAGGGAGAATATTGTTTGGTGCGCCACAGGGCGCATAGATACTAATAGCTGCACGTGGTGTATGACCGCGCTGTGTTATTAGTGTATACTATATCAGAAGCTGCAGGGCTCTGTAAGCAAGTTATGTGTTATGTTTTAACCTATGCCTTTTAACCAAAAGTAAAACAGTTATACTTTACTACTTGCTTGTGTGTTATCATTGCACATAGTGCTCGCCTCTTAATATAGTTGAGGTGTGTGTACAATCAGGTATAGATTGTGATAGATAACATCCCCTAGACTAACTGTGCCATAAGTGGGTTGAGTAGATTGCCGGGGGTTGGTGGAGCTGTACACAGGGCCCGAAAAATCAAACCAGCGGCTCTCTTAGCTGGGGGTAGCGCTACACGTGGGGGCTCCGAGTCCGGGATCCTGATACAGCAGGTGAACACGCCAAAAGTACCGGCATGGACCCGTTAGAAGTTAAAGCATGGTGCGAAGCAGCTAAGGCAGAACCAGATCAGTCGGTGGTCATCAGCCTCCCAGGAGAGGAATGGTCAACAGAGACGGTAGAGAAACTTGTGGTGTCACTGTCCCCAGATCATACGCTGTGGGTGATGGACATGAAGTCAGACCCAAACATCTTGTATCAGTATGCGCTAATAGAATGGTGGGACAGAATGCCGGAGACTTTTAAGTACAAATGTGTGCGGACGCCAGACAATAGAACTTATAAGTTGGCGCACGCAATGACCGTTAAGAAGGAGCCATCCCCAACGGGATCACCGCAAGGGACACCCCGTGTCTCACCTGAAAAGAAAGAGAGGGCGACGCATCCGGCGGCACCGGTCACTACCATAGCACCAGAATTAATAAATGCCCTAGGGGATCTGCTAACAAAGCGCCAGAGAACGAACACGGTACATGTAGAGGCTAGCTACCGGAGGCTAAAGACATTCTCAGGGAAGCTTCCTGTCCCTGCAGGGGAAGAAGATTTCGATACCTGGGTTGAGCAGGCACTACTAGCAGTAGAGGCATAGGAGGTGCCTGAAGCGCAGAGGAGACAGCGCGTGATAGAATGTTTGAAGGGCGCGGTTGCAGAAGCGGTGAAAAGCTTCCGGTTTGGCAATGCTGATTGCACGGCTCAAGACTGTTTAGCCATGTTACAAGAGGAGTTCGGGCAGCTAGAGAAGGTGACAGAGCTAGTGTACAAATTCGAACATACTTTCCAACAGCCGAATGAGAAGCTTTCGGAGTATGTGAGAAGACTGAACAAGATGCTTTGCAAAATCGTGTTAAAAAAAGGGATATTGCCCCAAGACACAGATGCGGCAAGAATGAAGCAGGTGTTAAAGGGGGAGTTATGCTCGGATCCAGTCTGGCTTCACCTGAAAACCTCGGGAGGGGGGACGTCACTAACTTACTCTGATCTGATAAAAATCATCAGAGATGAGGAGTCACTACAGATGGATCAACAAGTGATCAAGGCACATACCTCTTCTGCACCAGTGATAGTCAACTCAGTGATGACAAAAGAAAGAGATCCAGAAATAGATGCTTTGAAATCACAGATGTCTCAGGTGTTAGAGATGCTGAGCTCTCTGATGGCAAAAGACTCAAGGGTTCCAGAAAAAGAGGGACCAAAGAAGGAGTTGTTCTCGGACGCTTCAGTGCCCACCCCCCTACAAGACTGGGGGGATGTGATCTGTTTTAACTGTGGAGGAATTGTCCATATTGCAGCTGTATGTTCCAGTCCCAAGAAAAAGAAAACAGATAACCGCAAGCCGGCGGGAAACTCCAGAGGGCCCCAGTGAAGGAGTCAACCGGGTGCCCATCATCTTCAGTGTGCTCCAAACTGAATCAGAAGCCCAGGAAAAGAGAGGACAAAACTCCTCAGAAGAAACACAGTATCCCACAGCGGGAATGCACCCCAGAAAAAGAGCATAGTGTCCCTCAGCGGGTCTGTACACCCGTTAAGGGAAAGAAAATCAATGCATACCGAGCCCAAGAAAGACTCAAATCCAATGGGAAATTGAAGAAAGGAAGTCCGAAGGGAGTATGCAAAGATCAAAAGGCAACCCCTTTGAAGCCATATCCAGAGAAGCTGGTGGGCCCATCCCCCATAGTGCCCATTCAAGTGGAGGGAGTCTACACAAGAGCCATCTTGGATACTGGGGCACAAGTGACCCTGTTATACCAGGATTTTTATGACAAACACTTGGGCCACCTACCCATCAAGAAGATAGAAGAACTAGAAATATGGGGAATCGGGACCCAGAGCTTCCCTTATGATGGCTACCTGCCCATAAAACTGACCTTCGACCCATCTGTGGCTGGGAAGGCTGAAGTGTTCGACACTCTGGCAGTTGTGTGCCCCCGGCCGCCTGGAGCCAACAAGAGTTCCTTAATAATAGGGACGAACAAGGACCTGGTCCGTAGACTCCTGACCCCTCTTGCACAAAGGAAGGACCCGGCAGCCACCAAGATCCACCCCATCTTAAAGACAGCTTATCAGCGGTTAGTCTTGGAGAAGAAGGCCCCGGAAGAGGGAGTGGGGAAGGTCTGGAGACTTGAAAGGAAAGGGGTAGTGTTGCAGCCCGGTGAAGTAACCTGTCTCAGAGCCACTGTGAAGCTTACTTGGGAGCAACCTGGACCATTTGTTATGTTGGAGCCCGACCCAAGGGAGGAACACTCGGGCTTAGAAGTAATCCCAGAAGTGGTCCCGCTGAGGGCTCTGAAGAAGGCCCACTATAAGGTCCCTGTGAGTGTCAGGAACACTATGGATGGTCCCATGGAGATCCCTGCCAGGATGCTACTGGGCCAGGTGAGCCATGCTGCCCCGGTTGCCTTGTCAGAAGTGGAGAAGACAGGAGAAGAAGGGAACGTTTGGGAGACGCTCTCCATGGAAAACCCAAATCTACCCAGGGCTTGGATAGAGAGAGCCAAGGCCCAGCTGGCCAGGTGGAAGAAGATCTTCTCCCAAGATGAGTTCGATGTGGGGTGTGCAAGGAGTGCCACCCACCATATTCGTCTCCAAGAAGACAAGCCCTTCCGGGAGAGGGTCAGACGAGTCCCGCTAGCAGACCTGGAAGATCTGAGGGAACTACTCGGGGAACTCAAGCGGACCGGTGTGATCCGGGAGTCTAGAAGTCCCTATGCCTCCCTGATAGTAGTGGTCAGAAAGAAGAATGGATCATTGAGGTTGTGCATTGACTACAGGACCCTCAACAGGAGAACCATCCCTGACCAGTACACCACTCCGAGGATAGAGGATGCCCTGCAGAGCTTGTCTGGAGCCAAGTGGTTCAGCGTTATGGACCTCAAGAGTGGATACTATCAGATCCCTATGCATCCGGAGGACAAGGAGAAGACAGCCTTCATAACCCCAGTGGGATTCTTTGAATTCGACCGAATGCCCCAGGGACTGTCAGGAGCCCCAGCCACCTTCCAACGTCTTATGGAAAAGAATGTAGGAGACATGAACCTTATCGAGGTCCTTGTGTATTTAGACAATGTCATTGTCTTTGGGAGGACCTTGGAAGAACATAAAGAGAGGCTGGAGAAAGTCTTGAGAAGATTCAGTGAGGAGGGACTCAAGCTCTCGCCCAAGAAGTGTCGGTTCTACCAATCTTCAGTTAACTATCTGGGACACATCGTGTCTGAAGAAGGGCTGGCCACCGACCCCGAGAAGTTGGAAGCAGTTACTTCCTGGCCACGGCCTACTACGGTCACTGAACTCAGATCCTTCTTGGGGTTCTGTTCCTATTATAGGAGGTTCGTGGAAGGGGTTTGCCTTTGTAAATGGCCCATTGGGGCAGCTTGATGGGGTAAAGTCTTTCTCTGGATGCAGCGTGCACATGAATGGCAGTACTCCTCTACTTCAGCCCTCATGCAGGGCCAATAGAACCGGCTCCTAACAAGTTGGAAGGTTCTTTCAGCCCCTAAGTGTCCATGATTGTCATGCAGGGCGACCAGGACAGTCTCTCTGTGTTTCTCGGGAAGAAACAATTGCCACTTATCTTCCAAGTCATCGGATTTGATATGCATTGATTTTATCTGCCTCAAACCCGACTTGAGTGGACTAGGAAATGTTCTGGTGATAACCGATCATTTCACCCGGTATGCCCAGGCCTTTCCAACCGAAGACCAGAAGGCTTCCACAGTGGCCAAGGTACTTATGGAGAAGTATTTCGTCCACTATGGGCTACCACAGCGACTTCACTCGGATCAAGGGAGGGACTTTGAAAGTCGGCTGATCCGGAAGCTCCTGTATTCCTTGGGGATCAGGAAGACCCGAACCTCTCCTTATCACCCACAAGGGGATGCTCAGCCGGAGAGGTTCAACCGAACTCTGCTCAATATGTTGGGAACCTTGAATAGCGAGAAGAAACAGCATTGGAGCAAACACATAGCGGCTATAGTGCACGCTTACAATAGTACCACAAGTGATGCCACAGACTACTCCCCCTACCGCCTCATGTTCGGAAGAGAAGCAAGGTTACCTGTGGACCTGTTTTTTGGCACCTCCATAGATCATTCCTCGGCCACCAGTCACAAGGGATATGTGGACAGGCTCAGACACAGCTTGAAGAGGGCCTATGAACAGGCCCAAGCGGTTTCAGACCAAAGGGGGGCCCGCAATAAGAGAAACTTTGACCTGAAGGTTCGGATCCAGGACCTGCAACCTGGAGACCGAGTTCTGCTATGGAACCTGGGGGTCCCTGGAAAACACAAGCTTGCAGACAGATGGAGACCTGAACCCTATGTCATTTGTAAGAAGCTGCCGGGCCTACCTGTCTATAAGTTGAAGCCCGAAGGGAAGGTGGGCCCACTGAAGACATGGCATCGAAACCACCTACTCCCACTTGCCGAAGCAGTTCGGATACCTCCTGTGAGGGACTCCCCAGACCCAGTCTCCATTCTGGATACTCCCAGGCCAAACACTCGGTCCCAGTCCTCTCGAAATGAAGATGTAGAGACCTCTGAACTAAGTGAAGATGAGAGACAGGAACTTGATTGGTTATGGCCTTTTCCGACTCCAGGAACTTCTGCTATAGATCTTCCCCCTACTGAAGACACTATAGACAGAACACTGAATGCAGAAGCTACTGAGTTCATTCCGTCCAGTCCTTTGTCAGATTACTGGGAAGATGCCTGTGACACATACTCAGAGGAGGACCCAAGAGACTCTATGTACCTCCCGGCCCCTGAACCAAGTGTTTCAGAACCAGCGGAATCTCTCAAGTCTGCTCCAGAAGGAGAGCCTGTAGTGTCTCAGCCAGAAGTTCCAAGAGAGCAAAGAGCCAGAAGAGTTATAAGGCCTCCTAAGAAGTTGACTTACCCACAAATGGGAAAAAACTCAGAAGAAACTGTGGTCACTGCAAAGAGGAGTGCAGAGCTGTCAGACTTATACGTACCAGACTGGTGAGCCCAATGGAGCAGAGGAAGGTCTCCCTTATGTATCCGACTCATGGCCCCTGATAGTATGAACAGGAGGCACGGGAGTGCGGAATGGTATGAGAGCCTGGCGGGTAGTTGCAGGGGATGCGGTTCTGGATCCAGGTGCAGAGGAGTAGGTGTCCGGCCGGACAGGCAACAGAAAACAGGAACACAGGCAGAGGATGCTGAGCAGGAGCAGAGCGGGATGGTCGGGTCACAGGCAGGATCGGCAACAGGCAGGCAGCGAAGTACAGAGGAACAGGCAGGTTCAAGGTCAAGACTAGCCAAGGTCAGGTGCAGGCAGGAGACAAGGGTAATCCGATGGGCAGGCCGGGTAATCAAGAGACAAGTGTTCAGACAGGTATCAGGAGCAAAAGGTCACAGGTAACTGCAGATCAGACAGCACCGGTCTGAAGTATTCCAGGGGTTTAAATGGACTGTTTGGCGCGCATCGGCACGCGTGCATCGGCGCACGCACGCGCGCACATGCACCAGCGCGCACAGGCGCGCGCACCCGCAGTCCAGGACGTGAACCAGCGCGCACAGGAGTATGCACAACACGTCCAGCAAGGTGAGTTCTCTGACAGTGCCCCCCCTTAAGGGCAGCCTCCGGATGCCCAATTGGGCAATTTTCGTGGTATGGGACCTTTTGAAGGCCTGCATAAGTTCTTCAGCATGTATGCTGCTGCCGGGTTCCCAGGAATTATCCTCTGGTCCATAGCCCTTCCATTTTATCAAATATTGCATCTGATTGTATCTTCTCCTACAATCCAAGATAGCCTCCACCTCAAATTCTTCCTCATTGTTGACTATTATGGGTTCTGGTGGACCGGTACTTCGGCCAGAAAAGGGGTTAGGAACAACAGGCTTCAGCAGCGTCACATGGAAGACTGGGTGGACCTTCAGAGAGTCAGGTAAGTCAAGTTCATAGGTCACGTCATTAATCTTTCTCTTAACAGAAAAAGGCCCCATAAATCTGGGACCCAGTTTCCTGGAGGGGCAGGCCATCTTTAGGTTAACTGTAGACAACCATACTTGGTTGCCAGGTTCCAGAATAAGCTCTCCTCGCTTCTTCCTGTCGAACATCTTTTTATTATATTCCTGAGTCTTGGACATGGTTTCCTGTAAAAGTTTATTGTTAGTGAGGAAGAAGTCCATTGTTTCGGAAACTGCAGGAATAGCACATTCAGGTATAGTACTGGGCAGGAAGGATGGGTGGAAGCCGTAGTTAGCAAAAAATGGCGTCTGCTTGATAGCAGAATGCAGAGAATTATTATACGCAAACTCTGCAATAGGCAGTAAGGAGGCCCAGTCATCCTGTGAGAAAGAGGAGAAGCAACGGAGGTACTGCTCTAAAGTCTGGTTGGTCCTTTCCGTTTGCCCGTTTGACTGGGGGTGATAAGCAGATGAGAAAGCCAACTCGATCTCCAAAGAACCACAAAGAGCCTTCCAGAACCTGGAGGTGAACTGAACACCTCGATCGGACACAATGCTGGCTGGAACTCCGTGCAACCTCACTATCTCTTTGATAAAGATCTTCGCCGTTTCCATAGCCGAAGGTGTGCCTTTCATAGGCAGAAAGTGGGCCATTTTGGACAATCTGTCCACTACAACAAAAATAGTAGAAAACCCCTCAGCCAGGGGAAGTTCCACGATGAAATCCATCGAGATCATCTGCCAAGGTCTTTCTGGGACAGGTAGAGGCTTTAATAGACCCCAGGCTCTTGCCCGGCTACTCTTGCTTCGGGAACAGGTATTACATGACTCCACATAGCTTTTACAGTCGTTCATAAGTTGAGGCCACCAAAACGTGCGCTGTATCAATTCAGCTGTCTTCAGCGCACCAAAGTGTCCAGCCAATTTATGGTTGTGGCAAAGTTCTAGCACTGCTACCCTTAAGTTCTCTGGGACCACAATCTTGTCTTTATGCCATATCAGCCCATCTTGTGCCCTTACACAGGTGTCAGGAAACGAGGTTAGTCCGGCAGAGGCTTGTTTAATTCGGGAAATGAGATCCCCTTGAAGCAACATAAAGTTCCCCGAAGGGAGGATGGTGTGTGGAGATATAGACTTCTCGGAATCGTTAAACATGCGGGAGAGAGCATCGGGCTTGGTATTTTTTGACCCAGGTCTGTACGTAATGTGAAACAGGAATCTTGAAAAAAAAAGTGCCCACCTTGCCTGCCGTGGTTTCAATCTCTTGGCCGTTCTTAGATAAGTTTTTATGGTCGGTGTAGACCAAGATGGGATGTGCAGCACCCTCAAGTAGGTAACGCCACTCTTCTAATGCGGCCTTGATGGCCAGAAGCTCCCGATCTCCCACGTCATAATTATTTTCCGCTGTGGAGAGCTTACGAGAGAAGAAGGCCACTGGATAGAGGAGAGATTTGGCTCCTTGCCGTTGGGATAGCACAGCCCCTACCGCGATTTCTGAAGCGTCAACTTCGAGGACAAACGGTAAGGCAGGGTCAGGGTGTTTCAAGATGGAGGCAGAGGTGAACAATTCCTTGAGCTTTTCAAAGGCGGTTTGAGCCATGGACGACCAGAGGAATCGGGTTCCTTGCTTGGTTAGTTCGGTAAGGGGAGCGATTATCTCAGAAAAGTTCCTGATAAACTTCCGGTAAAAATTCGAAAAACCGATAAAGCGCTGAACCCCCTTTTTATCTGTAGGAGCTGGCCAGTCCAGGATGGCAGAAACCTTCTGAGGATCCATTTTGATGCCCTCAACAGAAATGATTAATCCCAAAAACTGGATGCATTGCAGTTCAAATGCGCATTTCTCTGGTTTAGCATAAAGTCCATGCTGCCTGAGCCGGGTTAGAACATTTCGGACATGCCTGCGGTGGTCACTTACTGAGGGAGAGAAGATCAGGATGTCATCCAGGTAAACTATAACGTACAAATCCAGATAGTCACGGAAGATGTCGTTGACAAAATGTTGGAACGTTGCCGGTGCATTACACAGCCCGAAGGGCATAACAAGGTACTCGAAGTGCCCGAATCGGGTACGAAAAGCTGTTTTCCACTCGTCCCCCTCTCGATTACGGATTAAGTTGTAGGCTCCTCGGAGGTCAAGTTTAGTAAAGATGACCGCAGATCCCAACCTTTGGAAAAGTTCAGGCACAAGAGGCAGTGGGTAACGGTTCTTAATTGTAATTTTGTTCAATTCCCGATAGTCAATGCAGGGTCGTAATGAATGGTCCTTTTTTTCGACAAAAAAGATGCCAGCACCGGCCGGAGAGGTAGAGGGGCGAATAAACCCCTTCTTTAGGTTTTCGTCGATATAGACCTTCAGAGTGCCCAGCCCCTGCTCAGTCAAAGGGAAGATTCTTCCAAATGGGACTTCAGTTCCTGGTAATAACTCTATAGGGCAGTCATAAGGCCTATGAGGAGGAAGAGTCTCTGCCCCCTTCTTGCTGAACACGTCCAGAAAGTCATGATAGGGCGCGGGGACTGACTGCCGTAGCTCAGAGTCAGTATCAAGGCAAAGCAGTTGTTGGGAGTTAACTGAGGTTTGTTGCAAACAGTGCTGCTGGCAGTAGCTGGACAAGAACTTGATCTCCCCCATGGCCCAATCAATACTGGGGTTATGGGCTTGCAGCCAGGGCATCCCCAAGATGATAGGGAACAGGGGTGAGGAGATAGCATCAAGGCGTAGAAATTCCTGATGATGGGTGGCCATGGTGGCCAGCAATGGAACAGTTTCCTGTGTAACAGGGCCGGATTTAATGGTGGACCCATCGGCAAGGTGCACAGCAAGTCCCCGGGTCTTTGGCTGAAGAGGAATGTGGAGGTTGGCAGCAAATGATAGGTCAATGAAGCAACTGTATGCCCCAGAGTCAATTATGACGGAGACTGGGATTGGAGTATCTTTTCCTGGTAGCTGCAACAGGATGGGAAGAGCAAGGTGAGAAGCTGGTTTAGGTAGAACAGATGTGTACAAAGAAGAGGTCGGGAGGATTTTACGCATCTTGGTAGGGCAAGACCTCACATAGTGCCCTGGTCCTCCGCAGTGCATACAAAGGTTGTGGATCCATCTGCGCTGTCGTTATTCTGGGGTGAGGGAAGGACGAAGTAGACCCAGCTGCCTGGACTCAGGAGCGTCAGAGACTAGGACGGCTGGAGACGAAGGGGCCCGGCTGGGAAAACTGGGGACCTTGGGAAGCATCCAGGTGGGTCGAAGTTGGCTGGTGGACTTCTCGGAGTGGCGCTCCCGTAAGCATCGGTCGATTTGGATAGACAGATTAATGAGACCATCCAAAGTTGGAGGAGTACCGACCCGTGCCAGTTCGTCCTTAAGTGCATCAGATAGTCCCATCCGGAATTGATAACGCAGGGCAGCGGTGTTCCAATTGGTGTCGGAACTCCACCGTCTGAACTCTGCCACATAATCTTCCGCTGCTCGGTGACCTTGCTGTAGAGCATATAGTGCAGACTCGGCAGTGGCAGTCCGCTGGGGGTCCTCATAAAGTTGAGACATAGTAGCAAAAAATGTGGTTAGATGATTCAGGGATTCTGCTTTTTGCTCCAAGAGACGGTGGGCCCAGGTTTGAGGTTCGCCAGACAGGAGGGAGATTACGAAGCCTACTTTAGTTACTTCCAAAGAAAAGGTGCGAGGTTGTAGAGCGAAGTAGAGTTCGCAGGCATTGTGAAAAGTCCGAAATTGACTGCGTTCACCCGAAAACCTGTCGGGCGTGGGTACCCTGGGCTCGGGAGGTAGCATCACTACAGAGGGTGCTGCTGCGGCAGTGCCTTGTGGACTGGTGGGCGAAGACAGGACGTGAACCCGTTCTTCCAATCTTGTGTAGCCTTGTTGAAGATCCTTCACAGTTTGCGTTAGACCTGCCAGGTGTCTACAAAGTCCCTCTATGGGAGTGGTTCCTTGCTCGGGCTCGGGCATTGCTGTCTGATACTGTCAGACTTATACGTACCAGACTGGTGAGCCCAATGGAGCAGAGGAAGGTCTCCCTTACGTATCCGACTCACGGCCCCTGATAGTATGAACAGGAGGCACGGGAGTGCGTAATGGTATGAGAGCCTGGCGGGTAGTTGCAGGGGATGCGGTTCTGGATCCAGGTGCAGAGGAGTAGGTGTCCGGCCGGACAGGCAACAGAAAACAGGAACACAGGCAGAGGATGCTGAGCAGGAGCAGAGCGGGATGGTCGGGTCACAGGCAGGATCGGCAACAGGCAGGCAGCGAAGTACAGAGGAACAGGCAGGTTCAAGGTCAAGACTAGCCGAGGTCAGGTGCAGGCAGGAGACAAGGGTAATCCGATGGGCAGGCCGGGTAATCAAGAGACAAGTGTTCAGACAGGTATCAGGAGCAAAAGGTCACAGGTAACTGAAGATCAGACAGCACCGGTCTGAAGTATTCCAGGGGTTTAAATGGACTGTTTGGCACGCATCGGCGCACGCAATGGCGCGCGCGCATCGGCGCACGCGCATGCGCACATGCACCAGCGCGCACAGGCACACCATTGCGCACAGGCGCGCGCACCCGCAGTCCAGGACGTGAACCAGAGCGCACAGGAGTATGCACAACACGTTCAGCAAGGTGAGTTCTCTGACAAGAGCATCCAGTTCCCTCCACTGTTCATTTGGTGGAGGGCAACCCCAACTCATCCTCTGGCACAGTTAGGCAGGCCACTCATGAAAATGTGACCTGTGGGCAAGGGAATTCAACCCCTCAGTTTTGGTGGGAGTTCCCTCTGCCGACATCTTACACAACGTTGTCTAGGATTGTACGTAGTGTATGTTAAGAGTTATCTTTGGGGACCAAATAGTTTAAGTGGGGGGAGTGTGTAGCGGGGTCTCCTTTAAGACTCTAGGACTGCATTTCCCAGAACCCCGTTTGGCACCCAGGGTGCAATGCTGCTATCGCAGAGACTTGTGGGTGGAGAGATAAAAGGAGGGGGCGAGGCTAATCTCGGCCTCTTTGGACACAGCGCGGCTATCAACCGGTCTTCCTGTGCGGATCTGCTGGAGTATCAGGCCTGAAGCCTGGGGCCTGGTACCACTTCCAAAGAGCCTTCCACCTTAATGCGAGCCTGGGTGGCATCTGACTTTCTTCCGTTGCTGACATTCGTGGGATCAGAGACCCGATCGTTCAGACGCTGTGTGCGGAGACACGTTTAGTGGAAGTCCCGGGCTGGGATCACGTCCGGAGTGGTGAGCGAGCACCTGCTCAATCCAATAGGCTGTACTGTTGCTAGGCCTAGAGACTGCCTTGGCCCACCGGCCTTTATTTGCTATTTCACTGGAGACTAGTAGCGGAACTGAGTGAGTGGTCTCCAGTGAACTGTTATTTTTGATTGCCTACTCTGTGGATTACAAGTGTTGTTTCCTGTATGTGCACCACCGTTCAAGTTGCATGCGAAGAAAGCGTTATTTTAAGGACCAAGCTAAATCTGTGTCAGGCCTGACCGGGGGGAGAATATTGTTTGGTGCACCACAGAGCGCATAGATACTAATAGCTGCACGTGGTGTATGACCGCGCTGTGTTATTAGCGTATACTATATCAGAAGCTGCAGGGCTCTGTAAGCAAGTTATGTGTTATGTTTTAACCTATGCCTTTTAACCAAAAGTAAAACAGTTATACTTTACTACTTGCTATCAGTGTGTTATCATTGCACATAGTGCTTGCCTCTTAATATAGTTGAGGTGTGTGTACAATCATGTATAGATTGTGATAGATAACATCCCCTAGACTAACTGTGCCATAAGTGGGTTGAGTAGATTGCCGGGGGTTGGTGGAGCTGTACGCAGGGCCCGAAAAATCAAACCAGCGGCTCTCTTAGCTGGGGGTAGCGCTACATATATATATATAATGTGTGTATATACAATTTGTGTGTATGTATACATATATATATATATATATTATGAAGGGGGACTCGTTATTTTAAAAACATTAACCACCCCGTCTGTCAGTGTATTGAGCAGTGATTATTTATTACTGCTTAATAAACTACCAGAAATTCACTAAAACACTGAGATGTTACTGTAATCTCGGAAAGTCTCACGAGATTCCAATATCAGGAGCCAGAGGCGTAACTAGAGACTTCGCAAGAAATCACGAAGGCATGATTTTGATACTTTTTTTTTTAAGGGGGGATTGCAACGGCGATAGTTGAGGGGGGTGGCAGCAGTGGTACTTGAGGGGGTGGCAGCGGTGATGTTTAAGGGGGGTGGCAGCGGTGTTACTTGAGGGGGAGGTGGCAGTGGTGGTGTTGAGGGGGGTGGCAGTGGTGGTGTTGAGGGGGGGTGGCTGCAGTGGCAGTGGTGGTGCCATCCTCTCCCACCACCACCTGTGCCTCTTACTGATCCCATCCTCCCACCACTGATCTCATCCCTATCCCCCCCATCACCTCTGTTGTAGAAGTAATGGGGGGAGATAGGGATGAGATCAGTGGTGGGGGGATAGGATCAGTAAGAGGCACAGGTGGTGGAGGTTGGCATCGATTGCTCAGCTCTGCAAAATGTCACTTACCGCCAATCAATCGATTCTCCGGGAATTCCGTTCGATCGGTCCCCGTCACCATGCCTTCTAATCTCCCGCCAGGATGCCTTCTTGCCTCATGGGTAGACGGTACAGGTACTCCACGCAGAGAGGAAAGCTCCTCCCCCGCCTTCTCTCATTGGTGTCAGCAGGTCTGCTGACTTAATTTTTCAGTGTCCGCCCCCAGTCTCAGAGCTGCCTCTGCCCAGGCCCGGATTTACTCCCTTTGCCGCCCCAAGGCCAGGTCCTTCAATGCCGCCCCCCCCACACTCACACACACCATCACATAGGGGGACTCCCCAGAGAGCCCCCCTTACATCAGGGTCCCCAGAGAGCCTCCCCTTACATCAGGTTCCCCAGAGAGCCTCCCTACTTACATCAGGGTCCCCAGAGAGCCTCCCTGCTTACATCAGGGTCCCCAGAGAGCCCCCCTTACATTAGTGTCCCAGAGAGTCACCCCTCTTACATTAGTGTCCCCAGAGGCCCCCTTCCTTACATTAGTGTCCCCAGAAAGCCCCCCCTCTTACATCAGGGTCCCCAAACAGCTGACTCCCCCCTTGCAGAGGTCCCCTATACAGTACCTGGCTGGTGGAGGTGGGAGGCGGCGTTCGGCAGCTCTATGGTGTCCACAGGCAGGGGGGATCTCGCTGGGGCAAGTAAGTTCTATATCCGAATGTATACAGCAGAGGGGGGAGGAGCCTCTGACCGGGGCATCAGCAACAGTGTACAAGCAGAGTGAAAATGAAACTGATACCTGCCCGGGTCAGAGGCCCCTCCCCTCCCCTCTCCACTGTATACACTAACACTCGAGAGTACTACAAGCCCCAGGGAGATCTCGCTGCCCACACAGGCACCATAGAGCTGCCGATCGCCGCCTTCCACCTCCTACCGCATCTCCCCACTGCACTCTAAATGCCCAGCCAGAGGTGCAGGGGGAGATGACGGGTCTTCGGGGGGTTGCCGCGGTGCCGCCCCTGCATCCAATGCCTTGTCAGGAATCCGGCCCTGCCTCTGCCTTCTCTGTCCCTCAGCGGGCGAAAGCACCCGATCCCCGCTGCGAAACGGCTCCTAACACTGGTGGGAGGGCCCCTCACAGGGGCGGCGGGCGGGCCCCCCGGACTTGGCGGAACTACAGGGCCCAGTCGCAACGGCGACTGTTGCGACCCTGATAATTCCGCCACTGTCAGGAGCCGTTCTCCAGTGTTGGAAGCGTTGGTAGATCGCTTCACTCCTCCAAGGGTGAAGTGATCTACTCTGCTTCATAAACAGGCACACAGAGGAGATAGATATCCACTGTGAATGCCGGCGAATGGAGCAGTGAATATATTTCATTGCTTCATAAACGGACACCTGAGTGTATAAATTAAATAAGTTGACGTCCCAGCAACCACTGCATCCAAAATTGGTATCCCAAAAAAATCCTCACTACAACTGGTGATAGATGCCTTTTCAATAAGATCATCACAAGTCTATGGTGAGATACCCCAGTCCACCTGCCAAGAGATGACACAGCAAAATCAGGCGGTGAGCTGTGTATTGTTCTGCTTTAAAACTGAACTCCAGAAAATCTAAAATGTCCCCCTTGCAGTGGGGCTGCACTCACACTACAAGGGTTAACTGTTTATTTTTAAGGGAAAAAAAAGGGGTGTGGCGCCAACAGATAATTAAGTGAAGGGTCAATGCAGCCACTAGATTAGTGGATAGTAACAGATAAAAGTAAAGTGATATAGGGCGCAAAAGACCATCTGTAATATTAATAAAAACACTTTCTGCAATCAATCAACAAAGCAAATATGTAAAGTCCATATATAAACAAAAAATCTGATATATTGTGTCCAGGCAAATTTCTTCTGTATATCCAGTCACCGTGATTTTTCTAACATGTGCAAATAACATTCAATAAAGTGCTTCACCCAAAGTGATAATGGTTGAACTCTCACCAGAAATCTTTGGCCACTAGGTGACCCACAAGCACGTAATACATGTGGCCTCCAGGAATCGCACGACAGATCGCATCAGATAACCATTGATTCTCCCATCCAATCAGCATTAAAGTGTGTATGATGTCAAGCTCTTATCCCCAGCATCTGCAGATATTTGGCTCTGCCAAACAGAGCCACCAAAAGCCAATATAGTGCAGTAACTTATTTTTTATTGAAACAAGGATTGGTGATAAAGCATCAGTGGAGAGGAGACACCTTTTTCCCATATTAACTCTTACAGTAGAGAATTTCCCTTCCTAGGGGCAGATTTTCTCTCACTTCCTGTTGTCTCCTTCCATTTGCAAGTAGGAGTCGTTTGTAAGTTGGATGTTTGAAAGTAGGGGTCTGCAGTATGTACTCTGCAGAAATTTGCCCCTTAGGTGTTGGTGTTGCCACAACACTGTAAGCCCTCACAGTTACTCTTGGTGGGCGCTGGAATGCCCTGCTGTGAACTATTATATCAGGAATTGTAATTACATGCCATTGTTGAACAGTGGTAGGAAAAATTGGGCCTTTGGTGGTGGTGCTGGTGCCACAAGACTGTAAGTCCTCACAGTTACTCTTGGTGGGCACAGTAATGGGCCCAGCTGTGAAATATTAGATCAATAATTGTAATTACATGCCCCTGTTGAACAGGGGCAGAAAAATTGGGCCTTAGGCACTGGTGCTGGTGCCACAACACTGCAACCCCTCACAGATACTGTACTCAGAATGCAGCAATGAGCCCTGTTGCAAAGTATTAGATCAAGAATTGTAATTACATGCCCCTGTTAAACAGGGGCAGAAAAATTGGGCCTTAGGCACTGGTGCCACAACACTGCAACTCCTCACAGATACTGTACTTGGAGCGCAGCAATGAGCCCTGTTGCAAAGCATTGCATAAAAAATTGTAAATACACACCCCTGTAAAAACAGGGGCTGAAAAATTGGGCCTTAGGCACTGGTGCTGGTGCCACAACACTGCAACCCCTCACAGATACTGTACTTGGAGCGCAGAAATGAGCCCTGTTGCAAAGTATTTCATCAAAAATTGTAATTACACGCCCCTGTTAAACAGGGGCTGAAAAATTGGGCCTTAGGCACTGGTGCTGGTGCCACAACACTGCAACCTCTCACAGATACTGTACTTGGAGCGCAGCAATGAGCCCTGCTGCAAAGCATTGCATCAAAAATTGTAAATACACGCCCCTGTTAAACAGGGGCTGAAAAAATTGGGCCTTAGCCACTGGTGGCGGTGCCCAGAACCAAAAATGTTCTTTCAAGCTATCAGCATGATTATTGAGGAGGAAGAGGATAGTCACTCAGCATAACAGGATAGTCACTCTGCATCAGCATAGGCAGTCTTGAAGGGATCTGACATTTCAAAGAAAATTATTCTGTTACATCAGCATCAGGTGCTTAGTAGCTGGTGGTGATCCAAGACTGATTCATTTTTATGAAGGTCAGTCGATCGACCGAGTCGGTTGACAGGCGCACCCTGTGATCGGTTACAAAGCCTCCAGCAGCACTGAATGTGCGTTCCGAAAGAACGCTGGATGCAGGACAGGCCAGTATCTCAATTGCATACTGTGCAAGCTCTGGCCAGTGATCCATCCTCAAGACCCAGTAACCCAGGAGATTTTCGGTGGGAAAGGTGTCCAAGTCTGATCTTGCCCCTAGGTATTCCTGCACCATGTAAACCAGACGCTGGCGATGGTTGCTGGAACCGATCATACCTTGAGGCTAAGGACTAAAAAATTGTCTGAACGCATCGGTCAGACGGTCACCTTCTCCACCGCTTCTTCTTTGACCGAAAGCCTCAGCAACACGTTGTCCATGACCAGGAATTTGTAACCTCCCAGTCTCTGGGAACGCGTTGCACAGACCTTTCTGCAAGGCCTCCCAAAGATGCCTCATCCTCTGCTCCCTCTGCGACGACAAGATAAGGTCCGCAACCTTACCCTTGTAACGTGGATCAAGGAGGGTTGCCAGCTAGTAATGATCCCTCTCCTTGATCACACGAATACGAGGATCCTTCCACAGGCTTTGCAGGATCAGGGAGGCCATGCAGCGTAGGTTTGCTGAGGCATTCGGTGCAGAGTCCTCTGGGTCACTGAGGACGACATGATCCGCAGCCACCTCCTCCCAGCTACGTACAAGTCCATGGGTGTCTTGTGAGCTCACGTTACTACCCCCTCTCTCTGAGCTAACGTTACTGCCTTCCTCCAGCTGGGTTCCATCATCGGAGCCTTCAAAAAGCTGGGCATCCTCCTGGAGCATGTACCCAACACTGTGGTCAAACAGTTCGGGGGACTCCTCAGGAGGACATGGTGGGGCTAGGGAAGGAGTGACTGATGCCATTGAGCCGAGGGAAGAGGTCGCTTTGGCAGCCGCTTTGCCAGACAAAGTACCCTGAGCCTGGGTGAGAGAGGATGAGGAGGAGGAGGACGGCTTCGTCCTCCACTCTACCAAGTCTTGGGCATGTTGCGGCTCAACATGGCCAGCTGCCGAAAAGAAGGACAAGCGTTTCCCACGGCCACGTGCTGATGAGGATGCACCGTGTCCACGACCAGCAGCACTGTTGCCTCTAGACACAGAGCCTGCTTGCCCTCTTTTATTGCCTCGTGACTGTTTGCCTCTCACTGTTTGCCTTCCAGACATACTAATGGCCTGCTGTGCTGTTAGTATGGGAAAAGCAACAATTGTTTTCAGTTAGTTTTAGGTGAAAACTGTGCAGAGGACACAGTACACTGAAAATACTTGCAGCTCTCTGCTTGTGGTTTTATTATGAGAACACCACTATAATAGTCACTAACTTTATTCAGGTGAACTTTAGGTGAATGCTATGCAAAGCACACAGTAGTACACTTAAGTGAAACACTGACTGTCTGCAGCTAGCACAATCACCTGCCTGCCTGTCACAGTATAGAGACTAACAGGAACGGATCTAGCTAAACTCAATACAGTGTATAAATATATATACAACACCTAGGATGCATATATATCCTCTACACACTGTAACTACAGCTAACTGATTCGCCTGCCTGCTCTATCTAACTCAATATAAATGACACTGTCTCTCTCTGTAAACTCTTGTTTCACAACTCCAAGACACTACACAAGGCCGCCCAGCCGGCGGCCTTATAGTGTGGGGCGTGTACTAAACCCCCTGAGCCATAATTGGCCAATGCCACCCTGGCTTTGGCCAATTATGGCTCTCCGTTTTTTCTGCGCTGTGATTGGCCAAGCATGCGGGTCATAGTGCATGCTTGGCCAATCATCAGCCAGCAATTCACTGCGATGCCACAGTGAATTATGGGCCGTGACGCGCCACTCGAATTTGGCGCGAACGGCCCATAATGTTCGATCTTCATCGAAAGATCGAACAGCCAATGTTCGAGTCAAACATGGGTTCGACTCGAACACGAAGCTCATCCCTATACAGGAGTCCTCCTCTTCCGTTTTGTTGAAGCACACAGCTGAGGTGCATGCTGAGTCTGACATATACTGCCTGCCCATAGAGCGATCCATTGGGGACAGACTGGCTCACGTTTTCCCTCAAGCTTCACATGATTGTTTGCTGCCTCTGGCATACATGCATGAACTGTAAGTGCTGATTTTAATATAAAAAAAAACTGTTTACTTTTGTCTAAGGGATTTGGAAAATCAAGTTTACTTATCCAATCCTCCACTCCCCTGCATTGTTAGACTGGTCCCCACAGCCTCTTCTCCCCTGCGCTTTGGTGGTCTAAGGTCCTCTGACGTCATCAAGACTGAAGCAGGTTACACAGCCTTGCATTGTAAAGGAGGATGCCAAGGGACAGTCTACCACCAGAGCATGGTCGAGCGCCATGTGCCGGGGGGATGCTACACCAGTGGTTAGGGGGCTGAGGTAAAAACACATCTTAACTAAGGGGTTTTACCGCCCCCCCTAAACATCAAATGTAAATTAGCCCTTACTGTACTGAGCCCCCTATAAGGCTGCTTTTACACTGATGGGCTGCTGTTTACCCACACTATGGGTGCAGCACAGTACACCTGCGAGGTATTCCTGCATGTTAGCTGCACTTTACTGTAGACTTCTATCAAAGAATATTTTTCGTGTGTGATGGGACTCTAATTACCCCTCCAATGGGCAAATATACAGTCACAAACTATTTAAAAATCTATTATATAACATGTCTTTATTATATCCATTTAACCACTTGCCCCCTAGAAGATTTACCCCCCTTCATGACCAGGCCATTTTTTGCGATACGGCACTGTGTTACTTTAACTGACAATTGCGCTGTACCTAAATAAAATGTCCTTTTTTTCCCACAAATAGAGCTTTCTTTTGGTGGTATTTGATCACCTCTGTGGTTTTTATTTTTTGCACTATAAACAAAAAAATAAGCCAACACTTTGGGGGGGGGGGGGACAATATTTTTTTACTTTCTGCTATAAAACATATCCAATAAAAAAAATGAAAAAATCTAATTTCTTCATAAATTTAGGCCAATATGTATATTGCTACATATTTTTGGTACAAAAAATCCCAATAAGTGTATATTGATTGGTTTTCGGCAACAGTTATAGCATCTACCAGTAATGGCGGCGATCAGAGACTTATAGCGGGACTGTGATATTGCGGCAGACAAATCGGACACTAACTGACACTTTTTACCCTTTTTGGGGTCTATCTCATGCAAAGCCCATGAAGAAAGAACCACCCGAACTAACAGTAAAAGAGGCAGCAGCAGTTGCGGCAGCGCCGCTGAACGTCATAGGCCCTGAACTCCTTAATGCTTTAGGGGACCTGGTTGCTAAACATCAGAAGAGCAACACGGTGTGTGTGTGGAGACTGGTTACCGAAAACTAAGAATATTTTCAGGTAAACAGCCCGTGCTGGGGAGGAAGACTTTGACACATGGATAGAGCAAGCAATGCAGGCTGTAGAAGGATGGGAGGTGACGGAAACCCAGAAGAAACAGTGCATTAATGAAAGTTTAAAGGGGGCCGCTGCAGAAGCGGTGAAGAATCTCAGATTCAGCAACACTTCTTGCACTGCTTATGACTACTTAACCATGTTACAGGAAGAGTTTGGCCATCTGGAGAAAGTTACTGACTTAATGTACAAGTTTGAACACACTCTTCAACAGCCAGGGGAGCAGTTTTCAGAATATGTGAGAAGGCTGAACAAAATGCTTTGCCAAATAGTGCTGAAGAAAGCAATGGTGCCTCAAGCTATAGATGCGGCCAGGATGCGACAGGTCATGAAGGGAGCGTTGCACTCTGATCCAGACAACTGGGGGAGTCATGTCTTTGAACTACCCAGATCTTGTGCGAATAGTAAGGGATGAAGAGGCATTGCTCAAAGACCAGCAGACACCAGAGAAGCCAAATTTTCCTCCCATGACTGAAGTTAGATCTGTCATAGCCATGGAACAGGACTCTGAGGTGGCGGTTTTGAAGTCGCAGATGACCCAAGTCCTAGAAATGCTGACCTCTTTGATGACCAAGAGTCCAGGGGTCGAACAAACAGAGGACCCGAAGAAGGATGTGTATCAGAGTGCCCAAACTCCGGTTCCCCCACAAACCAGAAGAGATGAGGTTTGCTTCAACTGTGGAGGGGTTGGACATTACAGCCGAGAGTGTTCCAGCCCGAGGAAAAAGCAAAGTTCATACAGCAAGCCGGCGGAAAACTTCAGAGGGCCCCGGTGAGGGAGTCAGCCGGGTGCCCGTCAGTTCCAGTAAACTCCAACGGAATCAGGAAACCAGAGAAGCCAAGGAAAGAGGGGAGTAATGTCACAACTCATGAACTCAATACTCCTCACCCTAAGTCCAAATCTAAAACTTGTCAAGAAATCAATGCATACCAGGCCCAACAAGGACTCAGATCCAGAAAAAGAGTAAAAAGAAAGAAACTACAGAAGGCCAAACCAACGGAATCCAGAAAGGAGACTGCCCTGAAGGAATTCCCAGTCAAACTAGTGGAACCCTCCCCCGTGGTCCCCATTCAAGTGGAAGGGATCTATACAAAGGCCATTCTCGACACAGGGGCTCAAGTGACCCTTCTGTACCGGGACTTCTATCAGAAACATCTGAAGCATTTGCTCTTACAGAAACTGGAAGACCTGCAAATATGGGGGATTGGAACCCAAAGTTTCCCATACAACGGATACCTCCCAATTAGGTTGGCTTTCGACCCATCAGTAGCTGGAGACACAGAAGTTTTTGATACCTTGGCGGTGGTCTGCCCTCGCCCTCCAGGAGCCAACAAGAGTTCTCTCATAATAGGGACAAACACTGACTTGGTCAGGAGATTACTGGCCCCTATAGCACAGGCACAGGATGCCCCAGCGACTATAGTCCATCCTATGTTGCGACAAGCCTACCAGCATTTGGTACTGGAGCAGAGAGCTCCCGAAGAGGGAGTGGGGAAGGTCTGGAAGTTGAATAACAAGCAGAAGGTATTACAGTGAGGTTACCAGTCTGAAGGCTACTGTGAAACTTACCTGGGAACAACCTGGCCCTTTCATAGTCCTGGAACCAGATCCCTTGGACGCCCACCCAGGGCTGGAAGTCATCCCTGAGGTGGTCCCACTAAGAGCCTTGAAGAAGTCAAATGGAAGGGTGTCTGTGAGCCTCAGAAATACTACTGACACCCCTGTGAAGATCCCAGCCCGAATGTTGCTAGGTCAGGCGAATCCTGTCACTCCGGTAACCTTGTCCGACTTGGAGAATGAGGAAGGAGGGAGAGCTCTTGTGGAGAAACTCTGCTTGGAGGAAATGGCCTTGCCACTGGCTTGGAGAAAGAGAGCCCGGGCCCAGTTGACTAGATGGCAGAAAATCTTCTCTAAAAATGAATTTGATGTGGGGTGTGCGAAGAGTGCCACTCACCGGATCCGCCTACAGGAGGACAAGCCATTCCGAGAAAGGGTTCGGCGGGTCCCCTTGGCTGATCCATCTAGAGGATCTGCGAGAGCAACTGACAGAGCTCAAAAGAACCGGTGTCATCCGGGAGTCTAGAAGCCTCTATGCATCCCCCATAGTGGTGGTGAGGAAGAAGAATGGGTCGTTGAGGCTATGCATCGACTATCGGACTCTTAACAGAAGAACCATACCTGACCAATACACTACCCGCCAAATAGAGGATGCCCTACAGAGTCTGTCTGGAGCAAAGTGGTTCAGTGTAATGGACTTGAAGAGCGGGTATTACCAAATTCCCATGCATTCTGAGGATAAGGAGAAGATGGCCTTCATCACCCCTGTGGGGCTTTACGAGTTCAATCGCATGCCGCAAGGCTTGTCGGGAGCCCCAGCCACCTTCCAGCGACTCATAGAGAAGACAATGGGAGATATGAATCTCATCAAAGTACTAGTGTATCTAGATGATATTATTGTGTTTGTAAGGACTCTAGAGGAGCATGAAGAGAGGTTGGAGAAGGTTTTGAGGAGGCTCAGCGATGAAGGACTCAAACTCTCACTAGAAAAATGTCAGCTTTACCAATCCTCAGTCCACTATCTGGGGCACATTGTGTCCGAAGAAGGAGTGTCCACAGACCCGGAAAAATTGGAGGCTGTCACCTCCTGGCCCCGGCCCACTACAGTGACTGAGCTTCGATCGTTCTTGGGGTTCTGCTCCTATTACAGGAGGTTTGTGGAGGGATTTGCCAAGATCGCCAAGCCCTTAAATTAACTTTTGAAGACAGAAGGAGAGGAGGATGACTCAGGCCCTAGTAAGCCAGGGGAGTCTGTGGAAGATCAGTGGACTGTGAGGTGTGAGGAAGCGTTCCAGAGATTGAAGGAGAGTTTGACCACTGCTCCTGTCTTGGCCTATGCAGACACTAAGAAGCCCTATGAGTTGCATGTGGATGCCAGTCATGACGGTCTGGAAGGAGTACTGTACCAGGAGTACGATGGCCAGCTGAGACCCATTGCTTATGTGAGCAGAAGCTTGACCCCAGCCGAGAAGAATTACCCCACCCACAAGTTGGAGTTTTTGGCCTTGAAGTGGGCAGTGGTGGACAAGTTGAAGGACTACCTGTATGGTGCAGAATTTGTGGTCAAAACAGACAATAACCCGCTCACTTACCTTCTGACCACCGCCAAGCTGGATGCCACTGGCCACCGCTGGCTAGCAGCCCTTTCGGGGGTTCACCTTTAGTTTGAAGTACAGACCTGGGGCTGGGAACAGAGATGCATACGCCTTGTCAAGAAGGGCCCATGCTCCCGCTGACCATGCTGAGGATTGGACCCGACTGACCCCAGAGGGAGTGTGAGCCTTGTGTCAAGGGGTGGAACTTCAAGCCAATGGAGGGTCAAGGGCCGAAGAAATTGGGGTCTCAGTAGTGGGGGTACCCAAGTATTAATTTGAGGTAACACAGATTGGAGAAGAGAACCTACCCAGGCTCTCAAAGAGATCTGCGACAAGATCAATTGGAAGACCCGTTGGGGAAACTGGCCCTGGAAGCATTAGAGAACCAAGCCCCAGACTCACTACTGAAGGACCCGTCAAAAGGGGCTCACCTATTGAGGAAAGAATGGGACCGGTTACAGATGCATCAAGGGGTGGTCTACCAAAGGGGCCCCTCTGATGATCTGGAGGATAAGTGGCAACTGTTTCGGAAGACTGTCCTGACATGACATGACGATCATGGTCACTTAGGATCGGAAAGAACCTTTCAGCTAGTGAGGGATCGGTTTTACTGGCCCTGCATGCGGGCTGAAGTGGAGGAATATTGCCATTCATGTCCAAGTTGCATACAAAGGAAGACTCTGCCTCATCAGGCCACCCCAATGGGCCATCTACAAAGCCAAGGGCCCTTGGATATGGTATGCATTGATTTTCTTTGTATAGAACCTGGTTTAAATGGAAATGGGAATGTTCTGGTGATAACCGATCATTTCACTCGTTACGCCCAGGCGTTTCCAACCAAAGACCAGAAGGCCTTCACAGTTGCCAAGGTACTTGTAGAGAAGTTCTTTGTCCATTATGGCCTACCTCAGCGCCTTCACTCGGACCAAGGAAGGGATTTCGAGAGTCGGCTGATCAGGAAACGGTTGGATTCCCTGGGTATTAAGAAGGACCGAACTACCCCCTACCACCCACAAGGGGATGCCCAACCGGAGAGATTCAATCGGACATTGCTAAACATGCTGGGGACTCTGAGCAGTGAGAAGAAGCAACATTGGGGAAAGCATGTGGCCGCCATTGTACATGCATATAATAGTACAATCAGTGATGTTACAGGATACTCTCCATACAGATTGATGTTTGGCAGGGAAGCAAGGCTACCAGTAGATCTGGCTTTCGGTACCTCGATAGACCATACTTCAGCAGCCTCTCATAAGGGATATGTGGATCGGTTACGACTAAGTCTGAGGATAGCATATGAAAAGGCCCAAGCCACTTCCGATCAAAGAGGAGTCAGGAATAAGCGGAATTATGACCTAAGGGTTCGGATTCATGACTTGCAGCCAGGAGACCGGGTGCTGTTGCGGAACTTAGGCATACCAGGGAAGCACAAGCTGGCCGACTTGCAGCCAGGAGACCGGGTGCTGTTGCGGAACTTAGGCATACCAGGGAAGCACAAGCTGGCCGACCGGTGGAGGTCCCAACTCTATGTGATCTGCAAACAACTGCCGGGTCTACCCGTTTACCAACTCAAGCCAGAATGAAGTGTGGGACCATTGAAGACATGGCATAGGAATCACCTACTGCCACTTTCCGAAGCTGTTCGTTTGCCTCCCGCCTCGGATTCTCCCGATCATCTTTCAGTCTCAAATACCCCTAGGCCTGCCACTAGATCCCAAGCAGCCAGTTCAGCAGAGATGGATGCCCAAGACCAGAGTGAGGAGGAGGAATTGGGACTTGAATGTCTTTGGACACCACCAATACCTGGATCCATGACCACGGCCTCTCCATCCCCGGAGGCTGCCGTTAAAGACACTTTAAATGCGGAGGCCGCTGAGTTTGTACCACTTGATACGCTTGCTGAAGAATGGGAGGATGCTCAAGAGTCGTTTCCAGAGGAAGATCCCAGGGACTCTTTATACCTTTCTGCACCTGAACCAGACATCCCTGAGCTGTGTAAATCCAATGCACCTGACTTGACAGAAGGAAGTTTGGAGGCATCCCCTACAGTTGCAACCCCGGCTCCCAGGGAACAAAGGGGAAGAAGAACTATCCACCCCCCTAAAAGACTAACTTACTCTGAGATGGGGGAGTGCTCGGAGGAGACTATTGTCACAGCAAGAAGGACAGTAAACAAGCCTGTCCCCTCTACTGCAAATTTGGTGGAGGGCAACCCCAGCTCACTCCCTGGCACAGTTAGGCAGGCCACCTCTGTTAATGTGACCTGTGGGCAAGACAATCTTTTCCACCAAGCTTGGTGGGAGATTCCTCTGCCCGGCTCTTTTGTAGCCATGAATTGTGTTGCTTGTACATAATAATGCTGGTGATATCTTTGGGGACCAAAGATTCTAAGTGGGGGGAGTGTGTAGCGGGGTGTTACTTTAAATAGCCTTAGAGACTACCTTACCCAGTATGCAATGGGATACCCACAGTTCCTTTGGGCCTAGCGCAAGGTCTGCTGGGGTTGGACTATATAAGGAGGGGCGGAGCTGGACGGGGGTCTCTTTGGACATCGCCCGCCTAGCAAGTGGAACACTGTGCTGTGTCTGCTGTTCTGGACTAGGCCCGTGAGCCGGGCCCTGTGTATCCAAAGAGCCTTCTACCCTTCACGGAAGAATCCCTGAGACGTCTCAAGTATCTACCTTCAAAGACTCATCAGAAGAATCGGAGACCCCGGGCACCGTGAGACTGTGTGTGGGACACACAGCGGTGGAAGTCGGCCGCACGAACTGGTTTGGTTGGGTGAGAGAGCACTTGCTCGAAGATTTCTTAAGTTACTCTTTAGGCCCAGTATCTTTTGCTTAGGGCCCATTGTTTATCAAGTTGAGCTGCTCACCAGAGGGACAGTGAGCCGTGCAGCCTTAGTTAAATCCGTTGTCGCACAATCAGCAGTCACACCCTGTGGATTACAAATAACCTGCAAAGTGCACCACCATTGCTAGCGAAGATCCTTCTCTACAGAAACATTGTGAACTAAGTAGTCAGGCCTGACTGTATAGAGTAGAGACATTGCTGGGCGCCATCTTGCCCACGAGGGGGAAGTTTGCAAGCAGGGTTTGTTAATTGATGTGCATAGGATTGCGGGGATAGTATATCTGTGTTATATGCTGACTAGATCTATTGCAGGGCTCTGCATTGATAGATGTACTACTGTCTAATCCAAATTTTATTTGATTCAGTAAACGCATTAGTGATTAAGCAAGTTACGTTGTGTGGTGTGATTACTGTGTATGTTATCTGCAGTATTGTGATACCCATAGCCTATGGGTCTCACGATCCTTTAGTCTCACTAGCTGTGCCAAGGGAGGGTAGAGCCAGTTACTGGGGGTTGGCAGCAGAGTGTTACAGGCCCGAAAATAATACCAGCAGCCCTCTTAGCTGGGGGTATTGCTACACATGATTGTCACTACATTTATTTGTTTGATACTATATGATATGTAGATTCATATCTACAGTGCCTTGAAAAAATATTCATACCCCTTGCAATTTTCCACATTTTGTCATGTTACAACCAAAAACTTAAATGTATTTTATTGGGTTTTTATGTAAAAGACCAACACAAACTAGCACATAATTGTGAAGTGGAAGGAAAATGATAAATGGTTTTCAACATTTTTTACAAATAAATATGTGAAAAGTGTGGTGTGCATTGGTATTCAGCCCCCTCTACTCTGATACCCTTAACTAAAATCAATTTGGAACCAATTGCCCTCAGAAATCATCAAATTAGTAAATAGAGTCCACCTGTGTGTAATTTAATCTCAGTATAAATACAGCTGTTCTATGAAGCCCTTAGAGGTTTGTTAGAGAAGCTTAGTGAACAAACAGCGTCATGAAGGCCAAGGAACACACCAGCCAGGTCAGGGATAAAGTTGTGGAAAAGTTTAAAGCACAGTTGGGTTATAAAATGGAAATCCCAAGCTTTGAACATCTCACGGAGCACTGTTCAATCCACCGAAAATGGAAAGAGTATGGCACAACTGCAAACCTACCAAGACTTGACCGTCCACCTAAACTGAAAGGCCAGGCAAGGAGAGCATTCATCAGAAAAGCAGCCAAGAGGCCCATGGTAACTCTGGAGGAGCTGCAGAGATCCACAGCTTAGGTGGGAGAATCTGTCCACAGGACAACTATTAGTGGTGCACTTCACAAATCTGGCCTTTATGGAAGAGTGGCAAGAAGAAAGCTATTGATGAAAGAAAGCCAAAAGAAGACCCGTTTGCAATTTGCGAGAAGCCATGTGGGGGACACAGCAAACATGTGAAAGAAGGTGCTCTGGTCATTCAAGACCAAAATTAGCATTTTGTGTGTGGCAAAAAACTAACACTGCACATCACCCTGAGCACACCATCCCCACCATGAAAGATGGTGGTGGCAGCATCATGTCGTGGGGATGCTTTTCTTCAGCAGGGACAGGGAAGCTGGTCAGAGTTGATGGTAAACTGGATGGCACCAAATACTGGAAAATCTTAGAAGAAGGAAAAACTTTGATTGCAGTTGCCCTTAGGTGGTAATCAGCACCTTTAGTAAACAATGTGCCACATCCTGATATTGATCAATAGGAAATTGTGTGGAAGAAATGGACTTTGTAGGCACGTAAATATAAAAATAATAAATTTTATTATATACTGTAGCAACCTAAATATTTTACAACAAATTGATTGTATCAACTAATTGGATACAATAGTGTACATATAAAAAACACAACACCAATTAATGTGGATGTTTCCGAGGATATACCACTCTGAAAAGAGATGGCTCCTGGGATTGGTGTCCACAAATTGCTGATGAATCTTAAAAACTGAGCTCTACATGTTTTGCGATGTTAAATATTATTGCTTCCTCAGGAGCTTCTGGATTACAAAGAAAATATATTTAATTAAATAATCAGAAAACAAACAAAGTTTATCAAGCATAAATGTAAATATTCAGAGCTATACATAAACCACTCACCACTAATGGTGGTGCGAACTGAGAATATGGTGAGTTGTCGACCCTTCCTGGCTCTACAGCAAGAACACACTAAGACACAGTGGCCCCAAAAGGTATTCAGGGCAGGACCCCCTGTAAGCCCCACGTGGCACACACTGCAACCAATACCTCAATTGCGGAACAGGTATGGAGGTGCATACGGTAACTAGAATAAATTAAAATAACATATGTTGTAAATGCCCAATAAGGTTGCATATATAATTTGGTGTGGGCTGTATGAAAAAATTGCACACTACCAAAACGAAAAACTACTGAAGAAACCTACTTTTTGTAAGAAAGAAAGGGGGTAGACCAAAAACGGCTGATATCCAGTCAGAGACTGGAAGCTGGATAGTGGATGAACGAAAGATACAGCTGGAAAAACACATGGAATACACAATTATTGCTGGCGTACAAGGTAATGAGGATATCAATAAAGGAAATCATTGTCTGTTACTGTTGATAGGGTATAAGAGACCCTCAGCAGTAATATGGGCTTACCTAGAGTAGTGTGGTAACCACAAAGTTTCTAGAGCTTCTGAATGATGGAGACGAAAATCACTGGCAATATGTGTGTTTAAAAAAAAACACTAGCAACTTGCTTGGATATAGTCTTAATGGGAACCAATTATCCCAACTGTAAATTAAAAAAAAATATAGGAAAGATTAAGAAATGATACGCTAATAAGCGGTATATAACTTTGTCACTATACAAGGGGTGCCCTCTGTGAAAAGCGCTAAACCTTGGCATAATAGTACAGACAATGTAAGTACCTTTGCAGTAATGCAGAGGGCTACAAGATGAAATTCTCCATAGAGGATGTTAGGAATTGCTGCTAGTAGCCTGCAGTATTTCAGAATGAGCCCAAAATATCGCTCAGTCTATTAGGGAATGATGAAAGAAAACAAGAAAAAGAACCAAATCAGACGTGTATTTTGGGTTGTGTCGATAAGACCACTAGCCCCTATGTAATAATATGCCTACCCGAAAGTTGTCTCCAAAAAGTTCCTCCGTCCGCTCCAACTAGTATCCGCCGTTTGGTGGGGTGACCGTCCTCCTCAACGACCTATTGAGGAGTGACAGGAACACCCTCTTTTGAATGCACCTCGCTCGAGGCGGCGTCGCACAAAGTACGACGTCACCCGAGCCGGCCAATGAGTGTGCTGCGCCGATATCGCTGGCCTGCGCATGCGCTGATGGTATGCGTGACCCCGGCTGACGAGGACGGACGCAGCCCAGGATGGATACGGACGTAAAGGGTCACGTAAACCATCCCATGGGCATGTGCCGCACGAGGAGCAGGACCACGCCTGCGCATGGTGAGCTATGTGTTGTGGAATTCTAGGCTGCTGTTTACAGAGCACACAGCCTATAATTCCTGTGCTATCTAAGCACACATCAGATTTCATCTTTTTGCAATAATGCTATCTTTAGTCTAAGTTCCACTCACCCATCATTCACTTCAAGAAGCAAGCCTCACACATAGGTCTTATCATCAGGCCATTCCAGCATAGACTGACTAGCCGACGCCTAATCATAGGCTTTTATTAAACTCAAAAGATCTCAGACAGGAGGTGATTGGCTGCAGCAAGCAATCATCACCTCCCCCCCATGGGCGGGGACATCACAGGATGTCCCTACCAACAAGGAAAATGGCAATACCTGGACATTCCTTCCAACAGGAGATGCCATACATGAATCCCACTCAAGAAATATGGCTTAAAGGATTCAATATAATAATACATACAATGAATACAATAACGTAGGATGGCTAAAGTTACCGTTGATAGGAATTCTTATTCTGCGCTATTCCATAGAATAACGCATATTAAGATTATACTATTATTGAATGGGGGAGGGAGGCTATCTGCAGATGCGCACTACGAATCCCAATCAATGTTGATCAGACACAGCCGAGACAAGAGTACGCATCTGCTCATAACCAATGATGTTGTTGTTGTTGTTGCAGAGCGAGGACATCCCCCCCTCAACCCCCCCTCAACGATTGTCCGTGCTAATGCACAGAGAGAGGGCCCCCCGTCGGTGGACATATCCGCACCCTGCAAACATCACACTCCAACCTCAAGACGTTTTCCCCTATCAGACGGGATTCAACCAGCCTCAGACTACCCCAATCAGCTCTTTTAGAGCGGGTTGCGGAAGTACTAACACTGGGTGACATTATGACAATACATAATAAATACATCTCCATAAAAATCTCCACAACAGTCCTCCCTTTTTTGTCATGGGCACCCCATGTGTCTATTGATGAAACTTGATCTCCTTCTTACACCTGGAAATGAAGCAGTCCTTAGTCCATAAAAAGGAAAACACGGCTTGACATGTAGACTCTACTCTTCAGGGGCATGACTTATAAAGGAGGACACGACATGGTGAGCTGTAGTAATCGCCGATCCGTCTGTGATCCTCTGTCTTGTATATGGGTCCGGCTTCGGGGCGTCTCATCAAGGAAACTCTGGTCACGCGTCAAATCAGGCAACAGGAGCACCTCGTCACGACATAGAAAGAATAGAAATAAAATGACATGAGTATATATATTCCCACTTCCTTTAACCACGATCCGCTGTAAAATAAAAATTAGATCCCCAAAGATTCCCAGACCCTTAAAATAGACTCCCAACCTTCACTTAGCTACAGCTCTGGCTTCAACAATTACATGAAGAACCCTATCCTTAACGAATGAGAATTGTTCAATCGTATCCCAAGCCCGAGCCCCCCCCACATGCAGGACACCATGCACAGACCTGGTCGGGGTTGGTGAACAAATCCCTTCTAGCTGTCCCTGCCATTCTTAATTTCCTGCGCCATCAGATCCTCACGATCAGCAGCGACATAAGATGCTGGGACAGCTTCACCATCACGCATGAACCTCTTGCTTTGGGATAATTACCTTATAAGCTGCAGATCCGCATAAACAACAAACTAAAGTTCAAACACACTTGTGGGCTGCCTAGATACCTAAACCGACAAGAGGCAGAACCATTAAAACTAACCAATTTTACCCTCCAGAAATGCATCGTTAGATTCCATTGACAAGTGTCTGTTTGGAGTCTTCACTAGTTTGTCAAAACTCCTCATACCCATAATAACATCATAAATGGCATGTACCGCTGTCATCGCTGGGGACTAAAACTCGGTGAAGACTCAGAACAGACCATCGGTCCTGTTCGCTTTCTGAGCTAGTCAGGACATACACTTTACATAATAACTTGGGATGCTTTTCATCGTTTCCCTTGCTAAAATTTACTAAACAACAAAAATATAAATAAACAAAGATACTCCTCATTCTTTGGTGTGGTTGAGCCGCTTCTTGCAGTGGCTGGCGTGGTCTCATCCCTCAAGCTTCTTTACAACGACCCAGTCACCTGGTTGGAAAGAATGTAAACTTATTATTAAGTCAGGGTCCAGGAGGGACTCGTGAAAACCTTTTGGTGGACATTTTGAAGTTCATGTCACAACGATCGCACCTCCCCCATCAGCCGAGAATATAAGTGACAGCTAATGAGGAGAGTACGACTATGGTTTTGATTGACCTCCAAACAACCCTCATATGACAATAACCCAGACATCGGGACTGTGGTCACTGCATAACCTGTGCGTGGCTTACAATACCTGGAGCCATTGACAAGGTTCTTAGCCTCTGGGATGGGAACCTACTTCACCAGACTGCTGCTTGCCGATTCAAATTCTATCAAAGAAACACAGTCTTGCCACAAACTTGGTTAGAATTACAGAGGTTATTATTAGTTTGAAAAAAAACTGTCACTCTTACATTTATCACTTCTCCCCCCTTTTCTTCCTCATTACAGACTGAAGGAAGAAATGTGTGGTGCAGGAAAAAAGAAACAATGAAATAACCTATGATACTTTTACCTCCCTTAGACTCATATTTATCCATATGTACCGCTGTCTACATACACCTGTTCTCTGTGTACAAACTCCTTGGACCTGAAAAATACTTATAAGCAAAATCATTACTCTATTCTTCATATTTAACCTGCAAAGAATGGTAAACAATAATGACATTCCTGTACATTGGTAAATTGTCAATAACATTCTTTCAAAACTGATTCAAACAAAACCCTCTGTAACCCTTACTTTTCCCGTTCCTACAAAAATACAACAGCCGCGACGCATCGGAGGATTGCCGCGGTAAGTTTGAACATATTCACGTTACTACATATAAACACTCAGATACAAACGTGGGGGAGATACTTCAAAGTTTCCAAAACCAAAAATGAAAAAAACAAACAGCCAGAATTCTCCCTTTACTCCTTCAGCAATAGAAAAAAATACAATGGGAAAAACACGAGAGCAGCTCGAGAACCTTCCATGGACCAGCCATAAAGTTCAAACAAACGGGCATGAGCCACCGTTCCTCATCATTACAGATTTCTGAAGCCGCAGCTCAACTACATCCATTCCAGAGGGATACCCAAAATAGTATCCTTGGACCACCTATGTTAATCTTTTTGGGGTTCAAAGGCCTTTGCCCCAAAACTAGGCTTCGTGCACTGTGTGACCGTATGACTGTGGGAAGCCTCCATTCCTTCCCTTTGCACAGACCTCCTTGTGTCCATGGCGATTCGAATCGGCTTATCGTCTTAAACCTGCGTCCAGGTTAAACCGTTGCACCCATTTTCGGAGAGCACCGCCCGGTGTCTTCTTATACGGTGGATTGAAGAACTACAACCACTATATGGTCAAGTCCTTCAACTAGAAACCCTAACCAAGGCGTCATATCTATGGCTTGTTGTCCCAACACTTTTGGAACTACAGCAACAACCACAGATCAACCCCCGAATTAGGCCTCTACCCCTCACAGTGCATGCATACACAAGCATTTTCCGCTATACACCCATACACTGTGTTGTCAGACTAAACCTCGCAGAACACTTACGCCAGTTTACCACCTGCAGAACAATGTGGCTTCTCTCTGTATCTAGATGATAAAACAATGGTGATGCCCCCCCCCCCTGTTTTGCTTTCTACCCAAAACTGTATTACAGTACAAAACTTCACAAAACTGGAACAAAATATAAAACACTTTTAAATGCAAAAATGTTTTTCTATTTTCTTTCCAAACACAAATCTCATTGCTCACCTTTAAAAACCCCTAGCTCCTCCCACTAACTTTCTGCTGATATATAAATGCTGAAAAGAAACTTCCGGTTATGCTCAGCTACTTAAAAAAAAAAACTGGTTTATTTACATATCAATTGTTCAGGAAGCGGGAGGGGGAGGGGAGGCCTTAGCCTTAATCGCCTTGTCTATTAAGACTCCAAAAAATTCATGGCTACACATTATATATTTCAACAATTTAAAACCTTGTCAAGAAAATGATGGAATAAAACCCCCCTTTGCAAATGGGAGGGTCCTGACCCAAACATCCCCTGCAAGCAAAACCACAAGTTGACACTCAAATACAAAACTCCTGCAAAAAGATGGCTCTAGGAGTTTCGACCAAACCCCCTCTCCTCCTCTACAGGCTATACAATACAAGCTTCAAAACATATGAATTGCCCTCTTGGAAACTCCCAAATATCCAAACATAAAAACACATCATTGTACAAAAACTCTGTTAGTCTTACAATCCATCAAAATTCAGTGTAAAGTGAAGTCTTTCCTACATTCGAAACCCAATACAAAAAAAACGGAGCTCATATACTGCAAAGCCAGCCGACCCTGCAATAGCCCACATCTACTTAAATGAAAACAGAGAAATCCCCCTCCTAACACCACCTGCATGGAGTTTGCATGTCCTCCCTGTCTCTGCGTTGGCCTCCTCCCACACTCCAAATGCTGGTAGGTCAGCCAGATCCCATCCATAAATAGGCCCCAGCATGTGTGTGTGTCCGCAAGCGCGTTGTGGCCCCTCGGGGTAAGACCGCGCTATTTTAAGATACCTCTCAACCCTCAAAAGGTGATGCTTAGAAAAGCAATTTAAACCAGAGACAAAACCATCCTCTCAGTATGTCACCCCGGCGTCCCACCACTCTCCCCAGCAGTGCACAGGTCAAACTGTAAACGCATAAAACAGAAGAAAACTGCGCCAATCAACAAATGCCAATACAGCATATTCAGGAGCCGTGTTTGCTAAACTGGAACTTCCTATCGCAAACTGTAAACGTCTCAGAATGGCCGACAAGCCAGGATAACAAAATGGTGGATGACCACCACCCCCACCTCATGGACAACAACAAAAATGGCGCCATGCAATTTTTCCCGCCAAAACCAGCATGGGACGTCACAATGAACACCACATGGGTTCCCCCACACAAAGACAAACACAAATGGCCTCCACCAGGTTCCAACGCAGAAAAGACCGCACTACATTCGCACCAAACATCAAAATCTGCCCCAAAAGCTGAGAAATTCCACCAGCAAGACAGCCGACAAATGCCACATGGTATAGTACCCAAAGGAAAGGTTCCCTTATAGGACACCCACAGGCTAAAGAAAAACTGCGCCTTAGCCTTGCGGTTTGCCTGCCATTTTAACAAAAGCCAAGAATGGCGCCATTACTTTTTCCCGCCAAAACCAGCATCTCTTTAAAAGAAAATCAAAAATGTTTTTCTCCACAAAGACAGACTACACAGTTGAGATTTTTCTAAATTATCATCAAAATCCACTGAAAAAGGTGTCAGCTACACTCTACAAGGACCACATGTACACTTACAAACTTAGCCTCCCTTTTGCCAACTAAACAGCACATTTAATAAATGTTAGTTACATGACAATATTAAAAACATATTCATTTCTCTAAGTTAATATACTCTGAGATATTCACCACTTTTCTCTACCTAAAGTTCACACACAGTGGCCTCAGCTTCCATAACAAGCCATCGCAGAGACATACTATTGTCTGCCTTCTAGCAATGCCTGGCCACTTGGATATGCGGCGGGAACTTTCAACTTAAAAACCAAACACTTTTGTTAAAATATTTTTACACTTATGGAGACATGTGTCTTTGTCCCCTACAAAAATCACAATCTAACCATTTCTATTTTTCATAGAAATCACAAACACTACACACATACAGTATATTGTTGCCTGCATGTCTGCTCGGAGTGTCTTTCCCTCAGGGCAAAGCCCCAGCAACACAAAACAGTGGGCAAGCCCTTCCCCCATTCAAGCACATGGCAGCCAAACAATCTACTTACAAACTTCTCAGTGCACTAAATACCACAGCTATACCTTCATTTCATACACAATATACAGTTTCCATCAGATCATCTCTCAGGGCCCTCCCACTACAAAACTCCTGCATGCTATTTACAGAAAGTCACCAACTTTCACCCTTGTAACTGAGATGCTGGCTGCCCCTCCCCCACTAATCCTCATGGCTCACAAACAATCGTCCACTTTACAAACTGCTCAGTACATCGCACAAACAGCCATCTCTTACACAATTTCAATCGCACTCATGGGTACACATGTCCTATATCACACAAACAATCTAATCACACACAGGCACACACAGGCATACCCACACAGGCATACACAAACAAATTCACAGGCCTACGATCTCTCTCCCAACAAAATCACACACACACATGCACGATCGGATTCGCAGACATACACACACACTGCAAACTTAAAGCATTATTTCAAAAAGACAAAAAAAATGTTCTTTTACAGAGTAGAGCCCCCCACATCGGAACGTAGATCCACTCTTCCCCCCCATCTCGATCCGATGTCCAAAGGGACTCCATCTATTCCCAAAGGTCCTGGCCCGCCATAAACTGTTGTGGAATTCTAGGCTGCTGTTTACAGAGCACACAGCCTATAATTCCTGTGCTATCTAAGCACACATCAGATTTCATCTTTTTGCAATAATGCTATCTTTAGTCTAAGTTCCACTCACCCATCATTCATTCCAAGAAGCAAGCCTCACACATAGGTCTTATCATCAGGCCATTCCAGCATAGACTGACTAGCCGACGCCTAATCATAGGAGGTGATTGGCTGCAGCAAGCAATCACCTCCCCCCCATGGGCGGGGACATCACAGGATGTCCCTACCATACAAGGAAAATGGCAATACCTGGACATTCCTTCCAACAGGAGATGCCATACATGAATCCCACTCAAGAAATATGGTTTAAAGGATTCAATACAATAATACATACAATGAATACAATAACGTAGGATGGCTAAAGTTACCGTTGATAGGAATTCTTATTCTGCGCTATTCCATAGAATAACGCATATTAAGATTATACTATTATTGAATGGGGGAGGGAGGCTATCTGCAGATGCGCACTACGAATCCCAATCAATGTTGATCAGACACAGCCGAGACAAGAGTACGCATCTGCTCATAACCAATGATGTTGTTGTTGTTGTTGCAGAGCGAGGACATCCCCCCCTCAACGATCGTCCGTGCTAATGCACAGAGGGCCCCCCGTCGGTGGACATATCCGCACCCTGCAAACATCACACTCCAACCTCAAGACGTTTTCCCCTATCAGACGGGATTCAACCAGCCTCAGACTACCCCAGTCAGCTCTTTTAGAGCGGGTTGCGGAAGTACTAACACTGGGTGACACTATGACAATACATAATAACTACATCTCCATAAAAATCTCCACAACATATGGTACCAGCAACTATGGGCGAAAGCTAAACACTCCGGACATAGATGGAATTATGTCACCCAGATGCCATTGGTGGAGCAATTAGTCAGAAACTCGTAGAGTAATCCGACAATCTCCACCAACGGCTTGGGTGGCCACATACCTCCCGTATTATGTAGTGTTGCAAACCGAGCCGGGGCATAGGGAGTCTGAATCCATATCTACTGCGTGTCAAAACCGACATGCGGTGGGGAATAGGCCCATTGCCCAGGGGGAAAATAATGACCCTCTATCAAAACCCAACAGCTAGAATCGGTGAAAATATTGAATGGAACACAACAGGGATGTCCCCTATTCCCTCTATTATATGTACTAGTGATGGAGCATTTGACTACAGCTTTATGAAAAAATCCAGACATACCAGGGATAAAAGTTAAATTTCGAACATTATGGGCCGTTTGTGCCAAATTTTAGTGGCACGTCATAATTGCGGCATTGCAGTGCATTGCTGGCTGATGATTGGCCAAGCATGCACTATGACCCGCATGCTTTGGCCAATCACTGCGCGGAAAAAATGGAGAGCCAGGGTGGCTTTGGCCAATTATATCTCAGGGGGTTTAGTACACGCCCCACACTATATAAGGCCGCCTGTGTGGCGGCCTTGTGTAGTGTGTTGCGGCGGTGTTTAAAGACAGACAGAGAGAGAGACAGTGTCATTTAATTTGAGTTAGATAGAGCAGGCACGCAAGTCAGTTAGCTGCAGTTACAGTGTGTAGAGGATATATATGCATCCTAGGTGTTGTATATATATTTATACACTGTATTCAGTTTAGCTAGATCCGTTCCTGTTAGTATTATATGAAGAGAATGACAGGCAGGCAGGTGATTGTGCTAGCTGCAGTATTTTCACTTAGTGTACTGTGTCCTTTGCACAGTGTGCACCTAAAGCTTACCTGAATACAATTGCTGGTGTTCTCATACTAATACAGACAGGGAGCTGCAGTATTTTCATTTTGTGTCCTTTGCACAGAGTGTGTACCTAAAGCTTACCTGAATACAATTGCTGGTGTTCTCATACTAATACAGGCAGAGAGCTGCAGTATTTTAATTTAGTGTCCTTTGCACAGTGTGCACCTAAAGCTTACCTGAATACAATTGCTGGTGTTCTCATACTAATACAGGCAGGGAGCAGCAGTATTTTGATTTAGTGTCCTTTGCACAATGTGCACCTAAAGCTTACCTGAATACAATTGCTGGTGTTCTCATACTAATACAGGCAGGGAGCTGCAGTATTTTGATTTAGTGTCCTTTGCACAGTGTGCACCTAAAGCTCACCTGAATACAATTGCTGGTGTTCTCATACTAATACAGGCAGGGAGCTGCAGTATTTTGACTTAGTGTCCTTTGCACAGTGTGCACCTAAAGCTTACCTGAATACAATTGCTGGTGTTCTCATACTATTACAGGCAGGGAGCTGCAGTATTTTATTTAGTGCCCTTTGCACAGTGTGTACATAAAGCTTACCTGAATACAATGACTGGTGTTCTCATACTAATACAGGCAGGGAGCTTCAGTATTTTTATTTAGTGTCCTTTGCACAGTGTGCACCTAAAGCTTACCTGAATACAATAGCTGGTGTTCTCATACTAATACCACAGGCAGGGAGCTGCAGTATTTTCAGTTAGTGTACTATGTCCTCTGCACAGTGTGCAACTAAAGCTAACTTAAGACAATTGCTGGTGTTCTCTTACTAATAATACTACAGGCAGGCACTTGATCAGTGTATATATAAATCCCAGCTTTGTGCAGCTACATCTCCCTGCAGGCTATTAGTATGTCTGGAAGGACAACAAGGAGAGGCAGACAGTCACGAGCCAATAAAAGAGGGCAAGCAGGCTCTGTGTCTAGAGGCAACAGTGCTGGTCGTGGGCAAGGTGCATCCTCATCAGCACGTGGCCGTGGGACATGCTTGTCCTTTTTTTCGGCAGCTGGCCGTGTTGAGCCGCAACATGCCGAAGACTTGGTAGAGTGGATGACCAAGCCGTCCTCATCCTCCTCATCCTCTCTCACCCACACTCAGGGTACTTCGTCTGGCAAAGCAGCTGCTAAAGCGGCCTCTACCCTCGGCTCAATGGCATCAGTAACTCCTTCCCTAGCCCCACCATGTCCTCCTGAGGAGTCCCCCAAACTGTTTGACCACAGTGTTGGGTACATGCTCCAGGAGGATGCCCAGTGTTTTGAAGGCTCCGATGATGGTACCCAGCTAGAGGAAGGGAGTAACGTGAGCCCAGAGAGAGGGGGTGCCCAAGAAGGACAACTATCTGGCAGTCATGTTCCCCCAGCTGCAGCATACTGCCAGGTTTGCTACAGTGATGAGGAGGGAGGGGATGATGAGGTCACGGACCCTACGTGAGCTATGATTAAGCACTGAACTTTAGTGTGAAACATGTAAGCTGTTACCCCGGCTATGCTGTGATGATTTTTGGTGTGATCTTCCATTTTTTACAATAAAGGCGACCGTCAAAGGTTTTTTGGAGTGCGGCTGTCCATATTTTTAATTTTTTTCTCTATATCTATGTGGGTGCCTGATAGGAGAGAGGAGGAGGAGGCACATCTCCAACGAGGCAGGAAGCCCTCCAGGGGCCAGCTTAAGGGCAGCACACCGACAGCATCACACCGCAGAGCTCCGCATGTGCAGGCCGCTGCTGTCTCTGTGCGTTATTCCAAAACTTCTTTGGTGTGGGCCTTTTTTGAGACGAGTGCATCAGATCGCAGCGCTGCTATTTGCAACATATGTCTCAGGCGTATCTCGCGTGGCCAAAACATCACCCGCTTGGGCACCACATGCTTGATCAGACATATGTCGACCTGCCATGCAGTTCATTGGCAAGCACACCTAAAAGACCCACACCAAAAAACAAAGCGGACCTCTCCTTGCTCCTCATCAGCTGGGATCTCCAACCCCACTATACCTTCAGTCCTCTCTGAAACCTGCACTGAGAGTAATGAAGGTGTAGAATTAGCAGATTTCCCGCAAGTACTTGGCTGTGACACACCTATCGGTACACCAACGTCAGATTGTACCAGGCAAATTTCCCTGCCCCAGCTGCTGCACCGCCGAAAGAAGTTTGCTCCCAGCCATCCACAAGCCCAGTGGTTGAATGCTTGCTTGGCTAAATTGCTAGCACTTCAACTGTTGCCTTTTCAGTTAGTAGACTCTGCCCCCTTCCGTGAGTTTGTGGAATGTGCGGTTCCTCAGTGGCAGGTTCCCAAACGTCACTTTTTTTCACGGAAGGAAATTCCGGCTCTCTACCGGCATGTGGAAGGCAATGTCTTGGCCTCGCTGGATGGGGCGGTCAGCGGTAAGGTGCATATTACCGATGACTCATGCTCCAGCAGGCATGGACAGGGACGTTACCTATCTTTCATGGCGCATTGGGTGACTCTGCTGGCAGCTGGGAAGGATGCAGGACAAGGTGCAGTAGTGTTGGAGGTTGTTCCGCCACCACGTCTCCAAAATGCTACTACTGGTGATTCTGACACACCTCTCTCCTCCACCCCCTCCTCTTCTTCTTCCTCCATGGCCTCTTCCTGTGCTTTGTCCTCGGAACCAGCGGTGCTCCGTAGGCGTTCAAGGGGCTATGCAAGTACGCAGGCAAATAGATGCCATGCGGTGCTTGAACTGGTGTGCTTGGGGGACAGGAGCCACACTGGGGCAGAGACGCCACGCCAGCTTAAGCCAGGAATGGTGGTTTCCGACAATGGCACCAACCTCCTCTCCGCTCTCCGATAGGGAAACCTGACCCATGTGCCCTGTTTGGCTCACATCCTTAACTTGGTGGTGCAGCGGTTCTTGGGCAGGTACCCAGGCTTACAGGATGTCCTGAGGCAGGCCAGGAAAGTCTGTGTGCATTTCCGCTGGTCATATAATGCCAGTGCTCGGCTGGCTGACCTGCAAAAGGAATTTAACCTGCCCAAGAACCACCTAATCTGTGACATGCCCACCAGGTGGAACCAACGCTGTCTCCTGGCCTAGGCGCCAACAAGGCCCAGGCCTAGGGCAGCACTTTGCAGGGGGGCAGCACGGAAAGAGTCTCTGCTGGCTTGCGCTACACTGTTAGTGTAACACCAGTCTTATGGGGCGGACTGGGCTGAGAAGCAAATTAGTCTAGCGCCCCCATAAAGCGGCTGCACAGCTTCTGGTATGCGGACGGCTAGCATTCCGCAACTGTGGGGGGGGGGGGAGGGGGTGCTGCTTTTAATTTTGACTGTCCTATCATCCTGGACCACAAACCTTCCTCACTGTGCTATATGTTTTCTGCTGCACCATTGGCATGGTTATATCTTTAGTCCTCTCCATCAAATTATCAGAAATTTGTTCTTAAAGTAGAACTATAGGGAACACTTTTTTTTTCATTTTGGATAGAGTGAGGGAGGGTTATAGCCCCTGTCAATTTATTTTTTACCATCCCTGTCCCATTGCAGAGATTTCCCTTCGCTTCCGGCCCCATAGCCAAACAGGAAGTGAGAGGAAATCTACGTAAATTAAGGGAATTCATTGCCCCCCCCCCCTGCCCAGGCCCTCAGCCCCCACTCGAAAATTTCAGTGCGGGTCTTAAACAGCAAGGGGTGTGGTCTTGACAGAAAGGGGTGGGTCATATTTAAATTAGGGGGTGCACGAGTTTAGAAAAGGCCTAGGGCAGCACAAAACCTAAATACACTACTGGGTGGAACTCAACGTTGGCCATGCTGCAGCAGCTGCACACGCAGCAGAGGGCCATCAATGAGTATCTGTGCCAATATGGCACCAGGACAGGGTCAGGGGAGCTTGTTTTTTTTTGCCACGCCAGTGGGTCATGATCAGGGATGCATGCACTGTCCTGTCACCATTTAAGGAGGCCACGAGGATGGTGAGCAGTGACAGTGCATGCATCAGTGACACTGTCCCTCTTGTTCACCTGTTGGAGCACACGCTGCATGGAATAATGGTCAGGGCACTTGAGGCAGAACAGAGGGAGGAAGAGGAGGACTTCCTTACCTCTCAAGGCCCCCTTTATCCATACAGTGTTCCTGCTGGCCCGCCTATCACACAGGAAGAGAACGAGGGGGAGGAGGATTGTGTCAGCATGGAGGTGGAGCCTAGCACTCAGCATCATCAGCAGCAGTCTTTAAGGGATCAATTACAGTCCCAAGACACCCATGGACTTGTATGTGGCTGGGAGGAGGTGGCTGCCGATCATGTTGTCCTGAGTGACCCAGAGGACTCCGGACCAAATGTCTCAGCAAACCTACACTGCATGGCCTCCCTGATCCTGCAAAGCCTGCGGAAGGATCCTTGTATTCGTGTTATCAAGGAGAGGGATCATTACTGGCTGGCAACCCTCCTTGATCCACGTTACAAGGGTAAGGTTGCGGACCTTATCTTGCCGTCGCAGAGGGAGCAGAGGATGAAACACCTTCGGGAGGCCTTGCAGAATTATCTGTGCAACGCGTTCCCAGAGACTGGGAGGTTACAAATTCTTGGTCCTGGACAACGTGTTGCTGAGGCTTCGGTCAGTCAAAGAAGGAGCGGTGGAGAAGGTGGCCGTCTGACCGATGAGTTTAGACAATTTTTTAGTACGCAGCCCCAAGGTATGATCCAGCAACCATCGCCAGCGTCTGGTTTACATGGTGCAGGAATCCCTAGGGGCAAGATTAGACTTGGACACCTTTCCCACCGAAAATCCTCTGGGTTACTGGGTCTTGAGGATGGATCACTGGCCAGAGCTTGCACAGTATGCAATTGAGCTACTGGCCTGTCCTGCATCCAGCGTTCTTTCGGAACGCACATTCAGTTCTGCTGGAGGCTTTGTAACCAATCACAGGGTGCGCCTGTCCACCGACTCGGTCGATCAACTGACCTTCATAAAAATGAATCAGTCTTGGATCACCACCAGCTACCAAGCACCTGATGCCGATGTAACCGAATATTTTTTTTTGAAATGTCAGATCCCTTCAAGACTGCCTATGCTGATGCTGAGTAACTATCCTGTTATGCTGAGTGACTATCCTGTTCCTCCTCAATGATCATGCTGATAGTTTGTAAGAACATTTTTGGTTCTGGGCACCAGCACCAGTGCCTAAGGCCCAATTTTTCAGCCCCTGTTTAACAGGGGCGTGTAATTACAATTTTTGATGCAATAATTTAAAGCAGGGCTCATTCCTGCGCTCCAACTAGAGTATCTGTGAGGGATTGCAGTGTTGTGGCACCAGTGCCTAAGGCCCAATTTTTCAGCCCCTGTTTAAAAGGGGCGTGTATCTACAATTTTTGATGCAATACTTTGCAGCAGGGCTCATTCCTGCACTCCAACTAGAGTATCTGTGAGGGGTTGCAGTGTTGTAGCACCAGTGTCTAAAGCCCAATTTTTATGCCCCTGTTCAATTACAATTCTTGATCTAATATTTCATAGCAGGGCCCATTCCTGCACCCACCAAGAGTAACTGTGAGGGCTTACAGTGTTGTGGCAACACCACCACCACCACCACCAAAGGCCCAATTTTTCTGCCCCTGTTCAACAGGGGCATATAATTACAATTCTTGATCTAATATTTCACAGCTGGACCCATTCCTGCGCCCACCAAGAGTAACTGTGTGGACTTACAGTGTTGTGGCACCAGCACCACCACCACCACCAAAGGCCCAATTTTTCCTACCACTGTTCAAGAATGGCATGTACATACAATTCTTGATATAATAGTTCACAGCAGGGTGTTTCAGCGGCCACCAAGAGTAACTGAGGGCTTACAGTGTTGTGGCAACACCAACACCTAAGGGCCAAATTTCTGCAGAGTAGGCCCCCACTTTCAAACATCCAACTTACAAACGACTCCTACTTGCAAACGGAAGGAGACAACAGGAAGTGAGAGGAAATCTACCCCTAGGAAGGGAAGTTCTCTCCTGTAAGAGTTAATATGGGAAAAAGGTGTCTCCTCTCCACTGATGCTTTATCACCAATCCTTGTTTCAATAAAAAAAAAACAATTTTCCAAAAACATTTGTAATTGGGACGGAAAGTGAGGTGAAATGTTCTGAACAGGTGCACAGACAGCAAAACAAATGTTACAGGGGTGATAACCCTTCCCTATGTTTTCCAAAAAGCTTAAAAATAGATTTTTTGGCTGGAGCTACACTTTAAAAATTAACCAGTTCAAAATTACAAACAGATTCTACGTAACAACAAACCTACAGTCCCTGTCTTGTTTGCACCGCCTGTATACTGCTGTTCAGAGTATATAGGGCCTGGGGGCCCCACGCCTTTCCTTTTTTTAATTTGGGTGCAGGGTTCCCCTTAATATTCATATAAGACCCAAAGGGGCTAGTAATGGGCTGGGGGGGTACCCATGCCATTTTTCTCAATGATTTTCATCCATATTGCCGGGACCAGACATTACATCAAAGCCGCAAGCAGTTTTAAATGACTTTTTTTCCCTTTAGAAATGTCATTTTGTACAGGGAAAGTTCTAAACACGGGAAACATGTGCCACTTCACAGGCATACTATAGACACCCCCCAGGTACGATATTTAAAGGAATATTTCACTTTTTTTTTCACTTTAACCATCATTAAAATCACTGCTCCTGAAAAAACGGCCGTTTTTAAAACTTCTTTTTGCCTTGATACATGTCCCCCTTTTAGGACAATAACTTGCACATTAGCCTTTAAAATTTGCAATTTTGATTCCGAACGTTCGACTCCCATAGACTTTAACGGGGTTCGATAGTTCGCGTGAACTTTCAGTCCGTTCGCAGGTTCTGGTGCGAACCGAACCGGGGGGTGTTTGGCTCATCCCTAATGTGGATACAATATCAACAACTTCGAACATATATTCAATCACTAATTAAAAATGGGATATTAGATAGACCGGTTACGGACTTCGAACAGTTACTAATTCAGGAGGAAAGACCAACACATGTATTATCTGTAATATACCAATACCTTCTCCCAAAAAATATTTGGAGGTTAGAGGGCTCTGATTCCACCTCATTACGGTTAGAAGAAGAACTAACATATATAAATAGATTGGAGGAAGAACTAAGAAGGATCATTCCCAGATCGGATTGGGAAAGAGCTTTCCTAATAGCACATAAGCTATCAATATCCAGTAGATATCAGGAAAGAAACTACAGAATTTTAACAAGATGTTATAGATGCCCAGTAGATATGCATAAAATAAATTGTGAAAATGATGAGACATTCTGGAGATGTCATAATGTAAAAGGTACAATGTCTCATATATGATACTACTGCTCAGAAGCGTTGATATTCTGGACTAAGATTTATAATATACATCTTAAAATCACGGGGATTAATATTCAACCAGATGTATTAGCTTCTCTTTTGTCTATGATCCCTGGGTCCAAAAAATTATAAAGAGGGGAATTCTAAGACACATGCTTGTGGCAGCACGCACAATTATAGCCCGGAATTGGAAGAAAACGGGGACGCTCTCAATTGGAGAATGGATATGCGAAATGGGCGAGATGCATACTCTGGAGATGACGATAGAAGTAGAAGTGGGCCTTAAAGAACAAACTTTAAGGACATGGCAGCAATGGGTAGAGTTTAGAGCCTCCACATTAAAATCAACATACTTGTAGAGTTTCATGTCAGGGAATCCCCTTCCCCTGTACCCTTACCCTCTCCCCCTCCCGCCCTTTTCCCCCTTTTTTTTTTTTTCTTTTCCTTTTTTTCTTTCTCTTCATGGTTATGTTATGTTGTTGTGTAGATGCTATGTTAGGCAATAGGGAAGTACGAGTGCAGGAAAGTTCTGGTATAGGTGTGATAAATACAAGAGGAATTTTCTAATTTATATTTATGTAATCAGATGAGACCAGATTTATACATATATTATAATATGGAATGGGTGGGTAATGGGTTATGTTAGATATTGTAATATCTGTATTGTTTTGTGTAAAATTAAAAATGTATAAATAAATGTAGCGGGGTATTGCCCTTTAATTCCCCAGAGACTACAGTACCCAGTACACCTTGAAGTGCCATACCGTGCAAAGACTGCTGGGGTGGACTTTATAAGAGGGAGGCGGGCCCCAGTTCTTTCTCTTTGGACACCGCCCTCCCAGCAAGAGGATCCCTGTGCTGATCTGCTGTGTGTACAACGCCTGAAGCCTGGGCCTTGTGTTTTTTTCCAAAGAGCCTGATCCTGTTGCTGAGTGCTGTTACCAGGAGGACCGAAGACCCGGGTGTCGTGGACACTGTGAATCAAGTCACAGCAGCGGAAGTAACGGACAAGGACTGGTCCAGTTGGGTGAGAGAGCACCTGCTCAGAACTACACCACAGTATCTCTAGGCCCACTGACTGTATTCAGGGCCACCACAGTGATTGCAGTTACACTTTGAGGACACTATCTACAGAACTGAGCTATCAGTCTCTTTGGTACTAGGCTTGTGCAATTCGTTTTGTAACGAATCGAAATTCGTCCGAATTTAGCAACTTTCTGACATTCGGAAGCATTCGAATTTCCGAACAAAGCAATTACGAATAAAACTGAATCCAAACTAAAATTATCATAAATAGCGAATGCTTTCGGCATAATTCGTTATTGCGTTAACGCGACCTAATGCAAGTCGACTTGTGATCGTAATCGCATAACAAATAATTTAATTATATTCAAATCGATTTGTTTTACTCCCTAGTGAGCTACTAACAATTGGAAAGTAATTGATTCATCAGAATGATTGTCCGCTAAATTTAATGAATAGTGAAATGAAATCATTCGTTATGCACAACCACGAGTCGAATTGGTGTTGCATTAGGCCGTGTTAAAGCATCAACAAATTACACCAAAGCCATTCGTTATTTGAGATAATTTTTGTCGGATTCGTTTTTATTCGTAATTGCTTTGAACCGAAATTCAAATGCATTCGAATGTCCGAAAGTTGCAAAATTCAGACGAATTTCAATGCAAATGCATTCGTTATTCCGGATATTAGAGAATTACAGTTTTTTTAGCCAATCAGTTGATTCCTTGGGGGCTGAATTACTGGCATGGAGTAATTTACAGGCCAATCAGTTGATTTATTTTGTGCTGGAGGTTGGATTAAGGGCAAAAGGTCACTGCATTGTGCATTCCACCAGTGGTAACTGAGTGAGAAAGGGAGTTTGAGCAGAGGAGGGGAGACAATATTTGAGAAGTAGCAGAAGAGAGTCCAGCCTAGTAATTTTTTTTGTAAAGATGGATTCAAGCTCTCAACATGAGGTTCCTCCTCCTGGTACCAGCAGCAGCAGTGACACAGCAACAACAACCACTACCAGCACCTGTGAGTTTGTACCACCATTGTCTGTGTCATGTATGTCAGCATCTGTATTGCCAGGCCCAGACAGTCATACTTCCACCACCAGTACTACACGTTCCAGTAGTCGTGTTAAGTCTAAAAGGAGTGACTTTTCAAAGGGGAGGCAAATGAAGCAGCTTGCCTGTCCTGTTTCAGTGCCTCAGCCAAAGCGTTCAGGCAGATCTAGCTGCAAAAGGCCTAGCTCTGATACTTTGACTATCAGTAGTAGTGCTATGCTAAGGCCACCTTCCAAACAGAAAAGGTCAGAGAGGGAAACTGTTGGTTCAAAATCCCCTACTAGCAGGGCTGAGAGGTCCTGCTCTGAGACCAGGAAGCAGTCGGCATCTATTGCATGTCGTCGCCTTTTTCAGGATCTTCCCCCAAGAACAACCTGCACAATAACTACTAGTGCCAGTTGTGTCACCACCACCTCTGCTATGGGCACTTTGAGAAATGTGGTGACACCAAGTATTTTTTACAGGAAAGGCCTGACACTACCACCTACACAGGCATTTGATTCTGCGCATCCATTTAAGCAGCCTAAAAGTGAAATATTAGAATATGAGCAAGACATTTTGTGCGCTCATAGTTCCACCACCACCACTATTGCTACTCCCATTGGCACCACCATCACCACTGAAAAAATTACATCTGCAGGTCATAGAAGTCATGACGGAGATTTTTTAGTCACATTTCCCTTTAGCCATCCGAGAGAAAAGGTAATTCAGCAGGACCCCCCAACATCTGATGGTGCTAAATCCTCCTTCGCAAACATGGAAGATTCAGATTATACCTTACCTTTTAATCTCGATCAGGAACCAAATGTTTATGAGACAGAATATTCTCCTTCCAATATTAAATTTGATTCCCCACTGTTGTATTCCCCTGAAAGAACGGCACCAGTGGCACCTGCCACTCCTGTTCCGGTTGAGTCTCCTATAAACATTAGAGCGGCCAGCACAACTGTTAATCAAGTAACCTCCTTCACTATCCCTGACATGAGGCCACCTCCCATTTTATCACAAAAACACTGCAGCATAACAGAGTGCATAGGCCAGGCTACAACCAAAATTAAGCAACTTGCTCTAGCATCTGCGGCTGAAGAGGAAACTCTCTCTAAAAAATCTTCACCACACAGTGGCAGCACCCGTCGTTCTAAAATTTGGCAACATTTCATGACAGTTGGTGATGGCCGCACAGCTACATTTAAAATATGCAGCAGAGAAGTCAGCCGTGGGAGAATGTTGGGTCATCTCACGAACGCTGGGATGAAGCAACACATGCTTAGCCACCATAGGCCAGTGGTGCTGAGGGAAGAAATGGGTGTGGCTCCCCCATCTACCACCACTATTACCAGCAGCAGTGTCAAAGTCACAGCCACTTCTGGAGCTGCAGGTCGTAAAATGCTAAATAAATCCATACAGCCCACTATTGAACATTTTGGAGGGGTACATTACCGGGGTATATCAAAACAGCAGTCCTGTAAACTTACGCGCCTCATTGGACAACTTATAGCTGTTGGGGGGGCTTCTTTCAGTTTTGTGGAAGGGGAGCCCTTCAAGCAGCTGATGCAGGCTGTGGCACCACAATACCAGGTCCCTTCACGCACCACATTCAGTAGAACTGTAGTGCCCTCGCTGTACCGGTCATGTGTTGGGGTTTTGAAGGATTTGCTGGGGAAGGCTGCTGGCCAATCAGTTCACTTTACAACTGATTTATGGAGTGCTACTAGTGGCCAGCATGCCTTCCTGTCCTTGACTGCCCATTGGTGGCAGCCCAATGAGTCGCAAGATATACAACCACCACCACAAACAGGGGAAGGGGAGTCGGGGATTCCCTGACATGAAACTCTACAACCGCTGCCACAGTGCACAAGACAGGATTGCACTCCTTCCTCCTCCATGATGAGGTGATGGATCAGCAGCACACATCACAGAATATTTTAAATGCACTTCAGAAAATGATATGGAGGTAGCTAGGGGAACAGGCAGGCACTAATGTCAAAATGGGATTTGTTGTCAGTGATGGTGGAGCGAACATGACAAAGGCTATCCGTGATGGAAGATTTGTTGGTGTGCGCTGCTGTGCACACATCCTTCATCTAGTTGTTAGGTCTGCTCTCGATGATAACACTAACAGTGGAAGGTTAGCAGCACTTTTAGAGTCGTGCCGCAAAATTGCTGGTCACTTCCACCGTAGTGTGAAGGATAGCCACCTTCTCAGGCAGGAACAGAGAAAGGCAGGCCTCGTGGAGCACTGCCTTAAACAGGATGTGGGAACAAGGTGGAACTCAACTTTACATATGCTAGAGCGTATCCTTGAGCAACAGAGGGCAATTCACGCAATGGCATGTGAACATTTTATTGGTATTGCCAGACCACTAGGCAGGGAGGACTGGGTCATGATTGACCAAGTTGTCACAGTGCTCAGGCCTTTTGAGGATGTCACTGACAATTTAAGCCAAGAGAGTGCTAGCCTGGCACAAGTGGTTCCCCTCTTTGCACACCTTACAAATAAAATAGATTTGTTCCTTTCCAATAGGGAACGATTGCCTGGTGGCAATATACTTGCTGAAGTTGATGCCCTTCTGAGGAGGCTGAAGGAGCAACTCAGTTCGCGCATAAAAGAGCTCATCGACTCTCGCACCGAGTTCATGTTAGCCACAATTTGTGACCCCAGATTCAAAGGCAAGATAGCACTCCGCAAAAATACTCTCACCACCTGGAGGGATAGATTAATAGAGAGGGTACGTGAGAGGGAAAGGCAAATGGGAGTACATTTAGAGGAGGGAGAAGAAGAGGAGCTGGAGATGTCTGATGATACTCTGTTAGCTGGTACTAGCAGCACTGCTGCCGGTGCTCACTCCACCAGAGCATCAGCTTTTTGGGCTGAGGCACTTGACAGTTTGGTGGGACCCACTGAACAGCCCCTAGAAAAGCAAAAAATGCTGGTAACATAGTTAGGGCTTACCTAGCGGAACCTCCTTTGCCCCCCAGTACAGATCCCTTGAGTTTTTGGGATGAGAAGAAAGATGTGTGGCCTGCTTTGTCCTCGGTAGCCCAGGAGCTTCTTTCCTGTCCCTCAACCACGGTCCAGAGTGAGCGGGTGTTTTCTGTAACAGGAAATATATTATGCCCTCAGCGCTCACAATTGCTCCCCCAGCTCTTAGAGCAAATGGCTTTTTTAAAAATCAACATGCCAAAGCTTGGTTACCCTGCTCTTGACTTTGATGCTGCATAAAAAAATAATACTCATCCATGATGATAACATAATCTCCAAATCTCCACCTGACCCAGTCCCACGTCTCCCCTAAGGCCCTCATTCCATGCCAGAAATCCTCACATGTCCCATCCTGACCATTTCCGTGAGGGCTTAAATGTCAGATATGGTAGTTACTCCATGTCTGACCCTATACCATCCTATCAAATTTAATGAACATCTGAGATGGTCAGGTTGAAAACAAAGTTCCATTTGGTTTGTGATGATTTGGCATGGAATGATCCCCTACTAAGTCCCACCTCATAACTCCTGCCCTGCTATTTTACTGCCCAAGGTTTTAGCTACTGATCTGGTATTATAACTTAAATAGTTGTCCTTTTGAGACAACTGTGTCATTTAGTACTAGCATAATAAATAAACGGGACAGCTGTATCATTTGTACATTTCAATTAAAACTTTAAACCATTCAGTTTGTGAAACGTTCCTGCTGCAATAGTTCTGCTATTTCCATTCCACCTGCCTTCTTCTCAAATCTCGAATACCTAGGACACTGGAATACAAACGCAGTCCCTTTAAACTCGGTATAAGCAAGCAGCGCCATGAAGGTGAAAGGCAAACCGTTTGTCAGTGCGACTGCGCACATGGTCATGCAATATATCAGGAAAGCACAGACCACGCATGAGTGCAAACAGCACCTTGGAGGATTGCCTCCTGTCAGGGTTTCACTACCTGGACAGGTGTCAAAACTGTCTCAAGCCGCTGTATTTATGTACTTATAAGAAATAATGTTATAAAATTATTCCAGTCATTTTCATAATTTAAACAGTGCACTTTAAACATAATATAATACCATTGGATTTTCTCCTAGTTAGTAGTTACTTAGTTAAACCATTATTTGTATTTTATAAGTTAAATCTGTTGTTGTTTTCGTTTAGTTATGCAGCTTGCCAACCAGGCTGCTTTCTTGCTTATACTTGTAGTACTGGTGGTGGAAATAGTGGTGATACTGAGTCTGCTGCTAATATACATACAGACACAGGAAAATGAAGGCCTACAATGGTACTACGATTCTCCTATACTCCCACCACCAAAATGTTTTTTCTTTCCACCCTCTGATGGCACCTACATCGTGGCAAGGAGATTTTGCTGCTAATGCTAATATATCCAGTCCACCAAGATATTCATGTAATCTCCAGGCCACAGTGTTGGCAACATGGCACATGTAAGTTGGCACTATGGAAAGTCATCACCCACGACAAGGAAGGAAAGACTGTAATTGCGTTGCCGTGAGTCAGAAGGTGAGTACCTGCTCTCCTGCCCACTTACTCCCATATCCATCATTGATTTCCATTCATTTATGTAACTCTTGTTTTATTTGCCAATTTAGTGAAAGTACCACTGGAATGAGTGGATGAGGCTTCTTCATGACAGACACATACAAGTCGAAGACTTCACAGGTATGTATTAACCATACACATCTTTTAGGATGTATGAATAACGGCAAACTTGTATGTACTGTAGGGATGCACGATAGCAGTATTGGATACGAGTAATTTTTTATCTGTACTTGTCGTCAATACCAAAGACCTTTCAGGTGCATCCAGGTGCTGTTAGAGAGCATGACGCCGGCTTCACAGCTTATCAGGAAGCCAGGCCTCCCGGATTCTTGGTTGGCAGGGAAGCTGGCGCCAAGCTCCCTCGCGGCACCTGGGCGCAGGTAATGGTATTTGGTATTGACAAGTACAGATAAAAGATTACTCGTATCCATTCAATACCGGTATCAGACGTATCCATACGTAGAGGGAATCTCAAATGATGCATGTTCCTTTCAAACATAAAATCAGGACAGCTGTATAGAACACTTATACACTTTTCCAGATCATTATATGTTGTAGTTCAAAGTTGCAGTAACAGAAATGGAAACAGTATTAGCCATCTTCATCACGACTCGACTAATACTATTTCCATTTCTGTTACTGCAACTTTGAACTACAACATATAATGATGCGAAAAAAGAAAGAGTATACTAAGGTCAGCGAGGCAGTATAATACCTAGCTAAACCTAAATGAAGTTGTTGGTGACAACTGGCAAGGATGTTGTTTTAACTGTTTAAGTTGATTACCATGTGTGATAGCATGTGATTTTTTATATTAAGCAACCAGATATGTAATAAAGTGTACAATGTCACATAATAATCATCAATATATAAGCACTAAAGTATGCTTTTATTAGGCAAAAATTATTTGCATTTATTTATTTGCACAAACAAACGTAGAAAAGAAACATGTATGTTAACACGTATACATATACACAACTATTAATAACAAAAAGGTGAGCTGAGCTGCCTTGGGTCCTGGAGCAGAGGAAGAACTAGCCCTCAGATTTCCTAAGGAGAGGGTTCTCTGCTGCTCTGAGTACTACTACCAGACGAGCTCCCAGGCAATGGAGCATTGTGCCTGGAAATTGCTTCCATCAAAGACAGTCTTAAATGCTCCATTGCCTGGTTATGCTGTTGGTTTACTCGGGCCAACATACGCTCCATATTGTCAGTCTTTTGCCTGGCTACAAGTTCAATGATCCGGGTTAATCTCCTGATGTCCCGCCATGACATCCTTCTATTGTCACTTGCCTGCCTCTGAAGTCCTGTGACGACCCTCTGATGCTCTGCATCATGGACAGTTGCTGGTCCAGGCGGTACAGCAGTAGGTGCCAGTGCCATCTGGGTAGGAGGAGGCAACAGCTGTGGCTGCTCCTGTAGAGGCACACCAGGGGCAGCATCAGATGGTGGCAGGATGCGGGAAACATGGCCCGTGACCTCCTCCTCTGGCCATGGGGAGAAGTCCGGATTATCGGTAATCACAGGGGTCAGCTCTGGCTCATTCTGGAGCTCAATGCCCTCGCAAATAAGGACAGGTGAGCGAGGCGAGCTGCACTGCGCTCTCCCCTCTGACTGGTCTTGTTGATCTGAAATAGACGAGATAGCCAATGTTGATGATAGCATTCAAAGAAATAGATTTCTAGAGATTAGAATAAAAATATTTATTTAACTTTTTATTTTTTATAGGACACTGTCCTTTAAAAAATAAATACATTTTGTGTCACATATATTCCTATTACAAGGAATGTAAACATCCCTTGTAATAGAAAAAAAGAATGTAATAGAATAAACAATCATAGGTTACAATTAGAGTTGAGCGGGTAGCTGGATATTCGGGTCCGGCGGGTTCGGCCGAACTTCGGAAAAAAGTTCGGATTCGGGACCGAACTTTAACCCGAACCCGGACCCGGACCCCATTGAAGTCAATGGGGACCCGGACTTCTGACGACTAAAAAGGCTCTAAAAAAGTAATGGAAAGGGCTAGAGGGCTGCAAATGGCAGCAAAATGTTGTTAAGAACATGGCAAGTGCTCTGCAAACAAATGTGGATAGGAAATAACTTAAAAGAACATAAAAAAAATTAAAAAATAAAAAAATATGCTGGAGGCCCCCTTTTCAGCAGAAGAGGTACAGGAAGTCATTAAGAACCTCAGAAACTCAACGGCACGATGCCACACATATGGTGGGAATGCCCCAGAATACGCCCTTTCTGGAATAAATTATTTAATTTAATGGATAAGCTAGTGGGAAAATAAAATACTTTGAAATAAAAATGTAGCGGGGTGCTAAATTTAAGGAAAGTGTTTGAGTGGTAAATAGGCTCAAATACCCTAATTCTGTAGGATTCATGGACCATTTTGTCCTCGGGGGACAGTATTGGTGTGCAGTTCCCTGCGGCCTACAGGTGGCGCCTTTTGTGTCCCCTCTTGGCAGTAGTACAGCGGGGCGGGGAACCTGCTGTGCATGCCGGGAGAGCATATAAAAGGGGCAGACCTTTGGCCTGGGGGCTGATGTCCAGTGGGGTCCGCGCCCAGGTGCCTTCGGCCTGGGTGCATGTGTTCCTGTTCCATCTCGGGCACCTTTAGCCCGGGGTGAGGTACTATCCTGGAGTTCTTGCTGCCCTGGGTATGGAGGCCTAGGGGCGGGAGTAAAGCCTGGAGTCCAGAGCCGCCTCGTGTAGGGGACCCTGTTCCAGGGAAGGGAGGATCATTCTGATGGACCGATGCGGGAGTCACGGTGAAGGAATGGTCTGTTGACTCCCTGGAGAGATGTCTTCCCCTTGATATGGGCTAGGTTCGTAGAAGGAGAAGCTCAAGGTCACCTTGACTGTATCAGAGGCCTTATTCAACCGGCCCGTGGCAGGGGCCTTATACACCCTGGTCTGTGGCTGAGACCAAAGTTCTCCAGGCCCGTGGCAGGGGCCTTGTACACCCGGTCTGTGGCAGAGACCAACCTCAATGTTTGTGGCAGAGACCGTGCGCCAAAAACTGTTTGAGAAACCTAAGCAGTGAAGTGAATGTGCTACGTTTGTGCCTGGACCTCCTCCACACCTTAAGCTGTCCTGTTTCTTTGCTCTAACCTTTTCTATCTGAGTACAGTTTATTTTGCCATGAGAGAATAAGAGTTGGAGTTTCAGCTGGTGTGGACATTGACTTTACTGGCAATTAAAGGACTTGCCTCTACCTACAGTAGAGGTGAGAATCATCCTCTGGAGGAGTTTTGACTCCGGCTGTGGACACGGCCCGTCAAGTACACCGCTCAACCTCTTTATATAGGAGGATACGGGCTGGTAGTGCGGTGTGCCTTTCTCCCTCCTGCGAAGAGCCAACAACATAAAGGCAGGTAAGGGGGAAAGGATCTGTGCACTACAAAAAAATAAAATAAAAATTTTAATCTTGGCCTAGCAGGACGAGGTCCATATGGAGTAGGAGGTTGAGGTGGCGGTGGATGTGGCTGTGTAGGTGGAAGCGGCGGTGGAGGAGGACTAGGTAGCCAACACTGGTTCAAAAATACAACAATGGCTGGGTAAGGCCGGTGATGTGTCGAATTCTGTCCCCTGTCGAATAGTGTCCGCCCTGTACTGCGCTTGCTGAGTATGTAGGACAAGGGGATTTCAAAAATCTCCCAAGACTAACGACGCCTGCGTGTTGAGTTCAGGTGAAGGCCACACCATCCGTGGTTCAAGCCGAGCCAAGCAAGGCCGCGATCGAAGCGAGCCCGTGAGGGGCCCTGTTACTATGTGCTACCGTATGTCCTCTTGGATGGTGGGGCTTGAACCTGCACTCACAGCGCAGGCGGCGTTCATCTTCGGAGATTTTGTGAATCTCCTTGTCCTCTGTACTGCGCAAGCGCTGCGCCTGCGCAGTACGGGCCGGGCACAATCCGATGGCCGGACAGTTTTTGTCACAACACCAGTATACATGTCTATTCTGCACAAGGTACGGACAAGTCCTGTGGGATCCATGCCTGTTCATTTTAATGAACGTGAGCTTGTCCACATTGGCTCTGGACAGGCGGCTGCGCTTGTCTGTGATAACGCCCCCTGCCGTGCTAAATACACGTTCAGATAATACACTGGCTGCAGGGCAGGCCAGCACCTCCAAGGCATAAATGGCAAGCTCAGGCCATGTGCCCAATTTGGAGACCCAGAAGTTAAAGGGGGCAGACCCGTCATCCAGTACGTGTAGGCCTGTGGACACATACTGCTCAACCATGTTGGTGAAATGCTGCCTCCTGCTAAGACGTTCCATCTCAGCTGGTGGTGCTGGTTGTTGTGGCGTGCTGACAAAGCTTTTCCACATTTCGGCCATGCTAACCCTGCCTTCTGAGGTGCTGCCGGTGCCCCGGCTGCGTTGGCGACCTCTTCCTCCTCCTCTGCCTTCGCCTTGTGCTTCTACCGTACGCCCGCTGTCAGGTGGGAATGCCACCAGCAGCGCGTCTACCAGCGTGCGCTTGTACTCGCGCATCTTACGATCCCGCTCCAGTGAGGGAATTAAGGACGTTACGTTGTCCTTGTAACGGGGATCCAGCAGGGTGGCCACCCAGTAATCAGCACCAGTTAAAATGTGGGCAACTCGGCTGTCGTTGCGGAAACACTGCAGCATGTAATCGCTCATGTGTGCCAGGCTGCCCAGAGGCAAAGAAAAGCTGTCCTCTGTGGGAGTTGTATCGTCTGTGTCCTCTGTATCCCCCCAGCCACGCACCAGTAATGGCCACGAGCTGGTCTGAGTGCCACCCTGCTGTGAACATGGCTCCTCCTCCTCCTCCTCCATCTCCTCCTCCACCTCGTCATCCTCCAGAACTGTGCCCTTTCTGCCGGACAATTGTGTACCTGGCGTTTGTTGGTGCAGGAACCCACCCTCGTAGCCACTTGTGAAAGACTGCCCTGAAAGCCTTTGAAATGATCCTGCTTCCTCCTCCTCCTCCTCATCCTCCTGTGCCACATCCTCTTCCATCATCGCCTGAAGCGTTTTTTCAAGGAGGCATAGAACTGGGATAGTAACGCTGAGAACGGCGTCATTGGCACTGGCCATGTTGGTGGAGTACTCGAAACAGCGCAACAAGGCACACAGGTCTCGCATGGAGGCCCAGTTATTGGTGGTGAAGTGGTGCTGTTCCGCAGAGCGACTCACGCGTGATTGCTGCAGCTGAAACTCCACTATTGCCTGCTGCTGCTCGCACAGTCTGGCCAGCATGTGCAAGGTGGAGTTCCACCTTGTGGGCACGTCACATATGAGGCGGTGAGCGGGAAGGCCGAAGTTACGCTGCAGCGCTGACAGGCGAGCAGCAGCAGGGTGAGAACGCCGAAAGTGCGCACAGACAGCCAGCACTTTCTGCAGCAGCTCTGGCATATTGGGGTAATTTTTAAGGAACCTCTGGACCACCAAGTTCAGCACATGCGCCAGGCAAGGGATGTGCGTCAAACCGGCTAGACCCAGAGCTGCTACGAGATTTCACCCATTATCGCACACCACCAGGCCGGGCTTGAGGCTCACTGACAGCAACCACTCATCGGTCTGTTGTTCCATGTCCCTCCACAACTCCTGCGCGGTGTGGGGATTTTCCCCCAAACAGGAAAGTTTTAAAACTGCCTGCTGTCGTTTACCCCTGGCTGTGCTGAAGTTGGTGGTGAAGGTGTTACGCTGAATGGATGAGGAGGCGGTAGAGGATGAGGAAGCGGAGAAGGAGGAGTTAGCAACAGGAGGCAAACTGAAGCGCCCTGCAATCCTCTATGGTGGAAGGACATGCGCCAAACCGCTATCTGCCTCAGGCCCAGCCGCCACTGCATTTACCCAGTGTGCTGTTAGGGAGATATAACGTCCCTGACCGTGCTTACTGGTCCACGCATCCGTAGTTAGGTGGACCTTGCCACAGATGGCGTTGCGCAGTGCACACCTGATTTTGTCCCCCACCTGGTTGTGCAGGGAAGGGATGGCTCGCCTGGAAAAGTAGTGGCGGCTGGGCACGACGTACTGCGGGACAGCCAATGCCATCAGGCTTTTAAAACTCTGCGTCTCCACCAGACGGAATGACAGCATTTCAAAGGCCAGGAATTTTGAAATGCTGGCATTCAGGGCCAGGGATCGCGGGTGGCTAGGGGGGTACTTCCTCTTCCGCTCCAATGTTTGGGAGATAGAGAGCTGAACGCTTCCATGGGACATTGTGGAGATGGTTGGTGACCCAGGTGGTAGTGTTGCTGGCAGATCCTCTGTTTGCGGGGTGACAGGTGCCACTGTCACTACAGAGGTGGATGAAGAGGCCGAGACTGCAGCAGAAGAGGAAGCAGGAGGAGCCAGAGACCTTTCTTAGTTTTTGAGGTGTCTACTCCACTGCAGCTCGTGCTTTGCACTTAGATGCCTGGTCATGCAGCTTGTGCTCAGGTTGAGATCGTTTATGCCTCGCTTCAGGCTCTGATTGCACAGCGTGCAAACCACTCGTGTCTTGTCATCAACACACTGTGTGAAGAACTGCCACGCTAGGGAAGTCCTTGGACCTGGCTTTGGTGTGCTCGGTCCCTTGCTGCGTTGGGCAGTAGCAGATGTACTGTCTAGGGGACGAATGCTCCGTTTTTGCACCCTGCTCCCTCTTCTGCTGTGCTGGTGGCTCTGTGCGACCACCGCCTCTTCCTCCGAACTACACTGGTCACCTGCATAACGTTGATTCCATGTGGGGTCGAGGACCTCATCGTCCTCCACATCATCTTCCACCCAGTCTTCACCCCTGCCCTCCTTGTCTGTCTGCACAATTGCGAAAGCAGCAGCAGTTGGCACCTGTGTTTCGTCATCATCCGAGACGTGCTGCGATGGTCCTCCCATATACCCATCATGAAACATAAGTGGTTGGGCATCGGTGCACTCAATCTCTTCCACTTCTGGGGCAGGGCTAGGTGGATGGCCCTGGGAAACCCTGCTAACAGAGTCATCGAAAAGCAGAAGAGACTGCTGCATGATTTGGGGCTCAGACTGCTTGGCTGATTTGCAAGGGGGTGAGGTGAAAGACTGATGGACATGGGCTTCAGGTGCCAACTCTGATCTTTCATCAGAAGAGTGGGTGGGAGACAATGTGAAGGAACCCGAGGCACTGTCAGCAACCCAATCTACTATCGCCTGTACTTGTCCTGGCCTAAACATTGGTACAGCCTCATTAGGCGCGACAAAATACCGCCGCAGGCTCGGTCGCCTACTCGCACCTGAGGAAGGTGTTTCACTTGTGCGTGTAGCTGGCACAGATCCACCACGTCCTCTCCCTGCAACAGGAGCTCCACCAGCAGCACCACGACCGGGGCCACCACGTCCCTTTGACCTTCCCCTCATATTTTCCAAATTTAGGATCTTGCCCTAAATGGCGTTTTTTGGAAGACCACAACACACCCACAGTACGTAATGGCTGAAACGCACAGCTACAGAACTGCAGAAAATGCTATTCAAAAAAAAAAAGGTTGTTTTTTTTAGTATAGCACAGTACAAGGAAAATATATAGAAATTGTTTATTTCACACACCTCCAGATGTGTATTTCACACTGCAAAATATTTTCTGTGGCCCTAAATGGCGTTTTTTGGAAGAGCACAACACAACCACAGTATTTAACCACTGAATCGCACAGCTATAGAAGTGCAGAGAATGCTATTCAAAAAAAAATGTTGTTTTTTTTAGTATAGCACTGTACAATATATAGAAATTGTTTATTTTACACACCTCCACATGTGTATTTCACACTGCAATTTATTTTCTGTGGCCCTAAATGGCGTTTTTTGGAAGAGCACAACAACCCCAACAGTATATAACAGCTGAATCGCACAGCTGCAGAGGCCAGAGAATGCTATTCAAAAATAATGTTGTTTTTTCACACACCTCCAGATGTGTATTTCACACTGCAAAATATTTTCTGTGGCCCTAAATGGCGTTTTTTGCAAGAGCACAACAACCCCAACAGTATATAACCGCTGAATCGCACAGCTGCAGAGGCCAGAGAATGCTTTTTAAAAATAATGTTGTTTTTTCACACACCTCCAGATGTGTATTTCACACTGCAAAATATTTTCTGTGGCCCTAAATGGCGTTTTTTGGAAGAGCACAACACAACCACAGTATTTAACCACTGAATCGCACAGCTATAGAAGTGCAGAGAATGCTATTCCAAAAAAATGTTGTTTTTTTTAGTATAGCACTGTACAATATATAGAAATTGTTTATTTTACACACCTCCACATGTGTATTTCACACTGCAATTTATTTTCTGTGGCCCTAAATGGCGTTTTTTGGAAGAGCACAACAACCCCAACAGTATATAACCGCTGAATCGCACAGCTGCAGAGGCCAGAGAATGCTATTCAAAAATAATGTTGTTTTTTCACACACCTCCAGATGTGTATTTCACACTGCAAAATATTTTCTGTGGCCCTAAATGGCGTTTTTTGCAAGAGCACAACAACCCCAACAGTATATAACCGCTGAATCGCACAGCTGCAGAGGCCAGAGAATGCTATTCAAAAATAATGTTGTTTTTTCACACACCTCCAGATGTGTATTTCACACTGCAAAATATTTTCTGTGGCCCTAAATGGCGTTTTTTGCAAGAGCACAACAACCCCAACAGTATATAACCGCTGAATCGCACAGCTGCAGAGGCCAGAGAATGCTTTTTAAAAATAATGTTGTTTTTTCACACACCTCCAGATGTGTATTTCACACTGCAAAATATTTTCTGTGGCCCTAAATGGCGTTTTTTGGAAGAGCACAACACAACCACAGTATTTAACCACTGAATCGCACAGCTATAGAAGTGCAGAGAATGCTATTCAAAAAAAATGTTGTTTTTTTTAGTATAGCACTGTACAATATATAGAAATTGTTTATTTTACACACCTCCACATGTGTATTTCACACTGCAATTTATTTTCTGTGGCCCTAAATGGCGTTTTTTTGAAGAGCACAACAACCCCAACAGTATATAACCACTGAATCGCACAGCTGCAGAGGCCAGAGAATGCTATTCAAAAATAATGTTGTTTTTTCACACACCTCCAGATGTGTATTTCACACTGCAAAATATTTTCTGTGGCCCTAAATGGCGTTTTTTGGAAGAGCACAACACACCCACAGTATATAACCGCTGAATCGCACAGCTGCAGAGAATGCTATTCAAAAAAAAGTTTTTTTTTTTTTTTAGTATAGCATAGTACAAGAAAAATATATAGAAATTGGTTATTTCACACAACTAGAGATATACACTGCAAAATATTTTTTTTGCCCAAAAATAGGTCTTTTTTGCGCACAACAAAGTGCCTTTTTTTTTTTTTGCAACAGCACAATAAAGTGCCTTTTTTTTTGGGGGGGGGCCCAAAAATGGGTCTTTTTAGCAAAAGCACAATAAAGTGCCTTTTTTTTTTTTTTTTCTGCCCGAAATGGGTCTTTTAGCAAGAGCACAATACAGCCACAGTATGGAATAGGTGTATCACTCAACGTAATGCAGTGCTGGTGCACTGAGCTTGCAACACAAACAGATAAACCTATGCAGATCGCTGAGCTATTATATCTCTCAATCTGGACTCCTATCTAAATCTCTCTGCCTGAAAGCACAAACAGGATCCTGCCCCTACACTACACTACACTGTCTCTCTATCTTTTCTATCAGTAGATTGCAGAATCAGGACTAACTCCTATCATATAATTCTCTCCCTCACAGCAACAGCAGCCAGGATCCTTTCCCTACACTGTCTAAAAGCAGAGTGACGATCTGTGCTGTGTGCCTCTTGCTTATATAGAAGCTGGTCACATGCTGGGTCACATGTTGCACTGACCAATCACAGCCATGCCATTAGTAGGCATGGCTATGATGGCTTCTAAGGGCACACCAGCTAATCAAATGGTGATTGGCTGGCCCCTGAAGCATTTCTAACTGCGCCATTAAATTCCCGAATCCGGACCCGAACCCGGACTTTAGCGCAAAATCCGGGTCCGGGGTCGGGAAAACGCCAAAATTCGGTACGGACCCGAACTTTACAGTTCGGGTCCGCTCAACACTAGTTACAATACAAACAGTGGGGTCTATTTACTAAAGGAAAATACACTTTCCACTACAAGTGCACTTGGAAGTGCAGTCGCTGTAGATCTGAGGGGGACATGCAAGGAAAATAAAAAAACAGAATGTTTGCTTGTACATGATTGGATGATAAAATCAGCAGAGCTTCCCCTCATTTCAGAGTTTCTCCTCAGATTTACAGCGACTGCACTTCTGGGGAGGACATCCCCTCCGGCTGTTTGTAATAACAGACAAGCGGCTGCTTCGCCACATTGGTTGTTAAAAAACGGTACCAGGTGATGTCTGCCGCTGCAAGCATCACCCCAGTACAACACCTCGAAGCACTATATTCAATTGGTAAGTTTGTCAACGATAACGATTATTACAAAAAAGTGGCCACCAATAATCGGTCGACCCCTAGTTTGAGGTGTGTGTGTGTGTATGAACTTAAAAATGGATGGTTGTTAAATAGCTTTTTTTGTGTTTTATAATGCCTGTTTGTAAAGTGTGGATGATGATGGTGCCTTGTGTCCTGTTTTTTTATATTGGCAGCTTGCGTATTCTACTTACGTTGAGGAGTAATGGGCCGCTGCTTCCTGACAGAAGCTGACGCTGGAGGGTCCGGGATATGGCTCAGGCTTTCTGTTAAAGATAGAATAAAAGAGTTAAGGTAACCACTTCTGGACCAAGCCTATTTCTGACAGTTATTGTTTACAATTTAAAATCATTATTTTTTGCTAGAAAATTACTGAGAACCACAAACATTATATATATATGTATATATATATATAATATATGTATTTGCACAGCGGCCTTTCAAAAGCAATTTTTGGGGAAAAATGTTATTGAATTAAAAAAATAAATTTACATTAAATTTATTTAGCCCAATTTTTTGGGATATTGCGATAGACGATGTTACTCCAAGTAAATAGATATCGAACATGTTATGGTTTAAAATTGCAAACGCTCTTGGAATGGCGAGAAACTACGGTACTTAAAAATCACTATAGATGAGCATGTAATTTTTGTTTTACGATTACCAGTTTAGAGTTACAGAGGAGATCTTTTGCTATAATTATTTCTCTCGATGTGAGGATTGCGGCGATACCTCACGTGTGATTTGAACACCATTTACATTTGCAGGCGCCACATATGTGTTTTCTTTGGTAAGCGAGCATGCGGGGCACTTTCAAATATTTTTTTTTGTTCTTTTTTGTTTATTTTTTCAAGTTTTACTTTAAAAAAAATCCCAATCCCCAAATCCCTCCTTTGCATGTACAAGTATTCAAAAAGCAAAAATCTGCATATTTGAATACTGTGGATTTTTTCATATCGGCGCCATTGGCAGCCAAGTAAAAGAGTACGTAACTTCTGAGTTACTACATTGGAGACTCGATTGAAGCCGATTCCGGCTTTGTTTGCAACTCTGGTCGCTCCGGACTGGAGACCCGGGCGAAGCGGTGTAAGGCGGCGGGCGGGGGGCTTGTCGTGTCCTCTCCCACTCCTTAGGCCTCATGCCCACGGGCGTATTTTCAGCCGCGTTTTTGAGCGTTTTTTACAGCTTAAAAACGCCTGTCCATGTTAGTCTATAGCTTCATGCCCACCTAGGCGTTTTTGAGCTGTAAAGAGCATAGGCGTTTGTAAGCTGTAAAAAAAACCCAGGGCCAGTGCGTTCCTCAGCGTCAGAATTAGGCAGAAAAAACCGCGAGCGTCAAAAAACGCGCAAAAACGCGCACTAACGCGCAAAAAACGCGCACTAACGCGCGGTCGCGTTTTTAGCTCCGAGGTTTTTTTTTTTTTTTTTTTTTTTTTTTTTTAAAAATATATATTTACAATAACATGGACAGGCGTTTTTAAGCTGCAAAAAACGCAGCTGTAAAAACGCCAGTGGGCATGAGGCCTTATGATGACAGCTGAGCAGCTTCTGAGCCGCATCAGTTGTTATCATAACAAAGCCGACCACCAGATCTAAAAAGCGGTACCGGGGTGACGGCTGCAGCTGCTTATCACCCCGGTACAACCACTTCCTCAAAGAACTGGACAGATACATTGTTTTGCGGGAAGTGGTATGCTACAGGACTTATTTGAGCTTTATTTATTTTTTATTTCCTTGCACAGTGTGCCATTTATTGGCCGAGTACAATCAGCTAATCTCTTAGCCAGAGAATGGACGGCAGAGGATTGTCACCCGGCTTCGGCAGCACAGCAGAAGCCAGATGTCGTAAATCTGACTTCATAACAAAAAAGGATCCTAGCAAGTCCCAGGTAAGAGGACAAATCATTGCTAAATGGTTTGTGCTTTGACAGCCCCTCCTCTCTTATTTCTCCATCCCATTCTTACATCAGTTTCCTTAGTCCCCTGGCATATCACAATCCCCCTTCACATTACAGTTTACAGTAGTGTTCTGAACCTCCGTTCACAATGGTATCTTAATCTTCTCTGCCACCTTCACAGCACCGCCCCACAGCTTTGTCCACTGCCCTCCTTCACATCACAGCCCCCTGCAACTCTGGCCCCCTTCACATTACACAGCACCCTGCATCTCTGGCCCCCTTCACATTACACAGCACCCTGCATCTCTGGCCCCCTTCACATTACACAGCACCCTGCATCTCTGGCCCCCTTCACATTACACAGCCCTCTGCATCTCTGGCCCCCTTCACATTACACAGCACCCTGCATCTCTGGGCCCCTTCACATTACACAGCACCCTGCATCTCTGGCCCCCTTCACATTACACAGCACCCTGCATCTCTGCCAGTTTCCCATCTTAACCTCCCAGCTCTGCCCCCATCAGAATACAGCCTCCACAGCTCTGCCCCTTGCATTATTTGAGCTCACAGAGCTGGAGACACAATGGGAGACACAGCAGCACTGAATAGTGGGCAGGAGCGGGAGGTGCTGAAGTTAACCAGCAGGTGATTGGTTGCTAGGGCTGCCTAGCAACCAATCACCTGCTGGTTAACTTGGAAAGTTATCTTCAGAAGCTCCGTTCTTGCCCAATATTCAGATCTGATGTGTCTCCGGCTCTGTGTGCAGAACGGCACATAAATGGCTGGACTGTGGCGGTCTGGATGGCACAGTGTCTCGTATGCATTTAGCCCACAGTCCGCCATTTAGTGATGTCTGCTTTAAATGTTAAATAGATGTTTGTTACTATGTTTATTATTATGTTTGCTTTGTGTTTATGTTAGGTAGGTACTACTCACCACCACCACTGCCAGAATCTTGAGGGCACGAACTTGGAGCTGTTCCCTCCACAGATGACGTTGCTCGATCTGGAAAACATGAATGTAAAGCAAAACGTAAGTCTCACATGCGTAGTCATAAAAAAAATAGTGAGCTGGAAACAACCATATAACTGCAATATATAATGATATATTTTATTTTACTCACCAGCTCTCTGATGCTCGGCTGGACCCTTTCTGCTGACTCCAGGGACATCCTCATCTGCAAGCAGGCCATCTCTCAACTCTGCCTCCCACTGTCTGAAGACCACAGCCTTTCCTCCAGTAGACTGGGCCAGAAGATGCTTCTCTATCTTTTTATGAACTGATGCCCGGCAATCATAAAACTTGCAAATGAAAAAAAGATACAGTATAGTTAATACACGTTACAACAATATTATTTTTATTTTACATGTTACTTTTCTGTGCCAAATAAATATTTGTGTTACGTTCAAATCAGTTTATTGACTATTGACTAACTACTATACTGTGTATTTTTTGCATATATGTGGTGTGTTCTAAGAGTGATATAATATTTGAATACTTACCTGTGCCTGACACCATCGGTGGCCCTGTGAACCTTGGAGACTGCATTCACTGAGTCCCGGACTCGTTCCCAGGCTGCTCTCTTCGCAGAGGTTGAGACATTTAGGCTGAAGAGTCTCACTTTTTCTATGTTCACTGCAGCAACCAATGCAGAATTCTCCTCTGGGGTAAATACGGGCCCCCTTGATGTTTTCTGTCTCTTGGTTCGCTGGTGCTGCTGCAGGTCGGCGTCAGAATTCTCTTCTGATGTAGGGGTGGACACTTGCCTCTTTTTTTTGCCATGCTCCCACTCCACTCCACCTCCATGGGCATGCTCTCTTCCATGCCTTGGCTCCACTCCACGCCTCCGTTCACCTCCACTCTTACTCTCCCCTTCACGCCTCTCCTCTCCTCCAAGCCTCCTCTTCCCTCCACGCTTACTCTTCTCTACTCTCCCCTCTACACCTCCTCTTCCCTCCTCTCCCCTCCATGCCTCCTCTTCTCTCCTTAACCCCCCACTGATCCTCCTCTCACCTCCACTCCTCTCCCCTACACTCCTCCTCTCCCCTCCATGCCTCTCCTCCACTACACTCCTCTCCCCTCCATGCCTCTCCTCCACTACACTCCTCCTCTTCCCTGAGTTCCCTCCACTCCTCCCCTTCCCTCCACGCCCCTCCTCCCCTACACTCCTCCTCTCCCCTCCATGCCTCTCCTCCACTACACTCCTCTCCCCTCCATGCCTCTCCTCCACTACACTCCTCCTCTTCTCTGAGTCCCCTCCACGCCTCCCCTTCCCTCCACGCCCCTCCTCCCCTACACTCCTCCTCTCCCCTCCATGCCTCTCCTCCACTACACTCCTCTCCCCTCCATGCCTCTCCTCCACTACACTCCTCTCCCCTCCGTGCCTCTCCTCCACTACACTCCTCCTCTTCCCTGAGTCCCCTCCACACCTCCCCTCCCCTACACTCCTCCTCTGCCCTCCATGCCTCTCCTCAACTACACTCCTCCTCTCCCCTGGGTCCCCTCCTCCACTTCTCTGCTCCCCTCCACTTCTCTGCTCCCCTCCACTCTCACCAACAACTCTCATACCAACACCAACATTCTCACTCACAAGACTCACATGTCCATTCTCACTCCCAGACATTCTAATTCACCAAAACAAACAAAAACAATCACACATCTAACACAATAACACTCTCTGCTCTGCTCTCTGCTCTGCTCTCTGCTCCTCCCTCACTTCACCACTATACAACCTCTCAAAATGACATACAGGGGCGGAGACTAGGCATTAGGCACATGTCAAAAACGAAAGTAAAAAAATTGAGATTTAGAATAGTTACGAATAACTGCGATGTATTAGAAAAGTACGAATCCATTCGAAGCACGCAGCGCCACTGTCAGACATGTAAATTTTCGAATCAACGACCAAAAAAAGTTACGAATGTACGAATCCATTCAAAGCACAATAACACTCTGCTCTGCTCTGCTCTCTGCTTCTCCCTCACCGTGCTGAACTCCCTCTCAAAATGGTGTACAGGGGGGGCGGAGGCTAATGCTATAGCCGCATGTCAAAAACGAAAGTAAAATACGAGATTTCGAATCGTTACAAATAACCGCTATTTATTTAGAAAAGTACAAATCCAATCGAAGCACATTTGGCATAATAGGGCAGCGTCGTTGTGAGAGAGACACGGAAAATTATGAATCAACGAACCCAAAAAAAGTTACGAAAGTAGGAGTTGTTTCCAGAATCAACGAAAAACAATGTACTCTACCGAAAGTACGAATTGGTGTACAGGGGCGGAGGCTATAGGCGCATGTACAAAAACGAAAGTAAAATACGAGATTACGAATCGTTACAAATAACCGCTATGTATGTATGAAAAGTACAAATCCATTCGAAACACATTAGGCATAATAGGGCAGCGTCGTTGTGAGAGAGACACGGAAAATTACGAATCAACAAACCCAAAAAAAGTTACGAAAGTTGTGTCCAGAATCAACGAAAAACAATGTACTCTACCAAAAGTACGAATTATAAATCAACTAAATATAAGGCTTTCAGTAATACGAATCATTCCGATTCAACGAAAAATTTCGCTTTCGAAAATACGAATTAGTCCGAACACGAAAAATCCCGGCTAGCAAAATTACGAACGATTACGAATCAACAGGACCGAAAAGAAACGAACCGAAACTAAACGAATAATTTCCGTTGTGCACAAGCCTATTTGGTACTATTAAGTTACCAATCACCGTTTCTTTGTTGGATTACAATTTGTTTCTAAAGTGCACCACCGTACTGCTAGCAAAGATCTTCTTCCACAGAACTATACCCTAATCATAGTCAGGCCTAACTAGGTAGTATAGGACATTGCTGGGCGCCATATTGTCCACGAGGGAGGATAGCTGCAGCGGGGTCTGTTAACCTGTATACCATACTGCTGAACGTTTTGCTGTTTCATAAGTGTACTTACATTGCAGGGCTCTGCATATGTTATTGCATACTGTTTATCACTCTAACCTTTGTAGCGGGGTCTTCAAATGTAGTTGGGATACACCTGGGGGTAGTGTGACCCAGGTGTGTAATTAGGTTAGGGCATGGACCCCTTTTTGTTATTCGTGGAGGATTGGGTGGTGCAGTATTCTCCTTGGCCTGTGGGTGGCGGGGTACCTACGGGCTCAAGGTAGAATCACTACCACAATGCTACCCTTTTTGTCCCTTTCCGGAGATGGTACGGCTGGGGCGGGGAACCCGCCGTGGTGTCGAAGGGAGGAGATAAAAGGGGGAGACGCCCTCACCACGAGGTCTTGGAGGATTTTCTCTTCACGCGCCCAGGCACCTTAGGCCTGGGTGCGGCCGGTTCGAGGTTCCGGCTCAGGCGCCCTAGGCCTGACCGGAATGGAGTTGGAGTCCATCCCAGGCACCTTCAGCCTGGGGTGAGGTACTATGTCGTAGGCCTGGGGCCCGGTGACTTCGACTGGGTCCCGCGAGGGTGAAGTGATTCCAGGGTGCCCCTTGCGAGGGGATCCGCATCTGAGGCGAGGAGGCTGGGGAGGTCACCCGTCCGAAGATTCCGGAGCAGCGTCAACCCGGTGACGGATGGGCCTCTGGTAACTCCCTTGGAGGGTCATCTTCCCCTGATAGGGGCCGCAGTGCAGCGAAGGTATTCTAATCAAGGTTGCTACAACCCTTGGTCAAAGTACAGGGGTTTAGAGACTAAAATCAGGACAGTGCCTCGACCTGCTCATCCCACCGTATCTTGCCATTACATTGTTTGTTGTGGAGCTACGAAATAAAACCGAGAGTTGGACTGTGATCGGTGTATGGACTCTGTTAATGGGAGCAAGGGAGATTCCAGCATAGCAGGACTGAGTTTCACACACAACGCACATTTGGCCCGAGGAAGATACTGATACTGGCCTTCACCTCACCCACAGCTATGGGGAGGACATGGGCCGTAGCGCACCTCACCCTGTCGTGTGACATACCCCTAGCTAAAGAGGACGGGGTGAGGCCGCTACACGTGGGGGCTCGTGAGTCCGGGATGAAATGTGTGTTGACCCTGAGGTTTGGAGTGGCTGTGTCTGGACTTTGCTGCCCGGAGGAGGTCCGAGCAGGTCGGCCATGTGATCAAAAAGAGAAGAAAGTGACTTCTGGAAGCAGCACTCCGATTAAAAAGCCTTTATTCCAAAAAGGTTCAGGACTCCAACTCCATTCCGACAACAATTGTCTGATGGAGCATACAAACGGTCGGATTATCTGACAAAACCCTGCCATCACACATTTTGTTGTCAGAAAAATCCAATCGTGTGTACGAGGCATAACACATATATTAGGCTAAGAAGTGTTATGCCTCGTACACACCACTGCTTTTCCCGGCAGGAAAAATCTAAGTTTTTCCCGACGGGATTCCTCTCAAGCCTGCCTTGCATACACACGTTCAGGCCAAATACCGCCCGTCCAAAACGCGGTGACATACAACGCGTACGACGGGACTATAAGGGAAAGTGCCATTCAAACGACGCCACCCTATGGGCTGCTTTTGCTGATCCTCATGTTAGTAAAAGTTTGGTGAAAGACGATTCGCGCTTTCAGCCTCGTGCTTTTCAGTCCGTTACAGCGTGATGAATGTGCTATCTGCATTACTAACGCTAGTTTTACCAGAACGAGCGCTCTCATCTCATACTTGATTCTGAGCATGCGCAGTTTTTTTCCCCTCGGAAAAACATACACACAACCGGTTTTCCCGACGGGAAAAAGTCTGCCGGGAATCCCGACGGGAAAACAGAGAGCTTGTTCTCTTCTTTTTTTTTTTTGCAGGCAGTTTTCTCATCAGGAAAACTGTGATGGAGCATACATACGGCCGGGTATCCCAGCCAAAAGCTCTCATGGCAGTTTTCCCGTCGGGAAAACTGGTCGTGTGTACGAGGCATTACTGCATTTAGTGGTAAGAGTGTTTTTGGTAAAGATCTGTCATAGATCTGTTACATCTCTGTTTCCTATTCCCAAAATGCTGATACTTGTAGTTTCATGGATTTAACTGTTATGGGTCGGCTATTACATGTTATCTCACAAGACTTATGTTTAATGCCGCATACACACGATCGGAATTTCCAACGACAAATGTTCGATGTGAGCGTTTGGTCAGATATTTCGACCGTGTGTAGGTTCCATCGGACATTTGCTGTCGGAATTTCCGACAACAAATGATTGAGAGCTGGTTCTCAATTTTTCCAACAACAAAAGTTCTTGTCGGAAATTCCGACCGTGTGTAGCCATTTCCGACGCACAAAAGTGCTGCGCATGCTCGGAATCAATTTGACACATCATTGTACTTAATATTTTTCGGCTTGTCGTAGTGTTGTACGTCTCCGCGTTCTTGACGTTCGGAATTTCCGAGCAACATTTGTGCGACCGTGTATATGCAAGACAAGTTTGAGCCAACATCCGTCGGAAAAAAAAACCCACGGGAAATTCCGATTATGTGTACACGGCATCAGACTGCTTAAACCCGCCCCCCCTGCTGTTATTGTAATTAGTTACACGCCCAGCCAGTGCTTACTTTTCAAGTTTGACTCATTGCCTCAGGTTAAGGTATGTTAATGTCCCTAGCAGGCTTTCTGTGTGTCCCCAAGTGTATTTCAAACCTGTTTCCTGCCCAGTGCCACCATGCAACCCTATTTACCCTACAGTTTCCTGTTTGTCTGTTTTTACATGGCTATTTGTTACCAATTGTCTAATGTGTCTATGGCGTATCTGTCACTAATATCTGTGTGTTTCAAGGCACACCGGTAGGCTCAAATTGGACCTCCTACTGGTCAGTGATCCCAGCGCCTCAGTGCTGCAAGGGATTTTTTGTTGCCTGTTGGCCAATTGTGTCTGTTCCCAGAGCTGGATACACATTATGCAATTGTTGTTTTGAATTGATAGAGGAGGGAAAAGGTGTGCAGCTTCTATAAAGAATCAAGTGTTCCTGGTGGCAGGTGATTTTCAATCCGGGTATTCAGACTATTTCCTATACTTAAAATAAAGAGAGGCTTAATGGAAACTGCTTTTGGAGCTGGAGGCGGGTCACTGGGTACCTTAAACACTATGGAGCTGAAGATAATCAGGAACACATTAGGAGGTCTTGTGCTACATATCAGGGAAGGGGTTAGGAAATCCAACTTGCTTTGTCCAGCATGCAGGACCTCGGAGAAGTGACTGATTCTCTCAGTGGGACAATTTCCACTTTTCAAAAACAGGCAGGTGGGGGTAGTATCCAAATCAACTACGAGTCGTAAAGATTGGTGGATGACTCCGTTCCTTGGTTGTCAAAATCTAACTTGGACTATTCTCATCTCTAATGGCAGGGACGGAACATTGTGCATTTATCACTGTCAATTTGGGTACTATCCTATCAGACTCTACTGGGTTACACACTGGAGTCCATGTTGTTCTGATTGTTTGAGCCCGGACAGCCTCAGATGACTGGTACTGATAAGTGCTGGAGAAAGGAAGGTGTTGGGCTATGGGAAAAGGACAGAATCATGAGACAGCAATGCTGGCACAGGAAGGGGTCATGTCTAATGCATGCCGGGGTAGTGTCCCAACTGGTCCTAAACAAAGTAAAAAATACTTGGGATACCAGCACCAGTACCTTGGTCTCAGGTCTCATGTCTAATGATGCACTTGTAGCGGGTGTTTACTTTCCCGCCAGTAATTTTGAATTTTTGCGGTGACACCAGTGGTGTATCTCCGGCGGTCCACCGGGTGGCGCTGTCACTTTGGGCTGACGGATGAATCATTGCTGGGTCGAATCCTTTTTTGTCCTACTTCGGCAGCCATGTGGTGGGGCGGGGAACCCGCTATGCACGCCGGAGAGGGGTATAAAGGGGGCCGGCCATTTTGTCACGGGGTTCGTTGTCCCTGGCACCTTTAGCCTGCGGACGGAGTTTGTGTTTTTCGTCCTCTGGGCACTAGGCCTGGAGGACCACCGGAGGTCGCGTTCCATCTCAGGCACCTTTAGCCTGAGATGAGGTACTTGGACGGAGGTCCGGAACTCAGTGCCCAACACTGAGTTCCGCGAGGGAAGGATCCTAGGGTGCTCCGGAGGTGGACGCCATAATCCGAGGTGGACGTAATGGACCGGGGAGAGCTCCTCATCTGAAGACCCGGTGCAGTCTACTGCCGGTGACGGGTGAGCCTCTTGTCGGAGACCGTCCGGAAGGTGAATTTCCCTCGTGCGGAGACCATAGTCCACTCTTTGGAGGAGAGTGGAGGAAAGAACTTGTGTCTGGGCCTATGTATCTACACTTTCACACCTCCTGTTCTGTTTGTAAGCAAGTAAGTCTCTGAATAAAGGAGTGTCGGACTTGCAACGGTGTGAGACTCAGTTTCCTGGCAGACGGTTGGATTCGATGCACAATACAGGCCCGAAGGTAAAGAAATAACTCTGGCCAATACCACTTATACATCTGTGGTGGAAGCCTGGCGTAGCGGACCCACTCCCTTTCCCATCATACCCCTAGACCAGAGACATTGCGAGCGAGAACTTTAATAGAGGGGATTGGGAGTGTGGGACGAGTGCCCGCTACACGTGGGGGCTCGGGTCCGGGATGTGTGTTGTGCATCACTTGTTAGAAGAGCGTGTCTGCCGGGAAGAGTCAAGTGCATAGGCCGAAGTGCAGCCCTGCTCGAAAGTCGTGGACATGACCTCAGATGAGGAAAGGCCCGCGCAGGCAGAGTGGTGAAAGGGGGAAAGCCCAGCCGTGTGATGGACTACACGTGGGGGTTTTTAATTGCACTGCGCCATCAGACACAAGCCCCCGCCGCTTAGTTCGTGGGCGTGTCTCAAGCAACCAAGTGGAAAGCCCGCGAACTGGAGCAAAAGGGGAGGAGTCCAATACGGGTGACGGACTACACGTGGGACATTGGTGCGAAAACTCAGCAGTGTACGATGGAACAGCAACAGGTCGCCATGTTTGGACCCGCCACGTGGATCCCGGTTCACCCAGCAACTACAACCCTGACTGCTGCTGCTCCGATCACAGATACGGGGATACGGCTGAAGCCAAGGGGTCGGTTCGCCCTATACTCCTGCATGGACGTGGAGGCCCTGGGCATGATTTGTCCTGGGTGCTCGGGACTGGTATGTTTGCTGAAGCCCTTTGGACGGTGTGAGGCCTGTGGGGAGTTCATGTTCGAGGTGGATTCGGCGGTGGAGAGGCCGAAAACCATCTACCCAGGCCGGGTTTCAGGCATCGCCACACAGAAGGCAGGAGTCACAGCCGTGAGAGTCGCCCCTGCGCACACTGCAACGACCGCGGAAGAGGTCGTGAAGCACCAACGGGAGAAATCCGAGGATGCTGACTCGGTCACCACTGTCTCACAGCGTCCGCCACCGAAGAAGAGAACCAGCGTGGTAGCCCCGACCAGCGGTGGTGGTGGTGGACCGTCTCGCGCGTTTACGCCAGGCCCGGATGGATCCGTAGACGAGAGTTCCGGACATCCCAGGAAAGGCCAAGGTAAGCCGGCTGAGAAGACTTGGTGTGAGGGAGGATGTGTCAGGAAGGCATGGCCTAGCAAGTCTCCGGAGTGTGGGTGTTCTGTTTCCACACAGGGCTACAAACCCGTGGAGGAGTGTGACACTTCTGACCTGGAGTCTCTCTCTGATATGGGAGATGATGTCCAAATAGACGATTTGTTTGCCGAGAAGGGCTGGGACAAGGCACCGCTTGCTGCATTCCGGGGGTTTCGGAATTCGCCTATGTCTATGGGAGAGAGCACACCAAGGGTGGAGGCATCAGCGCCTGAAGGAGAATCTTTCCCTGAACTTGTTCCTGTATCACCGGTGTCACACGCACCTGACACTGGGGAAAATAAACTTTTATTGAGGCCTCCAATGCCTAGATTAGAGGTGGTCAAGGCACCGCGCCACCCAGATGCGGTCGTTCTGCCCGGGGAAGGGGACAGATCAACCATGCCTCCTTTGGCGAGATTACAGAGACTGTTTGGTCAAAAAGTTGCTGCAGAATATGGATGGGAGTACCCCTACTTGCCGAAGGACCTGCTGTATGAGGTGGAGGTATGCAGGGAGCGTTGGTACAATGATTTTGTTTGGACCCACCTCAAAGTCCCGCACGCTCACAGATACTTAGCGTGTTCTCCAAAGGCTTCACAGCGCTTTAAAGACTGCAAGGCGGAATGGATGGTGGGAAGACACATCCACGCAGATAGAGTAGTGATCAAACGCAAGGAAGGCGAAGATGTGGAATATCATCTAGAGACTGTAGATCAGCACCTAAAGCCACTAACTCTGCCGCACCCACGTTTCTACCTCTAGGAGAAAGAGACTCCGTTTGTGTTATGCTACTGAACTTTCTGGGCAATTGTGTTTTTGTGTGCCCGAAAGAAAAGAGAAAGGAACTGTTCCTGGTCATATTTTCCCGCCAAGAGATCATAGACTCTGGGGTAGTTAGCTTTAGGGAAGGAAAGAGAAGAGTTTCCATGGGTGCAGTTACTGTGATGCTGTCACCAGGTGGCAGTGTTGCACAACGTTACAACCACTTTCACGCACCCACTCTTTGGAGAAAGAGGGATTTCTTTTTTTGGAGAAATTTCTTTTACTCCCACACACGAATACATGTGTCAGGATTTTCATGTTGGTTTCTTTGTTTTTTTTCCCTCTGCAGGAGAACATCCCAGCAAGATTTTAGACTCTGGGGAGGTCTTTAGTCAGGATGGGGAGGGAAAAAGTAAATGTTAATATGCAACCTTGAAATGTTTGATTATGTCTTTGGCTCCTCTTTTCCTTTTATTACAGGGGCTCAGACACAACTTTGCAATAAGATAGTGTTTCCAAAAGTTTTTGTGTTTTTCAAAATGTTAACGGTTTCTGGACTGAATCATGTCAGCCGTTGAGGATGTGGTTTACTCCAGACACTTGGGACCAGTGTCAAAAGACAGAGGGGAGTATGTAGCGGGTGTTTACTTTCCCGCCAGTAATTTTGAATTTTTGCGGTGACACCAGTGGTGTATCTCCGGCGGTCCACCGGGTGGCAAACAAAAACAGAAACCGCTCAGGTGTGGACGTCCTCCAGGTGACTATCTCCTCCCAACAGCCGAGGGTGCAGGCAATGCAATTTCAGGTAAAACAAAAGATCAAGTCTTCTGGACAGCAGCACTCCAATAAAAAGCCTTTATTATGTAAAATCTTCAAAAATCCAAATACAGCACAGCAAGTCACAAAATTCTGGTTAGAGCTGACTAGTTTCACACTTTCTTAGTGTTTAATCATAGGTCCACCGGGTGGCGCTGTCACTTTGGGCCGACGGACGAATCATTGCTGGGTCGAATCCTTTTTTGTCCTACTTCGGCAGCCGTGTGGTGGGGCAGGGAACCCGCTACGCACGCCGGAGAGGGTTATAAAGGGGGCCGGCCATTTTGTCACGGGGTTCGTTGTCCCTGGCACCTTTAGCCTGCGGACGGAGTTCGTGTTTTTCGTCCTCTGGGCACTAGGCCTGGAGGACCACCGGAGGTCGCGTTCCATCTCAGGCACCTTTAGCCTGAGATGAGGTACTTGGACGGAGGTCCGGAACTCAGTGCCCAACACTGAGTTCCGCGAGGGAAGGATCCTAGGGTGCTCCGGAGGTGGACGCCTTAATCCGAGGTGGACGTAATGGACCGGGGAGAGCTCCTCATCTGAAGACCCGGTGCAGCATACTGCCGGTGACGGGTGAGCCTCTTGTTGGAGACCGTCCGGAAGGTGAATTTCCCTTGTGCGGAGACCATAGCCCACTCTTTGGAGGAGAGTGGAGGAAAGAACTTGTGTCTGGGCCTATGTATCTACACTTTCACACCTCCTGTTCTGTTTGTAAGCAAGTAAATCTCTGAATAAAGGAGTGTTGGACTTGCAACAGTGTGAGACTCAGTTTCCTGGCAGACGGTTGGATTCGATGCACAATACAGGCCGGAAGGTAAAGAAATAACTCTGGCCAATACCACTTATACATCTGTGGTGGAAGCCTGGCGTAGCGGACCCACTCCCTTTCCCATCATACCCCTAGACCAGAGACATTGCGAGCGAGAACTTTAATAGAGGGGATTGGGAGTGTGGGACGAGTGCCCGCTACACACTGCTTTCAGCATCAGGTTAAATTGTACTCAGCAGGGTACACTACCTCGGAGAGTCTATTGTAAATCTCCTCTTACCCTTGGCATGGATATAGAAGGAACCCCGGGTTGTACCCCAATAATCCCTGAAGAAAGGCTTTATAGCAAACCTGATATCCCCTTACACCTACTGAAACTTCCGTTGGGATTCGGAGAGGAGTTATAAGTTGGGTAGTTAAACTTTGGGCAACAGGATTTAAATGGTGCCAACAGTTTGTGCACGGCATGAATAGAAAGGCCCTGCTCTAGGGGTTTATAATCTAAGGGGAGGGGGTGGAAAAAAGTAATATCTGCTGGGAATGATCTGATATGGAGCTGGCTGAGGTAACATTTTAGGTGGAGGAGGGGTAGGCTTCCCGGAATAAAAGTGGTAGACAGGGTAGGAGCTGGCTGGACATATTAGGGTGGGAAGTTCCAGAGGTTCTGGAGCAGTCCTGATGTTGAGCATGGGAGGAGGTAACAAGGGAGCTGGAAATCAGGATGTCTTAGGAGGAGCGGAGTGGACGATTTGGGTGAAATCTCAAGATCGAAAGAGGTTAATCCAAATATCTCAAACTAAGGTTTCTTTTTTTTTACTTGGAAAAACCAACTTTATTAATATAAAGCACAGATTACATGACAGTCAAGCACATTCGTCAATAAAAGTACAGTTTCATATGGTGAAATGCATGATCATTTTGTTTACCTAGATACCGCTAGACATACATTCACATGTTCACAAGGGTACTGGAGCATTTTAATGTAGAACACCCTCCGGGTGAGGCAAAGTCAGACACATGTTTCTCCATCCTGTCCCATACTTTGGAATACTTTTGTGTGGAACCCCTGTGTGTATAAATCAGCTTTTTAAATGGCAAAGTGTCATTAACAGCCTTTTTCCACATCTGTAGCGTGGGGGGCAAATCCTGCATCCATCTCTGAGCGATCACCTTCCAGGCTAAAAATAATGTTTCAAAAAGGAAAATTGTGTGATATTTATCCACCTCTACATCAGGCAATAGCCCCAGAATACATAACTCGGGGTCAAGTACCACAGGGGATCCCATATTGTCATGCAGAAAGCGGACAACCTGCGTCCAGTACGTCTGAATATTTGGACAGCTCCAAATGAGATGGTAAAACGTGCCAAGCATGGACTGGCACAGACGATAGGTTGGATTGGATGTGTGTTGAAATTTGGCCAATCTCAGTGGTGTTAGGTAGGCTCTGTGAACAATGTAAGTTTGCGTCAGTCTATCCGACAGCTTAGGGGACGTAGTCTTGGTTCCCTCAAGTATTTCGTCCCAGTCTGCGTCTTCCATTTGGCCTACGTCCTGTTCCCATGCAGTCTTGGCCTTCTGAGAAACAGCTACTGTACCCCGGCGTCTGATGGTGTAGTACAGGTGCGAAATAAGCTTGGAGGGGTCACTCCCCAAAACAGTACCTAGCACCAGGGGGGGTTCCGTCTCTACATCCAGAGATGGCAGCTGGGTTCTGAGTGCATGACGGAGCTGCAAATATTTAAAAGCTATGTGCTGTGGGATCGAAAATTCCTCTCTAAGTGCCTGAAACTGTTTGAACCCAGGGTTTGACAAGACTTGGTGTAAGTATATTATGCCGTACCTAGCCCAGACCACCAAGTCGGGAATCTCCGCTAGCTCCGGCATATGGCTGTTAAGCCACAATGGGGTATGAGAATAAAATTTCCTGACATTTTGTTTTTTAAGGGATATTTCCCATATCCATTGGTGATGTAGTAACATCCCTACGTTGTGCCCTAAGGCCTGCTTATTTGGTTGTTTCCCGCAGAGAATAGCCTGTAGGGGCGTGTGCATCGGGTGACCGGGTTTATCGCAAACTAAAGACCTATAGCGTTGGAGTTCCGAGTGGAGTTGAGCGGACACCTGAATGTTCGGGTTCGACGGGTTCGGCCGAAGTTCGGAAAAAAGTTCAGGTTCGGGACCGAACTTGACCCGAACTTGACCCCGAACCCCGAACCCCATTGAAGTCAATGGGGACCCGAACTTCTGAGGACTAAAAAGGCTCTAAAAAAGTAATGAAAAGGGCTAGAGGGCTGCAAATGGCAGCAAAATGTTGTTAAGAGCATGGCAAGTGCTCTGCAAACAAATGTGGATAGGGAAATAACTTAAATTAACACAAAAAAAAAAAGAAAAAAAAAATATGCTGGAGGCCCCCTTCTCAGCAGAAGAGGTACAGGAAGTCATTAGAACTTCAGAAACTCCACGGCACGATGCCACACATATGGTGGGAATGCCCCAGAATACACCCTTTCTGGAAAAAAATATTACATTTAATGGATAAGCTAGTGGAAAAATAAAATACTTTGAAATAAAAATGTAGCGGGGTGCTAAATTTATGGGAAGTGTTTGAGTGGTAAATAGGCTCAAACACCCTAATTCTGTAGGATTCATGGACCATTTTGTCCTCGGGGGACAGTATTAGTGTGCAGTTCCCTGCGGCCTACAGGTGGCGCTGCCATGGTAGGCTAGGGTTGAACCGCCGATACAGTGCTGTGCCTTTTGTGTCCCCTCTTGGCAGTAGTACAGCGGGGCAGGGAACCTGCTGTGCACGCCGGGAGAGGTAATAAAAGGGGCAGACCTTTGGCCTGGGGGCTGATGTCCAGTGGGGTCCGCGCCCAGGTGCCTTCGGCCTGGGTGCACGTGTTCCTGTTCCATCTCGGGCACCTTTAGCCCGGGGTGAGGTAATATCCTGGAGTTCCTGCTGCCCTGGGTATGGAGGCCTAGGGGCAGGAGTAAAGCCTGGAGTCCAGAGCCTTCATCTGGAGTCTGCTAAGGGTCGAGGAGTCTTAGGGTGCCGCCTCGTGTAGGGGACCCTGTTCCAGGGAAGGGAGGATCATTCTGATGGACCGATGCGGGAGTCACGGTGAAGGAAGGGTCTGTTGACTTCCTGGAGAGATGTCTTCCCCTTGATATGGGCTAGGTTCGTAGAAGGAGAAGCTCAAGGTCATCTTGACTGTATCAGAGGCCTTATTCACCCGGCCTGTGGCAGGGGCCTTATACACCCTGGTCTGTGGCAGAGACCAAAGTTCTCCAGGTCCGTGGCAGGGGCCTTGTACACCCGGTCTGTGGCAGAGACCAACCTCAAGGTCTGTGGCAGAGACTGTGCACCTAAAACTGTTTGAGAAACCTAAGCAGTGAAGTGAATGTGCTACGTTTGTGCCTGGACCTCCTCCACACCTTAAGCTGTCCTGTTTCTTTGCTCTAACCTTTTCTATCCGAGTACAGTTTATTTTGCCATGAGAGAATAAGAGTTGGAGTTTCAGCTGGTGTGGACATTGACTTTACTGGGAATTCAAGGACTTGCCTCTACCTACAGTAGAGGTGAGAATCATCCTCTGGAGGAGTTTTGACTCCGGCTGCTTATACGGCCCGTCAAGTACACCGCTCAACCTCTTTATATAGGAGGGTACGGGCTGGTAGTGCGGTGTGCCTTTCTCCCTCCTGCGAGGGGCCAACAACATAAAGGCAGGTGAGGGGGAAAGGATCTGTGCACTACAAAAAAATAAAATCTTGACCTAGGAGGACGAGGTCCATATGGAGTAGGACAGGGATATGCAATTAACGGACCTCCAGCTGTTACAGAACTACAAGTCCCATGAGGCATAGCAAGACTCTGACAGCCACAAGCATGACACCCAGGGGCAGAGGCATGATGGGACTTGTAGTTTTGCAACAGCTGGAGGTCCTCTAATTGCATATCCTTGGAGTAGGAGGTTGAAGTGGCGGTGGATGTGGCTGTGTAGGTGGAAGCGGCGGTGGAGGAGGACGAGGTAGCCAACACTGGTTCAAAAATACAACAATGGCTGGGTAAGGTCGGTGATGTGTCGAATTCTGTCCCCCGTTGAATAGTGTCCGCCCTGTACTGCGCTTGCTCAGTATGTAGGACAAGCGGATTTAGAAAATCTCCCAAGACAAACGGCGCCTGCGCGGTGAGTCCAGGTGAAAGCCACACCATCCGAGGTTCAAGCCGAGCCAAGCGAGGCCGTGCCCGAAGCGTGGCGATCGAAGCGAGCCCGTGAGGGGCCCTGTTACTATGAGCTACCGTATGTCCACTTGGATGGTGGGGCTTGAACCTGCACTCACGGCGCAGGCGCCGTTCATCTTCGGAGATTTTGTGAATCTCCTTGTCCTCTGTACTGCGCAAGCGCTGCGCCTGCGCAGTACGGGCCGGACACAATCCGATGGCCGGACAGTTTTTGTCACAACACCGGTATACATGTCTATTCTGCACAAGGTACAGACAAGTCCTGTGGGATCCATGCCTGTTTCATTTTAATGAACGTGAGCTTGTCCACATTGGCTCTGGACAGGCGGCTGCGCTTGTCTGTGATAACGACCCCTGCCGTGCTAAATACACGTTCAGATAATACACTGGCTGCAAGGCAGGCCAGCACCTCCAAGGCGTAAAGGGCAAGCTCAGGCCATGTGCCCAATTTGAAGACCCAGAAGGTGAAGGGGGCAGACCCGTCATCCAGTACGTGAAGGCCCGTGGACACATACTGCTCAACCATCTTGGTGAAATGCTGCCTCCTGCTAAGACGTTCCATCTCAGCTGGTGGTGCTGGTTGTTGTGGCGTGCTGACAAAGCTTTTCCACATTTCGGCCATGCTAACCCTGCCTTCTGAGGTGCTGGCGGTGCCCCGGCTGCATTGGCGACCTCTTCCTCCTCCTCTGCCTTCGCCTTGTGCTTCCACCGTACGCCCGCTGTCATGTGGGAATGCCACCAGCAGCGCGTGTACCAGCGTGCGCTAGTACTCGCGCATCTTACGATCCCGCTCCAGTGAGGGAATTAAGGACGGTACGTTGTCCTTGTAATGGGGATCCAGCAGGGTGGCCACCCAGTAATCAGCACCAGTTAAAATGTGGGCAACTCGGCGGTCGTTATATAGATATAACGTCCCTGACCGTGCTTACTAGTCCACTCATCCGTAGTTAGGTGGACCTTGCCACAGATGGCGTTGCACAGTGCGCACCTGATTTTGTCTCCCACTTGGTTGTGCAGGGAAGGGATGGCTCGCCTGGAAAAGTAGTGGCGGCTGGGCACGACGTACTGTGGGACAGCCAATGCCATCAGGCTTTTAAAACTCTGCGTCTCCACCAGACGGAATGACAGCATTTTAAAGGCGAGGAATTTTGAAATGCTGGCATTTAGGGCCAGGGATCGCGGGTGGCTAGGGGGGTACTTCCTCTTCCGCTCCAGTGTTTGGGAGATAGAGAGCTGAACGCTTCCATGGGACATTGTGGAGATGGTTGGTGACCCAGGTGGTAGTGTTGCTGGCAGATCCTCTGTTTGCGGGGTGGCAGGTGCCACTGTCACTACAGAGGTGGATGAAGAGGCCGAGACTGCAGCAGAAGAGGAAGCAGGAGGAGCCAGAGACCTTTCTTGGTTTTTGAGGTGTCTATTCCACTGCAGCTCGTGCTTTGCAATTAGATGTCTGGTCATGCAGGTTGTGCTCAGGTTGAGAACGTTTATGCCTCGCTTCAGGCTCTGATTGCACAGCGTGCAAACCACTCGTGTCTTGTCATCAGCACATTGTGTGAAGAACTGCCACGCTAGGGAATTCCTTGGACCTGGCTTTGGTGTGCTCGGTCCCTTGCTGCGTTGGGCAGTAGCAGATGTACTGTCTAGGGGATGGACGCTCCGCTTTTGCACCCTGCTCCCTGTTCTGCTGTGCTGGTGGCTCTGTGCGACCACCGCCTCTTCCTCCGAACTACACTGGTCACCTGCATAACGTTGATTCCATGTGGGGTCGAGGACCTCATCATCCACCCAGTCTTCACCCTTGCCCTCCTTGTCTGTCTGCACAATTGCGAAAGCAGCAGCAGTTGGCACCTGTGTTTCGTCATCATCCGAGACGTGCTGCGATGGTCCTCCCATGTACTCATCATGAAACATATGTGGTTGGGCATGGGTGCACTCAATCTCTTCCACTTCTGGGGCAGGGCTAGGTGGATGGCCCTGGGAAACCCTGCTAACAGAGTCATCGAAAAGCAGAAGAGACTGCTGCATAATTTGGGGCTCAGACTGCTTGGCTGATTTGCAAGGGGGTGAGGTGAAAGACTGATGGACATGGGCTTCAGGTGCCAACTCTGATCTTTCATCAGAAGAGTGGGTGGGAGACAATGTGAAGGAACCCGAGGCACTGTCAGCAACCCAATCTACTATCGCCTGTACTTGTCCTGGCCTCAACATTCGTAGAGCCTCATTAGGCGCGACAAAATACCGCCGCAGGCTCGGTCGCCTACTCGCACCTGAGGAAGGTGTTTCACTTGTGCGTGTAGCTGGCACAGATCGACCACGTCCTCTCCCTGCAACAGGAGCTCCACCAGCAGCACCATGACCAGGGTCACCACGTCCCTTTGACCTTCTCCTCATATTTTCCAAATTTAGGATCTTGCCCTAAATGGGTGTTTTTGCAAGACCACAACACACCTACAGTACGTAACCGCTGGATCGCACAGCTACAGAACTGCAGAAAATGCTATTCTAAAAAAATGTTGTTTTTTTAGGATAGCACAGTAGAAGAAAAATGTATAGAAATTGGTTATTTCACACACCTCCAGATATGTATAACACACTGCAAAATATTTTTTGTGGCCCTAAATGGGGCTTTTTGCAAGACCACATCCCACCCACAGTACGTAACCGCTGTATCGCAAAGCTACAAAACTGCAGAAAATGCTATTCAAAAAAAATTTTGTTTTTTTAGGATAGCACAGTAGAAGAAAAATGTATAGAAATTGGTTATTTCACACACCTCCAGATATGTATAACACACTGCAAAAATTTTTTTGGGGCCCTAAATGGGGCTTTTTGCAAGACCACATCCCACCCACAGTACGTAACCGCTGTATCGCAAAGCTACAAAACTGCAGAAAATGCTATTCAAAAAAAATGTTGTTTTTTTAGGATAGCACAGTAGAAGAAAAATGTATAGAAATTGGTTATTTCACACACCTCCAGATATGTATAACACACTGCAAAATATTTTTTGCGGCCCTAAATGGGACTTTTTGCAAGACCACAACACACCCACAGTACGTAACCGCTGGATTGCACAGCTACAGAACTGCAGAAAATGCTATTCAAAAAAAATGTTTTTTTTTTAGGATAGCACAGTAGAAGAAAAATATATAGAAACTGGTTATTTCACAAACCTCCAGATATGCATAAAACACTGCAAAATATTTATTTTTTTTGCCCTAAATGGGTCTTTTTGCAAGAGCACAATAAAGTGCCTTTTTTTGGCCCTAAATGGGTCTTTTTGCACGAGCACAATAAAGTGCCTTTTTTTTGCCCTAAATGGGTCTTTTTGCAAGAGTATGGAAATGGTGTATCTCTCAACGTAACATATGCAGTGCTGGTGCACTGAGATTGCAGATAAAAGTTAGATTTTCTCTGACACTGGGCTCATTGCAGTGTAAAAAGACTGTGCACTGCAAAACAAACCGGTAAACCTATGCAGATCGCTGAGTTATTAGATCTCTGAATCTGGACTCCTATATAAATCTCTCTCCCTGAAAGCACCATCAGGAACCTTCCCCTACACTGTCTCTCTATCTTTTCTCTCAGATTGCAGAATCAGGACTAACTCATGTATTTCAATCTCTCCCTAATAAGCAACAGCAGCCAGGAACCTCTCCCTATTCTGTCTAGCAGAGTGACGTGCTGTGCTGTGTGCCTCTAGCTTATATAGAAGCTGGGTCACATGCTGCACTGAGCTGGGTCACATGCTGCACTGGCCAATCACAGCCATGCCATTAGTAGGCATGGCTATGATGGCTTCTAAGGGCACACCAGCTAAACAAAAGGTGATTGGCTGGCCCCTGAAGCTTTTCTAAATGCGCCATTACATCCCCGAACCCGAACTTACACGCAATTGTTCGGATTCGGGATCGGGTTCGGAAAACGCTAAAGTTCGGTACGAACCCAAACTTTACAGTTCGGGTTCACTCAACCCTAGTTCCGAGGTATTGAAGTGATATAAGTGAGAGAGCTTTGAGGCCAAGTAGTAGTCATGAAGGTCTGGGAGGGAAGCACCGCCCATGTCCGTTGGGTTCTTTAAAATGTGCCAAGCTAGTTTGTGTCTGCCAGTCCCCCAAACAAATGAATTCAGAATAGCTTCCATTTGTTTAAATATTTTTAAGGGAATGTATAAAGGGGCATGCCATACCATATACAGAAGTTTGGGCAATATAATCATTTTTATAATATTAATGCGCCCCATCACCCCTAATGGTAATCTAGCCCACGTCTGTGTTTTGAGTTTGATCATGTCAAACAGCGGAGCCACATTCAGGGGTGTATAGTCTGTCAGATTCCTGGTAACCTCAACTCCCAGGTATCTAATCCTGGATACTCTGGAGAGTGGCAGAGGAGGGGGTCACCTCCGCGGGGTAAAAGACATCTATGGGGAGAATTTGGGACTTGTCCCAATTAATGCGCAGTCCCAAATAGCCACCCATCTGCTCAATGATTCGTAACGCTGTTTGCAGTGATGGTCCCTGGTCCGCTATGTATAGGATAGTGTCCTCCGCGTACAGGCCTATCTTATCTACTGAGTGACCTCTACGCAAACCCTGAATATCAGGGTGTGCTCTGATGGCGATAGCCAGAGGCTCAGCGGCCAAAGCATATAGCAAGGGGGAGAGGGGACACCCCTGACAAGTACCCCTCTCCAGAGGAAACCGCTCCGACAGCCATCCATTGACAATAATCCGTGCCTTGGGAGTCTGATACAGGATTTGCACCCATTTTATGAAATGCGGTCCAATGCCATAATTATGTAGACATTCCCACAGGCAGGGCCACTCCACTGAATCAAAGGCTTTGGCCATGTCAAGCGCCACCACCACCCTGGTTCCTGAGTTATCATGCCGTGCCTGGATGTGCATGTAAAGCCGTCTAATGTTCATAGCAGTGTTCTTCCCCGGCATGAGCCCTGTGTGGTCCATGTGAATTAGTGACAATATGGCAGTATTCAACCGAGGTGCTAATATTTTGGCTAAGATTTTAATATCTACCTGCAGTAGAGAAATAGGCCGATAAGATTCAGGGTAGTGGGGGTCCTTACCAGGTCTGGGGAGTACTATAATTTGGGCTTCCTGCATAGAAATTAAGGGAGCACGTTAGTTTCAAATATAAATTGATACAGGGCCTTTAGTTTGGGAACAAGTAAATCGGAGTAGGTAGCATAAAATTCCAAAGGGAGTCCATCCAGTCCTGGTGCTTTAGATTTGGCCAACTGAGCAATCGCCTCAGCAATGTCATGTGCCGTAATAGGCGCATCTAGTAGTTTAACCTGCTCTCGGTTAAGCCGAGGAAATTGAATGGTGGCCAAATAGGACTGCAGTTCCCTAAGCGTGTACGTGCCCTGGGATTTATAGAGGGTACTATAGATGTGTTGAAATTTAGCTGCAACTTGGTTTGTCCATCATGGTCATTAAGTGAGACCACAACCGGAGGCTTATCATCCAAATGAGCCAGATAGGCCAGCAGTCTCCCCGCTAAACTAAGGTTTCTTAATAGGAAAAGTTTATTCAGGTACCGTCCGAGTGCCACAGCTTTAGTAAATTCCACCCTGTTGCTGTCCTGATGTGGGTACCTATTAAGAGACCAATGTAGGGGATTGTGTGCATTTAAAAGAGGACCCTAGAACTATATTTTTATTTGTGTTGCTTTGGGAAATAGCCTCTTAAAAAATTTGAGCAATAGAGTGCAGTCGGGTTTGACTAAATTCTAAAAGTTTTTGGCAACCATTGTTTTATTCTCTCCTTTTTAAATATTTTTTTGTACCCGTTATCTATTTATTTAGTTTTTTATTCCCCTTTATTATAATGTTTTGCTAAGTTGCCGCTGCAACAGCTGCAATGTATTATTTTTCATAAACGGTCTGGGTTGAAGCAGCATTAAACCTATATGTTTTTTTTAATTTTTTGCTTATTTTATTTTTTTCTCTTCTTTCTCTTTCCTACTTTCTTTATTTTATATTATTATCTTTAATTACTTTAAGTGATGGTACCAGTCCATTAGCTGATAATGTTCTTCTATATCTTTAAAAGTAAATATATATTCATCTTCTGGAACTTTTGTTTGAATATCAGAGATGGGCTGTGAATTGTAAGGCTTTACCGTTTCTTCCTGACTCCGTTTTTAAGAGTCCAGTGGGTCCTATAGAATGTTTTCCTAAAACATACAAGTACCATATTTCACAAAGTATCCCTGGACATCCAGGTCTTATGTCTTAATGTAATTCTACCTCCCAAATGTAATTCTACCTCCCCTAGTCTGCCTACTGCTTTAACCTGAGCCCCATGAGCAGGTGTGGTGAACCCAGGGATCTGGCAATAGCAGGCAGTGTTGACTTTCCCTACCATCAAGGGCAATGGATGATGCTGGCTGTTGCTCGGACTCTGTACCCTGTGGGGATCCCACTTTACTCGTCCACATTACACCCCTTATAAGTATTTAGTCTTAATGAACACACCGCTGCTCCTGTCTGGCATTCCTCCAATAACGGTACACAGACATTTTCCGTTTTCTTTTTTGTATTCATGCACGACTGTCTATAAAGGGCCAACCCTACCACCACCTGAAGAAGCAACAACAACCACCATGCCATATCTTGAAACCAAGGTGCAATGACTAGCCTGTCCTTAACTTTCCTTCAGCATGCTGAATAGTGCCGTCTTGCGGTCCGATCCGATCTTTGCAAACATCACACAGCATTCCCAAGTTACGGGACTAAAAGATGCCAGGATCCCGCCATCGAAGTTGAAATTCCACTCTTCCAAGGCAGAGGAGCGTGGAAACATTGCAGCACAAGCACTCATTGTCCGGATGTAGAGTCTAAAAAAGAGCACAAGGATTTCTCTGCTGTCTCAAGTCTACCTTGCAGAAAAAGGTAAAGAAGGTCGCAGTGGTGGTGGGGAAGGTCGGGGCTTCTGGGCTATTGTGGGTGGGTACAAGATCATTGAGGGAGGGCATAAGTTCAAGAATGAACTTCAGGGGGAACTGATGTGGAAACTTTGAAATTCATATTTATATCAAGGGGTTTCAAGGGAACCATTGTGAGGACTTTCTAATTAAATTACCATGCCCCATTAGATGTGTGTGTATATATATATATATATATATATATATATATATATATATATGTGTGTGTACATGTATGTGTGTGTGTATATATATATTGTGACAGCAGGAGGGTAAAGTCACCTGGTTGCATCCAGGGGGGTAGATATATTTCTCCCAGATTCAGGCTTTATGCCGACTTATACAACTAGGGAGGGAGTTGATGAAGCCCAGCTGAGGCTAGTGGACTCATGGATGACTCATACCTCTAGGGAGAGGGCTGGGCGTCGTGCAGGCAGGGAGTTGATGAGACCAGCTGAAGCCTGTCAGTTCGTTTAAGGCCTCTATAAAAACTCCCAGATTCATTAGGTGTTTGCTCATGCCTGGAACCAGACCTGTGTGGACTGTCTAGGGAGAGTGAACCCCTGTGCGGTGAGAAAAAGCCTGTGTGGCTATTTGTTTGGACATTGACTAAACCAGGGACTTAGGGACTAGGACAGCACCAGGCTGATCCCAGTTGTTAGTTAGGAAACCTGCATGTTTAGTCAGAGGTCAAGCTGACCAGGATTTATTTTGTTTATGTTTCTTTTTGGCTTTGCTGTGTTTTTGTCACTGTACATAGAGAAATAAACCGCACCTTTTGATTTTGAAAACCACAACCTCCGTCTGCTGGCCCTGTTTTTGTGTGGGGAGCCCAACCAGGGGGTCACACACACCCGCTACCGAGTTAACCCCCTCACAATATATACATACACAGTGGGTACGGAAAGTATTCAGAACCCCTTAAAGTTTTCACTCTTTGTTATATTGCAGCCATTTGCTAAAATCATTTAAGTATATATATATATATATGTGTGTGTACATGTATGTGTATGTGTGTGTGTGTGTGTGTGTGTGTGTATATATATATATATATATATATATATATATATATATATATATATACACAGTGGGTACGGAAAGTATTCAGAACCCCTCAAAGTTTTCACTCTTTGTTATATTGCAGCCATTTGCTAAAATCATTTAAGTTCATTTTTTTCCTCATAAATGTTGACATTTTTGCAGATTTATTAAAAAAGAAAAAGTGAAATATCACATGGTCCTAAGTATTCAGACCCTTTGCTCAGTATTTAGTAGAAGCACCCTTTTGATCTAATACAGCCATGAGTCTTTTTGGGAAAGATGCAAAAAGTTTTTCACAACTGGATTTGGGGATCATCTGCCATTCCTCCTTGCAGATCCTCTCCAGTTCTGTCAGGTTGGATGGTAAACGTTGGTGGACATTTTTTTTAGGTCTCTCCAGAGATGCTCAATTGGGTTTAAGTCAGGGCTCTGGCTGGGCCATTCAAGAACAGTCACAGAGTTGTTGTGAAGCCACTCCTTCGTTATTTTAGCTGTGTGCTTAGGGTCATTGTCTTGTTGGAAGGTAAACCTTCGGCACAGTCTGAGGTCCTGAGCACTCTGGAGAAGGTTTTCGTCCAGGATATCCCTGTACTTGGCCGCATTCATCTTTCCCTCAATTGCAACCAGTCGTCCTGTCCCTGCAGCTGAAAAACACCCCCACAGCATGATGCTGCCACCATGCTTCACTGTTGGGACTGTATTGGACAGGTGATGAGCAGTGCCTGTTTTTCTCCACACATACCGCTTAGAATTAAGGCCAAAAAGTTCTATCTTGGTCTCATCAGACCAGAGAATTTTATTTCTCACCATCTTGGAGTCCTTCAGGTGTTTTCTTTTAGCAAACTCCATGCGGGCTTTCATGTGTCTTGCACTGAGGAGAGGCTTCCGTCGGGCCACTCTGCCATAAAGCCCCGACTGGTGGAGGGCTGCAGTAATGATTGACTTTCTACAACTTTCTCCCATCTCCTGACTGCATCTCTGGAGCTCAGCCACAGTGATCTTTGGGTTCTTCTTTACCTCTCTCACCAAGGCTCTTCTCCCCCGATAGCTCAGTTTGGCCGGACGGCCAGCTCTAGGAAGGGTTCTGGTCGTCCCAAATGTCTTCCAATTAAGGATATGGAGGCCACTGTGCTCTTTTTTGTAACCTTGGCCAGATCTGTGCCTTGCCACAATTCTGTCTCTGAGCTCTTCAGGCAGTTCCTTTGACCTCATGATTCTCATTTGCTCTGACATGCACTGTGAACTGTAAGGTCTTATATAGACAGGTGTGTGGCTTTCCTAATCAAGTACAGACAAGAACACTCCCTATAGAGTTAACCGCTATTTATTTAAATACTATAAAATGTATCAAATGTCAATACCTTAAACATATACAATATACCATGGTCCCCTAACTAATGGGGAACCAAACCCTAATATATCCCATGGTTAATCCAGCGACTGCGTGAGCAATGGACTAAAAGAGGGATTGGCCTCCCTATTGAGACAAGATACCGGCATGCATATCCCACCTCCCCCAAACCCACAAGCACCCCCGAATCCCCTCCAAAATGACAATAACCAAATCCCTATTTGATACCTCTCTGTAATGTTCCTACTCAGGGCAGTGAATCCCTGAAATCAGGTATAAAGTTACACTGTCCCTGGGTGGAACCATACCGGGAGCATCACATGGAAAAGAGATGTTTATTATCACACATCGACAGCTGATATGATGGAAATCATATATGTGAAAAAATTGTCACTGATCCAATATTGGAGGGATGATAAACTGTAACTATATATCCATGAAGATGATCACCATATGTGGTGTATATGTAGTCTCTAATATTCTCCTCAATAGTCACATATATTCCTGAAAGCAGAATGGAGCATATCAACCACCTGAGTTATTCATGGAATATAAAACTCATATATCTGTAAATGGTTAGAAACACCTGTATATTTGCTGCATTGTAATCAGAGTGTTGATGAACTGAGGAACTATTGTCCCACTACTTGCGGGTATATTCCATTGGTTTGAAATTGTTGTAGTTCAAAAACTCATAGTTCATATGATCACTCACTGTAATGGCTGCCAGATATAGTTGTGCGTATCTGCATGTATGCCTTCGATGCTAGGTGCATCCTTCATAGAGACATGGTGTAGCTATACAGCGTTATTCCAGGCAGTTTTCCAAACAGTTTAAAATGCAGTTGTACTCACTGTTATGAAGTGAAGTGCCACTCGTGGGGGCTGTAGTCAGTTTCTTCAAATAAATTCTATATCCACAGGTGTTGAATCCACAACTTGAAAAAAAAACAGGGATAAAGTTTATACAGATGTATATATGGTTGTTATTCCTCTAGGTGGGATATAATGAGCTCCAGTCCAGGATTAGTTGTAGCAGTTTCTGTGTCAATGGTGATAATGTTCCTGATATCCATCAGTAGATTCTTCCATATGATGTGCTCCAGGTAACGAAAATAGGCTCAAGGTGTGCTCGACCGAGCCAATGAGGGGGTAATTTGGTTGGGGGTATGAGGGGGTGCTGCTCCCAAGAGATTTACATGTTTTGTTCCTAACTATCTGGAACTTCTTCCTAATCAAGTCCAATCAGTATAATCAAACACAGCTGGACTCAAATGAAGGTGTATAACCATCTCAAGGATGATCAGAAGAAATGGACAGCACCTGAGTTAAATATATGAGTGTCACAGGAAAGGGTCTGAATACTTAGGACCATGTGATATTTCAGTTTTTCTTTTTTAATAAATCTGCAAATATGTCAACAATTCTGTGTTTTCTGTCAATATGGGGTGCTGTGTGTACATTTATGAGGAAAAAAAATGAACTTAAATGATTTTAGCAAATGGCTGCAATATAACAAAGAGTGAAACATTTAAGGGGGTCTGAATACTTTCCGTACCCACTGTATGTGTGTGTTTTTACAGGACATAATGTGTTTTGAGATATGGGCCCGACTTACAAGAATTATTTTTTTCTGTTTCTTGGAAACTGTTTGATGTCTTCAATGGGCAGGTGATAACTAAGTTACCCTTTTGTTGTCATATCAGACTTTGTGTCACCACCTGGTCAGGGGTCTTTGACATGCTAATGTCGGAACTGGTTATGCTAAGATCAAAGAGGTTTGCTTACCTAACAACCATAAAACATGGTACAGAGACGCACCAAAGAGAGTCTAATGCTTATGTGAGAAGCATGATGGCCAACTAGGCTTCAGATACAGTCAATCAGAATTTGATGCCACTTCTGAACCAATGAAAACAGTCCATTTGTGGGATTGGTGGGGATGGGTAGAGCGGGAACATACAAATCAAACCTCCCATCGATGCTCTTCTTCTCTTCCTCTCGGTGTGCCCCCCCTGCAAGCATGGTAACCTAAGACCTCTGTGTATTGTATTTGCATTACGTTAGTCCCTTTACTTTCTTTGTGTGTAACTTAAAGTATCTTTGTCCATTGGCAAAACTGTATTTGTAACATCAAGGCTTCTCTGTGTAGCGGGGTGTTCAATTTAGGGGAAGTGTCTGAGTGGTAATTAGGCTCAGACACACTGATTGTTTAGGGTTAATGGACCATTTCTGTTCATGGGAGATAGTGTTGGTGTGCGGTTCCCTGTGGCCTACAGGTGGCACTGTTGCCGTGGGCCAGGGTTGAACCACTGATACAAGGCTGTGCCTTTTTTGTCCCCTCTCGGCAGTAGTGCGGCAGGGCGGGGAACCTGCTGTGCCTGTCGGGAGAGGGTATAAAAGGGGGCAGCCATCTTCCATTGGGGTTGTTGTTCGTTCGTCCATGCCCTGGCACCTTCAGCCTGGGTGTGTGTGGTTCGTCCGCGCCCAGGCGCCTTCGGCCTGGGCGTGAGGAGGGTCGTCTCCGGGTGCCCTAGGCCCGGAGGTGGAGTTCCTGTTCCATCCCAGACACCTTCAGTCTGGGGTGAGGTACTATTTTGAAGGCCCGGGGCCCAGCAACCTTCGGCTGGGGTCCGCTAGGGATCAAGAGCTCCCAGGGTGCCGCCTTGCAAGGGGACCCGTATCTGAGATGAGGAGGCCAGGGAGGTAACCCTTTCCAAAGACCCAGCGCAGAGTCATGGTGACGGTGAGGGCCTCTGGTAACTCTCCAGAGAGATGGTTTTCTCCTTGACATGGGCCAAATACTTTAAGAAGGTAGTCGTTCAGATCAGTGGCAGTGACCCTACTCGTTCAGGTCAGTGGCAGTGACCCTACTCGCTTAAAGTCAGTGGAAGTGACTTTATAGGGAAAGGCCCTATTCACCAGGTCAGTGGCAGTGACCCATTCTTCAAGTAAGTGGCAGTGACTTTTATTCACCTGGTCTGTGGCAGAGACCAACCTCACGGTCTGTGGCAGAGATTGTGTGCCAAAACTGTTTGTGAAACCTAAACAGTCTGAAGAAATCATTTGAGTTTGTGCCTGGACCTCCTCCCACCTAAGCTGTCCTGTGTCTTGTTCCAACCTGCCTGCTGTTAAAGAGACTATTTATTATCCAGTGTGAAATAAATATAGAAGTTTGACTTTCAGTTGGTGTGCACAGTTACATTACTGGGGAAAAATAAAGACTTGCATCTATTCAAGGTAGAGGTGAGAATCATCCTCGGGTGGATTCAACTCCAGCCGCAGGCAGGCCCGAAAACTAACACCGCTCAACCTCCTCACACAGGAGGGTAGGGGCTTGTGGTGCGGTGTGCCTCTCCCTCCCTGCGAGGAGCTAGAAATTAAAGGCAGGTAAGGGGAGAGGTGGGTGCGCTACATCTGTATTTGTATAATCTACATTATATTGGGTAAATATCTGAATATTCTAACGTTTCTTTTCTGTATAAATAAATGTGATTGTTATCCTTTTGACAAGTTATCATTCATTACTGATTTTATTGGTTATAGCTGCAACCGCATTGGTTGATTCTTATATAGATGAAAAGGTTTTGATCACTTATTTTATGTATCATTAATCATTTACGTGAGGTAGGTAGAAATCGCCATGTCAGTATGCTCCAGTATCCTAATGCACACAGGCTAGACTGCAGTGTGCCTAAAATAAAAGTGTGATCTTCTCTACCGTTCTTGTGTTCATCAACCCTCTGTTAGAAATTTTACTTATGCATACTATATAGGACAAGGGATGAGCTTCGAGTTCGAGTCAAACTCATATTCGACTCGAACATTGCCTGTTCGCCCGTTGGCCGAACAGCGAACAATTTGGGGTGCTCGCGGCAAATTCGAAAAGTCTATGGGAGAAATCTAAAGTGCTAATTTTAAAGGCTTATATGCAAGTTATTGTCATAAAAAGTTTTTGGGGACCCGGGTCCTGCCGCAGGGGACATGTATCAATGCAAAAAAAACGTTTTAAAAACTGCCGTTTTTTCGGGAGCAGGGATTTTAATAGTGCTTAAAGTGAAACAATAAAAGTGAAATATTCCTTAAAATTTCGTACCTAGTGGGTGTGTAAAGTATGCATGTAAAGTCGCGCTTGTTTCCCGTGCTTAGGACTGTCCCTGCACAAAGTGTTATTTCTGAAGGAAAAAAAGTAATTTAAAACTCACTCACGGCTATAATGAATTGTCGGCTCCCGGCAATAAGTCATTGATAAAAAAAAAAAAAAAATGCGTGGGGGTTCCCCCAAATTCAATTACCAGGCCCTTCAGGTCTGGTATGGATATTAAGGGGAACCCTGCCGCAAATTTAAAAAAACAAATGCGTGCGGTTCCCCCCAAATATCCATACCAGGCCCTTCAGGTCTGGTATGGATTTTAAGGGGAACTCCACCCCAAATTTAAAAAAAAATGGCGTGGAGTTCCCCCAAAAATCCAGACCAGACCCTTTATCCGAGCACGCAACCTGGCAGGCCGCAGGAAAAGAGGGGGGACGAGAGAGCGCCCCCCTCCTGAACCCTACCAGGCCACATGCCCTCAACATTGTTGATGGGGACAAGGGCCTCATCCCCACAACCCTTGCCCGGTGGTTGTGGGGGTCTGCGGGCAGGGGGCTTATCGGAATCTGGAAGACCCCTTTAACAAAGGGGACCCCCAGATCCCGCCCCCCCCCCCATGTGAATTGGTAATGGGCTACTTTGTACCCCTACCATTTCACAAAGAAAGTGTAAAAAATTGTAAAATAAAATACACAGACACCGTTGGGAAAGTCCTTTATTAAAAATAAAAAAATAAAAAAACATTCCAGCGATGAAATCCAGTGTCCCACGGCGATCCCATGTCCAGCGCGGTCCACACGAAACGTCATTCGCTGAGCCTGAGCGGACCTGATGGGGAATTTCCTCTGCAGTGTAATAAATGAATAGACCCGCCCCTTCTAAAGTTCCCCATCAGGTCCGCTCAGCCAATAACGTAGGTTTTTATTTCAGCAAAATGTTGGTGTGTGCATTGTGTGGTGCATCTTATATGGACAGAAGACAAAAAGACAACCTTATTTGAACATTGAGTGCGTGTGGCAAACATGGATCTCACCATGTGTATGGGCCTCAATATATGATCAACTAGATAGGGTCAGTCTTTATACGCAAATATCCATATTCATACTGTATGTGGGATAACAGCTTCTCCCTGCTGTCTATCTTGTAGTATATCATATGGTGTATAAACTGTTGTTTCTGCCTATATTGTACAGTATATTCCATTGTATTAACCTCTTAAACAGCTCACAAAAACAGTACACATCATAAAAATTCCAGGTGCAACGCAGTATACCATTGGCTAATTTTGTATTTAGTAAAAGGATCTCTTACACATGAGTGTGTATAATTTTACTATCCACAACTGGAAACGATGTATCTGTACATACACTGTGAGTGAATTGCTATATATAAGATCTACATAATTATTGTACATGAGATTGCCCTGAAATATCTCTTTTGCACAATCAGTATGAAGTGCAAGATGATTTGTAGTGTACTGCCCAAGCACTACATACTTTTTTTTGAGTCTTTGTAGCAGCAAGTTCAGAGGGGATTAGAGTTGAGGGCTCTCACAGCCTGGGGAAAAAGCTGTTAAAGAGTCTGACAGACCAGGTTTTGATGCTCCGGTACCTTCTACCTGATGCCAGAAGCTGAAAGAGACTGTGGGCGGGATGGGTAGGATCTTTCACGATACTGGTAGCTTTGCTAGAGCATTGTGTATGGAAAATGTCTAGGATGGAAGAAAAAGGGGCACCAATAATCTTTTCAGCTGTCTTCACAAACCGCTGCAGGGTCTTGCGGTCAGCAGAACTACAGTTCCCATACCAGACAATGATGCAGCTAGTCAGTACGCTCTCAACGGTTCCCCTATAGAATGTGGTAAGAACGGGTGGAGGGACTCTTTTAAGGCGACGGAGAAAGTACAGGCGCCGTTGTGCCTTTTTGGTGAGTGACGTGATGTTGGTTGTCCAGGTAAGATGTTCTGAGATGTTGTCAGGTTACCTTTCTGAGGCCGAGATGCTGAGAGCGGCTCCCCTTGTGGCTGAGAGCAGTATACCCCTGAAGTTGGCACAGGGGATATAGTGCTCAAAGGAGCACGGGTTGCCAGCAGGGTGTGCAGGACTTGAGCAGATGATCACATGCAGGCAACTTGTGGAGGTGCTGGAAGCAGTCCTTAAGGAGTGTGGACAGGATACAGGGCCTAGGGTATCCAGGGAAGTCCGCAAAGGCCTGGCCGAGGATCCAACACCGGTGATCATATACTGGTAGGTAGACTGGTGTTGGAAATAGCAAAGTCTCGGTCACACACAAATAGCAGAGGTATTCAGATAGAAACAAGTCCTTTAAACAGGCTAAGGTCATACACAGACAAGCAGGCAGGTTAGGCAGAAGAGTAGTCCTTTGTATAACCCCTGGCTTATCCTCAGGCAAGCAGGCTGCTTAGGCAGAAGAGTAGTCCTTAGGGTAAGCCGGGTCAGAGCCAGGAGAAGATCAGGGAAAGCCAAGGAACAATCCGGGTCACAGCAAGACAACAGGAAACAGGTGCATGTTCAGGAACTCAGGGAGAGCTGAAGACAATCCAGCAATTTGGGTCAGACAGAGGCAGCCTTATATAGGCCAGCAGGGGGAACCATCTGTCACATGATGTGCCTATGGCGCCCATTTCTTTTACTGGCAAGATTGCCAGTATTTCTTTGGCCTATTCCCTGACAGATGTACTCTCCCAGAAATGTAGTACTGCCGAATCTCTCCACAATCAAGTTGTTGATGGTCTCCTAAAATCCATCACAACCTCCTTTGTTTTACTTACATTAAAGTGGATTTAAACCCGATTCATGAAATTTGATCTGAGCACATACTGTATATCTGCAGTGTTTTGTTATCTCTCGTCAAAGCCCTGCGTCGCGTAGCTGTCTCCTGCTCCGTCCTTCTGTTATCAGCCTGACAAGTTCACATTTGATAAAAGCAGCCAGAGTTTTGTGTTGGAGAGGATGCTATAAATAGATTAGCAGAGCCCTGAACTATTCAACAAATGGAGCTCAAAGTCTCTACCTTTGAGGAGAGGGGGTATTTGCCTTTCCAATCAGCCTCCTGGCTGTATGCCCAGGCTTCTCTGCAGTCTTAACCAGCAAGAGAACATCTCCTAACATAAAAGCACTTTCTAAAGGATATATACAGTTGAAGAGAGCAGATATACATGCAAAACTTATGTAGGGAGATTAGTTTAATCTCTGTGTATCATCTGAGACTGTTCACTAACTTCACTGGGTATATGTGAGGGTTTACATCCACTTTAAGGGACGGGCTATTTATACTACATCATTTAACCAATTGTGCCACTTTCTCTCTCTAAAGTGTTTCATCATTGCTTCTGGTGAGACCTACCACAGTTGTGTCATCCACAAATTTGATGATGTGGTTGGAGCTGGACTTAGCAGTATGGTCGTGGGTAGCAGTGTGAAGAGTAGTGGGATGAGCACACAGCCCTGTGGGGCACCTGTGCTCACTGTGGCAGTGCTCGAAGGTGCTATGGCCGACACGGACTGACTGAGATAGATTAGCTTACAACTTTTATACCAGTGCATATAAACTTCTTTCCTTTGCTAGTTGTAAAGTTGTAATTGTACAATAGATTTCATAACTTATAATATATCATATATGGCTGCATACTTAATATCCTGGAAAATGTGAGAAACCAATATTCACAAGACATTTCTGAAAACCAAAGGGATTCCAGGCTTTAACTCATATCCAGGAGATCAGAAGGGATATAAATTTCACTATGTGCTGAACTATGAAGGGATTTTAAGAGTTATCATTTTCCCATTAGCAGTCCACATGTAATCCTATAAAATGCTGAAAGGGGATTTATTTTAAGGCTGATAGCTGCTTGAAATTAATTTTCATTTCAAAATGAATTTTGGATTTAAGGATTTTACTTTCTGTACTGCACATCTCTTTTGAGTCTTTTATTTTTTTTCACTTAACAATGTAAAGATATCTAGAAAAAAAAGTTGTTCTCTTGCCTAAAAATAAATATAAAAGACTGGGAAGATTTTGTGCAATGCATTATTTTGGGCATTGTGATTCCAATACTTGCCTTTTTTTTAATTAAAATGTACATACAATTTTGGTGATTTGGTGATTAAGTTTCCCGATATTTAACAATCTAATCTAATTTCATTACATTAGATTGTTCATTTTGAAAATTTTGAAATCAGCAGACTTCATTAAAATAATTACTGATATCCTGCCTTCTTAGGGGGGACCTATGTCAGGCTGTAATCATTGATGTTCTAAGCAGGTCTAGCTCGATCCACACATACATGCCACTTTATTTTATTTAGGGTTAATGTACACGGGACGTTTTGAAACCTCTCCTGAACGATATAACTTGACAGATAGTAACCAACGTTTTAAAACGCCTGTTTTGCCACATTTGCATGCCACGTTTGCGTTTTTTTATTTTAAACTGTCAAAAATGTATCTACATTAAGCACTTGCCGACTGCCGCCTGTACATATACGTCGGCAGAATGGCATGGCTGCGCAAAGTAACGTATATTTACGTCACTTTGAATTTCGCGCCGCGAGGTCCGTGACTGTGCCGTGGCCGTGCCCGCGGGAGCCGCGGACTCAATGTCCTTCGGTGTCACGGAGCTGCAGAACGGGGGGATGCCTGTGTAAACAAGGCATCTCCCTGTTCTGCCTAGTGACAGGACACTGATCGTCTGCTCCCTGTAATCAGGACATGGCATAGTTTTGGGGGGGGGGGGACGCCCAAAAAAAAAGGATTATTGTGTTTGGGGTATTTTTTTCTTAATTTGGTGCTTAGAGAAAATTCACATTTAGTTGACATATTTCATGGTTTACCTAGTTCACAAAAGAATTAATAGAACCCTGAAATTCAGCATTGGAGCAGGGATTTTTTTTAGTTTTTTTAGTTTTTCTAGTTTTTTGGGGGTTTTTTTCTTCCCCCTCCCCCATTACACTTTCTACTCAAGGACTTGCATGTGTGCACGACCAAATACTTTTGTATGCAACTAGATTTAATACAGATTTTAAGGGGTATGAATAGTTTGCACTTAGAAAAGATGTATTTATATTCTGCAAAAGTCAAAGCAAAAAAAATAAATCTACTTTTTATTTCAACATTAGTATAAACATTTGGTAATTAATGTACTTGGGCCAAAAAACATAAAAAGACATGGAAATGATGCTGCAGCATTTGACAATATAGTTAGAAGGGCCCTGCTCAAAACAGCTTACAATCTACAAGGGTAGGACACTAAAAATTAGACACATTAAAAAATCACATTAGAAAAGCAGGGATACAAATCAAGCTAATAACAAGCACGACTAACCTTTATGGTGATCAAAAGTCCTCGCCCCAAACCACCAAAAAGTTACATGGCAGGGATACAAATCAAGCTAATAAAAATCATGACAAACCTTTGAGGTGTTCAGAAGTCCTCTCGCCCCAAACCCCTAAAAATTTAAATGGCAAATAAGCAAAAACAGACAAAATCAATACAAAAGCCAAAAAGACAGCGCACAAACTACATTGACACACATAGCAGGTATGAATTAGCAGGAACCTTCCTTTTCATCTAAATCATAGCGGTTGTAAGTCAAACTTGTGAGATTTAGAAGCAATTATCAAACCACAGCCTTAGTGGGGTATGAGTCTGGAATTATGCACCCCCCCCCCCAAAATAAAAAACACAAAAAACATATCTATTTGTAACCCAATATACACACTGCAAAGAAAGAAAGATGTAGGCCTAACACCCACCACAAATACAGGCCTTTAAATAACCTAGCTGTGTTTGCTAGCACACCCACCTAGTAAAGGAAAACCCCATCAGTGTAATTGTTTCTGCCTCTTCATGTATGGGTCAAGTGCTCACACCTGTTCATCAGGAATGCACACTTTACAATTGAAAAATTCATTGGCATAGATATCTGTGCTAGGTAACCTTCAAAATAACAAATATCCAAGGCTCTGGCCATGATCAGTGATCCCAAAAATCTCCAAATCAAACTTGAAAGTTGTTGGGCCTGTGGGGCTTACAAAACAGGAAATTACAACTTTGTGAGGGTTGCTTTACACAAAGTGGTGACAGAGCATTTATCATTTATCATCAGCATACAACATTAAAATATGTGTGCAGGATCACACCAGACTTATACATCCATATCTGGCTCAAAACACCACCGTTTTAGATTTGGTGCAAACCCACACTTGCTTGATTTAGGTTATTTCTTGGGGTTCCATTATGTGAAACCCATCAAAAATGTAATCACTGGTGAAAAAGAAACTTTAACACCAGAACAGAGGAGTAACATACAAACCTCTAGCCAGGTAGCGGGATTGGGATTCAAAACAAGAACCTCAGTGCTGGCAGAAGTGCTAACCAGTGTGCTGCCACGTGTATGTAGGCTGCATCTCTGTGGTGTGAAAATAGCCTAAGTCCCAGGGGTGCAAGAAGTTATTCAATGCAGATGTACTATGGAAGGCCAGAGAGACACTGAACAACCTGTTTCTGGCATATACAATCTGTTTTGAAGGCTGGTTATGGCTGATAGCTGTTTATCTCTTGGCATGCTGACAGTAGTCATTTTGTGGGTTTAGGCTTGGTAAGAGGCTGCAATTAGTGCTGGTGGGGAACCCTTTCATGAATAAGCCTATTTCTGACATTTGGTGTTTACAAGTTAAAATCCGTATTTTTAGCTAAAAAATTACTCAGAACCCACAAAAATTATATATGTTTTTAGCAGAGAATCTAGAGAATAAAATGGCGATTGTTGCAATATTTTATGTCACACGGTATTTGTGCAGCGGTATTTTAAACTCAACTTTTTGGGAAGAATTAACTTTCATGAATTTAAAAAAATTTAAAAAGTAAAGTTAGCCCAATTTTTTTGTATAATGTGAAAGATGATGTTATGCCGAGTAAATAGATACCAAACATGTAATGCTTTATAATTGCACACACTCATGGAATGGTGATAAACTACGGTACCTAAAAATCTCCATAAGCGACCCTTTAAAAAAAATTAACGGTTACCAGGTTAGAGTTACAGAGGAGGTCTAGGGCTAGGGCTCAGCGGACCAGATGCGGAACATGAGAAGGGGCGGGTCTATACATGTATTACCACAGTGAGAGAAGTTCCCCATCAGGTCCGCCCCCTCGGTATGTCGGACCCGCCTACGTCATTGGCCTGAGCGGGGAACTTCCTTCACTGTGTAAATTTAAATTACACAGTGAAGGAAGTTCCCCGCTCAGGCCAATGACGTAGGCGGGTCCGACATACCGAGGGGGCGGACCTGATGGGGAACTTCTCTCACTGTGGTAATACATGTATAGACCCGCTCCTTGTCATGTTCCGCATCTGGTCCGCTGAGCGGACCTGATGGGGAACTTTAGAAGGGGCGGGTCTATACATTTAAAACACTGAGGAGGAAGTTCCCCATCATGTCTGCTCAGGCAAAACCAGTGACGGACAGCGCTGGACATCGGATCGCTGCGGGACACTGGATTTCACCGCTGGAATGTTTTTTTTTTTTTAAATAAAGGAGTTTTTCAAGGTGTTTGTGTGTTTTTTTTGACATTTTTTTACGCTTTCTTCGTGAAATGGTAGGGGTACAATGTACCCCTTACCAATTCACATAGGGGGGCCGGGATCTGGGGGTCCTCTTTGTTAAAGGGGTCTTCCAGATTCCGATAAGCCCCCCGCCCGCAGACCCCCACAACCACCGGGCAAGGGTTGTGGGGATGAGGCCCTTGTCCCCATCAACATGGGGACATCCTCCCCATGTTGAGGGCATGTGGCCTGGTACGGTTCAGGAGGAAGGGGGGGCCGCTCTCTCGTCCCCCCCTCTTCCCCTGCGGCCGGCCAGGTTGTGTGCTCGGATAAGGGTCTGGTATGGATTTTTGGGGGGACTCCACACCATTTTTTTTTTAATTTGGGGTGGAGTTCCCCTTAAAATCCATGCCAGATCTGAAGGGCCTGGTAATTGAATTCTGGGGGACCCCCACGTTTTTTTTTTTTTTTTTTATCAATGACTTTTGTATGTATTGATAAAAGCCGACAATTCATTAATAGCCGCGAGTGAGTTTTAAATGACTTTTTTTCCTTCAAAAATGACACTTTGTGCAGGGACAGTTCTAAGCACGGAAAACATGCGCCACTTTACATGCATATCATACACACCCCCTAGGTACGAAATTTAAAGGAATATTTCACTTTTGTTGTTTCACTTTAAGCATTATTAAAATCACTGCTCCCGAAAAAACGGCCGTTTTAAAAAAAAAATATTGCATTGATACATGTCCCCTGGGGCAGGACCCAGGTCCCCAAACACTTTTTAGGACAATAACTTGCATATAAGCCTTTATAATTAGCACTTTAGATTTCTCCCATAGACTTTTCGAATTTGCGCGAACACCCCAATTTGTTCGCTGTTCGGCGAACGGGCGAACAGGCAATGTTCGAGTCGAACATGAGTTCGACTCGAACTCGAAGCTCATCCCTATATTACACATATTTCAGTATCAATTAGCCTATAATATCATGCTCTAAAAACAGTATTTACATTGTGAGGGGGTTAACTCAGCAGCGGGTGTGTGTGACCCCCTGGATGGGTTCACCACACAAAAACAGGCACAGCAGACAGTGGTAGGAGAAAACAAAAGGGTGTGGTTTTATTTGAACTATATACAGACAAAAAAAAAATACAGCAAAAACAAAAGAAACAGGAAAAAAAATTCTGGTCAACTTGACCGCTCACTATACACGTTGGTGTCCCTAACTAACAACTGGGTACAGCCTTGTGCTGTCCCAGTCCCTAGCTCTCTGCTTTTAGAAGTTCTTAGCACTAACCACACAGGCTTTGGCTCACCGCACAGAAATCACACTCCCCAGACTATCCACACAGATCTGGTTCCAGGTTGGAGCATCTCCCTTAGCATGCTGGGAGTTCTTGTAGAGGCCCTAATGAGCCCACTTACTTCAGCTGGGCTCATTAACTTTTCCCCTGCAAGACTCCCAGGACTCCCCCTAGTGGTATAAATCGGCATAAAGCCTGAATCTAGGACAAATATATCTTCCATCCTGGATGCAACCTGGTGATTTTACCTGCCTGTTGTCACAACATGTACAATTCCCCAGGTTCTAGCAAGAGAAAGGGTTTGGGCCTGTTGTTTGGCTATAGTAAATTTGATTTTGGGAGTATTTTTTAAAATTACCCCCTATGATTAAGACAAGAAGGTGGAAGTTATGGTACAAGCCTTCCAATAATAATTGTCTAACCAATGAGTATAGGGTTAGTGGCTAAGGGAATGAGGGGTTTGGAAAATGATGAAGATCCTAAAGAGCAAGGGGAGAGATTATAGGATCCCTTTGGGCATGCAGTTAGAGGAGGCCAGTTAGTTTAGAAGTCTTCTGACTTTAGAGCTTTGACCTCATTTGAGAAAATAAAGTTGATCCAATAAAACAACTTTACTGAAGGCAAATACAGTGTACTGTGCACTGTGAGTGCACTTGCTCCAGAGCTTAGTAAATGAGGTAAAGCTTCACTTTGCAAAGAATACTTATGTACAAGCAAAAGGGCTGTGCATGTGATTGACTGGATGATAGAAACCAGCAGAGTTTCTCCTCTAGGCTTCCCCCCAGATCTAGAGCAATTGTACTTGATGTGCACTTCCAGTGCACTATATAATTTGCCTTTAGTAAATCAACCTCTATATGTTGCAAAATGTTTTTTTTTAATTCATTCTGAAAGGAGAGCATAGTGTTTATGTGCATAATTTCCCCTGCATTATTTAGCCACATAGAAACTGAGGAAGGTGTATAGTTCTGCCATCTCAGGGGAATACAGGCCTTAGTGGCTTTCAGTTTTGACAGAAGATACATTTTTGGTAGATTTTCATGGGGATGTGAGAGTAAAGCCCTGTACACACGATCGGATTTCCTATGGATTCTAATCCGATGGATTTTTCCATCGGAAATCCGATGAAGCTGACTTCCATCAGTCTTGCCTACACACCATCAATCAAAAAACCGATCGTCCCAAACACTGTGACTTACGACGGCACTATAAAGGGGAAGTTCAAATCCAATGGCGCCACCCTTTGGGCTGCTTTTGCTGATTTTGTGTTACCACGTGTTAGTAAAAGTTTGGTGAGAGACGATTCGCGCTTTTCAGTCTCCGTGCTTTTCAGTCCGTTACAGCATGATGAATGTGCTATCTCCATTACGAACGCTAGTTTTACTAGAACGAGCGCTCCCGTCTCATAATTCAGTCTGAGCATGCATGGGTTTTTTATCCGATGGAGTTCCACACAGACGATCGGATTTTGCTATCGTTTTTTTTCCCATCGGAAAAATTTAAAACATATTCTATTTTTTCACACTGATGGAAAAAAGACCTATGGGGCCCATACACAATCGGTTCGTCCGATGAAAACAGTCCATTGCTTTAGGAAGGAGGAAAAGGAAAGAACATCTGGGATAGGTAAATCCAACAATTTTTGCTGTATTCTCTTGATGTCATGTGTAGGGTGATCATGTATAGCAGGGATATGCAATTAGCGGACCTCCAGCTGTTGCCAAACTACAAGTCCCATGAGGCCTAGCGAGACTCTGACAGCATCAAGCATGACACCCAGAGGCAAAGGCATGATGGGACTTGTAGTTTGGCAACAGCTGGAGGTCCACTAATTGCATATCCCTGATGTATAGTATTCCACTGTGCTTTTAGATCCTTTGTAACATGTCAGGTGATGTATATATATTTTTTGTCTCAGTCCCTCTTCCTGCATTTTGGCATCTTGATATTAACCTCTTAATTGATTTTGAGGTGGAGCTTATATGAGTATAAATGTATTGCCATTTTTTTGTTTAACATGCTATGACTAAGGCTGTTGCCGAAACGTGTCAGCTGTTTTGCTTGTCACTTCATGTAACTAACCATTAAAATCGCTATATGGACTACAGAGTTGCCGGCTCAATCCTTTCACGTGTTTGTCATTCCAAAAGGCTCATAGTTTTTTGAAAGGCCAAGACAAGTGAAGACTGAAGCTCTGCTCTGCATTACATCACAAACATTGGTCTGAAATATAAAACACCAAACATCCTCAAATTTGATCATATCATATAAATAGAAGTTTGAAATTAGTTTCCTGATACATTACCAAAAGTATTGGGATGCTGGTCTTTACACGCACATGAACTTTAATGGCGTCTTAGTCCATAGGGTTCAATATTGAATTGGCCCACCCTTTGCAGCTATAACAGCTTCAACTCTTTTGGGAAGGCTGACCACAACGTTTAGGAGTGTGTCTATGGCAGTGGTTCTTAACTCCTGTCCTCAGGACCCACTAACAGGCCAGATTTTAAGCATTACCTTGGGGGGATGCAGACTATAAGGCTGGGTTCACACTAGTGCGACACGACATCCGTCCTACTTTGGATCCGACTTTGCCCTGCGACATGAAGCCGACATATGTCCGACTTTCAATGAACGGGGATCCGACTTGGATCCCCGCCAATATCAGGCACTGTGTTTGGTATGAATCTTGAGGGGGAACTCCAGGCCAAATTTTAAATTAAAAAAAACGGCGTGGGTTCCCCTCCAGGGGCATACCAGGCCCTTGGGTCTGGTCTGGATTTGAACGGGCGCCCCTATGCCGAAAAAACGGCGTGGGGTCCCCCCAAAATCCAAACCAGACCCTTATCCGAGCACACAACCTGGCAGGCCGCAGGGGAAGAGGGGCCGACGAGAGAGCGGCCCCCCCTCCCTCCTGAACCGTACCAGGCCGCATGCCCTCAACATGGGGGGGTTTGGTGCTCTGGGGCAGAGGGGCGACCTGCGGCCCCCCCACCCCAGAGCACCCTGCCCCCATGTTGATGAGGACAGGGCCTCTTCCCGACAACCCTGGCCGTTGGTTGTCGGGGTCTGCGGGGGGCTTATCGGAATCCGGGAGCCCCCTTCAATAAGGGGGCCCCCGGATCCCGGCCCCCCCACCCTATGTGAATGAGTATGGGGTACATCGTACCCCTACCCATTCACCTGGTGGAAAAAATTGCAATAAAAAAACACTACACAGGTTTTTAAAGTAATTTATTACACAGCTCCGGCGCTCTTCTTCCGACTTCCGGGGGTCTTTTCCGACTTCGGGGGTCTCCGGTGTCGTCTCCCGCTCTCCGGTTCTTTCTTCCGCCGGGCCTCCGCTAACTTCTTTTTAGCTCTTTCGCTAGTGGAGGGGCCGGTCTTCCCTTCGTCGCCGTCGGCTTCTTCTTCCCTCTTCTCCTTCTCGATGTTGACGCGTCGCTTCCTCCCGCTGTAATACTGGCTCTCCACTCCGCTCCGCATTAATATAGGCTTCTCATGACGTCACAGTCACATGTTCCGGGGCACATGGCCCCGGAGCATGTGACTGTGACGTCATGGGAACATGTGACTGTGACGTCATGAGAAGCCTATATTAATGCGGAGCGGAGCGGAGAGCCAGTATTACAGCGGGAAGAAGCGACGCGTCAACATCGAGGAGGAGAAGAGGGAAGAAGAAGCCGACGGCGACGGGAAGACCGCGCCCCTCCACTAGCGAAAGAGCTACCAAGAAGTTAGTGGAGGGGCCGGCAGAAGGACAACGGAGAGCCGGACGAGACAAGGGGAAGACCGGGCCTCCGTTAGCAAGAGAGCTAAAAAGAAGTTAGCGGAGGCCCGGCGGAAGAAAGAACCGGAGAGCGCGGAGACGACACCGGAGACCCCTGAAGTCGGAAGAAGACCCCCGGAGCTGTGCAATAAATTACTTTAAAAACCTGTGTAGTGTTTTTTTATTGCAATTTTTTTCCACCAGGTGAATGGGTAGGGGTACGATGTACCCCATACTCATTCACATAGGGTGGGGGGGCCGGGATCCTGGGGCCCCCTTATTGAAGGGGGCTCCCGGATTCCGATAAGCCCCCCGCCCGCAGACCCCGACAACCAACGGCCAGGGTTGTCGGGAAGAGGCCCTGTCCTCATCAACATGGGGGCAGGGTGCTCTGGGGTGGGGGGGCCGCAGGTCGCCCCCCTGCCCCAGAGCACCAAACCCCCCATGTTGAGGGCATGCGGCCTGGTACGGTTCAGGAGGGAGGGGGGCCGCTCTCTCATCCCCCCTCTTCCCCTGCGGCCTGCCAGGTTGCGTGCTCGGATAAGGGTCTGGTTTGGATTTTGGGGGGACCCCCCACGCCGTTTTTTCGGCGTAGGGGTGCCGTTCAAATCCAGACCAGACCCAAGGGCCTGGTATGCCTCTGGAGGGGAACCCACGCCGGTTTTTTTATTTTAAATTTGGCCTGGAGTTCCCCCTCAAGAGCAGTACAGCACAAGTCGCATGCCAAAGTCGGACCATGCAAGACTGCGGTCCGACTTTGATCCGACTTCAATGATAGTCAATGGGCTGAAGTCGGATCAAAGTCGGACCAAAGTAGTACAGGGAGCATTCTCAAAGTCGGACCGACATGTGTCGGACCAGTTAATGACGGCTCCCATAGGGAAACATTGATTTTCACACGTCATGCGACATGAGCTCCCAATGTCGCAGCGTTTGTCGCCCCAGTGTGAACCAGGCCTAATACTGAAATCACTGAGCAGCAAAATATATCACCTGTGTTGTATTTCAGTTATCTTGCAAACCTGGCCTGTTAGTGAGTCCTGAGGACAGGAGTTGAGAACCACTGCTCTATGGGGATGTTTGTCCATTCTTCCAGAAGTGGATTTGTGAGGTCAGGCACATGCAGAGAAGCATGTAGCTGACTGGGGTGCAAAAGGAAACACAGTGGTGAAGGAAGAATAGATGCTGGCATTTGTTAGATTGGGCACTGATGTGGATGAGAAGGCCTGGCCTGCAGTCTCCGCTCTAATTCATCCCAAGGTGTTCTATTGTACTGTTGAGGTCAGGCCAGTCAAGTTCCCATGCCCCAAATTTGCTCGTCCATGTCTTTATAGACCTTGCTTTGTGCACTGGTCCACATTATTTGGTGGAGGGGGGATTATGGTGTGGGGTTATTTTTCAGGGGTTGGGCTTGACCCCTTAGTTCCAGTGAAGGGAACTCTTAAGGCGTCAACATATCATACCATTTTGGACAACTGCATGCTCCCAACTTTGTTGGAACAGTTTAGGGATGACCCCTTCCTGTTCCAACATGACTGTGCACCAGTGCACAATGCAAGGTCCATAAAGACAAGGATGAGCGAGTTTGGGGTGGAGGAAATTGACTGGCCTGCACAGAGTCCTGACCTCAACCCGAACACCTGTGGGATGAATTTGAGCAGAGACTGAGAGCTAGGCCTTCTCGCCCACATCAGTGCCCGATCTAACAAATGCCTGCATCCATTCTTCCTTCACCACTGTGTCTTCTTTTGCACCCCAGTCAGCTACCTGCTTCTCTGCATGTGTTGGTAATAGGACTCATGGCAAACACCTGTGCACACCCAGACTGTGTTTTTCTTCTATGTGTGTGTTTGCTTCCATTTACTTCCATCAATTGGAACTGTGTTACCTACAGCTTTGTGAATCCAGCTCCTCAGCACTACAAGGGGCTTTCACCAGCCCTCAAGGGGCTTTCACCAACCCTCTGTAGCTGCCTGCTCATGTGAATCAGGGGACTGAAACCTGGGAATCACTTATAGTGTAACATCTAAACTCTGGCAAAGACGGTGGTCTCTTAAACTCTACATCTTGGCCCTTTTTGGGGGCTCCCACTGTCGCTTAGCGAAGATACAAGCTAAACTCTCTGCACTTTCTCTATGGCTTTTGCCAATGTCTGCCCCAGTTGCTATATCAAACCCTAATCAGCCAGTATGTCTATAGTGGGACCAGATTCCCAGTCTGTGACCCCAGAGAATGTATCTGAATACCACTTTGAAAGCAGGGCTTTGACTTTCTGTTAAGGGTAACTTAAGTAAGGGCCCGTTCACACCAGAACACGATGCTGGAAACCAATATTCCACATGCCTTTCCAGCACTGCGTTCAAAACGCATTGAGAGTGCAATCTACTGGCTGTATCATTGTAGTCCCAATGACACCTCAAACACAGATCACAAACACAGCGTGGTTGCCTGCACCGGATTGCATGGTATTGTAGTACCATGTGATCCAGTTACAGTGAGTTTTTAAAAGTAGTGCGTGCGCATGGTCCACTGTTGACATCATCAGGAAGACTACTCTGAGAAATGTCAGGCAGCTATCTCTGGAGTGTGTGTATATATTAACAGAAAGAGACTGCATGAAATCAGCAGATCTGAGATGCAATAAAGGATGAAAAAGGGTAAAAAATTGATTTTATTTAAATGAATGACAGTTGCTTATGATATACTATGCTTTAGAAAACGTAATGTCTTTCAGTTGTGTATTCCTTCCACATTAATATTAGGACTGTTATTTAAAAGTGAATTGTAATGTAATCATAATTTGAAACACTAAGTTGAGTAATATAAAGATTAAATAACATGTCCCTTTACTTTCTAAAACAGCATTTCTGAAAAAAAAAGTATTTTGATTTATCTTTGGAATGGAAATTGTACGAAAATAAATGTATTATTTACATATATCTAATAAGAAATGCCAGTTTATTTACATGTAGAAAACGAGTGGCACTGGCACTTTATAAACAGAGAAGCAAATTAATTTTTAATCAGTAAAATGCCTTTTACTTCCTGTTAACTGCCACATGCTAAATTGCTCTCTGAAATGCAATGATAAGACGGCAAATGAATGGTTTTTGGAGCAGCATCCTGAATAGAGCAATTAACGGCAAGTTAAAATGCAATCACTGACAGACATTCATTAAGTCATCTTTTATTTAAGTCACTGCTAGCAATTAAAGAAGGTGATTAATAGTTCATATTGCTGCTTTGTTTAAGTTTTATGTCCACAAAAGAACTTTTATAATTATATACCACATTTGCACTTTAAAGTTAGTTGAGATCAAAAGGGACAAACTCTATATTGCCACATAGTAACCTGCCCTGAAACTTATGCTGGAAATAACACATTTACTTATATATTTAGTTTAGAACTAAATAACTAAAGGCATTGCCTCTTGCAGCAAAATCTGAACACATCCCCATAAATGATCTTTTTAATGATAATCTCCAGTCAGAATAAAAAAAATATATATTTGTAAAGACAACTCTCATATAAGTTTTAGTTGTTTAATGTAATTTACAAAAGGCATCTTTGATATTTCAAATTGGCAGTTTTCCATAAATTATTAGCACGTGATCTTACCATGAAAGTCCTTGTTTAGGCATCTCCAGTCATAGGGTGACAATGCTTTGTTCCTGTCTCCCAGTTGTTCTTTAGCATTATCACTATATTACTCAGGCTTTGAATGGTGACTGAGGTGGCCGTTTCAACATAATATGCCAACATGGTGTACTGTTACCTTAGGGTGACTCACCTTGAGAAATGCCATGTAGCCATTGCTGGTGTGCCTGTAGACTGGAAGTGACTGCAACTAGGTTACAGGAAATCATCAGCACTGGAATGTAACGAAGATAAAAAAATGTCCAACATCCCCCCACCCCCTAAAGTACCTCGCTAAATGGGAATATGACTTATAAATCACCTTTACTGAGCAACAATCGGTAAGGATCATCCAAATGACCTATAAAGCCTCTATATCTTGCAAAATTCAGGAGAAGGGTAAGGAAATTTTAACCAGGTGGTACAGGGTACCCAGTACCTTACATAAACTGTCTTTACAGAGTTCTCCATTGTGTTGGTGGTACCGAAAGGAGATGGGCACTATGCACCACATGTTTTGGTCTTGCATGTGTATCACTACCCTCATAGAAGCCACTAGATGTATTACCCAGATCTTCTCCTATTTCAACTCTTGCAGCCATACACACAATATTTCCTTACACAACCAGGTGCCCACTTACTTTCACTCTTTTTCTTCAATGATTAGTCTTTGGTTTTGGTTGTTTTTGGTATTTTATTGTAGAACTTGGACAGGGAAGGGATAGTAGTGGGATACTCCTAATTACAAGGAGGACAGCTTCTTTAACTGAACTGTGGAATTACTGCATGATTCACTGTACACTCCTAATGAACAGTAATGAACGGTTGCTCCTCATGACACTAGCCAGTATCCCCTGTCTGCTGACCCAGTATCTGACTTTCCTAGCACAGAGGTGGGTAGCCGAAGAACCAGGCCCCAAGATCTTTACAGTCTGTACTCACATGGCCACTGGACCAGTGGTTTATCTAGGGTATGGCAGCCATGGTACGTGCCATAGGCGCCATATGAAGGGGGCGCTGGTGAGTGTGGATAAAGATAATTATTGCGCTTGCCCTGAAACAAACAAGAGGGAAGCTGCTACACAAGAATGTGACAAAAATTCTGAAAATGGTGAGAGTGAATATGTAGCGCTAAATGTGAAAACAGTGAAATATGTATATATAACTAAATAGTGTATGCCCAACAGGGTAAAACAGTGGAAAAAAATAATAGTAATGAGTCCACAAATATAACAAAAAAGGTGAAAATGTCCATCACAAAAGAATGAAGAATATCACTGTGAAGATGTCATAAAGCGGTATAGACCATCCCATGTAAATTCCTTTCAAATATGGTATGACTAAACACGCTTACCGGAACTGTTGGACCCGTCTGTCAGCGACAACGGATCAATCAAGCATGGATATTCCCAATCAGCAGATGGACCGAGCTGTCAGAAGAATTCAGATGGTGGTAGCCACGAATAAAGCCAGTGGACCCGACAATTCACAGCTGGAGGTCGCTCTGATGTTGATATCCTAAACGTGTATGTAGCGGGTACCTTAATATGGGGGTCGCTATGTACTAAATTTAAGGGTAGTATGAGCCATAGTTGGCTCAGTTTCTCTGATTTGTTATACTGGACTCTGCTCTGCTCTAAGTGTTGTCTGGTGTACGGTTCCCCTTTGGCCTGTGGGTGGCACTGTTACCTAGGCCTGGGGTTGAACCTCAGGTGACATAGTGGCGTGATTGGGTGTTCTTTCTCGGCTACCATGCGGGGGCAGGGTTTCGCCTGCTGTGCATGCCAGGAGGGGATACATTAGGGGCAGACGCCATTAGGGGAGAGAGAGAGGCGTGCCCCTGGAGGAGGGCAAGGGAGTGTGCCCCATGGGGGTGCGTAATCTGGCCGAGGAGTCTCGGGCACCTTTAGCCCGAGGCTACAACGTTCCGGGTGGGCCCAGTACCTTCAACTGGGCCTACAATTAGAACACTGGAGTCCCAGGTTACCCAGGTGAGGGTAACCCGCTCTGACTAAGAGGAAGCCAGGGGAGGATTGGTCCCACGAAGGAGATGAGTGATAGTAAGTCGCTGTCTCGGGAGAGGCCTGGTGACCTGTCAGAGGGAAGGATTCCTTGCTCCGCAAGATAACCCTGTAAAGTGCCCATTGGCATCATCGGTTCTTTTAGTTTTACAGAGGTTCAAGTAAAGTTCTGGATTCAGGAATAACAGGATTCTGCTCTACTAGAGGATCTCCTGAACCCGTCCCAGGCGGAGGGGACAAAGTTACAGTATTGTTCGAGCTGCACTCCGGCTGCTAGAACTGTGAGAGGAACCTATCCGGGTGAGCTAAACCCACTCGGGGTCGACTGGCGACGAGTAAGCCAAGTGGTATGTGCCTGAATCTACCTCCTAACTTCGCTAGCTTCTTTCTCTCTTCAATTTCCCCATTAACTGAGGCAAAGGAAAATAAACTCTTTGTTGGAGTTGAAGTTGTGTGGACATTGACTTTCTCTGGGGGAAGGAACATAGACTTTTCCCTATATTCTAGGGACAAGAACCAATGGATGGAGGTACCTCGCTGCAGGACCCAAAATTAAAGAACACCGCTCAACCTTCTAAACCAGGAGGATCCGGGCATGTGGCACGGTGTGCCTTTATCCCTGCGAGGTGGAGGTAAGCAGGAGAAAGGGGTCCGTGTGCTACACATAGATGGATCAAACAACCAGGGGAATCCACGAGCAATTCAAGGAGTATTAAGTAGGTTCAGGTAAGCAGTACCCCATAAGGGGTAGTAAAAAACCCAATGCAGGAACTCAAAAAAAATTCATCCACCGAACATGTAAAGAAAAGAAATAGGGGCTCCAAAGGTGCAGGTCAAAAAAGTAGGTTTTAATTGATAAAAACCGACAAACATGAATAAAAGTGATCACAGTTCAAATAAAAGCAATATGGGGAGTGGTGTACCTGGTCCGACGCATTTTGTTCTACTGGGGCATCTACCTGCTCCCCCATATTGCACATGTATTTATAGAAAACATAAAAAAACCTAGATCAATGACTAACCAATCAGGTTTTCGAAAATAAGATCCATGATTGGAGGAGAGCCAGTGTCATGGATATGCATTAATGTCTGTCTGCCATCTTACCTTCCTCCTCATGTGTTCATCTAGAGACCAGACCTCCTTCACCTGGCTTCCTTTATAATCTCCTCCCAGCCTGACTCCACCCCAGGCCCTATCACTGAACACTATATTAACCTGTGCACTGCAAGCCTGCTTTGCTGATCAACGTGTTTGTTAGGCATTGTGTGTTTGGGTTCCTGCCTGCCGTGTGCTACGTCTGTCTCTCTGTTACGTTATTGGCTTGTCCCCGACCATCCCTGTCTGCTCGTGACCCTTGACCTTCGGCTCGTTCTTCGTTATCCTTGTCTGCTTGTGGCCCCTGACCTTCGGCTTGTTATTCGGTTCTCTCTATCGTGTGCTGCTGCTTCCCCTTATCCTACGGGGCGTGAGCTAGGAAACTCCAGGGGCCGCGACCTGGTCCCAGCCTGCAGCGTAACATCCTCACCACTAGAGGCCCTGGAGAAGACCAGCTGGGTCTTAGACTCCGCGCCCTGGGGAATCTTGGCTCTCGCTTCCGTTGGGATCCCGGTTGTGCTCCTCTGGTCCCGCTTTCCACAACCACCCAGTTTCCTATCCACAGAAGCCAGCCATAGGGTTCACTACCTCGCGGTGCACTCCTGTCCCCCTACGGTGTGCATCTGTCACCTGGCCACAGGTGACCCTGACAGTTTGATCAGCCATGAACCCGGCTGACATCCCGCTTCCCGCGGATGATCCATTGCAGGGCATAGTTCGCAGACTTGAGACCCAGGAATCAAATCAGACCCAGGTGATGCGATTCCTCCAGGATCTGGCTTCTCGATTCGAGCAGCTTCAGGTCTCCTTGGGAACCCCGAATCCGCAACCCCAAGTACAACCAGCGGCTGTACCTATCGCACCAGTCGCAGCCTCACACTCACTAAGATTGCCAGCTCCGTTCCGTTTCTCTGGGGACTCCAAGGCCTGCAGGGGGTTTCTCAGCCAATGCACTATTCATTTTGAGCTTCAGCCTCAAAGCTTCCTATCTGACCGGGCTAAGGTAGCCTATATCATTTCCCTCCTCTCCGGTGAAGCTTTGGCCTGGGCTTCCCCCCTGTGGGAGAGGAACGATCCGGTGGTTTCCAGTCTGTCCGAATTCTTGAAGCTCTTTCGTAATATCTTCGAAGAGCCGGCTCGGGCTTCTTCAGCGGCTAGTGCTGTCTTACGTCTTCGCCAAGAATCTAGTTCAGTGGGGCAATATGCTCTTCAGTTCCGTATCCACACAGCTGAATTGAGCTGGAATAATGAGGCCCTGGTCGCTACCTTTTTACATGGCCTCTCTGACCGAGTGAAAGACGAATTAGCGGGAAGAGCCATTCCCGTCGGTCTGGACGATGTAATTTCATTATGCAACCAGATCGACATTCGTTTTCAAGAGAGGTCCTTAGAAAAAAGACGCCAGCACTCTCTGGGTCCTAGCCAGTCTGAGCTCCCCTCCCTTCATTCCGTGGAGCATCCTCTACCTGCTGAAGAACCTATGCAGCTGGGCCGGACCAGACTAACCCCCGAAGAACGTGCTAGGCGCAGAACTCTGGGCTTGTGCCTCTATTGTGGGGGCAAGGGTCATTTTCGTGACTCCTGCTCGCTTCGTCCGGGAAACGCTCGGGTCTAATACATTTGGAAGGTGGAGTATTGGACCCAGAAACATCACCTTCTCGCCTGCTCTTGCCGGTGTCCCTTCATGTAGGCACTTCTCCTCAGTCAACCCTTGCATACCTGGATTCCGGGGCTGCCGGCAATTTCATGGATTGGAGAACTGCTTCTTCTATGAAGCTTACCCTTTCACCTCTCACTACCCCATTGGTAGTCTCGGCAATTGATGGCACTGTTCTCCCAGGGGGCCCTATTCGCTTCCAGACGCTACCCATTAGGATGTCGGTAGGGATTCTCCACCAGGAGTGGATATCCTTTCTTATTCTACCCAAGGCCTCTACCCCAGTTGTATTGGGCCTCCCTTGGCTACAGCTCCACTCTCCACATGTGGACTGGGTCTCTGGGCAGATCCTGGCCTGGGGTTCCTCATGTTTCTCGTCGTGTCTTCTCAAGGTGACCCCCAAGGAGAGTCTTCCGGTTGCTGCCACTTCTGTTTCTTCTGATCTTCCCGCCGCATACAGCGATTACCGGGATGTGTTCTGTAAAAAATCAGCTGAGGTGCTTCCTCCCCACAGGTCTTTTGACTGTGCTATTGATCTTGTCCCCGGAGCAACTCTACCCAGGGGTCGTACCTACCCTCTGTCCATCCCAGAGACCCAGGCCATGTCGGAGTATGTAGCAGAGAATCTGGAGAGAGGGTTCATCCGGAAATCCTCATCGCCTGCAGGGGCAGGGTTCTTTTTTGTTGCCAAAAAGGATGGTACCTTAAGACCCTGCATCGATTATCGGGGTTTAAATGCGGTTACTATTAAAAATCGATACCCCTTACCCTTAATATCTGAGCTATTCGATAGGTTGAAGGGTGCCTCCATTTTCACCAAGTTGGATCTCAGAGGCGCGTACAATCTCATTCGAATACGGGAGGGTGACGAATGGAAGACTGCATTTAACACTAGAGACGGGCATTACGAATATCTGGTGATGCCTTTTGGTCTTCGTAATGCTCCAGCCGTGTTTCAAAACTTTGTCAATGAAATCTTCAGAGATCTGCTGTACCAGTTTGTTGTCATCTATCTGGATGACATTCTGATCTTTTCTGAAAATCTGCTCGTCCACAGAAACCATGTCCGCACTGTACTTCAACGTCTTAGAGAGAACAATCTCTATGCCAAGCTGGAGAAATGTTCCTTTGAATGTTCTGAGGTCCTGTTTTTGGGGTGCTTTGTCTCATGTTCGGGGCTTCGTATGGACCCTGGGAAGGTCTTGGCTATCACCAACTGGCCTCTTCCTGCTAGCCTCAAGGCCACACAGCGCTTTCTTGGCTTCACTAATTATTATAGGCAGTTCATAAGGAATTACTCTTCCATTGCCGCGCCTATTATCGCTTTGACCAAGAAGGGTGTGAATGCCAGAGACTGGCCTCCCGAAGCTGTCTCTGCATTTCACAACCTGAAACAGGCCTTTGTTTCTGGCCCCCTCTTGAGGAGACCAAATCCTGGGAATGCATTTTTTATTGAAGTGGACGCTTCCTCAATGGGGGTGGGAGCTGTGCTTCTTCAAATCTTTGAGAAGAGACGCCAACCATGTGCGTTCTTCTCCAAAAAAATTTCTCAGGCAGAGAGGAATTATGCCATCGGTGATCGGGAACTTCTCGCAATTAAATTGGCGTTAGAGGAGTGGCGTCATCTCTTGGAGGGTTCCCCTCACTCCATAACGATCTTTACCGATCACAAGAATTTACAGTATCTACAGAATGCTAAACGTCTGAATCCTAGACAGGCCAGGTGGAGTCTCTTCTTTGCCCGTTTTAATTTCACGATTACCTACAAACCTGGTTCCTGCAACGGTCGGGCTGATGCGCTCTCTAGGTCATTTGACACTTTGGACGAGGAGTCCGCCCCTGAACCTGAGCCGATCATTCCCACCTCATGCATTGTTGCCCACTCTACCACCCTGAAGTCTAAAATTCCGCCTGGTAAGACCTTTGTCCCCACTGAGCTAAGAGCTAAGATCCTTCGTTGGGGACATGATTCCAAGGTGGCAGGGCATTCTGGATTCCTCCGATCCTTCCTACTCATCAGTCGTCACTACTGGTGGCCTAATCTCCGCTCAGACGTCAAAGACTACGTTAAAGCTTGTCATGTCTGTGCTCAGTCCAAATCCTCCACACAAGCTCCTGCTGGTCTCCTCATGCCCTTGCCTATTCCTAAGGAACCCTGGGCCCATATTGCCATGGATTTTATCACCGATCTCCCACTGTCTGAGAATAATACAGTCATTTGGGTGGTAATCGATCGATTCTCCAAGATGGCTCATTTTGTTCCTCTTCCTGGTCTTCCTTCTGCCCCTGCCTTGGTTCCCATTTTCATTCGAGAAATTCTCCGCCTACATGGGGTCCCTTCTCATATTGTTTCCGACAGGGGAGTCCAATTCACGTCTCGTTTTTGGAGAGCCTTTTGCAAATCCCTCAATATTGTCTTGGATTTTTCTTCTTCTTACCATCCCCAATCCAATGGACAGACTGAGAGGGTTAATCAGGAGTTAGAGGTCTTTCTTCGCACCTTTGTGTCTTCTCACCATGACGATTGGTCCTCTCTACTCCCGTGGGCAGAATTCTCCCATAACAATCATGTGAATACCAGTTCGCAGAAGACACCCTTTTTCACAGTTTATGGAAAACACCCTCAACTTCCTCTTCCTATGATCTGTTCTCCAGACATTCCAGCTTTGGCTTCGGTTCAGGAGTCTCTCAATTCCGTTTGGGGTCACGTTCATGATTCCCTCCGGGCAGCTGCTGAAAAATTCAAAGGCTTTGCCGACCGCCGCAGGCGTAAACCGCCTTCTCTTCAGCCAGGGGACAAAGTCTGGCTCTCTACCAGGAACATCAAGCTCCGAGTTCCTTCTCTGAAGTTTGCTCCACGATTCATCGGTCCATACACGGTAACTGCTAAACTGAATCCGGTTTGTTTCAAACTCCAGATTCCTAAGAGCCTTAAAATCACTAACTCCTTTCATGTTGCTCTTCTAAAGCCTTTAGTCCTCAATAAATTCTCTCGTCCTCTTCCTACCGTGGCGCCTGTCTCGGAGGATAATCAGGAGTACGAGATCAGTCAAATTCTGGACTCCCGACTCTGTAAAGGCGTTCTTCAGTACCTCGTTCATTGGAAAGGGTTTGGTCCTGAGGAGAGGTCTTGGATCACTGCATCTGAGGTCTTTGCACCTCGTCTGTTAAAGGAGTTTCATCTGAAGTTTCCCTCTAAACCTGGGCCCAGGCGGGGAAGGGGGAGGCCTCGTAAGAGGGAGGGTACTGTCATGGATATGCATTAATGTCTGTCTGCCATCTTACCTTCCTCCTCATGTGTTCATCTAGAGACCAGACCTCCTTCACCTGGCTTCCTTTATAATCTCCTCCCAGCCTGACTCCACCCCAGGCCCTATCACTGAACACTATATTAACCTGTGCACTGCAAGCCTGCTTTGCTGATCAACGTGTTTGTTAGGCATTGTGTGTTTGGGTTCCTGCCTGCCGTGTGCTACGTCTGTCTCTCTGTTACGTTATTGGCTTGTCCCCGACCATCCCTGTCTGCTCGTGACCCTTGACCTTCGGCTCGTTCTTCGTTATCCTTGTCTGCTTGTGGCCCCTGACCTTCGGCTTGTTATTCGGTTCTCTCTATCGTGTGCTGCTGCTTCCCCTTATCCTACGGGGCGTGAGCTAGGAAACTCCAGGGGCCGCGACCTGGTCCCAGCCTGCAGCGTAACATCCTCACCACTAGAGGCCCTGGAGAAGACCAGCTGGGTCTTAGACTCCGCGCCCTGGGGAATCTTGGCTCTCGCTTCCGTTGGGATCCCGGTTGTGCTCCTCTGGTCCCGCTTTCCACAACCACCCAGTTTCCTATCCACAGAAGCCAGCCATAGGGTTCACTACCTCGCGGTGCACTCCTGTCCCCCTACGGTGTGCATCTGTCACCTGGACACAGGTGACCCTGACAGCCAGTCACATGATGAACTGAACTCAGAACCTCCAACCAAGAGCCAATAGTATTGGACGCTGTAAAGTCCTTCCAAGTTAATGATGACTCACAAGGTACGCCCGGAAGTGACTAACAGCGTGCACATGGTACAGATCATGTACTGCTTTATGCTGAGACTGATCCTCTTGATAAAGCTGCAGGCAATTTTTTCATGCTTTCCCCTCTCCCTGAAGGCCATGGCTCCTGTGTAGTCTAAATCATATTTTTCGGGCTCCATAAGATCAATCACAGGGGCCCAGGAGGCTGTAAAATGAAGAGATTATTTTTTCTAATTCGGCTTGCTGGATGATCAACTCCTCCCCGCTTGTATGCAGATATTGGCAATACAGTTTCAGCCAGGCGGAGTGATATCAATAGCCACTTCACTGCCTTACTACAGAAAATAAGTTTGAGAAGATGGCGGGCTCGGGCTGAGGGGAAATCATCAGCAGTGGCTGTCATCATCATCAGTGCAGGGTCTGTCATCATCATCAGTGCAGTGTCTGTGTGAATACACAGAAAGTAACAGCACACAACACTGTTTCTACTGAGTGAGGGAACTGAAGTGGGAACCATCAGACTACAGAGGATTATTTTTCTCTCAAAAGGTGCAGTCACAGTCAAGACTCAGTGCACACAAGCCCCCTTCACCCATGCCATGCCCTGGCTGTTGCCCATGACTGAATTATACACAGTTGTAGTCAGAGTCTTCGAGTGTGAAAGCGATAACCCTAATGAACCAAGGCCTGAGGTGTGCCTTGGCTTAGCTGGTCAGTATGCCTGAAAAGTGGGCATACCCTGAATTTAAGAATAAGGAAAATAGAATGAGTATGCATGAATCTGGGGGAAACGGGTGGGTGGGAGCCCATAAGCGACGGCAACCTAGACCCGACAGGGGAGGAGGCTTAAGTAGCCCTCTCAGCCTCCTCACACAAATACAGGCTGGCCTGCAGCCAGCCTTACACTTGTAGTCAGAGTCTTTGAGTGTGAAAGCGATAACCCTAATGAACCAAGGCCTGAGGTGTGCCTTGGCCTAGCTGGTCAGTATGCCTGAAAAGTGGTCAAAAAGAGACAACTGTAGGTGAAGAAGGGAAGGTAACAAATCATCAGTGAAGTAGCACGCACCCGGATGGCAACAGTATATGAACACGGTCCTGTGCAAGAATGGAAAAAGCCTGATGCCAGGCACAACCCAGACATGAGAATGACCTGCTAGTAAATGAGAGGATACGTGGGGGAAAGGAAGCAAAGGCTGGCCCTAGAAGCCTCTGCAAACGATGGGCGAGAAGATCGTAATACTTCAACCGGACACCAGAGATGTGCCCCCGGCCTACCCATACTAGGTATGGGGAAGAGAGAGGGTGAGTGCAAAAATGGACAACTGGCAGGAGTTGTAGTGCTGGATACCTGATGGATGGGTTGCAGGAGTAGGTGGATAAGGCCAAAGCGCCTTATCCGCCTACTGAGCATCCAGCAATGAGCATCGTCAAGCATAGAGAAACATTCCAGACACAGAACACTGGTCCCACCTGACTCGAACGGGTCATGCCACCGCCTATGACCTGACAACCGAGTCTGAATCCTGAACCGAGGAAGGAGGGTCAGACACCATCCCGGGCAAGAAAGTCTCATGGCATGATGCAGACATGCCCAAACAAGAGATCAGAGCCGATAGTGGAAGCGGAACCCAGAAACATGATGACGTTGCCCAAACCCACCCCTGTGGCCAACAAGGGGCCGTGGCTCAGCACACACCCTGAGAGAGACTGTGAAACCATGGGCGGTGACCAGGGCCTCAGCAACAGAACGACAACTGAAAGAAAAATGAAGACTGCTTCCTACCCAAGGGTGAGCCCAGTGGTGAATGACACTCGCACCAATCAACTAGCCCTGGCAACGGACAGGACTGATGGAAGCGAGTGCAAGCATGGTTGATAACGGCGAAGATGCCAGCGCAGCCCAACCTGAGAACACAAACTAGAGAAAATGACAGACAACCAGACATGAGAACAACCACGAGCCTACCTAAGAAAGAGAACATGCAGAAGTGACAAGACCACCGCGCGTACATGAACCTGATGACGGATGACCCCCCACCCTTGTGTAAAGCCGCGTACACACGACTGGTTTTCTCGGCAAGAAACGACAAGAAAACTTTTGGGAGAGCTTTCTTGCCGAGAAAACCGTTCGTGTGTTTGCTTTCTCGTCGAGAAAACTGGCCAAAATCTCGACGAGAAAAAAGAAGACCTGCGGTCTTTTTTCTCGTCGGAGTATCATTGTTTCTCGGCGTGATTCTCGTCAGACTGTTTTTGGACGAGAAAACCGTTTGTGTGTATGCTTTTCCGAGTCTTTAAAAACCGCGCATGGTCAGGATCAAGTATGAGACGGGAGCGCACCTTCTTGTAAAACTAGCGTTCGTAATGGAGATAGCACATTCGTCACGCGTTAACAATTTTTGCATCGTTTAAATGCTGCACATTAAAATATTCTTTAGAATGGTATAATGATGAACAATTATGAACGTTTTTGGCTGCAGATATTCACACAGATTTCTGACTAACTTTGTGCAACATTTCTGAATGCAGATCTCATAAATATGTTATTTTATTTTCTCGAGCAAGAAGTCATTTTTTTTTTTTTTTAATTTGGAATAAGTTTTTCAGATATGCATTTTTAAATCTTATTTAATTTCTAGTGATCTCCCTTTTTTTTTTCTCCGGTGTAAATTTAACACAATTAGAAAAAAAATTATCTTCTTTTTTTTGTCCTTCAAGGATATTTTTTGGTGTTATCTGTCCCATTTAAAATCTAGCTTTCTAATTTTAGAAAATTACCTGCCTACTCACCAGCTAAATATTTAGCTTTAACAAAAACACATAGGCAAGTATTAACTGTAAAAAAAAATGCCATTTATTCTGGTATACAAAATAAGAATAAACAAACTAGAAGGCAGCACTGGAGAGCCTGCTGCAATTTGTGCAACTGTGTGGACACCAAAATTGGGACCCTGACAAGCACATACATTAGTGAGCCCAATCTGGTCTTGGACTCCCAGAGGTCAGGAACAGCAGCAGGTTAGATACATGTCCCAAGTCTGTGGAACTACAACAGGCTGCCTTCTGTCAGACCACATTGCAGCAAGGGAATTACTTCCTGGTCTTCTTGCTCCGCTTCCCTGCAGCCTTATTGGTAGGCTTCCCTGCAGCCTTCTCTGCAGCCTTCCTTGTCCGCCTGGCTGGAGGCTGTGCCTCTGGAGGTGTACTCATGTCAGGAGGAGGAGGTGGAGGTGGAGAAGAAGGAGGTGGAGGTGGAGAAGAAGGATGTGGAGGAGAAGAAGAAGGAGGTGGAGGAGAAGAAGAAGGAGCAGGAGGATGGCCGTGGTCACAAATTACAGTGGTCTCAGTGAGTCTGCCCCTCTACCCCTTATTTAAAAGTGACATGAGCAGGGCCTCACAAAGTAGACGTTTTTCTGTTTGCATCTGGGCCATTTTCATGCTGACCAATGCCGCATAGCCCTCATCAGGGGTTGGGGGCTGCTGGAGGGTGGCATGTGCTTCTTTAATGAGGGCCAGTGCTGCCACACTCACAGCCCTATCACTCCTGGCCCTTCTTGGTGGCATGTGGATTGGAGGCACCTGACACCTTGTCCTACTATTTGGACCAGCCACCTCCTCTCTGCCACTAACCCCAGCCTCCTCCTGCCTGACATTTTCCGACCTCTCATCCTGGCTGACCTCCTCCTGTGTAAAAAAAGGGACACATTTTAGAGTTTTGTTTCATCAATCACACACAGGGGGTTATTTAGTAAAGGCAAATCCACTTTGCACTACAAGTGCAAACTATGAGCGCACTTGAAATTGCATTGAAAGTGTACTTGGAAGTGCAGTCGCTGTAGATCTGAGGGGGACATGCAAGGCAAAGAAAAATCACAAATTTTGCTTGCACATGATTGGATAATAAAATCAGCTGAGCTTCCCCTCATTTCCGATCTACCCCTCAGATTTACAGCGACTTTACTTCCAAGTGCACTTTCAGTGCAATTTTTATTGCACTTGTTTTTTTTTTTTTTTACCAACAAAAATAAGTTTATTGATTCAAAGGTGGTACACAGCAAAAAATATCAGAGACAATAATCAGCACTCCCATGCATATGACCAAGTAATACATAACAGGGTTAAAATGACATTTTCATATTACCTTTTTTTTTTCCCCCCGCACCATTACAGCTATGAGCAGAGTTACACCCCCACTTCTAACCAAATAATCTGTCCGCGACCAAGTCCACCGGGGCAAGTCCCGGTGTATCTAGCCACGGAGCCCAGAGGTTCTCATACTTCTGAGCGCTCCCCCTGCGCTGGTAAATACGTTTTTCTATACGTAGCATATCCCCTATCTTACCTATCCATTCCCTAGAAGTTGGTGGATTCTCAGATTTCCAGTGCAACATAATCAACCGTCTGGCCTGGAACAGCACCCTTTGAACAGCCTCTCTAGTGTGAACTGCCATTACATGTTCCTCCACAGGGATGAGCCGAACACCCCCCTGTTCGGTTCGCACCAGAACCTGCGAACAGACAAAATGTTCGTGTAAACTTTAGAACCCTATTAAATACAATGGACTCGAACGTTCGAAATCTAAAGTGTTAATTATAAAGGCTAATATGCAAGTTATTGTCCTAAAAAGTGTTTGGGGACCCGAGTCCTGCCTCAGGGGACATGTATCAATGCAAAAAAAAGTTTTAAAAACGGCCGTTTTTTCGGGAGCAGTGATTTTAATAATGCTTAAAATGAAAAAATAAAAGTGAAATATTCCTTTAAATTTCGTACCTGGGGGGTGTGTATGATATGCATGTGAAGTGGCGCATGTTTCCCGTGCTTAGAACTGTCCCTGCAAAAAATGTCATTTTTGAAAGAAAAAAAATGCATTTAAAACTGACTCGCGGCTATTAATGAATTGTCGGCTCCCGGCAATACATACAAAAGTCATTGAGAAAAAAAAAAAAAAAAAGCGTGGGGGTTCCCCAGAATTCAATTACCAGGCCCTTCAGATCTGGCATGGATTTTAAGGGGAACTCCACCCCAAGTTTAAAAAAAAAATGGCGTGGAGTCCCCCTAAAAATCCATACCAGACCCCTTATCCGAGCACGCAACCTGGCCGGCCGCAGGGGAAAAGGGGGGGACGAGAGAGCGGCCCCCCCTCCCTCCTGAACCGTACCAAGCCACATGCCCTCAACATGGGGAGGATGTCCCCATGTTGATGGGGACAAGGGCCTCATCCCCACAACCCTTGCCCGGTGGTTGTGGGGGTCTGCGGGCGGGGGGCTTATCGGAATCTGGAAGACCCCTTTAACAAAGGGGACCCCCAGATCCCGCCCCCCCCCTATGTGAATTGGTAACGGGTACATTGTACCCCTACCATTTCACGAAGAAAGCGTAAAAAAAATGTTTAAAAAAACACACAAACACCTTGAAAAAGTCCTTTATTTAAAAAAATAAATAAATAAACATTCCAGCGGTGAAATCCAGTGTCCCGCGGCGATCCCGATGTCCAGCGCTGTCCTTCATTGGTTGTGCCTGAGCGGACCTGATGGGGAACTCCCTCTCAGTATTTTAAATGTATAGACCCGCCCCTTCTAAAGTTCCCCATCAGGTCCGCTCAGCGGACGAGATGCGGAACATGAGAAGGGGCGGGTCTATACATGTATTACCAAAGTGAGAGCAGTTCCCCATCAGGTCCGCCCCCTCGGTATGTCAGACCCGCCTACGTCATTGGCTTGAGCGGGGAACTTCCTTCACTATGTAAATTTAAATTTACATAGTGAAGGAAGTTCCCCGCTCAAGCCAATGACGTAGGCGGGTCTGACATACCGAGGAGGCGGACCTGATGGGGAACTGCTCTCACTTTGGTAATACATGTATAGACCCGCCCCTTCTCATGTTCCGCATCTGGTCCGCTGAGCGGACCTGATGGGGAACTTTAGAAGGGGCGGGTCTATACATTTAAAATACTGAGAGGGAGTTCCCCATCAGGTCCGCTCAGGCACAACCAATGACGGACAGCGCTGGACATCGGGATCGCCGCGGGACACTGGATTTCACCGCTGGAATGTTTTTTTTTTTTTTTTTTTTAATAAAGGACTTTTTCAAGGTGTTTGTGTGTTTTTTTAAACATTTTTTTACGCTTTCTTCGTGAAATGGTAGGGGTACAATGTACCACTTACCAATTCACATAGGGGGGGGGCCGGGATCTGGGGGTCCTCTTTGTTAAAGGGGTCTTCCAGATTCCGATAAGCCCCCCGCCCGCAGACCCCCACAACCACCGGGCAAGGGTTGTGGGGATGAGGCCCTTGTCCCCATCAACATGGGGACATCCTCCCCATGTTGAGGGCATGTGGCTTGGTACGGTTCAGGAGGGAGGGGGGCCGCTCTCTCGTCCCCCCCTTTTCCCCTGCGGCCGGCCAGGTTGCATGCTCGGATAAGGGGTCTGGTATGGATTTTTAGGGGGACTCCACGCCATTTTTTTTTAATTTGGGGTGGAGTTCCCCTTAAAATCCATGCCAGATCTGAAGGGCCTGGAATGGATATTTGGGGGAACCCCACGTCAATTTTTTTTTATTTGCGGCGGGGTTCCCCTTAATATCCATTCCAGACCTGAAGGGCCTGGTAATTGAATTCTGGGGAACCCCCACGCTTTTTTTTTTTTTTTTATCAATGACTTTTGTATGTATTGCCGGGAGCCGACAATTCATTAATAGCCGCGAGTCAGTTTTAAATGCATTTTTTTCTTTCAAAAATGACACTTTTTGCAGGGACAGTTCTAAGCACGGGAAACATGCGCCACTTCACATGCATATCATACACACCCCCCAGGTATGAAATTTAAAGGAATATTTCACTTTTATTTTTTCATTTTAAACATTATTAAAATCACTGCTCCCGAAAAAACGGCCGTTTTTAAAACTTCTTTTTGCATTGATACATGTCCCCTGGGGCAGGACCCGGGTCCCCAAACACTTTTTAGGACAATAACTTGCATATAAGCCTTTATAATTAGCACTTTAGATTTCTCCCATAGATTTTTCGAATTTGCCGCGAACACCCCAATTTGTTCGCTGTTCGGCGAACGGGCGAACAGGCAATGTTCGAGTCGAACATGAGTTCGACTCGAACTCGAAGCTCATCCCTATTCCTCCACCACCCCCAAGAGGCATACCTTGGGATCTACTGGTAATGATATTTTGAAAACAGAGTTAACCATGTTCCCCACTTCATTCCAATATAGGTGTAACTTGGCGCATCTCCACAGGAGGTGAATGAGGTCCCTGTGGTCTCGCTTGCATCTAGTACAGGTACCCTCTGTCTGTAGCCCCATCAGCTGTAGCCTATGTGGTGTGTGATACACCCTTAAAATGATGTACAATTGGGTGAGCCGTTGGGCCACGTTCAGTGAACATACACCCACCCCCTGGAATATCTCCTCCCATTCATCCCCATCCATTTGGCCTACATCTCTCTCCCAGCGTTCCCTTACCTTCAGGGGGTGCTGCCCCAAGAAGTATTGCATAAGAGTGTTGTAACTGTGAGAGATAAAGCCCTTCGAGGTCACTGCATCCCTAATGAGGCCGAACACAAGAGTAGGAGACAGGTGCCATTCAGAAGATCTGCTTTGTGCTCTGACCGCATGTCGAAGTTGCAGATACTGGAAGAACATTGAGGCTGGCAGGTCGAATTCCGCCTGCAAATCCCCAAATGTCCTAAGAGTACCATTCCGAAAGATTTGCTTAACATGTGTGAACCCGTGTGTTATCCATCTAGCCCCTCCCTGCAGCTTGGCCAGTTCCGAGTACGTTCCGTTATGCCAAAGGGGGCTATACTCCGTGTACCCTTCGGCCTGTTGTATATATTTGCATTTGTTCCATACTTTTTGGATTAGGTTGTAAGTGGGATATTTTTTATTAGGCTTGGCAAATGCCAGGGCCTCCAATGCCTGGGGAATGGGGCCTGCATCCACTGTGTGGTTCATGAGTGCTTGGGAAGAGCCAGCCGGCTCAATTCCAAAGCTCCCCACCAGGTGCTGTAGTTGGGCTGCTAGGTAGTACAACCACGGGTTGGGCAGTGCCAACCCGCCATCGTCCTTAGGTCGCTGAAGATATTCCAGTTTTATCCTTGAGGGTTTATTTTTCCATATTAAGACGCGAAAGATGGAATTAATCATCCTAAAAGTCTTTAAAGGGACCACTACCGGGGCATTGTGAAGACAGTAGAGTAATTGGGGCATAAGGATCATCTTCACCAAATTTACTTTGCCTGCCACTGACATGTGAAGGCCGTTCCATGTCTTAACCCTCTCTCTAAACCTCTGCAACAGGGGCGAAATATTCAGGCGACCGAAGTCCCTCAGATTAGAAGTGATCTGGATCCCCAGATATCTAAAGGAGGAAGTGACTGGGATAGGGCACGAGGGGGCCACTGTCTGTGTGGCATCCCCGTCTAACAGTAACAGGGCAGATTTCGACCAGTTAATTTGTAGGCCCGAGAAGACTCCAAATTTGGTGATGGATGCCATGGCCTCCCGCAAGGATTCATCAGTATCTCCCAGCATAAGCAGGGTGTCATCAGCGTAAAGCATTATCTTCTCCTGCAGGAGACCATAGCAAAATCCTACGATGCGTTCATTAGCCCGTATTTCCATGGCCAGTGGCTCAATAGCCAGTGCAAAGAGCAGAGGGGACAACGGGCAACCCTGCCTCGTCCCCCTCCTCAATGCAAAATCCTGTTATAGAAAACCGAAGGCCCGAATGGCAGCCTCAGGTCCACTATACAGAAGGCGTACCCACGCTATATATGTGTCACCAAATCCAAATCGTTCCAGCACCGCCCACAGGTATGTCCAATCAATACTGTCAAATGCCTTCGTGGCATCCAGGGACAGTAAAGCCCTGCTTCCCGGATTATCCGCATCAGATTGCATATTCAAAAATAGCCGCCGTATGTTAATGGCTGTGGATTTATTCGGCATAAACCCTGCCTGGTCATCATGTATAAGGGAAGCTATAACCTTATTAAGTCGCATTGCTAATACTTTCGCAAGGATTTTAATATCGCATTGTAGTAAGGAGATTGGTCTTTATGATCCCGGTTCAACTGGGTCTTTACCCGGTTTAAGTCTCAGTACAATATTAGCTTTTGCCATAGAGGGTGGGAGTACTCCCGCCTCTAAGGCTGCATTAAACACCTTTAATAAATGTGGTAGCAGTACCTCCGCATGCTGCTTGTAAACTTCCATGGGAATCCCATCCTCCCCCGGTGCCTTACAATTAGGGAACAGGCCCACTGCCGCCTGCAATTCCTCCACCGTAAGAGGTGTATCCATCTCCTCCCTCTGCCCCTCACTGAGCCTAGGGAAGGTTAACCCCTGCAAGTACCGGTCCAGATCCACCCGCTCATAGGCGGATCCGGGGCGATACAATTCCTCATAGAACCCAGCTAGTTCCTTCATGACAAGTTCCGGAGATCTGACCAGTGGCCCAGCTTTGGACTTAATAGCCCCTATGGTCGGAGACCTCTGTTGGGCGTTCGCTATTCTAGCCAGCATACGCCCCGTCTTTTCCCCCTCCTCAAAAAAGGCCTGTTTGGAGAAAAAGCGTTTCTTCTCCGCGGTGGAGGATAGCACCCGCCCATACGCTGACTGGGCAGCTTGCCACTCCTCCCTCGCCGAGTCAGAGGGGTCCAAGACAAAGCGGTGTTCAAGGTTCTTCACCCTATTCTCTAATTCCACCACAAGAGCAGAGGAAGCTCTTTTAACTTTAGTAATTTCAGTAGTCAAAATCCCTCTCAAAAATGCCTTAAAGTCCTCCCATTGCTGTAAACAGGAACCCTCGGGGTCCTGGGCGGCGAAAAACCCAAACACGCTCTCTTCTACATATTCGGGGGATTTAAATAGTTTCAACCAAAACGTGTTAAATTTCCACGGTACTTTTGGGAGCCCCACCTGTTGCGAAACCACCAGGTGCACTATCAGTGGGGAATGATCCGACACAGTTCGGGGTCTATATTCCAGAGTGGATACATATTGTAGCATGTGTGTGTTTCCCACCGCTAAGTCAATCCTGGACAGACTGCCGTGCGATTTGGAAAAACATGAATATTGTCTAACCCCCGGGTGACGATGTCGCCAAACATCCACCCAGCCCACCTCTTGCAACAACCGCGCCAGGGGGGTACCCCTGGAGAGGGCAGAGGCTCCTGCGGCCGGGTGTCTATCCAGCGAGAGGTCTAAACAGCAATTAAAATCCCCTACCACCAGCAGCGGCACCTCCGGCCTACCATCCACATAGGATATCAAAGCCCTCAGCACCGCCGCCGTGAAAGGGGGGGGAACATAAACTCCAGCAATTACACATGTTAACGCTCCCAATCTGCAATGTAAAAACATGAATCGACCCTCTGGATCAATTAAGCTGTCCATCTCTTGGTAGTCCAATGAGCCATGTATCAAGACACTCACCCCCCTAGAGTACGAGGTGTGAGTGGAGTGATAAGCTCTAGCCACCCAGTTATATTGCAGGCACCTCACTGTCTCCTGTGTCAAATGCGTCTCCTGGAAACAGAAAATACCATGGTGAAACTTTTTAAGGCACATACGTATCATAGTTCTCTTGAGGGGAGAGTGCAGTCCCCGCACATTCCACGATACTATAGGCACCCCAGCCATTTGACAAAGTTAAACATAGGAACTGGCCTGTAAAGCATCACCCGGCCCTGAGGCCTGGTATTACTGGAACTAGGGATCCGGTCATAATTGAGTGCATGTGGTTCAGCTGTAGTGCCCACCTGAGAAGCATTGCTGTTATACCGTGCAGTAAAAAACTGAAAGTACAGAAGAAAAAAAAAAGGGGAAAATTGAGGAAGCAACAGGCAGTCCTCAATGTTACTATAGAACCATTACCTGCCAACAGGGCAGGACAACCATATACCCCCGGAAACGCACTCAGGGGGTTTCCCAAATTCACCATTTGTAAATCCACGCTAACGATTTCTGAAGCTCTTGCCTTGATATAATGCAGGATACTGTCTCTCAGCCAGGGTCTGTCCGGATAAGATCAGTACAAGTTCCCCATAGTGTATCAAAGTGCCTCAGGAATTAAGACAGGATCCATTAACTCTTGCAGGTTATTCCACCACCCTCAATCCTCGTCCCCCTCTGGTCACGCTGCCTCAGGGCCTGCTCGTTGCGGTCCAGCCAGGTGGCTGCATCTTTGGCCAAATCAAAAAACTGTGCTTGGCCCCGTACTATCACACAGAGCTTAGCCGGGTACAACATGGCATAAGGAAGCTGTAACTGTCGGAGCCTGCGCTTCACATCAAAGAATTTTGCCCGCCGTCTCTGCACCTCAGCCGAGAAGTCAGGATAGAAGGATATTCTGGCACCATTATGCTGTATGTTAGCCTTTTCCCGGGCAAGCCGGAGCACTGTTTCTCTGTCCCTATAGTGTAGTAGTCTTGCTAGTATAGGTCTGGGGGCCCCCCCAGGTTGGAATGGGCGAGATGGTACCCTGTGGGCGCGCTCCACCGCAAACATAGGAGAAAAAGCAGTCTTTCCAAATATATCCAGCAACCAGCCTTCCACATACGCTGTGGGATCCCTGCCCTCCACCTTCTCAGGGAGACCCACGATGCGCACATTATTCCTCCTTAGGCGGTTCTCAAAATCTTCAGCTCTGTCAATAGCCTCCATTGCAAGTCTATAGGCAGCTTTAGCATCTCTCTCAATGGGGGGTAATATATCCTCAATTTCGCTCACTCTACTTTCTTCCCGCATTTTTTTGCAAATCATGTTGCAGCAGCGACAGTTCCTCTCTCATGGAGGCTACCGAGGCATTGCCAATATTAACGGCTCTGAGGATATCTGCCAGTGTAGGCTGAACAAGTCCTGAGGTGTCCTGTTCACCCCCCCTGTGTGTCCCAGAGTCAGAGGAATCAGTCTCATCATTCTCACAGTTTGCAGCCAAGATGGCCGCCCCAGCCTGCATGTCTTGTGAAGCAGGCTCTGTGCGCTGTGAATGTCCAGCCTCCTCTGCCCCCATCAGCCCATTCATCTTCTGGGTGTAATACACCATATCTTTAGGAGTGTCCTTACCCTGAGCCTTGGGTTGCCTCTGACCTTTAGGTGCCATCTCAGTCCCCCTGTCAGCTCCGCGTGGTGTCCCCCTCACTGCAGACGCTGCGACGCCATCTTGGAAATCGGGACCCATTACAACAAGCGTTTTCAGGGTCATTCCTCTGGTGCAGAGGGCTGGTGGAGGTTCCCCTGTTATCCCGGGGTCAGCAGCTTGCAGCATATATCCGCAGAATGTCGGTAGTGTGGCTGAGGGAGGATCAGTAACGGATCAAGCTCGGGAGCTGTGAGAGCTGTGTCCTCTCACATGCCGGTCCAGGCCACGCCCCCCACACTTTGCACTTGTAGTTTGCACTTGTAGTGCAATGTGGATTTGCTTTTAGCAAAGAACCCCCACAATGTTCAGCTCATTGACTTTTGCAAATAATTATAATTTTCTTTTTATTACTCTCATTATGCCCCTATCATTTTGCATTCATCTCCCAAACTTTTTTGCCCACTACTGTCTATTGCTATGTCAAACACTTTTTCTTGATTGACTAAATTTGTTCACATCTTAACATCTATTTTACATCATTCATTTTTTCACAAAAAATGTTTAGAAAATACTATACCTGGCTCCATACGGACAGATCTGGGTCTTCATCCAAGATGGAAGGCTCCTCCTGATCCTGAGAAGGATCATCTTGGCTGGAGGGAAGGCTGGAGGGAAGGCTGGAGGGAAGGCTGGAGGGAAGGCTGGAAAGTGATTCCCTTGGTGTAATGTGGTCATTCAGAAAGGCCAACCTGTCGTAGTACCACAAATGTGGGACATATACCTCCCCTGCTGCTGCTCCTGACCTCTGAGAAGCCAGGACCCGATTGCGCGCAGTCCTATATGTGCCTCTCAAGGTCCCAATTTTGGTGTCCAGCTGCTCAATGGTTGCATTGGGCATCCTGGTGTACACAAAAGGGAGCAGGCTCTCCAGCGCTGCTTTCCTTACCCCTTTTTTTTGTGCTGTGGATTTTTGGTCTCCCACAGAGCGGGCAGCTCCCTTAAGCGATCAATAAACTCTGACAGGAATTCTTTTTTGAGAAAAGCATTAATTTCTTCTGCAAGACAAAACACCAGACAAAAATACAAATGTCAATCGCACTCTAAACTCGAGCAATCTTTATGCCCATATATGCCTCTTCAATCTCTATGCAGTATAGGCCACTGATGTACCAAGTAATAAATCATACCTTCAGTCTTACGTTCGGCGCTCTTAACTCCTTCCTCCGCACACAGAACGTAGGTACATCACATGTGTGTTAGCTTTATATACACTATGCATGCGTGACACACGTCGTTCCGCCCATGACATTCTTTCTCGATGTTTCCCAACCCCTTCTCTTTCGGCGCGCAGGCGACATGGCGGAGTCACAGCAGGTGTCTGTGAATTCAGAGATTTCTAATGAGGAGACAAGCCAAGAGTGGGAAACGTCACGAACAAGGAGGCACTACAAGGCATCTAATATGTCCTTTGTGGAGATGGCGGAGATGGTGTCCATATTGAACAATTCTGATTATGATGAAAAGCATGGGCCGTATTCCCACCCTAATCTTTGGAAGGACCAAATTATGAAGCAAGTAGTGAAAAGTCTGAAGAAGAATTTCGGTGTGAAAAGATCAAAGAAGCAGCTCAGAAAGAGGTGGTCTGACCTCAAACTGAGGGAGCCGGAGCAGTTAAGGAGCATTAACAGAATGCTTAAAAAAAGTAAGTACTTCTCCTGTGTCCCTATTGTTATATTTCACAACTTGCATGTTGCTCCATGTTTTTTTTTTTTTTATATTTTACATTCTAAAATTACATCTTCTCCAATTTAGTGGGCACAGTAATCGGTCGATACAGACACATCATTTGCACACTGCATACGATGATTTGTCAATATCCGTGTTTTATTTTTATTTTTTAAATGTCTGTTTAGATTCCATAAATGTTATGACATTGTTGTCTAGATGATGTGTTTGTAACTAGAATGAAATGCAAACTTGAATCAATGTAAAGGAGAGGACACTCAGCAGTTGTTTACATATCTGCACTCACAGGAGCACTATAGTGTGGGCCACCAGAACAACCTTTTTAGGGTGTCCAACACAGGTGCTACAGTTGGTACTGGGGGAGGGGGGCCCATGTGAGAAAATTGTCACAAAAAGGACAGTGTTCCAGCTTTGTTAAGTTCTAAAATCTGTTCTTCAGCTTGGAACTGTGCCAAAACAGACAAGTGTACCCCACCTGCAAGCAATGTTTCATATTCCTAGTTATGACTTCATATATGTGTGTGTGTTAAGTGTACCATTTGTTTGATTATCATAGGGGAGAGAAGACTGGGAGGACACCACTCCTCGGAGCCCAGGAACCCCACACCTTCTAAAGAACCCTAACCTCCCCAACAAGCCCAACCTGAGGAGGTGGAGGAAGTAGAATTGGATAAAGGAGAGGTGGAGAAAGGAGAATTGGAGGAAGGAGAGGTGGATGAGGTGGTGGAACTTGTCACTACAACAGGTCAGTATCTGTCACCACAGCTTCAGGTAAGAGATGTAGGCCTGGAGATTTTTATTATTTTTATTTTTTTTAGGGGATGTACATGTTGCTGAAATTCCACGATTCTCCAGTGATAGTGCACAAAGAATCATCCAACAAATAATGGATTGTAGCACTCAACTGGACTTCATGAAGAAAAGGATGAATGCTATGGAGAATACATTTAAGGACATCATTGATGTGTTGGGGTGAATAGAATAAAAACCCCCTTTTTTTCAACGTTTTTTTTCTCTTTTGTAGCACTTTTTCTAAAACTCAAATTTGGAAGATGCACACAGTGGGTCAACATGTGTTATCTGCCATCACAGGATCTCCATGTACGTGTTTTGGGGGTGCAACCTCTTCCTCACAACGCAAGTAGGTGAAAGGAAGAAGGGGTTGCCACCCCAAAACATGTTGATTGATCCCTCATGATGGCGGGTAGCACATGTTGACAATAGGGATGAGGAAGTAAATAACCTATTTTACCCACCCTAAAATTGTGTGCATCTTCAAATTTTGTCTTGTTCAGGGGTGACAACACTCCATCTTTAATGAAGGGCAGATAGACATTTGTTTAAAAAAAGAAGGTCTGAGATCTTGCCTAGACTAGAGGTTTACATTGTTGTATTTTGAGGTATGTTGAGGAGAGTTTTGTAATTTCCGTTTTCAAAAAAATTGCCTTGTTAGGTGAAAACCAAAAATTGTGTTGCAAAAATGTAGAGACACAAAAAATGTTCAAAAGACCATATGTGTGATTGTGCGAAATACAAGAAAAAAAAAAAAAAGTGTGGCTGCTCTTTTTTTTAACCACTATAACCTTTTTTGGGTTTAGTTTTGTTGTTAGCAGTGAAATGTTTTGTGTTTACTAAGGAAAATACACTTGGCACTACAAGTACACTTTGAAAAAGTAGCAGACAGCTAAAATATAAACAAACCAAAACTACAAAATGAAAGTTCAGATATTTATTTTTTATTTTTTTGGGTAAATATAAAAAACTATGAAAGATTGTCTGGCATTGGAATGGCCCCCCTACCCACGAAACAGTCCACATAGTTCTGCCGGATTGCACAGGCACTTTGGGGGGGGGCAAACCAGCATGGACATGTTCGAGGCCCAGCAGGGCATTGTCTGCAGCAAGTCCGGCCTCGGGCCCAACTGTGGCCATATAAGTAGTCGATTTCTTGCGCAAAAAATTGTGCAGAACACAGCAACAAAAAATTATACAGTTCAATTTGTACTCCGCCATGTTAATACTAGTTAAAAATAGACGGAACCGGCTGGCCATTATCCCGAAGGCATTCTCTACAACTCTTCGGGCTCTGGCCAGCCGGTAGTTGAAGACCCTCCTCTCTGGGGTGAGGGTCCTCTGGGGGAAAGGCCTCATGAGATGCCGACCCAGGCCAAAGGCTTCATAAGCCAAAAAGACAAAGGGGAGTCCTTCCACATTCCCTGCATCCGGTGGCAATGCAAGGTCATCAGTCTGTAGACGAAGAGCAAACTCCATCTGTGCGAAGGCTCCCCCATCGGACATCCGGCCATTCTTCCCTACATCCACATAGAGGAATTCATACTGTGCTGACACCACCGCCATCAGCACGATACTATGAAACCCCTTGTAGTTATAAAAAAAGGAGCCCGAACGGGGTGGTGGCATGATGCGGACGTGATTTCCGTCAATGGCTCCACCGCAGTTGGGGAAGTCTCACCGCCTGGAAAACTCCAATGCCACAGTCTGCCATTCCTGTGGCGTGGAAGGAAGCTAGGGAATCAAACAAGATACAAAAATATTAGTACTTTTGCAAATAACATTGCAAGCAGATTATACAAAAACATTCGTGGCCAACATAAGTATAACATTTTGTTTAAGGATTATTTAAAATTGAAAATAAAATGCACAATTCTCACATTGCTCACCCCCTTCTGATGGCCTATTTCTTTGGGGGGGCTAGATGAGTTTGGGACTCCCCCAAAAATCACATTCTGGAAAATGTCGATACCATTTGAGGGGGGTGGGGGACTACAATAGACATGAAAAAATACATTGTTAACAGACTAGGCTAGATGTGTTTGGGCCCAGGAGAGCATGCTGGAGAGGTAAGTGAAGGGAAAAATGCATGTAGGCCAAAAAAAGACTTAAACAATTACAGCATGCATGGGGACAAAGGGGACATTCTCAGCATATTACAATCATGCTAATTAGGGAAGGATGAAAGAAGTACAATACATTATCATACATGAAATAGATAGAATGTGATATTAAATGCGAAAATTTACCCTCATATAGTCATCCTGCAGGACTTGGATGATGGCAGAACAGGTCTCTGGGATTATGACGCCCAGAGCCTGGGGTGAGATGCCTGTGGTGAACTTCAGGTCCTGCAGACTTCTCCCTGTCGCCAGGTAGCGCAACGTGGCGATGAGCCTCTGCTCAGCACTGATGGCTTACCGCATAACGGTGTCCTGCCTGGTGATATAGGGGGACACCAAATCCAACAGATGCTGAAAAACAGGGTCAGACATCCGAAGAAAATTCTCCACGATCTCCCACAGCAGAGGCATGTGAGAGAATTGGTCCCGCTGGAGCAACCAATTCTTGGTCCATGAACTCCTCCTCACCCTGTTCATAGACTCGTCTTGGTCCAAGACAAGAAGACCAACAGAAACACAAAGTCGATGCACAACACGATCTCTACGATGAGAAAGTATCCGCAACATGGCTAAAAAACGGTCGTCTGATCAGAACAAACTAAACAGAACGCACTGAAGTACAGCAAGGCCTATGAAGAATGACCTGAAAATCAGAAACGAGTGGGCAAGAACGCACTGCAAAACCGATACGACCTGACTACTCGCCCTGAAAGACAAGATACGAACCCACAAGCACCAACTGAACCGCAGAAAACTAACTGAAAGCACAAAGTCTGAAAAGCGCGAATCGTCTCTTCCCAAACTTTAACTAACACGCGGCAACACGAGATTAGCAAAAGCAGCCCAAGGGAGGACGCCATGAGAATGGAACTTCCCCTTTATACTGCCGTCGTACGTGTTGTACGTCACCGCGGTTTTAGACCGACGAGATTTTGGATTGACAGTGTGTATGCAAGGAAAGCTTCACAAGAATCTCGTCAAGCTTGACAAGAAACCCGTCGAGAAAAACAACGTTTTTTTGCGACGAGAAACTCGGCCGTGTGTATGAGGCTTAAGTGGCGAGTGAGCCCGAGTAACCTGTAGCGCAGAGACAGGCAATTAAACTGAACACTCAGGGCTGGTGTACCCACAGACCGTGGTGGGTGATCGTATAGGTGTAATGAATGAACGTGCATCGTATGACGTATGGTATACGGGCGAGAAGATTGTGGTCAACAATCATTTAACAAATGAAACCTCAGCCCGTATGGATCTGTAGACATGACAGATCCCAAAATGTGTGCCCTAGCTAACTAACCCAGGTACAAACATGGACAAAGATACAATGATACAGGGTAACCAACGAAGATGAGAACAGCTACCGGAGCATGCCGTGACTGGACCACAACGTCCCTCTGAAAAGCTAAGACTGAAATGTAGCAATGGAAATGCTGAGACTGAACGCTGAGGCGGAAGCGCTACGACAGAAATCTTGGGGCAGAAACGCAAGGACAGAAATGCTGAGACCGAAACGTTTGAGGCAGAAATGTAAAGACGGAAAATGCTAAGACTGCAACGCTGAGGCAGAAACGCAATGAGACAAATCCTGGGGGCAGAACGCTATGACAGAAGTGCTGAAACTGAACGCTGAGGCAAAAACGCAATGCCAGAATCCTGGGGCAGAACGCTGAGCAGAAATGCCATGACAGAAAAACCGGGGCAGATACGCTACGACGGAAATGCTGAGACTGGATGCCGAGACAGAAATACTGGGGCAGAATGCTACGACGGAAATGCAACAACAGAAATCCTGGGGCAGAGACGCTATGACAGAAATCCTGGGGCAGAGACGCTATGACAGAAAACTGGGGCAGAGACACTATGACAGAAATCCTGGGGCAGAAAAAGCAGACAGAAATCCTGGGGCAGCAAACGCAGACAGAAATCCTGGGGCAGCAAACGCAGACAGAAATCCTGGGGCAACAAACGCAGACAGAAATCCTGGGGCAACAAACGCAGACAGAAACCCGGAGGCAGGAAAACGCTACGACAGAAATACTTGGGCAGAAACGCTAACAGAAATACTGAGGCAGAAATGCTATGACTGAATGCTGGGGCAGAACGCTATGACAGGAACGCTATGACAGGAACGCTGGGGCAGAAACGCCATGACAGGAACGCTGGGGCAGAAACGCCATGACAGGAACGCTGGGGCAGAAACGCCATGACAGGAACGCTGGGGCAGAAACGCCATGACAGGAACGCTGGGGCAGAAATGCCATGACAGGAACGCCGGGCAGGACGCCATGACAGGAACGCCGGGGCAGAAACGCCATGACAGGAATGCCGGGGCAGAAACGCAATGACAGAAATACCGGGGCAGAAACGCAATGACAGAAATGCTGGGGCAGAAACGCAATGACAGAAATGCCGGGGCAGAAAGCAGTAACAGAAATGCTGGGGGCAGAAATGCAATTACAGAAATGCTGGGGCAAAATGAAATAACAGAAAAGCTGGGCAGAAAATGAAATGACAGAAATGCTGGGGTAGAAACGAAATAACAGAAAGCTGGGGCAGAAAATGCTGGGGCAGAAACGCAATAACAGAAATGCTGGGGCAGAAACGCAACGACAGAAATCCTGGGGCAGAAACGCAATGATAGAAAAAAACTGTGACAAAAATGCTGACACTCAGACAGAAAAACGAGACTGAAACGAGGAGACTGAAATGAGGAGACTGAAACGCAGAGACTGAAACGCAGAGACTGACACGCAGAGACTGAAACGCAGAGATCGAATGCTACGACAAAAAACATGTATCACAAGCAACCGCCAAACTGACCCGAGGAGACGTGGGTGGACAGCCCCCCCCCTCATTCTGCCAGCGTGTGACCCCTGGAGGAATGGTGGACAACCCCCCCAGCGCTGCCAGTGGGACCGGTGGAAGGATGGACAGTGCGACCCCGGAAGAAATCGGTGGACAGCCCCCCCCTCTCGCTGCCAGCGTGAGACCTCTTGAGGAATGGACAACCCCCCCAGCTGCCAGCGGGACCCATGGATGGATGGACAGCCCCCCCCCCCGTGGCCAGAGCGACCCCGGAAGAAACGTGGAGCCAGGGTGAGGAACCGGGATGTATGCGGGTGACCCCTCCATGATGCCCGGCGAGGGTTCCAGGGCGGTTACTGGCGTGTGAGTGGCAAGTGGGTGGGTGGAGGAAGGACAGCCCCCCCCCGCAGCCCCCCGGCATGAACGCCGGGAGAACTGGCGGGCGACCCCTATGCTGGAAGGAACACAGGATGACAGGGAGAAGCGGCAGCGCCCCCCCTCCCGACCATGCGGGTTTGAGCCCAGCAAGGTAGGTGGATGGATGGATGGATGGACGGACGACACCGCGAGAGCACCGTGGGAAGCAGGCGGAGGCACCCCAGATGCCAGACGGAGCCCTGCGGAAGTGGGTGGGTGGAGGATGGTCAGCAAGGAAAGGTGGATGCTGGAAGGACAACGAGACACCCCCCCTGGAGCCGGGAGAAGCGGACGGGCGGCCCCCACGAAGCTGGATGGAACATGGGGCTGAAAAGGGAGGACGGGCGGGGCGGCCCCCCAAAGCTAATGGAACCCAGGGATGGAAGGGGGGACAGGCTGGCGGTCCCCCGATGGTGCCCGGGAGGAGAACGAAACCATGCAGCGGCCGACCGCCGTGCTGAAAGGAGGCCGGAAATGACGTGCGTCGGCCGCGTCACCCAGAAGCGACGGCAACCCAGACCCGACAGGGGAGAAGGCTTAAGTAGCCCTCTCAGCCTCCTCCCACAAATACAGGCTGGTCTGAAGCCAGCCTTACACCTAAATGTGAACATCTTCATTGATCATGTTGATCACATTTGGCTGCTATATATTTCAATTATTATTATCATGATAGTCACACAGTGCAAGTGCTTTAAGCCACACCACCTGTACTGTGTGTGTAATTATCATGATAATGATGATGGGACAGTGAAATGCATCCTTGGCACTCATTTAGGGCTCATTTACACAAGGCACAGACATCCATCTCCCATGCAGAGAGTGTGATTGTGATTGTGCCAGTAAAAGTCTCTGCATGAGACATGGGTGCCTGTGCCCTGCGTGATTGTGCCCTTACACTTGTGTTTGGGAGGGTGGTAAAAATGTCATGTGTGTCTTTTTACTGTCCCCCACCACTTCCCCTTATTTTGCAAATCAGCCAAGGGTGGATAATATATGCTGTGGCCATTAAGCGAGCGTTTTGCACAGCAAACATTATCCCTGCTGCATTCAACCACAGCCCTCCCCTGTTCGCCCAAGCTCTCCCATTCCATCCTGTCGGATTGGCAGTGCACAAAGGAGGAACATCAGTTTCTCCCTCTCCTCTGTGACAACTAAGGCCATAAGTTATGAAGATTTCATTACTTCCAGTATCAGGGGTTTAATAAACCACAGATTTCTCCATAAAGAGGATATGTCACTACCCAAGGTATCACAAGGGATAAAATAAATATCACTTGAAGACAGCTGAATTATTTTTCGAGGTTGGGGCAGAGTCAGGGATGGGCCTAGGGGTGGGGTTAGGGGCCCCATCAGGTAGGCTGTAGGGAGCCCCATGATATCTAACAGCGGCCCTGGTCTCTGGTAAGGGGGGAGTGGGGGCACAGACTCTGGCAGTGGCTGTGTATGTGCAGCACTGCAGCAGGCAGGGAGAGAGGGTGTCCTCTTGAATATCAGTGCAGTCATCATTCTCAGTCACACTGTGTGTGAGGGGCACCGGGGAGCAGCAGAGAAATAAGAGCACAGCCTACTATGCTGGAATTTGTAGTCCCATGGAGGTGGGGAAATGCTCACACATACTGGGAAGGGGGGGGCTAGTCATATAAAAGTAAAAAGCTCTGTGCTGTTAGGGGGCTGCCATGGCTGACCTGACCCCTGTCTAGAAATACTTATTGTCTGGCACACTGCTTTAAGGGGGAACTCTGCAGACTCTGGGGTAAAGGGGATCGCTGATGTAAGTGGGATCTCTGGACTTTGTGGTAACCAGAGACCCCCTCACATCCCAGTCCGCAGAAATCCCATAGAGTTCCCAGAGAGCCCCCTCTCTGACACAAAGGGGGGAACTGTGATATAAGATGTAATGCTATTGACTCTGGTGTAAGGGGTAATTAAAGAGCTTGACTTGTTGTTTTGTTAGCTGTTTTTTTTGTTAAGGTTATCTGAAAGATGGGTTTCAAATGTTTTAACAGGGGTTTTGACAGGGGCGCAGTTTCAGTGCTTGCCATAGGCGCAATTTTCACTAAATACGCATCTGCACTGGACCAAAGGGTAACCTCCTTCCAATCCTCCAGCAGTGCCCTCCAGTGATCCCAGACAGATCTTCCCCCTCAGAATGCTGATCAGAGTGTTCTGAAGAGCTGACTAACTTCCATTCTAACTCCCTCCTCAGCTGGACTCCTCTCCAGGAAAAGACCACTTCCTGTATGCTCCACCTAATATAAATACCCTTCCCAGCATGCATAGGGACCCCTATGCTTCTAATTGGCTGAGATTGCATCCATATTCATGCTGCTGGTTTGCATTAGTCACTCCTAGGGATGGATCCCGATGTTCAAATCAAACGTAAATTCAACTCGAACATCAGGTGTTTGTTTGTTCGCAAACTAACTGAACATATGGGGCGTTTGCAGCAAATTTGAGCACAGCAGAGTGCCCCATAATGCACTGCGAGATCGCAGTGCATTGACGGCTGCTGATTGGCCAAAGCATGCACCTGACGTGCATGCTTTGGCCAATCACAGCGCAATCTGCTGTGAGAGCCATGATTGACCAAAGGCAGGGTGCTTTTGGCCAATCATGGCTCAGTCGGCTAAGTCCACGCCCCAAACTATATATATTCTACGCTGATTGCACTGTATATATGTATAAAGTGCAGGCAGTCTAGTGTATATATATATATATATATATATATATATATATATATATATAGTTCAGTCTGTGTACACTTTATAATACAGTGCATTAAAGTGGTTAAAGGGAACCCTATGACAGAATCAGGAAAAAAAATGGCATGGGGTCCCTCCCAAAATCCATACCAGGCCCTTCGGGTTTGGTATAGATGTTTAGGGGAACTCTATGCCAAAATAAAAAACAGCATGCGGTTTCCCCAAATCCATACCAGGCCCTTATCCGAGCAAGCAGCCCGGCAGGCCAGGAAAGGGGGGGGATGAGCGAGAGCCCCCGTCCACTGAACCATACCAGGCCGCTTGCCCTCAACATAGGGAGGTAAAGAGCCTCTTCCCGACAACCCTGGCCATTGGTTGTCGGGTCTGCGGGTGGGAGGCTTATCAGAATCTGGAAGCCCCCTTTAACAAGGGGGTCCCCAGATCCTGTCCCCCCCATGTGAATGGGTATTGGGTACATTGTACCCCTACCCATTTACCAAAATAAGTGTCAAAGTAAAAACCACAACAGACAGTTTTTGACAATTCCTTTATTAAAAAACATGTCCTGCGATGTCCATCGATCTTCAATCACGCCACCCGACGGAGCCAAAAAATAGAAAAAAAAAACAAACTCTGCCTCGATGGGAGGCCTCCCGGCGACTTCTGTCTCTTGGCTGTGACAAATGTTATATAGGCAAGGGCGGGGCGACCTGGTGACGTAGCAGAGTGACCCCGCCCCCTGCTGACGTTATGTGACATTTTGCTGCGGCACTGTTCTACACATTACACAGATGCGCCACTTTACAGGCCGACTAAGGGGACACCCCAGGCACAATATTTTAAGGAATACTGTATTTCATTTTTATTGTTTCACTTTAAGCATTATTAAAATCACTACTCCTGAAAAAATGGTTGTTTTAAAAACTTTTTTTGCATTGATACATGTCCGCTAGGGCAGTACCCGGGTCCCCATACACTTTTTATGGCAATAACTTGCATATAAGCCTTTTAAAGGAGCACTTTTGATTTTTCATGTTCGTGTCCCGTAGACTTTAATAGGGTTTGCATATTTTCTCACACTTTTTGACTGCTCGCATGTTCTGGTGCGTACCGAACCTGGGGGGGGGGGGGGGTTCGGCCCATCCCTAGTCACTCCTATTTATCCAGAACTTTACAATGTTGCGTGGATACAGAGGAGCCAATACAGATACAGCAGCACTGTGAAAAACACAGGACTTTCTAGCTAAGCAGTGTCATTTTCCTGTTAACGACCCCTGCTTAACTGGATGCTAACAGTACACTAACCTACCTACATCCTAGCAACCTACCTAGGAGGATGACACACATGAGTCTCAATGACTTTTGGGTACAAGTTAGGCACTGGATTTTCAAACAGAAGGACATCCAAATGCCAGTAGAGGCTTCTGCCTTTCTCTTTCACTTAACTCCCATGTCGTTGAAGCACTACAAGTGTTCCCTATTGCTAAATTTTTTTGAATGCTGCAAAGGCGTGCATTCTATTATATGGGGACCAAAGTGCAGCACCACCAATAAGTCTGTGGTTTACTAAGGTAAATGAAATACAGCAAATGAAAGCACTTAGTCATGCACCATCTAATTAGGCCTAGAATACAAATACATGTAGAGGTCACATATAGTGTGAGGTAGAGATGATGGGGTTAATATGTCGGATAAGAGAGGTTAAGGAGATTATGTGACCTGTGTGTTGTGATGTTGAAAGGGTTAAAAAAAATCCTACAATCACTTACAAGCCCCTGAAGGAATTAATCATCTGCTGCTGATCCCTTCATTTACACATTTTTTGTGATAAATACAACAGAGGAAGGAGAGGGCTCTCAGATGTAAATATTATAGTGTTTACATTTGTGATCGTTGTGATTGCTTATCATAGCTATCACAATTTATAGAGTAAGTCAGATCGGCTCTGTACTTCTGTGTGTGATTTGGGCCATCCAGTAATGATTCAGATCACAGCCAGTAACAGGAGCAATCAGGGGAGGGCTGGTAGCCTTGGGCCTGGGGGGGCAAGTCCAGTCAAGTGGCCCACTGAACTGCTGAATCAGCTCACCATCCATGGCCTACCTGGTTTTTCATGCAGCCTCACCAGTGCTTATCAGTGCAGCCAACTCCAGTGCCCATCAATGAAGCCTGATCACTGGGGCAGGTTACATGGGGTGTATGGTGGGGGAGATGGGGGGTCAGCTAGGGGTGTCAGGGTCTCTCACCTCAGTGATCTCAGCTCAGCAGGTCCTTGCACGCCACAGTCTCCTGGGGGGGGGGTAACGCTCCTGATCCTGGGGTCAAGTTTCAGCCAGCGCCCAGCCCTGCAGCCCTGCGTCCCAACTCCCTGGCATGCCCTGCCTCTGTCTGCTTCCAAGAATCCGGTCCCAGGGAGTTGTAGTTTCCTCTGCGTTGCTGTGTTTTCCACCCAGCGGAAGCTTGAGCGAGGACTACAACTCCCGGAATGCAACAGCTAGTGGTCTCCGCCATGGTCGTGCCCCCGGCCCGACTTCCTAGACCAGAATAAAAAATAAAATGGTAGCGGGCAGCGGCTGCCGGCCATTTTGAACATAAGTTAGGGCGGCCTGGGAGGCAATTGCCACCCTGCCTCCTGGCCCAGCCCTCCCCTGGGAGTAATGACTACCTGTTCCTTAAGTCTGCAGTGCCATTTGTAAACAGCACTGCACGAATACACATCCACCACTCCACCATTTTTAACCACTTTCTTTCCCTTCACCGTTAAAAAAAGTGTAGGGACTTCAAGTAGGTAAAACAAACTTGTGAGCTTGGCACTATTTTTTTAAATCTAGGCTTTGGCTGTAGCTCCATCCAATTACTTCACTAAACCCTGATATATCAATAAAGCTTACCTGTCACCTTCTCATGCTATCACATAGGGGACTTGTAAACAGCAATGTGAGGTATCTCTGCAAATGTTGGCATGAGAACAATAATTCTAGAACCATCCCTGATAACCTGTAATGGCTTTTAAAGTATCACCTATGGACGATGTTGGGTACTGTCGTTTTTTGCCAATTCACAGTGAAATTTTAAGGCTTGACATGTTTGCTATATACTGTATTTACTTGATGCAACTCCATCTTTTATATTTTACCAATACATTTTGTATGATATTGTGTTTGTATGCAGTAAAATTCATTTTATTATACTTATTTTACCAAAACCATACATTTAATAAACAGTTGTAATGTTTATATCATCGCTACCAACATTTTCTTCTATACAGTATTTGCTTTCAGAAATTATATAATTATTTGGGGTTTTAAGTAATTTTCGAGGAAAAAAAATGCAGATGTTATCAAGTATGTGAAAAATAAAAAATAAAATATCCCAGACTTCCAGTGGTTAAACATTCGGTGGTAGTGGTTATTATGCCGCGTACACACGATCGTTTTTAATAACGAGAAAAATAAATTTTTTTAAAATGGTCATTAAAAATTATCGTGTGTGGGCTTTCCAGCATTTTTCCAGACGAGAAAAACGCTGAGAATCACGACGAGAAAAATTGGAACATGCTCTATTTTTCACGTCGTTTTTTACATCGTCGTTTTTCTCGTCATGGAGATAGCACATTTGTCACGCTGTAACGGACTGAAAAGCACGAGGCTGAAAAGCGTGAATTGTCTCTCAACAAACTTTACTAACATGAAGGGTAGCACCATCCGAATGGAACTTCCCCTTTATAGTGCCGTCGTACGTGTTGTACGTCACCCCGCTTTACTCAAACTTTTATTTTCACGATGGTGTGTAGGCAAGGCAGGCTTGAGAGGAAGCACGAAAAATCACGTCGAGAAAAATGCAGTTTTTTTCAATGACATTAAAAACGATCGTGTGTACGCGGCATAAGACTTGTGCACAACAGAAAAATTAGTTTAGTTTTGGTTTGTTTCTTTACGGTCCTGTTGATTCGTAATCGTTCGTAATTTTGCTAGACGGGATTTTTCGTGTTCGGACCAATTCGTATTTTCGCAAGCGACATTTTTCGTTGAATCGGAATGATTCGTATTAATGTAAGCCTTATTTTTAGTTGATTTATAATTCGTACTTTCAGTATAGTACATTGTTTTTCGTTGATTCTGGACACAACTCCTACTTTCGTAACTTTTTTTGGGTTCGTTGATTCGTAATTTTCCATGTCTCTCTCACAACGACGCTGCCTATTATGCCTAATGTGCTTTGAATGGATTTGTACTTTTCTGAAATCTCGTATTTTACTTTCGTTTTTTACATGCGGCTATAGCCTTCGCCCCTGTACACCATTTTGAGAGGGAGTTCAGCACGGTGAGGGAGAAGCAGAGAGCAGAGCAGAGTGTTATTGTGCTTCAAATGGATTTGTACATTCGTAACTTTTTTCATAACGAATTATGCCGAAGACATTCGGGCATTCGCTATTTGCGATATAATTTATTTCGGATTCGGTTTTATTCGTAATTGCTTTGTTCGGAAATTCGAATGCTTCCTAATGTCCGAAAGTTGCTCAATTCGGACGAATTTCGATTCGTTACGAAACTAATTGCACAAGCCTAGTGGTTATACTGTATTTACTAATACAGTATACATACAGTATAAATATACTGTATTTGTGTATCATTGGGAACATTTCTGTTAACTTCCTGTCCCTTTGAGGCATAAAAAAAAGTTACAGGTGAAGCCCTCTTTTGGGGGTGGGTTATGGCCTTCCTCAAACAGGCTATTGTGCTAGACCTGTAGGCAAATAAGACAGTCTTAACCTTCACTAAGTGGAAGAGTGGGTTTGATAATAATGCTGGCAGTGCCTCCGTCTCAGACAGGGCCTCTGTGAACAGAGGCATTTCCCTTCCTGGGAAATTAATTGGTAAACTAATCAAAACAATTAGAAGCAAAACTACTGCAATTCATTAACGATAAACATATACAGTAGATGCACACCAGTATAGAAATAATACAAGCTTTATATAAGAAAAGATTAATAATAGTACATACATTTAATGTTCAAACTGATATTATCAGCAAAGGCCCCAATAGGAGTGCTGGTGGAATTGTATACATATACCTATATATATATATATATATATATATATATATATAGCGCTACCTCCAGTTAAGAAAGCCGCTGAGTTTTGTTTCGGGCCCTGTATACAGCACCACCAACCCCCGGCAATCTACTCAACCCACACTGGCACAGTTAGTCTAGGGATTGTTACCTCGTAACGGTCTATACCTGATTGTACACAATCTGACAGTATCAATAGATAACCACTATCTGAAAAGATGACACTAATACCAATGTGATAAAATATAACTGGATTTACTTTGGTATAAGGATTCAGAGTTAAACACATCACATAGTATACATGCAGAGCCCTGCAAACATATTCTTCAGTGATTGTGCAGAGTGATCACCCGCCACGTGCAACTATCTTCTTTCCCTATGCGCAATATGGCGCAGCAACAAAGTTTTAACCCCCACCCTGGTCAGGCCTGACCCAGATTAAAACTCAGTCCCTGATGAGAACAATTCTTCACATGCAACTTGAACGGTGGTGCACTTTTAGGAAACAAAATTTGTAATCCAAGGGGTAGTAAATAACAGGGTGGGCCAAGGCAGTCACTAGGCCCAACAAAGTAAAAGGATAATGAAGTGAGCAAGTGCTCGCTCACCACTCCGGACGCGATCCCAGTCCGGGCTTCCACACACAGTGTCTCCAACGGCCGGGTCTCCGGTCCAGCTGACGTCAGCAAACTCGAGCAGGAACAGATGCCACCCAGGCTCCGCAGTGGGGTGGAAGGCTCTTTGGTCGGTATGCAAGACCCAGGCTTCAGGCCTTACACAGCAGCAGATTCACACAGGGAGTCCTATTGCTTGCAGCGCGGTGTCCAAAGAGGCCGAGCCTAGCCTCGCCCTCTTCTTATATAGCCCCACCCATGAGTCTCTGCGGTGGCCCAATGCACCCTGGGTGCCAAACGGGGTTCTGGGTAACGTAGTCCAAGGGCCTTAAAGGAGACCCCACTACACACTCCCCCCACTTAAACTCTTTGGTCCCCAAAGATAAAAGTTAACACATACTACGCACAACATTTGACAAAGCTGCGTATGATGTCGGCAGAGGGAGTTCCCACCAAAAACGAGGGGGTGGACTCCCTTGCCCACAGGTCACACTGTCATTCGTGGCCTGCCTAGCTGTGCCAGCGGGTGAGTTGGGGTTGCCCCCCACTAAATAAACAGTGGAGGGATCAGGGTCTTCCACACTCCTCCTGGCAGTGACCACAGTGTCTTCTGAGCTCTCCCCCATTTGTGGGTAAGTCAATTTTCGGGGAGGCCTTATGGTCCTTCTCATCCTTCGTTCTCTTGGGATTTCTGGTTCTGGTAATACAGGTTCCTCTTCTGGAACCGACTTGGGAGTTTCTACTGGTTCTGGGACACTCGACTCAGGAGCAGGGAGATACATAGAATCTCTTGGATCCTCTTCTAGGAGTAAGTCGCAGGCATCTTCCCAGGAATCCGACAAAGGAATAGACGGGATGAACTCAGTAGCTTCTGCATTCAGTTTGGAGCTCACTGGAGATGATGGGCACCCGGTTGACTCCTTCACCGGGGCCCTTTGAAGTTTTCCGCCGGCTTGCGGTTATTCATTTTTTTCTTCTTGGGACTGGAACACACTTTGGCGATATGACCAGCCCCTCCACAGTTGAAACAAATCGCATCCCCCCAATCTTGCAGGGATGCGGGCGCTGAGGTGTCTGGAAACAGCTCCTTCCTCTGACTTTCCCTCTCTGGTACCCCTTGATCCTTAGCCATCAGGGAGGTCAGCATCCCCAACACTTGGGACATCTGTGACTTCAAGGTATCCACCTCTGAGTGTCTCTCTATGGTCATGGCCGTCCTGACCATCACCGCCAGAGGATGGGTTGGCTCAACTGTTTGGTTCCTTCTTTTGTCTTCCAACATAGCCTCTTCCTCTCTGACCACTCGGATTAAGTCGGGGTACTCCAGGCTCTTCCCGTCCTGTCGAGTGCGTAACGCCAATGCGATGGGGTCCAGGGGCTGAGCTCCCCGCAACACCTGCTGAACACGGGCCTCATCCACCTTCCTTGGATCGATTCCCTTCTTCAGTATAATTTTATGCAGGATCTTATCCAGACGCCTCATGAACTCTGACAGTTTCTCTCCTGTCTTTTGGTAGCAGTGTTCCAGCTGGTACGTGAGCTCAGTGACTTTCTCTGTTCCACCGAACACATTCTGCAAAATGTCCAGATAATCCTGTGCATCACAGTCTTTCTTGCTCAGCTTGAGGTTGTGTATGGCCTCCAAGGCAGGCCCCTTCAGACTCTCTGTGATTCTCTGTTTCTTTCGGTGTTCTGTGACTTCCCATTCTTCTAAAGCCTGAGTGGCACCGTCTAACCACTCCTCAAATCCCTCTTCCCCCGAAGGTACAGGCTTCCTTCCAGAAAATATCCTAAGTTTTCTGTATCCCGACATTGGGTAGTCTGTAGGATCCTTCTTACACTGGGCTACAATCTCCCCCAGGACCGCGCATAATTCTGCGCTGAGGGTGGCCGGTGGTGACCCGGAACTCTCTTTCTTATGCTTTCCTGCTTTTGGGGACTGCACTGGAGATATCTTTGGAGGTGATGGAATTGGTGTCTGAAACCATCCTCCCCTGACTGGCAGCGCATGTATCAAGCTATAGGTCTGATCATCCATTGCTTTTATGATTGGACTCTTGAAATTCTCTGGGATTTCATTCTTCCATTCTATTAGTGCGTGGTTCAGTGAAGAATTCGACCTAACATCCATGACCCATGCTCTCTGGTGTGGGGACAGCGACATTACTAGCTGCTTTACTGCTGCTTCTTGCCAGATCCCCGGGAGTTCAATGACTACTGCCGCGGCTGAATCAGTGCCAGCCACCGTGCACCACCGTTCCACTTCTAATGGGTCCATGCCGGTACTTTTGGCGCGTTGCTTGCTGTATCAGGATCCCGGACTCGAGAGCCCCCATGTGTAGCGCTACCCCCAGTTAAGAGAGCCGCTGAGTTTTGTTTCGGGCCCTGTATACAGATCCACCAACCCCCGGCAATCTACTCAACCCACACTGGCACAGTTAGTCTAGGGATTGTTACCTCGTAACGGTCTATACCTGATTGTACGCAATCTGGCAGTATCAATAGATAACCACTATCTGCAAAGATCGTGTGTACGCGGCATAAGACTTGTGCACACCAGAAAAATTAGTTTAGTTTCGGTTCGTTTCTTTACGGTCCTGTTGATTCGTAATCGTTCGTAATTTTGCTAGACGGGATTTTTCGTGTTCGGACCAATTTGTATTTTCGCAAGCGACATTTTTCGTTGAATCGGAATGATTCGTATTAATGTAAGCCTTATTTTTAGTTGATTTATAATTCGTACTTTCGGTATAGTACATTGTTTTTCGTTGATTCTGGACACAACTCCTACTTTCGTAACTTTTTTTGGGTTCGTTGATTCGTAATTTTCCATGTCTCTCTCACAACGACGCTGCCTATTATGCCTAATGTGCTTTGAATGGATTTGTACTTTTCTGAAATCTCGTATTTTACTTTAGTTTTTTACATGCGGCTATAGCCTTCGCCCCTGTACACCATTTTGAGAGGGAGTTCAGCACGGTGAGGGAGAAGCAGAGAGCAGAGCAGAGTGTTATTGTGCTTCAAATGGATTCGTACATTCGTAACTTTTTTCATAACGAATTATGCCGAAGACATTCGGGCATTCGCTATTTGCGATATAATTTATTTCGGATTCGGTTTTATTCGTAATTGCTTTGTTCGGAAATTCGAATGCTTCCTAATGTCCGAAAGTTGCTCAATTCGGACGAATTTCGATTCGTTACGAAACTAATTGCACAAGCCTAGTGGTTATACTGTATTTACTAATACAGTATACATACAGTATAAATATACTGTATTTGTGTATCATTGGGAACATTTCTGTTAACTTCCTGTCCCTTTGAGGCATAAAAAAAAGTTACAGGTGAAGCCCTCTTTTGGGGGTGGGTTATGGCCTTCCTCAAACAGGCTATTGTGCTAGACCTGTAGGCAAATAAGACAGTCTTAACCTTCACTAAGTGAAAGAGTGGGTTTGATAATAATGCTGGCAGTGCCTCCGTCTCAGACAGGGCCTCTGTGAACAGAGGCATTTCCCTTCCTGGGAAATTAATTGGTAAACTAATCAAAACAATTAGAAGCAAAACTACTGCAATTCATTAACGATAAACATATACAGTAGATGCACACCAGTATAGAAATAATACAAGCTTTATATAAGAAAAGATTAATAATAGTACATACATTTAATGTTCAAACTGATATTATCAGCAAAGGCCCCAATAGGAGTGCTGGTGGAATTGTATACATATACCTATATATATATATATATATATATATATATATATATATATATATATGTAGCGCTACCTCCAGTTAAGAAAGCAGCTGAGTTTTGTTTCGGGCCCTGTATACAGCACCACCAACCCCCGGCAATCTACTCAACCCACACTGGCACAGTTAGTCTAGGGATTGTTACCTCGTAACGGTCTATACCTGATTGTACACAATCTGACAGTATCAATAGATAACCACTATCTGAAAAGATGACACTAATACCAATGTGATAAAATATAACTGGATTTACTTTGGTATAAGGATTCAGAGTTAAACACATCACATAGTATACATGCAGAGCCCTGCAGCAATAAACATATTCTTCAGTGATAGTGCAGAGTGATCACCCGCCACGTGCAACTATCTTCTTTCCCTATGCGCAATATGGCGCAGCAACAAAGTTTTAACCCCCACCCTGGTCAGGCCTGACCCAGATTAAAACTCAGTCCCTGATGAGAACAATTCTTCACATGCAACTTGAACGGTGGTGCACTTTTAGGAAACAATATTTTTAATCCAAGGGGTAGTAAATAACAGGGTGGGCCAAGGCAGTCACTAGGCCCAACAAAGTAAAAGGATAATGAAGTGAGCAAGTGCTCGCTCAACACTCCGGACGCGATCCCGGTCCGGGCTTCCACACACAGTGTCTCCAACGGCCGGGTCTCCGGTCCAGCTGACGTCAGCAAACTCGAGCAGGAACAGATGCCACCCAGGCTCCGCAGTGGGGTGGAAGGCTCTTTGGTCGGTATGCAAGACCCAGGCTTCAGGCCTTACACAGCAGCAGATCCACACAGGGAGTCCTATTGCTTGCAGCGCGGTGTCCAAAGAGGCCGAGCCTAGCCTCGCCCTCTTCTTATATAGCCCCACCCATGAGTCTCTGCGGTGGCCCAATGCACCCTGGGTGCCAAACGGGGTTCTGGGTAACGTAGTCCAAGGGCCTTAAAGGAGACCCCGCTACACACTCCCCCCACTTAAACTCTTTGGTCCCCAAAGATAAAAGTTAACACATACTACGCACAACATTTGACAAAGCTGCGTATGATGTCGGCAGAGGGAGTTCCCACCAAAAACGAGGGGGTGGACTCCCTTGCCCACAGGTCACACTGTCATTCGTGGCCTGCCTAGCTGTGCCAGCGGGTGAGTTGGGGTTGCCCCCCACTAAATAAACAGTGGAGGGATCAGGGTCTTCCACACTCCTCCTGGCAGTGACCACAGTGTCTTCCGAGCTCTCCCCCATTTGTGGGTAAGTCAATTTTCGGGGAGGCCTTATGGTCCTTCTCATCCTTCGTTCTCTTGGGATTTCTGGTTCTGGTAATACAGGTTCCTCTTCTGGAACCGACTTGGGAGTTTCTACTGGTTCTGGGACACTCGACTCAGGAGCAGGGAGATACATAGAATCTCTTGGATCCTCTTCTAGGAGTAAGTCGCAGGCATCTTCCCAGGAATCCGACAAAGGAATAGACGGGATGAACTCAGTAGCTTCTGCATTCAGTTTGGAGCTCACTGGAGATGATGGGCACCCGGTTGACTCCTTCACCGGGGCCCTTTGAAGTTTTCCGCCGGCTTGCGGTTATTCATTTTTTTCTTCTTGGGACTGGAACACACTTTGGCGATATGACCAGCCCCTCCACAGTTGAAACAAATCGCATCCCCCCAATCTTGCAGGGATGCGGGCGCTGAGGTGTCTGGAAACAGCTCCTTCCTCTGACTTTCCCTCTCTGGTACCCCTTGATCCTTAGCCATCAGGGAGGTCAGCATCCCCAACACTTGGGACATCTGTGACTTCAAGGTATCCACCTCTGAGTCTCTCTCTAGGGTCATGGCCGTCCTGACCATCACCGCCAGAGGATGGGTTGGCTCAACTGTTTGGTTCCTTCTTTTGTCTTCCAACATAGCCTCTTCCTCTCTGACCACTCGGATTAAGTCGGGGTACTCCAGGCTCTTCCCGTCCTGTCGAGTGCGTAACGCCAATGCGATGGGGTCCAGGGGCTGAGCTCCCCGCAACACCTGCTGAACACGGGCCTCATCCACCTTCCTTGGATAGATTCCCTTCTTCAGTATAATTTTATGCAGGATCTTATCCAGACGCCTCATGAACTCTGACAGTTTCTCTCCTGTCTTTTGGTAGCAGTGTTCCAGCTGGTACGTGAGCTCAGTGACTTTCTCTGTTCCACCGAACACATTCTGCAAAATGTCCAGATAATCCTGTGCATCACAGTCTTTCTTGCTCAGCTTGAGGTTGTGTATGGCCTCCAAGGCAGGCCCCTTCAGACTCTCTGTGATTCTCTGTTTCTTTCGGTGTTCTGTGACTTCCCATTCTTCTAAAGCCTGAGTGGCACCGTCTAACCACTCCTCAAATCCCTCTTCCCCCGAAGGTACAGGCTTCCTTCCAGAAAATATCCTAAGTTTTCTGTATCCCGACATTGGGTAGTCTGTAGGATCCTTCTTACACTGGGCTACAATCTCCCCCAGGACCGCGCATAATTCTGCGCTGAGGGTGGCCGGTGGTGACCCGGAACTCTCTTTCTAATGCTTTCCTGCTTTTGGGGACTGCACTGGAGATATCTTTGGAGGTGATGGAATTGGTGTCTGAAACCATCCTCCCCTGACTGGCAGCGCATGTATCAAGCTATAGGTCTGATCATCCATTGCTTTTATGATTGGACTCTTGAAATTCTCTGGGATTTCATTCTTCCATTCTATTAGTGCGTGGTTCAGTGAAGAATTCGACCTAACATCCATGACCCATGCTCTCTGGTGTGGGGACAGCGACATTACTAGCTGCTTTACTGCTGCTTCTTGCCAGATCCCCGGGAGTTCAATGACTACTGCCGCGGCTGAATCAGTGCCAGCCACCGTGCACCACCGTTCCACTTCTAATGGGTCCATGCCGGTACTTTTGGCGCGTTGCTTGCTGTATCAGGATCCCGGACTCGAGAGCCCCCATGTGTAGCGCTACCCCCAGTTAAGAGAGCCGCTGAGTTTTGTTTCGGCCCTGTATACAGATCCACCAACCCCCGGCAATCTACTCAACCCACACTGGCACAGTTAGTCTAGGGATTGTTACCTCGTAACGGTCTATACCTGATTGTACGCAATCTGGCAGTATCAATAGATAACCACTATCTGCAAAGATCGTGTGTACGCGGCATAAGACTTGTGCACAACAGAAAAATTAGTTTAGTTCCGGTTCGTTTCTTTACGGTCCTGTTGATTCGTAATCGTTCGTAATTTTGCTAGACGGGATTTTTCGTGTTCGGACCAATTCGTATTTTCGCAAGCAACATTTTTCGTTGAATCGGAATGATTCGTATTAATGTAAGCCTTATTTTTAGTTGATTTATAATTCGTACTTTCGGTATAGTACATTGTTTTTAGTTGATTCTGGACACAACTCCTACTTTCGTAACTTTTTTTGGGTTCGTTGATTTGTAATTTTCCATGTCTCTCTCACAACGACGCTGCCTATTATGCCTAATGTGCTTTGAATGGATTTGTACTTTTCTGAAATCTCGTATTTTACTTTAGTTTTTTACATGCGGCTATAGCCTTCGCCCCTGTACACCATTTTGAGAGGGAGTTCAGCACGGTGAGGGAGAAGCAGAGAGCAGAGTAGAGTGTTATTGTGCTTCAAATGGATTCGTACATTCGTAACTTTTTTCATAACGAATTATGCCGAAGACATTCGGGCATTCGCTATTTGCGATATAATTTATTTCGGATTCGGTTTTATTCGTAATTGCTTTGTTCGGAAATTCGAATGCTTCCTAATGTCCGAAAGTTGCTCAATTCGGACGAATTTCGATTCGTTACGAAACTAATTGCACAAGCCTAGTGGTTATACTGTATTTACTAATACAGTATACATACAGTATAAATATACTGTATTTGTGTATCATTGGGAACATTTCTGTTAACTTCCTGTCCCTTTGAGGCATAAAAAAAAGTTACAGGTGAAGCCCTCTTTTGGGGGTGGGTTATGGCCTTCCTCAAACAGGCTATTGTGCTAGACCTGTAGGCAAATAAGACAGTCTTAACCTTCACTAAGTGAAAGAGTGGGTTTGATAATAATGCTGGCAGTGCCTCCGTCTCAGACAGGGCCTCTGTGAACAGAGGCATTTCCCTTCCTGGGAAATTAATTGGTAAACTAATCAAAACAATTAGAAGCAAAACTACTGCAATTCATTAACGATAAACATATACAGTAGATGCACACCAGTATAGAAATAATACAAGCTTTATATAAGAAAAGATTAATAATAGTACATACATTTAATGTTCAAACTGATATTATCAGCAAAGGCCCCAATAGGAGTGCTGGTGGAATTGTATACATATACCTATATATATATATATATATATATATATATATATATATGTAGCGCTACCTCCAGTTAAGAAAGCAGCTGAGTTTTGTTTCGGGCCCTGTATACAGCACCACCAACCCCCGGCAATCTACTCAACCCACACTGGCACAGTTAGTCTAGGGATTGTTACCTCGTAACGGTCTATACCTGATTGTACACAATCTGACAGTATCAATAGATAACCACTATCTGAAAAGATGACACTAATACCAATGTGATAAAATATAACTGGATTTACTTTGGTATAAGGATTCAGAGTTAAACACATCACATAGTATACATGCAGAGCCCTGCAGCAATAAACATATTCTTCAGTGATAGTGCAGAGTGATCACCCGCCACGTGCAACTATCTTCTTTCCCTATGCGCAATATGGCGCAGCAACAAAGTTTTAACCCCCACCCTGGTCAGGCCTGACCCAGATTAAAACTCAGTCCCTGATGAGAACAATTCTTCACATGCAACTTGAACGGTGGTGCACTTTTAGGAAACAATATTTTTAATCCAAGGGGTAGTAAATAACAGGGTGGGCCAAGGCAGTCACTAGGCCCAACAAAGTAAAAGGATAATGAAGTGAGCAAGTGCTCGCTCACCACTCCGGACGCGATCCCGGTCCGGGCTTCCACACACAGTGTCTCCAACGGCCGGGTCTCCGGTCCAGCTGACGTCAGCAAACTCGAGCAGGAACAGATGCCACCCAGGCTCCGCAGTGGGGTGGAAGGCTCTTTGGTCGGTATGCAAGACCCAGGCTTCAGGCCTTACACAGCAGCAGATCCACACAGGGAGTCCTATTGCTTGCAGCGCGGTGTCCAAAGAGGCCGAGCCTAGCCTCGCCCTCTTCTTATATAGCCCCACCCATGAGTCTCTGCGGTGGCCCAATGCACCCTGGGTGCCAAACGGGGTTCTGGGTAACGTAGTCCAAGGGCCTTAAAGGAGACCCCGCTACACACTCCCCCCACTTAAACTCTTTGGTCCCCAAAGATAAAAGTTAACACATACTACGCACAACATTTGACAAAGCTGCGTATGATGTCGGCAGAGGGAGTTCCCACCAAAAACGAGGGGGTGGACTCCCTTGCCCACAGGTCACACTGTCATTCGTGGCCTGCCTAGCTGTGCCAGCGGGTGAGTTGGGGTTGCCCCCCACTAAATAAACAGTGGAGGGATCAGGGTCTTCCACACTCCTCCTGGCAGTGACCACAGTGTCTTCCGAGCTCTCCCCCATTTGTGGGTAAGTCAATTTTCGGGGAGGCCTTATGGTCCTTCTCATCCTTCGTTCTCTTGGGATTTCTGGTTCTGGTAATACAGGTTCCTCTTCTGGAACCGACTTGGGAGTTTCTACTGGTTCTGGGACACTCGACTCAGGAGCAGGGAGATACATAGAATCTCTTGGATCCTCTTCTAGGAGTAAGTCGCAGGCATCTTCCCAGGAATCCGACAAAGGAATAGACGGGATGAACTCAGTAGCTTCTGCATTCAGTTTGGAGCTCACTGGAGATGATGGGCACCCGGTTGACTCCTTCACCGGGGCCCTTTGAAGTTTTCCGCCGGCTTGCGGTTATTCATTTTTTTCTTCTTGGGACTGGAACACACTTTGGCGATATGACCAGCCCCTCCACAGTTGAAACAAATCGCATCCCCCCAATCTTGCAGGGATGCGGGCGCTGAGGTGTCTGGAAACAGCTCCTTCCTCTGACTTTCCCTCTCTGGTACCCCTTGATCCTTAGCCATCAGGGAGGTCAGCATCCCCAACACTTGGGACATCTGTGACTTCAAGGTATCCACCTCTGAGTCTCTCTCTAGGGTCATGGCCGTCCTGACCATCACCGCCAGAGGATGGGTTGGCTCAACTGTTTGGTTCCTTCTTTTGTCTTCCAACATAGCCTCTTCCTCTCTGACCACTCAGATTAAGTCGGGGTACTCCAGGCTCTTCCCGTCCTGTCGAGTGCGTAACGCCAATGCAATGGGGTCCAGGGGCTGAGCTCCCCGCAACACCTGCTGAACACGGGCCTCATCCACCTTCCTTGGATCGATTCCCTTCTTCAGTATAATTTTATGCAGGATCTTATCCAGACGCCTCATGAACTCTGACAGTTTCTCTCCTGTCTTTTGGTAGCAGTGTTCCAGCTGGTACGTGAGCTCAGTGACTTTCTCTGTTCCACCGAACACATTCTGCAAAATGTCCAGATAATCCTGTGCATCACAGTCTTTCTTGCTCAGCTTGAGGTTGTGTATGGCCTCCAAGGCAGGCCCCTTCAGACTCTCTGTGATTCTCTGTTTCTTTCGGTGTTCTGTGACTTCCCATTCTTCTAAAGCCTGAGTGGCACCGTCTAACCACTCCTCAAATCCCTCTTCCCCCGAAGGTACAGGCTTCCTTCCAGAAAATATCCTAAGTTTTCTGTATCCCGACATTGGGTAGTCTGTAGGATCCTTCTTACACTGGGCTACAATCTCCCCCAGGACCGCGCATAATTCTGCGCTGAGGGTGGCCGGTGGTGACCCGGAACTCTCTTTCTTATGCTTTCCTGCTTTTGGGGACTGCACTGGAGATATCTTTGGAGGTGATGGAATTGGTGTCTGAAACCATCCTCCCCTGACTGGCAGCGCATGTATCAAGCTATAGGTCTGATCATCCATTGCTTTTATGATTGGACTCTTGAAATTCTCTGGGATTTCATTCTTCCATTCTATTAGTGCGTGGTTCAGTGAAGAATTCGACCTAACATCCATGACCCATGCTCTCTGGTGTGGGGACAGCGACATTACTAGCTGCTTTACTGCTGCTTCTTGCCAGATCCCCGGGAGTTCAATGACTACTGCCGCGGCTGAATCAGTGGCAGCCACCGTGCACCACCGTTCCACTTCTAATGGGTCCATGCCGGTACTTTTGGCGCGTTGCTTGCTGTATCAGGATCCCGGACTCGGGAGCCCCCATGTGTAGCGCTACCTCCAGTTAAGAGAGCCGCTGAGTTTTGTTTCGGGCCCTGTATACAGATCCACCAACCCCCGGCAATCTACTCAACCCACACTGGCACAGTTAGTCTAGGGATTGTTACCTTGTAACGGTCTATACCTGATTGTACGCAATCTGGCAGTATCAATAGATAACCACTATCTGCAAAGATGACAGTAATACCAATGTGATAAAATATAACTGGATTTACTTTGGTATAAGGATTCAGAGTTAAACACATCACATAGTATACATGCAGAGCCCTGCAGCAATAAACATATTCTTCAGTGATAGTGCAGAGTGATCACCCGCCACGTGCAACTATCTTCTTTCCCTATGCGCAATATGGCGCAGCAACAAAATTTTAACCCCCACCCTGGTCAGGCCTGACCCAGATTAAAACTCAGTCCCTGATGAGAACAATTCTTTGCATGCAACTTGAACGGTGGTGCACTTTTAGGAAATAATATTTGTAATCCAAGGGGTAGTAAATAACAGGGTGGGCCAAGGCAGTCACTAGGCCCAACAAAGTAAAAGGATAATGAAGTGAGCAAGTTCTCGCTCACCACTTTGGACGCGATCTTAGTCCGGGCTTCCACACACAGTGTCTCCAACGGCCGGGTCTCCGGTCCAGCTGACGTCAGCAAACTCGAGCAGGAACAGATGCCACCCAGGCTCCGCAGTGGGGTGGAAGGCTCTTTGGTCGGTATGCAAGGCCCAGGCTTCAGGCCTTACACAGCAGCAGATCCGCACAGGGAGTCCTATTGCTTGCAGCGTGGTGTCCAAAGAGGCCGAGCTTAGCCTCGCCCTCTTCTTATATAGCCCCACCCATGAGTCTCTGCGGCGGCCCAATGCACCCTGGGTGCCAAACGGGGTTCTGGGTAACGTAGTCCAGAGGCCTTAAAGGAGACCCCGCTACATATATATATACACAGTATAGTTATTTATAGAGATTAGAGTTGAGCGGACACCTGGATGTTCGGGTTCGACGGGTTCGGCCGAACTTCGGAAAAAAGTTTGGGTTCGGGACCGAACTTTAAACCGAACCCGGACCCGAACCCGAACCCCATTGAAGTCAATGGGGACCCGGACTTCTAAGGACTAAAAAGGCTCTAAAAAAGTAATGGAAAGGGCTAGAGGGCTGCAAATGGCAGCAAAATGTTGTTAAGAGCATGGCAAGTGCTCTGCAAACAAATGTGGATAGGGAAATAACTTAAAATAACATAAAAAAAATAAAAATAAAAAATAATAATCTTGACCTAGGAGGACGAGGTCCATATGGAGTAGGAGGTTGAGGTGGCGGTGGATGTGGCTGTGTAGGTGGAAGCGGCGGTGGAGGAGGACGAGGTAGCCAACACTGATTCAAAAATACAACAATGGCTGGGTAAGGCCGGTGATGTGTCGAATTCTGTCCCCCGTCAAATAGTGTCCACCCTGTACTGCGCTTGCTCAGTATGTAGGACAAGGGGATTTCTAAAATCTCCCAAGACGAACGGCGCCTGCGTGGTGAGTTCAGGTGAAGGCCACACCATCCGTGGTTCAAGCCGAGCCAAGTGAGGCCTTGCCCGAAGCGTGGCGATCGAACCGAGCCCGTGAGGGGCCCTGTTACTATGTGCTACCGTATGTCCACTTGGATGGTGGGGCTTGAACCTGCACTCACAGCGCAGGCGCCGTTCATCTTCGGAGATTTTGTGAATCTCCTTGTCCTCTGTACTGCGCAAGCGCTGCGCCTTCGCAGTATGGGCCGGACACAATCCGATGGCCGGACAGTTTTTGTCACAACACCGGTATACATGTCTATTCTGCACAAGGTACGGACAAGTCCTGTGGGATCCATGCCTGGTTCATTTTAATGAACGTGAGCTTGTCCACATTGGCTCTGGACAGGCGGCTGCGCTTGTCTGTGATAACGCCCCCTGCCGTGCTAAATACACGTTCAGATAATACACTGGCTGCAGGGCAGGCCAGCACCTCCAAGGCATAAATGGCAAGCTCAGGCCATGTGCCCAATTTGGAGACCCAGAAGTTAAAGGGGGCAGACCCATCATCCAGTACGTGTAGGCCTGTGGACACATACTGCTCAACCATGTTGGTGAAATGCTGCCTCCTGCTAAGACGTTCCATCTCAGCTGGTGGTGCTGGTTGTTGTGGCGTGCTGACAAAGCTTTTCCACATTTCAGCCATGCTAGCCCTGCCTTCTGAGGTGCTGCCGGTGCCCCGGCTGCGTTGGCGACCTCTTCCTCCTCCTCTGCCTTCGCCTTGTGCTTCCACCGTACGCCCGCTGTCAGGTGGGAATGCCACCAGCAGCGCGTCTACCAGCGTGCGCTTGTACTCGCGCATCTTACGATCCCGCTCCAGTGAGGGAATTAAGGACGGTACGTTGTCCTTGTAACGGGGATCCAGCAGGGTGGCCACCCAGTAATCAGCACCAGTTAAAATGTGGGCAACTCGGCGGTCATTGCGGAAACACTGCAGCATGTAATCGCTCATGTGTGCCAGGCTGCCCAGAGGCAAAGAAAGCTGTCCTCTGTGGGAGGTGTATCGTCTGTGTCCTCTGTATCCCACCAGCCACGCACCAGTGATGGCCACGAGCTGGTCTGGGTGCCACCCTGCTGTGAAAATGGCTCCTCCTCCTCCTCCTCCTCCTCCTCCATCTCCTCCTCCACCTCGTCATCCTCCAGAACTATGCCCTTTCTGCCGGACAATTGTGTACCTGGCGTTTGTTGGTGCAGGAACCCACCCTCGTAGCCACTTGTGAAAGACTGCCCTGAAAGCCTTTGAAATGATCCCGCTTCCTCCTCCTCCTCCTCATCCTCCTGTGCCACATCCTCTTCCGTCATCGCCCGAAGCGTTTTTTCAAGGAGGCATAGAACTGGGATAGTAACGCTAAGAACGGCGTCATTGGCACTGGACATGTTGGTGGAGTACTCGAAACAGCGCAACAAGGCACACAGGTCTCGCATGGAGGCCCAGTTATTGGTGGTGAAGTGGTGCTGTTCCGCAGAGCGACTCACGCGTGATTGCTGCAGCTGAAACTCCACTATCGCCTGCTGCTGCTCGCACAGTCTGGCCAGCATGTGCAAGGTGGAGTTCCACCTTGTGGGCACGTCACATATGAGGCGGTGAGCGGGAAGGCCGAAGTTACGCTGCAGCACTGACAGGCAAGCAGCAGCAGGGTGAGAACGCCGAAAGTGCGCACACACAGCCCGCACTTTCTGCAGCAGCTCTGGCATATTGGGGTAATTTTTAAGGAACCTCTGGACCACCAAGTTCAGCACATGCGCCAGGCAAGGGATGTGCGTCAAACCGGCTAGGCCCAGAGCTGCTACGAGATTTCGCCCATTATCGCACACCACCAGGCCGGGCTTGAGGCTCACTGACAGAAAACACTCATTGGTCTGTTGTTCCATGTCCCTCCACAACTCCTGCGCGGTGTGGGGTTTTTCCCCCAAACAGGAAAGTTTTAAAACTGCCTGCTGTCATTTACCCCTGGCTGTGCTGAAGTTGGTGGTGAAGGTGTTACGCTGACCGGATGAGGAGGCGGTAGAGGATGAGGAAGCGGAGTAGGAGGAGTTAGCAACAGGAGGCAAACTGAAGCGCCCTGCAATCCTCGGTGGTGGAAGGACATGCGCCAAACTGCTATCTGCCTCAGGCCCAGCCGCCACTGCATTTACCCAGTGTGCTGTTAGGGAGATATAACGTCCCTGACCGTGCTTACTGGTCCACGCATCCGTAGTTAGGTGGACCTTGCCACAGATGGCGTTGCGCAGTGCACACCTGATTTTGTCCCCCACTTGGTTGTGCAGGGAAGGGATGGCTCGCCTGGAAAAATAGTGGCGGCTGGGCACGACGTACTGTGGGACAGCCAATGCCATCAGGCTTTTAAAACTCTGCGTCTCCACCAGACGGAATGACAGCATTTCAAAGGCCAGGAGTTTTGAAATGCTGGCATTCAGGGCCAGGGATCGCGGGTGGCTAGGGGGTTACTTACTCTTCTGCTCCAGTGTTTGGGAGATAGAGAGCTGAACGCTTCCATGGGACATTGTGGAGATGGTTGGTGACCCAGGTGGTAGTGTTGCTGGCAGATCCTCTGTTTGCGGGGTGGCAGGTGCCACTGTCACTACAGAGGTGGATGAAGAGGCCGAGACTGCAGCAGAAGAGGAAGCAGGAGGAGCCAGAGACCTTTCTTGGTTTTTGAGGTGTCTACTCCACTGCAGCTCATGCTTTGCACTTAGATGCCTGGTCATGCAGGTTGTGCTCAGGTTGAGAACGTTTATGCCTCGCTTCAGCCTCTGATTGCACAGCCTGCAAACCACTCGTGTCTTGTCATCAGCACATTGTGGGAAGAACTGCCACGCTAGGGAACTCCTTGGACCTGGCTTTGGTGTGTTCAGTCCCTTGCTGCGTTGGGCAGTAGCAGACATACTGTCCAGCTGACAGACGCTCCGCTTTTGCACCCTGCTCCCTCTTCTGCTGTGCTGGTGGCTCTGTGCGACCACCGCCTTTTCCTCCAAACTACACTGGTCACCTGCATAACGTTCATTCCATGTGGGGTCGAGGACCTCATCGTCCTCCACATCATCTTCCACCCAGTCTTCACCCCTGCCCTCCTTGTCTGTCTGCACAATTGCGAAAGCAGCAGCAGTTGGCACCTGTGTTTCATCATCATCCGAGACGTACTGCGATGGTCCTCCCATGTACTCATCATGAAACATAAGTGGTTGGGGATCGGTGCACTCAATCTCTTCCACTTCTGGGGCAGGGCTAGGTGGATGGCCCTGGGAAACCCTGCTAACAGAGTCATCGAAAAGCAGAAGAGACTGCTGCATGATTTGGGGCTCAGACTGCTTGGCTGATTTGCAAGGGGGTGAGGTGAAAGACTGATGGACATGGGTTTCAGGTGCCAACTCTGTTCTTTCATCAGAAGAGTGGGTGGGAGACAATGTGAAGGAACCCGAGGCACTGTCAGCAACCCAATCTACTATCGCCTGTACTTGTCCTGGCCTAAACATTCATACAGCCTCATTAGACGCGACAAAATACCGCCGTAGGCTCGGTCGCCTACTCGCACCTGAGGAAGGTGTTTCACTTGTGCGTGTATCTGGCACAGATCCACCACGTCCTCTCCCTGCAACAGGAGCTCCACCAGCAGCACCACGTCCGGGGCCACCACGTCCCTTTGACCTTCTCCTCATATTTTCCAAATTTAGGATCTTGCCCTAAATGGGTGTTTTTGGAAGAGCAGAACACACCCACAGTACGTAACCGCTGAATCGCACAGCTACAGAACTGCAGAAAATGCTATTAAAAAAAAAAATTGTTTTTTTAGTATAGCACAGTAGGAGAAAACTATATAGAAATTGTTTATTTCACACACCTCCAAATATGTATAACACACTGCAAACTATTTTTTGTGCCCCTAAACGGCGTTTTTTGGAAGAGCAGAACACACCCACTGTACGTAACCGCTGAATCGCACAGCTACAGAACTGCAGAAAATGCTATTCAAAAAAACTGTTGTTTTTTTAGTATAGCACAGTAGGAGAAAACTATATAGAAATTGTTTTTCACACACCTCCAAATATGTATAACACACTGCAAACTATTTTTTGTGCCCCTAAACGGCGTTTTTTGGAAGAGCAGAACACACCCACAGTACGTAACCGCTGAATCGCACAGCTACAGAACTGCAGAAAATGCTATTAAAAAAAAATTTTGCTTTTTTAGTATAGCACAGTAGGAGAAAACTATATAGAAATTGTTTTTTTCACACACCTCCAAATATGTATAACACACTGCAAACTATTTTTTGTGCCCCTAAACGGCGTTTTTTGGAAGAGCAGAACACACCCACAGTACGTAACCGCTGAATCGCACAGCTACAGAACTGCAGAAAATGCTATTCAAAAAAAATGTTGTTTTTTTAGTATAGCACAGTAGGAGAAATCTATATAGAAATTGTTTATTTCACACACCTCCAAATATGTATAACACACTGCAAACTATTTTTTGTGCCCCTGAATGGCTCTTTTTGCAAGCGTACATTAAAGTGCAAATTTTTTTTTTTTTTTTGCCCTAAACGGGTCTTTTTTTGCACGAGCAAAATAAAATGCTTTTTTTTTTTGCCCTATGGGTCTTTTGGAAAAGAGCACAATAAAGTGCCTTTTTTTTCCCCTAAAAGTTAGATTTTCTCTGACACTGGGCTCATGGCCGTGTAAAAAGACTGCACTGCAACACAAATAGGTAAACCTATGCAGATCGCTGATTTTAATCTCTGAATCTGGACTCCTATAAAATATACTCTCTCCCTGAAAGCACCAACACAGGAACCTGGCCCTACACTACACTATCTCTCTATCTTTTCCCTCAGATTGTAGAATCAGGACTACCTCATCTATTTTTCTATCTCTCCCTAAAAGCAGCAGCAGCAGACTAGATCCTCTCCCTATCTATTCTGAAGCAGAGTGACATGTGTGCTGTGTGCCTCTAGCTTATATAGAAGCTGGGTCACATGTTGCACTGACCAATCACAGCCATGCCATTAGTTGGCATGGCTATGATGGCCTCTAAGGGCACACCAGCTAATCAAAAGGTGATTGGCTGGCCCCTGAAGCATTTCTAAATGCGTAATTAGATTGCCGAACCCGGACTTTTACGCAAAGTCCGGGTTCGGGAAAAAGCTAAAGTTCGGTACGGACCCGAACTTTACAGTTCGGGTTCGCTCAACACTAATAGAGATACCTCAAGAAGAAAGTTGCATAAATGTCCCTTGCAGGGGCCCCCTAAGGATGATGCAGCATCTGTCTTTGTGTCGGAGACCTGAAGACAAAATCTGCAGTGAGAATGGTTGTTACCCAACCAGTCTGAAACGCAGTCCTAGTTATCTGGCACTGTTAATGTAAAAAAATCATGTTTTCAGATTTAGGGACAACAGATACATTAATACAAAGATTGCAGAGAATAGCCAGCCAGGAATAAAGCTACAGAACACATCAACAAAATGTAAGAGGGAAATGGTAGACATTGCACACAATGTAGGATGCAAATCTAGCCATTTATAGACCAAGTCCAATACAGCACAATAGAGAAACAAGTAGTGGGGGAACGCTCTGCTTATTTCTCTGCTTTATCGTCAGGGATATAAGGCATGCCTAGACCAGAAATGTCATGTGACCTGAGACCTCTGTAGAGTGAGGTGAGCCTGGTATAGACAGTGACAAAAGTATCCACCTTTTTCTATTTTCCATGAAAGAGATCTCTCTGTATATGGTACAATGCATGGGTCTCTCTGTATACAGTACAGTACACGGATCTCTTTACAACACAGTACAGTGCAGTCATCTCTATATACAATGCATTGCTCTCTATATTCACCCCCTATAGCTGGAGGTATTCTACATTTTTACTGTATTGCTGGGATTTGTAGTCATCTATACAATGGTGGAACTGCCAGGTTTCTTGCACCGGGGCTTTGAGGTTTCCATTTCCACCTCTTGTTAAATACACACATTTTCTGCTAAATCTCAGCATATAAAGAAGAAAAAATAAAACATTACAAATTGTGCTACACCGATGGGATATTAGGGTTAGCCACTCCTTAATTTCTACCTCCCTGAACTCAATATCAAGTCTCATGGTTACCACTCCCCTCTCTACACACCACTCCCTGAACTAAATATCAAGTCTCATGGTTACCACGCCCCTCTCTACACACCACTCCCTGAACTAAATATCAAGTCTCATGGTTACCACTCCCCTCCCTACACACCACTCCCAAAGTGATTCTATGGCTGCCCCAGCACCAATAAAGAAAAACCTTACACACAGCAGGGAGCAATGATAAAAATAGAGCCACAGTGACCCCTGTGGTGGGATGACTATTACAAAACATAACTGAACCAGAACTTGCAGCAGACTTGCAGAATGTTTGCAAATAAAGTTGATCTGGAGTCATGCAATGCAGATTTGCTGCAATTGTGCAACAAACTTGTGAAGCCTGGTGATTTTAGCAATAGCTTAGCAAGTCATTTTCAAACTTGCAGCACAAATACTTGCTATCTGGGATTACAGTAATTGAACAAATTTTAATGCACCGCAACTGCCTGCCAGAGCATTTGTGAGGTATTACCAGAGACTTGAATGGGAGGTGTTAAAAGGTTTCAAACGCCTGCTGACTTGACATGAGGCTTCAATTTTGAAGCGACGTGACGCTAACGCTTTATGTTTTCATAGTGTGAAGAGCACTGTGTGCTGTCTATTGCATCATTTGCATCATTTGCATAGGCCTCTCAAATGCCTGCTTTAATGCCAGTGTGAACTTAGAACCTTAGAATCCTGATTCTGCCTAATATTCTGAATATCTGCTGTATGCATATGATACACCACCAAGAAATTGTGCTGCAAGCTTGAAAATTACTTGCTAAGCTATTGCTAGACTTGCCAGGCTTCACAAGTTTGTTGCACAATTGCAGCAAGTCCGCGGGACATTCTGGTGTCCTCTCTCCCCTGCCAACCAGAGTTGTTGAGCGGGGGGGGGGGGTGCTGTGGGGGGGGGGGTGATGGTTGCCGCCGGAACATTTAAAAAAAAAAAAAAGGACTTGCAAAAAAAAAAAGGACTTGCAAAAAAAAAAAATGTAAGCAGGGGGGGGGGGGGGGTTTGGGGCGCGGCGGGGGGCCGCCGATGGGGGGGGCATACTAGTGCGCCGATCGCGGGGGGGGGCTCTTACCTGCTGCTGTTTCCTGCTGTGCTCCTCTTCTTCTCTTCATGTTTCCTGCTGTGCGGGAAACATGATAGTCTCGCGGGAGTGCGGGAAGGAGGAGCCTCTGCGGGTAAAACCCGCACAATCCGTGCCAGTTGGGAGGTATGGCATTGCATGACTCCAGATCAACTTTCTTTGCAAACATTCTGCAAGTTCTGGTTCAGTAATGCTGTGCAATAGTCATCACACCACAGGGGCCACCTTGACTGAATTTTCATGCTGTAGACTTGCAGAGCTCTTGCTGTAGACTCACCACTGTAACTTTGCTCTTGCTAGAGACTTGCCACGTAAATTTGCTAAAAATTTGAAAATTGTCAACTAGAACTTGTGCTTTAAGCTCTCTGCAAGTGTAAATGTGCAGCAAGTTAACAGACTTACATCCCAGATTGCAAGGATAACTTGCCACAAATTTGTGGCAGTGTTGAATTGTAATATGAAACTGCTAAAGCTATAGGTTAAAGACCCTGTTAACATAGCATCGTGTTTGCCTAGTACATGGGTAGGCAACCTCGGCCATCCAGCTGTGGTGAAACTTCAAATCCCACGACCGTTTTTTCAGACGGGATAAACTCTGACTGATTTTTCAGACGGAATTCCACTCAAGCTGTCTTGCATACACAGGGACACACCAAATTCCGACTGTCAAGAACGCGGTGACATACAACACTACAACAAGCTGAGAAAAATTAAGTTCAATGCTTCCGAGCATGCGTCGACTTGATTCTGAGCATGCATGTTTTTTTCTCCATCGGAGTTCCATACAGACGAACGGAATTTCCGATAGAAAGAGAATGTTCTCTTTTTTTCCGTCGGAAAACATCTCTAACTCCGACAGAAAAAGTCTGATGGGGCATACACACGGTCGGAATATCCGATGAAAAAATTCTGTCTGACTTTTTCCATCGGAAATTCCAAACCTGTGTACGCGGCATAAGAGTCATGCCTTGGATTGTCAGGCTCTTGCAATGTCTCATGGGACTTGGAGTATCACCACAGCTGCAGGGCCGAGGTTGCCTACAACTGGCCTAGTATTTTCCTTTTAATTTAATGCACTCTGATTTAAAGGTTGAGCCAATTTGCAGAGGATGTTCAAAGTGCAATATAATGAACTAGTACTGCCAATTAAAAATAACATGTGTGATTGCTCCTTATCCTTAAATATGTATTTATTGCTTGAATTGGATGCTTTACGTTTGCCTGAAGTTTTTAAAAAAGCAACTTTCCAATCTATGTCTGTTCTAACTATAAAGTAATTGAAATCGTTTTTGACAGAATACATTTTCTAAAATGTAATTACATCTTTGGGGACAGATTGGTTTTCCCATTCTTTTATACAAGCCAAAATACTTGTTAACCCTTCCGGTTCTCTTAGATCATATATATTGGTAGCCTATATTAAACTAGGCAAGAACCCCACGTGACTCATAAATCATACAGTATGTGCAACACACCAGTGTGTGAGGGGGTCGAAAAAAAAAAAAAATCTGATTAATAATACAGTTTCTTCTTGAGATACCTGTGAGAGATAGGAGGATGAGACCAGAGACTACAACAAATCGTGTTATATGTATTACTGGGCAATCCTGGTTAAACCGTATAATAAATGGGATCCTATATCAAAATGTTTATATGGCTTCTGACTCTTACTTCCATTCTGAAGGTAACCTCATATTATCAATTAACCCTACCAAAGCTCCTCCACTAAAAAAACGATTTCTATATTTGGGTGGATCAGTGAAAAGCTTACACCTGTTAGGCAGGGGGACACCCCCATCTGAGTATCAATTACAGATGAGGTCATTTAAAAAGCCAAGCTGCTTGTTGTCCCCAGCTAAGTTTGCTTCTTATATACACCTATGGAGCATATATTTGTGTAGCGGGGTGTCACTTTAATGAGTACAAAGACTACTATACCCAGTAAGCAGCGGGACACCCACAGTGCATTGCCCGGCGCAAGGTCTGCTGGGGAAGGACTATTTAAGCAGGGAGGAGCAACACGCGGGTCTCTTTGGACACCGCCCTCCCAGCAAGTGGAGCCTACGTTGGGGCCTGTTGCTCTGGACTAGGCCGGAGAGTCTGGGCCTAGTGAATCCGAAGAGCTTGCTGATCTTCACGGCAGAAACCAGAGTCGACTCATTTATCAATCTCCCTCGGATGGTCGGGAGGATCGGAGACTACGGGTGTCGTGAGACTGTGTGCTGAAGCCCCAACTACGGGAATCGGTTGTACGGACTGGTCTGGTCGGGTGAGAGAGCACTTGCTCATGATTTATTGATTAACTTTTAGGCCCAGTGTCCCTTGGTCAGGGCCCACTGTTACCGGAGTATTACATTGCGCGCCAGAGGAACAGTGTGTTGTGCAGCCGGAGTTAAGCTTCTTATTGCATGCCGAATAATTAACTACTGTGACAGCAGGAAGGTAAAGTCACCTGGTTGCATCCAGGGGGGTAGATATATTTCGCCCAGATTCAGGCTTTACGCCGACTTATACAACTAGGTGGAGAGTTGTATAAGGCTAGTGGGCTCATGGATGACTCATACCTCTAGGGAGAGGGCTGGGCGTCGTACAGACAGGGAGTTGATGAGGCCAGCTGAAGCTTGTCAGCTCATTTAGGCCTCTATAAGAACTCCCAGCTTCATTAGATGTTAGCTCATGCCTGGAACCAGACCTGTGTGGACTGTCTAGGGAGAGTGAACCCCTGTGCGGTGAGGCAAAGCCTGTGTGGCTATTTGTTTGGACTTTTACTAAACCAGGGACTTAGGGACTAGGACAGCACTAGGCTGATCCCAGTTGTTAGTTAGGAAACCTGTATGTTTAGTCAGAGGTCAACTTGACCAGGATTTATTTTGGTTATGTTTCTTTTGCTTTGCTGTGTTTTGTCACTGTAAATAGAAAATAAACCGCACCTTTTTTTTTGATTTTGAAAACCACAACCTCCGTTTGCTGGGCCTGTTTTGTGTGGGGAGCCCATCCCGGGGGTCACACACACCCGCTGCCGAGCTAACCCCCTCACAGTTGGTGGAGAACCAGTGGCAGTTTTTTTTAAGCCAGCATGGAGGAGATACTGAAGCAGCTGGCTCTAGCAAATGCCAATCAACAGCAGACAAATGCAGGTTTGCAAAGGAGCCTTGCAGCTCAGCAGCAGACAAACGCAACTTTGCAACAGAGTCTGGAGGCTCAGCAACGAGCCCAGCAGCAATCTGAGGCCCGCTTCATAGACCTGTTGCAGAAGCAAGAGCAGAGACTACAACAACAGATGGAAGCAGTAATGCAGCAACGTCCGCAGACCAGTGAGGAAAGCCGTCCCACTAATACCGCGTCCTTTGGGGTGAGTCGTTTATTGACAAAAATGACTGGAGAGGATGATCCAGAGGTATTTTTGACCACATTTGAAAGGACCGCTGAAAGAGAAAAGTGGCCTGAGGAGCAGTGGGCTGGACTGGTGGCTCCTCTGTTAACTGGTGAATCGCAGAAAGCTTACTATGACCTAGAGCCTAACCAAGCAAAAGACTATGTGATGCTAAAAGCTGAAATATTGGCAAGGCTGGGTGTCACCCAGGCTGTCCGGGCTCAGCGTGTGCATAACTGGACTTTCCAGCTTGGAAAACCCCCCAGGTCTCAAATGTATGATCTCATTCACCTGAGCAGAAAGTGGCTACAGCCAGAGACTTTGTCCGCACCAAAGATTGTGGAACGTGTTGTAATGGATCGGTTTTTGAGAGCTCTTCCTACTGCCATCCAAAAGTGGGTAAGCCATGGAGACCCAGAGACGGCCGATGGTCTTGTGGATCGTGTGGAGAAATACTTGGCTACAGAGAACCTGACGGCCTCTTCCAGAGACACTCGGACTTTCCACCCTAAGACCAGACCATCCCCAGGGGCGGATAAGAGGATTCCAAGGGGTGAGGGTGGAGAGAGTGAGAGGGTGGGAGCTCTACCCCAAGTTTGGCGAGAACAGCCTGGGAAATCAGCGGCTCAAGAGGCGGCAAGAAGGATCGCTTGCTACCGCTGCCGGCAAGCGGGACATATTGCAGCCAATTGCCCGGTTGTGGAGGAACCCATGCAGTGTGACTTTCTGACGGGCAGACGTCAGTCGCTGTGTGCGACAGTCGCATGCACTGCCATTCGAGGAACTGAGAAACATTTATGCAAAATGTGTGTTAATGGTAGAAATGTTGTGGTATTGCTGGATTCAGGTAGCCTTGTGACCCTGATAAAGGCTGAGTTAGTTAAAACAGAGGTCTCTGGGAATAGCAAGGTAGCTGTTATTTGTGTGCATGGGGACACCCGAGAGTATCCAGTGACTACAGTGTGTTTCGAGACCCCCAAAGGTACCCTCTCTCATCCAGTGGGCTTAGTATCTCAGTTACCGCATGACGCCATTGTGGGAAGGGATTTTCCGAAGTTCTGGGAACTGTGGGATGATCCTGAGCCCCTCACTGGTGCCCCTATGTACCAGGAATGTGATAGCCAGAACTCCCCTGAGAGTGGTGAGGACTCTCCGGAATTTCCCTTATCAGTATTGGCAGGGGAGACTCAAGAAACTGGAGAGGAGCCCACCTCCTCAGACGAAAACCTACCGTCTGTGGAGTTTTCTGATCTTGAGGTTCACAGGGAAAACTTTGCCACAGAACAGTTGAAAGACCCCGCCCTAATAAAGGCACGGGAAAACGTAGTGAAAATAGATGGTGAGTTAGTGAACCCAGATAATACCTGCACTTACCCATACTTCAGCGTAGAGAAGGACCTACTGTATCGGGTGGCAAAAAGGGCAGAAGAAACCGTTGAGCAGCTTGTGGTGCCCAAACCTTACAGGAAGTTGGTGTTGGAGTTGGCCCATGGGCACATTCTTGGAGGTCATCTGGGGACAGAGAAAACCCGAGAGAGGGTATTACAGAGATTCTATTGGCCGGGGGTGATGAAGGACGTAGAAAATTATTGTTCCTCCTGCCCTGTGTGTCAGAGGTTGGCCCCGATGCCACATTTCCGTAGCCCGCTGGTCCCTCTACCCATCATTGAGGTCCCGTTTGAGAGGATCGCCATGGATTTGGTAGGTCCTATAATCAAGTCCGCTAGGGGGCACCAGTACATATTAGTTATAATGGACTATGCCACCCGTTATCCAGAAGCGATCCCTCTCCGAAATACCTCGGCCAAAACCATAGCCAAAGAGCTATCTCTTGTTTTTAGCCGGGTGGGTATTTGTAAAGAACTGCTTACGGACCAAGGTACACCCTTTATGTCCCGGGTTATGAAAGAGCTGTGTAAATTGTTCAAAGTGACGCAATTGCGTACGTCTGTGTATCACCCCCAAACCGATGGGCTGGTTGAAAGATTCAACAAAACCCTAAAACAAATGTTGAAGAAAGTGGTGGATAGAGATGGAAAGGATTGGGACTGTTTACTTCCTTATTTGATGTTTGCTATTAGGGAGGTGCCCCAATCCTCTACGGGATTCTCCCCCTTTGAGTTACTGTATGGGAGACACCCAAGAGGGCTGTTGGATATTGCCAAGGAAACTTGGGAAAGTGAGAGTTCTCCCCACAGGAGTGTGATTGAGCATGTCGCCCTGATGCAAGATCGAATTGCACAGGTAATGCCCATCGTGAAGGAACATTTGGCCCAAGCGCAGTTGGCACAGCAGAGAGTGTACAACCGTGGAGCCAAGACCCGTACCTTTTCCCCGGGGGATAGGATATTGGTACTTGTCCCTACGGTTGAAAGTAAATTCCTTGCCAAATGGCAAGGCCCCTACGAGATAATGGAAAAAGTGAGCGAAGTGAATTACAAGGTCAGACAACCAGGAAGGCGAAAGCCCGAACAGATCTATCACGTTAATCTGTTGAAAGCCTGGAGGGATAGAGAGTCCCTAGTCGCAGACACTTGGTCACCAGCTCAAACTGGTTGCGTGATTCCTGAGGTTGGAATAGCAGCCACCTTGTCACAACCCCAACAACAGGAGGTTAAGGAGTTTGTGCTTCGCAACAAGGAGGTATTCTCTGAGCTGCCGGGACAAACATCTGGGGTAGAGCATGACATCATTACCCCGCCCGGTGAAAGGGTGAAGTTAAAACCCTATCGGATCCCAGAGGCTCGACGGGAGGCAATACGGGAGGAAGTACAGAAAATGCTGAACTTAGGGGTGATAGAGGAGTCCCAAAGTGATTGGTCTAGTCCCATCGTGTTGGTGCCTAAACCGGATGGGAGCTGGCGATTTTGTAACGATTTTCGTCAGTTGAACAAAGTTACAAAATTTGACACCTACCCCATGCCACGTATAGATGAGTTGATCGACCGGCTGGGAACAGCCCGATACATGATGACTCTTGACCTCACAAAAGGGTATTGGCAAATCCCCCTGGCCAAGTCGGCCAAAGAGAAAACCGCATTTGTAACCCCAGACGGGGCGTTCCAATATAAAAGAATGCCGTTCGGGTTACAGAATGCGCCGGCCACATTCCAGCGGAAAATGGACCAGATGCTGAGGCCCCATCGGAAGTATGCTGCGGCTTACCTGGATGACGTAATTGTCCATAGCACAGATTGGGCCTCACATCTGCCAAAAGTGCAAGCAGTCCTGGACTCTGTTCGGGAAGCGGGGTTTACGGCTAACCCCAAGAAGTGTACCATTGGGCAGGAGGAGGCCAAATATCTTGGGTACACCATTGGGAGGGGAGTAATAAAACCCCAACTCAACAAAGTCGAGGCCATCCAGAGTTGGCCACGTCCCAACAGCAAGAAGCAGGTACGAGCCTTTCTGGGAATCGCTGGGTATTATCGGCGATTCATTCCCCACTTTGCTTCTAAGGCTGTGCCCCTAACCAACCTGACGAAGGGGAAAGGGTCGGTCATGATTAAATGGACCCCCGAGGCTGAGGCAGCATTCCAATTCTTGAAACAAGCCTTATGTAGCCAGCCAGTGTTGTACTCACCCGACTTCTCTAAAGACTTTGTCGTACAAAGTGATGCGTCAGATGTGGGGTTAGGAGCAGTATTGTCCCAGGTCTGGAACGGGGAAGAGCACCCAGTCATTTACCTCAGCAGGAAGTTGAAGTCCCATGAGGTAAATTACGCCACCGTTGAAAAGGAGTGTTTAGCGGTGAAGTGGGCTCTAGATTCCCTTCGGTACTACCTGCTAGGTAGGCACTTTGACATGGTTACGGATCACGCTCCGTTAAAGTGGATGGCTCAAAACAAGGAAACAAATAGAAGAGTGAATAGGTGGTTCCTGGCCCTCCAGGAATTCAACTTCACAGTAAAGCATCGCCCTGGCGTTCAAATGGGGAATGTGGATGCTTTGTCTCGAGTACATGAATGCCTGATTGCTGGTGTTCCAACCCCGAGGTTAAAACAAGAGGGGGGGGTATGTGACAGCAGGAAGGTAAAGTCACCTGGTTGCATCCAGGGGGGTAGATATATTTCGCCCAGATTCAGGCTTTACGCCGACTTATACAACTAGGTGGAGAGTTGTATAAGGCTAGTGGGCTCATGGATGACTCATACCTCTAGGGAGAGGGCTGGGCGTCGTACAGACAGGGAGTTGATGAGGCCAGCTGAAGCTTTTCAGCTCATTTAGGCCTCTATAAGAACTCCCAGCTTCATTAGATGTTAGCTCATGCCTGGAACCAGACCTGTGTGGACTGTCTAGGGAGAGTGAACCCCTGTGCGGTGAGGCAAAGCCTGTGTGGCTATTTGTTTGGACTTTTACTAAACCAGGGACTTAGGGACTAGGACAGCACTAGGCTGATCCCAGTTGTTAGTTAGGAAACCTGTATGTTTAGTCAGAGGTCAACTTGACCAGGATTTATTTTGGTTATGTTTCTTTTGCTTTGCTGTGTTTTGTCACTGTAAATAGAAAATAAACCGCACCTTTTTTTTTGATTTTGAAAACCACAACCTCCGTTTGCTGGGCCTGTTTTGTGTGGGGAGCCCATCCCGGGGGTCACACACACCCGCTGCCGAGCTAACCCCCTCACACTACTTAATACCTTTGGATTACAAATAACCTTTAAAGTGCCCCACCATTGCTAGCGAAGATCCTTCTCAATGGAATAACTGTGTGTGAGATGGTCAGGCCTGACTGTTCAGCAGGGAGATATTGTTTGAGCGCCATATTGGCTACGAGGGGGAAGCTCGCGAGCTTGGTTATTAACCACTTAAGACCGGACCATTTTGTAGCTAAAGGACCAGAGGTGTTTTCAGAATTTTGCACTGCGCTGCTTTAACTGTAAATTGTGCGGACATGCAATGTTGTACCCAAACAAAATTTGCGTCCTTTTCTTCCCACAAATAGAGCTTTCTTTTAATGGTATTTGATTGCCTCTGCAATTTTTATTTTTTGCGATATATATGATATTTTCTACTTTTTGTTATAAGAAAAATCGAATAAACTCAATTTTAGTCATACATTTAGGCCAAAATGTATTCAGCCACATGTCTTTAGTAAAAAAAAATGTCAATAAGCGTATATTTATTGGTTTGCGCAAAAGTTATAGCGTCTACAAACTAGGGTACATTTTCTGGAATTTACACAGCTTTTAATTTATGACTGCCTATCTAATTTCTTGAGGTGCTAAAATGGCAGGGCAGTACAAAACCCCCCCAAATGACCCCATTTTGGAAAGTAGACATCCCAAGGAAATTGCTGAGAGGCATGTTGAGCCCATTGAATATTTTTTTTTTTGTCTCAAGTGATTGAATAATGACAAAAAAAATAAAAAAAAATTTAAAAGTTGTCACTAAATGATAAATTGCACCCCAAAATAAATTTTGCTGCTTCTCCTGAGTACGGGGATACCACATGTGTGGGACTTTTTGAGAGCCTAGCCGCGTACGGGCCCCCGAAAACCAAGCACCGCCTTCAGGATTTCTAAGGGCGCAAATTTTTGATTTCACTCCTCACTACCTATCACAGTTTCGAAGGCCATAAAATGCCAAAATAGCACAAAACCCCCCCAAATGACCCCATTTTAGAAAGTAGACACCCCAAGGAAATTGCTAAGAGGCATGTTGAGCCCATTGATTTTTTTTTTCTTGTCACAAGTGATTGAATAATGACAAAAAAATAAAAATTACAAAAAGTTGTCACTAAATGATATATTGCTCACACATGCCATGGTTATATGTGGAATTGCACCCCAAAATACATTTTGCTGCTTCTCCTGAGTATGGAGATACCACATGTGTGGGACTTTTTAGGAGCCTAGCCGCGTACGGGGCCCCGAAAACCAAGCACCGCCTTCAGGATTTCTAAGGGCACAAATTTTTGATTTCACTCCTCACTATCTATCACAGTTTCGAAGGCCATAACATGCCAAAATAGCACAAACCCCCCCCCCCAAATGACCCCATTTTGGAAAGTAGACACCCCAAGCTATTTGCTGAGAGGCATGTTGAGTATTTTACAGCTGTTATTTGTTTTTGAAAATGAAGAAAGAAAATATTTTTTTTTTTTTTCAATTTTTAAAACTTTGTGACAAAAAGCGAGATCTGCAACATACTCACCATACCTCTCAGCAAATAGCTTGGGGTGTCTACTTTCCAAAATGGGGTCATTTGGGGGGGTTTTGTGCCATCTGGGCATTCCATGGCCTCCGAAACTGTGATAGGCAGTGAGAAGTGAAATCAAAAATTTACACCCTTAGAAAGCCTGAAGGCGGGTACTTGGTTTTTGGGGTTCCGTACGCGGCTAGGCTCCCAAAAAGTCTCACACATGTGGTATCCCCGTACTCAGGAGAAGCAACAGAATGTATTTTGGGGTGTAATTCCACATATGCCCATGGCATGTTTGAGCAATATATCATTCAGTATCAACTTTGTGCAAAAAAAATAAATAAATAAATAAATTGTCTTTTTTCTGCAACTTGTGTCAACATATAAAATATTCCATGGACTCGACATGTCTCTCAGTATATAGCTTGGGGTGTCTACTTTCCAAAATGGGGTCATTTGGTGGGGTTTTGAACTGTTCTGGCATTTTATACACAACATTAGGAAGCTTACATCCACTCTTCTAACCACTTGAAGACAAAGCCCTTTCTGACACTTTTTGTTTACATGAAAACATATTTTTTTTTGCAAAAAAATTATGTTGAACCCCCAAACATTATATATTTTTTTAAATCAAAGGCCCTACAGATTAAAATTGTGTGTGTTTAATTTTTTTTTTCCACACAGTATTTGCGCAACGATTTTTCAAACGCATTTTTTGGGGAAAAAATACACTTTTTTTAATTTGAATGCACTAAAACACACTATATTGCCCAAATGTTTGATGAAATAAAAAATATGATCTTAGGCCGAGTACATAGATACCAAACACGACATGCTTTAAAATTTCGCACAAACGCGCATTGGCGACAAACTACATACATTTTTAAAAGCCTTTAAAAGCCTTTACAGGTTACGTTAGATTTACTGCTAAAATTACTGCCCTCGTTCTGACCTTCGCGGTGATACCTCACATGCATGGTGCAATTGCTGTTTACATATGACGCCAGACCGACGCTTGCGTTCGCCATTGCGCAAGAGCAGGGCAGGACAGGGGTGCTTTTTATTTTTATTTTTTTATTATTATTAATTTTGCTTTTTTTTTTTTTTTTAAACTGTTCCTTCCATATTTTTTTATTTTTTTTATCATTTTTATTGTTATCTCAGGGAATGTAAATATCCCCTATGATAGCAATAGGTAGTGACAGGTACTCTTTTTTTGAAAAAACTGGGGTCTATTAGACCCTAGATCTTTCCTCTGCCCTCAAAGCATCTGACCACACCAAGATCGGTGTGATAAAATGCTTTCCCAATTTCCCAATGACACTTTTTATATCCGGGGGGGGGGGGACATTCCCTCTCACTGCTTGTAAAAGCAGTCCAGAGGCTAATTAGCCACTAGGATTGCTTTTACATGAAATCCAGGCGCTGGCTGAAAATAATTATACCAAGATTATACCTGAACCCGCAGGCATCAATCTGGTATAACCATTCAAAGTCCAGCAACATACCAGTACGTTGCTGGTCCTTGTTGGACATGTATTGTAATCTTTTTTTTCATGCAGCCTGTTGGCTGAACAAAAAAAAGAGATTGATCGGTGGGTATGCCCACCATTAGAATACCGCCCTTCATCCACCCACTTCTAATGATGGGCATACATGCACCATTTATATATGCCGAAGCATTGGGGCATCCTCCCGCAAAAATTATGCCGCACACACATGGTCGGACTTTTCCACGGGCAAGCCTCCGTCGGAAATTCGACCGTATGTATGCGGCATTAGGAGCAAAATCGCTCCTCCGCTCCTCCGCCCTTGCTGCCCCAATGCTTCGGCATATATGCTTCTTTTTTATTAACTGTGGTGGTGAAATCACCTCCTACAGCACTGGAGTCGCAGGGATCAGGTCTGTCTCTGCGAACGCTGCAGTTATGTGTGTTGTGTTTTGTAAGTGAGAGTGATCGATCGATACTGCACTTGGGTGGCCTGGGCTGGACGGAGGGGCAAAACGCAGGTGCTAGCAGGTATCTGGGCTGATCCCGCTAACACTGCGTTTTTGGGAACCCTAAACTGCTGGGGACACTAGTATAGATCTGATCAGATCAGATATTGATCTGTTCAGATACTATACCACTAAGGGAGGTGTATGCTTCACGCGTGGGTTTTAGCGTTACTGGCACTAACCTGACGCTGCCTGGGGTGTGACGCAGGGTTAACTAGGGGCAATTAGGGGGTTAAAACCTTTATTGGATAATATATGGGGGTACCTGACGCTATAAAAACCTGCGGCGAACCTAAAAAAAATAACTGGCTATCTATCGGCACCAGCATAAGTAATACAGCGATCAGAAAAACGATCGCTTAGTGACACTGGCAAAAGGGGGTGAAAGGGTTACCTGGGGGGGGCGATCAAGGGGTTAAACCTTTATTAGGTAATATATGGGGGTACCTGACGCTATAAAAACCTGCGGCGAACCTAAAAAAAATAACTGGCTACCTATCGGCATCACCGACAATAAGACAGCGATCAGAAAAACAATCGCTTAGCGACAGTGGTGATAGGGTTACCTGGGGGGCGATCAAGGGGGTTAAACCTTTATTAGGTAATATATGGGGGTACCTGACGCTATAAAAACCTGCGGCGAACCTAAAAAAAATAACTGGCTACCTATCGGCATCACCGACAATACGACAGCGATCAGAAAAACGATCGCTTAGCGACAGTGGTGATAGGGGGTGAAAGGGTTACCTGGGGGGCGATCAAGGGGGTTAAACCTTTATTAGGTAATATATGGGGGTAGCTGACGCTATAAAAACCTGCGGCGAACCTAAAAAAAATAACTGGCTACCTATCGGCATCACCGACAATAAGATAGCGATCAGAAAAACAATCGCTTAGCGACAGTGGTGATAGGGGGCGATCAAGGGGGTTACCTGGGGGGCGATCAAGGGGGTTAAACCTTTATTAGGTAATATATGGGGGTACCTAACGCTATAAAAACCTGCGGCGAACCTAAAAAAAATAACTGGCTACCTATCGGCATCACCGACAAAAAGACAGCGATCAGAAAAACGATCGCTTAGCGACAGTGGTGATTGGGGGTGAAAGGGTTACCTGGGGGGTGATCAAGGGGGTTAAACCTTTATTAGGTAATATATGGGGGTACCCGACGCTATAAAAACCTGCGGCGAACCTAAAAAAAATAACTGGCTACCGATCGGCATCACCGACACTAAAACAGCGATCAGAAAAACGATCGCTTAGTGACGGCAGTGCTAGGGGGTGAAAGGGTTATCTGGGGGGTGATCAGGGGGTTAAACCTTTATTAGGGGGGGGTTAGGGGGCTGCACTGGACCCAAAACTAACTGTAGTGACACTTTTACAGTCACAAATGTCACTGATTGCAGTGATCAGTAAATAAATGGTCACTACAATCAGTGACACTGTGACTGGGGGCTGGGGGTGATCTGGGGGGCCTGGGGGGGCGATTTATATTCCTATGTGTCCTGGTGTCAGTGTACTGTTTGTGCACTAACCTGTGTGTCTTCTCTTGTACGGCGCTCGGTATATGTGAGCGCCGCATGAGAGATGACATCACTTCCTCTGCCTGTGTAAACATTACACAGCAGAGGAAGCTTTCTCATTCGCCGGGAGCGATCGCGGGGGGGGTGGCCGGAATCGAACGGCCGCCCCCTCATCCCGGATCGCTCCCCAACGGATAACGACCGCTCACTGTATAGAAGGGGGGTCCGATTGGACCCCCCAACTATACAAAGGCAATCACGTACACTGTACGTGATTGTGCCTGTCGGTGCCATACTGCCGACGTATATATACAGTGAGCGGTCGTTAAGTGGTTAAAGACATTCAGTGTGTATAAGACTGTTAGAATATAGTCCTTGTTTATTTGCTTGACATTAAATATTGCAGGGCTCTGCATAAGTAAATGTACCATTATCTAACCCTATATCTTATACTCAGTAAAAGTATTTGTGGTTAAGCAAACACGTTGTGTGGCGTACTGTCTATTCCAGCTGAAACAGTCAGCTCAGGTAACTTGAGGTTAACTGATTGTGTGTGTTTTATTGCGGAGTGGTGATTCCTATAGAATAACGGGTTTCACACTTCCATTTGTGCTACAGTAGCTGTGCCAAGGGAGGTTAGAGCCAGTTCCTGGGGGTTGACAGCAGTGTGTTACAGGCCCAAAAATATCTCAGTAAAGAGTGGGGAATGGTGGGACTTTGAATGAGACAGTTGACAGGTAGGGGTTAAAAACAAGTCAAATTTATTACATGTGTGTATATAGTACTATTGCATCACAGTGAAAAAATTTAGCATGAGCAAGTGCACATGACATATCCTACAATTTGTATGTACATAACAGTCAACATGATAAACTTGGCAAATTTGTTAGTAACAATAGCATTGTATGGACTGGACAACACATAGCAATAGGGTATACAAATAAAATGGATAACATTGTATGTAAGTCATGAGAGTAATAAAAGTCCTATTAGCAAATAGCTACATCCTAGGTGCCCGACGCGTTTCTGTGAAAACCACTTCATCAGGTGCGGATGTTCAATCACTGACTACTCTGTGGAGATGGCGGTCTGCGGCTGTTTGCCTTCTGGGAGTGATATTGGTGCTTTCTTGTTCGGTGCTGTTCTTGTTGCCACCTCAGCTCCTGGGATGGACACCTCTTTGGGCCCAGCTCCCACCACAATCCGGTATATTGTAAGTACCCAGAATTGACACTTTATGGCTGATTTACGAAACGTTTGCGCCATGAGTATTGGCGCATCTGCGTGCGCAATGGCTGTTTTGGTATTTACAAAACATTAGCGCCGGTAGCGCAGCCCTATTTGCCATTTACTATAGTGTTGTCGGCGGACGGGAGGAGGCGCTCAGTGCGCCACTATGGACCTGGCACACGGCATGTTAAACTCTAAATATATAGAAGCTGGAAGTGAGAATATAATGGGGGTGACATGGGGTGATGTGAGGAAGTGTAGTGACACCTGCCCAAATAACTAATATGCCCAAAATAGAGTGAGAAAGTAACTTTTTCAAAACCAGCCCGATGCGCCGGCAAGTACGATTCGAGCTGCGGGAGATTTTTTTGAGCTCAGCGCGGGAATTTCAATGGTTCAAATGCGCCAAGACACTGCGCCGGCAAAATCTTAGTAAATGTCAAGTCACGTAAACTAATTTGCATAAGTTGAACAGGCGCAGCTCTGAACTTCCCATTGCGCCTGCAAAATTACATTTCTAAAGGAAAAAAAAGGCACTTAAAAGCAGCCGCGGCTGTAATGAATTGTCGGCTCCCCGCAATATAGAGACAAGTCATTGAATGTCTTTGATAAAAACAAAAAAAAGTGTGGGGGTCCCCCAAATTCTATTACCAGGCCCTTGAGGTCTGGAATGGATATTAAGGGGAACCCCGCTGCAAATTTTTTTTTAAAATGACGTGGGGTTCCCCCCAAATATCCATACCAGGCCCTTTAGATCTGGCATGGATTTTAAGGGGAACTCCACCCCAAATTTAAAAAAAAAATGGCGTGGAGTCCCCCCAAAAATCCACACCAGACCCTTATCCGAGCACACAACCTGGCCGGCCGCAGGGGAAGAGGGGGGGACGAGAGCGGCCCCCCTCCCTCCTGAACCGTACCAGGCCACATGTCCTCAACATGGGGAGGATGTCCCCATGTTGATGGGGACAAGGGCCTCATCCCCACAACCCTTGCCGGTGGTTGTGGGGGTCTGCGGGCGGGGGGCTTATCGGAATCTGGAAGACCCCTTTAACAAAGGGGACCCCCAGATCCCGGCCCCCCCCTGTGTGAAATGGTAATGGGGTACATATGTACCCCTACCATTTCACAAAGAAAGTGTAAAAAATGAAAAAAATGACAAGAGCCGGTTTTTGACAATTCCTTTATTAATGTCTTTTCTTTTCTTCCATCTTCTTCTTCCATGTTCTTCCATCTTCTTCTTTTCTCCATTCGGGTTTCTTCCTCTTCATCTTTATCCTCATCTTCCTTCTTCCTTCGGTCTTCTCGTCCGCATCTTGCTCTGGCGTCTTCCCTTCTTCTTTCTTCTCCGGCCGCTCCGTTTGAATTGGAGGTTCCCGCTGTGCGACGCTTCAGTTCTCCACTTGGTCCGCTGCCACCCGGTGGCTCCGCCCCCCTCTGACACCACGGGGAAAGTCCCCGTGAAATCCATGTGCGTCAGATGGGGGCAGGGTCACCGGGTGTAAGCGGACCCAGAGGGGAACTGAAGAACTGAAGCGTCGCACAGCGGGAACCTCCAATTCAAACGGAGCGGCCCAAGAAAGAAGAAGGGGAACAAGAAGCCGGAGCAAGATGCGGACGAGAACACCAAAGGAAGATGAAGAGGAAGATGAAGATGAAGAACAAGATGGAGGAAGAAACCCGAATGGAGAAAAGAAGAAGATGGAAGAAGATGGAAGAAGAAGATGGGAGAAGATGGAAGAAAAGAAAAGACATTAATAAAGGAATTGTCAAAAACCGACTTTTGTCATTTTTTAAATTTTTTACACTTTCTTCGTGAAATGGTAGGTGTACAATGTACCCCATTACCATTTCACACAGGGGGGGCCGGGATCTGGGGGTCCCCTTTGTTAAAGGGGTCTTCCAGATTCTGATAAGCCCCCCACCCGCAGACCCCCACAACCACCGGGCAAGGGTTGTGGGGATGAGGCCCTTGTCCCCATCAACATGGGGACATCCTCCCCATGTTGAGGGCATGTGGCCTGGTACGGTCCAGGAGGGAGGGGGGGCCGCTCTCTCGTCCCCCCCTCTTCCCCTGCGGCCGGCCAGGTTATGTGCTCAGATAAGGGTCTGGTGTGGATTTTTGGGGGGACTCCACGCCATTTTTTTTTAAATTTGGGGTGGAGTTCCCCTTAAAATCCATGCCAGATCTGAAGGGCCTGGTATGGATATTTGGGGGGAACCCCACGTCATTTTTAAAAAAAAATTGCAGCGGTTTTCCCCTTAATATCCATTCCAGACCTGAAGGGCCTGGTAATGGAATTTGGGGGACCCCCACGCTTTTTTTTTGTGTGTAATCAAAGACTTTCAATTACTTTTATCTGTATTGACGGGAACCTGCAATTCATTACAGCCGCGAGGACTTTTAAATGACTATTATTTTACTTTAGAAATGTAATTTTGCTCTCCAACTGTTATAAACACGGAAAACATGTGCTACTTTACAGGCTTACTATAGACACCCCCCGGTATGATATTTAGGGCCAGTTCACACCGGATGCAGTGCAGTGCGTTTTTTTGATGCATGAAAACGCAAAGAAAGTTGATCACATTAATGCCAATGGCATAGTTCACACCACTGCAGTCCGTTCCAGTGCGTTTCAGAAAGCAAAAAAAAAAATTGGTCATGCTGCATTTTTTAGGTACAAAACTGTACTGGACCCCAGTAAAACACATCAAAAACGCAACGGAACGTACCAAAAATGCACTGGAATGCAACGGAACGCACCTAAATGCACCAAAGACGCACTGCAACACACTTGTCCTAAGTGAAAAGAGGGGGAAAAAAACACTAGACTGCATCAAAAACGCATCAAAAATGCACTGGAATGTGTCAAAAACGCGCATGCAGAAAAGCACCTGGAACACACCCAGACTGCGTTTCTATAGTGTGAACTAGGGCCAGATCACACCATAGAAACGCAATCCGGATGCGTTCCAGGTGCTTTTCTGCATGCACGTTTTTCATGCGTGCATTTTTGGTACGTTTTTGATGCAGTCCAGTGCTTCCCCCCCCTCTTTTTTATTAACCATAGATAAGGACAAGTGTGTTCCAGTGCGTCTTTGTTGCATTTAGGTGTGTTCCTGTGCGTTCCAGTGCGTTTATGATGCATTTTGATGCGTTCCAGTACAGTCCAGTGCAGGTAAAATGCAGCATGTTCTACTTTTTTGGTGGAACTGGAACGCACTGGAACAAACACTGCCATTTAGAACCATATAACCAACTTTCCATGCATTTTGGATGCATAAAAAACGCAATGCACTGCATGTGGTGTGAAATGGCCCTTAAGCAATTTGGCATATTTAAAGGCACTTCTCCTTGTTTTGTTTTTGGTGTTTTCCATTTTAAGGCCAATAACTAGAAGATAAGCCAGCCAAGTGGGGACTAGCAAAATTAACAAGTCAGTTCCCATAGACTGCAATGGTATTTGTTGGTGGGGGGGGGTCGATTGTCCCATCTCTAATTTTGTAGCATGCTGGATGATGTGCTTAATTTTGGGCGGGGGGAGGGGGGTTATTTTTTGCTAGCTGCATTGGTGTTGTTCTGCACATGCCCAGCCAGTTAGTTTTTTTTTTGGGTGCTTTTTGTGTGTGAACAGCACCTGGATATTTCTGGGCATGCTCACTCAGAGAGTGTTTTTATGGGTTAGTAATTGAAGGACATCCTTAACAGGTGTAGCCACTTTGAATTTCAGTCTCTACATTGAGTGAACTTGCATTTTGGGTGTTTCATGGACTGTGCATGTGTTTTCAATTGCCTCATTAGCACACAAACATATGTTATATAAAGCTCAGAGGGAACATTTGTTCGCTTGCCCTGAGAAGAGGCAAGAGTGCGTGCGTGCGTGTGTGTGTGTGGGGGGGGGGGCAAAATTTACATGTTGGTGTCCTTATCGAGTTTGTAACACATGTATTTTATTTGTTATGTCTTTGCAAAACAGGTGATTGGTTAACTTTTGTGGATTGTATTTTTTTATGTGGGGAAAATGTTCCCCTGAAATAATTCTGATGTTGTTAATGTGTGTTGTATGTTCACTTTGATTTAATTGTCTGTGCTGCATTTTTTTGGCCAAAAATTTCTCAAGATGTTGAGTCTGTAACTGTTTCAAATTGACCATGTTTTTTATTTTGCCTTCCCTTTTGTTTTGTTGACCAATAAAATTTGATGCAAAGTTTTGATGTTTGTTTTGTGTTTTCTTTGCAACAAATGTGACAGCTGATTTGCATGTCAAAACAAAACAGGTGTGATTTCAGTAGACATGTGCACACTGAAATATTTCGTTTCGGAATTTCGTTTTCGTTAGAAAAATAAATTTATTTAGTTACTCCCGAAATTCGTTTTTATTTATTTTGTTTTTCGTTAGAAATTGCATTCGTCCGAAAATCTGAATTAATTAAGGTCGAATCTGTCATTGAAGGCTTATGGTGTCTGTCGAATGTTCAAAGAAGATTCGACGGAGCAGCGAAACTGTACGACGCTGCAATCGTACATTTCCGGTCGAATGTTCCGCCTACAAGCTATAGATGAATTCTATTGTATGACTAGTAATAATTATATTTTTTAATTACTATTACTAGTCAACAGGGATGAGCCGAACACTCCCCTGTTCGGTTCGCACCAGAACCTGCGAACAGACAAAATGTTAGTGTGAACTTTAGAACCCTATTAAATACAATGGACTCGAACTTTCGAAATCTAAAGTGTTAATTATAAAGGCTAATATGCAAGTTATTGTCCTAAAAAGTGTTTGGGGACCTGGGTCCTGCCCCAGGGGACATGTATCAATGCAAAAAAAAGTTTTTAAAACGGCCGTTTTTTCGGGAGCAGTGATTTTAATAATGCTTAAAATGAAAAAATAAAAGTGAAATATTCCTTTAAATTTCGTACCTGGGGGTTGTGTATGATATGCATGTAAAGTGGCGCATGTTTCCCGTGCTTAGAACTGTCCCTGCAAAAAATGTCATTTTTGAAAGAAAAAAAGTCATTTAAAACTGACTCGCGGCTATTAATGAATTGTCGGCTCCCGGCAATACATGCAAAAGTCATTGATAAAAAAAAAAAAAAAAAGCGTGGGGGTTCCCCAGAATTCAATTACCAGGCCCTTCAGGTCTGGAATGGATATTAAGGGGAACCCCGCCGCAAATTTAAAAAAAAATTGACGTGGGGTTCCCCCAAATATCCATTCCAGACCCTTCAGATCTGGCATGGATTTTAAGGGGAACTCCACCCCAAATTAAAAAAAAATGGCGTGGAGTCCCCCTAAAAATCCATACTAGACCCCTTATCTGAGCACGCAACCTGGCCGGCCGCAGGGGAAGAGGGGGGGACGAGAGAGCGGCCCCCCCTCCCTCCTGAACCGTACCAGGCCACATGCCCTCAACATGGGGAGGATGTCCCCATGTTGATGGGGACAAGGGCCTCATCCCCACAACCCTTGCCCGGTGGTTGTGGGGGTCTGCGGGCGGGGGGCTTATCGGAATCTGGAAGACCCCTTTAACAAAGGGGACCCCCAGATCCCGGCCCCCCCCCCTATGTGAATTGGTAAGGGGTACATTGTACCCCTACCATTTCACGAAGAAAGCGCCGGACCCGCCTATGTCATTGGCTTGAGCGGGGAACTTCCTTCACTATGTAAATTTAAATTAGACAGGCACAACCAATGAAGGACAGCGCTGGACATCGGGATCGCCGCGGGACACTGGATTTCACCGCTGGAATGTTTTTTTTTGTTTTTTTTAAATAAAGGACTTTTTCAAGGTGTTTGTGTGTTTTTTTAAACATTTTTTTACGCTTTCTTCGTGAAATGGTAGGGGTACAATGTACCCCTTACCAATTCACATAGGGGGGGGGCGGGATCTGGGGGTCCCCTTTGTTAAAGGGGTCTTCCAGATTCCGATAAGCCCCCCGCCCACAGACCCCCACAACCACCGGGCAAGGGTTGTGGGGATGAGGCCCTTGTCCCCATCAACATGGGGACATCCTCCCCATGTTGAGGGCATGTGGCCTGGTACGGTTCAGGAGGGAGGGGGGCCGCTCTCTCGTCCCCCCCCCTCTTCCCCTGCGGCCAGCCAGGTTGCGTGCTCGGATAAGGGGTCTGGTATGGATTTTTAGGGGGACTCCACGCCATTTTTTTTTAAATTTGGGGTGGAGTTCCCCTTAAAATCCATGCCAGATCTGAAGGGCCTGGAATGGATATTTGGGGGAACCCCACGTCAATTTTTTTTTAAATTTGCGGCGGGGTTCCCCTTAATATCCATTCCAGACCTGAAGGGCCTGGTAATTGAATTCTGGGGAACCCCCACGCTTTTTTTTTTTTTTTTTTATCAATGACTTTTGTATGTATTGCCGGGAGCCGACAATTCATTAATAGCCGCGAATGAGTTTTAAATGACTTTTTTTCTTTCAAAAATGACATTTTTTGCAGGGACAGTTCTAAGCACGGGAAACATGCGCCACTTCACATGCATATCATACACACCCCCCAGGTACGAAATTTAAAGGAATATTTCACTTTATTTTTTAATTTTAAGCATTATTAAAATCATTGCTCCCGAAAAAACGGCCGTTTTTAAAACTTCTTTTTGCATTGATACATGTCCCCTGGGGCAGGACCCGGGTCCCCAAACACTTTTTAGGACAATAACTTGCATATAAGCCTTTATAATTAGCACTTTAGATTTCTCCCATAGATTTTTCGAATTTGCCGCGAACACCCCAATTTGTTCGCTGTTCGGCGAACGGGCGAACAGGCAATGTTCGAGATGAACATGAGTTTGACTCGAACTCGAAGCTCATCCCTACTAGTCAACCAACATTAGAATTCTTCTATAGCCTATGGGCCGAGCATTTGACCGGAAATGTACGATTGCAGCGTTGTACAGTTTATCTGCTCCGTAGAATCTTCTTAGAACTTTCAACAGACACCATAAGCCTTCAATGACAGATTCGACGTTTGTATGTTTTTCGATGCTTCGTTGAATCTTCGTCGTTCATGTCGAATTGTCAAGTTAGTTCTAGCTATTTTACTGCTCCTCCTCTTTGGTTACAATCAGCCAATAACATTCATCATCATCATTTTTTTATTTTACTTCCCCCACCCAATTCCAGCAGTGATCTTTTCTCTCTATGTCGAATCTTTTCTCTCTATAATGTCGAATCTTTTCTCTCTATAATGTCAAATCTTTTCTCTCTATGTCGAATCTTTTCTCTCTATAATGTCGAATCTTTTCTCTCTATGTAGAATAATCTTGGACTAATAGAGTTAAGGTTAGGCACATTCGACCACAGGTTCGATGGACACAGATTGTTATTGTCAGCCTCATGTCGAATCTCCTATCTATATCGAACTGTTGTTGCAACGAAAACGAAAATTAAGCATTTGTTTATGTCGGATCTTTCAGTTTTCGGATTCTGCATTTTCGTTTTCGTTTGTTAAAACGATAACGAAAATACCTGAAATTCAGACGAAAATGCATTCGGACGAAAACGAATGCACATGTCTAGTGATTTGTCCACCCTGGTGCCTTCATGCTAGCATATGCATGAATTGTGTGCTGCCATGGAGCGTCACCAGGAAATGAAAAATACAGAGCGGTAAGTATTCAATTTTCCTTTTTTTACTGCAGTGGTTCTCAGCCTCAGTCCTCAAGTACCCCCAACAGGACATGTTTTGTGAATGTATCTTATCGAGAATTGCTGTCCAAAAATCAAAACCATTGACTGTGATTTAAAGCACATGTGCAAGATGAAGGAAAACCTGCAAACATGGCCTGTTGGGGGTACTTGAGAAGCACTGATTTAGAGCACTGCACTTAAAAATATCTCAAGGCCATACAATTCTAATTGTGGGCATTTTGAGGGAAACAAAGTAAGTGTTAGAACCCCTGCGTGTGTGTTTTTTTTTGGTAGTTTGGCCTTTGTGTCTCCTTTTCTTAAAATTGGCTTCACTTCCTGTCACACAGCTAAACAGGAAGTGAAGGTAAAACCCTACCAATGTCTTTTCTTGGGGACACACAGATCAATTTAACTAGTGTCCCATTAAGCAAATTGCACTCTAGCACTTTGTTGTGTACACCCCAAATCATTGTATAGTTTGGGGTTTAGTAAAGACAAATCCACTCTGCAGTAAAAGTGTAGCTGCTGAAAATCTGAGGGAAAGTACTGGTGATTGGATGTTACAATCATGTAAAAGCAAAGATGGTGTTTTTTTTTTGTTGCTTGCATGTCCCCCTCAGATATACAGCAAGTGCACTTGTAGTGCAAAGTAGATTTGCCTTTAGTAAATAAACCCCAAACCCCAAAGTCCAAACTACCTAATAATTTGTGGTGTACCCCACAATATGCTGGAGTGCAATGTGCATAATGGGGAAAGTATTTAGATTGACCTGTGTGTCCCCAAGGAAAGACATTGTTAGGGATTTTCCCTCACTTCCTGTGTGGCTATGTGACAGGAAGTGAATTATTTGGAAGGATAAAGTGGCCAAATTATTTAGTTTAACTTTTCAAAGACACATTCCTAAGTTGAATTGTGATGCATGTCAATGGCCCATTTAGACCCTCTTTAATCACTTGAGATCAGCGCTATAACTGATCGACGGCCACAGCATGGTCCTCAATTGCCGGGAGTCCGTCAATAAACGTCCTCCCCTTTGTGCGCGCGTGCTGTGGTCACTGAGTCACTGAGACTCGGGTGATGACAGATCCGAGTAAGGTGCCGATCCCTGCCCTTTACCATGTGATCAGCTGTCAGCAAATGACAGCTGATCACGTGATGTAAACAAAAGCTGGGTAATGGTTTTTGTTTTCTCCTTGTGCTGACAGTGTGAGCATAAAAAAAAGGCAATCACGGCTTATGTGCAAGGGACATGGGGCCCGAAGAGGAAGAGGCAATTCTGCGTCATCTGTGACAATTAGTAGCCCCTGCCAGTGCCACCTATCAATGCCCACCACTGGTGCCAATCAGTGGCACCTAGCAGTGCTCCCTATCAGTGCCCATCACTGCCAACTATCATTGCCACCTAGCAGTGCCACTTCTCACTGCCCACCAGTGCCAACTAGCAATGCCACCTCTCAGTGCCCACCCTTGCCACCGGTGCCCATCAGTGCAGTCGCATCAGTGTACATCAATGAAGAAGTAAAATTACCTTTTTTTAAAATATTAACCAGTTTCCTACCGCCCACCGTCAAATGACATCCTTGGCTTTGTGCGGTGACATCTGAATGATGCCTGCAGTTGCAGGCATCATTCAGATATCATTCTTTTCAGCCGGCGATTCTGTGCACAATAAAAACGATCATAGTGGCAGTTCCGCCGCTTGATCGTTCTTATAGGCGGCGGCGGGAGGGGACGTCCCCCCCCTCTTGCCGCCATCCGGTGCTTCTCCGGGCTCTCCCGTGCCATCTTGGGCTCGGAGAACGATTTGGAGATGACTGGTGACCAGATGGTCACCAGTCATCTCTATGACCGTCGGAGGCCCGGGCGCGACGTTATGACATCACGCCGTGTTCCTGTATGTTAACCAAGCCGTGATCTCGGCTGTCAGCATGAGATTGGTGATTTTTTTTTGACCAATATCATGCTTTCCAGCCTGGAGGAGAGATGTGGGGTCTTATTGACTCCGCATCTCTCCATAAAGAGGACCTGTCACACACATTCCTATTACAAGGGATGTTTACATTCCTTGTAATAGGAATAAAAGTGATCCAAAAAAAAAAAAAGTTAAAAAAAGAGTAAGAAATACAAAAAAGTAAAAAAAAAAAAAAAGCAAAAATAAGAAAAAACGCCCATGTCCCCGGTAGCTCGCGCTCAGAAGCGAACACACACGTAAGTCCCGCCCACATATGTAAACGCCGTTCAAACCACACATGTGAGTTATTGCTGCGTGCGTTAGAACGAGTGCAACAATTCTAGCACTAGACCTCCTCTGTAATGCCAAAATGGTAACGTGTAAAAAAAATTAAAGCATCACCTAGGGAGATTTTTAATTACTGAAGTTTGGTGTCATTCCATGAGTGTGCGCAATTTTAAAGAGTGACGTGTTAGGTATCTATTTACTCAGCATAACAACATCTTTCACATTATACCAAAAAATTGGCCTAACTTTAATGTTTTGTAATATTTTTAGCAAAAAAAAGGCGTTTGAAAATGTATTTATTTACCGAGCGAGATAAAAATTTGCAATGACCGCCATCTTATTCCCTAGGGTGTCTGCTCCAAAAACATATATAATGTTTGGTGTTTTGAAGTAATTTTATAGCCATAAATTTATGATTTTTACATGAAGGATAGAAGTGCCAGAATAGGCCCAGTGCTGAAGTGGTTAAAATATAATTTTTTTTTTTTTTTTTTTTTTAAACTCTGTCTTTTGTATTTATAGAAAAAAATAAAAATTAAAAACATGAAGGTGATCAAACAGCACCAAAAGCAAGCTCTACTTGTGTGCCAAGAAATAATAAATTTTCATTGGGTTACAGTGTTGTATGAGCGCGCAATTGTCATTGAAAGTGCATCAGCGCTGAAATGTGAAACTTGGTCTGGGCAGTGCGCAAGTGGTTAATATAAGGCTACATGCACACGGACGTTTTTCAAGCCGCTTGTTTGAGCGTTTTTTGCAGCTTAAAAACATCTCTCCATGTTAGCCTATGGCCTCATGGCCACCATGGCGTTTTTGAGCTGTAAATGGCATAGGCGTTTTTAGGCCCCATGTAGACAGGACGCTGGTGCAAAGTGTTCAGAACTAAGGATGAAAGTGGCGTTTAGAAAGGCGCTTTGTGGCGTTTGCATGCCGTGTTTTACCACATTTGCGTGTATATGATAAGGAGCCGCCCTAAGCTCCAAAAACAGTATTATTTACGATTTTAGCTATTTTGTGAGACCAGAGTGATATCAGCAGCTGAGAGCAGCAGTGTAGTTGTATTTAGCGTGACACTTGCCACATCACTTGCCACAAGTTGTGGATTGTCCACTTGCCACGTCAGCTGCCCCAAGTTGTGGATTGTCCACAATGCAATGGAAGCAATTTCATTTTTCTATATATATATTAATAGATATATATATAGATATAGATATATATATCTATATATATATTTTATGTTTTTTCCTCATTTGCCATAAATTTGGAGTTTATCAATGTAAAAAAAAGGGCAGCTTTAAAAACGCTTCTAAACTAAAATGCAGCTAAACACTGGTACCGCGTCTGAAACGTGGAAATCTTTGGCGTCTGAAGGCATTTTTAGGCTTTGTGAAAACGATTTTAAACCAACTGCAGATTTTTTTTGCCAGGCCAAAAACAGTGTTTTGGATGTAATAGAATTCAATGGACCCGCATCCAAAACGCAAGTACTGCAATTTTGCTGCGATTTTTTGTTTTACCTGTTGTGAGGGGGTTAGCTCGGCAGCGGGTGTGTGTGACCCCCGGGATGGGCTCCCCAGACAAAAACAGGCCCAGCAAACGGAGGTTGTGGTTTTCAAAATCAAAAAGGTGCGGTTTATTTTCTATTTACAGTGACAAAACACAGCAAAGCAAAAGAAACATAACCAAAATAAATCCTGGTCAAGTTGACCTCTGACTAAACATACAGGTTTCCTAACTAACAACTGGGATCAGCCTAGTGCTGTCCTAGTCCCTAAGTCCCTGGTTTTAAATGTCCAAGCAAATAGCCACACAGGCTTTTTCTCACCGCACAGGGGTTCACTCTCCCTAGACAGTCCACACAGGTCTGGTTCCAGGCATGAGCTAACATCTAATGAAGCTGGGAGTTCTTATAGAGGCCTAAATGAGCTGACAAGCTTCAGCTGGTCTCATCAACTCCCTGTCTGCACGACGCCCAGCCCTCTCCCTAGAGGTATGAGTCATCCATGAGCCCACTAGCCTTATACAACTCTCCACCTAGTTGTATAAGTCGGCGTAAAGCCTGAATCTGGGCGAAATATATCTACCCCCCTGGATGCAACCAGGTGACTTTACCTTCCTGCTGTCACATACCCCCCCCTCTTGTTTTAACCTCGGGGTTGGAACACCAGCAATCAGGCATTCATGTACTCGAGACAAAGCATCCACATTCCCCATTTGAACGCCAGGGCGATGCTTTACTGTGAAGTTGAATTCCTGGAGGGCCAGGAACCACCTATTCACTCTTCTATTTGTTTCCTTGTTTTGAGCCATCCACTTTAACGGAGCGTGATCCGTAACCATGTCAAAGTGCCTACCTAGCAGGTAGTACCGAAGGGAATCTAGAGCCCACTTCACCGCTAAACACTCCTTTTCAACGGTGGCGTAATTTACCTCATGGGACTTCAACTTCCTGCTGAGGTAAATGACTGGGTGCTCTTCCCCGTTCCAGACCTGGGACAATACTGCTCCTAACCCCACATCTGACGCATCACTTTGTACGACAAAGTCTTTAGAGAAGTCGGGTGAGTACAACACTGGCTGGCTACATAAGGCTTGTTTCAAGAATTGGAATGCTGCCTCAGCCTCGGGGGTCCATTTAATCATGACCGACCCTTTCCCCTTCGTCAGGTTGGTTAGGGGCACAGCCTTAGAAGCAAAGTGGGGAATGAATCGCCGATAATACCCAGCGATTCCCAGAAAGGCTCGTACCTGCTTCTTGCTGTTGGGACGTGGCCAACTCTGGATGGCCTCGACTTTGTTGAGTTGGGGTTTTATTACTCCCCTCCCAATGGTGTACCCAAGATATTTGGCCTCCTCCTGCCCAATGGTACACTTCTTGGGGTTAGCCGTAAACCCCGCTTCCCGAACAGAGTCCAGGACTGCTTGCACTTTTGGCAGATGTGAGGCCCAATCTGTGCTATGGACAATTACGTCATCCAGGTAAGCCGCAGCATACTTCCGATGGGGCCTCAGCATCTGGTCCATTTTCCGCTGGAATGTGGCCGGCGCATTCTGTAACCCGAACGGCATTCTTTTATATTGGAACGCCCCGTCTGGGGTTACAAATGCGGTTTTCTCTTTGGCCGACTTGGCCAGGGGGATTTGCCAATACCCTTTTGTGAGGTCAAGAGTCGTCATGTATCAGGCTGTTCCCAGCCGGTCGATCAACTCATCTATACGTGGCATGGGGTAGGTGTCAAATTTTGTAACTTTGTTCAACTGACGAAAATCGTTACAAAATCGCCAGCTCCCATCCGGTTTAGGCACCAACACGATGGGACTAGACCAATCACTTTGGGACTCCTCTATCACCCCTAAGTTCAGCATTTTCTGTACTTCCTCCCGTATTGCCTCCCGTCGAGCCTCTGGGATCCGATAGGGTTTTAACTTCACCCTTTCACCGGGCGGGGTAATGATGTCATGCTCTACCCCAGATGTTTGTCCCGGCAGCTCAGAGAATACCTCCTTGTTGCGAAGCACAAACTCCTTAACCTCCTGTTGTTGGGGTTGTGACAAGGTGGCTGCTATTCCAACCTCAGGAATCACGCAACCAGTTTGAGCTGGTGACCAAGTGTCTGCGACTAGGGACTCTCTATCCCTCCAGGCTTTCAACAGATTAACGTGATAGATCTGTTCGGGCTTTCGCCTTCCTGGTTGTCTGACCTTGTAATTCACTTCGCTCACTTTTTCCATTATCTCGTAGGGGCCTTGCCATTTGGCAAGGAATTTACTTTCAACCGTAGGGACAAGTACCAATATCCTATCCCCCGGGGAAAAGTTACGGGTCTTGGCTCCACGGTTGTACACTCTCTGCTGTGCCAACTGCGCTTGGGCCAAATGTTCCTTCACGATGGGCATTACCTGTGCAATTCGATCTTGCATCAGGGCGACATGCTCAATCACACTCCTGTGGGGAGAACTCTCACTTTCCCAAGTTTCCTTGGCAATATCCAACAGCCCTCTTGGGTGTCTCCCATACAGTAACTCAAAGGGGGAGAATCCCGTAGAGGATTGGGGCACCTCCCTAATAGCAAACATCAAATAAGGAAGTAAACAGTCCCAATCCTTTCCATCTCTATCCACCACTTTCTTCAACATTTGTTTTAGGGTTTTGTTGAATCTTTCAACCAGCCCATCGGTTTGGGGGTGATACACAGATGTACGCAATTGCGTCACTTTGAACAATTTACACAGCTCTTTCATAACCCGGGACATAAAGGGTGTACCTTGGTCCGTAAGCAGTTCTTTACAAATACCCACCCGGCTAAAAACAAGAGATAGCTCTTTGGCTATGGTTTTGGCCGAGGTATTTCGGAGAGGGATCGCTTCTGGATAACGGGTGGCATAGTCCATTATAACTAATATGTACTGGTGCCCCCTAGCGGACTTGATTATAGGACCTACCAAATCCATGGCGATCCTCTCAAACGGGACCTCAATGATGGGTAGAGGGACCAGCGGGCTACGGAAATGTGGCATCGGGGCCAACCTCTGACACACAGGGCAGGAGGAACAATAATTTTCTACGTCCTTCATCACCCCCGGCCAATAGAATCTCTGTAATACCCTCTCTCGGGTTTTCTCTGTCCCCAGATGACCTCCAAGAATGTGCCCATGGGCCAACTCCAACACCAACTTCCTGTAAGGTTTGGGCACCACAAGCTGCTCAACGGTTTCTTCTGCCCTTTTTGCCACCCGATACAGTAGGTCCTTCTCTACGCTGAAGTATGGGTAAGTGCAGGTATTATCTGGGTTCACTAACTCGCCATCTATTTTCACTACGTTTTCCCGTGCCTTTATTAGGGCGGGGTCTTTCAACTGTTCTGTGGCAAAGTTTTCCCTGTGAACCTCAAGATCAGAAAACTCCACAGACGGTAGGTTTTCGTCTGAGGAGGTGGGCTCCTCTCCAGTTTCTTGAGTCTCCCCTGCCAATACTGATAAGGGAAATTCCGGAGAGTCCTCACCACTCTCAGGGGAGTTCTGGCTATCACATTCCTGGTACATAGGGGCACCAGTGAGGGGCTCAGGATCATCCCACAGTTCCCAGAACTTCGGAAAATCCCTTCCCACAATGGCGTCATGCGGTAACTGAGATACTAAGCCCACTGGATGAGAGAGGGTACCTTTGGGGGTCTCGAAACACACTGTAGTCACTGGATACTCTCGGGTGTCCCCATGCACACAAATAACAGCTACCTTGCTATTCCCAGAGACCTCTGTTTTAACTAACTCAGCCTTTATCAGGGTCACAAGGCTACCTGAATCCAGCAATACCACAACATTTCTACCATTAACACACATTTTGCATAAATGTTTCTCAGTTCCTCGAATGGCAGTGCATGCGACTGTCGCACACAGCGACTGACGTCTGCCCGTCAGAAAGTCACACTGCATGGGTTCCTCCACAACCGGGCAATTGGCTGCAATATGTCCCGCTTGCCGGCAGCGGTAGCAAACGATCCTTCTTGCCGCCTCTTGAGCCGCTGATTTCCCAGGCTGTTCTCGCCAAACTTGGGGTAGAGCTCCCACCCTCTCACTCTCTCCACCCTCACCCCTTGGAATCCTCTTATCCGCCCCTGGGGATGGTCTGGTCTTAGGGTGGAAAGTCCGAGTGTCTCTGGAAGAGGCCGTCAGGTTCTCTGTAGCCAAGTATTTCTCCACACGATCCACAAGACCATCGGCCGTCTCTGGGTCTCCATGGCTTACCCACTTTTGGATGGCAGTAGGAAGAGCTCTCAAAAACCGATCCATTACAACACGTTCCACAATCTTTGGTGCGGACAAAGTCTCTGGCTGTAGCCACTTTCTGCTCAGGTGAATGAGATCATACATTTGAGACCTGGGGGGTTTTCCAAGCTGGAAAGTCCAGTTATGCACACGCTGAGCCCGGACAGCCTGGGTGACACCCAGCCTTGCCAAAATTTCAGCTTTTAGCATCACATAGTCTTTTGCTTGGTTAGGCTCTAGGTCATAGTAAGCTTTCTGCGATTCACCAGTTAACAGAGGAGCCACCAGTCCAGCCCACTGCTCCTCAGGCCACTTTTCTCTTTCAGCGGTCCTTTCAAATGTGGTCAAAAATACCTCTGGATCATCCTCTCCAGTCATTTTTGTCAATAAACGACTCACCCCAAAGGACGCGGTATTAGTGGGACGGCTTTCCTCACTGGTCTGCGGACGTTGCTGCATTACTGCTTCCATTTGTTGTAGTCTCTGCTCTTGCTTCTGTAACAGGTCTATGAAGCGGGCCTCAGATTGCTGCTGGGCTTGTTGCTGAGCTTCCAGACTCTGTTGGTGAGCTTGCTGCTGGGCTGCAAGGCTCTGTTGATGAGCTTGCTGCTGGGCTGCAAGGCTCCTTTGCAAACCTGCATTTGTCTGCTGTTGATTGGCATTTGCTAGAGCCAGCTGTTTCAGTATCTCCTCCATGCTGGCTTAAAAAAAAAAACTGCCACTGGTTCTCCACCAACTGTGAGGGGGTTAGCTCGGCAGCGGGTGTGTGTGACCCCCGGGATGGGATCCCCAGACAAAAACAGGCCCAGCAAATGGAGGTTGTGGTTTTCAAAATCAAAAAGGTGTGGTTTATTTTCTATTTACAGTGACAAAACACAGCAAAGCAAAAGAAACATAACCAAAATAAATCCTGGTCAAGTTGACCTCTGACTAAACATACAGGTTTCCTAACTAACAACTGGGATCAGCCTAGTGCTGTCCTAGTCCCTAAGTCCCTGGTTTTAAATGTCCAAGCAAATAGCCACACAGGCTTTTTCTCACCGCACAGGGGTTCACTCTCCCTAGACAGTCCACACAGGTCTGGTTCCAGGCATGAGCTAACATCTAATGAAGCTGGGAGTTCTTATAGAGGCCTAAATGAGCTGACAAGCTTCAGCTGGTCTCATCAACTCCCTGTCTGCACGACGCCCAGCCCTCTCCCTAGAGGTATGAGTCATCCATGAGCCCACTAGCCTTATACAACTCTCCACCTAGTTGTATAAGTCGGCGTAAAGCCTGAATCTGGGCGAAATATATCTACCCCCCTGGATGCAACCAGGTGACTTTACCTTCCTGCTGTCACACTGTTTATAGCTGGTTGTTAAAGGAAATGTAAAAAAAAAAAAAAATGCCGGTTCAAAAAAAAAAAATAGAAAAAAAAACAGCGTGGGGGTCCCCCCCCAAATGAAAAAAAAAATGGCGTGGGGGTCCCCCCAGAATCCATACCAGGCCCTTCAGGTCTGGCATGTATTTTAAGGGGAACCCCGCACCAAAAACAAAAAAAAATTAGCGTGGGGTCCCCTAAAAATACACACCAGACCCTTTATCCGAGCACTCAACCTGGCAGGCCGCAGGGGAAGAGGGGGGGACGAGAGAGCGGCCCCCCTCCCTCCTGAACCGTACCAGGCCGCATGCCCTCAACATGGGGGGTTTGGTGCTTCGGGGCAGGGGGGCAACCTGCGGCCCCCCCACCCCAAAGCACCGTGCCCCCATGTTGATGGAGACAAGGGCCTCTTCCCGACAACCCTGGCCATTGGTTGTCGGGGTCTGCGGGCGGGGGGCTTATCGGAATCCGGGAGCCCTCTTTAATAAGGGGGACCCCAGATACCTACCCCCCACCCTATGTGAATGAGTATGGGGTACATCGTACCCCTACCCATTCACCTGGTGGCAAAATAAGTCAATAAAAAAGACAACACAGGTTTGAAAAGTAATTTATTGGGCAGCTCCGGTGGTCTTCTTCCGACTTCGGGGGTCTTTCTGCCGGGCGCCCCGCTATCTTCTGCCAGCTCTTTTGCTAGCGGGGGTCCCGGGCTTCCTCGCCATCTTCTTCCGACTTCGGGGGTCTTTCTGCCGGGCGCCCCGCTATCTTCTGCCAGCTCTTTTGCTAGCGGCGGTCCCGTGCTTCCTCGCCGTCTTCTCCACGATCTCCGGTTCTTCTCCTGCTCTCCGGTGCCTTCTCCACGATCTCCGGTTCTTCTCCCGCTCTCCGGTGTCTTCTCCACGATCTCCGGTTCTTTCTGCCTTCTGCCGGGCGCCCCGCTATCTTCTGCCAGCTCTCTTGCTAGCGGGGGCCGGTCTTCTTCGTCGCCTTCTTCCCTCTTCTCTTCGCCCGATGTTGCCTCGTCGCTGTCCACCGCTGCAATGATCTGTCCGAGCAGCGGTGCCACTTATATTGGCATGGGGCGTGGTCACCGGCTGATGCCACCGCTGACCCCGCCCCCGTTTCACGTCACAGTCCCATCATTCCCCGGGACTGTGACATCATATGGGGGCGTGGTCAGCTGTGGCATCAGCCGGTGACCACGCCCCATGCCAATAAAAGTGGCACCGCTGCTCGGACAGATCATTGCAGCGGTGGACAGCGACGAGGCAACATCGGGCGAAGAGAAGAGGGAAGAAGGCAACGAAGAAGACCGGCCCCCACTAGCAAAAGAGCTGCCAGAAGATAGCGGGGCGCCCGGCAGAAGGCAGAAAGAACCGGAGATCGTGGAGAAGACACCGGAGAGCGGGAGAAGAACCGGAGATCGGGGAGAAGGCACCCGAGAGCAGGAGAAGAACCGGAGATCGTGGAGAAGGCACCGGAGAGCGGTAGAAGAACCGGAGAACAGAACAAGAGACCCCCGAAGTCGGAAGAAGGCGACGACGAAGCCCGAAGATGATGAGGAAGCCCGGGACCCCGCTAGCAAAAGAGCTGGAAGAAGATAGCGGGGCGCCCGGCAGGAAGACCCCCGGAGCTGCCTAATAAATTACTTTAAAAACCTGTGTTGTGTTTTTTATTATCTTTTTTTGCCACCAGGTGAATGGGTAGGGGTACGATGTACCCCATACTCATTCACATAGGGTGGGGGGCCAGGATCTGGGGGCCCCCTTATTAAAGGGGGCTCTCGGATTCCGAAAAGCCCGCCACCCGCAGACCCCGACAACCAACGGCCAGGGTTGTCAGGAAGAGGCCCTTGTCCCCATCAACATGGGGGCAGGGTGCTTTGGGGTGGGGGGGCCGCAGGTCGCCCCCTGCCCCAAAGCACCCACCCCCCCATGTTGAGGGCATGCGGCCTGGTACGGTTCAGAAGGGAGGGGGCCGCTCTTGTCCCCCCTCTTCCCCTGCGGCCTGCCAGGTTGCGTGCTCGGATAAGGGTCTGGTATGGATTTTGGGGGGGACCCCAGGCCGTTTTTTCGGCTTAGGGGGTTTCCCTTTAAATCCATACCAGACCTAAGGGTCTGGTATGGATTTCGGGGGGACCCCACGCCATTTTTTTGGCTTAGGGGGTTCCCCTTAAAATCCATACCAGACCTAAGGGCCTGGTATGCTCCTGGAGGGGAACCCCCACGCCGTTTTTTTCATTAAAATTCGGCGTGGAGTTCCCCTTCATGATTCATACCAAACACGGGACAGCGAGGCTGCCGAGGACCAGCGCGATGACATCGCGCTGGAGACATTCTCGGCCAGCTAGTCGCCTCTAGGACACGACTTGAGTGGCTGCTTCACGCGCTCAGGTCGTGTCCAAGTTGCCTGGCAAAGTCGTGCTGTCCCTGTGTCAGCCGGCACACGAGTCGCCCCGCGAGTCGGATACACTTCATCCGACTTCCCGGGCGACCTCTATTCAAATCAATGGGCTCCCATAGGGAACCATTCATTTTCAATAGAGCGCCGCTGACATTTGTATTTACTATAACAGTGCGCCGCTGGTTCCTGCGCCAAGTGAAGGAGTTATCTGGCGCACCAATTAAGGTTAGAACCAGCGCAGCGCACTGTTATTAGTAAATCAGACCCTTTGTGTCTGCCGTCTGTATATTATCAAATTCTTACGGCATAATACTCTGTTATTTCAGATGTCCTCCAACATTCGCCCATGATGAAGTGGTTTTCACAGAAACGCGTTGGGCACCTAGGATGTAGCTATTTGCTAATAGGACTTTTATTACTCTCATGACTTACATACAATTTTATCCATTTTATTTGTATACCCTATTGCTATGTGTTGTCCAGTCCATACAATGCTATTGTTACTATCAAATTTGCCAAGTTTATCATGTTGACTGTTATGTACATACAAATTGTAGGTTATGTCATCTGCACTTGCACATGCTAACTTTTTCCACTGTGATGCAATAGTACTATATACACACATGTAATAAATTTGACTTGTTTTCAACCCCTACCTGTCAACTGTCTCATTCAAAGTCCCCCCTCTTTGTTGCCCAACCGGGATGGAGGCACTTTCCCCAGGGGCTTCATTCAAAGTCCCAAAAATATCTCAGCAGCCCTCTTAACTGGGGGTATTGCTACATTAGCATACATTTACTTATGGCCATCCTTTTACACAGTACACTTATCCCACAACATTAAAGTGTGACAAATGGAGTTACTTAAAGTAGGCAGAATAAACGAAACATAGTAATGCATGCATTGCCTGATTATCATAGAGGCTATTGGAGCTGTAGCTCTAGGACCCTACCTTAAGATAGGCCCAGCCCAGTGAGTCATTAATGCTGCCCGGCCTGCTCAGTGTAAATCGTGGGCAGCCTTAATATGTAAATTGAGGGCAGCAGGCGGCATTGATATGTAAATCATGAGCGACTGGCGGCATTGACATGTAAATGGCAGACGGCAGGATGCAATCATATGTAAATGGTGGGTGCATTCATAGGTATATCAAACTCTCCTGAGCCCCAGTACACCATCACCTCTGCTGAATGCTGCCAACTTTGGGGGTCCAGAGGTAACAGAGAAGGAATTACAGTTTGGAGTGCAAACATGAGCAAAGAGGAGGTGTGCGGGGGGGCTGGGGTGCAAAGATGAGCAGAGGCATGTGGAATGCACACCTCACATACTACCCACTTTCATACACTCCACACTCCTCTCCTGCACATACTACCTGCCGCTATACACTCCGCACTTCTCTCCTGCACATACTACCTGCCGCCATACACTCCTCACTCCTCTCTTGCATATACTACCCCCTGCCTTACACTCCACACTCCTTTCCCACACATACTTACCCGCCACCATACATTCTGCACTCCTCTCCTGCATATACTACCCGCCGCCTTACATTATATTGTACATTACACACTCCTGCACTATAGGTACCTATATTGTATATTACATACTTCTCACCAAAGTATTCATTATGTCAACAGTTGCTGGTTGCTAAGGAGTCCCTGACTATTTTAATGAAGTTTTTCTTTAAGGTCGGCTCAGACAATGTGTTAGCTCTCTTTTTTTTTTTTTTTTAGAATGCTTTATTATTATTTTTTTTATTTTATTTTTTGGGGGGGGGGGGAGTGGAAGGTGTCAGTGTTTTTTTAATTTAATTTTTCATTGTTTTTACAGTTTTACTTTTAAATATTTATATATTAAAAAATGTCCTTCTTTTGTTTCTTTTTTTTTTATCAACCTTGTTTGGGGGGGGGGGGTGTCTTTAATGAGATATTAGGGGTCTAAAAAGACCCCTGACATCTCCCCTTTGAGACAGGGAAAGGGACTGAGGACACAGATTCCCCAATGCCTTTCTCTTCAGCCTCAGCTGCACTGAAGATGAATGGACAGGAGACAGCTGCTCCTGTTCATTCATAAACTGAAGCATCGTAAACACAATTTACGATGCACAGTTATGAATGGACAGAGTCGGTGATCACTGACTCTGTTCATTTAGAAAAGGAAGGCGCCAGCAAATGACATATTTACTGGCTCCTTCCTCTACTCTCCATTCTGATAGATCTGGGGCAGGGGGCGACCGGAGGAGGACATGGAGGGGAACTGGAGGAGGACACAGGGGAGGACATGGAGGAGGACATGGAGGGGGACTGAAGGAGGACACAGGGGAGGACTTGGAGGGGGACATGTAGGGGGACCGGAGTAGGAGGACACAGGGGACAGTCAGGGATGATCAATGCGGTGGTAGGGGCACTTACAAGCACCAATCTCCCTGTATAGATTTAAATAAAGCAGCTGAAAACATTTGTAGGGCTTTCTTTTAAACAAGAAAAATAGGATTTTTAATAACAGCTTTTCTGTAAAATCCTTTTCTTGGAGTACATCATGGGACACAGAGCCTTTAATCATTACATAGTGGGTTATATCTCACCTTCAGGTGCTGGACAGAAAGTTTCCTCCCTACATAACCCCTCCCATACTTGGAGCTCCTCAGTTTTTGTAGCAAGCAATAAGTGTCCCAATATCCCCAAATAAGAGGGGCGGGATCTCTGTGTCCCGTGATGTACTCCAAGAAAATAATTTTACAGGTAAGCTATTATTAAAAATCGTATTTTCTTTTCTGTACATCACGGTACACAGAGCCTTTAATCATTACATAGTGGGACATCCCAGAGCAATGCTCAACAAATAAATTTCTGAAGCCTCGTACACACGGCCGAGATTCTCGTCGAAAAAAAATGTCGTTTTTTTCGACGAGATTCTTGGACAAGAAACTTGTCCCGGCCAAGTGTACACACGCTCGATTCAAAGAACCCGCGGTTCTTTGAATGGAGCGTACGCAGTGACGTCATCGACTACGACGAGCATGCGCTCGTCACATTCGATGCCGTCGCCGCCATCTTGGTATACCCTACCTATGCCTAGGAAGCTACCGCACATGCGTCGAATTCATTTCGAACATGCGCAGGCTTCCCGGAGGACAGGTAAGTGTACACACACTCACTTTTCTCGTCGAGAAACAGGCTGACGAGAATCTCAACGAGAAAATAGAGAGCAGGTTCTCTATTTTCTCGTCGAGATTACTTGTCGGTTTTCTTGACGAGAAACCATACACACGAACGAATTTCTCGGCAAGACATCTCTGCCAGCAAGTTTCTTGCTGGTTCTTGCCGAGAAACTCGGTCGTGTGTACGAGGCCTGAGGCTGGTTTCACACTGGGACGCGGGCGGCATCGGCGGTAAAGCGCCGCTATTTTTAGCGGCTCCTTACCATCATTTTTGCGGAGGTATTCGGCCGCTAGCGGGGTGCTTTTAACCCACGCTAGCGACCGAAAAAGGGTTAAAAACCACCCGCAAAGCGCCGCTGCCAGCGCATAGCCTCAGTGTAAAAGCACTCAGGCTTTCATACTGAGACTGCAGGGGAGCCGTTTTTTAGGCGCTTTACAGACGCTATTTTTAGCCCAAAAGCGCCTGAAAAACGCCCCAGTGTGAAAGGGGTCTAATAGTTAATGTGTTTTTTGTTTCAGAAAGTCTACATTTTTGTTTACTTTTAACAATTGATTTTAGAAAGAATAAAGTACTTTTGAATGCCAGATATGCAGGGTCGGCCTGTAATGTTGCTCCAGGCACTGGTATATGCTTTGAAACTCACCTTGGTATATACTAGTGCAATGCATTGATTTAGCCATAGGGTGCTATACAAGTCAGGGCTATGGTCTGTTTGCCAGTGAAGCACTGTCCCTTAAGATCCATTATGGCAAAGATCTGGATCAGGCTTGTCCCTACAATCCATCTTAGACTGGTGTAGCAAGGGGTTACTTTGGGGGGCGCAAACAAACTAAAAAATTCTGAAAAAAAACATCAATTGCAGCTAGGGTTGCCACCTTTTCTTCAAGTCAAACCCGAACACTTTAGCGGGGCACACCAATTTTTTTATACATATATTTTTCTAATAAATAACCTTTCTATTTAGTCCCCCTTTACATCAGAGTTTCATTGTAAGGGGGGGCTCTGCAGAATCTGGTGAAAGGGAGAACTCTGGGGTCTCTAACATAAGGGATGCTCTGGGAACCCTCATTTAAGGGGGAACACTGTGAACTCTGATGTAAGGGGGGAACACTGTGGCCTCTGGTGTAAAGGGGAACTCAGATGTAAGGGGGCCTCTGAGAACTCTGATTTACCTTGGTGTACTCACTCAGAGGCAGGAGAGAGAAGGGGGGAAACTTCAGTCACAGACAGGGATGGATGGTGAGCTCACTCACCCCTTGGCAGCCAGCACCTCTCATCCAGATGTATCTGAGGCTGCTTGACTTAAAATTTTCAGCCCCACTTTTCTTTTCTGAGGCACAGTCCTGGGGATTGGAGTGTGGGCAGACACAGAGGGGTAGGGGCAGAAGGAAGAGAGCCCCCTCTCCTCTCCCATCTGTGTGTGGGTTTGTGGGGGGGGGTTTAGTGCTGGCTTTGACCAGCATTAAAGAGAGTGTAACAGACACTCTCAGCTTAGACAACTGCAGCCTGCAACCCTGCTGGGAAGCCATAGTCCAGTCTGAATAATGTGTCCGGGTTTCAGGCAGTCTGAAACCCGGACGCATGGTTCCAAACCCGAACTGTCCGGGTGAATCCCGGACAGGTGGCAACCCTAATTGCAGCCTCTGTGCCCATCAAATGCAGCCACTGTGCCCATCAAATGTAGCCACTGTGCCTATCAAATGCAGCATCACTGATGAGGCACAGTGTCTGCTTTTGATGGCACAGTGATGCTGCATTTGATGGGCACAGTGACTGCATTTGATGGGGCACAGTGGCTGCGTTTGATGAGGCACAGTGGCTTCTTTTGATGGCACAAACGCAGCCACTGTGACCCATCAATCACAGCCACTGTGCCCCATCAAACACAGCCACTGTGCCCCATTAAACGCAGCCACTGTGGTCCATCAAATGCAGCCACTGTGCCCTCAAATGCAGCCACTGTGCCCATCAATTGCAGCCACTGTGCCCATCAAATGCAGCATCACTGTGCCTATCAAATGCAGCCACTGTGCCTATCAAATGCAGCCTCTTGTGCCCCATCAAACGCAGCCACTGTGCCCCATCAAATGCAGCCACTGTGCCCCATCAAACGCAGCCACTAAGCCCCATCAAATGATGCCACTGTGCTTCATCAAACGCAGCCACTGTGCCCTCAAATGCAGCCACTGTGCCCATCAATTGCAGCCACTGTGCCCATCAAGCGCAGCCACTGTGCCCCATCAAATGCAGCCACTGTGCTCCATGAAACGCAGCCACTGTGCCCTCAAATGCAGCCACTGTGCCCATCAATTGCAGCCACTGTGCCCATCAAACGCAGCCACTGTGCCCATCAATTGCAGCCACTGTGCCCATCAAGCGCAGCCACTGTGCCCCATCAAATGCAGCCACTGTGCTCCATGAAACGCAGCCACTGTGCCCTCAAATGCAGCCACTGTGCCCATCAATTGCAGCCACTGTGCCCATCAAACGCAGCCACTGTGCCCATCAATTGCAGCCACTGTACCCATCCAATGCTGCCACTGTGCCCATCCAATGCTGCCACTGTGCCCATCAAATGCTGCCATTGTGCCCATCAAATGCTGCCACTGTGCCCCATAAAATGCTGCCACTGTGCCCATCAAATACTGTCACTGTGCCCATCAAAAGTTAACACTGGAACCCGCTCGCTGTCTGCCCGGCACTTGCCCTATCTCTTGGGGCAGCGGGTGATGGCGGCGAGCTGTGTCCTCCATGCGTCTCCTCCCCTCCTCCTGATAGGCATCCAATCACAGCGCCTGTCGTTTCAACCAATCATGTGACGAGTAACACACCTGCACTTCCTGATTGGTGGAGAGGCGGTTCTGTCATAGAACAGCGAATATTCATTCACTGTTCTAACTCACCTGGGTAAACTGCGAGCGCAATGCTCTGCGCTCGCAGCTCACCTTTTTTGAAGCCTATTAGAGCCTATGGCTCGAATCAGGTGCTTCAAAAGCACCCCCCTGCCGCTGTAATTCAGGCACCAAGCATCCGAAAAGGGGCCAGACGCCAGTGGCAGTGCGTCCATAGAGGGTGCCGGAGCGCCGCCCCCTCTCGCTCCTGCACCGCCACTGAAAGACAATACACCAGTGGCAGCTGGTGCTCAAATTTTTTGGGGGGCCGCAAACTGAAAAAAAAAAAACATCAATTGCCGCCACTGTGCCCATTAAACGCAGCCACTGTGCCCAAACACCACTAGTTTGTCCCCAAATGCAGCCAGTTCCCCCCCATATACAGCCAGTTCCCCCCCCATATACAGCCAGTTTCCCCCCCATAATACAGCCAGTTTGCCCCCATAATACAGACAGTTTGTCCCCATATACAGCCAGTTTGTCCCCATATACAGCCAGTTTGTCCCCCAAATGCAGCCAGTTTGTCCCCAATATACAGCCAGTTTGTTCCCCAATAATACAGCCAGTTTGTCCCCCAATAATACAGCCAGTTTGTCCCCCAATAATACAGCCAGTTTGTCCCCCATAATACAGCCAGTTTGTCCCCCAAATGCAGCCAGTTTGTCCCCCATATGCAGCCAGTTTGTCCCCCATATGCAGCCAGTTTGTGCCCCAAATGCAGCCAGTTTGTCCTCCATATACAGCCAGTTTGTCCCCCAATATACAGCCAGTTTGTCCCCCAAATGCAGCCAGTTTGTCCCCAATAATACAGCCAGTTTGTCCCCAAAATGCAGCCAGTTTGTCCCCCAATATACAGCCAGTTTGTCCCCCAATATACAGCCAGTTTGTCCACAAAATGCAGCCAGTTTGTCCCCCATATACAGCCAGTTTGTCCCCCAAATGCAGCCAGTTTGTCCCCCAATATACAGCCAGTTTGTCCCCCAATATACAGCCAGTTTGTCCCCCAATATACAGCCAGTTTGTCCCCATAATACAGCCAGTTTGTCCCCATAATACAGCCAGTTTGTCCCCCAAATGCAGCCAGTTTGTCCCCAAAATGCAGCCAGTTTGTCCCCCATATGCAGCCAGTTTGTCCCCCAAATGCAGCCAGTTTGTCCCCCAAATGCAGCCAGTTTGTCCCCCATATACAGCCAGTTTGTCCCCCAATATACAGCCAGTTTGTCCCCCAATATACAGCCAGTTTGTCCCCCAATATACAGCCAGTTTGTCCCCCAAATGCAGCCAGTTTGTCCCCCAAATGCAGCCAGTATGTCCCCGAAATGCAGCCAGTTTGTCCCCAATATACAGCCAGTTTGTCCCCAATATACAGCCAGTTTGTCCCCCATAATACAGCCAGTTTGTCCCCCATAATACAGCCAGTTTGTCCCCCATAATACAGCCAGTTTGTCCCCAATATACAGCCAGTTTGTCCCCAATATACAGCCAGTTTGTCCCCAATATGCAGCAAGTGTGTCCCCCATATACAGCCAGTGTGTCCCCATATACAGCCAGTGTGTCCCCCATATACAGCCAGTGTGTCCCCCAAATACAGCCAGTTTGTCCCCATATACAGCCAGTTTGTCCCCATATACAGCCAGTTCCCCCCCCATATACAGCCAGTGTGTCTGTATTTGGGAGACAAACTGGCTGTATATGGAAACAAACTGGCTGTATTTGGGAACAAACTGGCTGTATTTGGGAACAAACTGGCTGTATTTGGGAACAAACTGGCTGTATATGGAAACAAACTGGCTGTATATGGAAACAAACTGGCTGTATATGGGGGACAAACTGTCTGCATTTGGGGACAAACTGGCTGCATTTGGGGACAAATTGGCTGCATTTGAGGGGACAAACTGGTGGCGTTTGGGCACAGTGGCTGCGTTTAATGGCCACAGTGGCGGCAAAAATTTTGAGTACCAGCCGCCACTGCCGGACGCCTGAATAGGGGGTGGCGGCGGTGGCCATGGATAGATTCATGCAATGCATGAATCTATCCATTATTCATATAGAGGGGTGGCTGGAAAGAGTGAAAAGTTAAAGTTATTTAATATGCAGATCATGATATTGTACAAAAAACAATCAGCGCACATATGTAACAAGTGTAGTAATGTGAACTACTGCAAGCTGAACACCAATAAGTTTAATCACAAAAAATAAATAAATAGATAATGACAAAATAACAGTGTAGCACAGTAAATGTCCATATAATGATGAACAATGTAGAACACCCAAGGTGTGGGAGAATCTTCAAGCAATATATGACTTGTCTTCCAATAAGAAAAACCTGCTTACAATAGGATATATGGAAAAAAGGGGTAGAGACGATCTAAGTGTAGACTGGTCGTTTATTTTCCATAAAAGTATTGAATGACATGCATGGGAAGATGATCAATAAAAAATATAAAATAAAATAGCCACTGAGTCTTTTGTAAAAAACTGCAGGACCAGCAAAATAAGCACACAGTCCGGAGTGCACAGCAACAAATCACAACAACATGAGTGTGCGGTGGTCCTCGCTAAGTGAGATGTGCGTGGCACAGCAGCTAAAACAACAGGCAGGATGCAGAAAGTAAAAAAATATATATATAAAATCCGAACAAGCGGTGCAGAGCTGCAAGCAGCACGGGATAGACGTGGGTGACGTCACTAGGTAGGCTCCTCCCCCACGCATCTCACTTAGCAAATATCGAACGGAACTCGCCAAGGCTACCCTCTCTCCCCGTTAATATTTGTTAATATTTGTCCTCACCCTAGAACCGCTACTCCAAGACTACATACAAGTTATCTGCTTTCGCAGACGACATTCTCTTGTTTCTGACAGAACCAAACATTCCATTGCCCAACTTACTTAGGGACTTTGCCACGTTTAACACCTTAACCAACCAACAAATCAACTTTCTCCCTACAGAAAGAGACCCTAGCGCACTGTCAAACTAACTTCCCATTCAGGTGGACTGAGATTCGATCACCTATCTTGGGATCCAACTGCCCTCTCAATTATCTGAATTACATACCAAAAATGACCTCCCGATCCTTCAACACATTCAGAATGACCTGAAGTCATGGTCGCCGGGCGTCTTCTCATGGTTTGGGAGGGTGTCCATAATCAAAATGATCAGACTAACGAGAATACAGGGACGTTTTTCTCGTCGAGAAAAACAACATTTTTCCCATTCGACGAGAAAAACGATAGTCTGTGGGCTTTCTGTCGTTTTTTTCTACGAGAAAAACGGCATTAAAAACGACGAGAAAAATTAGAACATGTTTTAATTTTTCTCGTCGTTTTTTTCGACATGCTTTCCGCGGCAGTGTTTCCCATAGGTAAACACTGCCGCGGAGCCCACAGAGGGTCGTTTTTCTCAACAAGAGAAAAAACGGCGTGAAAAACGACCGTGTGTGGGGAACAAGCCGTTCCCTCGTTTTTAATGACATTATTCACGGCGGTTTTTTAACCGCCGTGAATAATGATCGTGTGTACGCGGCATTAGAATATAAGATGTTTTGCAAACGTTTCCCATAAAATTGCCACAAGCCTTTTTTGCTTCGTACCGCAGAACCTGTACAGAATTTCTGTGGGGGAAAGGGCATCCTAGACTTAGCTTCGAAAGATTAACTCTACCCAAATTAAAAGGTGGCATAGGTTTTCCAGATATTGCCAAATATCATTGGGGCATGTCAATTGACGAGAATAATACATTGGAATGTTCATGCCCATACGAAAGCATGGACGAACATCGAAAATGCATTCTCCTCAATACCAATACGGCAACTACCCTGGACCTCCCCAATGCATGTTCCACCAGGTTGCAAACAACACCCTTTAATTTACAATACATTACAAATCTTCCAGAAAACATGCCATAAATTTCAAATTTCCTCATCAACGGGTCCACTAACTCCCATCCGTAACAACCCGGAATTCCCACCAGGCCTATCAGTTTAACACCTCTACAACAGCATAAAGATTTTGCTGATTAAGGCTGGATTCACACCTATGCATTTTTAGTGCTTTTTGCATTTTGAAGATTTGCACTACAGAACGTGTTCCATAGGAAACCATGTTAAATGGACTGTAGTGCAAATCTGCAAAATGCAAAAAGCACTAAAAATGCATAGGTGTGAATCCAGCCTTAGACACACGCCTAAATAAAAATCTTGACAGGCTGGAGAAAAATGTCATCTCTGGGAAAAATTATATGTTTGCACGGGATCATATGTACTATGAAAATGGCAGTGTGTATGTATGGAAGAAACCAAACCTACCTTCCCAAATCGCTCCCGCAAGCATTCCTTCTAAAAAACGGGTCAGTTTCTCTGATGTAGAAAACGACAGTGTAAACAATGCTATGGCTGCTACTGCTTCCGATTCTTCTCCCAATTCAGCCGGTCGGCCGATCATTGTCAACCACCTTTTGAATGCATCAAACATTTCAAGTTTAGACAAGGGCGCATAGGGCTCCAGCAAAAAGAAAAAGGGAAAGTTTACAAGAAAACAAGAAGGGGCGGCTAGAGATACAAACGGGGCCAACAGAGATCGGGCCAGGAAATAATATCAAATGTGGTGAATCTATCTAATAAAGCCCTAAGCCCTCCAGAACTACTGTATCATTACTATCAAAGGACTTGAATTTGAAATTGAATTTGAATTTTTGCCCAGATCGGCACTTCGATTCATTTGGGACTATATTGGATATCAACAAATTTGTGCGCACTCTTACCTTGAATAAACCTTATTTTTGTGATTCCGATGATGGACTGGTCACAGATGCTGGAGATCATGATGCTGCGGCCGCTGCTGTTTTGGGTGAGTCCTGCCCCCCTCCCTCCAGTTTCTCTGAGGTTTGTGCTCTTTATTATCTGGAGGAACTTTCTATTGAGTCCGCATCGGCCCCTATGGAGGTGTCGGGTGGTCGCACGACCATCACCTTTCGGTTGAGGTCGGACTTCTACCCGATTAACTCCAGGGGTAAAGACATGGACCTATTTCAAAAGTTAGTAGAGAGGGACTTGACTCATATGGCGGGCGCCTGCAGAGATCGCTCTAGATCTGACAATTTAACTAGTTTGGAGAAAGAGGCTTTAATTAATCTCAGTAAAAACAGGGACATTGTGATAAAAAATGCCTATAAAGGGGGTTCTGTGGTAGTGCTAGATTCTGCCACAGATAGGAATGAAGCGATCCGTCAGTTGTTGGATGATAACACATACTTAAAGCTAAGGGGGATCCTACGTCCACCTTTAGGAAGGATCTGAATGCACTCCTAGATAGAGCGGTGACAGCGGGCATCTTTTCCTCAAGTGAGAGAGAGATGTTTATCCCTGATGCTCCAATAATGCCCATTTTCAATCATCTACCCAAGATACATAAAGGGTGTAACCCATTGTTAGGTAGACCCATAGTGGCGGGTATTGGGTCATCAAATGAGCGATTGGGGGAATGGGTCGACCATCAGTTGCAGCCGCTGGTCTCTGCCTTACCCGGCTTTCTGAGGGACACCAAGCAGCTTTTATAGGATATACAGGGCATTAAATGGGACCCAGACTATGTCTGGGTCACCTGTGATGTAGCTAGTCTGTACTCCTCCATCCCCCACTCCCTGGGACTCTAGGCAGTTGCCTTTTTTCTGAAACATCACAGTCAGTACTCCTTGGTGAATCAAGAGTTTGTTCTATGTTGTTTGGAGTATTTATTAACCCCCGATGGGCGCCAAATTTTCCCCCTCCCTTGCCAATCTATACATGGGATGGTTGGAGAGGTCCCGCATTTTTTGCGCTGTTGTCCCCATCATTTAGGGGTAACGTTTTTTCGTCGTTACATAGACGATTTGATCTTTATATGTACCAAGGATTTGGGTGGCTTGGGTGAATGGCTCCTATACCTAAATGACAATAGTCTTAATCTTAAATTTACAGGTAGTATGGACCATAAAGGATAGAATTTTTGGACGTTGTTTTAATAGGTGAAGAAGAGCTAAGCTTTATAGGAAACCATCAGCCGGCAATTCCCTGCTGATGGCAGATTCAGGTCACCCTAATCACACCATCAAAGGCATCCCAGTGGGACAATTTTTAAGACTCAGGCCTCGTACACACGACCGATTTTCTCGTCGTAAAAAACACGTTGTTTTTTTCGACGAGATTCTTGTTAAGCTTGTCGATTTTCTCGTCAAGCTTTCTATGCGTACACACTGTCATTTCCCAATTTCCTCGTGGTTCTCTGCGCTCACGTCCAGCACGTACGACGGCACTATAAAGGGGAAGATCTTTTTTCTTGGCGCCACCCCTTGGGCTGCTTTTGCTGATCTCGTGTTACCGCGTGTGAAGTAAAAGTTTGGGAAGAGACGATTCGCGCTTTTCAGTCTTCGTGCTTTCAGTTCGTTTTAGCGTGACGAATGTGCTATTTCCATTACGAAGGCTTGTTTTACCAGAAGATGCGCTCCCGTCTCATACTTGATTCTGAGCATGCGCGCTTTTGGAAGAGTCGTAAAAGCATACACACGAACCATTTTCTCGTCACAAAACAGGCCGACGAGAAACACGACGAGGAAATCTGGACTCCTGACGAGAAAATAGAGAGCAGGTTCTCTATTTTCTCGTCGAGATTCTCGTCAAGTTTCTCGTCGTAAAACCATACACACGAACGTTTTTCTAGACAAAAAAACTCTCGCGGCACTTTTCTTGACTGTTTACGACGAGAAAATCGGTCGTGTGTACGAGGCCTGAGACGTGTGTGCAGTGATGAATCAGCTTTCCTGAAATAAGCTTCTGCCATGAAGATACAGTTCATGGAGAGGGGATACACAGCCTCTGTTCTTGATAGGGAGTTTAATATAGCCCACAAGGCTGAAAGAAGTCACCTTCTCCAGGATATCATCAATAGGCAGAAAAATAGAGACGGAGGAAAACACAGATTTGATAAATCTACTAATGTTCCCGTTTTTACTACCCCCTATAGTCTAGAGTTTAAAAAAATCAGAAGCACGATTGAAAAATATCGGCCAATTTTGTATAAAGATCCCATTTACTGTATGTTCAAATTTTGTCCAAGAGCATTAAATCGGTGTCACGCAGAGCTCCTACCATTGGTGGAACATTGTCCCCTAGCCTTTACACAAGTAGGTCTCATTGTTCACATTGGCTGCAATTTAAAGGATCATTTTGATGTGGGGGCAATGGTTGTCCGTGTTGCCCCCACATTTTATGAGGTGATATCAGTGGCATCACTAGGGTTGGTGTCACCCGGTGTGGAAAAAAATTGGTGTTACCCCTCCCTCCACCAACTATAGTCCCCCTTCAATACAGACCCCTCTCCCGCAATACAGAGCCCTCTCCCTCAGTACAGAGCCCTCTACCTCAGTACAGACCCCTCTCCCTCAGTACAGACCCATCTCCCTCAGTACAGACCCCTCTCCCTCAGTACAGACCCCCCTCCCGCAGTACAGACCCCTCTCCCTCAGTGCAGACCCCCCTCATTATAGACCTCCCCCTCAGTATAGACACCCCCCTCCATCAGTATAGACCCCCCTCCCTCAGCATAGACCCCCTCAATCAGCATAGTCCCCCCCCTCAGTGCAGCCCCCCTCCATCATCATAGACCCCCCTCAGTGCAGCCCCCCCTCCATCAGCATAGACCCCCCTCAGTGCAGACCCCCTCCATCAGCATAAACTCCCCTCCCTCAGCATATACACTCCCCTCCATCAGCATAGACCCCCCTAAGTGCAGAATGCCCCCCTCCATCAGCATAGACCCCCCTCAGTGCAGACCCCCTCTCCATCAGCATAGACCCCCCTCCCTCAGCATATACACTCCCCCTCCATCAGTATAGACCCTCCAGTGCAGACCCCCCTCCCTCAGCATAGACCCCCCTAAGTGCAGACTCCCCCCTCCATCAGCATAGACCCCCTCAGTGCAGACCCCCCTCTCCACTTGTGCTAGTAGTCCCCCCTCCCATAGCGCCCCCAGCATATGTCCATGTACAAATACAGTGCACTATTCAGACCTCAGAACAGCGTGGGATATGCACAGCGGCGTGTCCCTCCACTGACTCGGTCATCCATCCTGTGTACATGTAGTGTGGGAGGAGCTGCTGTGCAGAGGGCTGGAGGGGCGGGGTACCGAGCTGAGCCGAGAGCCAGGGGAAACCTTTCGGCAATCAGCACAACTCCGGAGAGGGGGAGACACAGATCAATGGGGTGTGCAGATCGTGCGATGCCGCTGCCCACAGGTGTCACCCCTCTGGCGGGTGTCACCTGGATGCGGCCCGCACCCCCGCCCCCCATAGCAAAGCCACTGGGTGATATGATCCATTCTAGTTCTTTGAATAAAGATTTTAAGGCATCTTAATTTATTAACTGTAACACTAGTTATCTAGTATATGTAGTCACTTGTGAACAATGTTCTATTCAATACGTGGGACGTACGACATGCAGGCTAAGAGATAGGCTATATGATCATCTCTGATATATCCAAAGATCATTCTACTAATATAGCGAGGCATTGGAACTCATGTCATAATAAAGATGTCAGTAGCTTACGTATCCAGGGGGTTGAAAAAGTTATGTTATCAAAAAGGGGAGGTGATAAGTTTAGGTCACTCTGCAAGAGAGAGGTTTAGTGGATATTCCATCTCAATACTAGGCAGCCCATCGGCCTGTTTCTGCTATGTTCCCCCTTTTTTCTTTCTTCTAATTTTTTTTTCCGCTTGATATCTATTGTCTTCTTTGTCCTCCCCCACTTTTCATTTTATTTTATTACATTTATCGCCTGATTGGGATCTTTTTGGAGCTACACACATGTATTACTAGATATATGCTATAGCCATTGCTGTTCAGTATTTTTGTCAACTATATTTACCTAGGACTGCTTTCATTAATTGGCGCATTTATCTTAAATCCACAGATACAATTAATATTTTTTTTTGTTATTTTTTTATGGGCATGTACCCATGTGGATATGTGTATGTATGCTCCATGCATGTATGCATGTTCTACGGACGTTTTTCCATGGCAGTGACTATTTTGTCTATTTTTCATATGTTTATATCATTTAGATTTTCTTTATAAATTTATGCCGGGAGATATTTGATTAACATTCTTTTGATCCTACTCCATCGGTTATATGTTATCTAGCCTTGGCGATTATATGGGATAGCTTTGGTGAAACTATAGTGGAGAATTAAAGAACTGAAGAATTTAGCAATCAAAACTATGTAATTGTACAATAATATTGATATGAATTAACATTAAGGAGGGACAGCATCATCTTTTTAGCGGATCAGATCATTTTGAGCAACAAATACTAGCATTAATACACGGGTGATAGGCGTTTTGGTCTTTTCCCTCGTTGTGTATATGTTGGTACATGACAGTTTTATTACATAATGTGTTATGTCCTTTTTTGGTTGCACCAGTGTTATTTTTTCAAAATGTGAAGATTATTTATATATTATTTTTTTCATACATTTTTGATATGTGGAATTTCCAGCCGGGGGGTTTTCTCCATCTGTTTAATGGTTAAGTTCTGGATTTTAGATGTTCACAAGTGTTTTCAATTACACCACTAATGGCATACATGTTTTGTCTATTTGTTTAATTATCTAGTTGTGTGTATATATATATCGGTATGTATATGTAGCACTTTAGCAATGACTAAGCACCGTGTCTGGTGTGAAACATGTCAGCGGCTGTGCAGTTAGTCTGTACCTACCTTTGATGCCTTGATTTAAATTTTTCAATAAAGGTGACTATTTGAAGTGCAGCTATCCAGCTATTTATTTTTTCTATTATCTCTGTTGCAAACAGAGCCAGTACCCTGCTTGACTGTGGAGACAGCTGACCCTAGGAGAGGTAATTATCAGACTCGTTCCTTTCAGAAACCTGGCCCCATACTGATATGCGGGCAGAACACTTCTTCTCCAGGGACACTTTTCTGACCCTACTCATGTTGTCTACGCAGATAGTTACATAGTTACATAGTTACATAGTTAGTCAGGTTGAAAAAAGACACAAGTCCATCCAGTTCAACCGTAAAAAATAAAAATAAAAAAATAAAAATAAACATATATCGTACAATCCCATATACCCAATTCTATACCCACAGTTGATCCAGAGGAAGGCAAAAAACCCAGAAGAGCATTATCCAATTTGCTACAGCAGGGGAAAAAATTCCTTCCTGATCCCCCGAGAGGCAATCGGATATTCCCTGGATCAACTTTACCTATAAATGTCAGTACCCAGTTATATTATGTACATTTAAGAAAGAATCCAGGCCCTTCTTAAAGCAATCTACTGAGCTGGCCAGAACCACCTCTGCAGGGAGTCTATTCCACATTTTCACAGCTCTTACTGTGAAAAAACCTTTCCGTATTTGGAGGTGAAATCTCTTTTCCTCTAGACGCAAAGAGTGCCCCCTTGTCCTTTGTGTTGACCGTAAAGTGAATAACTGAACACCAAGTTCACTATATGGACCCCTTATATATTTGTACATGTTGATCATATCCCCCCTTAATCTCCTCTTCTCAAGAGAGAATAAATTCAGTTCCTCTAATCTCTCCTCATAGCTGAGCTCCTCCATGCCTCTTATCAGTTTGGTTGCCCTTCTCTGCACTTTCTCCAGTTCCCCAATATCCTTTTTGAGAACTGGGGCCCAAAACTGAACTGCATATTCCAGATGAGGTCTTACTAATGATTTGAACAGGGGCAAAATGATATCTCTCTCTCTGGAGACCATACCTCTCTTAATACAAGAAAGGACTTTGCTCGCTTTGGAAACCGCAGCTTGGCATTGCATGCCATTATTGAGCTTATGATCTACCAAAACCCCCAGATCCTTCTCCACTACGGATCCCCCCAGTTGTACTCCCCCTAGTATGTATGATGCATTCATATTATTAGCCCCCAAGTGCATAACTTTACATTTATCAACATTAAACCTCATCTGCCACATAGTCGCCCAATTAGACAGAGCATTGAGGTCGGCTTGTAAATTGGCGACATCCTGTAAGGACGTTATTCCACTGCATAGCTTGGTGTCATCTGCAAAGACAGAAATGTTACTTTTGATCTCAGACCCAATATCATTTATAAACATATTAAAAAGTAAGGGTCCCAGCACTGAACCTTGGGGTACACCACTGATAACCTTGGACCATTCAGAGTAAGAATCATTAACCACTACTCTCTGAATTCTGTCTTTTAGCCAGTTTTCTATCCATTTACAAACTGATATTTCCAATCCTGTAGACTTTACCTTACACATGAGCCGTGTGTGGGGAACTGTATCGAACGCTTTTGCAAAATCCAAGTATACCACGTCCACTGCCACCCCTCTGTCCAAGGTCTTACTTACCTCTTCATAAAAAGAAATCAGGTTTGTTTGACAACTTCTGTCTTTCATGAATCCATGCTGTCTGTTGCTTAAATAGTTTTTTTCCAGCAAGAACTCATCTATGTGGTCTTTTATTAATCTCTCCAGTATTTTCCCAACTATAGAAGTTAAACTAACAGGTCTATAGTTACTTGGTAAACACTTAATTCCCTTTTTAAATATAGGCACCACATTGGCCCTGCGCCAATCCAGTGGTACTATTTCTGTCATTAATGAGTCCCTAAAAATTAAATACAATGGCTTTGAAATTACAGAGCTCAATTCTTTTAGGATCCGTGGGTGTATGCCATCTGGTCCAGGTGCTTTATCCACCTTTATTCCATCTAAATATTTCTGGACCATATCACTTTTGAGCCATTGTGGATTTGGGGCTGTGTCACTACCACCCCCATTTTGGACATGAGCTCCCCCATGCTCCTTTGTATACACAGAACTGAAGAAAGTATTTAATAAATTAGCCTTCTCTTTGTCCCCAGTCACCCACTCTAGATTATTTTGTAAAGGGCCTACATGCTCAGACTTGACCTTTTTGCTATTAATATATTTGAAGAATTTTTTGGGGTTTGTCCTACTATCTTTTGCAATCTGTCGTTCATTTTGAATTTTTGCATCCTTGATTTCCTTTTTACATATCCTGTTATATTCTTTGTAACATTTAAATGACACTAGTGTTCCCTCATTTTTATATTTTTTAAAAGCTCTTTTCTTATAGTTTATAGCTTTTTTAACTTTGTCAGTGAGCCACATAGGTTTTATTTTTAGCCTTTTAAACTTATTGCCCATGGGAATATACTTTGCAGTGAGTTCCCAAACAGTCTTTTTGAAGAATTCCCATTTCTGTTCTGTGCCCATTGATGCCAATATTCCTTCCCAGTCTAAGTCCTGGAGAGCAGCACTCATCCTTGGAAAATTTGCTCTCTTGAAATTAAGTGTTTTTATCTTTCCTGTATGTGATTTTTGCTTACAACTAACATCAAATGAAATCATGTTATGGTCACTGCTACCCAGGTGTTCCTTTATCTGAACATTAGTAATACGCTCTGCATGGTTTGAGATTACCAGGTCCAACAGAGCATCATTCCTAGTTGGGGCCTCAATAAACTGGACCATAAAATTGTCCTGCAATAGGTTTATAAATTTTTGCCCTTTAACTGTCCCAGCAGTTCCATTACTCCAGTCAATTTCTGGGTAGTTAAAATCCCCCATTATTATCACCGTCCCAGCCCTTGCAGCCCTTTCCATCTGTGCAAGGAGCTGAGTCTCTAACTCCTCATTAACATTGGGTGGTCTATAAGATGCCTGGATAATCCTTCCTGTTCTGGACGTACTGCCAACTCACCCTCAAACACGCTCCGAATATTCTAGACAACTCACACCTTCCAAAGTGCTTTGTACCAGAAGAGAACCGCAAAGACATTTGATTTCAGACATATAATCTATCCTATTCTCTGACTACAACCCCAAATCCAATATAGCAAGCCGTAGTTGGGAAAGGAAACTCTTGATTATCCTCTCAGATAAAGAATGGGAAAACATCTATTCTTATATTCACTAGGGGTTCAAATATCTGCGCAGGAAATAGGCTTCAAAGTATTTTGTAGGTGGTACAAGACCCCCCTTAGACTACACAAAATCTCCCCCACGATACTACCCAACTGTTAAAGATGCTCTGACGAAAAAGGATCACTCCTCCTCAATCCAAAATTTCTGGAAAGAGGTCCACCACCCCCACTTCTCCTTTCCTATCCCTTGACACACTCACTACACTACAAGTCCAAACACTACCTCTTTCCGTGAGATACCATTCACCCCCTTATCCCTAGGCCTTTTATCCCCCCCGCCCCCCGTTAACTATATCCACTATCGCTCTCCTCTCCTGCGAGGAGCTTCTCTATCCGAAGCCCCCCCTTCCACTAACAGGTTCTTCCCATCAACTCAATTGATCACTCTGAACACGGATTATGCCTACAAAATTTGCCTTTCACCTGTAGATTGCTAGTGGTCTGGTGACCGCAATCCCACAGGAAATTAACTAATCTAGAGACATTAGGCAACTAACCAAAGACATTATGCGCATCCAACCTATGACAGCAAACAATAATCTCCAAATGGGCAATCTGACTAGTGAGTCTTTACTCGCCCCCTACCACCGCCAATGCTCCCTAAGGCCCCTTTCACACTGGGGCGGGAGGTGCAGTGGCGGTATAGCACCACTATTTTTAGCGGCGCTATACCGTCGGAATTGCCGTGGAATTGCGGCGGTATTCGGTCGCTAGCGGTGCGGTTTTAACCCCCGCTAGCGGCCGAAAAAGGGTTAATACCGCCCGCAATGCGCCTCTGTAAAGGCGCATTGCCAGCGGTATTACCGTGGTTTCCCATTTCTTTCAATGGGAAGGAGCGGTAAACACACCGCTCCTCTCACGGCTCCAAAGATGCTTGGAGCGGTCCCGCCAGCGCATCGCCTCAGTGTGAAAGTCCTCGGGTTTTCACATTGAGACTGCAGGGCAGGAGTTTTTCAAGCGGTATTTAGGCGCTATTTTTAGCGCTAAAACACCTGAAAAACTCCTCAGTGTGAAAGGGGTCTAAGACTTTTATCCTCGACCTACACCGATATAGCAGAATTACCCTAAGACACACTATGGCTCACAGCTACCCTAACGGACAAGCGCGCTAGATTGCAATTTAGGGAAACTACAGAATGCTAACTAAATAGGGTAACTGTGATGATTATATAACCACTTGATTACTTTCAGGGCTAGTCGCCCTTGATGTTCATCTTTTGCTTTTTGTTCTTACTTCATTCTTGTTACACCTTATTAACGCATAATGTATTCTTCCCAATGCTCTGTAGTAAAATGCATTGTAACAAGGTATCACTTTGTACATTTTACAATTGTATTCCTTTCGTGCATTTTATCTTTTGGCTACAATAAACATTGATTTTCAAAAAAAGAAACTCAGATTCTATGCAATATGTTAAAAAATAAATTAAAAACAAGAAAAATAAATATAAAAAATTATAAAAGACTATGCAGACAAATATTAATGCAACAAAATCCCTATCCTTACATAAAGGCATACATAAAATGACATGATTTCATACACTTGTAGCGCCGGCCCAAAATGATCCACGCTATGTTTAAATTTAGGGGATAGTCTGAGCCCATAGTTGGGCTCAGACTTGCTGATTTCTTTAAATTTTGCTTCTGCTCTGGTTGTGATACTGCCTGGCAGTTATCTTCCCTGTTCGCCCGTAGGTGGCACTGCCACCGCTGGCCCATGTTGGAATACAGGTGTATCACAGCAGTATTGGGTTACCCTTCTCGGCAGCCGTGCAGTGGGCGTGGTTGGCCCGCTGTGCATGCTGGGGAGGGGTATATAAGGGGCAGACGCCATTGGGTTCATGTTCCTGGTGCACCCCGTGGCCCTCATGGCACGGGGTGCGTGTGTGTGTTTTAACCCCGGGCACCTTTAGCCCGAGGCTACATCTCTGCTCGGTAGGCCCGGCTCTTATGGTTTGGGCCTACATTTCTGGAGTGCATCCCAGGCTGTCCATCCGTGGGAAGGAAGCTCTTGGGGAGGGGAGCCGGGGGAGGACCTGAACCGGAGGAGACTGGTGGGGCGCCAGTGTCTCGGGAGAGGCCTGGCGACTAACTCGAGGAGGGATCCACTGTGCAAAAGCCCTGTAGTGCACTGGTCTGGCTTAAAGGTTCTATTATTATTTGGCTGGTGGTTCTGGACTTTTAAAGTACTGTGGCAGAGGATTCCCGGACGCATCCTAAGGTTCATCAGGTCTGTGGCAGAGACCCAAGTTCATCAGGTCTGTGGCAGAGACCTTAGTTTCTGCCACAAACTGCTATAAATGAACGGTCTAAAATCTGATCACTGCATCATTCCGGCTGCTGGGACCGTGAGAGGGGACTGTCCAGGTGAGAAATACCCACTCAGAATTGAGTGGTGAATATACTGACTGTTTGCATCTATTGTACCGTGTGCCTGAACCTTCCCCTACTTCTCTCGTTTCACACCTTCTCTCACATTCTACAGCAAAAGAAAATAAAGCTTTATTGTTGAGGTTTTACATCTGTGTGGACATTGACTTTTTCTAAAACTCTTTACCCTGACAACGGAAGCCATGGAGGTAGTTTGCATGACCCAAAATTAATCAGCAGCTCCTTCAGGGGTTAGTGCTACACACTGATTTCATACATATCTAAAAATATAAGTACATTTAGTTAAAATGGCATTACCTTACCAAGAAATGGCAAAACAAAGATTCCAAACTAAAATAAAATAAATAAATAAATAAGCAATAGAGAAACAAAAGCATGAGAATTGTAAAATATTCTTGTAACTCTTCCTATTGAGCAATGTATATAAAAAGAAATATAAATTACACAAGGGGAGGGAACTATTTACTTTTAATAATATCTGGAAGTTCACAGTTTAGTCTATTAGGGGACTCTGGGATTAGTATCCAGTTTGTAGATCTAAAATGTCTCTCACTTGCATGGGATGGGAAATCTTTAATTTGCAGTGAGAGACATATCAGATATACTTTAGATGGCAAACACTGCCAGGGCCTTGGTGTCTTTACCTTGGCATGTGGTAAAGTGGCGTGGAACGCTATGTTTATCTATGGGTTTTTTTTTTGCATTAATATTTGTCTGCATAGTCTTTTGAGATTTTTTATATTTATGGCCACTTTTTCTTGTTTTAAATTTTATCTTTTAACATACTGTATATAATCTGAGTTTTTACTGTTCCAGTACTTGTTTGCCCTTTGCACAGCATGTTTTTTAGGGAGTGTGACAGGTTGGGGTTTTGTAGCTCAGTGGTAGTGCCAAAACAGTGAGTTCACTCCATGTCAGAAGTAGTTTTCAGGGCTTTCCTGCCCTCTTTTATTTAAATAAAAGTCAACAGATCAAACAGGTACAGTGCCTTGAAAAAATATTCATACCCCTTGAAACTTTCCACATTTTCTTCAAATCCTTATACATATGACACCTACCGTAATCTACCGCTTGTCTCCCTTTCTCTCTTACCCTGTATATTAGGGGATAGTTTCACTATTGGGAAATAGGGATGAGCCGAACACCCCCCGGTTCGGTTCGCACCAGAACCTGCGAACGGACCGAAAGTTTGCGCTGACTTTATAACCCTTATTAAATACTATGAACGCGAACATTCGAAATCTAAAGTGCTAATTATAACGGCTAATATGCATGTTATTGTCCTAAAAAGGGTTTGGGGACCCGGGTCCTGCCCCAGGGGACATGTATCAATGCAAAAAGAGGTTTTAAAAATGGCAGTTTTTTCGGGAGCAGTGATTTTAATGATGCATAAAGTGAAAAAAAAAAAGTGAAATATTCCGTTAAATATCGTACCTGGGGTGTGTGTAAAGTATGCCTGTGAAGTGGCACGTGTTTCCCGTGTTTAGAACTGTCCCTGCACAAAATGACATATCTAAAGGAAAAAAAGTAATTTAAAACTGCTTGCGGCTTTAATGTAATTTCTGGTCTCGGCAATATGGATGAAAATCATTGAGAAAAATGGCATGGGTACCCCCCCACCCCCAGCCCACTACCAGCCCCTTTGGGTCTTGTACGGATATGAAGGGGAACCCTGCACGCAAATTTAAAACAGGCCCTATATACTCTGAACAGCAGTATACAGGTGGTGCAAACAAGACATGGACTGTAGGTTTGTTCTTAAGTAGAATTTGTTTATAATTTGGAACAGGTACATTTTTTAAATGTAGCTCCATCCAAACAAAAATAATTTTTAAGCTTTTTGGAAACCATAGGGAAGGGTTATCACCCCTGTAACATTTGTTTTGCTGTCTGTGCACCTGTTCAGAACATTTCACCTCACTTTCTGTCCCAATGACAAATGTTTTTTTGAAAATTTGTTTTTTTTATTGAAACAAGGATTGGTGATAAAGCATCAGTGGAGAGGAGACACCTTTTTCCCATATTAACTCTTACAGGAGAGAATTTCCCTTCCTAGGGGTAGATTTCCTCTCACTTCCTGTTGTCTCCTTCCGTTTGCAAATAGAAGTCGTTTGTAAGTTGGATGTTTGAAAGTAGGGGCCTGCCGTATGTACTCTGCAGAAATTTGGCCCTTAGGTGTTGGTGTTGCCACAACACTGTAAGCCCTCAAAGTTACTCTTGGTGGGCGCTTGAACGCCCTGCTGTGAACTATTATATCAAGAATTGTAATTACATGCCATTGTTGAACAGTGGTAGGGGTAAGGAAAATTGGGCCTTTGGTGATGGTGCTGGTGCTGGTGCCACAACACTGTAAGTCCTCACAGTTACTCTTGGTGGGCGCAGGAATGGGCCCAGCTGTGAAATATTAGATCAAGAATTGAAATTACATGTTAAACAGGGGCAGAAAAATTGGGCCTTAGGCACTGGTGCCACAACAATGCAACCCCTCACAGATACTGTACTTGGAGCGCAGCAATGAGCCCTGCTGCAAAGCATTGCATCAAAAATTGTAAATACACACCCCTGTTAAACAGGGGCTGAAAAATTGGGCCTTAGCCACTGGTGGCGTTGCCCAGAACCAAAAATGTTCTTTCAAGCTATCAGCATGATTATTGAGGAGGAAGAGGATAGTCACTCAGCATAACAGGATAGTCACTCTGCATCAGCATAGGCAGTCTTGAAGGGATCTGACATTTCAAAGAAAATTATTCTGTTACATCAGCATCATGTGCTTGGTAGCTGGTGGTGATCCAAGACTGATTCATTTTTATGAAGGTCAGTCGATCAACCGAGTCGGTTGACAAGCGTACCCTGTGATCGGTTACAAAGCCTCCAGCAGCACCGAATGTGCGCTCCGAAAGAACGCTGGATGCAGGACAGGCCAGTATCTCAATTGCATACCGTGCAAGCTCTGGCTAGTGATCCATCCTCAAGACCCAGTAACCCAGAGGATTTTCGTTGGGAAAAGTGTCCAAGTCTGATCTTGCCCCTAGGCATTCCTGCACCATGTAAACCAGACACTGGCGATGGTTGCTGGAACCGATCATACCTTGGGGCTGTGGACTAAAAAATTGTCTGAGCGCATCGGTCAGACGGCCACCTTCTCCACAGCTCCTTCTTTGACTGACCGAAGCCTCAGCAACACGTTGTCCAGGACCAGGAATTTGTAACCTCCCAGTCTCTGGGAACGCGTTGCACAGACCTTTCTGCAAGGCCTCCCGAAGATGTTTCATCCTCTGTTCCTTCTGCGACGGCAAGATAAAGTCCGCAACCTTACCCTTGTAACGTGGATCAAGGAGGGTTGCAGGATAAGGGAGGCCATGCAGCGTAGGTTTGCTGAGGCATTCGGTGCGGAGTCCTCTGGGTCACTGAGGATGACATGATCCGCAGCCACCTCCTCCCAGCCACGTACAAGTCCATGGGTGTCTTGGGACTGTAATTGATCCCTTGATGAATGCTGCTGATGCTGAGTGCTAGTCTCCACCTCCATGCTGACACAATCCTCCTCCTCCTCCTCCTCGTCCTCTTCCTGTGTGATAGCCAGGCCAGCAGGAACACTGTCTGGATAAAGGGGCCTTGAGAGGTAAGGAAGTCCGCCTCTTCCTGCCTCTGTTCTGCATCAAGTGCCCTGTCCATTATTCCATGCAGCGTGTGCTCCAACAGGTGGACAAGAGGGACAGTGTCACTGATGCATGCACTGTCACTGCTCACCATCCTCGTGGCCTCCTCAAATGGTGCCAGGACAGTGCATGCATCCTGGCGTGGGGAAAAAAAATCCAAGCTCCCCTGACCCTGTCCTGGTGCCATATTGCAACAGATACTCATTAATGGCCCTCTGCTGCGTGTGCAGCCGCTGCAGCATGGCCAACGTAGAGTTCCACCTGGAGGGCATGTCACAGATTAGGCGGTCCTTGGGCAGGTTGTAATCCTTTTGCAGCTCAGCCAGCCGAGCACTGGCATTATATGACCGGCGGAAATGCCCACAGAGTTTCCTGGCCTGCTTCAGGACCTCCTGTAAGCCTGGGTACCTGCCCAAGAACCGCTGCACCACCAAGTTAAGGACATGAGTCAAACAGGGCACATGGGTCAGTTGTCCCTGTCGGAGGGCGGAGAGGAGGTTGGGGCCATTGTTGGAAACCACCTTTCCTGGCTTAAGCTGGCGTGGCGTCAACCACCTCTGAGCCTGCCCCTGCAGAGCTGACAGAATCTCTGCCCCAGTGTGGCTCCTGTCCCCCAAGCACACCAGCTCAAGCACCGCATGGCATCTTTTTGCCTGCGTACTGGCGTAGCCCCTTGAACGCCTACGGAGCACCGCTGGTTCAGAGGACAAATCAGCACAGGCCATGGAGGAAGAAGAAGAGGAGGGGTTGGAGGAGAGAGGTGTGTCAGAATCACCAGTAGTAACATTTTGGAGGCGTGGTGGCGGAACAACCTCCAACACTACTGCACCTTGTCCTGCATCCTTTCCAGCTGCCAGCGGAGTCACCCAATGCGCCGTGAAAGATAGGAAACGTCCCTGTCCATGCCTGCTGGACCATGAGTCAGCGGTAATATGCAACTTACCGCTGACCGCCCTGTCAAGTGAGGCCAAGACATTGCCTTCCACATGCCGGTACAGAGCCGGAATCGCCTTCCGTGAGAAAAAGTGGCGTTTGGGAACCTGCCACTGAGGAACCGCACATTCCACAAACTCACGGAAGGGGGCAGAGTCTACCAATGGAAAAGGCAGCAGTTGAAGTGCTAGCAATTTAGCCAAGCTAGCATTCAACCGCTGGGCATGTGGATGGCTGGGAGCGAACTTCTTTCAGGGGTGCAGCAGCTGGGGCAGGGAAATTTGCCTGGTACAATCGGACGTTGGTGTACCGATAGCAGATTGCCCGCAAGTACTTGGCTGTGACACACCTAATTCTACACCTACATTCCTCTCAGTGCAGGTTTCAGAGAGGACTGAAGGTATAGTGGGGTTGGAGATCTCAGCTGATGAGGAGCAAGGAGAGGTCCGCCTTGTTCTTTAGTGTGGGTCTTTTAGGTGTGCTTGCCAACGGACTGCATGGCAGGTCGAAATATGTCTGGTCAAGCACGTGGTGCCCAAGCGGCTGATATTTTGGCCACGCGAGATACGCTTTAGACATATGTTGCAAATGGCTGCACACATCTGAAAAAAGGCCCACACCAAAGAAATTTTGGAATAACGCGCAGAGACAGCAGCGCCCTGCACATGCGGAGCTCTGCGGTGTGATGCAGTCGGTGTGCTGCCCTTAAGCTGGCCCCTGGAGGGCATCCTGCCTCATTGGAGATGTGCCTCCTCCTCCTCTCTCCTATCAGGCACCCACGTGGAGTCAGTGACCTCATCATCCCCTCCCTCCTCATCACTGGAGCCAATCTGGCAGTATGCTGCAGCTGGGGGAACATGACTGCCAGATAGCTGACCTTGTTAGGTACCTCCTCTCTCTGGGCTCACGTTACTACCCCCTCTCTCTGAGCTCACGTTACTGCCTTCCTCCAGCTGGGTTCCATCATCGGAGCATTTAAAAAGCTGGGCATCCTCCTGGAGCATGTACCCAACACTGTGGTCAAACAGTTCGGGGGACTCCTCAGGAGGACATGGTGGGGCTAGGGAAGGAGTGACTGATGCCATTGAGCCGAGGGAAGAGGCCGCTTTGGCAGCTGCTTTGCCAGACAGAGTACCCTGAGCCTGGGTGAGAGAGGGTGAGGAGGAGGAGGACGGCTTGGTCATTCACTCTACCAAGTCTTGGGCATGTTGCGGCTCAACATGGCCAGCTGCCAAAAAGAAGGACAAGCGTTTCCCACGGCCATGTGCTGATGAGGATGCACCGTGTCGAAGACCAGCAGCACTGTTGCCTCTAGAAACAGATCCTGCTTGCCCTCTTTTATTGCCTCGTGACTGTCTGCCTCTCATTGTTTGCCTTCCAGACATACTAATGGCCTGCTGTGGTGTTAGTATGGGAAAAGCAGCAATTGTTTTCAGTTAGTTTTAGGTGAAAACTGTGCAGAGGACACAGTACACTGAAAATACTTGCAGCTCTCTGCTTGTGGTTTTATTATGAGAACACCACTATAATAGTCACTAACTGTATTCAGGTGAGCTTTAGGTGAATGCTATGCAAAGCACACAGTAGTACACTTAAGTGAAACACTGACTGTCTGCAGCTAGCACAATCACCTGCCTGCCTGTCACAGTATAGAGACTAACAGGAACGGATCTAGCTAAGCTCAATACAGTGTATAAATATATATACAACACCTAGGATGCATATATATCCTCTACACACTGTAACTACAGGTAACTGACTCACCTGCCTGCTCTATCTAACTCAATATAAATGACACTGTCTGTCTCTGTAAACTCTTGTTTCACAACTCCAACACACTACACAAGGGCACCGAGCCGGCGGCCTTATATAGTGTGGGGCGTGTACTAAACCCCCTGAGCCATAATTGGCCAAAGCCACCCTCCGTTTTTTCTGTGCTGTGATTGGCCAAGCATGCGGGTCATAGTGCATGCTTGGCCAATCATCAGCCAGCAATGCACTGCGATACCGCAGTGAATTATGGGCCGTGACGCGCCACTCGAATTTGGCGCGAACGGCCCATAATGTTCGATCTTCGTCGAACGATCGAACAGCCGATGTTCGAGTCGAACATGGGTTCGACTCGAACACGAAGCTCATCCCTATTGGGAAATACATGATTGTCACTACATTTATTTGTTTGAATCTATATAATATGTAGATTCATATGTACAGTGCCTTGAAAAAGTATTCATACCTCTTGCAATTTTCCACATTTTGTCACGTTACAACCAAAAACGTAAATGTATTTTATTGGGATTTTATGTGATAGACAAACACAAAGTGGCACATACTTGTGAAGTGGAAGGATAATGATAAATGGTTTTCCAAACTTTTTACAAATAAATATCAGAAAAGTATGGCGTTCATTTGTATTCAGCCCCCTTTACTCTGATACACCTAACTAAAATCTAGTGGAACCAATTGCCTTCAGAAGTCACCTAATTAGTAGATAGAGTCCACCCGTGTGTAATTTATTCTCTGTATAAATACAGTTGTTCTGTGAAGCCCTCAGAGGTTTGTTAGAGAACATTAGTTAACAAACAGCATCATAAAGGCCAAAGAACACATCAGCCAGGTCAGGGATGAAGTTGTTGAGAAGTTTAAAGCAGGGTTAGGTAATAAAAAAATATCCCAAGCTTTGAACATCTCACGGAGCACTGTTTAATCTATCATCCGAAAATGGAAAGAGTATGGCATAACTGCAAACATACCAAGATTACGCTGTCCACCTAAACTAACAGGCCAGCAGTGGCGGTGCATCCATAAGGGCGCACAGGCGCCGCCCCCTCTCTCCAGCCATCCCCTCTATCACCAATAGATAGATTCATGCATTGCATGTATTGGGCTGAATACAAATGCACAGCACACTTTTTACATATTTATTTGTAAAAAAAAATTAAACCCATTTATCATTTTCCTTCCACTTCACAATTATGTGCCACTTTGTGTTGGTCTATCACAATGAATTACAATAAAAATACATTTATATTTTTGGTTGTAAAATGTAAAAATGTGGTAAATTTCAAGGGGTGTGAATACTTTTTCCAGGCACTGTATATCTTCCCAACCAAGGAGTTCTCACCATCAATATGAACAAAACATAATACTCAGCCTCCTTGCTCGCTTGGAAACTCTGATGGTAAGGAGGACCAAAGGGTACTAATCTGAGCAGCAAACACATCCCATTGTTTTTGTACAGATGCTGTACCTCAGCTCTGTGTCTTTCTTTGCAGCTCCCTGCTGTTCTGTTGCTCGAGGACTCTGTCAGGCTCAGGCCTTCGTCTGTGTTGACCTGGACAGCATGGTGCAGACAAGCACCTCTCACTGCTCCCTTTACACACTGACCCCCTTGTGAGGTGCACCTGCATCATTAGTGAGCCTTCTTCCTACAAAATCTGACCACCATGTTAAACAATGGCACTGGCTTGCCTTGCCACAGGAGGTATGCAGTTATGGCATTTTGGTGTGTATGTGCCTTTTATTGTGCCCATTTCTGATGCAAGGGTATTTAAACTTCACTGTGGGTCTCCTCAGGACATGAGAAAAGGGTCACGCCCCAACACATGTTGTCTTGGTAACAGGCATTGTCTATTCAGATTCCCAGTGCTCCCAAGAGTGTTTCCCTACTAGGGATGGGCGAACGGTTCAGGCCAAGCATAGGTTCGGCCCAAATATCGCCTGTTTGGGTTTTCACTGAACACCTGAATTTTCTGTGCGCTCGGCGGGATGTTCGTCCACCGAGAACACAGTCAATAGGTTGTTAAGGAGCGGCGTTGGAAAGCCGGACGCTGCATCCTCAACAACGGATGAGTCATCAGCTGTCGGTGTGCTTCCCTGCTGACAGATGAATGAAAAAAAAACATCGCTGAATTTGGCAGCAATAGAAAAAAAAATGTGTGCCCCCCCCCCCCAAATCCATATCAGGCCCTTTGGGTCTGGTATGGATTTTAACCACTTCAATACAGGGCATTTTCACCCCCTTCCTTCCCAGACCAATTTTTAGTTCCAGGGATACTGAGATCAAAGAGGGAGATTGATATGAGCAACTTCCTGTACAAAGGTTTTGACTGGAAAGTTTGGCTTCAAACTTTGCCAGAAACCTTTGGCTTCAAAGGTTTCTGGCATAAAATGAATAAGGCAGAAACCTCTTCCTTTATAGTACTGCTGGTCCAAGTCATACTGAAGAAAGGCTAGGGTGCAAAGCATAGAATATGCCCATAGGTTGAGATGCCTGGTTTCACACCAACCGGAATATACATTTCAGGTCGTTTTTCTTGCATTGAGTAAGGTGTGGATGACAGAGACATAAATACTGCTACCATTTAGGGCCTTTGTTTCAACAGCCATGCTGTTAAAGCCAAAAGATGAGGATAGAACACAGGGCCTTGTGACAGTAAGTTTGGGTGGTTTGGTTGAGGCCAAGGCTCTTCCACCAGGATTGTCTGTGTACCATCTCTTTTGGACCAATTTGGGGCTAGGAGGAACAACAGAATCCATTTGTATTCTATTTTAAAGAGCAACTAAACAAACAAGTCTTGCAAACAGTTTAAATCAAATCACAAAGCTGCAAGCATAAAGTGAAAAAAACACCTCAGTGATGCTATATTAGGTGCCAACGCCTCACTCAGAAAGCTGCCAATTAATTAAAGATCTCCTCCAGCCTGAACAACACAGTGTACCTTCTTTTCACAGTGGTCGCTAGACACCACCCAACATGTTTTGTCTATGCCAACGTCATCAGGGCCACCCAAATGTGAGAGAGTGCCAAAAGAGGACAGTGAAGGTTTCACAAAAGTATTGCACATTATCACTTAATGTATATGAATATCTGGACTCTTTCAATTATTTTTTTGGGGGGGTTGTTTTACCATGTAATATTGAATTTATGAATGCCACTTTGTCACAGCGTGGCACTGAATCGCTGGAGTGGTAATGTTTTGTATTTTAAAATGATAATATTAATGTACCGGAAATATATCTACAGTGTTTGGAGAGATTTTCACTATTCCGATTTTGTGTTTCTGGAGAAGTTGAGGAAAATCCTCACTGGAGGAATGTATATACTAGGCTTAATGTTGACTTAGGAATCGCCAGGGCAGCCACAAGAGTCAGGAGATCCTTGGACATGGTCGCAATCCTGTCTAGTTTTTGTTGATTCTGGAGTCCATGATGTTCACATCTGGTGTTCCCCAATTTTGACAGAAGATTAAGTAGATCTCCAGGTGGAGAGCCCACTCAAGAAGCTGGCCTGACAATTTTCTACCCCTGGTATATATATAGCACCCTCCAGGCTGCTAGAAGTATGTATATATGTTTTTGGCAGAGTCTGTAAATTTAGGCAGGCCTGGCTGGCAGCCAGGTCTGTTTGTTTTGATCTGGGCTGGGAGTGGCTTAGGGAAGTGCTAGGTGACTCACGTGCAGCATCACTAGGACCTCCTACTTCTTTCCAGAACATTCTTGTGTTTTCTGAAAAGAGAGGTGGAGAGGAGAGGTGGAGTTGCTTGGGGTGTTCTGAGGAGCCATGACCAATCCCCAATCTGGATTGGCAGGATGCAGGCCTCCTTAAATACCTGGGGTCAGCCCAACTTGGGAGGAGTTGTTTGGGTGGAAGTTGGAGATGGAGTGCTAGGCTGTCGGTGGCCTTGGAGGGAACTCCCCAGTCTGGGGGGTGACCTTGGGCCTGGGCTTGGGTGCAGAAGGGACCCTCCTAGAACACAAAAAGGTGTCCTGGCTGAGAGGAGCAAGGAGAGGACAGAGGGAGAGAGTACTGCCAGGCAAGTCTCCAAGGAGGAACAACAGGTCGCAGCCAGGAGGGCTGGTGAGTGAAGCACAGTTGAGATGACTAGGGAGACACGCCTGAGAGGACTGATAAAGAGCAGTCTGAGATAGGTGTAGAACCAGCAGAGAGGACTATGGAGGCAAACCTAAGAGGACTGGGAGATTGCAGTCTGGGAATGGTGCAGAACCAGGTGAGAGAACTGTGGAAACATGGGCAGTGGAGAGACACAGCTGCAGCCATGAGGGGTGGCAGGGCCTGAAGTAGTGGTACTGGGCTCAGTAGCCCTGCAAACAGCTAGCACTAAAGAACTACCTTATTTTTGTTGCTACACCACAAAGGGGCCCGTTGTACCTGCCTATAAAGGGCATCTACCTTAGGTCTGGTTGAGTCAGTTCCAGCCTACAAATTAGTGCAATCAAGCAAGCAAGTGAAGTGCTGGAGGTATTGAGGAGTAATAGTCTGCAAGCAAGTGTTGTGCTAGAGTGAAGACTGGACTGTATATACAGAGAGTGGCCAATGTGCCCCCTACCACTCATGTAGCCGGAGGACAGGAACCTGGAAGGAAGACCGGGAGAAGATGTCAGCCGTCTCAGCATTGACATTGTGGCGTGAGAGGGCTTCGTTCTAAGGTAAGTTTCTCAAAATGTGCTAGTATGTGATGCATACTAGCACTTTATGACATTGCCTTGCAGGATTTTTTTTTTTTTTTAACCACCAGCGGCTTACAACCACTTTAAGTAGGCCACAGCTGTAACATTGTTCAACTTCACCGTGACTGGGTGACCATGTAGCAGAGATGTCATTCTTATGGCTGTCAGTTCCAGAATGTTGATGCTAATTGACTTCTGTGTTGACAAGGTTCCCTGGAGAGTCAGGGATTTGTAGACCCTGCGCCAGCCCATCAGGCTTACATCTGTCATCATTACCTTCCAGGGAGAGGGAAGAACCAATTTTCAAGATTCTAGGGCTGAGAGGAAAATCCACTATGCCAGGCTGTGCAGCAGTAATGGGCGATCCAGAGAAAGGATTTGCTTATCCCACATGATGAGAACGATCTACAAGGGCGGACCACCCCAACGGAGGCTATCAATAGGCCGCAATTACATGCAGAACGAAGCTGTGGAATGCCTGGTTGACCCGAGGGTCAAGCAATTGGACTTTAGAAACGCACATTGTTCCTAGGGCAGGAATATTTTTGCCTGGGCCATGTTCAGCTTCAAATATTTCTGATGGTGGGAAGGTTGGAGGGCAGCCTTCTTGAAGTAGATCAAACATTTAAAAGTTTAACCACTTCGCGCCCGGGCAATGCTCAATAGACGTCTGCATTGTGGCGCTCAATTGCTGAGAGGATGTCCATGGACGTCCTCCTGTTTACTTCCGCAATGCGCGCCGCCGCGGGCAAGCATCTAGGAAAAGCTGTGCCCGCCGTGTCACGTGGGTGCCGATGCGCGTGCCTGGCAGCTGCGATGTCCGCCAGGTACCCGCGATCGTCTGTCACAGAGCCAGGGACGTGGATCTCTGTGTGTAAACACAGAGATCCACGTCCTGTCAGGGAGAGGAGACGGATGGTGTGTCCATTGTACATAGGGACAACCATCGGTCACCTCCCCCAGTCAGTTCCCTCCCCCCACAGTGACAATCACCTAGCAGGCAACACAGTTAACTTCTTGATCACCCCCTAGTGTTAACCCCTTCCCTGACAGTCACATTTATACAGTAATCAGTGCATATTTATAGCACTGTTCACTGTATAAATGTGAATGGTCCCAAAAATGTGTCAAAAGTGTCCGATCTGTCTGCCATAATGTCGCAGTCACAATAAAAATAGCAGATCGCAGCCATTACTAATAAAAAAAATAATAATAAAAAAAAAATTCATAATTCTATCCCCTATTTTGTAGGCGCTATAACTTTTGCGCAAACCAATCACTATACGCTTATTGCGATTTTTTTTTTACCTAAAATATGTAGAAGAATACGTATCAGCCTAAACTGAGAAAAATTTTTTTTAAATAAAAATTGGGATATTTATTATACCAAAAAGTAAAAAATATTGTGTTTTTTTCAAAATTGGCGCTCTTTTTTTGTTTATAGCTCAAAAAAAGAAAAAACGCAGAAATGATCAAATACCACCAAAAGAAAGCTCTATTTGTGGGAAAAAAAGGACATCAATTTTGTTTGAGAGCCACGTCGCACGACCGCGCAATTATCATTCAAAGCGTGACAGTTCTGAAAGCTGAAATTTCACCTGGGCAGGAAGGGGGTTATGTGGCCAGTAAGCAAGTGGTTAACTGTAACTGGATTATTCTTATAATTTTGGAAAATAGGACCGTGGCTAAGGAATTTTTTAGTAAGGTCGTCATATGCCCCATGACATGAATGCCTTGAAATCCTAGTAGGGCCAGTAATTTTGTGAAAATTCTTGTTGCAGAATGCAGAGGAGAGACTTAGATTGGGTTCACACTTGAGAACGCAGTGGCTCACAGCAGAAGTCCGGTGCGTCTCTATTCACCGTTTCAGGTCTGATTTCAGCCTGAATTTTAGTCTGAATTCGGACCAGAATTGGACCAAAAGATGCACAGGGCTCCTGTGCAATTCGCACTGGAGCCGCTGCGGAGATGTGTAAACCGGCTCCATAGAGAGACGGTCACAATCTCCTGCTGTGCGAATTAGATGCAGGGAAACCCGCATTAAATTCGCACTGGTGTGAACTCAGCCTAAAGTTAGGGTGACCAATTTAAAATGTTGATCTCCCACAGCAAAGCATAGAAAGTGTAGGTGAGCAGGAAAGATGAGAATGTGAAGATAGGCATCTTGTATGTCCACTGATGCCACAAATTCCCCTCATCTGAGAGAAGTGGTGACAAGATCTTCATGCAGATTTTGAGGACATGCAGCTATGTGTTGAGTGTCCATAATAGGGCAAATGCCTCCATTTGGTTTTGGAACTATAAATAGAATCATACCGCCTGGGAGGTTAAACCTGTCAGATTTTAGGTGCTGAAAGCGGTACAATTATTTTGCATGGAAATTTGGCGTTTTATATTGTAGGCCTGCAATTCTTAGGAATAATTCACTTAAATCTGTCCAAACCAGAATCTAGTAGACATCTCAGGTATGATAAAGTTTGAAACACAAAATCATAAATTATAATATAATAAATAACTATAAATTATTATAACAAATAATAATATAATAATAATAAAAATTATTCAATAATGTCATCAAATTAAAAACACTGAAATTTGCTCAGTTGCAGAATTGTCGCTGTCATTAGATTTAGTGTTTGGTGAAGAATTTCCCCACAAATCACTATCGCTCAATTCTGCAAGTGATTCTAATTTATTATCACTGTTTCCTAGCTGGTCTAAAACCACTTTTGACATAAAGGGACACTTTTTGGTTGCTATGGACAATCTTCAAATTCCAGGCAGAAAAAACTGTATTTATAATATAAAAGTGCATGCAGGGCACTGGACAGACCACTAGGGACAAAGGGGATGTGCAATTTTTTTATACAGTACTGTATGTGTGTGTGAATCGAGCGAGGAGACAGCTCGCACACACAGCGGGGAGACATTGCAGGATCCAGGGAACAAGGTAAGTAACTTTCCCTGTATCCCACAATGCGAGTCTGGCTCGGGGTTACCGCTTTTGGTACTGAAATCTTACCCCGAGCCAGAGTCGGGAATACCGCTAGGCAGGTTAAGTAAAACTGTTTGAACCTTTCCTCCTTGTGCCTGAAGTTGATCTAGGGCTGCCCACAAATCTGCCTGTCTTTAAGGTGAACCTGTGTAAAAAAGGGGGGTAATACTGCGCTGGACAATTATATGTGCACCAAGGGAGCCGCCAACACTACCGATAGAAAAAAGGTAAGAGTAATGGAAAATAAAAGTGTAGCGCTACCTGGATAAATGGTGTATCATAATGAATAAATACACAAATATAATGAAATAAACACGTGAAAACACCCAAAATAACGTGCTAAGTGATACATGTGTTGTGATGACTAAACAATAATGGTGAAACCCATGATGATAAACACAACATGAAATTATTTTCTAATCACACAAAGTCCATGGAAAGAAAAAATATATCTAAGTAATAAAGTTCAATCCTGGAGAACGTGTTCGGTCAAAATGTGAACTTGCATTCCAAAAAGTTTTTTCTGTGTAGAAAAGAAAAGAAATGTGAAAACCGCCACCAGGGTGAGTTGAGGGAGGCTTACCGGAAGTCTCGGACTTGGAGAGGCATACGCCACCCAAATCAGAGAAGGCTTTGAGGGTTGGTTGAACCCAGAATAGATGGTCTGGAAGTGAAGGGTATTCTGGAATCGAAGGAGTTTATCCACTTCAGTCAAACAGGGTATCCAACACGCCAATCACCAATATATATAGGGGCTCGGTATCCAAAATGCATGCGTGTGAAAATAAAAGAACTCACATAGCATGATACCGTTTGGAAAGGATTTAATAAAAAAGCGTAACAAAGTAACACTCACATTTGAGATGGTCTTAAAAGCATGATATCAGGTACAAGAGCGATGTGTACGAACAGGTCCACCCGACTAGTTTCGACTAAATAGTCATCATCTGGGGTAAGGACCTTGTCCCACACACATCATAAATAAATGAACAAATTGACCTCCACAATCCCGGAAGTGAACCACCATTACTTCACTTCCGGTTTCGTGTTTAATTGTGGATGGTCAAAATAACAAAGGTAACATATATTTTAACTGCATGTAATCTCACAAACAGAAAATTGTTAAAATGTCAAAATATTTCTAATTAGAAAGAAGGACAGGGAAACTACAGATTGCCTTAAGTGACAGCGTTTAACCAAGCCTCGCTGTCAATCTATAGCATCCCAGCATCACTTCCGCTGCGGACTGTGTAGGACGCGATATGATTATCGCCGGATCCAGCCCTCGCTATGAAAACGAGGCGTGGACACGGCGCCAACACGTCACATCCGCCATGGAGCAAGGCTGGAAGAAACCGGAAGCGGCGTAAACCAGGCCTCGCTCTGAAGGACGAGACGTAGGTCCGCCGCACTCCGCAACCACGTCCCTCCGTTTGATCACACAAACGGCGCTAGTAAAACACATACTACACGTACTAATTGGTCCGCCCCTCACAGCATGCAATCCGCATCCTCCCCAATCCAAAGGGAAGTGCGTCTCAAGCTGGAGGGCAGACTACAGACAGGAAGTATATTAATCAAAACTAATACTTCTAAAAACTAACTGTACACAAAAGTAACACTATCCGAATTGTAATGGTGTATATTTTAAGTGAAATGACTCACACAGTGTGCCATATCTGGTATGTTGTATTAAGTGTACAGTTCAGTGCACTCTGTGTGGGGTCAATACACATACCCGCACTAAATAAGTACAAAAATAACATTTGTGTACAATAAGTGCTGGTCAACAAAATGAGTTAAAACCAATATTAATAGAATTAATACTGATAATCAATACCAATAAAATTAACATTAATATTAATATCAATATCAAAAACTACCATTAATTGGTAAAATGTGCCATAATTAAATGTATGTGTAATTAACACATGCATATATTGATAAAATAAAATTAAAATTAAAAAGAATTAAGTGAATAAGTAAAGAGAAGTCGTATTGTAATAGATAATAATCAGGACATGTTGATAAAGGAGTTAATGTCCCACTTAACATTCATTCCCTGTGGCTGGTAGGTCTGAAGCTCATATATCCAGAATGTCTCCAGTCTGGATACTCCTCTAGTAGTGGCTCCACCCCTCCATGGAGCAACAAAATGGTCTATGACCAGGAATTGAGTGCCGTCAGGGTTTCGGGCATGGTGTTGCCGATAATGTCTGGGGACAATATGTTTGATACTCCCAAATTTTATTTTACTCACATGTTCAGACACCCTGGCAGTAAAGGATCTAATCGTTCTACCCACGTACTGTTTGCCGCATGGGCAGGTCAACAGATATACCACATGGGTTGTGGCACACGTACAAAAATGTTTTATGGGGTAGACTTTATTGGTCACTGAGGATCTGAATTCCTTGGTAGGCCTTCTTCCACATGTATTGTGTTTACAAACAATGCATTTTTTGCAGGGATAATAACCCGTCCAGTTATGGAAGAAAGTGGGTTTTATGGGCGGATTTATGATATTGGGTGCAATTTTGTTTTGAAGAGAGGGTAATCCTTTGTATATTACCTTAGGTCTTTCTGGTATAAGTGTATCCAACACCCTATCATTCCTCAATATCCCCCAATGTTTTTCAAAAATAGCTTTTATATATTTATTTTGAGTGGAAAAGGTGGTAAGGAAAGACCATTTGAAGGTATCGTTTCCTTCTTTGGGTAATCTATCTTTTAATAATGAAGATCTTTCAATATCTAACACTCTCTTCAAATCCCTTTCTATTTCCACCTGATTATACCCTTTTTCCAAAAATCAGTTTTTTAGCACGTTTGCTTGTGCCACAAAGGTTTCTGTTTCTGTACAGTTCCTGCGAAGACGCAGGAACTGACTCTTGGGAACCGACTTCAACCACGACCTATGATGGCAACTGTTCATGGGTATAAACCCATTTCTGTCGGTAGGTTTAAAGTAGGTACTAAACTTAAATTGTTGCTCAGATCTTTCAATCTCTAAGTCTAGAAAGTGTATCATGGACTGACTGGATTCATGTGTAAGAGTGATACCTCTATCGTTGTTGTTTAACGTAGAGAAAAAATTCTCTAACGTCAATAAAGTTCCAGCCCATAGGAGGAGGACGTTGTCTATGTACCTGGCCCAAAGCAGAAGCTGAGGCTCCTGCAGGGCATAGACGACGTCCTCCTCCCACTTGGCCATGAATAGATTGGCCAGACTAGGTGCAAATTTTGCCCCCATTGCCACACCTTTCTGTTGGAGGTAATAATGCCCGTCAAACCAGAAATAATTGTGTTGTGTCGCAAATTATAAAAATTCCATGATGAAACTAACCTGTGTGGCAGCCAACGTGAGGTCCCTATTCAAAAATTCTTGAGCAGCCTCCATACCCCTATGATGTGGGATGCAGGTATATAAGGACGCCACATCCGCCGTGGCCATGATAAACTCACCCTCAAAGGTTACCGACATAAGGCGTTGAATGACATCTTTAGTGTCTTTTAAATACGATGGTGTGGTCTTGACAGAAGGTTGCAAGAAAAAATCTTTATATCTACCTATCTTTGACGTAACGGAATCTATCCCGCTAATGATGGGACGTCCGGGAGGGTGAAGAGGATCTTTATGAATTTTAGGTAGATAATATATAATTGGAATTTTAGGGCCCAAGGGAACTAGAAATGACTTCTCTTTATAGTTTAAAATTTTAGAATCAAAACCTCTAGTGATTAAACTAGTCAACTTTTTCTTATATTTAGGGGTGGGATTACTGTATATTTCTTTGTAGGTATCGTGATCGCTCAAGATGTTATACATTTCTTCCATATAGCTTGTTTTATCTAGCAAAACAATACCTCCGCCTTTGTCAGCGGGGCGTATGACTAGGTCTTTGTTGTCGCATAGGGTTTTAAGGCCCTTGCTGGGTAAAGGATTGTTAGAAATTTTCTTTATAGGTAATTTGGCCAAATCCTGAAGGACCAAATCTCTGAACATGTTAAGGGCTGGAGCAAGCTTATTAGGAGAATTAAAAAGCGAGGGGTTAGCCAACCCTGAGTGGACAGTACCTGACGTGGCTGCCCTTGCTATATTTCTAGTGGGATTTGAAGTGATATAGCGTTGAATATTGATTTTTCTAACATACTTATGTATATCTACAAAAGTATTACATTTATTAAGTTTTCGTGGAGGGGCAAATTTAAGGCCCTTATCTAGAACCATCTTTTCTTCTGGAGACAATGTGATGCTACTTAAGTTGAACACACCTTGACAGGTCATGTTCGACTTTTCTTTCCTCCTTTGTGCCCTCCTCCCTCCTCTGGACCCTCTCTTGTTTCGGGACCCCTTTTTCTTCTTGGAGGGTCCTCCCGAAAAACCTGAGAGGGATGAGGATTGGGATATGGAGATCGATCAAACTCAGCACTGGGATACGGATATACTCGATCGTCATGCTGATCCTGAAGAGGAAAATATCTATTATAAGTAGATGTAACTGGGTATCCATGTTGGGAGGGGTGAGAGTTGTCATAAAAACTGGATGGTGATCCCCTTTGATACGACTTCTCTCTCTCTTGATACTGTTGGTTGTAATCATAGTTGGAATGATTACCTCTATGTCCCCCCCACCTCTTCTATTGGAACTATGTCCCCTCCCCCATTGAGTGTTTTTAGGGGTATGAGTGTTTTGGGGTACACCACCTTGTGTACGATCACTAGGTTGTTGGTTCCTGTTCATAGAAGGTTTAGGTTGATTAAAGTGTGCAATTGGAGGTGCCACCACTCCTAAGCCTGAAGAATTTACCTCCATGGCAGAGTCTGGTGTAGGTGGCTTCTGCCAGCTGTACACTTTCCCAGACTTATAATCACCGATATCGCGTGAATATTTTTTATGTTTTTTATGTTTTTATTGCTGCAGGAGATTTTCTCATTAATATTCATTTGTTTATTTACATTTTTTAGTCGATTTGACTATGGATGTTTTTGATTATCGTGCTTCATGGGTAGTGAACACTGAGGGTGTGTTTGTTGTCACAGGCAATGACACCGAAGTAGCACCTCCAATTGCACACTTTAATCAACCTAAACCTTCTATGAATAGGAACCAACAACCTAGTGATCGTACACAAGGTGGTGTACACCAAAACACTCATACCCCTAAAAACACTCAAAGGGGGAGGGGACATAGTTCCAATAGAAGAGGTGGGGGGGGGGGACATAGAGGTGATCATTCCAACTATGATTACAACCAACAGTATCAAGAGAGAGAGAAGTCGTATCAAAGGGGATCACCATCCAGTTTTTATGACAACTCTCACCCCTCCCAACATGGATACCCAGTTACATCTACTTATAATAGATATTTTCCTCTTCAGGATCAGCATGACGATTGAGTATATCCGTATCCCAGTGCTGAGTTTGATCGATCTCCATATCCCAATCCTCATCCCTCTCAGGTTTTTTGGGAGGACCCCCCAAGAAGAAAAAGGGGTCCCGAAACAAGAGAGGGTCCAGAGGAGGGAGGAGGGCACAAAGGAGGAAAGAAAAGGCGAACATGACCTGTCAAGGTGTGTTCAACTTAAGTAGCGTCACATTGTCTCCAGAAGAAAAGATGGTTCTAGATAAGGGCCTTAAATTTGCCCCTCCACGAAAACTTAATAAATTTAATACTTTTGTAGATATACATAAGTATGTTAGAAAAATCAATATTCAACGCTATATCACTTCAAATCCCACTAGAAATATAGCAAGGGCAGCCACGTCAGGTACTGTCCACTCAGGGTTGGCTAACCCCTCGCTTTTTAATCCTCCTAATAAGCTTGCTCCAGCCCTTAACATGTTCAGAGATTTGGTCCTTCAGGATTTGGCCAAATTACCTATAAAGAAAATTTCTAACAATCCTTTACCCAGCAAGGGCCTTAAAACCCTATGCGACAACAAAGACCTAGTCATGCGCCCCGCTAACAAAGGCGGAGGTATTGTTTTGCTAGATAAAACAAGCTATATGGAAGAAATGTATAACATCTTGAGCGATCAAGATACCTACAAAGAAATATACAGTAATCCCACCCCTAAATATAAGAAAAAGTTGACTAGTTTAATCACTAGAGGTTTTGATTCTAACATTTTAAACTATAAAGAGAAGTCATTTCTAGTTCCCTTGGCCCCTAGAATTCCAATTATATATTATCTACCTAAAATTCATAAAGATCCTCTTCACCCTCCCGGACGTCCCATCATTAGCGGGATAGATTCCGTTACGTCAAAGATAGGTAGATATATAGATTTTTTCTTGCAACCTTCTGTCAAGACCACACCATCGTATTTAAAAGACACTAAAGATGTCATTCAACGCCTTATGTCGGTAACCTTTGAGGGTGAGTTTATCATGGCCACGGCGGATGTGGCGTCCTTATATATCTGCATCCCACATCATAGGGGTATGGAGGCTGCTCAAGAATTTTTGAATAGGGACCTCACGTTGGCTGCCCCACAGGTTAGTTTCATCATGGAATTATTAGAATTTGCGACACAACACAATTATTTCTGGTTTGACGGGCATTATTACCTTCAACAGAAAGGTGTGGCAATGGGGGCAAAATTTGCACCTAGTCTGGCCAATCTATTCATGGTCAAGTGGGAGGAGGACATCGTCTATGCCCTGCAGGAGCCTCAGCTTCTGCTTTGGGCCAGGTACATAGACGACGTCCTCCTCCTATGGGCTGGAACTTCATTGACGTTAGAGAATTTTTTCTCTACGTTAAACAACAACGATAGAGGTATCACTCTTACACATGAATCCAGTCAGTCCATGATACACTTTCTAGACTTGCAGATTGAAAGATCTGAGCAACAATTTAAGTTTAGTACCTACTTTAAACCTACCGACAGAAATGGGTTTATACCCATGAACAGTTGCCATCATAGGTTGTGGTTGAAGTCGGTTCCCAAGAGTCAGTTCCTGCGTCTTCGCAGGAACTGTACAGAAACAGAAACCTTTGTGGCACAAGCAAACGTGCTAAAAAACTGATTTTTGGAAAAAGGGTATAATCAGGTGGAAATAGAAAGGGATTTGAAAAGAGTGTTAGATATTGAAAGATCTTCATTATTCAAAGATAGATTACCCAAAGAAGGAAACGATACCTTCAAATGGTCTTTCCTTACCACCTTTTCCACTCAATATAAACATATAAAAGCTATTTTTGAAAAACATTGGGGGATATTGAGGAATGATAGGGTGTTGGGTACACTTATACCAGAAAGACCTAAGGTAATATACAAAGGATTACCCTCTCTTCAAAACAAAATTGCACCCAATATCATAAATCTGCCCATAAAACCCACTTTCTTCCATAACTGGACGGGTTATTATCCCTGCAAAAAAAGCATTGTTTGTAAACACAATACATGTGTAAGAAGGCCTACCAAGGAATTCAGATCCTCAGTGACCAATAAAGTCTACCCCATAAAACATTTTTGTACGTGTGCCACAACCCATGTGGTATATCTGTTGACCTGCCCATGCGGCAAACAGTACGTGGGTAGAACGATTAGATCCTTTACTGCCAGGGTGTCTGAACATGTGAGTAAAATAAAATTTGGGAGTATCAAACATATTGTCCCCAGACATTATCGGCAACACCATGCCCGAAACCCTGACGGCACTCAATTCCTGGTCATAGACCATTTTGTTGCTCCATGGAGGGGTGGTGCCACTACTAGAGAAGTATCCAGACTGGAGACATTCTGGATATATGAGCTTCAGACCTACCAGCCACAGGGAATGAATGTTGAGTGGGACATTAACTCCTTTATCAACATGTCCTGATTATTATCTATTACAATACGACTTCTCTTTACTTATTCACTCAATTCTTTTTAATTTGAATTTTATTTTATTTCATCAATATATGCATGTGTTAATTACACATACATTTAAATATGGCACATTTTACCAATTAATGGTAGTTTTTGATTTTGATATTAATATTAATGTTAATTTTATTGGTATTGATTATCAGTATTAATTCTATTAATATTGTTTTTAACTAATTTTGTTGACCAGCACTTATTGTACACAAATGTTATTTTTGTACTTATTTAGTGCGGGTATGTGTATTGACCACACACAGAGCGCACTGAACTGTACACTTAATACAACATACCAGATATGGCACACTGTGTGAGTCATTTCACTTAAAATATACACCATTACAATTCGGATAGTGTTACTTTTGTGTACAGTTAGTTTTTAGAAGTATTAGTTTTGATTAATATATTTCCTGTCTGTAGTCTGCCCTCCAGCTTGAGACGCACTTCCCTTTGGATTGGGGAGGATGCGGGTTGCGTGCTGTGAGGGGCGGACCAATTAGTACGTGTGGTATGTGTTTTACTAGCGCCGTTTGTGTGATCAAACAGAGGGGCGTGGTTGCGGAGTGCGGCGGACCTACATCTCGTCCTTCAGAGCGAGGCCTGGTTTACGCCGCTTCCGGTTTCTTCCAGCCTTGCTCCATGGCGGATGTGACGTGTTGGCGCCGTGTCCACGCCTCGTTTTCATAGCGAGGGCTGGATCCGGCGATAATCATATCGCGTCCTACACAGTCCGCAGCGGAAGTGATGCTGGGATGCTATAGATTGACAGCGAGGCTTGGTTAAACGCTGTCACTTAAGGCAATCTGTAGTTTCCCTGTCCTTCTTTCTAATTAGAAATATTTTGACATTTTAACAATTTTCTGTTTGTGGGATTATATACAGTTAAAATATATGTTACCTTTGTTATTTTGACCATCCACAATTAAACACGAAACCGGAAGTGAAGTAATGGTGGTTCACTTCCGGGATTGTGGAGGTCAATTTGTTCATTTATTTGCGATGTGTGTGGGACAAGGTCCTTACCCCAGATGATGACTATTTAGTCGAAACTAGTCGGGTGGACCTGTTCGTACACATCGCTCTTGTACCTGATATCATGCTTTTAAGACCATCTCAAATGTGAGTGTTAATTTGTTACGCTTTTTTATTAAATCCTTTCCAAACGGTATCATGCTATGTGAGTTCTTTTATTTTCACACGCATGCATTTTGGATACCGAGCCCCTATATATATTGGTGATTGGCGTGTTGGATACCCTGTTTGACTGAAGTGGATAAACTCCTTCGATTCCAGAATACCCTTCACTTCCAGACCATCTATACTGGGTTCAACCAACCCTCAAAGCCTTCTCTGATTTGGGTGGCGTATGCCTCTCCAAGTCCGAGACTTCCGGTAAGCCTCCCTCAACTCACCCCTGGTGGCGATTTTCACATTTCTTTTCTACACAGAAAAAACTTTTTGGAATGCAAGTTCACATTTTGACCGAACACGTTCTCCAGGATTGAACTTTATTACTTAGATATATTTTTTCTTTCCATGGACTTTGTGTGATTAGAAAAGAATTTCATGTTGTGTTTATCATCATGGGTTTCACCATTATTGTTTAGTCATCACAACACATGTATCACTTAGCACGTTATTTTGGGTGTTTTCACGTGTTTATTTCATTATAATTGTGTATTTATTCATTATGATACACCATTTATCCAGGTAGTGCTACACTTTTATTTTCCTTAAAGGTGAACCTGGCTTATTGGAGGCTAGGGATTTCAGAGGGGGCAGGGTTAAGGGACAAGCTATTTGTAGTCCTTCAAAATGACAGATTGGTTCCAGAGGTCTGGGATGTCTCTGATCCATACTGGTGCAAAAGCCAACAGATGTCCCCTGCTCCTGAGAGTGAGGATGCCCTATCATTGTGAAAAGGCCTTCTGGGTAAGCTTGGAGGGTTTTGGAATCCAAGGCTTTTGGCAAAAGGATGGACCCACTTTCAAAGTAGGGCAGTATGTCTGGGTGGGGAGTGAAAGGATCACTTTTTATGGAAAGAGGTATTAGCCATGGTAGTAGGCTTAGGCTGTTTTTTTGTTGGATAGAATACCTCACCACTGTAATTTGCTTAATAAATTCTTTAAGGGATACCCCAAACAGGTGTTCAGCATTAAAAGGCGTGTGTAAAAGGTGCATTTTGCAAGCATGTTCAGCTGACCAAGCTTTTACCACAACATTCTGCACATATGCACAGTAAGCAGTGTTATTCTAGAGACCTGGCAAAGTAGGGCATCAACACAAAATAGCAGTGCTGAAGGCATGAGTTGCAATTGTTCCAGTAGAACAGGGGCCTCAAATACAGGATTTATTTATTTGTCCAGGTCAATAGCAGATTGACGTCCGGGAAGTGGTTCAGTTATCCACACTGGACGTCATATGACGTCCTGCGGGATAACAGCCGCCGCGCGCCCGGGGGGGCGCGCATCGCGGCGATCGGTGGAGCGGTGGGTCAGTCTGACCCACCGCTACACTGATCTCGGTAAAAAGCCTCCGTCGGAGGCTTTTTACCACGTGATCAGCCTTGTCTAATCACGGCTGATCACAATGTAAACAGGAAGAGCCGTTGATCGGCTCTTCCTCACTCGCGTCTGACAGACGCGAGTAGAGGAGAGCCGATCGGCGGCTCTCCTGACTGGGGGGGTTTGCGCTGATTGTTTATCAGCGCAGCCCCCCCTCGGATACCCACACTAGACCACCAGGGAAGCCCCCAGGACCACCAGGGAAGCCCCAATCATGTGGATGGCCCCCATGGCCATCCACATGTAGTAAAAAAAAATATATATATATGCCAAGCAGTGCCCACAAATGGGCACTGACTGGCACTTTCACAATGTGTGGTGGCTGGCATTGCTGGGCACCAGTGCCACCAATGCCACCTACTAGTGTCCATCAGTGCCACCTATCAGTGCCCATCCGTGCCCATCCATGCCAATCTGTGCCCACCTATCAGTGCCCGTCCATGCCACCTATCAGTGCCACCCATAAGTGCCCATCAGTGCCGCCTATAAGTGCCCATCAGTGCCGCCTATGAGTGCCAATCAGTGCCGCCTATGAGTGCCAATCAGTGCCGCCTATGAGTGCCAATCAGTGCCACCTATGAGTGCCCATCAGTGCCGCATACCAGTGCCACATATCAGTGCCCATCAGTGCCGCCTATCAGTGCCCATCATCAGTGCCCATCAGTGCCACCTCATCAGTGCCACCTCATTGGTGCCACCTCATCGGTGCCCATCAGTGTCACCTTATCAGTGCCCTTCAGTGCCGCCTTATCAGTGCCCGTCATTGAAGTAGAAAAGGTACTTATTTACAAAAAAAATTAACAGAAACAAAGAAAAACGTAGTTTTTTTTTTAAAAAATCGCTCTTTTTTATTTGTTGTGCAAAAAATAAAAATCGCAGAGGCGATCAAATACCACAGAAAGAAAGCTCTATTTGTGGGAACAAAATGATAAAAAATTTGTTTGGGTACAGTGTAGCATGACCGCGCAATTGTCATTCAAATTGCGACAGTGCTGAAAGCTCAAAATTGGCTTGGGCAGGAAGCTGTATAAGTGCATGGTATTGAAGTGGTTTTAATAAACTGACACATCCAAAATGTCAGGAAGGAGCAGCGAGGGCAAAGGTTGCCTTCAGTATGGTTTCTTAGCATCTATCTACAGAATCCTTAAAGAAGGAAACATCCGCAACAGGAACAGTGAGATGCTTGTTGAAAACATACATAATGCAAGGCACGGTCAATTTATAAAGGGAAAAGTCTTTCTAGATTTCACAAGCTATGTGCCCATGGGAGGTTGTTTATGCTGAGGGGATTCTGGTGCTGCTAGGCAAAGGCTAGTATGCATCACATCAGCAAATTAGTTCACAGTCGAAAACACATGGTGTAAAACATTAGCATGTGCCTGTGGTTAGATTTCCTCTGCAGGATCCTCTTCTGTTTCTACCTCTTCTTCCTCAGTATGTTCTTCAAAGTTGTTAGAAAGTTTAGGGTCATAATTCTGAAGAGAATCAGGAAGTAGAGAGGCAGAAGAGTGCTTTTTAGCAAGGGTAACAAGTTGTTCACAGAAATCAGACATTTTTGTGAAATATAGCTTATTCAGAAAGGCCATTGCTAAGTTAGAAGATTCCTTATTGGGTACTTACGAAATGGATGAGGACTGAGATTTTGCATAATGCAAAAAGGAGCTCCTATACCCCAGGCATTGATAGATGTCCTATTGTTGTGTTTCTGGAAAGTAAGCAGTCAGGATATCAGCCAACATGCTCCTTTTTTCAGTAAAAATGGTATATGGAAACAGATCAGCTGGAAGGTCTATTGTAACAGTGTTACTACTTGGATAGTGACATGGAGTGGGAAACCCACCAAATTTAAAAAGGCGAATGTTATAAAATGCTACCTACTGCTCATGTAGTGGAGATTTTACAGAGGGGGATACAATTCTCAATGAATAATATTACACATATAACCTGAGTGCAACACAAGGAAACCCTATCTTACCTTATAAAGGGTAAAAAACTGCGCTTAAAGAAAAAAAGGGGGATGGACCAGTCCAAAAAGCAGCAAAAATAAGTGGGATTAGCACAAGTAAAAGTAAAAAAGTAAAAATTTGCGCTTAAAAAGTCCAATTTGTAGAGATCAATTCAATAATCCTAGCGAAAGTTCATATATTCCTTCAAAGAGAAACTTGAATCTCAAACAGTACCAACTAACAGGTGCAATGAATGCTTACCAGACTTATAAGCCTTTAGCACAGATGGCTTATACCCAGCCAGGGCCTTTATCCCAGTGGGAGATCACAAAATCCTCTGTGGATGATGATGGCTCCCACAACATTAAGTGATCAATTCCTAGATCCCACGGGCTTCGTATAATGGCATAAATTTTGTGGCACAATAGTGGATTAAACAGAAAAAAACACAATAGCGTAATATTGTTATGGATCACACCAGGTGCCTATATCTTGAAGCAATAGGCACCAAATGCATAGATAACACCCGTGACTGAAAAACAACCAGCGCACCACCACCACAGGGAAAGCCTGCTTACCAGATGCCTTTAGGTATTGTGCATATGGCCAAACCCAGCCAGGGCCTTTGGGGAGAACCGTCCACTAAGATTAAAAGACTGCTCTGATCCTCAGACGCCTAGCAGCCGGCCGTAGTGTCATATTCGATGTTTGCGGAATCACCCAAAAGAGGAAAGAAAGGGGACCATAGTGTGAATCCGTTTAAGTATTTATTAAAATTAAATAGAAACACACTTACAGTTATGTAGAAAATATGAAGCAATAAAAATAAAGCCGGCCGGCTCTTAGATAAACCCCCGTCCAGACACGATAACGCGGTGACGTCAGCACGCTCCTAGTCCTCAGACGCGTTTCGTCATATCTGACATTCACAATGAGGGACGGGTGGCGTGCTGACTCCCCGCTACTTGTACCCTCCCACCACTATTCACAGTATATATATATATATATATTTTCAAAATATTCATCTTTATGGTATTTATCCATTTAGATTGTTTATCTAGGGACTGCTTTGAAAAGCACTACTAAAGTGGATTTTGTGATCTCCCACTGGGATAAAGGCCCTGGCTGGGTATAAGCCATGTGTGCTAAAGGCTTATAAGTCTGGTAAGCATTCATTGCACCTGATAGTTGGTACTGTTTGAGATTCAAGTTTCTCTTTGAAGGAATATATGAACTTTAGCTGGGATTGTTGAATTGATCTTTACAAATTGGACTTTTTAAGTGCAAATTTCTATCTTACCTTATACATGCAGCAGGTTGCCTGAGGGAAATACACTTCACCCTTCACAGTAGGCAAACCCTTCCTCCCACTGACTAAGTCCCGCCCAAGACATAACGTGTACGAGGGAGGAGTTACGTGTGACGTCACCCACGGCCATCTTTTTGGTGTATAATCTGTACTATGAGCTCTCATTGTATGAACTTGTTACAAGTGCCAGACGTGTATGTTCTTTCACCCTTTATAATAAATGTTACTATAAAGCAGAGAGCACTGTATGTTGCTTTGTTTTGTTTCTGCATATACGCCACGGATGGATTCCTATCATTGTTGCAAATTGTCCACTGGAGAATGTTGTCCCCATATTGGGGAAGGCGCATTGAGACCATATTGGTCTTTACAAGGAGGTGAGTGACTGCTTATGTCTGTGGTGGAGGGAATTGATTCATATTGACACCCGCATTCCTGAATTGGAAGCACTTCCTCACAGTGGTCATTAATTTGTGGATTTTTAAAGCTTTGAAAAAATTATATGGACTCCATTAATTTATGGATCTTTTGATGAATAGATTTTATATTTGATCTTTTATCATTTATCTGTTTGCCCTGCACTTTTTGAGTTATTATAAACCCCCATATGGTTTTCAGGGTCTGTGTGGGATAGAAATAGCTGCATGGTGCTATACAGCCTCCAAGGCCAACTACAGTCATTGCACAACATGCCAAAGTTAATGCTATGTAGCGGGGTCTCCGTTAAGGCCCCGGGACTACGTTACCCAGAACCCCGTTCGGCACCCAGAGACTCATGGGAGGGGTTATTTAAGGAGGAGGCGAGGCGGAGCTCGGCCTCTTTTGGGACACCGTGCTGCAAGCAAGATTGTCTTCCTGTGCGGATCTGCTGCAGTGCAAGGCCTGAAGCCTGGGCCTTGCGCAACTTCCAAAGAGCCTTCCACCCCACTGCGGAGCCTGGGTGGCATCTGACTTGTCGAGTGAGGACATCAGTTGGATCGGGGACCCGATCGTTGCAGACGCTGTGTGCGGATACACAGCAGGGTGGACGTTCCGGACTGGGATCGCGTCCGGAGTGGTGAGTGGGCACCTGCCCAGACCAATAGACTGTGCCGTGTTCAGGCCTATAGACTGCAGAGGGCCAACAGTTTCGCTTATTTGCTGTTCCCCGGGGGGACCGGTAGCAGGACAGAGTTGAAGTGTCCCCCCAGTATAGTGTTTCAAGTATTGCCCGATTGTGGATTACAAATTGCTATTCATAAAGTGCACCACCGAAAGCTGGCATGCGAAGAAATCCATATAGGAGGTGACTGAGATTTACTCCATGTCAGGCCTGACCGGGGTGGGAAGTTAGGATACTGTTTAGTGCGCCATAGGGCGCGCATTCCATAATAGCTACACGTGGTGAAGTACCGCGTAGCGCCATTATTGTATGCCGTATTGAATTCTGCAGGGCTCTGCTAACCAATTGCATATGTTGTGTTCTGCCTATGCTACCTTTAATATAAAAGTAAACTGTTATATTTAATCTCTGGCCTCAGTGTGTTGTCTTACTGTTAGGAGATTATTCCTTGCAATACTATTTAAATGTGATACAAATATAACCCCTAGACTAGCTGTGCCAGAGTGGGTCGAGCAGATTTCTGAGGGTTGGTGGTGCTGTACACAGGGCCCAAAAACAAATCCAGCGGCTCTCTTAACTGGGGGGAGCTCTACGTGGTCCGGGATCCTGTTGCAGCAAGCAACGCGCCAAAAGTACCAGCATGGACCCACTAGAAGTAGGACAGTGGTGTAAAACGGTCAACACAGATCCAGCCGGGGTAGTAGTCATAGAACTCCCAGGGATCTGGAAAAAAGAAGCGATGAAGCAGCTAGTAATGTCACTGTCACCGTATCAGAAAGCATGGGTGGTGGATGTCAGGACGAATTCCTCACTGACCCACGCATTAGTGGAATGGAAGGACGGAGTCCCAGAACATTTCAAGAATCCAAGTGTAGAAGCTATAGATGACCAGACTTATAGCCTGATACACGCGCTGACACTTAAGCCAGGAGAACGGTCTCAGACACCAAAATTGTCTCCATCACCCACCCCAAAAGTAGCAAGACAGGTGAAAAGGGAAAGTCCCGGGTCGCCATCTACCATTCTTGGCGCAGAGTTGTGCGCGGTCCTGGGGGAACTTGAAGCCCAGTGCAAGAAAGATCCTACAGATTACCAGATGTCAGGATACAGAAAGCTTAGAATATTCTCAGGAAGGAAACCTGTACCCTCAGGTGAAGAGGGGTTCGAAGAGTGGTTAGACGGTGCCACTCAGGCCCTTGAAGAATGGGAAGTCCCAGACCACAGAAAGAAGCAGAGAATTGCTGAGAGCTTGAAGGGGCCTGCTCTAGAGGCCATACGCAATCTCAAGATGAGTAAGACAGACTTTAATGCACAGGACTATCTGGACATCCTGCAGAATGTGTTCGGTGGAACTGAGAAAATCACTGAGCTCACTTACCAGCTGGAGCATTGCTACCAGAAGACAGGAGAGAAGCTGTCAGAGTTCATGAGGCGCCTGGATAAGATCCTGCATAAGATGATTCTTAAGAAGGGGATTGACCCACGGAAGGTGGATGAGGCCCGTGTTCAACAGGTGATAAGAGGATCTCAGCCCCTGGACCCTATCGCATTGGCGCTACGCACAAGACAGGACGGGAAGAGCCTGGAGTACCCTGACTTGATCCGAGTGGTCAGAGAGGAAGAAGCTATGCTGGAGGAGAAGAAGAGGAGCCTACCAGTTCAGTCGGTAAATCCTCCTCCAGTGATGGTCAGGACGGCCATGACCCTGGAAAGAGACTCAGAGGTGGATACCTTGAAGTCACAGATGTCCCAAGTGTTGGGGATGCTGACCTCCCTGATGGAAAAAAAGTCAAGGGAACCAGAGAAGGAAAGTCCGAGGAAGGAGCTGTTTCCCAACACCTCAGCGCCCACATCCCTGGAAGATTGGGGGGATGTGATTTGTTTCAATTGTGGAGGAGCTGGCCATTTCGCCAAAGTGTGTGCCAGCCCGAAGAAAAAAAAGATCAATAACCGTAAGCCGCCAGAAAACTTCAGCGGGCCCCGGTGAAGGAGTCAACCAGGTGCCCATCATCTCCAGTGAGCTCCAAGCTGAATGCAGAAGCTTCTGAGTTCATTCCATCCAGTCCTTGGTCGGATTCCTGGGAGAGTGATTGTGACTTACCCCCAGAAGAAGACCCAAGGGAGTCCCTGTACCTCCCTGCCCCGGAGTCCAGTGCTCCCGAACCAGAAGTGATTCCTGAGTTGGTTTCAGAAGAGGGGTCCGTTTTAAACAGAAAGTCCAAGAGGACAGAGGAAGCGAAGAGCCATAAAGCCTCCCAGAAGATTAACTTACACACAGATGGGAAGAAGTGCGGAAGACACTGTGGTTACTGCCAGGAGGAGTATGGAAGACCCTGATCCTCCCACTGTTCATTTGGTGGGAGGCAACCCCAGCTCACTCTCTGGCACAGCTAGGCAGGACACTGATGATAGTGTGACCTGTGGGCAGGGGAATTCACTGCCTCGGTTTTGGTGGGAATTTCCTCTGCCAACATCATACGAAAGTTTGATTGACGTTCTGTAATTTAAGTTTGTTATCTTTGGGGACCAAAGAGTTTAAGTGGGGGGAGTGTGTAGCGGGGTCTCCGTTAAGGCCCCGGGACTACGTTACCCAGAATCCCGTTCGGCACCCAGAGTGCAGTTAGCCATCGCAGAGACTCATGGGAGGGGTTATTTAAGGAGGAGGCGAGGCGGAGCTCGGCCTCTTTTGGGACACCGTGCTACAAGCAAGATTGTCTTCCTGTGCGGATCTGCTGCAGTGCAAGGCCTGAAGCCTGGGCCTTGCGCAACTTCCAAAGAGCCTTCCACCCCACTGCGGAGCCTGGGTGGCATCTGACTTGTCGAGTGAGGACATCAGTTGGATCGGGGACCCGATCGTTGCAGACGCTGTGTGCGGATACACAGCAGGGTGGACGTCCTGGACTGGGATCGCGTCCGGAGTGGTGAGCGGGCACCTGCCCAGACCAATAGACTGTGCCGTGTTCAGGCCTATAGACTGCATAGGCCCACAGTTTTGCTTATTTGCTGTTCCCCGGGGGGACTGGTAGCAGGACAGAGTTGAAGTGTCCCCCCAGTATAGTGTTTCAAGTATTGCCCGATTGTGGATTACAAATTGCTATTCATAAAGTGCACCACCGAAAGCTGGCATGCGAAGAAATCCATATAGGAGGTGACTGAGATTTACTCCAAGTCAGGCCTGACCGGGGTGGGAAGTTAGGATACTGTTTAGTGCGCCATAGGGCGCGCATACCATAATAGCTACACGTGGTGAAGTACCGCGCAGCGCCATTATTGTATGCCGTATTGAATTCTGCAGGGCTCTGCTAACCAATTGCATATGTTGTGTTCTGCCTATGCTACCTTTAATATAAAAGTAAACTGTTATATTTAATCTCTGGCCTCAGTGTGTTGTCTTACTGTTAGGAAATTTTTCCTTGCAGTACTATTTGAATGTGATACAAATATAACCCCTAGACTAGCTGTGCCAGAGTGGGTCGAGCAGATTGCTGGGGGTTGGTGGTGCTGTACACAGGGCCCGAAAACAAATCCAGTGGCTCTCTTAACTGGGGGTAGCGCTACAGCTAAAACACTAGATCCAGTGTCCGAAGCAAATATTACAGGCTAGCCCACTCCTGCATTTCCAAGATGTACATCAAAGGTATTCAATCAGGAAACTGTGAGCCCTGAGGTAATAAGGAGTTGGGTTTTGCTAGAAGTGCCAGTGAAAGTAGTGAAGAACCATAAAAAAACGAATAGTTTAGAAATTTCTCCTTAAGAGAAGAGGACCATCACCTAAGTAAACTAGTAAAACTATCAAAACTATCAAAACTACCAAAGTGGGTGTGGGTATATGAGGTTGCACTGGGGGAAGTCCGAGCAAAGTATTTGCCAGTGTCCAATCAATCCCCCGAAGGTCATGTCTGTCATATAACCTATGGTCAATAATTACAAATCCTGTGTCTACAATTAAAATAGTATATTTTATACCCAGGTTCTAATAGTGAAACAAAAGTTGAACAAATGTTAATATTGCAAGGAAAGGGGTAACTGAGAGCAGTTGGTGTATATTAGGAATTGGCTGACAGAAAATGTAAAATTCCATAAAACTGTCCCAAGCTTTACAACTACATTTTAAAGATTAAAATAAACATCTGAATATTGCAATGATTTATTGATTGTCATATAACAACAGGTATAATAAAAGTCCCACAATTCTTAAATGCAAACGTCACATACATTTTCCCTATTGGTAGTACAGAGAACCTGTACATGTAATAAAAGCTTTGATACATTTTTACTTTGAAGTCAATGTAATGGTTCTTTCAATATTTGCTGGCAGGAGCCCTGATAAATTAGTAGATGGCATCCTGCAATTTTGCTACACAGACTGTTATTTGTTTCTCTGAGGTAGGCAATGCACCTAAGTGAGCCAGGAACAGGCTCCAGCAAAAGCTGCTCGCCATCAGACCAGCTTTCTGCAGTATGACAGTTTATTTCTCACGCACTGCTGGATTCTCCTGCTGTGATTTATTATAGATATGTGTCTGGCAATTTTTTTAACATGCTCTTTTAGATATGCAATTGACCATTATGCTCCCCGCTGTTTTTGTCTTCAGAAACATGTTTTACTTGGTAATTGCTAGGCACTTACTTGTACGATGTACAAATGGGTACTAATGTTGCAAAAAGAAACACCAGAGCAGGAAATAGGAACCACAGATTGACAAATGTGCTTAAATACAGTATTTCATTGGTACTTTTACATTGTACCCTCTTAAACGAAAGACTTTATTATCACAGTGACAACTTATTTTATAAAAAATTTACCAGTTTTCTATAATTACAAAAATTAGATCAAAATTACAATAAGCAGAATATGGTTAAAGTAGATTCATGGCCAAAAAACGGTGTATATGACACTGTGGGGCTGATATACTAATAACAGTGCGCTGCGCTGGTTCTAACCTTAATTGGTGCGCCGGATAACTCCTTCACTTGGCGCAGGAACCAGTGGCGCACAGCGGCACACTGTTATAGTAAATACAAATGTCAGCGGCGCTCTATTGAAAATGAATGGTTCCCTATGGGAGCCCATTGATTTGAATAGAGGTCGCCCGGGAAGTCGGATGAAGCGGATCCGACTCGCGGGGCGACTCGTGTGCCGGCTGACACAGAGACAGCGCGACTTTGCGAGGCAACTTGGACACGACCTGAGCGTGAAGCAGCCGCTCAGGTCGTGTCCTAGAGGCGACTAGCTGGCCGAGAATATCTCCAGCGCGATGGCATCGCGCTGGTTCTCGGCAGCCTCGCTGTCCCGTGTTTGGTATGAATCATGAAGGGGAACTCCACGCCGAATTTTAATGAAAAAAACGGCATAGGTTCCCCTTCAGAAGCATAGCAGGCCCTTAGGTCTGTTATGGATTTTAAGGGGAACCCCCTAAGCCAAAAAAACTGGCGTGGGGGTTCCCCCATGATCCATACCAGGCCCTTAGGTCTGGTATGGATTTAAAGGGAAACCCCCTAAGCCGAAAAAAACGGCGTGGGGGCCCCCCCAAAATCCATACCAGACCCTTAGGTCTGGTATGGATTTAAAGGGAAACCCCTAAGCCAAAAAAACTGCGTGGGGTCCCCCCCAAAATCCATACCAGACCCTTATCCGAGCACGCAACCTGGCAGGCCGCAGGGGAAGAGGAGGGGACGAGAACCGTACCAGGCTGCATGCCCTCAACATGGGGGGGTTGGGTGCTTTGGGGCAGGGGGGCGACCTGCGGCCCCCCCACCCCAAAGCACCCTGCCCCCATGTTGATGGGGACAAAGGCCTCTTCCCGACAACCCTGGCCGTTGGTTGTCGGGGTCTTTAATAAGGGGGCCCCCAGATACCGGCCCCCCCCACCCTATGTGAATGAGTATGGAGCCATCGTACCCCTACCCATTCACCTGGTGGAAAAAAGTCAATAAAAAACACAACACAGGTTTTTAAAGTAATTTATTACACTGCTCCGGGGGTCTTCCTGCCGGGCGCCCCGCTATCTTCTTCCAGCTCTTTTGCTAGCGGGGTCCCGGGCTTCCTCGTCGTCTTCGGGGGTCTTTCTGCCGGGCGCCCCGCTATCTTCTTCCAGCTCTTTTGCTAGCGGGGTCCCGGGCTTCATCGTCGCCTTCTTCCAACTTCGGGGGTCTCTTGTTCTGTTCTCCGGTGTCGTCTCCACGCTCTCCGGTGCCTTCTCCACGATCTCCGGTTCTTTCTGCCTTCTGCCGGGCGCCCCGCTATCTTCTTCCAGCTCTTTTGCTAGCGGGGTCCCGGGCTTCATCGTCGCCTTCTTCCCTCTTCTCTCCGCCCGATGTTGCCTCGTCGCTGTCCGCCGCTACAATGCTCTGGCAGCGGAACGCGCCCACTTATTTTGGCATGGGCGTGGTCACCGGGTGATGCCACCGCTGACCCCGCCCCCGTATGATGTCACAGTCCCGAGGAATGATGGGACTGTGACGTGCTGCGGGGGCGGGGTCAGCGTTCGCATCACCCGGTGACCACGCCCATGCCATTATAAGTGGGCGCGCTCTGCGGCCAGAGGATTGTAACGGCGGACAGCGTCCAGGCAACATCGGGCGAAGATAAGAGGTAAGAAGGCGACGATGAAGCCCGGGACCCCGCTAGCAAAAGAGCTGGAAGAAGATAGCGGGGCGCCCGGCAGAAGGCAGAAAGAACCGGAGATCGTGGAGAAGGCACCGGAGAGCGCAGAGACGACACCGGAGAACAGAACAAGAGACCCCCGAAGTTGGAAGAAGGCGACGACGAAGCCCGGGACCCCGCTAGCAAAAGAGCTGGAAGAAGATAGCGGGGCGCCCCGCAGAAGGCAGAAAGAACCGGAGATCGTGGAGAAGGCACCGGAGAGCGGGAGAAGAACCGGAGAGCGCGGAGACGACACCGGAGAACAGAACAAGAGACCCCGAAGTCGGAAGAAGGCGACGATGAAGCCCGGGACCCCGCTAGCAAAAGAGCTAGCAAAAGAGCTGGAAGAAGATAGCGGGGCGCCCGGCAGAAAGACCCCCGAAGACGACGAGGAAGCCCGGGACCCCGCTAGCAAAAGAGCTGGAAGAAGATAGCGGGGCGCCCGGCAGGAAGACCCCCGAAGCTGCCTAATAAATTACTTTAAAAACCTGTGTTGTGTTTTTTATTAACTTTTTTTGCCACCAGGTGAATGGGTAAGGGTACGATGTACCCCAAACTCATTCACATAGGGTGGGGGGCCGGGATCTGGGGGCCCCCTTATTAAAGGGGGCTCCCGGATTCCGATAAGCCCCCCGCCCGCAGACCCCGACAACCAACGGCCAGGGTTGTCGGGAAGAGGCCCTTGTCCCCATCAACACGGGGACATCCTCCCCATGTTGAGGGCATGTGGCCTGGTACGGTTCAGGAGGGAGGGGGGCCGCTCTCTCGTCCTCACCTCTTCCCCTGCGGCCTGCCAGGTTGCGTGCTCGGATAAAGGGTCTGGTGTGGATTTTTAGGGGACCCCACGCTATTTTTTTTAAATTAATCGTTAATAATACTGTTTTTGGAGCTTAGGGCGGCTCCTTATCATGTTTCCTAACTAAACGCATATAGACGCAAATCTGGTAAAACGCGGCATGCAAACGCCACAAAGCGCACCTTTCAAACTTAGTTCTGAACACTTTGCACCAGCGTCCCGTGTACATGGGGCCTAAAAACACCTATGCCATTTACAGCTCAAAAACGCCATGGTGGCCATGAGGCCATAGGCTAACATGGAGAGACGTTTTAAGCTGCAAAAAACGCTCAAACAAGCGGCTTGAAAAACGTCCGTGTGAATGTAGCCTTATATTAACCACTTGCGCACTGGCCACTTAAACCCCCTTCCTGCCCAGACCAATTTTCACATTTCAGCGCTGATGCACTTTGAATGACAATTGCGCGCTCATACAACACTGTAACCCAATGAAAATGTATTATTTTTTGGCACACAAATAGAGCTTTCCTTTGGTGCTATTTGATCACCTCTGCGTTTTTTTTTTTTTTTTCTATAAATACAAAAGACCGAGTTAAAAAAAATAAATGGATATTTTAACCACTTCAGCACTGGGCCTATTCTGGCACTTCTCTCCTTCATGTAAAAATCATACATTTATGGCTTTAAAATTACTTCAAAACCCCAAACATTATATATGTTTTTTTAGCAGACACCCTAGGGAAAAAGATGGCGGTCATTGCAATTTTTATCTCGCTTGGTATTTGCGCAATAAATTTTCCAACGCCTTTTTTTTGGTAAATAAATGGTTTCATGAATGTAAAAAAATTACAAAACAGTAAAGTTAGCCCAATTTTTTGGGATAATGTGAAAGATGTTGTTATGCTGAGTAAATAGATACCTAACATGTCACGCTTTAAAATTGCGCACACTCATGGAATGACACCAAACTTCAGTACTTAAAAATCTCCCTAGGCGATGCTTTAAATTTTTTTACACGTTACCATTTTGGCATTACAGAGGAGGTCTAGTGCTAGAATTATTGCACTCGTTCTAACGCACGCAGCAATACCTCACATGTGTGGTTTGAACGGCGCTTACATATGTGGGTGGGACTTACATGTGTGTTCGCTTCTGAGCGCGAGCTACCGGGGACATGGGCGTTTTTTCTTTTTTTGGATTAATTTTTTTTTTGTTTTTTACTTTTTTGTATTTCTTACTCTTTTTTTAACTTTTTTGTTTTTTGGATCACTTTTATTCCTATTACAAGGACTGTAAACATCCCTTGTAATAGGAATCTATTGTGACAGGTCCTCTTTATGGAGAGATGCGGGGTCAATAAGACCCCACATCTCTCCTCCAGGCTGGAAAGCATGAGATCGGTCAAAAAAAATTCACCAATCTCATGCTGACAGCCGAGATCACGGCTTGGTTTACATACGGGAACCCGGCGTGATGTCATAACGTCGCACCCTTGCCTCCGACGGTCATAGAGATGACTGGTGACCATCTGGTCACCAGTTATCTCTATGCTTCCCATCCGGCGCAGGCCAAATCGTTCTCCGAGACCAAGATGGCACGGGAGAGACCGGAGAAGCACCGGATGGCGGCGGGAGGGGGGGGAACACCCCCTCCTGCCGCCTATAAGAACGATCAAGCGGCGGAACTGCAGCTATGATCATTTTTATCGTGCACAGAATCGCCGGCTGAAAAGAATGATATCTAAATGATGCCTGCAACTGCAGGCATCATTCAGATGTCACCGCACAAAGCCAAGGACGTAATTTGACGGTGGGCGGTAGGAAAGTGGTTAATATTTCGAAAATTTAGACAAAAGGTAATTTTACTCCTTCATTGATGTACACTGATGGGCTGCACTGATGGGCACCGATAAGGTGGCAAGGGTGGGCACTGAGAGGTGGAATTGCTAGTTGGCACTGGTGGGCATTGAGAAGTAGCACTGCTAGGTGGCAATGATGGGCACTGATAGGCAGCACTGCTAGGTGGCACTGGCAGGGGCTACTGATTGTCACAGATGACGCAGAATTGCCTCTTCCTCTTCGGGCCCGATGTCTCTTGCACATAAGCCGGTGATTGCCTTTTTTTATGCTCACGCTGTCAGCACAAGGAGAAAACAAAAACCATTACCCAGCTTTTGTTTACATCACGTGATCAGCTGTCATTGGCTGACAGCTGATCACATGGTAAAGGGCAGGTATTGGCCCCTTACTTGGATCTGTCATCACCCGAGTCTCAGTGACCACAGCACGCGCGCGCGAAAGGCCCGACGTTTATTGACGGACTCCCGGCAATTGAGGACCATGCTGTGGCTGGCGATCAGTTATAGCGCTGATCTCAAGTGATTAAAGAGGGTCTAAATGGGCCATTGACATGCATCACAATTCAACTTAGGAATGTGTCTTTGCAAAGTTAAACTAAATGAAATCCTTTCTTATTTTTGCTTGGGGATAGAGTGCAGAGGGATTACACGTCTAGACAGTTTTTGGGGATGTCTGCACACCTAAGGTGAAGACAACTCCCAAATTTGGCCACTTTATCCTTCCAAATAATTCACTTTCTGTCACATAGCCACACAAGAAGTGAGGGGAAATCCCTACCAATGTCTTTCCTTGGGGACACACAGGTTAATCTAAATACTTTGCCCATTATTTACATTGCACTCCAGCATTTTGCGGGTTACACCCCAAATTATTATTTTTTTTGGACTTTGGGGTTTATTTAATAAAGGCAAATCTACTTTGCACTACAAGTGCACTTGCTGGATATCCGAAAGGGAAATGCAAGCAAACAAAAAAACACCATCTTTGCTTTTACATGATTGGATGTTACAATCACCAGTGATCCCTCAGATTTTCAGCAGCTACACTTTTACTGCAGAGTGGATTTGTCTTTACTAAACCCCAAACTACCCAATGATTTGGGGTGTACACAACAAATTTCTAGAGTGCAATTTGCTTAATGGGGACACTAGTTAGATTGATCTGTGTGTCCCCAAGAAAATACATTGGTAGGGTTTTACCTTCACTTCCTGTTTAGCTGTGTGACAGGAAGTGAAGCCAATTTTACTACAAGGGGACACAAAGCCCAACCTTTAAAAAAATAAAAACACAAGCAGGGGTTCTAACACTTACTTTGTTTCCCTCAAAATGCCCACAATTAGAATTGTATTGCCTTGAGCTATTTTTAAGTGCAGTGCTCTAAATCAGTGCTTCTCAAGTACCCCCAACAGGCCATGTTTGCAGGTTTTCCTTCATCTTACACATATGCTTTAAATCACAGTCAATGGTTTGGTATTTTGGACAGCAATTCTCCATGAGATAAATTCACAAAACATGTCCTGTTGGGGGTACTTGAGGACTGAGGCTGAGAACCACTGCAGTAAAAAGGAAAACTGAATACTTACCGCTCTGTATTTTTCATTTCCTGGTGACTCTCCATGGCAGCACACAATTCATGCATATGCTAGCATGAAGGCACCAGGGTAGACAAATTACACCTATTGTTTTGACATACAAATCAGCTGTCACATTTGTTGCAAAGAAAACGCAAAACAAACCTCAAAACTTTGCATCAAATTTTATTGGTCAACAAAACAAAGAATAATAAAAAATAAGAAATAAAAAATTTAAAAAACGGGTCAATTTGAAACAGTTACAGACTCAACATCTTGAGAAAGATTTGGCTAAATAGTGCAGCACAGACAATTAAATCAAAGTGAACAAACGACAAACATTAACAACATCAAAATTAGTTCAGGGGAACATTTCCCTCACACCAAAAAATACAATCCACAAAATAAACCAAACACCTGTTTTGCAAAGACATAACAAATAAAATGCATGTGTTACAAACTCAAAAGGACACCAAAATGTACATTTTGACACACACACACACACACACACACACACACACACACACACACACACACACACCTCTTTTCAGGGCAAGGATACTAACTGTGAGCTTTATATAACCTGTGTTTGTGAGCTAATGAGGCAATTGAAAACACATGCACAGTCCATGAAACACCCAAAATGCAAGTTCACCCAAAGTAGAGATTGAACTTCAAAGTGGCTACACCTGTTAAGGATGTCCTTCAATTACTAACCCATAAAAACACTCTCTGAACATGCCCCGAAATATCCAGGTGCTGTTCACACACAAAAAGCACCAAAAAAAAATCTAAGTCCCTGGGCATGCGCATAACAACACAAATGCAGCTATCAGAAAATAACCCCCCCCCCCTGTCCAAAATTAAGCACATCAACCAGCATGCTACAAAATTAGGGATGGGACAATCACCCCCATACCAACAAATACCATTGCAGTCTATGGGAACTGACTTGTTAATTTTGCTAGTCCCCACTTGGCTGGCTTTTCTTCTAGTTATTGGCTTTAAAATGGGGGCCCAGTTCCCACCCTAAGGGACATATATCAATGTCACCAATTTGGACAACAGCAGAAACAAAACAAGGAGAAGTGCCTTTAAATATGCCAAATTGCTTAAGGGCCATTTCACACCACATGCAGCCCATTGCGTTTTTATGCATCAAAAATGCATGGAAAGTTGGTTATATGGTTCTAAATGGCAGTGTTTGTTCCAGTGCGTTCCAGTTCCCCAAAAAAAGTAGAACATGCTGCATTTTACCTGCACTGGACTGTACTGGAACGCAGCAAAATGCATCATAAACGCACTGGAACGCACCGGAACACACCTAAATGCACCAAAAACGCACTGGAACACACTTGTCCTTCTCTTTGGTTAATAAAAAAGAGGGGTGAAAAAAAAGCACTGGACTGGACGTAATGCACTGGAACGCATCAAAAACGTGCATGCAAAAAAGCACCTGGAACGCATCCGGATTGCGTTTCTATGGTGTGGCCCTAGTTCACACCACAGAAACGCAGTCTGGATGCGTTCAAGGTGCTTTTCTGCATGCACGTTTTTGATACGTTCCAGTGCATTTTTGTTACGTTTTTGATGCAGTCCAGTGCTTTTTTTTCACCCCTCTCTTTTATTAACCAAAGAGAAGGACAAGTGTGTTCCAGTGCATTTTTGATGCGTTTTTGATGCAGTCCAGTGTTTTTTTCCCCCTCTTTTCACTTAGGACAAGTGTGTTGCAGTGCGTCTTTGGTGCATTTAGGTGCGTTCCGGTGCATTCCAGTGCGTTTTTGGTACGTTCCGTTGCGTTTTTGATGTGTTTTACTGTGATCCAGTACAGTTCTGTACCTAAAAATTGCAGCATGACCATTTTTTTTTTCCTTTATGAAACGCACTGGAACGGACTGCAGTGGTGTGACCTATGCCATTGGCATTAATGTGATCAACTTTCTTTGCGTTTTTCATGCATCAAAAAAACGCACTGCACTGCATCCGGTGTGAACTGGCCCTAAATATCATACCTGGGGGGTGCCTGTAAAGTAGTGCATGTTTTCCACGTTTATAACAGTTCGAGAGCAAAATTACATTTCTAAAGTAAAATAATAGTCATTTAAAAGTCCTTGCGGCTGTAATGAATTGCTGGTTCCCGTCAATACAGATAAAAGTCATAGAAAAGTCATTGATAACACAAAAAAAAAGTGTGGGGGTCCCCCAAATTCAATTACCAGGCCCTTCAGGTCTGGAATGGATATTAAGGGGAACCCCGTTGCAAATGAAAAAAAAGAATGCGTGCGGTTCCCCCAAATATCCATACCAGGCCCTTCAGATCTGGTATGGATTTTAAGGGGAACTCCACCCCAAATTAAAAAAAAAATGGCGTGGAGTACCACCAAAAATCCACACCAGACCCTTATCCGAGCATGCAACCTGGCAGGCCACAGGAAAAGAGGGGGGGACGAGAGAGCGGCCCCCCTCCCTCCTGAACCGTACCAGGCCACATGCCCTCAACATGGGGAGGATGTCCCCATGTTGATGGGGACAAGGGCCTCATCCCCACAACCCTCACCCGGTGGTTGTGGGGGTCTGCGGGCGGGCGGCCTGTGTGAAATGGTAATGGGGTACAAATGTACCCCTACCATTTCACAAAGAAAGTGACAAAAATGGAAAAAATTACAAGAGCCGGTTTTTGACAATTCCTTTATTAATGTCTTCTCTTTTCTTCCATCTTCTTCTTTCATCTTCTATTTCCATCTTCTTCTTCTTCCATCTTTTTCTTCCATCTTCTTCTTTTCTCCATTCAGGTTTCTTCCTCCATCTTGTTCTTCATCTTCATCTTTATCTTCATCTTCATCTTCATCTTCCTTCTTCCTTCGGTCTTCTCGTTCGCATCTTGCTCCGGCGTCTTCCCTTCTTCTTTCTTCGGCCGCTCCGTTTGAATTGGAGGTTCCCGCTGTGTGACGCTTCAGTTCTTCAGTTCTCCTCTGGGACCGCTGCCACCCGGTGACCCCGCCCCCCTCTGACACACATGGATTTCACGGTGACTTTCCCCGTGGTGTCAGAGGGGGGCGGAGCCACCGGGTGGCAGCGGACCAAGAGGTGAACTGAATCGTCACACAGCGGGAACCTCCAATTCAAACGGAGCGGCCGAAGAAGAAAGAAGAAGCCGGAGCAAGATGCCGGACGAGAAGACCGAAGGAAGAAGGAAGATGAAGATGAAGATAAAGATGAAGAGGAAGATGGAGGAAGAAACCCGAATGGAGAAAAGAAGAAGATGAAAGAAGAAGAAGATGGAAGAAAAGAAAAGACATTAATAAAGGAATAGTCTAAAACCGGCTCTTGTAATTTTTTAAATTTTTTACACTTTCTTTGTGAAATAGTAGGGGTACAATGTACCCCATTACCATTTCACACGGGGGGGGGCGGGATCTGGGGGTCCCCTTTGTTAAAGGGGTCTTCCAGATTACGATAAGCCCCCCGCCCGCAGACTCCCACAACCACCGGGCAAGGGTTGTGGGGATGAGACCCTTGTCCCCATCAACATGGGGACATCCTTCCCATGTTGAGGGCATGTGGCCTGGTACGGTTCAGGAGGGGGGGGCGCTCTCTCGTCCCCCCTCTTTTCCTGCGGCCGGACAGGTTGCGTGCTCGGATAAGGGTCTGGTATGGATTTTTGGGGGGACTCCACGCCATTTTTTTTTAAATTCTGGGTGAAGTTCCCCTTAAAATCCATGCCAGATCTGAAGGGCCTGGTATAGATATTTGGGGGAACCGCACGCATTTTATTTTTAAATTTGCGGCGGAGTTCCCCTTAATATCTATACCAGACCTGAAGGGCCTGGTAATTGAATTTGGGGGACCCCCACGCTTTATTTTTTTGGTTATCAAAGACTTTCTATGACTTTTCTCTATATTGCCGGGAGCCGACAATTCATTAATAGCCGCGGGTGCTTTTAATTGCCATTTTTTCCATTTAGAAATGACATTTTGCTGGCGCACTGGGAAGTTCAGAGCTGCGCCTGTTCAACTTATGCAAATTGATTTACGTGACTTGACATTTACTAAAATTTTGCCGGCGCAGTGTCTTGGCGCAAGAAAACAAGTAAAATTCCCGCGCTGAGCTCAAAAAAACCTCCCGCAGCTCGAATCGTACTTGCGGCGCAGCGGGCTGGTTTTGAAAAAGTTACTTTCTCACTCTATTTTGGCCATATTAGTTATTTGGGCAGGTGTCAATACACTTCCTCACATCACCCCACATCACCCCCATTATATTCTCACTTCCAGCTTCTTTATATTTAGAGTTTAACATGCCGTGCGCCAGGTCCATAGTGGCGCACAGAGCGCCTCCTCCCGGCCGCCGACAACACTATAGTAAATGGGAAATAGGGCTGCGCTACCGGCGCTAATGTTTTGCAAATACCAAAACAGCCATTGCGCGTGCAGATGCGCCGATACTCATGGCGCAAACGTTTTGTAAATAAGCCCCTGTGTGCCTTTAGCAAAAAAAAAAAATATTTTTATTTTTTTAACCCCCTTCCCCCTTGATCCTGCCAGTAGTGGTTTTTTTTTTGTTTGTTTTTTTCATTTTCTTTAACAGAGTGACAGCATTGTTCCTTTTTCAGGGAAATTGTACAGCAGCATTATCAACCTGTGGACAGGGTAGTCTTGAATGGACACATGGTTTTAAATGGACTTTAACCACTTCAGCCCCGGAAGACTTTACCCCCTTCCTTACCAGAGCACTTTTTGCGATTCGGCACTGCGTCAATTTAACTGACAATTGCGCAGTCGTGCGACGTGGCTCCCAAACAAAATTGACGTTCTTTTTTCCCACAAATAGAGCTTTCTTTTGGTGGTATTTGATCACCTCTGCGGTTTTTATTTTTTGCGCTATAAACAAAAATAGAGCGACAATTTTGAAAAAAATGCTATATTTTTTACTATAATAAATATCCCCAAAAAATCTATAAAAAAACAAAATTTTTCCACAGTTTAGGCCGATACATATTCTTCTACATATTTTTGGTAAAAAAATCGCAATAAGCGTATATTGATTGGTTTGCACAAAAGTTATAGCGTCTACAAAATAGGGGATAGATTTATTTCATTTTTTTTTACATTTTTTTTTTACTAGTAATGACGGCAATCTGCGATTTTTATTGTGACCGTGACATTGCGATGGACATATCAGACACTTTTGACACCATTCACATTTATACAGCGATTAGTGCTATAAAACTGCACTGATACTGTATAAATGTGACTGTCAGGGAAGGGGTTAACACTAGGGGGCGCTGAAGGGCTTAAATATGTTCCCTAGTGAGTGATTCTATCTGTAGGGGGAGGGGACTCACAAGGGGAGGAGACCGATGTGTGTTCCTCTGTACTGGGAACACACATCGCTCTCCTCACCTCTGACGGGGCGTGGATCTGTGTGTTTACACACAAAGATTCATGGTCCTGCCGTGATTGCGGGCAATCGCGGGTGCCCGGCGGACATCGCGGCCATCGGGCACGCGCATGGATCCCGAGAAATGCCTCCGGCGGCCTTGTGCGCCCCCTAGACAGACGGGAAGCCCAGGAAATCATATGACGTCCACCCAGGATGGGAGATCCCATCTGTGGACGTCATATTACTATGGGCGGGTAGGGAAGTGGTTAAAGGGGTTGTAAACCCTCATGTTTTTTCACCTTAATGCATCCTATGCTTTAAGGTGAAAAAACTTCTGGCAGTGACCGGCCCCCTAGGCCCCCATTTTACTTACCTGAGCCCCTTCATTCCCTTGGCGGAGACGCGCTCTCCCTCTCTGCAAGGGGTCCCGGCTCTTGATTGGATAGATTGATAGCAGCCCAGCCATTGGCTCCCGCTGCTGTCAATCAAATCCAATGACGTGGGCGCCGGGGGGCAGGGCCGAGTCCGGCATTTGTGTCTATAGATGCAAATGCTGGACTCGGGAGTGCGCCTGCACGGTAACCCCCTGGGAGAGCGCTTCTTCTAGGGGGTTATCTGATGCGAGGAGGAGCCACGAGCGCCACTAGGGGACCCCAGAAGAGGAGGATCGGGACCGCTCTGCGCAAAACGAGCTGCACCGTGGAGGTAAGTATGACATGTTTTATTCTTTTTAAATAACAAACACGAAGGTTTGCAATCACCTTAAGTAAGCAATAATTTAAAGCCCAGCTCCAGATAACATGTTCTAGACAGTTACAGCAAAAAAAATTCAAGACCTGCAAATAAATGTGAAGAAAAATATATAGAAAGGCATGTGAAATAAAAAAAGGAATCTATATATTCTGAATACTATTAATACATGTATAAACCCTTTATAGTTATCAAAATGCAATATTATTTGCAATAGTAGGCCTTAAATAATGCACAGGCTCATAGAAGCTGATTTGGATGTCTAAATAAATTCCAATTATTGTAAAAATGCCTTTACAATCATTTTAATATTAAAGTATAAATGTGTTGAACTTACTTGCACAGAATGGCCCCTTACCTCCTCTTCTGGAGTCCCCCACCAACATTGTCTGCTCCTCCTCTTCTCTGAGTACCCCCACAGCAAGCTGTGTGCTGTTGGGGCACTCGTGTGGGCATCCTCCCAGTTTGGGCTGCATGCATCCATGGACACAGACAGTGCAGCTGAAACTTGACCTCCATTCCCCATCACAGGATTTGATTGACAGTGGCAAGAGCCAATGGATTCTGCTGCTGCCTCTGTGTCCTGTGAGCAGGGGGAGAGAGAGCAGACAGGCACAGTGCTAGCTTAAAAGAGCTGATATTGGAAGGGTTTTTTACCTTACTGCAGAGAATGCATTAAGGCGAAAAACCTTATTTCTATAGAACCAATTTAATATCACATTTTAAATTCAGCTGATCACACATATCTAGAGATTGAATGTCTATGTAAGGATTCAAGAGTTCTGCCAAATGGGATAACAGTATAAATAAACACAGCCATAGTGTAACTAACTCACAGTTGCTTACAATTGCACTAAGTTACCTTAAATATGTCCCACTTTGCTGCAAAAATTTATATAATTTTTTTCCATTGAGTAACTATGTACTGTATATATTTTGTAAGAGATGTTTGCAGCCAAAAAAGTTTATACACAATACATTTAGATGCATCACATCTTTATATTTTGAAATCTTTCCAGGACCAACTTTCTGACATTTTCCATTCCTTTTGCACAGGACAATGCAAAACATCTGGTTGTTCTTCAGATGTAAATCATGTTTGAAGTGAAGAGATCTCACCCAAGGAACAAGGGAATTATTGTGAATTAGTGTGAATTGCGGAGGAGTAAGCCTTTGAGATTAATCTCAAGAATATGATCATGCCTAATTTCAACCACTTTAAAATTATCCAGTCATGCCCCCAAAGTGTCACAGTAAACAACAGAGTGCATCTCAAGAATAATTGTCAGTTAATACATCTCTCAAACGGAATTAAGATACGCCATGCGTCCTTCAGCCTGCATTCACTAATCCCTTTCCCGTCTTTTGATTTGACAATGTGTCTCGCTTGAACTTGCTCATATTCAGCAAAGAACGCTTTCTGCTTTGTATAAGTCTTTGGCTGGTTGACATGGCTCAAATTTTCCAGAAGAGGGGGATTTTCAAAGATGAGCCACCTGGGTCTCTGCTCTGTGAGAAGATAAAGTTTTAGCTGAAAAATAAAGACTTCAATCTCATTTAATTTAAATTATGGGTCAACAGTTCAATAGGGAATAATGATATTAGATCCAGTAAAGTGTCAGCCACATGGCTTTCAAAGGGAGGCAATGAGAGGAAAAAATCAACACTATGTTCTTCAGATAGTATAGAAAATAAGTATAAAATATTTCATTTTCGAGCAATGCATTTTACTTTATTTAGGCAATGTAATGTTCTACTAAATTGTACTTTATTTAGAGCAGATAGTACTATTAACAATTTTGGTTTGGTGGATGTTAAAAGGAGAAATCTTGAAAATGTGAAAATTCCCAAATCTGTCTTCTGAAATATCCACTTATAATTAATCTGGGACCTCATGCCTCCTCCTTGCACCTTCCCTTCATTAATTGTCATATCTATATATGTCTTTGTAGAAATCTTGTGAACCCAGGGAAGTACAGTATGTAGGATCAAGCCATGGCTCCTTGAAGTTGAATGTAATACAGCAGATTTGAAGACAAGTGAATTCAAGGTAAATGTTTGCTTTCATCTACCTTTATGTTCTGCTCATTTTCACTCCCCCCCTGGCATTCATGTAAATAGTTTATTTTTTTATTTTATTTTTTTATCAGGGAGCAGATAACCTAGTTTTTACAGGTACCTCCTCCCACATCTGCTTGGATCGCCTAGGCGAAGCTTGGCCCCCTGCTTGCAACCTCCTGGGATACATCACAGGTCCCAAGAGGCTGCAAGTCCCTTCAGAAAGTCCAGCCCGACTCGAGCATGGGCAGTGGGGAGCCGGCTTTGAGCCAGTTGGAAGTCACAACCGGCTTCCCACACTCAAAATGGCAGCGCTGGGGACTCGAAGACTGGTGAGGAGCCAGCCTAGGTGAGGACTAGGGATGAGCTTCGAGTTCGAGTCAAACCCATGTCCGACTCGAACATTGCCTGTTCGCAATTTGGGGTGTTCGCAGCAAATTTGGGGTGTTCGCGGCAAATTCGAAAAGCCGTGGAACACCCTGTAAAAGTCTATGGGAGAAATCTAAAGTGCTAATTTTAAAGGTTTATATGCAAGTTATTGTCATAAAAAGTGTTTGGGGACCCGGGTCCTGCCCCAGGGGACATGTATCAATGCAAAAAAAGTTTTAAAAACAGGCGTTTTTTCGGGGAGCAGTGATTTTAATAATGCTTAAAGTGAAACAATAAAAGTGAAATATTTCTTTAAATTTCGTACCTCGGGGGGGGGGGGGGGGGATTAGTATGCCTGTAAAGCAGCGCTTGTTTCCCGTGCTTAGAACTGTCCCTGCACAAAGTGTCATTTCTGAAGGAAAAAAAGTCATTTAAAGGCACTCGTGGCCAGAATGAATTGTCGGCTCCCGGCAATTCAGAGAAAAGTCATTGATAAAAAAAAAAAAAATGCGTGGGGGTCCCCCCAAATTCAATTACCAGGCCCTTCAGGTTTGGTATGGATATTAAGGGGAACCCTGCGTCAAATCAAAAAAAAATATGTGGGGTTCCCCCCAAATATCCATACTAGACCCTTCAGGTCTGGTATGGATTTTAAGGGTAACTCCACCCCAAATGTAAAAAAAAAATGGCGTGGAGTTCCCCCCAAAAATCCATACCAGACCCTTTTCCTGCGGCCTGCCAGGTTGCATGCTCGGATAAAGAGGGGGGATGAGAGAGCGCCCCCCCTCCTGAACCATACCAGGCCACATGCCCTCAACATGGGGAGAATGCTTTGTGGGTCTGTGACCCCTCAAAGCACCATGTCCCCATGTTGATGGGGACAAGGGCCTCATCCCCACAACCCTTGCCCGGTGGTTGTGGGGGTCTGCAGGCAGGGGGCTTATCGGAATCTGGAAGACCCCTTTAACAAAGGGGACCCCCAGATCCCGGCCCCCCTCCCCCTATGTGAATTGGTAAGGGGTACATTGTACCCCTACCATTTCACAAAGAAAGTGTAATTTTTTTTTTTTTTAAAACACACAGACACTGTTGGGAAAAGTCCTTTATTAAAAAAAAAAACATTCCAGAGATGTAATCCAGTGTCCCGCAGTGATCCGATGTCCAGCGCTTCAGTCTCCACTCCACACGAAACATCATTGGCTGAGCGGACCTGATGGGGAACTTCCTCCGCAGTGTAATAAATGAATAGACCCCGCCCCTTCTCACGTTCCCCATCAGGTCCGCTCAGCCAATGACGTAGGTGTAAGGCTGAGCGGACCTGATGGGGAACGTGAGAAGGGACGGGTCTATTCATTTATTACACTGCGGAGGAAGTTCCCCATCAGGTCCGCTCAGCCAATGATGTAGGCGCCCCCTCGTCCCTTGAAAACAATGGCCACCAGGGATGCCAATCAGTGCCCACAATTGATGCCAATCAGTGCCCACAATTGATGCCAATCAGTGCCTCCTTATCAGTTGTGCCATCTATCAGTGTCCATCAATGTCACTTATCAGTGCCCATTTATGCCCATTAGTGCCGCCTTTCAGTGCTGCCTATCAGTGCCCCTCAGTGCCACCTATGAGTGTCCATCAGTGCCGCATTTCAGTGCCCACCTGTGTCGCTTATTAGTGCCCATCAGTGCCACCTATGAGTGCCCATCAGTGCCGCCTATCAATGTCCATCAGTGCTGAATATCAGTGCCGCCTATCAGTGCCGCATATTAGTGCCCCTCATCAGTGCCACCTCATCAATGCCACCTCATCAGTGCCCATCAGTGCTACCTTATCAGTGCCTGTCAGTGCAGCGTCTTGACTGCCCATCAGTGAAGGAGAAAACATACTTATTTACAAAGTTTTTTAACCGAAAATGTTGAGAATTTTTTTTTTTCATTGTTTCTGTCTTTTTTTATTTGTTTAGCAGAAAATAAAAATCCCAGAGGTGATCAAATACCACCAAAAGAAGGATCTATTTGTGGGAACAAAAGTATACAAATTTTGTTTGGGCAAAGTGTAGCATGATCGTGCAATTGTCATTTAAAAAGCAACAGCGCTAAAGCTAAACATAGGCTTGGGCAGGAAGAGGGGATAGTGCCAGGTATTGAAGTGGTTAAATATTTAAAGCCAAAACTTCCTGTGTGCCTGATATGTGTTTCCTTCGCTTCTTGTCCCAGAGAAACAACAGGAAGTAAGATCTCTTCAGAACAAGGTTTAATCCCCTCTTATGTCATCCAAACTGGTGTGCCAATTGTCTGTTTCTTTGACAACTCAAAAATCTTGGATTTCCCATTACTTTTTCTATTGGAGAAAATGACTGGGGCAAAAAAATAAGGGTTAATTTCCACCCTAGGGGCACAGACAAAAATAAAAACATGAGTCTGATTTTAATACTAAATATACAAAAATAAAAAAATAAAGGTTTTAGCTTTATATACTCTTAAAATGAATTTGGTCTTTAACTTCTTTTACAGTTTTATCAATACAGGTGCCCTTTTAATAAATTAATAGATAATTAATGGCAACAATGTTTTTTGCAACAGAAAGTAGTGGCACCTTTAATTACATGTGAGCATGAAAACTGAGAAAAACCCAAGCTTTAGCCTGAATTTGTGATAGGTATGTTGTGTCCAATTTTCAGACATAACCTGACCTACAAACACTAGTTTCAAAAGCTATGAGAATGATGCAGACTACGGCCTCGTACACACGACCGAGTTTCTCGGCAAGAACCAGCAAGAAACTTGCTGGCAGAGATGTCTTGCCGAGAAATTCGTTCGTGTGTATGGTTTCTCGTCGAGAAAACCGACAAGTAACCTCGACGAGAAAATAGAGAACCTGCTCTCTATTTTCTCGTCGAGATTCTCGTCAGCCTGTTTCTCGACGAGAAAAGTGAGTGTGTGTACACTTACCTGTCCGCCGGGAAGCCCGCGCATGTTTGAAATGAATTCGACGCATGCGCGGTAGCTTCCTAGGCATAGATAGGGTATACCAAGATGGCGGCGACGGCATCGAATGTGACGAGCGCATGCTCGTCGTAGTCGATGACGTCACCGCGTACACTCCATTCAAAGAACTGCGGGTTCTTTGAATCGAGTGTCTGTACACTCCGCCGGGACAAGTTTTTTGTCCAAGGATCTCGTCGAAAAAAACGACGTGTTTTTTTCGACGAGAAACTCGGTCGTGTGTACGAGGCCTACTACTACAATACAAATGCCAGCAGAATCAGCTCATTCATGTCAGAGGTGAAGGATGTGTGACAACATTGGTTAAAAAAACGAATGGGCTACATTAAATCCATAACAGTGCCATAGCATTGTGCCACAAAACTGCATGGACAGCTATGCCAATAAATCACAACAGAAAATTAGAAAAAGAATGTTAATGCCAGAAATATTAAGGAACTATAAAACCCTTCTTAGGCCACAATGATGGAAAGCGCCAAACATGACACAAATAACAAGAATGATTATACAATATTTATTATACAATATTTGTTTGCAATGGTGCATGGTGCGGTGGCAGTAAACACTCCGTCCAGTTGCAGAAAACAGAATCCCATTGAATTTAAAGTTCAGTCATGCACAACAAGCCCAGTGGGATGGCAACCTGACTGGGCACACTCACAGGATTTACAGAAATTAGTAGTAGGAGTAGGTCCCCGGTGTGCCGACAGCATCTGTTTTGAGGGGTGGAATGCAGCCTCACCAGTCCATACCCAAGTGGGGAGGCTTCCAGGATGGATGACATGTCCCTGCACTTTCCCTAATCATCTGGAACCTCTCCCTGATGCTAAGCACTATCCCTGAAAGAAGGACATCCTGTCCCTACTCTAGCCACATGCGAAATGTGTGCCAAACCCAGGGTCTTAAATAGACTCTGCCTGACCCAAGGTGGCTGCCATAGTCATATGGGACACCAGCATCCAGCCGGATACTGACTCTCTGGGACAGAAAAGATCATAGAGAAACTAGGTTCCTCTTGACTTCCTCCTCTACCTGCATTGCCACTGTGGATGAGCGCCAACTGCAGTGAAAAAAATAGACTGCGCCTGCTTGCACAACGCCCCCCCCCCCCCCACACACACACACACCTTCGATAGATGCTGTGTTTGGCATTGCAACAGAGGAAAGAACCACGTGAAACTACAAGAAAAATGGTTAAGGCGATAGCAACAACATTTTAAACACCATAATCGGAGTCCTGTGCAGGAAGCTGCCCACAGTTACACCGCTTGGGGCAGTAAGCTTCAGTGTCCACTGTGGAATCTTCTTTGCAAAGTCATCTTCTGCTGGTAGTTCTGGAGCCTTGGGTAAATGAGAGTCGTTAGGACCAGCCACACTCCCTTCTCCCAGGCTCGAGCCTAGGTGGTCAGTTGGGCCCCCTGTAGTGGGGCCTCCTTTTTCCTTCTTCTGAGTCTGCTAGGGTTAGAGGCACTAGCATGAGAACAGGCAGGTACCATTCGTTAGGGATTTCTTGTACTGGAGGGACATCCAGGGAGTCTAAAGCCCTGTACACACGATCGGTTTTACTGATGAAAACAGTCCGATCTACTTTTCTCATCGGACAAACCGATCGTGTATGGGCCCCATCGGTCTTTTTTCCATCAGTGATTAAAAATAGAACATGTTTTAAATTTATCCAATGGGAAAAAAAAAAACGATAGCAAATTCCGATCGTCTGTGTGGAACTCCATCTGAGAAAAAAACCATGCATGCTCAGAATCAAGTCGACGCATGCTCAGAAGCATTGAACTTAATTTTTCTCGGCTCGCCGGAGTGTTTTACGTCACGGCGTTTGGGACGGTCGGACTTTTGACTGATGGTGTGTAGGCAAGACTGATGGAAGTCAGCTTCATTGGAAATCCGATGGAAAAATCCGTCGGATTTTATTCCATCGGAAATCCGATCGTGTGTACAGGGCTTTAGTCCTCTCTAATTCCAGCGAGTTGGAAAGAGCAATCACCACTTAGCACACAGCTTCACCGCAACCTGTTGAGACCCTGTCTCTTGATGAGAATGGGACCCTTAGATATCATGTCATAAACTGGAGTCGGTGCAAAGGGCTGCTTCTCAACACGATAGGGTGTGCGTTCCACCTTGGAATCCAATTTACTGCATTTTTCTCTTTTGGTATTCTTCACCAACACCCAATCCAGGTGTTTGCACAATATTATAATTTTCTCCAAAACCTTTCAGAACCATGTCAAGTACACTAACACAGTCTCAAAGTTGAACTCTCCCAGGCATCTTTCCAATAAGCGCTATAACATACTGGGGGCATTAATCAGTCCAAAGGGAATGTTGAACTCAAACAGTCCCAGGGGTGTGATAAAGGCAGTATTTTCACTGTCTTCTCCTCTCACTGGGACTTGCCAGTATCTGCTTGCCAAGTCAAGTTTGGAAAAATACTTGTCTTGGCCTTGGCCATGACTCCTTCACCTGGGGTAATGGGTAGGCAACCCAGCAAATACAGACATTTAGTTTGCAGTAGTCCACACAAAATCATAGACTTCCATCCATCTTTCGCACCAGGACCATGGGCTATGGCATTCCTGAATCACCCCACTTTGTAGCATGTTGTGGAGCAAGTCGTTGGCCTGCTAGCACGGAGCTGGGGAATATGGGGATACTGCTCCAGGATAGGTGGAGCGTCCCCCATATGAATCGGATAGTCAATGGCCTCTGCCACCAGCTCAGAAGACTACAGTTGCACAAAGACCAATAGATGTTTCTCTAGCAGTTGGTGAAACAGTCACTGCTGGGGTAGAGGATAGTCCCGGAATGGAATGGCCAGCTGTTCCAGTAGTAGTAGTAGTTTGTAGTGTGCAGGGCTTTTTTTCTCAGACAATAGGTTTTTAGGTGCCATCACTGCTCGTGGGCATCATCCTCCAAGAAGTTAATGGCCAGCTCCGTGATCAGCCAGGCGGAAACTGATAGAGGTGGGCAGCACTCTCTAGCATCTCCTCCCACTCAGCCAGGGGAATGTTGGAGCTGTTAAACTTAGGCGCCCGTGCCAAGGTCGATCCTAATGGTGCCATGATGATTCCTGCTCCTTCTTCTCCACTGCATCCACTGCAAGAAGACACATATCCTGCCAAATGCTGTTAAGTGTGGGTAGGTGCAGCGTGATGTGGCGATAGTAAACACTCAAAGTCCAGTTGCAGAAAACTGAACTGTAATGAATTTACAATTCAGTAATGCACAACAAGCCCGGTGGGAAGGCAACTAGACTGGGCGCACTCACAGGATGTACAGCGATGAATAATAGCAGCCGTAGGTGTGCTGACAGCATCTGTCTCGGAAGGCAGAAAGCGGCCTGAGCAGCCTATACCCAAGTGGGGGGGGGTTTACAGGTTGCATGGCATGTCCCTGCACTTTCCCTTCTCATCTGGAACCTCTCCCTGATGCTAAGCACTGTCCCTGACAGACGGGTGACCTTATCCCTACTAGAGATGGTCAAAACATCCCCCTGGTCGGTTTACAGCAGAATTCCCGAACAGGAGAAAAGTTCTAACCCAAACGGCGAACCCCATTAAAGTCCATGGGAGCTGGACAGGAAAAAAAACAAAAGTGCCTATTTTGAATGCTTATATGCAAGTAATTGGCCATAAAGGGGTATGGGGGTCCAGGTGCTGCCATTTTTTTTTTTTAAACAATCCTTTTTTTTTAGGAGCAGTAGAGGGCAGCGTATTTTCCCCTTGAACCCTGGACTGCAGTTGTGGGGGTATGCAGGCAGGGGGCTTATAGGAGTCTGAAAGCCCCCTTTAACAGGGATGGCCCCCAGATCTCGGCCTCCTCCATGTGAATGAGTATGGAGTACATAGTATCCCTACCCTTTCTCCAGAAAGTGTCAAAAAGTAATAAGAGACAGTTTATTATTTGGGCTGTGTGAAATCCGCCAGTTGTATTGGTGTTTCATCCGGTGTCTGCGGGCTGTCAGGAGAGGACATGGTCCTTAAATGAGTCATTGCTGGACGACGGGCAGATAGCGGATGACATACGGTACAAGTTAGAAGAATACTTTAAGATTAACATAGCTGGTGGAACATCTGATTAAAAAGTATGGGAGGCACATAAGGTTGTCATTAGAGGAGAACTGATAGCACATGGCACTCGAGTCAAAAGGGAAAAGAGGAAGGAGATAGAAGAACTGCTGGAGAAAATACATGACCTGGAGATTAAGCATAAAACCAATCTCGACCCAGGGGAAGCCAGGCAGCTAGATATATTAAGAACAGAGTTTACGGGATGGCTAGACAGAAGAGCTAAGGATAAAAATAGATTCTTCGTCCATCGATTTATGAACAAGGATACAAGTGTAGCAGATTACTAGCTAAATAAAAAAAAAAGGCAACAAGAAAGTAGCCATGTCCTCAGTATAGTAGCAAATGATAAAAAAGACACTAAAGGAATAGCAGCAGAGTTTCATAATTTTTATACAGATTTATATGATATACAACCACCCTCTTTGGGGTGTGAAGAGGGGAAGCGGGTGGAAGATATGGGGAAATATATCAAGGATTCTGAGTTACCAACCCCCCCTCCCCCCGATGATTATAAAGAAATTAGAAGGACCAATCACCATAGAAGAAATAAGTAAGGTAATAGAAAAGATGCCAAATGGGAAAAGTCCAGGACCAGACGGCCTAAGAAATGCATATTATAAGAAGTATTATAAGAAGTATAGTAATATCTTGGAAATGCCTTTATGTAATTACTTTATTAAGATAACAGACAGTAATCCTTTTCCCCCAGAAAAGCCTTGCTGGCACATGTGACAGTTATACCGAAACCAGGGAAGGACCTACAATTTTGCGCAAATTATAGACCTATATCTCTCCCAAACTCGGACACCAAGTTACTAGCTACTACAAAAATTCTAGCTATAAGATTACAGGACCATATAACTCAATTAGTCCATATTGACCAGACGGGCTTCATGAAGGGCTGAGAAACCAAAGACAACACCATCCGAGCCCTCCATGTGCTTCACTGGATGCAAACCGGACCGGATAAGAGACCAAGAGTAGTACTATCAATGGACGCCGAAAAGGCATTTGATAGAGTAATTTGGAAGTTTATGACAGAAGTACTGAAGGGGACAGGTCTCGGGGGGAAGATGATGGGATGGATATTAGCATTATACGCGGGCCCAAGAGCTAGGGTCAAGGTTAATGGGACTCTATCAAATTATTTTAACATACAGAACGGTACCAGGCAAGGGTGCCCCCTCTCCCCAATATTATTTGCGATAGTTTTAGAACCCTTTCTCCGCAGAGTAAGGGAAAATAAGGGAATAGCAGGGGTTGATATTGGCCCAGGAGTACATAAAGTTTCGGCATATGCGGATGATTTACTGTTCTATCTTTTTAAACCCCAGGAGTCTATACCGGCACTAATGTTGGAAGTACAGAAATTTGGGGATCTGTCTAACTTTAAAATACATTTTGAGAAGTCTGTTACCAAGTCATGTACCATCGGAAATGGCCACATCTCTGAAAAACAGCCTTCCGTTTATATGGAAAAGGGAGTCGCTATACTATCTCGGAGTGTACATCTCGGCGAATGCAAAACTCCTGTATGAGCGTTATTATGGCTCATTATTAATAGAGATAACGAAGGACCTTCGGAGATGGAGAGGCCATTCCCTGACATGGTTTGGAAGGGTTAATGTGATTAAAATGAACATAATACCAAGAATAATATACCTTTTATATACAGTACCCATATCACTTCCACAAATTGTTTTCAAACAAATACGTAAAGCCTTTATATCCTTTATATGGAATGATGGAAACTCAAGAATAGCTTATGATATGTTACGCAGAAGCAAACAGGAGGGGGGAATAGGATTACCAGACATTGCCCTGTATTACTGGTGCCATGACTCGTCAAACAAAGTGTGGGTTTTGGTTGAAAAAAGCATGGCAGGGAGAGATTTAAGGGGAGCACCATGGATATCGACCAAATTGAGGGGGCTAAATGGACATCACCATTAACTTGGAACAATTTAGCAATATGGGACAGATTAAATAAAGATGGGAAATATGCCCAGATGAATGCTGCTGGAGGGAATGTAAAGAAAGAGGTACTTTTCTCCAAATATGGTGGTCTTGTATAAAGAACAGACCATTTTGGGAATAAAAAGCACCATGGGTTGAGAGGATGGCCAGTAAAGCTATAGAATTATCACCTTTACATTTCTTATTCCATGGGATGCCTGGATCCATACAAAATTACAAAAAAGTGTGACACCACATTTATTAAACGCAGCCAAAAAGCTAATACCCAGGTATTGGAAACAGGCCATATGCCCCTCTCTCTTGGAATGGAAAAAATAAGTAAATATAATAATAAAAGCCGAGAGATGGGTGCATAAGACCAGAGGCCAACAAGACAAATTTAACAACACATGGGCAGGCTGGGAATATTACTCCCCAGAGATATGTGGGGAATAAAAGGATAATGGGTGAAAGAGGTAAGCTCTCGGATTAGTATCTACTCTCTCTTGAATAGAAAAGTACCGCAAGTACTCACTCCTTCTCAAAGTATATCTAATGATTAGTATAAGAAAAGAACTACAACTTTAGGTGGATATGATTATTTGATGAATGTTGGTTTTGTTTTTTTGTTTTTTCTTCTCCCCAGGAGGGGGTGGGGAGGGGGGGGGGAGACATTAAGAGAAAAGGGGAATATACACATAACTCACTAATACAGCACATACAATAAAAATATAAAGGTGGGTCGGAGGGAGGAAAGTTAGAAAACCCCATAAACTCTATAAACACAAGGAAACACAAATCTGCACATAGATATACAACAAAAACACACATATAACTGTACATAGTGTGAGGGGGTTAACTCAGCAGCGGGTGTGTGTGACCCCCTGGATGGGTTCACCACACAAAAACAGGCACAGCAGACAGTGGTAGGAGAAAACAAAAGGGTGTGGTTTTATTTAAACTATATACAGACAAAAAAATACAGCAAAAACAAAAGAAACAGGAAAATAAATCCTGGTCAACTTGACCGCTCACTACACACGTTCGTGTCCCTAACTAACAACTGGGTACAGCCTTGTGCTGTCCCAGTCCCTAGCTCCCTGCTTTTTGAAGTTCTTAGCAATAACCACACAGGCTTTGGCTCACTGCACAGAGATCACACTCCCCAGACTATCCACACAGATCTGGTTCCAGGTTGGAGCATCTCCCTTAGCATGCTGGGAGTTCTTGTAAAGGCCTCAATGAGCCCACTTGATTCAGCTGGGCTCATTAACTCTTCCCCTGCAAGACTCCCAGCACTCTCCCTAGTGGTATAAACTGGCATAAAGCCTGAATCTAGGACATATATATCTCCCATCCTGGATGCAACCTGGTGATTTTACCTGGTGAAAGTGAATATATAGATGAATTATATACTTGTGGAGGCGCTAAATATAATTACTCGTGATAAATTAATAAAATACCAAGTGTAAATAAAAATAAAAAATAAATATAATGAACCAAACACCAGCCTACCTAAACACACTATATTGAACAGTGTTAACTGAATCAAAATTGTGCAAAATTTGCCCAAATCTTGCATAAATGTGTATAGAATGGAGTCCTGTAGAACGATACAGAACAATTGAACACCTTTGTACAAAATTACATTAGTTGAAAACTGTACATGATGAATTTATATATCAAGTGCCATCAAGTCCTTGAAATCAATAAAAAAAAGTCAAGTGTGAGATCTGAAGTGCTGCGAGCAAATCAAAAAATCCAAAGAAAGTGACAGCTGTCAGAAGTCCACCTTCACCGACTGTAAACCAATCACCCAAATGTGCTCAAATAAGGATGGCAGCTTACCAAATGAAGTTGACCCTTTTAATTAAAAAAGAGGTCAAATACGCTTGCAGCAAATCTTTGCTTAGGTTAAATGGAGAAGATGATACCGGACCGGAACCACTGCCCCATGGAGGCTCAGGTAAGGATATGGAATGAAAGGTAAAGCAACAATAGCGGAATTCCGTTTATTGAGCCAAACTTGTGCAAAAGTTAAAAAGCCAAATGCCTGCTTACTTGAATAAGTGTCACAGACCCGGCACTGAGGCTGGATGGCTTAACGAGGAGAGAGAAAAGATGTCCCATCTGTGAGTATCTGGCGTGCGTTCCACCTGCGAACGCTTCCTGATGACGTGTCAAACGAAACGTACGTCGAGGCGGTACTAGGTCACGTACAGACACCACTTCCGGTCCCTCTGGCTTCTCTATCATCGCAGGTGGAACGCACGCCAGATACTCACAGATGGGACATCTTTTCTCTCTCCTCGTTACGCCATCCAGCCTCAGTGCCGGGTCTGTGGCACTTATTCAAGTAAGCAGGCATTTGGCTTTTTAACTTTTGCACAAGTTTGGCTCAATAAACGGAATTACGCTATTGTTGCTTTACCTTTCATTCCATATCCTTATCTGAGCCTCCATGGGGCAGTGGTTCCGGTCCGGTATCATCTTCTCCATTTAACCTAAGCAAAGATTTGCTGCAAGCGTATTTGACCTCTTTTTTAATTAAAAGGGTCAACTTCATTTGGTAAGCTGCCATCCTTATTTGAGCACATTTGGGTGATTGGTTTACAGTCGGTGAAGGTGGACTTCTGACAGCTGTCACTTTCTTTGGATTTTTTGATTTGCTCGCAGCACTTCAGATCTCACACTTGACTTTTCTTTTTTGTTATTTATTGATTTCAAGGACTTGATGGCACTTGATATATAAATTCATCATGTACAGTTTTCAACTAATGTAATTTTGTACAAAGGTGTTCAATTGTTCTGTATCATTCTACAGAACTCCATTCTATACACATTTATGCAAGATTTGGGCAAATTTTGCACAATTTTGATTCAGTTAACACTGTTCAATATAGTGTGTTTAGGTAGGCTGGTGTTTGGTTCATTATATTTATTTTTTATTTTTATTTACACTTGGCATTTTATTAATTTATCACGAGTAATTATATTTAGCGCCTCCACAAGTATATAATTCATCTATATATTCACTTTCACCACTATTTGGTTCCACACCTTGGAATTTTTGGAGAGCAGCTTTAATTTATTCATGTTGTTATATTAGGCGCGAGATTTTTTCCTTTATTCATTTGGTGATTTTACCTGCCTGCTGTTACATACCCCCAGAGGCATATCTAGCGAAAATGGCGCCTATGGCAAGCACTGAAACTGCGCCCCTTTGAAACATTTGAAACCCAACTTTCAGCTAATGCTGTCAGTATATACAGTTATATAGGGAGAACAGTAGGTTAGTGGTTGGCACTTGCCTCACTTGGTTTGAATCTGGGCCAGGAAGCTATCTGCATGGAGTTTGCATGTTCTCTTTGTGTGGGCATCCTCCAGGTACAACAGTTTCCTGGCACATTCCAAAGCCATTTTGGTAGGTGATGGTCCCCTGTCTGTATGAAGTGGCAATGTACATGGCCAATCACATTCTGCATTCCACCCCCATGTCCGAAAAATGATTTAAGATGATCGCTGGCCCAAAATCTGCCAAGAGCTGGACAGGACTGAATGGAAGTATACATAGATATGTGTAGGGTCCTCTATGATTGTAGGGTCAGTGTAGAATGTGATCAGCCATGTACACTGCCAGTCTGTACACAGGGTACAATTCACCTACCTGCATGTGTTTGGAGTGGGAGAGGAACCCCACAGGGAGAACATGTAAACTTCATGCAGCTAGTGTCCTGGGCAGGAGTGAAGCCTTTATATATATATATATATTGTACAGGACGCCAAGGTTGGGTCCTGGACGGGTGCTATATAGCACCAATATTTGGGTTATGGTCCCTTTAATGAGTAGTAATGGTGCTCAGGAGGTCGCCCAGAATGGGTGAGGAGTTCCGGGCAAAACAAATAGCCCAGAGAGGACTGGCTTGCAGTCCTCTTTGTATTAATAGAGAGGTATTTGGGGCCCGGAATTTCGGAGGCTCTAAAGTGACATTCGGGTGGGATAGAGCCTCCACTCCTGACCACTGAGAGTCAGCACACAGGGGGTTAAGGGCTTCCAGGAAAACAGCTCATATAACAGGAAGTAGTGCTAGAGGTGTGAGAGAGGAGTATGAGGATTGCACCTGAGATGAGCTGTGTGTCTGCTAGGAGCTGGTAAAGTTCAGCAAGAGCCCTGGAAGTTCCCCTACAAACTGTATGTGCCTTTTTCTTTGATTTATACTTGTGCTGAAGCCAAGCCGGACTTTGTTTTGATATTTTTCTGTGTGCTGAATCAAGCTTGTTTCTTTTCGTTTGTTCATGAATAAAAGCCTTTCTGCTCAAAGTACAACGGTTTATGCACTTAGTCCCGTGGAGCTATAACCCCCAAAGTTTACAACTGGTGCCTTGGATGTGTGCAAAGTGCATTTGCAGCTGCAAAAACCGTTTAAAACAAACTGACATTTAAAGAGACAGGGTGCTTATGGCATGTCTTGGGTGAAGTCAGCTCAGACATTGCAGACAGCAGACAAAGGCATGGAGGAGGTCATCAAGGCTTTGGCACAAGCCACTGTGACCCAACAGCAAGCCACTGTGGCCCAACAACAAGCTCTAGCAGAGGCAAACCGTTGCCATGAGGAAGCGATGGCTCAGCAGCAGGAAAGTACACGGCTGCTAGCCGCCCAGTTTACGGCCCAGCAGGGGTCCACTCAAGCACAGGTGGCCGCATTGCAGGAGGCAGTACAGCGGCTGGCTCAGGGACGAGAGCAAGTGGTCGTTGCCGCTGGCAACCAAGTGTCCGTGAGAGCCACTCATTTTTTACAAAAGCTAACACCCAGTGATGACGTAGAAGCTTTTCTCACTACCTTTGAAAGGATAGCAGAGAGAGAGGGGTGGCCCCGTGACCAATGGGCTGGTATTATCTCTCCTTTTATCACCAGTGACCCGCAAAAGGCTTATTTTGACCTCCCATCTGAGCACATCAGCGACTATGAGCGGCTGAAAGCAGAGATCCTGGCCCGCCTGGGAGTGACCACAGCCGTCCGGGCTCAGAGAGTGCATCGCTGGCGGTACAAACCTGACCGACCACCTAGGTCCCAAATGCACGAACTAGTGCAGCTGGTGAAAAAATGGCTGCAGCCGGAAAAATTGTCGGGCCCACAAATGGTAGAACGGGTGGTGATGGATTGGTACCTGCGGTCCCTCCCAGATGACCTACAGCGCTGGGTAAGCCATGGAGACCCTGCAACTGCTGACCAGCTGGTTGAGTTGGTCGAAAGGTACACAGTGGTAGAGGACCTGCTTGGGCCTGCCAAGCGTCGGGAACCCACACCAAGGGCAACCAGACCTGCCACAGCACCTAGGAGAGAAGCCCTGCCTGACATTGGAACCCGCAAACCTGCATCATCTTCCGCAGAACCACGAAGGTTGGTTCCCGTCCCACGGATGGGGGACCTACAGTGTTGGCGATGTCGGTCCTGGGGGCATACCCGGGCACAGTGCCCACTGCAGGAGGAGCCTATGGACTGTGGGACCGGTCGGAGAAGCTCCTTCTATGTTCAAAGAGTGTGTGCCACTCATCTTGATCTGGCTGAAGGACGGTTCGAGTGTGAAGTGTGGGTGAACCACCTTCCTGCTAAAGCGCTACTGGACTCCGGTAGCATGATAACACTGGTACATGCCAGGGTGCTTGGGAGACTCGGCCCAGTGAATAAGACTCTACGGGTAGTGTGTATCCATGGGGACACCAGGGAGTACCCCCTGGTCCCGGTAACGGTTTCCTATGGCCATATTTCAGTTACACAAGAGGTTGGGGTGGTAAAGAGTTTAATACATGACATCATAGTGGGACGGGACTGTCCACTATTCCTTGAACTATGGAACCAGGTACAGATAGGGCTGCCCGGAGAACTGGGGACACTGGGCCGGGAAGGAACAGAGTCTGAGGGATCTGGGCCGGAAACCCCCACAAATATGGAGCTACCTGTCACTGACAATGAAGTTACAGAAAATACTAATTTGGATGATAATGTTTCTGTTCCAGGTCTTAAAACTGAGGGGGGGGGGAGTTTTCCCATTACAAGTCATGCTGGGGGAGGAAGATGAGGAGCTCTCTCCGGCTGAGGAGGAGGAGGGGGAAACATCCTCGAGGCCAGTGCATCCAGACCTGGATGTATCCAGGGGTGCATTTGGCACCGCCCAATTACAGGATCCTACCTTGATTAATGCTCGAGAGCAGGTTTCTGTCATTGATGGGGTCTCACAAGTGCCAGGGGCAGATCAGAGGTTTCCTCATTTTGCATTGAAGGGGGACTTGGTATATCGGGTAGCTGAGAGCCGAGGGGAAACTGTAGAGCAGTTGCTAGTTCCCCAACTATATAGGCGGATGCTCCTTGATCTAGCCCACAACGACGCACTGGGAGGACACCTGGGGGCAGAGAAAACAGAGGCCAGGATAACCGACCGGTTCTACTGGCCAGGGGTGAAGGTCGAGGTTAAAAGATATTGTGCATCTTGTCCCATTTGCCAGTTAACTGCCCCAGTGCCCCACTATAGAAACCCTCTAGTACCCTTGCCAATTATTGAGGTCCCATTCGAGCGGATCGCTATGGATCTGGTGGGACCCCTGGTAAAGTCAGCAAGGGGGCACCAATACATATTAGTCATCCTAGATTACGCAACTAGGTATCCAGAAGCAATCCCTTTGAGGAAAGCTTCCTCTAAGGCTATTGCCCGGGAGTTGTTTCAAATGTTCTCACGAACGGGGTTCCCCAAAGAGATGCTGACGGACCAGGGCACCCCTTTTATGTCAAAGGTGATGGCGGACTTGTGTAAACTGTTTCAGATTAAGCAGTTGCGGACGTCCGTTTATCACCCGCAGAACGATGGCCTAGTCGAGAGGTTTAATAAAACCCTAAAGTCCATGTTGAAAAGAGTGGTCCAAAAAGACAGGAAGGATTGGGATATGTTACTCCCTGCCTTGTTGTTTGCCATCCGGGAGGTTCCACAAGCATCCACGGGCTTCTCACCATTTGAGCTAGTGTATGGACGAAGGCCCCGGGGGTTGCTCGACCTAGTAAAAGAAACGTGGGAAAGTGAGTCCTCACCACATAAAACCGTGGTAGAGCATATCTCTCAAATGCGAGAGAGGGTGGCTAAGGTGATGCCGCTGGTGAGGGAGCACATGCAGAAGGCTCAGGATGCCCAAAGAAGAGTGTACAACCGGTCGGCTAAAATTAGACAATTTCAAGTAGGAGAACGGGTTGCTGTTCTAATACCCACGGTGGAGAGCAAATTCTTAGCCAAGTGGCAAGGTCCGTTTGAGGTAGTAGAGAAAGTAAGTGAGGTGAACTACAAAGTCCACCAGCCAGGGAAAAGAAAACCCTACCAGATCTATCACGTGAATTTATTGAAACCCTGGAGAGACAGAGAACAGGTATCTGCGGTGGTAGGGGTACAGTCAGGGGACCATGCAGGGATCGCCCTGGTGCAGGTTGCTGCCACCCTGACTAGACCCCAAACCCAGCAAGCAAAAGAGTTTCTGCAAAGAAATAGGGTCATGTTTTCAGAATTGCCCGGGCTCACCAACGTCATCAGACATGACATCGTAACTGAACCCAATGTAAAAATCCGGTTAAAGCCTTACCGTATCCCAGAAGCTCATAGGGTGGCGGTATCTGATGAAGTTAAAAGAATGCTCGAACTTGAAATCATTAAAGAGTCACAGAGCGAGTGGTCGAGTCCAATCGTGTTGGTACCCAAACCCAACGGCACCCTCCGCTTCTGTAACGACTTTAGAAAACTTAATGAAGTCTCCAAATTTGATGCGTATCCCATGCCACGGGTAGATGAGCTAATTGAGAGGTTAGGTCCTGCCAGGTACATCACCACGCTGGACCTCACAAAAGGGTACTGGCAGATCCCCCTGACCAAGGAAGCCAGGGAGAAAACAGCCTTCTCCACCCCGGAGGGCCACTTCCAATACAAAAGGATGCCATTTGGTCTACACTCTGCCCCTGCCACGTTCCAAAGGGCCATGGACAAAATGTTGCGCCCACATCAACAGTACGCTTCTGTCTACTTAGATGACATAGTCATCTTCAGCACTGATTGGGAGTCCCATCTTCCCCGGGTTCAGGCAGTGGTAGACTCCTTGAGAAGAGCAGGGTTCACCATCAATCCGGAGAAGTGTGCCATTGGAATGGAGGAAGCCAAGTACCTAGGGTATATCGTGGGTAGGGGGTTGGTGAAGCCCCAAATGAGTAAGGTGGAAGCCATACAGGACTGGCCCCGTCCCCTAACCAAGAAGCAGGTCAGAGCGTTTTTGGGCATAGTTGGCTATTACAGGAGGTTTGTCCCCAACTTCGCCACCATTGCTGCACCGCTGACTGACTTGACCAAGGGCAGAAAGTCAGTGATGATAAAGTGGAATGCCGAAGCCGAGAAAGCTTTTCAAAAGCTTAAGACGGCATTATGCCAGGATCCGGTGCTGGTAGCTCCGGACTTCGCAAAAGATTTTGTAGTGCAGACAGACGCTTCAAGTGAGGGATTGGGAGCAGTCTTGTCGCAGGAAAGCAATGGGGAAGAGCATCCCGTAGTTTTTCTTAGCAGGAAGCTGACGGCAGCTGAGAAAAACTACGCTGTGGTAGAGCGGGACTGTCTGGCCATCAAGTGGGCTTTGGACTCCCTACGATATTTCCTCCTAGGCAGGAGGTTTCGCTTGATGTCAGACCACGCTCCTCTTACCTGGATGAGACAAAACAAGCACACCAATGCCAGGGTGACAAGGTGGTTTCTTTCCCCCTAATAGGCCATATGATCTGGAAGTTTTATTTTCATTGTCCGCTGTGAGAGTTTTTTGCAACACTAAAGTGTCCCTACTGTTTTGCCCTGTCCACATATACATCATGGTTAACTAATGGAACCAATTTATGGTGTCCATATTCACATTTATTAATTAACATATCTGGACATGCAAAATAATATACTCAGTAGAAGACACACATACCCGAATACATGGAGTCATATGTTCAAGTATGAAACAGACACACGGGATTGTTCACATATGTTAGGAATCTTGTCTGACGAAATTATCATATAGACCTATAAAATATTATTAGTTCTCTTGTGCATTTCAGTCATCCTGTCATGCCCCCATTGCACCACATGATTTAGCTGGCCAAACCACGATATCTCCATAAAAACTTAATATAACAATAAAAACACAACAAAAAAATAACGGAAAACACATTAATAAACATAAACTTCTAATCAACCTCCACTAAAGATACATTTTTGAAGTAGATCTCATGGATATCCACACCATTTTGAGATAAGTAGTTAGCCTACCAACATAGTCAGCTTGCCATACATGCACATTTAGGCGTGCATATACCATAGAGTTAACCACTTAAGCCCCGGACCATTTGGTAGCTAGAGGACCAGAGGTGATTTCAGAATTTTGCACTGCGCTGCTTTAACTGTAAATTGTGCGGACATGCAATGTTGTACCCAAACAAAATTTGCGTCCTTTTCTTCCCACAAATAGAGCTTTCTTTTAATGGTATTTGATTGCCTCTGCGATTTTTATTTTTTGCGATATAAACGGAAAAAGACAGAAAATTTGGAAAAAAAAAGATATTTTCTACTTTTTGTTATAAGAAAAATCGAATAAACTCAATTTTAGTCATACATTTAGGCCAAAATGTATTCAGCCACATGTCTTTAGTAAAAAAAATGTCAATAAGCGTATATTTATTGGTTTGCGCAAAAGTTATAGCGTTTACAAACTAGGGTACATTTTCTGGAATTTACACAGCTTTAAATTTATGACTGCCTATCTCATTTCTTGAGGTGCTAAAATGGCAGGGCAGTACAAAACCCCCCCAAATGACCCCATTTTGGAAAGTAGACACCCCAAGGAAATTGCTGAGAGGCATGTTGAGCCCATTGAATATTTTTTTTTTTTGTCCCAAGTGATTGAATAATGACAAAAAAAAAAATTACAAAAAGTTGTCACTAAATGATATATTGCTCACACATGCCATGGTTATATGTGGAATTGCACCCCAAAATACATTCTGATGCTTCTCCTGAGTACGGGGATACCACATGTGTGGGACTTTTTGGGAGCCTAGCCACGTACGGGACCCCGGAACCAAGCACCGCCTTCAGGATTTCTAAGGGCGCAAATTTTTGATTTCACTCCTCACTACCTATCACAGTTTCGAAGGCCATAAAATGCCAAAATAGCACAAAACCCCCCCAAATGACCCCATTTTGGAAAGTAGACACCCCAAGCTATTTACTGAGAGGCATGTTCAGTCCATGGAATATTTTATATTTTGCCACAAGTTGTGGGAATATGACAAACTTTTTTGTTTTTGCACAAAGTTGTCACTAAATGATATATTGCTCACACATGCCATGGGAATATGTGAAATTACACCCCAAAATACATTCTGCTGCTTCTCCTGAGTACGGGGATACCACATGTGTGGGACTTTTTGGGAGCCTAGCCGCGTACGGGACCCCAAAAACCAAGCTACGCCTTCAAGGTTTCTAAGGGCATAAATTTTTGATTTCACTCCTCACTACCTATCACTACCTATCACAGTTTTGAAGTCCATAAAATGCCAAGATGGCACAAAACCCCCCCAAATGACCCCATTTTGGAAAGTAGGCACCCCAAGCTATTTGCTGAGAGGCATGTTGAGCCCATTGAATATTGTTTTTTTTTTTTTGTCCCAAATGATTGAATAATGACAAAAAGAAAAAAAAAATGTACAAAAAGTTGTCACTAAATGATATATTGCTCAAACATGCCATGGTTATATGTAGAATTGCACCCCAAAATACATTCTACTGCTTCTCCTGAGTACAGGGATACCACATGTGTGGGACTTTTTGGGAGCCTAGCCGCGTACGGGGCCCCAAAAACCAAGCACCGCCTTCAAGGTTTCTAAGGGCATAAATTTTTGATTTCACTCCTCACTACCTATCACTACCTATCACAGTTTTGAAGGCCATAAAATGCCAAGATGGCACAAAACCCCCTCAAATGACCCCATTTTGGAAAGTAGACACCCCAAGCTATTTGCTGAGAGGCATTTTGAGCCCATTGAATATTTTTTTTTTGTCCTAAATGATTGAATAATGACAAAAAGAAAAAACAAATGTACAAAAAGTTGTCACTAAATGATATATTGCTCAAACATGCCATGGTTATATGTGGAATTGCACCCCAAAATACATTTTGCTGCTTCTCCTGAGTACGGGGATACCACATGTGTGGGACTTTTTGAAAGCCTAGCCGCGTACGGGGCCCTGAAAACCAAGCACCGCCTTCAGGATTTCTAAGGGCACAAATTTTTGATTTCACTCCTCACTACCTATCACAGTTTTGAAGGCCATAAAATGCCAAGATAGCCCAAAACCCCCACAAATGACCCAATTTTGGAAAGTAGACACCCCAAGCTATTTGCTGAGAGGCATGGTGAGTATTTTACAGCTCTCATTTGTTTTTGAAAATGAAGAAAGACATTTTTTTTTTCTTTTTTCAATTTTCAAAACTTTGTGACAAAAACCGAGATCTGCAAAATACTCAAAATACCTCTCAGCAAATAGCTTGGGGTGTCTAATTTCCAAAATGGGGTCATTTGGGGGGGTTTTGTGCCATCTGGGCATTCCATGGCCTCCGAAACTGTGATAGGCTGTGAGGAGTGAAATCAAAAATTTACACCCATAGAAATCCTGAAGGCGGTGCTTGGTTTTCGGGGTCCTGTACGCGGCTAGGCTCCCAAAAAGTCTCACACATGTGGTATCCCCGTACTCAGGAGAAGAAACAGAATGTATTTTGGGGTGCAATTCCACATATAACCATGGCATGTTTGAGCAATATATAATTTAGTGACAACTTTTTGTACATTTTTTTTTTTCTTTTTTCATTATTCAATCACTTGGGACAAAAAAATAAATATTCAATGGGCTCAACATGCCTCTCAGCAAATAGCTTGAGGTGTCTACTTTCCAAAATGGGATCATTTGGGGGGGTTTTGAACTGTCCTGGTATTTTATGCACAACATTAGGAAGCTTATGTCACACATCATCCACTCTTCTAACCACTTGAAGACAAAGCCCTTTCTGACACTTTTTGTTTACATGAAAACATTTTTTTTTTGCAAGAAAATTATGTTGAACCCCCAAACATTATATATTTTTTTAAAGCAAAGGCCCTACAGATTAAAATAGTGGGTGTTGCATTTTTTTTTCCACACAGTATTTGCGCAGCGATTTTTCAAACGCATTTTTTGGGGGAAAAACACACTTTTTTATTTTTAATGCACTGAAAAACACTATATTGCCCAAATGTTTGATGAAATAAAAAAGATGATCTTAGGCCGAGTACATGGATACCAAACACGACATGCTTTAAAATTGCGCACAAACGCGCAGCGGCGACAAACTACATTCATTTTTAAAAGCATTTTAAAGCCTTTACAGGTTACCATGTTAGATTTACAGAGGAGGTCTACTGCTAAAATTACTGCCCTCGATCTGACCTTCGCGGTGATACCTCACATGCATGATGCAATTGCTGTTTACATATGACGCTAGACCGACGCTTGTGTTCGCCTTTGCGCAAGAGCAGGGGGGGACAGCGGTGCTTTTTTTTTTTTTTTTTTTATTATTTATTTTGCTTTTTTATTTTATTTTTAAACTGTTCCTTCCATATTTTATTTTTTTTACCATTTTTATTGTTATCTGAGGTAATGTAAATATCCCCTATGATAGCAATAAGTAGTGACAGGTACTCCTTTTTTTGAAAAAAATTTAGGGGTTAGACCCTAGATCTTTCCTCTGCCCTCAAAGCATCTGACCACACCAAGATCGGTGTGATAAAATGCTTTCCCAATTTCCCAATGGCACTGTTTATATCCGGGGGGGGACATTCCCTCCCACTGCTTGTAAAAGCAGTCTAGAGGCTAATTATCTGCTAGAATTGCTTTTACATGAAAGCCGGCCACTGGATGAAAAGAATGATACCAAGATGATACCTAAACCCGCAGGCATCATTCTGGTATAAACATTCAAAGTCCAGCAACATACCAGTACGTTGCTGGTCCTTGTTGGACATGTATTGTAATCTTTTTTTTTCATGCAGCCTGTTGGCTGAACAAAAAAAAGAGATTGATCGGTGGGTATGCCCACCATTAGAATACCTCCCTTCATCCACCCACTTCTAATGATGGGCATATATGCCGAAGCATGGGGGCATCCTCCCGCAAAAAAGTTATGCCGCGTACACACGGTCTGACTTTTCCATGGGCAAGCCTTCGTCGGAATTTCGACCGTATGTGCGCGGCATAAAAGGTTATGCCGCGTACACACGGTCGGACTTTTCCACGGGCAAGCCTCCGTCGGAATTTTGACCGTATATACGCGGCATTAGGAGCAAAATCGCTCCTCCGCCCCTGCTGCCCCCATGCTTCGGCATATATGCTCTTTTTTTTAACTGTGGTGGTGAAATCATCTCCTACAGCGTTGGAATCACGGCTTTATGTATCGTGGGAGCAAACGCTGTTGCTGTCAAGATAAATAAATCCGCGATGCAACTGAATGGCGTACCTGCTAAGCAAATGATGGTTAACATTAAAACAAAGTAAAATTACAGTACAACAGTAAGACCTTACCATACCATACCTGCAAAGCAAATACCAAAACAAAACCTAGTTAACGCAACCTGTGCCTAAAATATATATATGCCGAAGCATGGGGGCATCCTCCCGCAAAAAAGTTATGCCGCGTACACACGGTCTGACTTTTCCACGGGCAAGCCTCCGTCGGAATTTCGACCGTATGTACGCGGCATAAAAGGTTATGCCGCGTACACACGGTCAAACTTTTCCACGGGCAAGCCTCCGTTGGAATTTTGACCGTATATACGCGGCATTAGGAGCAAAATCGCTCCTCTGCCCCTGCTGCCCCCATGCTTCGGCATATATGCTCTTTTTTTTAACTGTGGTGGTGAAATCACCTCCTACAGCGTTGGAGTCACGGCTTTATGTATCGTGGGAGCAAACGCTGTTGCTGTCAAGATAAATAGATCCGCGCTGCAACTGAATGGCGTACCTGAAAACAAAAAATTACATACCTGAAAAGCAAGCATGATAAAACATTGCAGAATAGAATACAGTAAAAAAGAGCAGAACAATAGAGGAGAAAATAGAGAGAGAGAGAGAGAGAACAATAAAACGACAACTATTTTTGTTTTTTTTCTTTTATATTTTTTTTGTGTTTTGTTTTTTACGTTTTTTTTTCTTTTTTACACTTTTTTTTGTAACTTTAACAACTGTAATGGTTCGGGTCTCTCAAAATGTAATGGCATCTTGGGAGACCCTGTGTAAGTGTGTCCTAGTCTGTGAAATGCTGTACCCTACGCTAAAACTTCACTTTTGAGTGATAGCGTTCAAAACATTCAACAAGGCAAAGACCAGGTTTGTCAGGACAGAGTGGACAAAAAACATGGGTGTCACGCCTAAATCCGCGCTTGCTACAGACACAACATCTTTTTTGGGGGGTTCGTTGGGTAGGGCTTACTGCATTTGGTTGGGAATGGTGAGGTGCAGAACCGCCTGGATACAGGAGTTCTGTGACTATCTCATTCTGGAATTTTAGAAGAGATAACCTCCCGCCTGAAGCTCTGTATAGCACATGAGCGTTCAGCAAAGCCAATTGGAATAAGGATAGAGACACTTTTTTGTACCAGCGTCTCGCCTTACGGTCAATTAGATACGGCGCCAACAACTGGTCGTTGAGGTCCACCCCTCCCATATTTTTGTTATATTCGTGGACACAGAGGGGTTTCTCCACAACACCAGTCGCCGTAGGAATTTGGACTGTCGTGTCTGCATGAAGGGAGGTAAGAAGGAAAACATTCTTATTGTCCCTCCACTTCATAGTAAGCAAATTATTACACTTTACGCAGGCTCTCTCCCCCAGCCTAAGACGGGCATCTACAAGCCGCTGGGGAAAGCCCCGGCGATTAGGTCGCACGGTGCCACATGCTCCAATCTGATGATCAAACAAGTGACTAAACAGTGGCATGCTCGTGTAATAATTGTCCACATACAAGTGGTACCCCTTTCCGAATAAGGGTGACACCAAGTTCCACACTATCTTGCCAGCGCTCCCTATGTAATCCGGGCAGTTGACCGGCTCAACCTGACTATCTTTTCCCTCATAAACCATAAAGCTCCATACATAGCCTGTTGCCCTGTCACAGAACTTATAGAGCTTGACCCCGTATCTGGCACGCTTGCTGGGAAGGTACTGCTTGAAAGCCAAGCGGGCAGAAAATTTAATCAGGGACTCATCAACGCAGACAACTTGATCGGGAATAAACAAGGCTGCAAAACGTTCGTTGAAGTGGTTTATGAGGGGCCGAATTTTATAGAGCCGGTCGTATTCAGGGTCCCCACGTGGACGACAAAGTTCATTGTCGTTGAAGTGCATGAACCGCAAAATCTGCTCGTATCGTGTCCTGGGCATGGAGGCAGAGAACACGGGCATGTGGTCAATTGGGTGCGTGGACCAATAAGCACGCAATGACGGGAATTTATGTGTGCCCATGTTGAGGGAAAGGCCCAGAAAGGTCTTAAAGTCGGAAACCGTAATTGGTTTCCAATCTTTGGCAATTTTAGGCAACTGGGGGTTAGCGGCGATGAATTGACCAGCATACAAATTACTCTGGTCCACAATAGATCTATAGAGATCTTCCGTGAAAAACAGCGAATAAAAATCGATTGGCATAAAATCAGCTGTTTCCACCTGAATACCGGGTTGGGCAGTGAATGGGGGAAGTACGGGTTCTGCAGAAGTGGTGGGGACCCAATCAGGATAGGCGAATTCTGCAGGAAGGGCACTATGGGCACGACGGGCCTGCCTTTGTCTTCTTGGTGGCAGCGGGACACTACTTGTGCTTGCCACCTCGCCAGCTTGAACTGCACTTATGGGACTCGCCACGTCACCAGGTGATACTGCAGTGCTGGATGTACGCCCAGGCTGTACTAGGCCGCTGGTGCTTGCCAATTCACCAGAAGGAATAGCGGCGCTAGTACTACTCTGCTCCATGATACGAGAGCCCTGCGGTTCTTGCTCCTCAACAACCTCAGAAGATCGGGATCGGGTACTCCTGACCTTAGCAGGGACCTCAACTTCGTCGTCAGAGCTATCTGACGTGGGGCCGCTGACGTCACTGTCTTCTACGGGAAGATATTCTGAGCCTGAATCTGACAGATACGTGACCTCCTCTTCACTATCTGTCATGCTCAGAATCTCGTAGGCCTCTTTACTAGTGTACCTTCGTCTTGCCATTTTGGGCTCTAAATTTAGGGGTACACTAGTAAGATTCACAGGTAAAAAAGGCACCTGACTGTCACCAAATGTATCAAACGCTACCAAAAAAACTGTTAGCGATCGCAGGGATCAGGACTGTCTCTGCGAACACTGCAGTTATGTGTGTTGTGTTTGGTAAGTGACAGTGATCGATCGATACTGCACTTGGGTGGGCTGGGCTGGGCTGGGCTGGGCGGAGGGGCTAAACGCAGGTGCTAGCAGGTATCTGGGCTGATCCCGCTAACACTGCATTTTTGGGAACCCTAAACTGCTGGGGACGCTAGTATAGATCTGATCAGATCAGATATTGATCTGTTCAAATACTATACCACTAAGGGAGGTGTATGCTTTGCGCGTGGGTGTTAGCATTACTGGCACTAACCTGACGCTGCCTGGGGCGACGCAGACCCTCTCTGACGCTAAAACCTAATTGATATCAGCCGCCGGGTGATCAGGGGGTTAAACCTTTATTGGGTTATATACGGCGGGTGCCCTGATGCTATAAAAAGCAAACTAACCAACCAGCGTCACCTGTAACCTTTATATGGTGATCACTGGTGAAAGGGTTAACTAGGGGCAATCAGGGGGTTAAAACCTTTATTAGGTTAAATATGGGGGTACCCAACGCTATATAAAAACCTGACGGGTTACCTAAATAACTAAATTAGTAACTGGGTAACCAGTGTCACCAGTGACGCTTATACGGTGATCACTGGTGAAAGGGTTAACTCTAGGGGCAATCAGGGGGTTAAAATAATATATGGGGGTACCTGACGCTAATAAAAACCTGCGGCGAACTTAAAAATAATTAACTGGCTATCTAGGACACCAGCGACAAGAAAAAAGCGATCGGAAAAACGATCGCTTAGTGACGCTGGTGTTAGGGGGTGAAAGGGTTACCTGGGGGGCGATCAAGGGGTTAAACCTTTATTAGGGGGGGTTAGGGGGCTACCCTGGACCTAAAGGGGCCTAATCCTAACTGCCCTTCAACTTTTTACAGTCACAAATGACACTGATTGCAGTGATCAGTAAAAAAAATGATCACTGCAAACGGTGCACTGTGACTGGGGGCACTGGGGGTGATCTGGGGGGTGATCTGGGGGTGACTGGGGGGTGTAAGTGTGCCTACGTGTACTGGTGTCAGTGGGCTGTTGGTGCACTTACTATGTGATGTCTTCTCTCCTCGCGCCGGATCGAAAAGACCGCCACAAGGAGAGATGACATCACTTCCTCTGCCTGTGTTTACATTACACAGGCAGGGGAAGCTCTCTCATTCGCCAGGAGCGATTGAGAGGGGGTGGCCGGAATCGAACGGCCGTCCCCTCATGCCGGATCGCTCCCGAACACTTAACCACTGCTCACTGTACAGAAGGGGGGTCCGATCGGACCCCCCCAACTATACAAAGGCGATCACGTAGATCTACGTGATTCTGCCTGTCGGTGCCATTCTGCCGACGTATAATTACAGTGGGCGGTCGTTAAGTGGTTAATAGCGTACTAAATGGTTGGAGTTTACACTCGACATGATCGTTCAACCAATCTGTCATTTATTACATCCAACTAACAACACCTGTTATTGCACATTATTTTGTTCTTAATAAGATATGACCTTCAGGCTTATACTTCATCAAACCCCATCATAGTGGAATATTGTAGACATATAATCTGGAGGTTTATATTTGGCCTCCTTAACATGGTGCATGGACCAATGAATATAACAATAATAATAATTCAATAACAATTTGGTCTCTCAACATTACATCACGTCAGCACAAGATCCTTTTCCCCCAAAAATTTTTGTGCAGTCCTGTTTCTCCATTTCTTGTTCATAGGATTTTCCATATTATTCTACTTTTTTATTTTATATTACCTCACTTTCAGTGAGACTTTTAACTCTTAATGTCACAACCTTTCTTCTCTTTTCCCTATACATATATTTACAAATAATTTTCTATATAGGTATACATATTTGTTCACATGTCTCTTGGGGTCACGACAAAGACCCGACCACGCACGTATGAGTATACATCACTATTAGTTTATGTGACTAATGTCACTTTTTTCATCGCCCGACAATACACAATAATACATTTGCTATGCTTGCACCTTACATAGAATACAAAATTATGACACTCTCACATATGGATATTAATCTGGATATCACATAGTAGTATACTGTAACAAAGGCGGGTTTGCGGCAATTCAGTATATGGACCAACTTGCTCATTTGTGACATTCACGCCATTTCATTTCACTACACTTTTTTTCACTTTCACTCGTTTTTTACTCTCTAGCTTTTCTCTTCATGTCCTTCCCCCCCGACATTCACACAGCACTTCCTCACATATATAGCACCATTAGTACCATATACCCCCCCTTGTTTACTGGCTTCCCGGTTTAAACTTTATTCACATCTATATATTTTTTGTTTATAATATTTTTTTAGTTTATCCACACTTATCTACGTATGGTAATCACAGGTTCATGTTTTCACACGTAGCACACATACACATCTCCACAGGTGACATCTATATTAATGACATCCTCCCTGATGCAATTATTTGGATGTGTACTTTATATATATATTGTGTATATTTATAGGGCGGGTGATGTACACATATTTTTATGTTGCACAGGTGCGTGTGCATACAAGTGTATGTAGAGTCTTTTATGTTTTCTTATATATACATATTTTTTCATATATATTATTTTCATATATTTTATATATTTACGTTTAGTCAAACAGGTTTGGGACTATAAGTGGATATACAATGATACAATGTGCATGTATATATGTGTGTTTTGTGATTAGAGATTTTTTGAGTCTTTTGATTGTATTTTGTTTCCCAATTGAACTGATTGAACACACTTGTGGTTCAATCAGGTGGTCAATTGGAGTCTCAATTATCTTCCTTTTCACTATGCATTTGTGAGTATATATTGGAGGTGTTTTAGAAGTGTAGGTTAGCTATGATTAAGCGCTGAAGTTCAGTGCGAAACGTGTCAGATCACATTAGCTGTTTCCTTTGCTGTGCCATGTACTTGTTGTTTTTACTTTAAATAAAAGAACAAATATACTTTTTTGGAGTGCGGCAGTCCAAGGTCTCTCATCATTTTTGCATAGGTGGCAATGATAGTTGGCAGTGATGGGCACTGATAGGCAGCACTGCTAGGTGGCACTGATTGGCAGCAGTGGTGGGCATTGATAGGTGGCACTGGCAGGGGCTACTGATTGTCACAGATGATGCAGAATTGCCTCTTCCTTTTCGGGCCCGATGTCCCTTGCACATAGGCCGGTGATTGCCTTTTTTTATGCTCACGCTGTCAGCACAAGGAGAAAACAAAAACCATTACCCAGCTTTTGTTTACATCACGTGATCAGCTGTCATTGGCTGACAGCTGATCACATGGTAAAGGGCAGGGATCAGCCCCTTACTTGGATCTGTCAACAGCCGACTCTCAGTGACTCGGTGACCACAGCACGCGCGTGTCCGCGCGAAGGGGACAACGTTTTTTGATGGACTCCCGGCAATTGAGGACCGTGCTGTGGCTGGCGATCAGTTATAGCGCTGATCTCAAGTGATTAAACAGGGTCTAAATGGGCCATTGACATGCATCACAATTGAACTTAGGAATGTGTCTTTGCAAAGTTAAACTAAATGAAATCCTTTCCTATTTTTGCTTGGGGATAGAGTGCAGAGGGATTACAAGTCTAGACAGTTTTTGGGGATGTCTGCACCCCTGATAGGGTGAAGACAACTCCCAAATTTGGCCACTTTATCCTTCCAAATAATTCACTTCCTGTCACATAGCCACACAGGAAGTGAGGGGAAATCCCTACCAATGTCTTTCCTTGGGGACACACAGGTCAATCTAAATTCTTTCCCCATTATGTACATTGCACTCCAGCATTTTGCGGGTTACACCCCAAATTATTAGTTTTTTTGGACTTTGGGGTTTATTTAATAAAGGCAAATCTACTTTGCACTACAAGTGCACTTGCTGGATATCCAAAAGGGAAATGTAAGCAAACCAAAAAAAACACCATCTTTGCTTTTACATGATTGGATGTTACAATCACCAGTGATCCCTCAGATTTTCAGCAGCTACACCTTTACTGCAGAGTGGATTTGTCTTTACTAAACCCCAAACTACCCAATGATTTGGGGTGTACACAACAAAGTCCTAGAGTGCAATTTGCTTAATGGGGACACTAGTTAGATTGATCTGTGTGTCCCCAAGAAAAGACATTGGTAGGGCTTTACCTTCACTTTCTGTTTAGCTGTGTTACAGGAAGTGAAGCCAATTTTACTACAAGGGGACACAAAGCACAACCTTTAAAAAAAAATAAAAAACACAAGCAGGGGTTCTAACACTTACTTTGTTTCCCTCAAAATGCCCAAAATTAGAATTGTATTGCCTTGAGCTATTTTTAAGTGCAGTGCTCTAAATCAGTGCTTCTCAAGTACCCCCAACAGGCCATGTTTGCAGGTTTTCCTTTATCTTGCACATGTGCTTTAAATCACAGTCAATGGTTTGGTATTTTGGACAGCAATTCTTCATGAGATAAATTCACAAAACATGTCCTGTTGGGGGTACTTGAGGACTGAGGCTGAGAACCACTGCAGTAAAAAAGGAAAATTGAATACTTACCGCTCTGTATTTTTCATTTCCTGGTGATTTTCCATGGCAGCACACAATACATGCATATGCTAGCATGAAGGCACCAAGGTAGACAAATCACATCTGTTGTTTTGACATGCCATTCAGCTGTCACATTTGTTGCAAAGAAAACTCAAAACAAACCTCAAAACTTTGCATCAAATTTTATTGGTCAACAAAACAAAGAATAATAAAAAATAAGAAATAAAAAATGAAAAAACAGGGTCAATTTGAAACAGTTACAGACTCACAACATCTTGATAAAGATTTGACTAAATAGTGCAGCACAGACAATTAAATCAAAGTGAACAAACGACAAACATTAACAATATCAAAATTATTTCAGGGGAACATTTCCCCCACACACAAAAAAAAAATACAATCCACAAAATAAACCAAACACCTGTTTTGCAAAGACATAACAAATAAAATGCATGTGTTACAAACTCGATAAGGACGCCAAAATGCGCGCACGCACGCACACACGCCTCTTTTCAGGGCAAGGGAGGGAATCTTAACTGTGAGTTTTATATAACCTATGTTTGTGAGCTAATGAGGCAATTGAAAACACATGCACAGTCCATGAAACACCCAAAATACAGGTTCACCCAATGTAGAGACTGAACTTCAAAGTGGCTACACCTGTTAAGGATGTCCTTCAATTACTAACCCATAAAAACAATCTCTGAACATGCCCCGAAATATCCAGGTGCTGTTCACACAGGCTGGGCATGCTCAGAAGAACTCAAATGCAGCTAGCAGAAAATAACCCCCCCCCCCGTCCAAAATTAAGCACATCATCCAGCATGCTACAAAATTAGGGATGGGACAATCACCCCCCCCCCCACTTACCAACAAATACAATTGCAGTCTATGGGAACTGACTTGTTAATTTTGCTAGTCCCCACTTGGCTGGCTTTTCTTCTAGTTATTGGCCTTAAAATGGGGGCCCAGGTCCCACCCTAAGGGACATATATCAATGTCACCAATTTGGACAACACCAAAAACAAAACAAAGAGAAGTGCCTTTAAATATGCCAAATTGCTTAAGGGCCATTTCACACCACATGCAGTCCATTGCGTTTTTATGCATCAAAAATGCATGGAAAGTTGGTTATATGGTTCTAAATGGCAGTGTTTGTTTCAGTGCGTTCCAGTTCCCCAAAAAAAGTAGAACATGCTGCATTTTACCTGCACTGGACTGTACTGGAACGCAGCAAAACGCATCATAAACGCACAGGAACACACCTAAATGCACCAAACGCACTGGAACACACTTGTCCTTCTCTTTGGTTAATAAAAAAGAGGGGTGAAAAAAAAGCACTGGACTGCATCAAAAACGTAACTAAAATGCACTGGAACGCATCAAAAACGTGCATGCAGAAAAGTACCTGGAACACATCCGGATTGCGTTTCTATGGTGTGAACTGGCCCTAGTTCCCACCATAGAAACGCAGTCTGGATGCGTTCCAGGTGCTTTTCTGCATGCGCGTTTTTGACACGTTCCAGTGCATTTTTGTTACATTTTTTGATGCAGTCCAGTGCTTTTTTTTCACCCCTCTTTTTTATTAACCAAAGAGAAGGACAAGTGTGTTCCAGTGCATTTTTGATGTGTTTTTGATGCAGTCCAGTGTTTTTCCCCCCTCTTTTCACTTAGGACAAGTGTGTTGCAGTGCGTCTTTGGTGCATTTAGGTGCGGTCCGGTGCATTCCAGTGCGTTTTTGGTACGTTCCGTTGCATTTTTGATGTGTTTTACTGCGGTCCAGTACAGTTCTGTACATAAAAAATGCAGCATGACCAATTTTTTTTTTCCTTTATGAAACGCACTGGAACGGACTACAGTGGTGTGTCCTATGCCATTGGCATTAATGTGATCAACTTTATTTGCGTTTTTCATGCATCAAAAAAACGCACTGCACTGCATCTGGTGTGAACTGGCCCTAAATATCATACCTGGGGGGTGTCTATAGTATGCCTGTAAAGTAGTGCATGTTTTCCATGTTTATAACAGTTCGAGAGCAAAATGACATTTCTAAAGTAAAATAATAGTCATTTAAAAGTCCTTGTAATGTAATGAATTGCTGTTAAAGGTGATTATTCCTGCGCTACCAAAAAGGGGAAAGTGGAAGGGCTAATGGAAACTGTCGCAGACACCGAAAGGGTTAATCCTAACCCGATTAGGTATTGAAATGAAGAGGGGGGGGTGGTGTTGCGCTGTTTCTGGTATGAACATGTATTGGTGAAAATATATAAGGTGCACAGTGGCTAACTGAAACCAATAAATAGAATACAATAAAAATGAAAATAAAATCAATACACAATCTAAAATGATAATGATGGATTAAGGTAATGAATATGTACTAGAACCATAAAAACAATCAAATAAATAAATTGAAAGTGCAAAGTGCATGAAAAATATATAAAAACTACAATAAATATGAAAGTGAACACTGCTGTGCAAATATGCTAAAAAGTGCATAAACTAAAAAATCTGCAAATTGCAGTGCAATGAACTGTGCACAAGTGAAACTGCTAATTGCAAAGTGCAATAAAGTGCTAAAGTGAAATGCAAAAAATATATAAAAAAATATATATATAACGTCCAATAAGCAATGGAACAGAAATAAAGATGTTGAACTCCAAAAGTTCATATGTGAAGAAATGGCAAGTGGTGCCAGTGAAAAAATTAATAAATGATTTCTTCAAAGTGACGGTCCTGGAACTTTGCATCTACAAGTGATTCTATGGTGAAGAGATGTGTGAAGTTCGACTTCCGGTGTCACACACTAGGGTAATAGATGGCCTCTTACCTTGCGGTAATGAGGTAACCGCATGTGTTTAATTAGGGTCAATGGTTCCTCTGTTATGGTCCTATCATCAGTAGAGAGACCTTTTGCCAAACGCTGTGGTTCCTCGGATATAAGGTGGACCTATATTGTATCCAGGGGATTGCTTTCATCTCCCAGTGATGGCGGGGTTAAAAGGAAAAAATAGGGTCTCGATTGTGAAGTACGTTTTAAAAAAACCAAATGGTATGTTTATTAACCACTTGACCACTGGGCACTTAAACCCCCTTATTAACCAGACCAATTTTCAGCTTTCGGCGCTCTCACATTTTGAATGACAATTACTCAGTCATACAACACTGTACCCATATGAAATTTTTGTCCTTTTTTTCACACAAATAGAGCTTTCTTTTGGTGGTATTTAATCACTGTTGGGTTTTTTATTTTTTGCGCTATAAGAGAAAAAAGACTGAAAATTTTGTAAAAAAATGATTTTTTTTTCGTTTCTGTTATAAAATTTTGCAAATTACTCTTTTTTCTTCATAAATTTTGGCCAAAATTTATACTGCTACATATCTTTGGTAAAAATAAGTACAAATTGGTGTATATTATTTGGTCTTTGTGAAAGTTATAGAGTCCACAAGCTATGGTGCCAATATCTGAAAATTGATCACACCTGAAGTACTGACGGCCTATCTCAATTCTTGAGACCCTAACATGCCAGAAAAGTACAAATACCCCCCAAATGACCCCTTTTTGGAAAGAAGACATTCCAAGGTATTCAGAAAGAGGCATTGTGAGTTTTTTGAAGTTGTCATTTTTTCCCACAATTCTTTGCAAAATCAAGATTTTTTTTTTTCTCTTTTTTTTTTTCCACAAAATTGTCATATTAGCAGGTTATTTCTCACACACAGCATATGCATTCCACAAATTACACCCCAAAACACATTCTGCTATTACTCCCGAGTATGGCGATATCACATGTGTGAGACTTTTACACAGCGTGGCCACATACAGAGGCCCAACATGCAGGGAGCACCTTCAGGCGTTCTGGAGCACCCAGGCCAATTCTGACATTTCTCTCCTACATGTAAAAATCATCATTTGTTTGCTAGAAAATTACATAGAACCCCAAAACATTATATATGTTTTTTTAGCAAAGACCTTAGAGAATATAATGGTGGTTGTTGCAACTTTTTATCTCGCACGATATTTGCGCAGCAATTTTTTTAACGCGTTTTTTACGTTTTTTGTGCTTAAAAAAAAAAGAAAACAGTAAAGTTAGCCCAATGTTTTTGCATAATGTGAAAGATGAAGTTACGCCGAGTAAATAGATACCTAACATGTCGCCCTTAAAAATTGCACACACTCGTGGAATGGCGCCAAACTTCGCTACTTAAAAAATCCCCATAGGCGACGCTTTAAATATTTTTACTGGTTACATGTTTTGAGTTACAGAGGAGGTCTAGGGCCAAAATGATTGCTCTCGCTCTAACGTTCGCAGAGATACCTCACATGTGTGGTTTGAAAACCATTTTCATATGTGGGCGGGACTTACGTATGCGTTCGCTTCTGTATGCGAGCTCACGGGGACAGGGGCGCTTTAAAATAAAAATAAAAAAATTATTCTTCATTTTACTTTATTTATTTTAGTTTGACATGTTTTTCCGCCCTAAACATTTTTTTGATCACTTTTATACCTATTACAAGGAACGTAAACATCCCTTGTAATAGGAATATGGCATGACAGGTCCTCTTTACAGTGAGATATGGGGGGGGGGTGTCAATAAGACCCCACATCTCACCTCTAGGCTGGGAAGCCTGAAAAAAAAAAAAAAAAAAAAACAACAATCCTGGCTTTGATCGTAGCGGTGAGTCGGTAGAAGCACCGGAGGGCGGCGGGGGGGGGGGGGGGGACATCCCCTCTCGCCTCCCGTAAGAATGATCAAGCGGCGGAACAGCCGCTATGATTGTTGTTATGGTGTAGGGAATCGCCGGCTGAAAAAGCTAATATCTGAATGATTCCTGTAGCTGCTCCCATCATTCAGATATCCCCGCACAAAGTCAAGGACGTCATATGACGGCCGGAGGGCGGGAAGTGGTTATTGCAGAGTATTGCCGGGCATTGCGGAGTATTGCTGGGCATTGCGGAGTATTGCCGGGCATTGCGGAGTATTGCGGACTATGGCAGGGTATTGCGGTGTATGGCAGGGTATTGCACGGGTATTGCACAGGGTATTGTGGAGGGTATTGCACAGGGTATTGTGGAGGGTATTGCAGAGTATTGTGGAGGGTATTGCAGAGTATTGTGGAGGGTATTGCAGAGTATTGTGCAGGGTATTGCAGAGTATTGTGCAGGGTATTGCAGAGTATTGTGCAGGGTTTTGCAGAGTATTGTGCAGGGTATTGCAGAGTATTTTGCAGAGTATTTTGCAGGGTATTGCAGAGTATTTTGCAGGGTATTGCAGAGTATTTTGCAGGGTATTGCAGAGTATTGTGCAGGGTATTGCAGAGTATTGTGCAGGGTATTGCAGAGTATTGTGCAGGGTATTGCAGAGTATTGCACCAGGGTATTGCAGAGTATTGCACCAGGGTATTGCAGAGTATTGCACCAGGGTATTGCAGAGTATTGCACCAGGGTATTGTGGAGTATTGCACCAGGGTATTGCAGAGTATTGCACCAGGGTATTGCAGAGTATTGCACCAGGGTATTGCAGAGTATTTCGCAGGGTATTGCAGAGTATTTCGCAGGGTATTGCAGAGTATTTCGCAGGGTATTTCGCAGGGTATTGCAGAGTATTGCACCAGGGTATTGCAGAGTATTGCACCAGGGTATTGCAGAGTATTGCACCAGGGTATTGGCAGGGTATTTTGCAGAGTATTGGCAGGGTGTATTGCAGAGTATTGGCAGGGTATAGCACAGGGATGGCTGAGCAGGGATGGATGGATGGCTGGATCTGTGACTGCAATTGTCACAGATCCAGCCCACAGTGCTGCTGCTGCCATCCGCTCCCTCCCCCTCCCCTCTCACACTGTACCGATCGGTACAGAGAGGGGAGGGAGGAACCGGCGTCATCAAATGACGCCGGTCTGTTTACAAGTGATTGCTCCGTCATTTGACGGAGCGATCACGTGGTAAACGGCCGCTATCAGCGGCGATTTACCGCGATTCGTGATCCGCCGGGTCCTCTGGACCCGGCGGTCACGGAGTTTCCCGTGTGCGCGCCCCAGGGGGCGCGCGGGAGCGCGATTCTGGGAGGACGTTATATAACGTCCTCCCAGAGTTAAGCAACCACCTTGTCGACGTTATTTGTCGGCAGGTGGTTGTTAAGTGGTTAATCTAGCAGTGGATTGCTTGCATAAAACTCATATAAACTCACATAAAATAACATAAAGGTGAACTTATCTCCTATACGAGCGGCAAGCTCGTTTGCCTCCGTCTGTCTGATTGCCTCTCTGTCCCTACGCGTGGCGTCACGATCACGTGACTTCATCAGGGGATGATGGGAAGGCAATGAGATGGTCTTTAAATAGTTTTTCCATTAGAATGAATGCGGCGGACATTTTCTCAGAGTTCCATGTTAATCTCCATTGGCGCCCATTTCCCCTAGGATCCTGTCTTAGTAATAGGGGCGGCCATCTTTATGGTGGTTAAAAAACAATATAATGATAACAACGACAACAAGTGCGCCGCCATTTTCCTTAAGGTTTTTGATAGTTTGGTTGGCGGCCATGTTTTTGAAGTCCATGCATCGGTATATAGTGATCTTTAATATCTACATAATACCTTGCAGGACATATGAAACAGATCTGTAAGAACGAGGGGGCTGCAATTGTGATTCATGATAATAGATGATAAAGCTAAAAAATATATAAATACAATTGCACATGAGTTTATAAAATTAAATTAAAAATAATGCAAATAAAATTGTCATTATGTATAACAATATAAAAAAGATTAAAAAATAAATTAAATAGATATATCCCCGGAATGGATAAGGGGTGGGCTCTCATAATTATGGGGAATTCATATATACACCAAACCCCTCAAAATGATAGAACCTAGGTCTGGTGAACATCAGATAGACGTCTGCAATATGAGCTTGTCAGATATTTGCTTCACAGATACATATGAGACATAAATATTAAAATAATAAAAGATAGGGATCTGCAGAGTAAAATATAAAATTGACGATATAAAAATAGGAGAAGGAGTCATTAATTTATCAAAAATGTATAAATATAAATTTGAGTAGGAAAGGCTATAGACACTACTAGGTGAGTGGGTGTTTGGTGAATTAATAGGTGTACTAGAAGTCACTGAGGAAACAGTTGAGATCGAACTCAACGTTGAGTCCTCTTGGTACAAAAGTATCAAGGGTGAATATCCATTTGGACTCTAGTTGACTTAACGTCCTCACCTTATGTCCCCCCCGCCAGTGTCTAGTATATGGCTCAATGCCCCAAAATTTGAGATCTGAGGGGTCTTTATTATGGTGTAGCAAAAAATGTTTAGATACATTGTGTTTGTCAAATCCTTTCAATATATTTTGAACGTGCTCTTTAATACAAATCCTAAGGAGTCTTTTTGTGCGCCCTATGTACTGAAGGCCGCAGCTGCACTCCAGGGCGTATACTGCCCCTTCCGTATTGCAACACACAAAATCTTTAACCTCATAGGTATCACCTGTACTGGTAGATGTGAAGTTGGCTTTCTTCTCATTGGGTCTCTTTGTTCTCTTACATGCAAAGCATCATTTGCAGGGGTAGAAGCCTTTCATTGTGAAGAAGGAGTATGGTTTATTCGGTGGATCTGGTACGTTCTTCACTATTTTATCCCGTATGGTTGGTGCCCTTTTGTAGATGAATCTAGGGTTCGTTGGTAATGAATCTTGTAATTGTCTGTCTGCCAGTAGTATATGCCAATGTCGCTTTATGATTCTTTCGATTTTTTTGTGTTGTACATTATAATCCAAAATAATTGATGTTAATGGTTTTGTGGATGTTTGTTTAATTTTATCTCTAATCAATTTGTCCCGGTTCATCTCTGTCACTTCGAAAGGATATAGCAATACATTCATCGAAGAGAAAATAGTCGAAGTGACAGAGATGAACCGGGATGAATTGATTAGAGATAAAATTAAACAAACATCCACAAAACCATTAACATCAATTATTCTGAATTATAATGTACAACACAAAAAAAATCGAAAGAATCATAAAGCGACATTGGCATATACTACTGGCAGACAGACAATTACAAGATTCATTACCAACGAACCCTAGATTCATCTACAAAAGGGCACCAACCATACGGGATAAAATAGTGAAGAACGTACCAGATCCACCGAATAAACCATTCTCCTTCTTCACAATGAAAGGCTTCTACCCCTGCAAACGATGCTTTGCATGTAAGAGAACAAAGAGACCCAATGAGAAGAAAGCCAACTAGACATCTACCAGTACAGGCGATACCTATGAGGTTAAAGATTTTGTGTGTTGCAATACGGAAGGGGCAGTATACGCCCTGGAGTGCAGCTGTGGCCTTCAGTACATAGGGCGCACAAAAAGACTCCTTAGGATTCGTATTAAAGAGCACGTTCAAAATATATTGAAAGGATTTGACAAACACAATGTATCTAAACATTTTTTGCTACACCATAATAAAGACCCCTCAGATCTCAAATTTTGGGGCATTGAGCCATATACTAGACACTGGCGGGGGGGACATAAGGTGAGGACGTTAAGTCAACTAGAGTCCAAATGGATATTCACCCTTGATACTTTTGTACCAAGAGGACTCAACGTTCAGTTCGATCTCAACTGTTTCCTCAGTGACTTCTAGTACACCTATTAATTCACCAAACACCCACTCACCTAGTAGTGTCTATGGCCTTTCCTACTCAAATTTATATTTATACATTTTTGATAAATTAATGACTCCTTCTCCTATTTTTATATCGTCAGTTTTATATTTTACTCTGCAGATCCCTATCTTTTATTATTTTAATATTTATGTCTCATATGTATCTGTGAAGCAAATATCTTACAAGCTCATATTGCAGACGTCTATCTGATGTTCACCAGACCTAGGTTCTATCATTTTGGGGGTTTGGTGTATATATGAATTCCCCATAATTATGAGAGCCCACCCCTTATCCATTCTGGGGATATATCTATTTAATTTATTTTTTAATCGTTTTTATATTGTTATACATAATGACAAATTTATTTGCATTATTTTTAATTTAATTTTATAAACTCATGTGCAATTGTATTTATATATTTTTTAGCTTTATCATCTATTATCATGAATCACAATTGCAGCCCCCTCGTTCTTACAGATCTGTTTCATATGTCCTGCAAGGTATTATGTAGATATTAAAGATCACTATATACCGATACATGGACTTCAAAAACATGGCCGCCAACCAAACTATCAAAAACCTTAAGGAAAATGGCGGCGCACTTGTTGTCGTTGTTATCATTATATTGTTTTTTAACCACCATAAAGATGTCCGCCTCTATTACTAAGACAGGATCCTAGGGAAAATGGCCGCCAATGGAGATTAACATGGAACTCCGAGAAAATGGCCGCCGCATTCATTCTACTGGAAAAACTATTTAAAGACCATCTCATTGCCTTCCCATCATCCCCTGATGAAGTCACGTGATCGTGACGCCACGCGTAGGGACGGAGAGGCAATCAGACAGACGGAGGCAAACGAGCTCGCCGCTCGTATAGGAGATAAGTTCACCTTTATGTTATTTTATGTGAGTTTATGTGAGTTTTATGCAAGCAATCCACTGCTAGATTAATAAACATACCATTTGGTTTTTTAAAAACGTACTTCACGATCGAGACCCTATTTTTTTTCTTTTAACCCCGCCATCACTGGGAGGTGAAACCAATCCCCTGGATACAATATAGGTCCACCTTATATCCGAGGAACCACAGCGTTTGGCACAAGGTCTCTCTACTGATGATAGGACCATAACAGAGGAACCATTGACCCTAATTAAACACATGCGGTTACCTCATTACCGCAAGGTAAGAGGCCATCTATTACCCTAGTGTGTGACACCGGAAGTCGAAATTCACACATCTCTTCACCATAGAATCACTTGTAGACGCAAAGTTCCAGGACCGTCACTTTGAAGAAATCATTTATTAATTTTTTCACTGGCACCACTTGCCATTTCTTCACATATGAACTTTTGGAGTTCAACATCTTTATTTCTGTTCCATTGCTTATTGGACGTTATATATATATTTTTTTTATATATTTTTTGCATTTCACTTTAGCACTTTATTGCACTTTGCAATTAGCAGTTTCACTTGTGCACAGTTCATTGCACTGCAATTTGCAGATTTTTTAGTTTATGCACTTTTTAGCATATTTGCACAGCAGTGTTCACTTTCATATTTATTGTAGTTTTTATATATTTTTCATGCACTTTGCACTTTCAATTTATTTATTTGATTGTTTTTATGGTTCTAGTACATATTCATTACCTTAATCCATCATTATCATTTTAGATTGTGTATTGATTTTATTTTCATTTTTATTGTATTCTATTTATTGGTTTGAGTTAGCCACTGTGCACCTTATATATTTTCACCAATACATGTTCATACCAGAAACAGCGCAACACCACCCAATTCATTGTAATGAATTGCTGGTTCCCGTCAATACAGATAGAAGTCATTGAAAGTCTTTGATAACACAAATAAACAAGCGTGGGGGTCCCCCAAATTCAATTACCAGGCCCTTCAGGTCTGGAATGGATATTAAGGGGAACTCTGCTGCAAATTTAAAAAAAAATGCGTGCGGTTCCCCCAAATATCCATACCAGGCCCTTCAGATCTGGTATGGATTTTAAGGGGAACTCCACCCCAATTTTTTTTAAAAATGGCGTGGAGTTCCCCCAAAAATCCACACCAGACCCTTGTCCGAGCACACAACCTGGCAGGCCGCAGGAAAAGAGGGGGGACGAGAGAGCGGCCCCCCCTCCCTCCTGAACCGTACCAGGCCACATGCCCTCAACATGGGGAGGATGTCCCTATGTTGATGGGGACAAGGGCCTCATCCCCACAACCCTTGCCCGGTGGTTGTGGGGGTCTGCGGGCAGGGGGCTTATCGGAATCTGGAAGACCCCTTTAACAAGAAGATGGAAGAAAAGAGAAATAATATAGGAATTGTCTAAAACCGGCTCTTGTCATTTTTTACATTTTGACACTTTCCTCGTGAAATGGTAGGGGTACAATGTACCCCTTACCAATTCACATAGGGGGAGCCGGAATCTGGGGGTCCCCTTTTTTAAAGGGGTCTTCCAGATTCCGATAAGCCCCCCGCCCGCAGACCCCCACAACCACTGGGCAAGGGTTGTGGGGATGAGGCCCTTGTCCCCATCAACATGGGGACATCCTCCCCATGTTGAGGGCATGTGGCCTGGTACGGTTCAGGAGGGGGGGGCGCTCTCTCGTCCCCCCTCTTCCCCTGCGGCCGGCCAGGTTACGTGCTCGGATAAAGGGTCTGGTGTGGATTTTTGGGCGGACTCCACACCATTTTTTTTTAAATTTGGGGTGGAGTTCCCCTTAAAATCCACAACAGATCTGAAGGGCCTGGTATGGATATTTGGTGGAACCCCACGCATTTTTTTTTAAATTTGCGGCGGAGTTCCCCTTAATATCCATTCCAGACCTGAAGGGCCTGCTGTTTCCCCATATATTAATTGCATTCAGTGTATATTATTTACAATGGGACTTTTTACTCATTCTATTAAATACTCAATTCCCGATTCTTTGTGTCCTGTGTGAGGGGGTTAACTCGGTAGCAGGTGTGTGTGACCCCCTGGTTGGGCTCCCCACACAAAAACAGGGCCAGCAGACGGAGGTTGTGGTTTTCAAAATCAAAAGGTGCGGTTTATTTCTCTATGTACAGTGACAAAAACACAGCAAAGCCAAAAAGAAACATAAACAAAATAAATCCTGGTCAGTTTGACCTCTGACTAAACATGCAAGTTTCCTAAACTAACAACTGGGATCAGCCTGGTGCTGTCCTAGTCCCTAAGTCCCTGGTTTAGTAAAAGTCCAAACAAATAGCCACACAGGCTTTGCCTCACCGCACAGGGGTTCACTCTCCCTAGACAGTCCACACAGGTCTGGGTCCAGGCATGAGCTAACACCTAATGAATCTGGGAGTTCTTATAGAGGCCTAAATGAGCTGACAAGCTTCAGCTGGCCTCATCAACTCCCTGTCTGTACGACGCCCCACACTCTCCCTAGAGGTATGAGTCATCCATGAGCCTACTAGCCTCAGCTGGGCTTATACAACTCTCCACCCTAGTTGTATAAGTCAGCATAAAGCCTGAATCTGGGAGAAATATATCTACCCCCCTGGATGCAACCAGGTGACTTTACCTTCCTGCTGTCACATACCCCCCCTCTTGTTTTAACCTTGGGGTTGGAACACCAGCAATCAGGCATTCATGTACTCGAGACAAAGCATCCACATTCCCCATTTGAACGCCAGGGCGATGCTTTACTGTGAAGTTGAATTCCTGTAGGGCCAGGAACCACCTATTCACTCTTCTATTTGTCTCCTTGTTTTGAGCCATCCACTTTAACGGAGCGTGATCCGTAACCATGTCAAAGTGCCTACCTAGCAGATAGTACCGAAGGGAATCTAGAGCCCACTTCACCGCTAAACACTCCTTTTCAACCGTGGTGTAATTTACCTCATGGGACTTCAACTTCCTGCTGAGGTAAATGACTGGGTGCTCTTCCCCGTTCCAGACCTGGGACAATACTGCTCCTAACCCCACATCTGACGCATCACTTTGTACGACAAAGTCTTTAGAGAAGTCGGGTGAGTACAACACTGGCTGGCTACATAAGGCTTGTTTCAAGAATTGGAATGCTGCCTCAGCCTCGGGGGTCCATTTAATCATGACCGACCCTTTCCCTTTCGTCAGGTTGGTTAGGGGCACAGCCTTAGAAGCAAAGTGGGGAATGAAGCGCCGATAATAACCCGCGATTCCCAGAAAGGCCCGTACCTGCTTCTTGCTGTTGGGACGTGGCCAACTCTGGATGGCCTCGACTTTGTTGAGTTGGGGTTTTATCACTCCCCTGCCAATGGTGTACCCAAGATATTTGGCCTCCTCCTGCCCAATGGTACACTTCTTGGGGTTAGCCGTAAACCCCGCTTCCCGGATAGAGTCTAGGACTGCTTGCACTTTTGGCAGATGTGAGGCCCAATCTGTGCTATGGACAATTACGTCATCCAGGTAAGCCGCAGCATACTTCCGATGGGGCCTCAGTATCTGGTCCATTTTCCGCTGGAATGTGGCCGGCGCATTCTGTAACCCGAACGGCATTCTCTTATATTGGAACGCCCCGTCTGGGGTTACAAATGCGGTTTTCTCTTTGGCCGACTTGGCCAGGGGAATTTGCCAATACCCTTTTGTGAGGTCAAGAGTCATCATGTATCGGGCTGTTCCCAGCCGGTCGATCAACTCATCTATACGTGGCATGGGGTAGGTGTCAAATTTTGTAACTTTGTTCAACTGACGAAAATCGTTACAAAATCGCCAGCTCCCATCCGGTTTAGGCACCAACACAATGGGACTAGACCAATCACTTTGGGACTCCTCTATCACCCCTAAGTTCAGCATTTTCTGTACTTCCTCCCGTATTGCCTCCCGTCGGGCCTCTGGGATCCGATAGGGTTTTAACTTCACCCTTTCACCGGGCGGGGTAATAATATCATGCTCTACCCCAGATGTTTGTCCCGGCAGCTCAGAGAACACCTCCTTGTTGCGAAGCACAAACTCCTTAACCTCCTGTTGTTGGGGTTGTGACAAGGTGGCTGCTATTCCAACCTCCGGAATCACGCAACCAGTTTGAGCTGGTGACCAAGTTTCTGCGACTAGGGACTCTCTATCCCTCCAGGCTTTCAACAGATTAACGTGATATATCTGTTCGGGCTTTCGCCTTCCTGGTTGTCTGACCTTGTAATTCACTTCGCTCACTTTTTCCATTATCTCGTAGGGGCCTTGCCATTTGGCAAGGAATTTACTTTCAACCGTAGGGACAAGTACCAATATCCTATCCCCCGGGGAAAAGGTACGGGTCTTTGCTCCACGGTTGTACACTCTCTGCTGTGCCAACTGCGCTTGGGCCAAATGTTCCTTCACGATGGGCATTACCTGTGCAATTCGATCTTGCATCAGGGCGACATGCTCAATCACACTCCTGTGGGGAGAACTCTCACTTTCCCAAGTTTCCTTGGCAATATCCAACAGCCCTCTTGGGTGTCTCCCATACAGTAACTCAAAGGGGGAGAATCCCGTAGAGGATTGAGGCACCTCCCTAATAGCAAACATCAAATAAGGAAGTAGACAGTCCCAATCCTTTCCATCTCTATCCACCACTTTCTTCAACATTTGTTTTAGGGTTTTGTTGAATCTTTCAACCAGCCCATCGGTTTGGGGGTGATACACAGATGTACGCAATTGCGTCACTTTGAACAATTTACACAGCTCTTTCATAACCCGGGACATAAAGGGTGTACCTTGGTCCGTAAGCAGTTCTTTACAAATACCCACCCGGCTAAAAACAAGAGATAGCTCTTTGGCTATGGTTTTGGCCGAGGTATTTCTGAGAGGGATCGCTTCTGGATAACGGGTGGCATAGTCCATTATAACCAATATGTACTGGTGCCCCCTAGCGGACTTGATTATAGGACCTACCAAATCCATTGCGATTCTCTCAAACGGGACCTCAATGATGGGTAGAGGGACCAGCGGGCTACGGAAATGTGGCATCGGGGCCGACCTCTGACACACAGGGCAGGAGGAACAATAATTTTCTATGTCCTTCATCACCCCAGGCCAATAGAATCTCTGTAATACCCTCTCTCGGGTTTTCTCTGTCCCCAGATGACCTCCAAGAATGTGCCCATGGGCCAACTCCAACACCAACTTCCTGTAAGGTTTGGGCACCACAAGCTGCTCAACGGTTTCTTCTGCCCTTTTTGCCACCCGATACAGTAGGTCCTTCTCTACGCTGAAGTATGGGTAAGTGCAGGTATTATCTGGGTTCACTAACTCGCCATCTATTTCCACTACATTTTCCCGTGCCTTTATTAGGGCGGGGTCTTTTAACTGTTCTGTGGCAAAATTTTCCCTGTGAACCTCCAGATCAGAAAACTCCACAGACGGTAGGTTTTCGTCTGAGGAGGTGGGCTCCTCTCCAGTTTCTTGAGTCTCCCCTGCCAATACTGACAAGGGAAATTCTGGAGAGTCCTCACCACTCTCAGAGGAGTTCTGGCTATCACATTCCTGGTACATAGGGGCACCAGTGGGGGGCTCAGGATCATCCCACAGTTCCCAGAACTTCGGAAAATCCCTTCCCACAATGGCATCATGCGGTAATTGAGATACTAACCCCACTGGATGAGAGAGGGTACCTTTGGGGGTCTCGAAACACACTGTAGTCACTGGATACTCTCGGATGTCCCCATGCACACAAATAACAGCTACCTTGCTATTCCCAGAGACCTCTGTTTTAACTAATTCAGCCTTTATCAGGGTCACAAGGCTACCTGAATCCAGTAATACCACAACATTTCTACCATTAATACACATTTTGCATAAATGTTTCTCAGTTCCCCGAATGGCAGTGCATGCGACTGTCGCACACAGCGACTGACGTCTGCCCATCAGAAAGTCACACTGCATGGGTTCCTCCACAACCGGGCAATTGGCTGCAATATGTCCCGCTTGCCGGCAGCGGTAGCAAACGATCCTTCTTGCCGCCTCTTGAGCCGCTGATTTCCCAGGCTGTTCTCGCCAAACTTGGGGTAGAGCTCCCACCCTCTCACTCTCTCCACCCTCACCCCTTGGAATCCTCTTATCCGCCCCTGGGGATGGTCTGGTCTTAGGGTGGAAAGTCCGAGAGTCTCTGGAAGAGGCCGTCAGGTTCTCTGTAGCCAAGTATTTCTCTACACGATCCACAAGACCACCGGCCGTCTCTGGGTCTCCATGGCTTACCCACTTTTGGATGGCAGTAGGAAGAGCTCTCAAAAACCGATCCATTACAACACGTTCCACAATCTCTGGTGCGGACAAAGTCTCTGGCTGTAGCCACTTCCTGCTCAGGTGAATGAGATCATACATTTGAGACCTGGGGGGTTTTCCAAGCTGGAAAGTCCAGTTATGCACACGCTGAGCCCGGACAGCCAGGGTGACACCCAGCCTTGCCAATATTTCAGCTTTTAGCATCACATAGTCTTTTGCTTGGTCAGGCTCTAGGTCATAGTAAGCCTTCTGCGATTCACCAGTTAACAGAGGAGCCACCAGTCCAGCCCACTGCTCCTCAGGCCACTTTTCTCTTTCAGCAGTCCTTTCAAATGTGGTCAAAAATACCTCTGGATCATCCTCTCCAGTCATTTTTGTCAATAAACGACTCACCCCAAAGGACGCGGTATTAGTGGGACGGCTTTCCTCACTGGTCTGCGGACGTTGCTGCATTACTGCTTCCATTTGTTGTAGTCTCTGCTCTTGCTTCTGTAACAGGTCTATGAAGCGGGCCTCAGATTGCTGCTGGGCTTGTTGATGAGCTTGCTGCTGGGCTGCAAGGCTCCTTTGCAAACCTGCATTTGTCTGCTGTTGATTGGCATTTGCTAGAGCCAGCTGTTTCAGTATCTCCTCCATGCTGGCTTAAAAAAAACTGCCACTGGTTCTCCACCAACTGTGAGGGGGTTAACTCGGTAGCGGGTGTGTGTGACCCCCTGGTTGGGCTCCCCACACAAAAACAGGGCCAGCAGACGGAGGTTGTGGTTTTCAAAATCAAAAGGTGCGGTTTATTTCTCTATGTACAGTGACAAAAACACAGCAAAGCCAAAAAGAAACATAAACAAAATAAATCCTGGTCAGTTTGACCTCTGACTAACATGCAGGTTTCCTAAACTAACAACTGGGATCAGCCTGGTGCTGTCCTAGTCCCTAAGTCCCTGGTTTAGTAAAAGTCCAAACAAATAGCCACACAGGCTTTGCCTCACCGCACAGGGGTTCACTCTCCCTAGACAGTCCACACAGGTCTGGTTCCAGGCATGAGCAAACACCTAATGAATCTGGGAGTTTTTATAGAGGCCTTAAACGAACTGACAGGCTTCAGCTGGTCTCATCAACTCCCTGCCTGCACGACGCCCAGCCCTCTCCCTAGAGGTATGAGTCATCCATGAGCCTACTAGCCTCAGCTGGGCTTATACAACTCTCCACCCTAGTTGTATAAGTCAGCATAAAGCCTGAATCTGGGAGAAATATATCTACCCCCCTGGATGCAACCAGGTGACTTTACCTTCCTGCTGTCACACCTGTTTCTTGTTTGTTCATTTTCATCCAATCATCCAATTATTTATATGTATTTACGTTTTTATGTCATGTTTTTTGTTGCATACATTTTTTAAATGATTATTTTCATTACTTATTGCTTGTACTGTGTATTGTTAAGATTAATGATATCTTCATTTTTATTTGTGTTTTCAATCATGTTTTATATATTCTTTGTTATCTGTTATTAATTTTTTTTTTTTTTGTATTTTTTAATTTTTATTCTGTATTTTATCATTTTAAATTATTAAATCGTGACCCTCTATATATATTATGGGTAAATATTAAAAATAACAATGAGTGAAAACGCCATTGAGACAATGAAGGGTGACAATAAAACTAGTAGTGCTGCTCTAAAGTATTGATGAGGTGTACAGCAGGAACATGTCACAGAAAGATGGTAAAAATATATGAACTGATTGAGGAATGGTTTGCGGACTAATGCATGTGTGTGTGAATAGGTGAAAAGACCGGAGAAAGACACGCGTCTCCCAAATCGGCCCAAGATCGCATGTTTCTCTCCGCAAACAGATAGGTAAAACTAATGTGAAATAAATATTTAGTGTATATGTGAAGAAAGTGATCAAAAAAGATATGAACAGTGTAGATATCATTTATATGTCTCGTGTACATGTAGAGATATGTGTTATGTGTGTATAGTCTAAAGGGACAGTTCTATCGATGTAAAACCTATACGTGTATAAGCGTGTCTAACAGTGGTAATCAAATAATAAATGAAAGCAGATGATAGTAATAATAATATAATGATAGAACATTAGAAAGTAAACTTATTAATTATTAATCATAGTGCTTGCACATGTACTCATAAAATCATTATAGACACTAAAGAAAAAAGACATAAAAAACCCGTTCACACGTTAGGGTGACGGTAAGTGTTAAAACTAAATATTGGTTATAAATGGATAATCCAGCATATAAATTTGTTGTATACAAACAAATATATATGTTTTTAATCAAAAAATATATGCTGAATGTAGATCCCAGTAAAAATATATATGCTGGATTATCCATTTATAACCAATATTTAGTTTTAACACTTACCGTCACCCTAACGCGTGAACAGGGTTTTTTATGTCTTTTTTCTTTAGTGTCTATAATGATTTTATGAGTACATGTGCAAGCACTATGATTAATAATTAATAAGTTTACTTTCTAATGTTCTATCATTATATTATTATTACTATCATCTGCTTTCATTTATTATTTGATTACCACTGTTAGACACACTTATACACGTATAGGTTTTACATCGATAGAACTGTCACTTTAGACTATACACATATAGCGATACCCTCAGCTTAAGAGGGCTGCTGGTTTGCTTGGGCCCCTGTAATGCACTGCTACCAACCCCAGGCAATCGGCTCTGACTTCTCTCGTGACACAGTTAGAAAAGAGGAAAAGTAGTGGTATAACTGTACTATCTCTATACATATATATTACACAGTACAACCCCCTTTGTATACCAGCACAATAATGGACACTCACAATCAAGCTTCTTAACTGTAACAGTTTACTGTAAGTAACAATATAAAAGAGTAATTTGAGTATAATATCTTTTTTTTATCATTTAAATTTTTTCTTTTTCATCAGAAAAAGAAATCATTACAGAATCATAAATAATAGAGATGATTACAAATGACTCAACAAAAATCTCAGGTATTATTACCATAGAAACTTAGACAAAGTGTTATCTTAAAAACCAATACTGATAATGTTTACACAAAAAGTAATAAAATCTAGCCTCATCTTGGTCATGTATATAATCAAGTAAACTTATAAACTGATAATAACTTATAGTGAGAAAATCTAGTTCCCACCAAAATAACCGAAACTTATGAAGGGCTCCTACTCCCCTCCCCAGCCACCCCTAACGGGAACACACTGACTGAGAAGGAGAGAGCGCCCCCTGCTCGGCCTTCCTATCTCCACCAACAATCGTCGGTAGAGACAACTGGAGAGACATAACATAAATTTTCAATTTGTACTTGCAAAAAGAAAAAACAATACTCGACCTTAGTGCGATATCTAAGAGTTGTTCTCAGACTATTTGAGCTAAGTTCAACAGTCTAAGCCTCAATCAAGAAAAAGGAATCTGAGCCTGAAACTGTTATATTTTATCTGTTATAATAAAACAAAAAACATACTATTAAATAATAAAAGTCCATACCAAGAGAATGGAGTATAAGATAAAAAAAAGAAAAGAAAAAAAAAGGAGGAGAAAGAAAAGAAAAAACCTCAAAGATATGAAATGAAGAGATTATAGAATGCCTACAAACCAAATATACTTTCTAAAGATTAGTGATTGGTGTTGACGACCAAGTTATGTGATAAAGAGAATCCCATAAAACGCGCCCAAGGTTCCCATATAGCTTCAAAATTTGAGGTTTCGTCTAACAAGAAGCTAACCAATTTTTCTCTTTCCATAATCCAAGAAACTTTTCGTTTCATGGATAATATAGATACCGAAGGTTTCTTCCATGCCCTTGCAATTGTTAGTTTTGCTCCCGTTAAAATAAACAAAATCAGTTTACGACTGACTTTAGGAATATGAGGTAAATGTCCATTGAGTAAAGCAATTGTGGGAGATTGATGTATCGGGCAACCTGTAATATTACGTAAAATATGAAATACCTTGTTCCAAAATCCACGGATTCTTGGGCATTCCCACCATATGTGGATCATAGTACCCAGTCCCTGACATCCCCTATAACAAAGAGGTGAAACAGTGGGGTACATATCAGCCAATCTCGTGGGAACCAGATACCATCTTGTAAAAAGTTTTATATTGGCCTCTATGAGCGAAGCATTATAGAGGCCTGAAGTCGAGCAAGAGTAGCTTGCATGCCAGTCTACAATATTTCTATCAATTAGGAGTTCCTTCTCCCAGGCCAACATATATGGTAGTTTCACCAAATTGGATGCCAGTGACTTGTAGATCACAGAGATCCCCCCCCCCCCTTCGCTCCACGGCCCGTCCACACCAAGTTTCATAATCTGTAAAGTCTCGGGATGAATATCCAGCTTTACACTTAGAATGAATTAAATTAGCGATTTGGTGAAATCTCAGTTTTTCAGATGAAGGAAGATCAAAATTGTTCATAAAATATTCAATAGGAAAAGGGCCAGTAGAGGAAAATAACTGACCAATGCGGTACAACCCCTTGTCATACCACCATTTAAAGGTTTGAAGATCCAAACCTTGATGAAAAAACTGATTTTTGAACACCGGGGTCAAAGGTTGAGCTTTAGAGACCAGCGAGGGAAGTTTCCGAAGTGAATCCCATAAAGATAATGATTGTGAGAGTGATGGTGATAAGATGGGAGGTCTATTTCTGGGAGGGCACCACAACAAGTGTATTAGTGATGAGGATGGAACAGCTTGATTTTCAATTGATATCCAATCAGGAAGTTCTGTGTTAAAATATAAAACAGATAGTTGTGCCAATCGTGCTGCTTGGTAGTACCATAAGAGATTCGGAAGGCCTAACCCACCCTGTTTGGGAAGGTTGAATAAGCTTCTGTTTGAGAGTCGTGGACCTTTATTGTTCCAAATGAATTTAGTGAGCTTAGTGATCTCTTTTGATTGGAATAGGAAGAGAACGAAATAAATACAAAAGCCTGGGCAAAAGGGTCATCTTGACTGAGTTAATCCTGCCAATCCATGAAATACTGTGCGACTCCCAATCTTTGAGATCGAGTTTGAGTTTCTTGTACATAGGAGGATAGTTAGCTTGGTATAGATTTTCAAATTTAGATGTAACATTAATTCCTAAGTACTTAATGAAAGAGCTGTTCCACTTGAATTGGTATGTTCTCTGTAAATCGGACACTATAGAATCTGGGAGAGATACGTTAAGAGCTTGAGATTTAGACATATTTACTTTGAGACCTGAAAGAGTCGAAAACGTATTAAGCAATGAGCAAATCTCCGGTAAAGAAGACCGTGGAGAAGTGACACAAAGTAAAAGGTCATCTGCGAATAAGGCACATTTATGGGTATCTTGACCACATTGCACCCCCCCGATATTTGGATTACTACGAATGGCAATGGCTAAAGATTCGATTATAATAGCGAATATCAGGGGGGAAAGGGGGCATCCCTGACGTGTACCTCTTCCAATCTGAATAGGGTCGGAAAAAATTCCTTGTATTCTAATTCTGGCTTTAGGATTCGAATAAAGGGCTTCTAAAATTCCTAACATATTCTGACCAAATCCCCAGCGTTTGAGGACAGCGAATAGATATGTCCATGACACCGAATCGAATGCCTTCTGAAGGTCCAGTGACAGCAACATACCCTCCTGTTTATTACCTCCCTCCCAATTAGATTGTAGGATTGATACTAGGTCAACCGCTCTCCGTACCTGATCAGGACCTTGCCTACCGGGTATAAAACCGACTTGATCTTTATGAATGTAAGATCCTATAAAAGAAGCAAGTCTGTTCGCTAATATCTTGGTTAATATTTTGAGATCATTATTGATTAAGGAGATTGGTCTGTAGTTTTCTATTTGACTAGTATCTTTATCCGGTTTTGGGATCACAGAAATATAAGCCATATTTAGTTGATTATCTATCGGGGAACCATTAGTCATAAAATTAAAAAGTCTAGTCAGGTAAGGAGTTAGGATATCTGAAAATGTTTTGTAATATGGTGTGGAAAAACCATCAGGTCCAGGAGCTGTTCCCCCCTTTAAAGCTTTTATGACATCTGAAACCTCTTCATTCGAAATAGGAGCATCCAATTCCTCTTTATGAGTATCCGTTAATTTCGGAATATGTAATTTATCCAAGAATTCCTCTAACTCGGTAGAGACAGAGAGATTTTCAGCCATATACAACTTAGAGTAAAAATCCTGGAATGCCTTAATAATATGTTGAGAATTCAAGGTAAAAGAGCCATCTGCCTGTTTAATCTTTGGGAGAGCTTGTGAACGGAATCTGGGTGAAAGTTTACGTGCCAACATAGGACCCAACTTGTCTCTCATCTGGTAAAATTTTGCCCCAGACCATTTAATGGATTTTTCAGCTTTTGCCGTTAGAGCCAAGTTAAGAGCAACTCATGCTGCATCCAATGTGGATATAGGTACACTAGAAGGACTTCTCTTATGTTTTTTGCACAACTCAGCGAACTCGTTCTCCAATCTCTCAATCTCGACCACCCTCTCTCTCTTCTTCCTGGCCGCTATCTGGATCAACTTGCCTCTAATAGTAACCTTATGTGCTGCCCATAAAGTTTCTGGAGAAATCTCCCCTCCATCATTAAAGTGAAAGTAATCCTTCAAAGCTCCCTGAATTTCCGCCACTACTGCGGGATCTTTCAATAAAGACTGATTGAGAGTCCAATGTGAGGTCCGTGTACTAGGGATATCCCTTCTAATGGACAATAGAATCATCGAATGGTCTGACCAAGCAGCTTCCACTATGGAAGAAGAAAGAGCTAGTGGAATATGGTGAGTGGAGATCCAAATGTGGTCAATACAGGAATAGGACTGGTGCAGATTAGAGTAGTGTATAAAATCTCTTTTTTGGGTGGAGTTCCCTCCATATATCCGTCAATCTAGATTGAAAGATTAATCGAGCAATCTGAACACTTGTTTTATTGGGCCTAACAACTTGTGATCGTAAGGGTTTGGATTTGTCCAGACTAGAATCAAAAGCTGTGTTAGAGTCCCCCCCCATAACTATGATCCCATCCATAGACGGTCCAAGTGATTGGAACAATTGTTTAAAAAACTGCTTTTGTCCTCTGTTAGGGGCGTAGTAAGATATGAAGGTATAAAGCTTATCATTGATAGTTCCCTTAACCAATAGGAACCTTCCCTCCTGGTCTTTGAGTTCCAACTCAAGATTGAATTTGCAATTCTTAGAAAATAATATTGCTACTCCCTTGGTCTTATTTTCAGCATTAGACAAGTAAAAAACTGGAAAATGGGCATGAAGAAACAATGGGGTGTACCGCTGAGGGAAATGGGTCTCTTGTAAGAGTACCACATCAATATGACGGGATCTATAGGCCTGGAGGGCTTTCCTTCTTTTGACTGGGGAATTTAATCCCTGGGTGTTGTGAGACACAACACGAAGGGGTAAAGAGTTAGTGTTAGTACCAGCCATGGAGCAAAAGGGGGAGAACTCCAAATAACCCACAGCCACCTACCTTTCTCCAGGGAGAACCAAGGGCATATAATGAAAGGTCTTTCACTATGTTAGGGGAAGATATACATAGCATCACTTCGTAGGTAAATCTCAATGATATGTAGGCTGAAAAAGAAAAAAAAGTTAGAATGAAAGAAGAAGAGAAAAAAAAATAATCAAATAAAAATAGTATCAGTTGTAAAATGCAATGTAACGAAAGGCCTAAAAGTGGCCCAGAATGGGAGGAGGAGTATGGCTCCCTCCCCCCATTCAGAACAAAATAAGTAGTATAGCCCAAATGTAGGGCTATAAACCTACCCCTCAGCATGGTTTACAACCAAACCGAGCGATAGGTGGAGGCACAATGCAACAGCACCAGCCAGTGACAGCATTTAAACTAACGATGTAATATTAAATGAACGGAACCAAACATTCCTGGATTTCCAATATAACAGCAATGAAAAACAGTTTAACTATTAGATATTTTCTAAACAAGAAAGAAAAAATTATCTATTGACAATTTAGCAACAGAACTATGTGTCAAAAAGATCTGCACAGGAAATCCAAGAGTCAATGTAATGAAATGTGTTTTCTCCCAAGGAGCCTACAGGGGGGAGGAAAAAGATGAAATACAGTAGAGTCATGTAAATCCTCTTCATGGAGGTATGTTGTCCTTAACTCTCTTAATTTTGGACATCTCCCAAAGTGGCGTAGTCGGGCTCGGAGGCGATTGCCGTTTAGATGACCCCTGCACAGCGGGAGAGGTATCCATATTTGAATCCATCGTAATGAGTCTCAAGTCAAGTAACAGGCGTTCTCCTTCTGGGAAATTGTGAAAAACATGTTGCTTCCCATTGTACGTAAATTTCAGGGCAAAAGGGAAGGCCCACCGGTATTTGATATCCTTTTTGGTCAGGGCTGCAAGGAGGGGTTTCAAAGATCTCCTCTTTTGGATGGTGTAAGGGGATATGTCAGAAAAGATTTGAATAGAAGCACCTTGGAACTGTATCTGATCTTGTTGGCGGGATATTTTCATCACTTCTTCCTTGACAGAATAAAAGTGAGGCTTTACTATAATGTCCCGTGGAGAGCCATCTTTCCTGAGGGGTCCCAAGGATCTATGCGCTCTATCCAATTCCAGTTTATTAGCTGGAATCGAAGGGAGTAAATTTTTAATAAAATCTTTCACAGTTGTATGAACATCAGTGATGGATTCAGGCAATCCTCTAATGCAAAAGTTTTCCCTTCTTGAACGATTCTCAAGGTCGTCTATTCTTGCTTGAGCGGTATCAAGCTGATCCTGTAAAAACTGCAAGTGCTCAGAATTTTGGTTTGTCTTAGTTATAGTAAAATCCAATTTATGCTCAATATGCTCTATTCTGCTTCCCAGGTTCTGAAAGTCTGCTTTAATTTCTCCTGTGATCCTGTCAGCATTTAAAGCCAACCTTTTGTCCAGCATATCAGAAATCCTGTCAAAAAGTTCAGTCATATTAAAAGACATATCAGGAGCCTGTTCAGGATGTGTATTGAGAGAGCCTATGTGAGGTAAATTTACTTCATGAGGTGGAGGTCCCTCAGATCCCACATAGTTTTCCTTTAGGTATAATTTAAGCTCAGAAGGTTGTAAGGTAGCTGAGGAGTCTAAGCTCAAAGACTGTGAGTTATATGGGAGAGTTGCAGGCTGAATAACTTGCCTGCTAGTTGAGGAGACATCATTAGCAGTCTGTATCTTGTTCTGAGGTGCGGCCGCCATTGTGGAATTCACCCGTTTTTTAGAGCGCTTGTATTTCTGTTCCTGCACTTTTTTATATACCTAACTGGCATAGGTAGGTGCCCGGCACTATTCGCTGCCTTTCCCTGTAGTTTTTAACCGCAATGTGGCTTCTTTTCCCGCCGCTATTAGTGCTGTTTAGCTAGCGCTGAGCGGAGCTCCGGACCTAAACCTCCATCACAGGAGCTCCCGCACATGCGCCTCCTTGAGTATAATATCTTATGCAGATCCCTGCAATAAAGGTGTACACAACATATGCATCCGACATTCAATTAGGTAATAGAACGATATTAACCCTGCTGCAGCTATCCTCCCTCGTGAGCAAAGAAATGGCGCCCAGCAATGTCCTAACTACCCAGTCAGGCCTGACTATAACTGTGTGTATAATTTGGTGAGGAATCTTCGCTAGCAACTGTCAGTGGTGCACATAGAGAAGCAAATTGTAATCCAATAAGGGGGGGGTTTGTGAATAACCGCTGACTTGGCAACTGGAGAGACTGGCAAACTCAGTTCAGGACAACAGTCTCTCCAAAGTATAACTATGTTCAATAGAAGGCCTAGGTAAAGTTATTGTTTTAAGGTTCCGAGCAGGCACTCTCTCACCCAAACCGGACCGACTCCTGTCCGGTTCCTCCGCTACTGTGAGTGGCGTCACAGTAGTCCACGATGCACCGAGTCTTTGGTCCTTCAGAAGGAGATGGCACCTCAGGTGGATCGGACACTCTCTGGAACAGGAACGCGAGACCCAGGCTTCAGGCCTAGCGCGCGCAGCAGGTGAGTGCAGGAGATCCTCTTGCAAGGAGGGCGGCGTTCCAAGAGAAAGCGCGAGCCCCGCCCTTCCCTTTTTAAAGTCTACCCCAGCAGTCCTTGCGCGGGGAATGGCACCCTGGGTGCCGCAAAGCATCCCGGGAAATGTAGTCATGCGGGTAAAACGATACCCCGCTACACACTCCCCCCACTTGAAATCTTTGGTCCCTCAAAGACAGTATCAACAGTAGGAAAACACAAACTCATTAAGGGCAGCTAAAGAAGTTGGCAGAGGAAACTCCCACCAGAATGGAGAAGGGAGTTTGTCCTGCCCACTGGTTACATCCAAGGGGTTGACCTGTCTAACTGTGCCAGAGAGAGAGCTGGGGTTGCCTTCCACCAAATGCACAGCAGAAGGATCAAGTGTTGGCAAAGTCCTACTAGCGGTGGTTACTGTATCCTCAGAACTTTCCCCCATCTGGGTGTAGGTTAACTTCCGAGGAGGACGAATAACTCTTTTTGCCCTTTGTTCTCTTGGGCTGACTGTTACATCCCTCACTGCGTCTTCCTCTAAAGTGGGTACACTGGGCTCCAATGCTTCTGGTACATCCAAGTCAGGTGTAGGCAGATGTGAGGAGTAATCTTGATGATCAGCAGAAGGTGACCATGTGGCATCTTCCCACTCTTCAACCAGAGGACTAGACGGAACAAACTCAGTGGCTTCCAGGTTCAATGTACTGTCCACAGTGCCTTCAGAAGGTGGAAGATCTATAGATATAGGTTCTGGGGTCTGAGAAGGCCACAACCATCCAAGCTCTTCTTCCAAACTCTGATCCGAGGCATCCGCTCCTCTAGACTGAGAGACCTGAGACAGAGTGTTTGGCCTAGGTGTCTCCAAACTTTAGGATGGTTCAGGGGAATCTTCTACAGAAGGTATCCAGATCGCTTCTGAAAGTGGGAGTAAATGGTTTCTGTGCCATGTCTTCAGTGGCCCGACCTTCCCTTCTGGTTTTAGCTGATACACCGGCAAATCTGGTAACTTCTTACAGATCACATAAGGTTCAGGTCTCCATCTGTCTGCTAACTTGTGCTTCCCTGGAACTCCTAGGTTGCGCAGCAGCACTCGGTCCCCTGGCTGGAGGTCCTGGATTTGAACCTTGAGATCAAAGTTCCTCTTGTTCCGGACTCCTCTTTGTTCTGAGGCCACTTGAGCCTGTTTAAAAGCCAACTTCAAACTCCTCCTCAGTCTGTCAACGTAGCCCTTGTGTGAGGTGGCTGAAGTGCGATCCGTGGATATGCCGAATGCCAGATCCACAGGCAGTCTTGCTTCCCTGCCAAACATAAGGCGATATGGAGAGTACCCTGTGGCATCGCTAGTGGTACTATTGTAGGCGTGCACGATGGCCGCTATATGCTTGTTCCAGTGCTGCTTCTGCTCACTACTCAGAGTCCCCAACATATTTAATAGAGTCCTGTTGAACTTCTCCGGCTGAGCGTCACCCTGAGGGTGATAAGGGGTGGTGCAGGTTTTCTTGATACCCAAAGAGTCTAACAGTTTCTTGATCAATCGACTCTCAAAGTCTCTCCCTTGGTCAGAGTGCAAGCGTTGTGGCAGTCCGTAGTGCACAAAGTATTTCTCTACAAAGATTTTAGCTACAGTGGAGGCCTTCTGGTCTTTGGCTGGAAAAGCTTGGGCATAACGGGTGAAATGGTCGGTTATCACCACAACATTTCCTTGTCCACTTAAGTCAGGTTCAAGGCAGAGAAAGTCAATGCACACCAAGTCCAAGGGTCCTTGACTCTGCAGATGGCCCATTGAGGCAGCTTGACGTGGCAATGTCTTCCTTTGGATACAGCGTGCACAGGAGTGGCAGTTAGGGATGAGCTTCGTGTTCGAGTCGAACATACGTTCGACTCGAACATCGGCTGTTCGATCGTTCGACGAAGATCGAACGATTTGGGCCGTTCGCGCCAAATTCGAGTGACGCGAACGGCCCACAATGCACTACGCCATCGCAGTGTCATCCAGGCGCTGTGATTGGCCAAGCATGCACTGTGACCCCGCATGCTTGGCCAATCACAGCGCCGGCAGCGAGGAGAGCAATGATTGGCCACAGGCAGGATGCCTGTGGCCAATTATTGCTGAGGGTGTTTAGTACACGCCCCACACTATAAAAGGCCGCCAGCACGGCGGCCTAGTGTAGTGTGTTCTGGAGCAGGGAAAGACAAGCATAGGCAGGGACAGTGACATTTATTTATTTCTTGCTTAACCTGGATTCCTTTAGTTTAGGGAAAGAGAAGGATAGGTAGGGAGAGTGTCAGTGTGTTTTACTGTGCGAGTCCTTGTTTCTAGGGACAAAGAAGGAAAGTGAGGGGAATTCTCCTTGTGCTATAGTGTGCTTTAAAAAAACATTTTTTCTAGGGACAGAAAACTCTAGGTAGGGAGAGTGTCAGTTTCTTTCACTGTGCCAGTCCTTGTTTCTAGGGACAAAGAATGAAAGTGAGGGGAATTCTCCTTGTGCTATAGTGTGCTTTAAAAAAACATTTTTTCTAGGGACAGAAAACTCTAGGTAGGGAGAGTGTCAGTTTCTTTCACTGTGCCAGTCCTTGTTTCTAGGGACAAAGAAGGAAAGTGAGGGGAATTCTCCTTGTGCTATAGTGTGCTTTAAAAAAACATTTTTTCTAGGGACAGAAAACTCTAGGTAGGGAGAGTGTCAGTTTCTTTCACTGTGCCAGTCCTTGTTTCTAGGGACAAAGAAGGAAAGTGAGGGGAATTCTCCTTGTGCTATAGTGTGCTTTAAAAAAACATTTTTTCTAGGGACAGAAAACTCTAGGTAGGGAGAGTGTCAGTTTCTTTCACTGTGCGAGTCCTTGTTTCTAGGGACAAAGAAGGAAAGTGAGGGGAATTCTCCTTGTGCTATAGTGTGCTTTTAAAAAACATTTTTTCTAGGGACAGAAAACTCTAGGTAGGGAGAGTGTCAGTTTCTTTCACTGTGCCAGTCCTTGTTTCTAGGGACAAAGAAGCAAAGTGAGGGGAATTCTCCTTGTGCTATAGTGTGCTTTAAAAAAAACTTTTTTTCTAGGGACAGAAAAATCTAGGTAGGGAGAGTGTCAGTTTCTTTCACTGTGCCAGTCCTTGTTTCTAGGGACAAAGAAGGAAAGTGAGGGGAATTCTCCTTGTGCTATAGTGTGCTTTAAAAAAACATTTTTTCTAGGGACAGAAAACTCTAGGTAGGGAGAGTGTCAGTTTCTTTCACTGTGCCAGTCCTTGTTTCTAGGGACAAAGAAGGAAAGTGAGGGGAATTCTCCTTGTGCTATAGTGTGCTTTAAAAAAACATTTTTTCTAGGGACAGAAAACTCTAGGTAGGGAGAGTGTCAGTTTCTTTCACTGTGCCAGTCCTTGTTTCTAGGGACAAAGAAGGAAAGTGAGGGGAATTCTCCTTGTGCTATAGTGTGCTTTAAAAAAACATTTTTTCTAGGGACAGAAAACTCTAGGTAGGGAGAGTGTCAGTTTCTTTCACTGTGCCAGTCCTTGTTTCTAGGGACAAAGAAGGAAAGTGAGGGGAATTCTCCTTGTGCTATAGTGTGCTTTAAAAAAACATTTTTTCTAGGGACAGAAAACTCTAGGTAGGGAGAGTGTCAGTTTCTTTCACTGTGCCAGTCCTTGTTTCTAGGGACAAAGAAGGAAAGTGAGGGGAATTCTCCTTGTGCTATAGTGTGCTTTAAAAAAACATTTTTTCTAGGGACAGAAAACTCTAGGTAGGGAGAGTGTCAGTTTCTTTCACTGTGCCAGTCCTTGTTTCTAGGGACAAAGAAGGAAAGTGAGGGGAATTCTCCTTGTGCTATAGTGTGCTTTAAAAAAACATTTTTTCTAGGGACTGTGAGGGGGTTAACTCAGTAGCGGGTGTGTGTGACCCCCTGGTTGGGCTCCCCACACAAAAACAGGGCCAGCAGACGGAGGTTGTGGTTTTCAAAATCAAAAGGTGCGGTTTATTTCTCTATGTACAGTGACAAAAACACAGCAAAGCCAAAAAGAAACATAAACAAAATAAATCCTGGTCAGTTTGACCTCTGACTAAACATGCAGGTTTCCTAAACTAACAACTGGGATCAGCCTGGTGCTGTCCTAGTCCCTAAGTCCCTGGTTTAGTAAAAGTCCAAACAAATAGCCACACAGGCTTTGCCTCACCGCACAGGGGTTCACTCTCCCTAGACAGTCCACACAGGTCTGGGTCCAGGCATGAGCTAACACCTAATGAATCTGGGAGTTCTTATAGAGGCCTAAATGAGCTGACAAGCTTCAGCTGGCCTCATCAACTCCCTGTCTGTACGACGCCCCACACTCTCCCTAGAGGTATGAGTCATCCATGAGCCTACTAGCCTCAGCTGGGCTTATACAACTCTCCACCCTAGTTGTATAAGTCAGCATAAAGCCTGAATCTGGGAGAAATATATCTACCCCCCTGGATGCAACCAGGTGACTTTACCTTCCTGCTGTCACATACCCCCCCCTCTTGTTTTAACCTTGGGGTTGGAACACCAGCAATCAGGCATTCATGTACTCGAGACAAAGCATCCACATTCCCCATTTGAACGCCAGGGCGATGCTTTACTGTGAAGTTGAATTCCTGTAGGGCCAGGAACCACCTATTCACTCTTCTATTTGTCTCCTTGTTTTGAGCCATCCACTTTAACGGAGCGTGATCCGTAACCATGTCAAAGTGCCTACCTAGCAGATAGTACCGAAGGGAATCTAGAGCCCACTTCACCGCTAAACACTCCTTTTCAACCGTGGCGTAATTTACCTCATGGGACTTCAACTTCCTGCTGAGGTAAATGACTGGGTGCTCTTCCCCGTTTCAGACCTGGGACAATACTGCTCCTAACCCCACATCTGACGCATCACTTTGTACGACAAAGTCTTTAGAGAAGTCGGGTGAGTACAACACTGGCTGGCTACATAAGGCTTGTTTCAAGAATTGGAATGCTGCCTCAGCCTCGGGGGTCCATTTAATCATGACCGACCCTTTCCCTTTCGTCAGGTTGGTTAGGGGCACAGCCTTAGAAGCAAAGTGGGGAATGAAGCGCCGATAATAACCCGCGATTCCCAGAAAGGCCCGTACCTGCTTCTTGCTGTTGGGACGTGGCCAACTCTGGATGGCCTCGACTTTGTTGAGTTGGGGTTTTATCACTCCCCTGCCAATGGTGTACCCAAGATATTTGGCCTCCTCCTGCCCAATGGTACACTTCTTGGGGTTAGCCGTAAACCCCGCTTCCCGGATAGAGTCTAGGACTGCTTGCACTTTTGGCAGATGTGAGGCCCAATCTGTGCTATGGACAATTACGTCATCCAGGTAAGCCGCAGCATACTTCCGATGGGGCCTCAGTATCTGGTCCATTTTCCGCTGGAATGTGGCCGGCGCATTCTGTAACCCGAACGGCATTCTCTTATATTGGAACGCCCCGTCTGGGGTTACAAATGCGTTTTTCTCTTTGGCCGACTTGGCCAGGGGAATTTGCCAATACCCTTTTGTGAGGTCAAGAGTCGTCATGTATCGGGCTGTTCCCAGCCGGTCGATCAACTCATCTATACGTGGCATGGGGTAGGTGTCAAATTTTGTAACTTTGTTCAACTGACGAAAATCGTTACAAAATCGCCAGCTCCCATCCGGTTTAGGCACCAACACAATGGGACTAGACCAATCACTTTGGGACTCCTCTATCACCCCTAAGTTCAGCATTTTCTGTACTTCCTCCCGTATTGCCTCCCGTCGGGCCTCTGGGATCCGATAGGGTTTTAACTTCACCCTTTCACCGGGCGGGGTAATAATATCATGCTCTACCCCAGATGTTTGTCCCGGCAGCTCAGAGAACACCTCCTTGTTGCGAAGCACAAACTCCTTAACCTCCTGTTGTTGGGGTTGTGACAAGGTGGCTGCTATTCCAACCTCCGGAATCACGCAACCAGTTTGAGCTGGTGACCAAGTTTCTGCGACTAGGGACTCTCTATCCCTCCAGGCTTTCAACAGATTAACGTGATATATCTGTTCGGGCTTTCGCCTTCCTGGTTGTCTGACCTTGTAATTCACTTCGCTCACTTTTTCCATTATCTCGTAGGGGCCTTGCCATTTGGCAAGGAATTTACTTTCAACCGTAGGGACAAGTACCAATATCCTATCCCCCGGGGAAAAGGTACGGGTCTTTGCTCCACGGTTGTACACTCTCTGCTGTGCCAACTGCGCTTGGGCCAAATGTTCCTTCACGATGGGCATTACCTGTGCAATTCGATCTTGCATCAGGGCGACATGCTCAATCACACTCCTGTGGGGAGAACTCTCACTTTCCCAAGTTTCCTTGGCAATATCCAACAGCCCTCTTGGGTGTCTCCCATACAGTAACCCAAAGGGGGAGAATCCCGTAGAGGATTGGGGCACCTCCCTAATAGCAAACATCAAATAAGGAAGTAGACAGTCCCAATCCTTTCCATCTCTATCCACCACTTTCTTCAACATTTGTTTTAGGGTTTTGTTGAATCTTTCAACCAGCCCATCGGTTTGGGGGTGATACACAGATGTACGCAATTGCGTCACTTTGAACAATTTACACAGCTCTTTCATAACCCGGGACATAAAGGGTGTACCTTGGTCCGTAAGCAGTTCTTTACAAATACCCACCCGGCTAAAAACAAGAGATAGCTCTTTGGCTATGGTTTTGGCCGAGGTATTTCTGAGAGGGATCGCTTCTGGATAACGGGTGGCATAGTCCATTATAACCAATATGTACTGGTGCCCCCTAGCGGACTTGATTATAGGACCTACCAAATCCATTGCGATTCTCTCAAACGGGACCTCAATGATGGGTAGAGGGACCAGCGGGCTACGGAAATGTGGCATCGGGGCCGACCTCTGACACACAGGGCAGGAGGAACAATAATTTTCTACGTCCTTCATCACCCCAGGCCAATAGAATCTCTGTAATACCCTCTCTCGGGTTTTCTCTGTCCCCAGATGACCTCCAAGAATGTGCCCATGGGCCAACTCCAACACCAACTTCCTGTAAGGTTTGGGCACCACAAGCTGCTCAACGGTTTCTTCTGCCCTTTTTGCCACCCGATACAGTAGGTCCTTCTCTACGCTGAAGTATGGGTAAGTGCAGGTATTATCTGGGTTCACTAACTCGCCATCTATTTCCACTACGTTTTCCCGTGCCTTTATTAGGGCGGGGTCTTTTAACTGTTCTGTGGCAAAATTTTCCCTGTGAACCTCCAGATCAGAAAACTCCACAGACGGTAGGTTTTCGTCTGAGGAGGTGGGCTCCTCTCCAGTTTCTTGAGTCTCCCCTGCCAATACTGACAAGGGAAATTCTGGAGAGTCCTCACCACTCTCAGAGGAGTTCTGGCTATCACATTCCTGGTACATAGGGGCACCAGTGGGGGGCTCAGGATCATCCCACAGTTCCCAGAACTTCGGAAAATCTCTTCCCACAATGGCATCATGCGGTAATTGAGATACTAACCCCACTGGATGAGAGAGGGTACCTTTGGGGGTCTCGAAACACACTGTAGTCACTGGATACTCTCGGGTGTCCCCATGCACACAAATAACAGCTACCTTGCTATTCCCAGAGACCTCTGTTTTAACTAATTCAGCCTTTATCAGGGTCACAAGGCTACCTGAATCCAGTAATACCACAACATTTCTACCATTAATACACATTTTGCATAAATGTTTCTCAGTTCCCCGAATGGCAGTGCATGCGACTGTCACACACAGCGACTGACGTCTGTCCGTCAGAAAGTCACATTGCATGGGTTCCTCCACAACCGGGCAATTTGCTGCAATATGTCCCGCTTGCCGGCAGCGGTAGCAAACAATCCTTTTGGCTGCCTCTTGAGCCCCTGACTTCCCAGGCTGTTCTCGCCAAACTTTGGGTAGAGCTCCCACCCTCTCACTCTCTCCACCCTCACCCCTTGGAATCCTCTTATCCGCCCCTGGGGATGGTCTGGTCTTAGGGTGGAAAGTCCGAGAGTCTCTGGAAGAGGCCGTCAGGTTCTCTGTAGCCAAGTATTTCTCTACACGATCCACAAGACCACCGGCCGTCTCTGGGTCTCCATGGCTTACCCACTTTTGGATGGCAGTAGGAAGAGCTCTCAAAAACCGATCCATTACAACACGTTCCACAATCTCTGGTGCGGACAAAGTCTCTGGCTGTAGCCACTTCCTGCTCAGGTGAATGAGATCATACATTTGAGACCTGGGGGGTTTTCCAAGCTGGAAAGTCCAGTTATGCACACGCTGAGCCCGGACAGCCAGGGTGACACCCAGCCTTGCCAATATTTCAGCTTTTAGCATCACATAGTCTTTTGCTTGGTCAGGCTCTAGGTCATAGTAAGCCTTCTGCGATTCACCAGTTAACAGAGGAGCCACCAGTCCAGCCCACTGCTCCTCAGGCCACTTTTCTCTTTCAGCAGTCCTTTCAAATGTGGTCAAAAATACCTCTGGATCATCCTCTCCAGTCATTTTTGTCAATAAACGACTCACCCCAAAGGACGCGGTATTAGTGGGACGGCTTTCCTCACTGGTCTGCGGACGTTGCTGCATTACTGCTTCCATTTGTTGTAGTCTCTGCTCTTGCTTCTGTAACAGGTCTATGAAGCGGGCCTCAGATTGCTGCTGGGCTTGTTGATGAGCTTGCTGCTGGGCTGCAAGGCTCCTTTGCAAACCTGCATTTGTCTGCTGTTGATTGGCATTTGCTAGAGCCAGCTGTTTCAGTATCTCCTCCATGCTGGCTTAAAAAAACTGCCACTGGTTCTCCACCAACTGTGAGGGGGTTAACTCAGTAGCGGGTGTGTGTGACCCCCTGGTTGGGCTCCCCACACAAAAACAGGGCCAGCAGACGGAGGTTGTGGTTTTCAAAATCAAAAGGTGCGGTTTATTTCTCTATGTACAGTGACAAAAACACAGCAAAGCCAAAAAGAAACATAAACAAAATAAATCCTGGTCAGTTTGACCTCTGACTAAACATGCAGGTTTCCTAAACTAACAACTGGGATCAGCCTGGTGCTGTCCTAGTCCCTAAGTCCCTGGTTTAGTAAAAGTCCAAACAAATAGCCACACAGGCTTTGCCTCACCGCACAGGGGTTCACTCTCCCTAGACAGTCCACACAGGTCTGGGTCCAGGCATGAGCTAACACCTAATGAATCTGGGAGTTCTTATAGAGGCCTAAATGAGCTGACAAGCTTCAGCTGGCCTCATCAACTCCCTGTCTGTACGACGCCCCACACTCTCCCTAGAGGTATGAGTCATCCATGAGCCTACTAGCCTCAGCTGGGCTTATACAACTCTCCACCCTAGTTGTATAAGTCAGCATAAAGCCTGAATCTGGGAGAAATATATCTACCCCCCTGGATGCAACCAGGTGACTTTACCTTCCTGCTGTCACAGGACAGAAAACTCTAGGTAGGGAGAGTGTCAGTTTCTTTCAATGTGCCAGTCCTTGTTTCTAGGGACAAAGAAGGAAAGTGAGGGGAATTCTCCTTGTGCTATAGTGTGCTTTAAAAAAACATTTTTTCTAGGGACAGAAAACTCTAGGTAGGGAGAGTGTCAGTTTCTTTCACTGTGCCAGTCCTTGTTTCTAGGGACAAAGAAGGAAAGTGAGGGGAATTCTCCTTGTGCTATAGTGTGCTTTAAAAAAACATTTTTTCTAGGGACAGAAAACTCTAGGTAGGGAGAGTGTCAGTTTCTTTCACTGTGCCAGTCCTTGTTTCTAGGGACAAAGAAGGAAAGTGAGGGGAATTCTCCTTGTGCTATAGTGTGCTTTAAAAAAACATTTTTTCTAGGGACAGAAAACTCTAGGTAGGGAGAGTGTCAGTTTCTTTCACTGTGCCAGTCCTTGTTTCTAGGGACAAAGAAGGAAAGTGAGGGGAATTCTCCTTGTGCTATAGTGTGCTTTAAAAAAACATTTTTTCTAGGGACAGAAAACTCTAGGTAGGGAGAGTGTCAGTTTCTTTCACTGTGCCAGTCCTTGTTTCTAGGGACAAAGAAGGAAAGTGAGGGGAATTCTCCTTGTGCTATAGTGTGCTTTAAAAAAACATTTTTTCTAGGGACAGAAAACTCTAGGTAGGGAGAGTGTCAGTTTCTTTCACTGTGCCAGTCCTTGTTTCTAGGGACAAAGAAGGAAAGTGAGGGGAATTCTCCTTGTGCTATAGTGTGCTTTAAAAAAACATTTTTTCTAGGGACAGAAAACTCTAGGTAGGGAGAGTGTCAGTTTCTTTCACTGTGCCAGTCCTTGTTTCTAGGGACAAAGAAGGAAAGTGAGGGGAATTCTCCTTGTGCTATAGTGTGCTTTAAAAAAACATTTTTTCTAGGGACAGAAAAATCTAGGTAGGGAGAGTGTCAGTTTCTTTCACTGTGCCAGTCCTTGTTTCTAGGAACAAAGAAGGAAAGTGAGGGGAATTCTCCTTGTGCTATAGTGTGCTTTAAAAAAACATTTTTTCTAGGGACAGAAAACTCTAGGTAGGGAGAGTGTCAGTTTCTTTCACTGTGCCAGTCCTTGTTTCTAGGGACAAAGAAGGAAAGTGAGGGGAATTCTCCTTGTGCTATAGTGTGCTTTAAAAAAACATTTTTTCTAGGGACAGAAAACTTTAGGTAGGGAGAGTGTCAGTTTCTTTCACTGTGCCAGTCCTTGTTTCTAGGGACAAAGAAGGAAAGTGAGGGGAATTCTCCTTGTGCTATAGTGTGCTTTAAAAAAACATTTTTTCTAGGGACAGAAAACTCTAGGTAGGGAGAGTGTCAGTTTCTTTCACTGTGCGAGTCCTTGTTTCTAGGGACAAAGAAGGAAAGTGAGGGGAATTCTCCTTGTGCTATAGTGTGCTTTAAAAAAACATTTTTTCTAGGGACAGAAAACTCTAGGTAGGGAGAGTGTCAGTTTCTTTCACTGTGCCAGTCCTTGTTTCTAGGGACAAAGAAGGAAAGTGAGGGGAATTCTCCTTGTGCTATAGTGTGCTTTAAAAAAACATTTTTTCTAGGGACAGAAAACTCTAGGTAGGGAGAGTGTCAGTTTCTTTCACTGTGCCAGTCCTTGTTTCTAGGGACAAAGAAGGAAAGTGAGGGGAATTCTCCTTGTGCTATAGTGTGCTTTAAAAAAACATTTTTTCTAGGGACAGAAAACTCTAGGTAGGGAGAGTGTCAGTTTCTTTCACTGTGCCAGTCCTTGTTTCTAGGGACAAAGAAGGAAAGTGAGGGGAATTCTCCTTGTGCTATAGTGTGCTTTAAAAAAACATTTTTTCTAGGGACAGAAAACTCTAGGTAGGGAGAGTGTCAGTTTCTTTCACTGTGCCAGTCCTTGTTTCTAGGGACAAAGAAGGAAAGTGAGGGGAATTCTCCTTGTGCTATAGTGTGCTTTAAAAAAACATTTTTTCTAGGGACAGAAAACTCTAGGTAGGGAGAGTGTCAGTTTCTTTCACTGTGCCAGTCCTTGTTTCTAGGGACAAAGAAGGAAAGTGAGGGGAATTCTCCTTGTGCTATAGTGTGCTTTAAAAAAACATTTTTTCTAGGGACAGAAAACTCTAGGTAGGGAGAGTGTCAGTTTCTTTCACTGTGCCAGTCCTTGTTTCTAGGGACAAAGAAGGAAAGTGAGGGGAATTCTCCTTGTGCTATAGTGTGCTTTAAAAAAACATTTTTTCTAGGGACAGAAAACTCTAGGTAGGGAGAGTGTCAGTTTCTTTCACTGTGCCAGTCCTTGTTTCTAGGGACAAAGAAGGAAAGTGAGGGGAATTCTCCTTGTGCTATAGTGTGCTTTAAAAAAACATTTTTTCTAGGGACAGAAAACTCTAGGTAGGGAGAGTGTCAGTTTCTTTCATTGTGCCAGTCCTTGTTTCTAGGGACAAAGAAGGAAAGTGAGGGGAATTCTCCTTGTGCTATAGTGTGCTTTAAAAAAACATTTTTTCTAGGGACAGAAAACTCTAGGTAGGGAGAGTGTCAGTTTCTTTCACTGTGCCAGTCCTTGTTTCTAGGGACAAAGAAGGAAAGTGAGGGGAATTCTCCTTGTGCTATAGTGTGCTTTAAAAAAACATTTTTTCTAGGGACAGAAAACTCTAGGTAGGGAGAGTGTCAGTTTCTTTCACTGTGCCAGTCCTTGTTTCTAGGGACAAAGAAGGAAAGTGAGGGGAATTCTCCTTGTGCTATAGTGTGCTTTAAAAAAACATTTTTTCTAGGGACAGAAAACTCTAGGTAGGGAGAGTGTCAGTTTCTTTCACTGTGCCAGTCCTTGTTTCTAGGGACAAAGAAGGAAAGTGAGGGGAATTCTCCTTGTGCTATAGTGTGCTTTAAAAAAACATTTTTTCTAGGGACAGAAAACTCTAGGTAGGGAGAGTGTCAGTTTCTTTCACTGTGCCAGTCCTTGTTTCTAGGGACAAAGAAGGAAAGTGAGGGGAATTCTCCTTGTGCTATAGTGTGCTTTAAAAAAAAAAAATTCTAGGGACAGAAAACTCTAGGTAGGGAGAGTGTCAGTTTCTTTCACTGTGCCAGTCCTTGTTTCTAGGGACAAAGAAGGAAAGTGAGGGGAATTCTCCTTGTGCTATAGTGTGCTTTAAAAAAACATTTTTTCTAGGGACAGAAAACTCTAGGTAGGGAGAGTGTCAGTTTCTTTCACTGTGCCAGTCCTTGTTTCTAGGGACAAAGAAGGAAAGTGAGGGGAATTCTCCTTGTGCTATAGTGTGCTTTAAAAAAACATTTTTTCTAGGGACAGAAAACTTTAGGTAGGGAGAGTGTCAGTTTCTTTCACTGTGCCAGTCCTTGTTTCTAGGGACAAAGAAGGAAAGTGAGGGGAATTCTCCTTGTGCTATAGTGTGCTTTAAAAAAACATTTTTTCTAGGGACAGAAAACTCTAGGTAGGGAGAGTGTCAGTTTCTTTCACTGTGCCAGTCCTTGTTTCTAGGGACAAAGAAGGAAAGTGAGGGGAATTCTCCTTGTGCTATAGTGTGCTTTAAAAAAACATTTTTTCTAGGGACAGAAAACTCTAGGTAGGGAGAGTGTCAGTTTCTTTCACTGTGCCAGTCCTTGTTTCTAGGGACAAAGAAGGAAAGTGAGGGGAATTCTCCTTGTGCTATAGTGTGCTTTAAAAAAACATTTTTTCTAGGGACAGAAAACTCTAGGTAGGGAGAGTGTCAGTTTCTTTCACTGTGCCAGTCCTTGTTTCTAGGGACAAAGAAGGAAAGTGAGGGGAATTCTCCTTGTGCTATAGTGTGCTTTAAAAAAACATTTTTTCTAGGGACAGAAAACTCTAGGTAGGGAGAGTGTCAGTTTCTTTCACTGTGCCAGTCCTTGTTTCTAGGGACAAAGAAGGAAAGTGAGGGGAATTCTCCTTGTGCTATAGTGTGCTTTAAAAAAACATTTTTTCTAGGGACAGAAAACTCTAGGTAGGGAGAGTGTCAGTTTCTTTCACTGTGCCAGTCCTTGTTTCTAGGGACAAAGAAGGAAAGTGAGGGGAATTCTCCTTGTGCTATAGTGTGCTTTAAAAAAACATTTTTTCTAGGGACAGAAAACTCTAGGTAGGGAGAGTGTCAGTTTCTTTCACTGTGCCAGTCCTTGTTTCTAGGGACAAAGAAGGAAAGTGAGGGGAATTCTCCTTGTGCTATAGTGTGCTTTAAAAAAACATTTTTTCTAGGGACAGAAAACTCTAGGTAGGGAGAGTGTCAGTTTCTTTCACTGTGCCAGTCCTTGTTTCTAGGGACAAAGAAGGAAAGTGAGGGGAATTCTCCTTGTGCTATAGTGTGCTTTAAAAAAACATTTTTTCTAGGGACAGAAAACTCTAGGTAGGGAGAGTGTCAGTTTCTTTCACTGTGCCAGTCCTTGTTTCTAGGGACAAAGAAGGAAAGTGAGGGGAATTCTCCTTGTGCTATAGTGTGCTTTAAAAAAACATTTTTTCTAGGGACAGAAAACTCTAGGTAGGGAGAGTGTCAGTTTCTTTCACTGTGCCAGTCCTTGTTTCTAGGGACAAAGAAGGAAAGTGAGGGGAATTCTCCTTGTGCTATAGTGTGCTTTAAAAAAACATTTTTTCTAGGGACAGAAAACTCTAGGTAGGGAGAGTGTCAGTTTCTTTCACTGTGCCAGTCCTTGTTTCTAGGGACAAAGAAGGAAAGTGAGGGGAATTCTCCTTGTGCTATAGTGTGCTTTAAAAAAACATTTTTTCTAGGGACAGAAAACTCTAGGTAGGGAGAGTGTCAGTTTCTTTCACTGTGCCAGTCCTTGTTTCTAGGGACAAAGAAGGAAAGTGAGGGGAATTCTCCTTGTGCTATAGTGTGCTTTAAAAAAACATTTTTTCTAGGGACAGAAAACTCTAGGTAGGGAGAGTGTCAGTTTCTTTCACTGTGCCAGTCCTTGTTTCTAGGGACAAAGAAGGAAAGTGAGGGGAATTCTCCTTGTGCTATAGTGTGCTTTAAAAAAACATTTTTTCTAGGGACAGAAAACTCTAGGTAGGGAGAGTGTCAGTTTCTTTCACTGTGCCAGTCCTTGTTTCTAGGGACAAAGAAGGAAAGTGAGGGGAATTCTCCTTGTGCTATAGTGTGCTTTAAAAAAAAAAAATTCTAGGGACAGAAAACTCTAGGTAGGGAGAGTGTCAGTTTCTTTCACTGTGCCAGTCCTTGTTTCTAGGGACAAAGAAGGAAAGTGAGGGGAATTCTCCTTGTGCTATAGTGTGCTTTAAAAAAAAAATTTTCTAGGGACAGAAAACTCTAGGTAGGGAGAGTGTCAGTTTCTTTCACTGTGCCAGTCCTTGTTTCTAGGGACAAAGAAGGAAAGTGAGGGGAATTCTCCTTGTGCTATAGTGTGCTTTAAAAAAAAAAATTTCTAGGGACAGAAAACTCTAGGTAGGGAGAGTGTCAGTTTCTTTCACTGTGCCAGTCCTTGTTTCTAGGGACAAAGAAGGAAAGTGAGGGGAATTCTCCTTGTGCTATAGTGTGCTTTAAAAAAACATTTTTTCTAGGGACAGAAAACTCTAGGTAGGGAGAGTGTCAGTTTCTTTCACTGTGCCAGTCCTTGTTTCTAGGGACAAAGAAGGAAAGTGAGGGGAATTCTCCTTGTGCTATAGTGTGCTTTAAAAAAACATTTTTTCTAGGGACAGAAAACTCTAGGTAGGGAGAGTGTCAGTTTCTTTCACTGTGCCAGTCCTTGTTTCTAGGGACAAAGAAGGAAAGTGAGGGGAATTCTCCTTGTGCTATAGTGTGCTTTAAAAAACATTTTTTCTAGGGACAGAAAACTCTAGGTAGGGAGAGTGTCAGTTTCTTTCACTGTGCCAGTCCTTGTTTCTAGGGACAAAGAAGGAAAGTGAGGGGAATTCTCCTTGTGCTATAGTGTGCTTTAAAAAAACATTTTTTCTAGGGACAGAAAACTCTAGGTAGGGAGAGTGTCAGTTTCTTTCACTGTGCCAGTCCTTGTTTCTAGGGACAAAGAAGGAAAGTGAGGGGAATTCTCCTTGTGCTATAGTGTGCTTTTAAAAAACATTTTTTCTAGGGACAGAAAACTCTAGGTAGGGAGAGTGTCAGTTTCTTTCACTGTGCCAGTCCTTGTTTCTAGGGACAAAGAAGGAAAGTGAGGTGAATTCTCCTTGTGCTATAGTGTGCTTTAAAAAAACATTTTTTCTAGGGACAGAAAACTCTAGGTAGGGAGAGTGTCAGTTTCTTTCACTGTGCCAGTCCTTGTTTCTAGGGACAAAGCAGGAAAGTGAGGGGAATTCTCCTTGTGCTATAGTGTGCTTTAAAAAAACATTTTTTCTAGGGACAGAAAACTCTAGGTAGGGAGAGTGTCAGTTTCTTTCACTGTGCCAGTCCTTGTTTCTAGGGACAAAGAAGGAAAGTGAGGGGAATTCTCCTTGTGCTATAGTGTGCTTTAAAAAAACATTTTTTCTAGGGACAGAAAACTCTAGGTAGGGAGAGTGTCAGTTTCTTTCACTGTGCCAGTCCTTGTTTCTAGGGACAAAGAAGGAAAGTGAGGGGAATTCTCCTTGTGCTATAGTGTGCTTTAAAAAAACATTTTTTCTAGGGACAGAAAACTCTAGGTAGGGAGAGTGTCAGTTTCTTTCACTGTGCCAGTCCTTGTTTCTAGGGACAAAGAAGGAAAGTGAGGGGAATTCTCCTTGTGCTATAGTGTGCTTTAAAAAAAAAAATTTCTAGGGACAGAAAACTCTAGGTAGGGAGAGTGTCAGTTTCTTTCACTGTGCCAGTCCTTGTTTCTAGGGACAAAGAAGGAAAGTGAGGGGAATTCTCCTTGTGCTATAGTGTGCTTTAAAAAAACATTTTTTCTAGGGACAGAAAACTCTAGGTAGGGAGAGTGTCAGTTTCTTTCACTGTGCCAGTCCTTGTTTCTAGGGACAAAGAAGGAAAGTGAGGGACAGAGAAGGACACCTGAAGGTAGCCCTTATTGCTTTTTTCCCATCTCCCTGCAGGCCATCTATTAGAATGTCTGGAAGGCAAACAAGGAGAGGCAGACAGTCAGGAGGCAATAAAAGAGGGCAAGCAGGCTCTGTGTCTGGGGGCAACAGTGCTGGTCGTGGACGCGGTGCATTGTCATCAGCACATGGCCATGGGACACGCTTGTCCTTCTTTTCGGCAGCTGGACATGTTGAGCCACATCATGCCGAAGACTTGGTAGAGTGGATGACCAAGCCCTCCTCCTCCTCCTCATCCTCTCTCACCCAGGCTCAGGGTACTGGCAAAGCAGCTGCCAAAGCGTCCTCTTCCCTGGTATCAATGTCAGACTCATCATCAGTCACTCCTTCCCTAGACCCACCATGTCCTCCTCCTGAGGAGTCCCCCGAACTGTTTGAGCACAGTGTTGGGTACATGCTCCAGGAGGATGCCCAGCGTTTCGAAGGGTCTGATGATGAAACCCAGCTACAGGAAGGCAGTAGCGTGAGAGCAGACAGAGGGGATGCTCAAGAAGGACACCAATCTGGCAGTCATGTTCCAGCAGCTGCAGCATACTGCCAGATTGGCTCCAGTGATGAGGAGGGAGGGGATGATGAGGTCACTGACTCCACGTGGGTGCCTAATAGGAGAGAGGAGGAGGAGGAGGATGAGGCACATCTCCAACGAGGCAGGATGCCCTTTGGTGGCCAGCGTAAGGGCAGTACACCGACGGAATCACACCGCAGAGCTCCGCCTGTGCAGGGCGCAGCCTCTGCCCGTCATTCAAAAAGTTCCTTGGTGTGGGCCTTTTTTGAGGCTAGTGCATCAGATCGCACAGCTGCTGTTTGCAACATATGTCTCAAGCGTATATCGCGTGGCCAAAACATCAGCCGCTTGGGTACCACATGCCTGACCAGACATATGTTGACCTGCCATGCAGCTCGTTGGCAAGCCTACCTCAAAGACCCACACCAAAGAACAAAGCGGACCTCTCCTTGCACCGCATCAGCTGGGATCTCCAACCCCACTATAACTTCAGTCCTCTCTGAAACATGCACTGAGAGGAATGAAGGTGTAGAATTAGGTGTGTCACAGCCAAGTACTTGCGGCCACTCTGCTAGCAGTACACCGACGTCCGATTCTAGCAGGCAAATTTCCCTGCCCCAGCTGCTGGACCGTCGAAAGAAGTTCACTCCCAGCCATCCACATGCCCAGCGGTTGAATGCTAGCTTGGCTAAATTGCTAGCGCTTCAACTGCTGCCTTTTCAGTTGGTAGACTCGGCCCCCTTCCGTGAGTTTGTGCAATGTGCGGTTCCTCAGTGGCAGGTTCCCAAACGCCACTTTTTCTCACGGAAGGCTATTCCGGCTCTCTACCGGCATGTGGAAGGCAATGTCTTGGCCTCGCTGGACAGGGCGGTCAGCGGTAAGGTGCATATTACCGCTGACTCATGGTCCAGCAGGCATGGACAGGGACGTTACCTTTCTTTCACGGCCCATTGGGTCACTCTTTTGGCAGCTGGGAAGGATGCAGGACAAGGTGCAGTAGTGTTGGAGGTTGTTCCACCGCCACGCCTCCAAAATGCTACTACTGGTTGTGACACACCTCTCTCCTCCACCCCCTCCTCTTCTTCTTCCTCCATGGCCTCTTCCTGTGGTTTGTCCTATGAACCAGCGGTGCTCCGTAGCCGTTCACGGGGCTACGCAAGTACGCAGGCAAAAATATGCCATGCCGTGCTTGCGCTGGTGTGTTTGGGGGACAGAAGCCACACTGGGGCAGAGGTCCTGTCTGCTCTGCAGGGCCAGGCCGAGAGGTGGTTGACGCCACGCCAGCTTAAGCCAGGAATGGTGGTTTGCGACAATGGCACCAACCTCCTCTCCGCCCTCCGACAGGGACAACTGACCCATGTGCCCTGTGTGGCTCACGTCCTTAACCTGGTGGTGCAGCGGTTCTTGGGCAGGTACCCGGGCTTACAGGATGTCCTGAGGCAGGCCAGGAAAGTCTGTGTGCATTTCCGCAGATCTTATAATGCCAGTGCTCGCCTGGCTGAGCTGCAAAAGGAGTTGAACCTGCCCAAGAACCGCCTTATATGTGACATGCCCACCAGGTGGAACTCAACGTTGGCCATGCTGCAGCGGCTGCACACGCAGCAGAGGGCCATCAATGAGTACCTGTGCGACTACGGCACCAGGACAGGGTCAGGGGAGCTTGGTTTTTTTTCTCCACGCCAGTGGGGCATGATCAGGGATGCATGCACTGTCCTGGCACCATTTGAGGAGGCCACGAGGATGGTGAGCAGTGACAGTGCATGCATCAGTGACACTGTACCTCTTGTCCACCTGTTGGAGCACACGCTGCGTGGAATAATGGACAGGGCACTTGAGGCAGAACAGAGGCAGGAAGAGGAGGACTTCCTTGCCTCTCAAGGCCCCCTTTACCCAGACAGTGTTCCTTCTGTCCCACCCATCGCACAGGAAGAGGAAGAGGAGGAGGAGGAGGAGGAGGATTGTGTCAGCATGGAGGTGGAGGCTGGCACTCAGCATCATCAGCAGCAGTCTTTTAGGGATGATTTACAGTCCCAAGAAACCAGTGGACTTGTACGTGGCTGGGAGGAGGTGGCTGCGGATCATGTCGTCCTTAGTGACCCAGAGGACTCCGGAGCGAATGCCTCAGCAAACCTACGCTGCATGGCCTCCCTGATCCTGCAAAGTCTGCGGAAGGATCCTCGTATTCTTCGGATCAAGGAGAGGGACCATTACTGGCTGGCCACTCTCCTTGATCCACGGTACAAGGGTAAGGTTGCGGACCTTATGTTACCTTCGCAGAGGGAGCAGAGGATGAGACAACTCCGGGAGGCCTTGCAGAAAGGTCTGTGCAACGCGTTCCCAGAGACTGGGAGGTTACAAACTCCTGGTCCTGGACAACGAGTTGCTGAGGCTTCGGCCAGTCAAAGAAGGAGCGGTGGGGAAGGTGGCCGTCTGACCGATGCGTTCAGACAATTCTTTAGTCCGCAGCCCCAAAGTATGATCGGTTCCAGCAACCATCGCCAGCGTCTGATAAACATGGTGCAGGAATATCTAGGGGCAAGGTCAGACTTGGACACCTTCCCCACCGAAAATCCTCTGGCTTACTGGGTCTTGAGGATGGATCACTGGCCAGAGCTTGCACAGTATGCAATTGAGCTACTGGCCTGTCCTGCATCCAGCGTTCTTTCGGAACGCACATTCAGTGCTGCTGGAGGATTTGTCACGGATCACAGGGTGCGCCTGTCCACCGACTCGGTTGATCGACTGACTTTCATCAAGATGAACCAGTCTTGGATCACCACCAGCTACCACACACCTGATGCTGATATAACAGACTAATTGATTTTAACATGTCACATCCCTTCAAGACTGATGCTGATGCTGAGTGCCTGTGCTGTTATGTTGACTGGCTATCCTCCTCCTCCGAGTCCTCAATGATACGATTGATGATGATAGCTTGGAAGATTATTTTTGTTTATGGGTGCCGCCACCAGTGGCTAAGGCCCAATTTTTCAGCCCCTGTTTTACAGGGGCGTGTAATTACAATTTTTTTAGCAATAATTTGCCATAGGGCTCATTGCTGTGCTCCAAGTACAGTATCTGTGAGGGGTTGAAGTGTTGTGGCACCAGTGCCTAAGGCCCAATTTTTCAGCCCCTGTTTAACAGGGGCGTGTCATTACAATTTTTGAAGCAATACTTTGCAACAGGGCTCATTGCTGTGCTCCAAGTACAGTATCTGTGAGGGGTTGTAGTGTTGTGCCACCAGTGGCTAAGGCCCAATTTTTCAGCCCCTGTTTAACAGGGGCGTGTCATTACAATTTTTGAAGCAATACTTTGCAACAGGGCTCATTGCTGTGCTCCAAGTACAGTATCTGTGAGGGGTTGTAGTGTTGTGCCACCAGTGCCTAAGGCCCAATTTTTCAGCCCCTGTTCAACAGGGGCATGCAATTACAATTCTTGATCTAATAATTCACAGCAGGGCCCATTGCTGCACCCACCAAGAGTAACTGTGAGGGCTTACAGTGTTGTGGCAACGCCACCACCACCACCACCACCACGAAAGGCCCAATTTTTCAGCCCCTGTTCAAAAGGGGCATGTAATTACAATTCTTGATCTAATAATTCACAGCAGGGCCCATTCCTGCACCCACCAAGAGTAACTCTGAGGGCTTACAGTGTTGTGGCAACACCACCACCACCACCACCACCACGAAAGGCCCAATTTTTCAGCCCCTGTTCAACAGGGGCATGCAATTACAATTCTTGATCTAATAATTCACAGCAGGGCCCATTGCTGCACCCACCAAGAGTAACTGTCAGGGCTTACAGTGTTGTGGCACCAGCACCACCATCAAAGGCCCAATTTTTACTACCACTGTTCAACAATTATATGTAATTAAAATTCCTGATATAATAGTTGACAGCAGGGCGTTCCAGCACCAACCAAGAGTAACTGTGAGTGCTTACAGTGTTGTGCCAACACCAACAACTAAGGGGCCTATTTCTGCAGAGTATATACGGCAGGTCCCTACTTTCAAACATCCAACTTACAAACGACTCCTACTTGCAAACGCAAGAAGACAACAGGAAGTGAGAGGAAATCTACCACTAGGAAGGAAAATTCTCTCCTGTAAGAATAAATATGGGAGAAAGGTGTCTCCTCTGTACTGATGCTTTATCAGCAATCCTTGTTTCAAGAAAAACACCACATTTCAAAAACAGTTGTCATTGGGACGGAAAGTGAGGTGAAATGTTCTGAACAGGGGCACAGACAGCAAAACAAATGTTACAGGGGTGATAACCCTTACCTATGTTTTCCAAAAAGTTTAAAAATAGATTTTTGGGCTGGAGCTACACTTCAACAATGTACCTGTTCAAAATTACAAACAGATTCTACATAAGAACAAACCTACAGTCCCTGTCTTGTATGCACCGCCTGTATACGGCTGTTCAGAGTATATAGGGCCTTTTTTATTTTATGTGCGGGGTTCCCCTTAATATCCATACAAGACCCAAAGGGGCTGGTAATGGGCTGGGGTAGGGGGGGGGTCATGGGGTAGCTATGCCATTTTTCTTAAAGATTTTCATCCATATTACCGGGACCAGACATTACATTAAAGCCGCAAGCAGTTTTAAATGGCTTTTTTTTCCTTTAGAAGTGTCATTTTGTGCAGGGACAGTTCTAAACACGGGAAACACGTGGCACTTCACAGGCATACTTTAGACACCCCCCAGGTACGATATTTAAAGGAATATTTGACTTTTTTTTTTCACTTTATGCATCATTAAAATGACTGCTCCCGAAAAACGACCGTTTTTAAAACTTCTTTTTGCATTGATACATGTCCCCTGGTGCAGAACCCGGGTTCCCAAACCCTTTTTAGGACAATAACATGCATAATAGTTGTTATAATTAGCACTTTAGAATTCGAACGTTCGCATCCATTGTATTTAATAGGGTTCTAATGTTCGTACGAACTTTCGGTCCGTTCGCGGGTTCTGGTGCGAACCGAACCCGGGGGTGTTCGGCTCATCACTAGTGGCAGTATTCTTCCACTTCAGCCCGCATACAAGGCCAATAGAACCTATCCCTTACAAGTTGGAATGTTCGTTCAGCCCCCAAGTGGCCATGATCATCATGTAAGGCAGCTAAGACGGTTCTTCTGTACTTTTCCGGCAGAAATAGCTGCCACTTATCTTCCAGATCATCAGAGGGGCCCCTTCAGTAGACCACCTCTTGATGAACCTGCAACTTGTCCCATTCCTTGTGGAACAACCGGGCCACCTTTGAAGGGTTCTTCAGAAGTCTTTCTGGATCCTGGTCTTCCAAGGTCTCCAGTGCTAATCTTCCCAAAGGGTCTTCCAGCTGGTCTTTCCTCAAGTCCTTCTTGGACAGTTTGGGTAGGTCATCCTCTCCCACTTGGGTCACATTGCAGTAACACTTAGGTACCCCCACGGCAGAAACACCGATCTCTTCAGCCCTTGACCCACCACTAGCTTGAAGCTGTACTCCTTGACAAAGGGCCCGTACCCCATCTGGGGTGACCTGGGTCCAATCTTCTGGACGGTGCGTGGGTGTATGGCCTCTTCTGGACAGTGCGTCCGCATCACGGTTTCCTGCTCCCGGCCTATACTTCAGGCTGAAGTTGAACCCGGCCAGAGCGGCCAACCAACGGTGACCAGTGGCGTCCAGCTTGGCCGTGGTGAAGAGGTAGGTGAGTGGATTATTGTCAGTCCTTGCTGTGAAGTCAGCTCCATACAGGTAATCTCTGAGTTTATCCACGACTGCCCACTTTAGGGCCAGGAACTCCAACTTGTGGGTGGGGTAGTTCTTTTCAGTGGGTGCCAAACTTCTGCTAACATAGGCAACTGGGCGCAACTGCCCCTCATATTCTTGATATAACACCCCTCCTAGGCCATCATGGCTGGCATCTACATGCAGTTCATAAGGCTTCTTTGGATCAGCATAGGCCAGGACTGGTGCAGTGGTAAGACTCTTCTTTAACATCTGGAAGGCTTCTTCGCACTTCCCTGTCCACTGGTCTTTCACAGACTCTCCAGACTTCCTGGGACCAGTATCATCCTCTTCCCCTTCCGTCTTCAGTAGCTCATTTAGGGGTCTGGCAATTTTTGCAAATCCTTCCACGAATCTACGGTAATAGGAACAGAAACCTAAGAAGGACCTGAGTTCAGTCACTGTAGTTGGTCGAGGCCAGGAGGTGACTGCCTCCAGTTTATCAGGGTCTGTAGACACTCCTTCAGCAGATACTATGTGCCCCAGATAATGGACCAAGGATTGATAGAACTGGCATTTTTCTCTGGAAAGTTTCAGTCCCTCCTCACTGAGTCGTTTCAGGACCTTCTCCAATCTTTCTTCATGCTCTTCCAGAGTCTTCCCAAAGACAATAATGTCGTCCAGATACACCAGGACTTCAATCAGTTTCATGTCCCCAACAGTCTTCTTCATTAACCTCTGGAAGGTAGCAGGGGCTCCTGACAGACCTTGGGGCATCCTATTAAACTCATAGAACCCCACCGGGGTGATGAAAGCCGTCTTCTCCTTATCCTCAGGGTGCATGGGGATTTGATAATACCCACTCTTCAGGTCCATGACACTGAACCACTTGGCCCCAGACAGACTCTGCAAAGCATCTTCTATGATGGGGGTAGTATACTGGTCAGGAATGGTCCTCCGGTTAAGAGTCCTATAGTCTATGCAGAGTCTCAGCATCCCGTTTTTCTTCCTTACCATCACAATGGGGGAGGCATAGGGACTCCTGGACTCTTTAATGACCCCTGTCCTCTTTAGCTCTGCCAACTGCTCCCGCAAATCTTCCAGATCAGCCAGTGGAACTCTTCTAACCCTCTCCCGGAAGGACTTGTCTTCTTGAAGACGGATTTTATGGGTGGCACCCCTCGCACACCCCACATCAAACTCATCTTCAGAGAATATTCTCCTCCACTGAGTCAGCTGAGCCTTGGCTCTCTCCTTCCATTTCTGTAGCAAGGCTGTATCTTCCAGGCAAAGCTCTTCCAGGGTGGCTTCTTCATCTTTTGACTTCAATTCAGACAGGGTCACTGGGGTGGCAGGGTTTACCTTGCCCAATAGCACCCGGGCTGGGATCTTCACAGGAGAATTTGTGACAGTCCTGACACTTACTGGAATCTGCCCCCTTGCTTTCTTCAGTGCCCTCAACGGGACCACTTCAGGGAGTACTTCCAATCCTTGGTGAGTATTGGAGGAGTCTGGTTCCACGACCACAAAGGGACCTGTCTGCTCCCAGGAGAGTTTTACTGTAACCTGAAGGCAGGTCACCTCACCAGGCTGTAGTATCTTCTCTCTTCTAGACAGTCTCCAGACTCTTCCCACCCCCTCTTCCGGGGCCTTCTGCTCCAGGATCATCTTCTGGTAGACCTGTTGCAGAATGGGGTGAATCTTCTGTCTGGGAGAACTCCGTTCTTGCACCAATGAGGTCAGCAGTCACCGGACCAAGTCAGTGTTGGTCCCTATCAGCATGGACATCGTGTTGGCTCCTGGTGGGCGAGGGCAAACCACCGCCAAAGTGTCAAAAGCTTCGGCCTTCCCGGTCACCGAGGGGTCAAAGGCCAGCCTGATCGAAACATAGCCATCGTAGGGGAAACTGCGAGTGCCAATCCCTCCTATCTTCAGGTCTTCCAGCTTCTGCAAAGGTACGTGACTTAAATGCTTCTGATAAAAGTCTCGGTATAAGAGAGTCACTTGGGCTCTTGTGTTTAAGAGTGCCTTTGCGTAGACTCCCTCCACTTGAACGGAGACTGGAGGTGAGGGTCCAACTAATTTATCCGGGAACTTCCTTGGAGGCATTTTCTCCTTTGGACTTTTTGACTTTTCCAACGTTTTTTTCTTCTTTTTCCATTTCTCCCTGGATCTCAACCCTTTTTGAACCTGGTATGCATTGATCTTTTTCTGGTTGTCAAATTGCAACTCCCGACAGACAGTATGGGAGTTTTTAGGAGGGGCATTGTTGCCCTTCTTTTTTTTCTCTGCTTGTCTCTGGACCTTCTTGGAGCTTTCTGTTGGTAGCGGGCACCCGGCTGACTCCTTCACCGGGGGCCCTCTGAAGTTTTCCGCCGGCTGGTATTGAGTGCCTTGGTTCTTCCTTGGGCTGGTACACACTCTCTCAGGGTGACCAACTCCTCCACAATTGAAGCAAATGATCTCCTTTCTGATCTTTGGGGATGCTGGAATAGGGACATTCTGGTCCGGTTCCTTCCGGATCTCTTCTTTCTCCTTGACTCCAGAGTTCTTGGCCAATAAAGAGGTCAATAAGTCCAGTACTTGGGCCATTTGAGACTTCAAAGTTTCTACTTCTGGGTCACGTTCTGTGACTACTGTCGTTCTGACTCCTACCGAAACAGGTGGGGTGGTTTTCTCAAACCCCTCTTGATCCTTCATCAAAGCCTCTTCGTCCCTTATGATCCGCAGAAGGTCTGTGTAGTTCAGGGCCATGACTCCGTCAGAGGTCTTCAGGTGGAGCCAAACTGGATCCGACCGTAAGGCTCCCCTAAGGATCTGTTTCATCCTGGCAGCATCTATGACCTGTGGCTGCATTCCTTTTCTCAGTACAATCTGGCACAGCATTCTATTCAGTCTCCGGACATACTCTGACAACTTTTCCTTTGGCTGTTGGAAGGTATGTTCAAATTTATACATCAAGTCTGACACTTTCTCCAGCTGGCCAAACTCTTCCTGCAGCATAGATAAGTAATCCATTGCTGTACACACAGTATTGCTGCACCTATGATTTTTCACCGCCTCAGCAGCAGGACCTTTCAAGCTCTCACTGATGCGCTGCTTCTTCTGCGCTTCTGGGACTTCCCAACCTTCTTCTGCCTACATTGCCTGCTCGATCCAAGTATCGAAATCTTCCTCCCCGGGTGGTACAGGTTGCGTTCCTACCGCCCGGAGTGGATCCACGCCCTCCTCTGCGCACCATTCTATTACTGCCTGCGAGTCCATGCTGGTATTTCAGGCCGCCTTGATCGCAGCGTGCAAAATACATGGGTCCCGGACCGAGCCCCCACGTATAGCGATACCCTCAGCTTAAGAGGGCTGCTGGTTTGTTTGGGCCCCTGTAATGCACTGCTACCAACCCCTGGCAATCGGCTCTGACTTCTCTCGTGACACAGTTAGAAAAGAGGAAAAGTAGTGGTATAACTGTACTATCTCTATACAGATATATTACACAGTACAACCCCCTTTGTATACCAGCACAATAATGGACACTCACAATCAAGTTTCTTAACTGTAACAGTTTACTTTAAGTAACAATATAAAAGAGTAATTTGAGTATAATATCTTATGCAGATCCCTGCAATAAAGGTGTACACAACATATGCATCTGACATTCAATTAGGTAATAGAAAAATATTAACCCCGCTGCAGCTATCCTCCCTCGTGAGCAAAGAAATGGTGCCCAGCAATGTCCTAACTACCCAGTCAGGCCTGACTATAACTGTGGATATAGTTTGGTGAGAAATCTTCGCTAGCAACTGTCGGTGGTGCACATAGAGAAGCAAATTGTAATCCAATAAGGGGGGGGTTTGTGAATAACCGCTGACTTGGCAACTGGAGAGACTGGCAAACTCAGTTCAGGACAACAGTCTCTCCAAAGTATAACTATGTTCAATAGAAGGCCTAGGTAAAGTTATTGTTTTAAGGTTCCGAGCAGGCGCTCTCTCTCACTCCTGTCCGGTTCCTCCGCTACTGTGAGTGGCGTCACAGTAGTCCACGATGCACCGAGTCTTTGGTCTTTCAGAAGAAGATGGCACCTCAGGTGGATCGGACGCTCTCTGGAACAGGAACGCGAGACCCAGGCTTCAGGCCTAGCGCGCGCAGCAGGTGAGTGCAGGAGATCCTCTTGCAAGGAGGGCGGCGTTCCAAGAGAAAGCGCAAGCCCCGCCCTTCCCTTTTTAAAGTCCACCCCAGCAGTCCTTGCGCGGGAAAATGGCACCCTGGGTGCCGCAAAGCATCCCGGGAAATGTAGTCCCGCTACACACACATAACACATATCTCTACGTGTACACGAGACATATAAATGATATCTACACTATGTTCATATCTTTTTTGATCACTTTCTTCACTTATACACTACATATTTTTTTCACATTAGTTTTACCTATCTGTTTGCGGGGAGAAACAAGCGAACTTGGGCCGATTTGGGAGACGCGTGACTTGTGTGTGGGCAGACACGGATATCTTTCTCCGGTCTTTTCACCTATTCACACACACATGCATTAGTCCGCAAACCATTCCTCAATCAGTTCATATATTTTTACCATCTTTTTGTGACATGTTCCTGCTGTACACCTCATCAATACTTTAGAGCAGCACTACCAGTTTTATTGTTACCCTTCATTGTTTTAATGGCGTTTTCACTCATTGTTATTTTTAATATTTACCCATAATATATATAGAGGGTCACGATTTAAGAATTTAAAATGATAAAATACAGAATAAAAATTAAAAAATTCGAAATAAAAAAGAAAAAAATAATTAATAACAGATAGTGTTGAGCGAACCCGAACTGTAAAGTTCGGGTCCGTACTGAACTTTAGCTTTTTCCCGAAACCCGAACCCGAACCCGGACTTTGCGTGAAAGTCCGTGTTCGAGTTCGGGTTCGGCAATCTAATGGCGCAGTTAGAAATGCTTCAGAGGCCAGCCAATCACCTTTTGATTAGCTGGTGTGCCCTTAGAAGCCATCATAGCCATGCCTACTAATGGCATGGCTGTGATTGGTCAGTGCAACATGTGACCCAGCTTCTATATAAGCTAGAGGCACACAGCACACACGTCACTCTGCTTCAGAATAGATAGGGAGAGGATCTTGTCTGCTGCTGTTGCTTATTGGGAGAGATTGAAAATACATGAGTTAGTCCTGATTCTGGAATCTGAGGGAAAAGATAGAGAGACAGTGTAGTGTAGGGCCAGGTTCCTGTTGGTGCTTTCAGGGAAAGAGATTTATTATATAGGAATAGGAGTCCAGATTCAGAGATATAACTCAGCGATCTGCATAGGTTTACCTGTTTGTGTTGCAGTGCACAGTGTTTTTACACTGCCATGAGCCCAGTGTCAGAGAAAATCTAACTTTTATCTGCAAGCTCAGTGCACCAGCACTGCATATATTACATTGAGAGATACACCGTTTCCATACTGTGGGTGTATTCTGCTCTTGGAAAAAGACCCATTTAGGGCAAAAAAAAGGCACTTTATTGTGCTCTTTTCCAAAAGACCCATTTAGGGCAAAAAAATAAATAAAAATTTGCACTTTAATGTACTCTTGCAAAAAGACCCATTTAGGGCCACAAAAAATATTTTGCAGTGTGTCATACATATGTGGAGGCGTGTGAAATAAACCATTTCTATATATTTGTCTTCTACTGTGCTATGCTAAAAAAACAAAATTTTTTTTGAATAGCATTTTCTGCAGTTCTGCAGCTGTGCGATTCAGCGGTTACGTACTGTGGGTGTGTTGTGGTCTTCCAAAAAACGCCATTTAGGGCCACAAAAAATATTTTGCAGTGTGTTATACATATGTGGAGGTGTGTGAAATAAACAATTTCTATATATTTGTCTTCTACTGTGCTATACTAAAAAAACAATTTTTTTTTGGAATAGCATTTTCTGCAGTTCTGTAGCTCTGCGATTCAGCGGTTACGTACTGTGGGTGTGTTGTGGTCTTCCAAAAAACGCCATTTAGGGCCACAAAAAATATTTTGCAGTATGTTATACATATGTGGAGGTGTGTGAAATAAACAATTTCTATATATTTGTCTTCTACTGTGCTATACTAAAAAAACTAATTTTTTTTTGAAAAGCATTTTCTGCAGTTCTGTAGCTCTGCGATTCAGCGGTTACTTACTGTGGGTGTGTTGTGGTCTTCCAAAAAACGCCATTTAGGGCCACAAAAAATATTTTGCAGTGTTATATACATATGTGGAGGTGTGTGAAATAAAGGGATTTTTATAACAGCTTACCTGTAAAATCCTTTTCTTGGAGTACATCACGGGACACAGAGCGACTTAGTCATTACTAATGGGTTATATAGATTACCTTCAGGTGCTGGCACTGGCCACTTCCAAACCGGAAGTACCCTCCCCTATATAAGCCCCTCCCATCCGGGAGCACCTCAGTTTTGTAGCAAAGCAATAAGTGTCCCAAAAAGAGGGGTGGGAGCTCTGTGTCCCGTGATGTACTCCAAGAAAAGGATTTTACAGGTAAGCTGTTATAAAAATCCCTTTTTCTTTTTCGTACATCACGGGACACAGAGCGACTTAGTCATTACTAATGGGACGTCCCAAAGCAATGCCAAATGAGGGGAGGGATACATAAGCTGGGCGCCATCAGGCATGAGGCTCTTTTGCGGCCTGCAACACACTGCGCCCAAAGGCGACATCCTCCTGACTTCTGACGTCTACCTGGTAGAATCTAGTAAACGTGTGTACTAAGGACCATGTTGTGGCCTTACAGACTTGAGCCAGGGAGGCTTGGTGATGCACTGCCCATGAAGTTCCAACTGCTCTTGTGGAGTGCGCCCTAACTTTGAACGGAGGCGGTCTCCTTTTCAAGCCATAGGCTTGTATTATGACCTGTCGAATCCACTTGGCTAAAGTAGATTTTTGATGCTGCCTGACCCTTTCTGGGGCCTTCCGGCAGAACAAACAAAGTATCCGTTCTACGAATCTGAGCAGTGGCTTTAAGATAAGCTTTAACTGCTCTTACTACATCCAAAGAATGCAATAACTTTTCCTCTACCGAACTAGGTTTGGGGAAAAAGGAAGGAAGAACCACATCTTGGTTCAAATGGAACCTCGATACCACCTTAGGAAGAAGGCTGGATGAGGACGTAATACTACTCTGTCCTTATGGATAACCAGATATGGCTCCTTGCAGGACAAGGCGGCTAATTCCGATACTCTTTTAGCCGAAGAATGGCTACTAAGAAAATCTATTTCCTGGTGAAAAGAACCAAGGAAATGTGCCGCAATGGTTCAAATGGTTGTTTCTGTAGAACCGACAGAACCAGGTTTAAGTCCCATGGACATATGGGAATACTAACCGGAGGGCTAATACGCATCACTCCTTGTATGAAAGCTTTGACTAATGAATGCAAAGCCAAGGGCCTTTGAAAAAAAATATTGACAAGGCCGTCTGACCCTTGATAGTACTCAAGGCAAGCTTCCTATGTACAGCCCACTGTAGGAAGTCTAGAATCCTACCTATTACGTACTTACGTGGATGCCATTTCCTGGCCTCACACCACGTGATGTACGCCTTCTAGATCCTATAATAGATCTGCCTGGATACCGGCTTCCTGGCATTGATCATGGTAGATACCACAGGATTAGAGAGCCCTCTCTTTTTTAGAATGTGGGCTTCAATAGCCAGGCCGTCAAACCTAGGGCTGGTAAGGAAGGGTAGTATATCGGTCCTTGCGAAAGCAGGTCCGGACGATGTGGGAGGGTCCAAGGACTTCCCACTGACATTTTTACAATCTCCGCGTACCATGCCCTTCGGGGCCACGCTGGGGCCACCAGAATCACTGGTTTCTTTTCTACCCCGATTCTGCGGATCAATCGCGGTGGGAATGCATATATCAGCTTGAACTGATCCCAAGGGAACACTAGGGCATCCGAACCGCATATCTAGGGGATCCTTTGTGCGAGACACAAATCTGTCCACCTTTGCGTTGAATCTGGATGCTAGCAGATCTACATCCGGTGTTCCCCACCGCTGGCATATTGCCTGGAAAACCTCGGGGTGAAGAGACCATTCCCCGGGCATAATTGCTGGCGACTTAAAAAGTCCGCTCTCCAATTTTCCACTCCTGGGATGAAAACCGCGGATATGGCTGTGACATACCTTTCTGCCCATTCCAGGATGCAATTCGCTTCCCTCTGGGCTGCACGACTCCTGGTGCCACCCTGGTGATTGATATATGCCACTGCTGTGGCATTGTCTGATTGAATTCTGACAGGTGACCCTTGGAGTTTGGATGTCCATGCTACTAGGGCATACCGGGCTGCTCGTATCTCTAAGAGATTGGTGGGCAGGGCCTTCTCTGCTTCTGACCACTTGCCCTGGAGAGACCATTGCTCCAGTACTGCCCCCCAGCCTATGAGGCTGGCATGTGTAGTGACCATCTTCCAAGAAACCGGACTGAAGGGTTTCCCTTTTTCCAGATTCTGGGGCACCAACCACCAATGGAGGCTCTTGCGAACGGAAGGGGACAGGGACATTGGTAAGTCTAAAGCCTGAACTTTTTTGTTCCAGGCTGACAGTATGGCCCTCTGCAAGTTCCTTGAATGGAATTGACCGTAGGGTACTGCTTCGAATGAAGCCACCATTTTTCTTTTTTGTACCCACTAAGTGGGTCAAATCTTTCAAAGACGACACCTTCTCTGGAGGTAAGAAAATCTTTCTCTGATTTGAATCCAGTCTTAGCCCCCAAGTATTCCAGGCTTTTGACTGGTTTTAGGGCTGACTTGTCTCGGTTGATAATGCAACCGTGAGATTCCAGATACTTGATTATCTTGTGAACGACCACTTCTAGTTTTTTTCACTGAGTGGTCTATCAGCAACAAGTCGTCTAGATATGCCATTATCGTTACACCTTGTGTTCCTAGTTTGGCCAATCGTAGGGCCAGAATTTTTGTGAACACTCGTGGTGCCGTGGCCAGACCGAAAGGTAAGGCTCTGAACTGAAAATGGCGCCCTTCTACTGCAAGGCGTAGAAATTTCTGGTGGGCCGGAAAGATGGGAATATGCAAATAAGCATCCCTTATGTCGATCGAGGCTAACCATTCCTGCCCTTGTAGGGCGGTGGCCACCGATCGGATCGACTCCATCCGAAAAAGTCCTGATATGTAGGAACTTGTTTAGCCCTTTTATATTTAATATGGGCCTCATGTCCCCATTTGGTTTGGGGACTGTGACAAGGTTCGAGTAAAACCCGAACCCGTTTTCTTCCAAGGGAACCTTCATGATTACCCTGGGGGCAAAAGTTGCTCTAGTGCCAGAAGGAGGGATCCACTCTTCTGGGGATCGCTTGGCACGTTTGACCTTATAAAATGGGCAGGAGGAATGTCTTTTAACTCCAGCCTGTATCCCAGACTTACTGCGGAAATCACCCATCTCTGATGGTGTCCCGCCAGGTCTCTGTGAACAACTGAAGTCTTCCCCTCACCCGATTGAGTGGGGGCAACCCTTCATGACTTAGGGGGAGGTTTTGTACCTCTCTTGACCCAGGGTCTGTGATTGTCCCTGATTTCTGCCCCCTTGATTTGACCGCGGAGGCCGTCGGAACTGTTTCACAGCCGATGTGCCAGGGACTGGAGAAGTAGGCCTCTTAAAAGAAGGACTTCTACCCTTGTTCTTAACCGGCAAGAGTGTACTTTTACCGGCAGAAGTTTTCTGGATATATTTGTCCAGATCATCTCCAGATAAGCGTTCTCCATGAAATGGGAAGCTAATCAGCAATTTCTTACAGGGAGCTTCAGCAGACCAGTTTTTGAGCCATAGAAGCCTACGCATATGTCTACAGACAGCGCAAAGCGGGATGCCTGTTGGATTGTATCCTTTATGGCGTCCACCGCAACACAAGGCTCTAGGTAGGTCAGCTAGGGCAAGAGCCTGCTGATCTGGTAAGTCCCTTAAGACTTGTTTCAACTGATCTTTCATTGCTTGGCAGACTCCAATCGCTGCTACTGCAGGTTGTGTCACCATGCTTGCTGTAGAGAAAGCAGATTTTAGTAAAGACTCCAATTTTTTATCTATTGGGTCCTTGAACATTGGAACATTATCTACTGGACATGTCAGTGATTTATTTACACAAGAGATGGCTGTGTCCACTGTAGGGACCCTCCATTTTTTTTTTTTTATGAACTTATCCTCCATGGGATAGATCACTGGAAATCTCTTGGGGGGAGTAAATATTTTACAGGATGCTCCCAATCCTGGTAAATAAACCCTTCCAATAAAGGGTGGATTGGGAAGGAACAGACAGTCTGGGGAGCTTTCAGCGACCCCAGCGAGGAGACAGTAGTGGTTGATGGTTCCGCCAGAGGCATTTAAAATGCTGCTCGGACCATGTTAGTCAGAGACTGAACCCATAATCTTTCAGCCTGAGATGCTGAGAAATGCTTTTCGAAAATCAAACAGGGACTAGGAGCCAGGGCCCTTTTTGTGCGGTGGATGAGCGCAGCAACAGGGCAGAGGAAGTGGATTCCCACAGAGAAACTTACCAACTGCCTGGATCTTTTGACTTGAGAAAACCAAAGATCCACATGACAAGAAAAATGGACCACAGCGGCCTCTAGTGGTTTAACACAGGTACCGCGGTCCTTTTTTTTTTCTTGACTACTATTAAAATTTTACATTTTCAGTAGTTACAGGCATACACAGATATTAGCGGGAATACCGTTAGGTAACAGACAGAAAGACAAATTAGGCTTGGGGGTCCCCCAATAGAACCAAGTTCCTGGGGGCCCCCACTTACCTGATCCCCGCCGCAGGACTTTGTTTGGTCCACAGAAGCCCAAACTTCACCTATCACGGCAGGCATTGTAATTAAACCTTCAGGGACCGGGTTCCCAAGGATTCCACTCCCCTGGACCTGTATAGCACCCTGCACAGACAACATCTTGGTCGTGGGTATGACCAGAGCTCTGGATCCCAGGGTCCAGCCCTCCTAAGAGAGGCATTACAGGCAAAACCTTGCTCTTCTGCTGCAAGGCCCGGGTACCGACCGTTTAGCTATGAAGCTTTTTTGGTGGGATCCGGAACAGCTTACTAAGGCCCAAAAGAACCTGTACGCAAGCCCAGTGAAAACACATGTTACTCTTTGGCCAACACCTTAGACACAGGCAAAAAACTGAGGTGCTCCCGGATGGGAGGGGCTTATATAGGGGAGGGTACTTCCGGTTTGGAAGTGGCCAGTGCCAGCACCTGAAGGTAATCTATATAACCCATTAGTAATGACTAAGTCGCTCTGTGTCCCGTGATGTACGAAAAAGAAAAACAATTTCTATATATTTGTCTTCTACTGTGCTATACTAAAAAAACAACATTTTTTTTTGAATAGCATTTTCTGCAGTTCTGTAGCTCTGCGATTCAGTGGTTACGTACTGTGGGTGTGTTGTGGTCTTCCAAAAAACGCCCTTTAGGGCCACAAAAAATATTTTGCAGTGTGTTATACATATGTGGAGGTGTGTGAAATAAACAATTTCTATATATTTGTCTTCTACTGTGCTATACTAAAAAAACAAACATTTTTTTGAATAGCATTTTCTGCAGTTCTGCAGCTGTGCGATTCAGCGGTTACGTACTGTGGGTGTGTTGTGGTCTTCCAAAAAACGCCATTTAGGGCCACAAAAAATATTTTGCAGTGTGTTATACATATGTGGAGGTGTGTGAAATAAACAATTTCTATATATTTTTCTTCTACTGTGCTATACTAAAAAAACTTTTTTTTTTAATAGTATTTTCTACAGTTCTGTGGCTGTGCGATTCAGCGGTTACATACTGTGGGTGTGTTCTGCTCTTCCAAAAACACCCATTTAGGGCAAGATCCTAAATTTGGAAAATATGAGGAGAAGGTCAAAGGGACGTGGTGGCCCTGGTCGTGGTGCTGCTGGTGGAGCTCCTGTTGCAGGGAGAGGACGTGGTGGATCTGTGCCAACTACACGCACAAGTGAAACACCTTCCTCAAGTGCGACTAGGCGGCCGAGCCTGCGTCTGTATTTTGTCGCGCCTAATGAGGCTTTACGAATGTTTAGGCCAGGACAAGTACAGGCAATAGTAGATTGGGTTGCTGACAGTGCCTCGGGTTCCTTCACATTGTCTCCCACCCACTCTTCTGATGAAAGATCAGAGTTGGCACCTGAAACTCATGTCCATCAGTCTTTCACCTCACCCCCTTGCAAATCAGCCAAGCAGTCTGAGCCCCAAATCATGCAGCAGTCTCTTCTGCTTTTCGATGACTCTGTTAGCAGGGTTTCCCAGGGCCATCCACCTAGCCCTGCCCCAGAAGTAGAAGAGATTGAGTGCACCGATGCCCAACCACTTATGTTTCATGATGAGTACATGGGAGGACCATCGCAGCACGTCTCGGATGATGACGAAACACAGGTGCCAACTGCTGCTGCTTTCGCAATTGTGCAGACAGACAAGAAGGGCAGGGGTGAAGACTGGGTGGAAGATGATGTGGAGGACGATGAGGTCCTCGACCCACATGGAATCAACGTTATGCAGGTGACCAGTGTAGTTTGGAGGAAGAGGCGGTGGTCGCACAGAGCCACCAGCACAGCAGAAGAGGGAGCAGGGTGCAAAAGCGAGCGTCCGTCCCCTAGACAGTACGTCTGCTACTGCCCAACGCAGCAAGGGACCGAGCACACCAAAGCCAGGTCCAAGGAGTTCCCTAGCGTGGCAGTTCTTCACACAATGTGCTGATGACAAGACACGCTGTGCAATCAGAGCCTGAAGCGAGGCATAAACGTTCTCAACCTGAGCACAACCTGCATGACCAGGCATCTAAGTGCAAAGCACGAGCTGCAGTGGAGTAGACACCTCAAAAACCAAGAAAGGTCTCTGGCTCCTCCTGCTTCCTCTTCTGCTGCAGTCTCGGCCTCTTCATCCACCTCTGTAGTGACAGTGGCACCTGCCACCCCGCAAAGAGAGGATCTGCCAGCAACACCACCACCTGGGTCACCAACCATCTCCATAATGTCCCATGGAAGCGTTCAGCGCTCTATCTCCCAAACATTGGAGCAGAAGAGGAAGTACCCCCCTAGCCAGCCGCGATCCCTGGCCCTGAATGCCAGCATTTCAAAACTCCTGGCCTTTGAAATGCTGTCATTCCGTCTGGTGGAGACGCAGAGTTTTAAAAGCCTGATGGCATTGGCTGTCCCACAGTACGTCGTGCCCAGCCGCCACTACTTTTCCAGGCGAGCCATTCCTTCCCTGCTCAACCAAGTGGGGGACAAAATCAGGTGTGCACTGCGCAACGCCACCTGTGGCAAGGTCCACCTAACTACGGATGTGTGGACCAGTAAGCACGGTCAGGGATGTTATATCTCCCTAACAGCACACTGGGTAAATGCAGTGGCGGCTGGGCCTGAGGCAGATAGCAGTTTGGCGCATGTCCTTCCACCACCAAGGATTGCAGGGCGCTTCAGTTTGCCTCCTGTTGCTAACTCTTCCTACTCCGCTTCCTCATCCTCTACCGCCTCCTCATCCGGTCAGCGTAACACCTTCACCACCAACTTCAGCACAGCCAGGGGTAAACGACAGCAGGCAGTTTTAAAACTTTCCTGTTTGGGGGTAAAACCCCACACCGCGCAGGAGTTGTGGAGGGACATGGAACAACAGACCAATGAGTGGTTGCTGTCAGTGAGCCTCAAGCCCGGCCTGGTGGTGTGCGATAATGGGCGAAATCTCATAGCGGCTCTGGGCCTAGCCGGTTTGACGCACATCCCTTGCCTGGCGCATGTGCTGAACTTGGTGGTCCAGAGGTTCCTTAAAAATTACCCCAATATGCCAGAGCTGCTGCAGAAAGTGCGGGCTGTCTGTGCGCACTTTCGGCGTTCTCACCCTGCTGCTGCACGCCTGTCAGCGCTGCAGCGTAACTTCGGCCTTCCCGCTCACTGCCTCATATGTGACGTGCCCACAAGGTGGAACTCCACCTTGCACATGCTGGCCAGACTGTGCGAGCAGCAGCAGGCGATAGTGGAGTTTCAGCTGCAGCAATCACGTGTGAGTCGCTCTGCGGAACAGCACCACTTCACCACCAATAACTGGGCCTCCATGCGAGGCCTGTGTGCCTTGTTGCGCTGTTTCGAGTACTCCACTAACATGGCCAGTGCCAATGACGCCGTTCTCAGCGTTACTATCCCAGTTCTATGCCTCCTTGAAAAAAAGCTTCAGGCGATGATGGAAGAGGATGTGGCACAGGAGGATGAGGAGGAGGAGGAGGAAGCGGGATCATTTCAAAGGCTTTCAGGGCAGTCTTTCACAAGTGGCTCCGAGGGTGGGTTCCTTCACCAACAAACGCCAGGTACACAATTGTCCAGCAGAAAGGGCACAGTTCTGGAGGATGACGAGGTGGAGGAGGAGATGGAGGAGGAGGAGGAAGAGGAGGAGCCATGTTCACAGCAGGGTGGCACCACTGGTGCGTGGCTGGGGGGATACAGAGGGCACAGACGATACACCTCCCACAGAGGACAGCTTTTCTTTGCCTCTGGGCAGCCTGGCACACATGAGCGATTACATGCTGCAGTGTTTCCGCAATGACCGCCGAGTTGCCCACATTTTAACTGGTGCTGATTACTGGGTGGCCACCCTGCTGGATCCCCGTTACAAGGACAACGTACCGTCCTTAATTCCCTCACTGAAGCGGGATCGTAAGATGCGGGACTACAAGCGCATGCTGGTAGACGCGCTGCTGGTGGCATTCCCACCTGACAGCGGGCGTACGGTGGAAGCACAAGGCGAAGGCAGAGGAGGAAGAAGAGGTCGCCAACACAACCAGGGCACCGGCAGCACCTCAGAAGGCAGGGTTAGCATGGCCGAAATGTGGAAAAGCTTTGTCAGCACGCCACAACAACCAGCACCATCAGCTGAGATGGAACGTCTTAGCAGGAGGCAGCATTTCACCAACATGGTTGAGCAGTATGTGTCCACAGGCCTACACGTACTGGATGACGGGTCTGCCCCCTTTAACTTCTGGGTCTCCAAATTGGGCACATGGCCTGAGCTTGCCCTTTATGCCTTGGAGGTGCTGGCCTGCCCTACAGCCAGTGTATTATCTGAACGTGTATATAGCACGGCAGGGGGCGTTATCACAGACAAGCGCAGCCGCCTGTCCAGAGCCAATGTGGACAAGCTCACGTTCATTAAAATGAACCAGGCATGGATCCCACAGGACTTGTCCGTACCTTCTGCAGAATAGACATGTATACCGGTGTTGTGACAAAAACTGTCCGGCCATCGGATTGTGTCCGGCCCGTACTGCGAAGGCGCAGTGCTTGCGCAGTACAGAGGACAAGGAGATTCACAAAATCTCCGAAGATGAACGGCGCCTGCGCCGTGAGTGCAGGTTCAAGCCCCACCATCCAAGTGGACATATGGTAGCACATAGTAACAGGGCCCCTCACGGGCTCGGTTCGATCGCCACGCTTCGGGCACGGCCTCACTTTGCTCGGCTTGAACCACGGATGGTGTGGCCTTCACCTGAACTCACCATGCAGGCGCCGTTCGTCTTGGGAGATTTTCGAAATCCCCTTGTCCTACATACTGAGCAAGCGCAGTACAGGGTGGATACTATTCGACGGGGGACAGAATTCGACACATCACCGGCCTTACCCAGCCATTGTTGTATTTTTGAACCAGTGTTGGCTACCTCGTCCTCCTCCACCGCCGCTTCCACCTACACAGCCACATCCACCACCACCTCAACCTCCTACTCCATATGGACCTCGTCCTCCTAGGTCAAGATTATAATTTTTATTTTATTTTTTTGTAGCGCACAGATCCTTTCCCCCTTACCTGCCTTTATGTTGTTGGCTCCTCACAGGAGGGAGAAAGGCACACCGCACTACCAGCCCGTACCCTCCTATATAAAGAGGTTGAGCGGTGTACTTGACGGGACGTGTCCACAGCCGGAGTCAAAACTCCTCCAGAGGATGATTCTCACCTCTGCTGTAGGTAGAGGCAAGTCCTTTAATTCCCAGTAAAGTCAATGTCCACACCAGCTGAAACTACAACTCTTATTCTCTCATGGCAAAATAAACTCTACTCGAATAGAAAAGGTTAGAGCAAAGAAACAGGACAGCTTAAGGTGTGGAGGAGGTCCAGGCACAAACGTAGCACATTCACTTCACTGCTTAGGTTTCTCAAACAGTTTTAGGTGCACGATCTCTGCCACAGACCTTGAGGTTTGTCTCTGCCACAGACCGGGTGTACAAGGCCCCTGCCACGGACCTGGAGAACTTTGGTCTCTGCCACAGACCAGGGTGTATAAGGCCCCTGCCGCGGGCCGGGTGAATAAGGCCTCTGATACAGTCAAGATGACCTTGAGCTTCTCCTTCTACGAACCTAGCCCATATCAAAGGGAAGACATCTCTCCAGGGAGTCAACAGACCCTTCCTTCACCGTGAATCCCGCATCGGTCCATCAGAATGATCCTCCCTTCCCTGGAACAGGGTCCCCTACACGAGGTGGCACCCTAAGACTCCTCGACACTTAGCGGACTCCAGACGAAGGCTCTGGACTCCAGGCTTTACTCCTGCCCCTAGGCCTCCATACCCAGGGCAGCAGGAACTCCAGGATAGTACCTCACCCCAGGCTAAAGATGCCCGAGATGGAACAGGAACACATGCACCCAGGCCGAAGGCACCTGGGCGCGGACCCCACTGGACATCAGCCCCCAGGCCAAAGGTCTGCCCCTTTTATATGCTCTCCCGGCATGCACAGCAGGTTCCCCGCCCTGCTGTACTACTGCCAAGAGGGGACACAAAAGGCACAGCACTGTATCTGCGGTTCAACCCCAGCCTACCATGGCAGCGCCACCTGTAGGCCGCAGGGAACTGCACACCAATACTGTCCCCCGAGGACAAAATGGTCCATGAATCCTACAGAATTAGGGTGTTTGAGCCTATTTACCACTCAAACACTTCCCTTAAATTTAGCACCCCGCTACATTTTTATTTCAAAGTATTTTAATTTCCCACTAGCTTATCCATTAAATTGAATAATTTATTCCAGAAAGGGCGTATTCTGGGGCATTCCCACCATATGTGTGGCATTGTGCCGTTGAGTTTCTGAGGTTCTTAATGACTTCCTGTACCTCTTCTGCTGAAAAGGGGGCCTCCAGCATATTTTTACTTTTTTTTTTTTTTTTTTATGTTATTTTAAGTTATTTCCCTATCCACATTTGTTTGCAGAGCACTTGCCATGCTCTTAACATCATGTTGCTGCCATTTGCAGCCCTCTAGCCCTTTCCATTACTTTTTTAGAGCCTTTTTAGTCCTTAGAAGTCCGGGTCCCCATTGACTTTAATGGGGTTCGGGTTCGGGTTAAAGTTCGGTCCCGAACCCGAACTTTTTTCCGAAGTTCGGCCGAACCCGTCGAACCCGAACATCCAGGTGTCCGCTCAACTCTAATAACAGATAACAAAGAATATATAAAACATGATTGAAAACACAAATAAAAATGAAAATATCATTAATCTTAACAATACACAGTACAAGCAATAAGTAATGAAAATAAGCAATTAGAAAATGTATGCAACAAAAAACATGACATAAAAACGGAAATACATATAAATAATTGGATGAAAACGAACAAACAAGAAACAGGACACAAAGAATCGGGAATTGAGTATTTAACCACTTAAGCCCCGGACCATTTCGGGCCATTAGGACCAGGCCTGTTTTTGGGATTCGGCACTGCGCTGCTTTAACTGTAAATTGTGCGGACATGCAATGTTGTACCCAAATGAAATTTGCGTCCTTTTCTTCCCACAAATAGAGCTTTCTTTTAATGGTATTTGATTGCCTCTGCGATTTTTATTTTTTGCGATATAAACAGAAAAAGACCGAAAATTTTGAAAAAAAATGATATTTTCTACTTTTTGTTATAAGAAAAATCGAATAAACTCAATTTTAGTCATACATTTAGGCCAAAATGTATTCAGCCACATGTCTTTAGTAAAAAAAATGTCAATAAGCGTATATTTATTGGTTTGCGCAAAAGTTATAGCGTTTACAAACTAGGGTACATTTTCTGAAATTTACACAGCTTTAAATTTATGACTGCCTATCTCATTTCTTGAGGTGCTAAAATGGCAGGGCAGTACAAAACCCCCCAAATGACCCCATTTTGGAAAGTAGACACCCCAAGGAAATTGCTGAGAGGCATGTTGAGCCCATTGAATATTTTTTTTTTTGTCCCAAGTGATTGAATAATGACAAAAAAAAAAAAAATTACAAAAAGTTGTCACTAAATGATATATTGCTCACACATGCCATGGTTATATGTGGAATTGCACCCCAAAATACATTCTGCTGCTTCTCCTGAGTACGGGGATACCACATGTGTGGGACTTTTTAGGAGCCTAGCCACGTACGGGACCCCGGAAACCAAGCACCGCCTTCAGGATTTCTAAGGGCGCAAATTTTTGATTTCACTCCTCACTACCTATCACAGTTTCGAAGGCCATAAAATGCCAAAATAGCACAAAACCCCCCCAAATGACCCCATTTTGGAAAGTAGACACCCCAAGCTATTTACTGAGAGGCATGTTCAGTCCATGGAATATTTTATATTTTGCCACAAGTTGCGGGAATATGACAAACTTTTTTTTTTTTGCACAAAGTTGTCACTAAATGATATATTGCTCACACATGCCATGGGCATATGTGAAATTACACCCCAAAATACATTCTGCTGCTTCTCCTGAGTACGGGGATACCACATGTGTGGGACTTTTTGGGAGCCTAGCCGCGTACGGGACCCCAAAAACCAAGCACCGCCTTCAAGGTTTCTAAGGGCATAAATTTTTGATTTCACTCCTCACTACCTATCACAGTTTTGAAGGCCATAAAATGCCAAGATGGCACAAAACCCCCCCAAATGACCCCATTTTGGAAAGTAGACACCCCAAGCTATTTGCTGAGAGGCATGTTGACCCCATTGAATATTTTTTTTTTTTTGTCCCAAATGATTGAATAATGACAAAAAGAAAAAAAAAATTACAAAAAGTTGTCACTAAATGATATATTGCTCACACATGCCATGGTTATATGTGGAATTGCACCCCAAAATACATTCTGCTGATTTTCCTGAGTACGGGGATACCACATGTGTGGGACTTTTTGGGAGCCTAGCCGCGTACAGGGCCCCAAAAACCAAGCACTGCGAACGCTGCAGTTATGTGTGTTGTGTTTGGTAAGTGACAGTGATCGATCGATACTGCACTTGGGTGGGCTGGGCTGGGCTGGGCTGGGCGGAGGGGCTAAACGCAGGCGCTAGCAGGTATCTGGGCTGATCCCGCTAACACTGCATTTTTGGGAACCCTAAACCGCTGGGGATGCTAGTATAGATCTGATCAGATCTGATCAGATACTATACCACTAAGGGGGGTGTATGCTTTGCGCGTGGGTGTTAGCGTTACTGTCACTAACCTAACACTGCCTGGGGCGACGCAGACCCTCTCTGGCGCTAAAACCTAATTGATCTCACCCGCCGGGCGATCAGGGGGGTTAAACCTTTATTGGGTTATATACGGCGGGTGCCCTGATGCTATAAAAAGCAAACTAATCAACCAGCGTCACCCGTAACCTTTATATGGTGATCACTGGTGAAAGGGTTAACTAGGGGCAATCAGGGGGTTAAAACCTTTATTAGGTTAAATATGGGGGTACCTGACACTATATAAAAACCTGACGGGTAACCTAAATAACTAAATAACTTACTGGCTAACCAGTGACACCAGTGACGCTTATACGGCGATCACTGGTGAAAGGGTTAACTCTAGGGGCAATCAGGGGGTTAAAATAATATATGGGGGTACCTGACACTAATAAAAACCTGCGGCGAACCTAAAAAAAAATAACTGCCTATCTAAAACACCAGCGACACGAATACAGCGATCGGAAAAACAATCGCTTAGTGACGCTGAAGTTAGGGGGTGAAAGGGTTACCTGGGGGGTGATCAAGGGGTTAAACCTTTATTAGGGGGGGGGGGTTAGGGGGCTACCCAGGACCTAAAGGGGCCCAATCCTAACTGCCCTGCAACTTTTTACAATCACAGATGACACTAAATGGAGTGATCAGTAAAATAAATGATCACTGCAATCAGTGACACTGTGATTGGGGGCTTTGGGGTGACCTGGGGGGTGATCTGGGGGTGACTGGGGGGTGATTTGTGTGCCTATGTGTACCTACGTGTCAGTGGACTGTTGGTGCACTAACCTGCTTCTTCTCTGCTTGGCGCCGGGAACGAAAAGACCGCGGCGAGGGAGATGACATCACTTCCTCCAGCCTTGTTTACATCACATGGCGGAGGAAGCATTTTCATTGGCCGGGAGCGATCGCGAGGGGGGGGGCGGAATCGAGCGCCCCCCCTCATGCCTGATCGCTCCCGAACACTTAACGGCCGCTCACTGCAGTGAAGGGGGGTCCGGATGGACCCCCCAACTGCACAAAGGCGATCACGTAGATCTACGTGATTCTGCCTGTCCGTGCCATTCTGCCGACGTAAATCGGCGGTGGGCGGTCGTTAAGTGGTTAATAGAATAAGTAAAAAGTCCCATTGTAAATAATATACACACTGAATGCAATTAATTTATGGGGAAACAGCAGACACTTTGGGGCTGATTTACTAATAACAGTGCGCTGCGCTGGTTCTAACCTTAATTGGTGCGCCAGATAACTCCTTCACTGGGCGCAGGAACCAGCGGCGCACTGTTATAGTAAATCCAAATGTCAGCGGCGCTCTATTGAAAATGAATGGTTCCCTATGGGAGCCCATTGATTTGAATAGAGGTCGCCCGGGAAGTCGGATGAAGCGGATCCGACTCGCGGGGCGACTCGTGTGCCGGCTGACACAGGGACAGCGTGACTTTGCGAGGCGACTTGGACACGACCTGAGAGTGAAGCAGCCGCTCAAGTCGTGTCCTAGAGGCGACTAGCCGGCCGAGAATGTCTCCAGCGCGATGTCATCGCGCTGGTCCTCGGCAGCCTCGCTGTCCCGTGTTTGGTATGAATCATGAAGGGGAACTCCAGGCCAAATTTTAATGAAAAAACCGGCATGGGTTCCCCTCCAGGAGCATACCAGGCCCTTAGGTCTGCTCTGGATTTTAAGGTGAACCGCCTAAGCCGAAAAACGGCGTGGGGGTCCCCTCAAAATCCAAACCAGACCCTTATCCAAACACGCAACCTGGCAGGCCGCAGGGGAAAAGGGGGGGACGAGAGAGCGCCCCCCCTCCCTCCTGAACCGTACCAGGCCACATGCCCTCAACATGGGGGGGTTTGGTGCTTCGGGGCAGGGGGGCGACCTGCGGCCCCCCCACCCCAAAGCACCCTGCCCCCATGTTGATGGGGACAAGGGCCTCTTCCCGACAACCCTGGCCGTTGGTTGTCGGGGTCTGCGGGCAGGGGGCTTTTCGGAATCCGGGAGCCCCCTTTAGAAAGGGGGCCCCCAGATGCCAGCCCCCCACCCTATGTGAATGAGTATGGGGTACATCGTACCCCTACCCATTCACTTGGTGGCAAAATAAGGAAATAAAAAAGACAACACGGGTTTGAAAAGTTATTTATTGGGCAGCTCCGGGGGTCTTCTTCCGACTTCGGGGGTCTTTCTGCCGGGCGCCCACTATTTTCTGCCAGCTCTTTTGCTAGCGGCGGTCCCGGGCTTACTCGCCGTCTTCTTCCGACTTCGGGGGTCTTTCTGCCGGGCGCCCCGCTATCTTCTGCCAGCTCTTTTGCTAGCGGGGGTCCCAGGCTTCCTCGCCGTCTTCTCCCGCTCTCCGGTGCCTTCTCCACGATCTCCAGTTCTTCTCCCGCTCTCCGGTGCCTTCTCCACGATCTCCGGTTCTTCTCCCGCTCTCCGGTGTCTTCTCCACGATCTCTGGTTCTTTCTGCCTTCTGCCGGGCGCCCCGCTATCTTCTTCCAGCTCTTTTGCTAGCGGGGGCCGGTCTTCTTCGTCGCCTTCTTCCCTCTTCTCTTCGCCCGATGTTGCCTCGTCGCTGTCCACCGCTTCAATGCTCTGTCCGAGCAGCGGTGCCACTTTTATTGGCATGGGGCGTGGTCACCGGCTGATTCCACCGCTGACCCCGCCCCCGTTTCACGTCACAGTCCCATCATTCCCCGGGACTGTGACATCATACGGGGGCAGGGTCAGCGGTGGCATCAGCCGGTGACCACGCCCTAGGCAGAAAGAACAGGAGATCGTGGAGAAGACACCGGAGAGCGGAAGAAGAACCGGAGATCGTGGAGAAGGCACCGGAGAGCGGGAGAAGAACCGGAGAACAGAAGAAGAGACCCCCGAAGTCAGAAGAGGACGGAGAGGAAGCCCAGGACCCCGCTAGCAGAAGAGCTGGCAGAAGATAGCGGGGCGCCCGGCAGAAAGACCCCCGAAGTCGGAAGACCCCCGGAGCTGCCCAATAAATTACTTTAAAAACTTGTGTTGTGTTTTTTATTGACTTATTTTGCCACCAGGTGAATGGGTAGGGGTCCCATACTCATTCACATAGGGTGGGGGGCAGGTATCTGGGGTCCCCCTTATTAAAGGGGGCTCCCGGATTCCGATAAGCCCCCCGCCCGCAGACCCCGACAACCAACGGCCAGGGTTCCCCTGCGGCCTGCCAGGTTGAGTGCTCGGATAAAGGGTCTGGTTGTATTTTTAGGGGAACCCACGCTATTTTTTTTTTCTGGCGCAGGGTTCCTCTTTAAATACATGCCAGACCTGAAGGGCCTGGTATGGATTCTGGGGGGACCCCCAAGCCATTTTTTTTTACATTTTGGGGGGGTCCCCTTTAAATCCATACTAGACCCAAGGGCCTGGTATGGACCTGGGGGGGGGACCCCACGCTGTTTTTTTTCTATTTTTTTTTTTTGAACCAGCATTTTTTTTTTTTTTTTACATTTCCTTTAACAACCAGCTATAAACAGGTAAAACAAAAAATCAACGCAAAATTGCGGTACTTGCGTTTTGGATGCGGGTCCATTGATTTCTATTACATCCAAAACACTGTTTTTGGCCTGGCATGAAAAATCTGCAGTTGCGTTTAAAATCGTTTTTCACAAAGCCTAAAAATGCCTTCAGACGCCCAAAAATTCCACGTTTCAGACGCGGTACCAGCATTTAGCCGCATTTTAGTTAGGAGCGTTTTTAAAGGTGACCTATTTTTTTACATTGATAAACTCCAAATTTATGGCAAATGAGGAAAAACCATAAAATATATATATATAAAAATGAAATTGCTTCCATTGCATTGTGGTCAATCCAGAACTTGGGGCAGCTGACGTGGCAAGTGGACAATCCACAACTTGTGGCAAGTGATGTGGCAAGTAGGGTGACCACATTTCCAAACTACCATTCAGGGACACCCCCCCTTCCCAAAAATCAGCTTGTGCTGTAACGAATTATAGCACAGTGATTGGACACAAGAGGCGGGATTTATGAGTTCTCCAATCACAAGCAGGCGGGCGGGGATTGTGCTCCTCCAGGCATTCCCGGCCAGGACAAGTACTGTCAGTGAGTAAAGCGGTGATGTGGCGGCCTTTTTTGGGGGCATCAGATTGGCCCGGGGGGTGGCTGCGTCAGTTTCATTCTGAGACACTGTATTGTCCTGAAATGAAGGTGCCCGGGACAGACCTGCAAAATGCGGGACTGTCCCGGGCAATCCGGGACACATGGTCACCCTAGTGGCAAGTGACACGCTAAATACAACTACACTGCTGCTCTCAGCTGCTGATATCACTCTGGTCTCACAAAATAGCTAAAATTGTAAATAATACTGTTTTTGGAGCTTAGGGCGGCTCCTTATCATATGCACGCAAATGTGGTAAAACACGGCATGCAAACGCCACAAAGCGCGCCTTTCTAAACGCCACTTTCAACCTTAGTTCTGAACACTTTGCACCAGCGTCCCGTCTACATGGGGCCTAAAAACGCCTATGCCATTTACAGCTCAAAAACGCCATGGTGGCCATGAGGCCATAGGCTAACATGGAGAGATGTTTTTAAGCTGCAAAAAACGCTCAAACAAGCGGCTTGAAAAACGTCCGTGTGCATGTAGCCTTATATTAACCACTTGCGCACTGCCCAGACCAAGTTTCAAATTTCAGCGCTGATGCACTTTCAATGACAATTGCGCGCTCATACAACACTGTAACCCAATGAAAATGTATTATTTCTTGGCACACAAAGAGAGCTTGCTTTTGGTGCTATTTGATCACCTTTGCGTTTTTTTTTTCTATAAATACAAAAGACCGAGTTTTTAAAAAAAAAAAATGGATATTTTAACCACTTCAGCACTGGGCCTATTCTGGCACTTCTCTCCTTCATGTAAAAATCATAAATTTAGGGCTATAAAATTACTTCCAAACACCAAACATTATATATGTTTTTTGAGCAGACACCCTAGGGAATAAGATATCGGTCATTGCAAATTTTTATCTCGCTCGGTATTTGCGCAATAAATTTTCAAACGCCTTTTTTTTGGTAAAAATATTACAAAACAGTAAAGTTAGGCCAATTTTTTGGTATAATGTGAAAGATGTTGTTATGCTGAGTAAATAGATACCTAACACGTCACGCTTTAAAATTGCGCACACTCATGGAATGACACCAAACTTCAGTAAATAAAAATCTCCCTAGGCGATGCTTTAAGTTTTTTTACACGTTACCATTTTGGCATTACAGAGGAGGTCTAGTGCTAGAATTGTTGCACTCGTTCTAACGCACGCAGCAATACCTCACATGTGTGGTTTGAACGGCGTTTACATATGTGGGCGGGACTTACGTGTGTGTTCGCTTCTGAGCGCGAGCTACCGGGGACATGGGCGTTTTTTCTTATTTTTGCTTATTATTATTTTTTATTTTTTTTATTTTTTGTATTTCTTACTCTTTTTTTAACTTTTTTGTTTTTGGATCAGTTTTATTCCTATTACAAGGAATGTAAACATCCCTTGTAATAGGAATGTGTGTGACAGGTCCTCTTTATGGAGAGATGCGGGGTCAATAAGACCCCACATCTCTCCTCCAGGCTGGAAAGCATGATATTGGTCAAAAAAATTCACCAATCTCATGCTGACAGCCGAAATCACGGCTTGGTTAACATACAGGAAAACGGCGTGATGTCATAACGTCGTGCCCGGGCCTCCGACGGTCATAGAGATGACTGGTGACCATCTGGTCACCAGTCATCTCCAAATCGTTCTCCGAGCCCAAGATGGCACGGGAGAGCCCGGAGAAGCACCAGATGGCGGCAAGAGGGGGGGGACGTCCTCTCCCGCCGCCTATAAGAACGATCAAGCGGCGGAACTGCCACTATGATCGTTTTTATTGTGCACAGAATCGCCGGCTGAAAAGAATGATAACTGAATGATGCCTGCAACTGCAGGCATCATTCAGATGTCACCGCACAAAGCCAAGGATGTCATTTGACGGTGGGCGGTAGAAAACTGGTTAATATTTTTAAAAAAGGTAATTTTTCTTCTTCATTGATGTACACTGATGAGACTGCACTGATGGTCACTGATAAGGTGGCAAGGGTGGGCACTGAGAGGTGGCATTGCTAGTTGGCACTGGTGGGCATTTAGAAGTGGCACTGCTAGGTGGCAATGATAGTTGGCAGTGATGGGCACTGATAGGCAGCACTGCTAGGTGCCACTGATTGGCACCAGTGGTGGGCATTGATAGGTGGCACTGGCAGGGGCTACTAATTGTCACAGATGACGCAGAATTGCCTCTTCCTCTTCGAGCCCCATGTCCCTTGCACATAAGCCGGTGATTGCCTTTTTTTTATGCTCACGCTGTCAGCGCAAGGAGAAAACAAAAACCATTACCCAGCTTTTGTTTACATCACGTGATCAGCTGTCATTGGCTGACAGCTGATCACATGGTAAAGGGCAGGGATCGGCCCCTTACTCGGATCTGTCATCACCCGAGTCTCAGTGACTCTGTGACTTTAATAGGGGGGGTTAGGGGGCTACCCTGGCCATCAATCAGTTATAGCGCTGATCTCAAGTGATTAAAGAGGGTCTAAATGGGCCATTGACATGCATCACAATTCAACTTAAGAATGTGTCTTTGCAAAGTTAAACTAAATAATTTGGCCACTTTATCCTTCCAAATAATTCACTTCCTGTCACATAGCCACACAGGAAGTGAGGGAAGATCCCTCCCAATGTCTTTCCTTGGGGCACACAGGTCAGTCTAAATATTTTCTCCATTATGCACATTGCACTCGAGCATATTGCGGGGTACACCCCAAATTATTAGGTAGTTTGGACTTTGGGGTTTATTTACTAAGTGCACTTGCTGTATATCTGAGGGGGACATGCAAGCAAAAAAAAAACACCATCTTTGCTTTTACATGATTGTAACATCCAATCACCAGTACTTTCCCTCAGATTTTCAGCAGCTACACTTTTACTGCAGAGTGGATTTGTCTTTACTAAACCCCAAACTATACAATGCAAGTTCTCCCAGAGATGGAAGAAGAAGAAGGAAGAAGAAGATGGAAGAAAAGAGAAGACATTAATAAAGGAATTGTCAAAAACCGGCTCTTGTAATTTTTTTCATTTTTTACACTTTCTTCATGAAATGGTAGGGGTACAATGTACCCCATTAGCAATTCACATAGGGGGGGGGGGCGGGATCTGGGGGTCCCCTTTGTTAAAGGGGTCTTCCAGATTCTGATAAGCCCCCCGCCCGCAGACCCCCACAACCACCGGGCAAGGGTTGTGGGGATGAGGCCCTTGTCCCCATCAACATGGGGACATGCTCCCCATGTTGAGGGCATGTGGCCTGGTACGGTTCAGGAGGGAGGGGGGCCGCTCTCTCGTCCCCCCCTCTTCCCCTGCGGCCGGGCCAGGTTATGTGCTCGGATAAGGGTCTGGTGTGGCTTTTTGGGGGGACTCCACGCCATTTTTTATTTAAATTTGGGGTGGAGTTCCCCTTAAAATCCATGCCAGATCTGAAGGGCCTGGTATGGATATTTGGGGGGAACCCCACGTCATTTTTTTTTTAATATGCGGCGGAGTTCCCCTTAATATCCATTCCAGACCTGAAGGGCCTGGTAATGGAATTTGGGGGGACCCCCACGCTTTTTTTTTGTGTTATCAAAGACTTTCAATGACTTTTCTCTATATTGCCGGGAGCCAACAATTCATTATAGCCACGGGTGCTTTTAAATGCCTTTTTTTTTCCCTTTAGAAATGTCATTTAGCTGGCGCAATTGGAAGTTTTTTACTTTAATTTTTCAGTTTGACATCTGGCCTGAGATTGGGAACGCACACAGTTATGCATTCCTTGTTCTTTGCTGCAAGGTTAATTACCGTATTTTTCGCTCCATAAGACGCACCTGACCATAAGACGCACCTAGATTTTAGAGGAGGAAAATATAAAATAAAAAAAACTTGAACCAAATGGTGTACTAAAATATTTAATAAAGTATAACAGAATAATATTTCTACACTAACAACTAATGTAAGGGGGCACCCTACACTGATCCCCAATTTAACTGGGACATTTACATGACCTCAATACAACAGGAGTATTTGCATATTTAGACATTTACACTGACCAGTAATGTAAATGGTGTATTTACAGTAACCCCCTCCCCCATCTCTCTACTAATCTCTGCATTCTTATCTCCCTCTCAGTACAACTCTGCCCCTCTAACTCATCTGCTAACCTCTGTCCCCCAAACCCCTCATCTTCTAACATCTGCACTCCAACCCTTCCTTCCCATTCAACTCTGCAGCCTCTGCACCTCAAACCCCCCTCTTTGATCCCCTCTACATGCCCCCTATACTCACCTGTATGCTGTTCACACCTTCTAGGTGGGCGGCATGCAGAGGTGCGGGCGTAATTAGCATATGAATCGCGGCGGCCGACCTCATTAACATAACAATGCCCGCACGATTTACATATCAATGCCGATCCTGTGGGGGTTAAATACAGAACAATACCCTTTTGTTTCTCTCCCAGTAGCAGCTGAAAGCATTAGAGAAACAGGATCTAGCTGGGGCAGAGTGATGCATAGGGCATCGTTCTGCCGTCGAAACGATCCCCCTATCAGCGGCTCTCCTGATTAGTATTCGCTCCATAAGACGCACACACATTTCCCCCCATTTTTTGGGGGAAAAAAAGTGTGTCTTATGGAGCGAAAAATACGGTAATTTTCTTATGGCAAGAGGTGTTTTTTATTTGGCGTTATATAGTCATTGTGGAGACACTAAAGCCCTGTACACACGATCGGTTTTACCGATGAAAACCGTCCGATGGATTTTTTTCATCGGACAAACCGATCATGTATGCGACCCATTGGTCTTTTTTCCATCGGTTTTAAAAAATAGAACATGTTTTAAATTTTTCCGATGGATCCAAAACCGATAGCAAATTCCGATCGTCTATGGGCAAGTTCATTGGATAAAAAAACCCACCCATGCTCAGAATCAAGTCGATGCATGCTCAGAAGCATTAAACTTCATTTTTCTCGGCTCATCAGAGTGTTTTACGTCACCGCGTTTGGAACGGTCGGTTTTTTGACTGATGGTGTGTGGGCAAGACTGATGGAAAACAGTTTCATCGGATATCCGATGGACAAATCCATCAGACTAGAATCCATAGGAAATCCGATCGTGTGTACAGGGCTTAAGGGTTTATACAATTTTATTTTTAACCTGGCCTACAACATGATGACATTAGGGGGCATTACTAGTGCCCAGAATCTGAAAGACCCTTCTATAATTTATGAACCATAACTTCTTTCCTAAGACATACCTTGTTCTGGGATTGACACAGTTTCTGTATCATGTTCCTCTGCTGCATTCACTTTTTCCTTGATCTGTCATATTTTGTGTGCTTGGAGGACTCAGAACTTTCAAGGCCACACTTTGTAATCTGCTTCTTCTGGCTTTACCATAAGTGAGTTTCAATTTGTGTATGAAATTAATGCTTAATTGTAAATGGGCCCTGTAAGTGATATCCAAGGTAGGATCACAGTGATGTATAGCAGACGGAAGTCGGAAGAATTGTAATTACTTTTGTTTTTTTTTAACATGCAAAGTAGACAGAAGAGGAAAATCACATTTTTACCTTTCTACTCTGTAGGTGAACGTTGCAAAGAATCAGAAACTCTGGACAGGTAATAATTTGAAATGCCTACACCAATGGTAAATGTATTAAACTGGAAAGTTAATTTAAATTTACCAGAGTGAGCAATGACCTGTTACCCTAATTTGTGAATTTCTGCATGACTGCGGTATCTTTTCTTGTAGTTCTGTGTTTTTTTTTTACAGCCTGGTGTAGTGCATTGACAGATAATAATGCATGCTCTGAGAATATATCACATTGCAATGCTAAGCTGCACTGGCTCAGTATAAATACAAATAGCTCTGGCTCTGTCAATGAAACATGACCACAGGGAAGAGTTACATGTAGCATTTCTGGAAGAAAATCATGCTTTAACACATAACTATGAGCGTTTGGGACCCATAGCAAAATCATTAAAGGCTGCCATCTCTCTCTTATCCCCATCTCAAAAGGAATCCATTTAGTGATGCAGCATAAAAACAGCTTTTAGATTACAGACCATATGCCATTGATAACAAGAAAGAGACAGGAAAAAACGAATCCCTAGAGAACATTACCACCAGTTAGAATTAATCTTATATAAATCATTATACCATCGGCCCGTGTTGGCACTGTTGTTGTAGCAAAAGATTAATGGGCAAAAGAAAAAAGAAAACACCCCCAAAGTTGGTTAATGGGGTGTAAAAAGTTGCTACTTTATACAACAGTAGGTATAGACTGAGACTGGGGTATGTTAAAAAAGTATAATTTAATAGTATCAAAAGGATGCAAGGAACATTTCACTAATGCACTTATTCACATAAGGTACTGCATACATTTAATACTGACAACCACCAAGATCGGTGATCTCAGTATGGTGACATGATCAACCAGACAGGACAAGACTAACATACACAACAATTTACAAATAAAGGGGGGACACACAACACAAAAGGTCTGGACGTCGGCACAAAAATTCAGAGTGAAGCTGTCAAGGTGTTACCTTAGGTAGGAGTATAAAATAAGAAATATAAACAAATACTGTTAAGTCATATGAAAAGTAACAGATAATCAGCTTCACTGTGAATCACCCTGGGACTAACTGGAAACTATTGCCAAATGCCAATCCTAAATAAAAATTTCTACCATATGATTATCAAATAATGACAGAGGTAGCATAGGCCTTCAAGATCTTGATGTGGTATGAATAGTTGTTACACTTGGTTATCCATTGAACAGCAATGTCTGAAATTATTGTTTAAGTTTATATAAATTTCAACATCAGCCACATTGTCTAAGGATCATATATGATCAATATTCATTCCGAAGGGGAGAACAGTATTCCACAAGGAAAAAAGGGAAGGCCACTGTCCATATGGTATGAAAAGGATTAGGCTAGTGTAGCCTAAGATTACACAATAGTAGTAGTCAGTAGAAACCGTTCAATATGTTACCATCCCGGGATCTGGTTTTTATATTGCAGAGGGCAACTATGCTAATTGCTGTGCTGGATCAAGTCTTTCCGACAGGACAGTTTTAAATCTGCTCAGTTTGCTCAATCAACTGTAAGCTATGAGCGCTGTACTCCACAACGGGAGATTTATGATGATAGTAACATTACCCTTGACGGCAGTATGATCCTTACTGCGGATCACCTCTTCAGCTCCTCCGGGATGGTTTGTCTGATCTAAATGTCGGCGTCAGCGTCAGCTGTACATCCACGCTGAAGAGCGCCGCTCTCTACTCCACGGCTGTATTGAACAGGGGTTGCGTAGCCGGCGTCACGTGACCGCTGTGACGTCAACGCGTTTCGCTATCTGAATAGCGTAGCTTCGTCTGGACTCGGTGGTAGGGTGGCTCCTGGTGGACCTATTTATAGACATCGTCATTCCAGCAGGTCGCCCACTTGTGTAAAAATAGAAGTAGGCATGCAGTTCTCCCGATCTGAATGGATGACCATTGCGGGTGTTTGTTATACACGAGAAGTGGGAAAAGTTTTGAAGAGAGAGACTATCATTAGCTTATATTCAAGTGGCTACTTTTTACTGAAGGCAATTACATCTTAGGCACATTCAGGCTTCGGGGCTCATTCCAAATACTTTACATTTTATTAGTTACACGGTTCTCCTTAACCTATATAGATAGAATATCAGAATTAATATATTTGATATACATTACGCTCCATGGGTATGGTTTAAAGGCTCCAAAAACCATTATTCTTATTTTTTTATTTTTTTCCCCCAAATAATTTTCTTATGTTTAATATAAAAAATAAAGATTTAAAGTTTTTAAAAAAATATCTCAATAGTGTTGGAGACAGAAAAAACCATAACCTGCATATCAAGTCCCTGCACATATTAATAACTGTGCATGGGTAAGTACATTGGAGACTCCGAATCGCACCAAAGCAATGCTCATATAAGGAATCCTAGAGCTTTACGAGTGCTGAGCAGGGTCATTAAGATGATCCAATTAAATTAATGGGTATACACATAAGTGAACTAAGAAAACAAGAAGAGGGGAGAATGGGTTTTTGAGGAAAATGGGAAGGTAGTTTATCAAGGGGGGATAAACAGAGGAAAAAGTTCCAAACAGAAGTTGGTATAGAGGGAGCATTTACTTGAGTTTAGTCAGGTATCCAGAAAAACCTTTAGATTACATTCCGTGTTTAACCCCATAGGGGTCAGAGATCCTAAACGGAAAATCCACCACTTTTCCTTTTGAAGGAGGATTCGATTAAAATCGCCCCTTCTTTTAGGCAGCTTGAGCAGATATATTCCCTTAACCTTTATGCCATCTATCTTACCATCATGGTACAAGGCAAAATGTTTAGCTAGTGGTTTCTCCTGAGTTTTTTCGGGATCCCTTTCCTTCTCCTTTTTGATATCACGGAGGTGTTCCCCTATTCTGATTTTTAGGGGCCTTTTGGTCTTACCTATATAGATTTTCGAGCAGGGGCAAGTAATCATATATACCACCCTGCTTGTAGAGCAGTTGATAAGATCACGTATTTCAAAGATTTCCTGTCCGGATGCATCCGTTCGGTCTACTAGGGGGCATACTTGACATTTGTTGCATGGAAACATGCCCTTGCTCCTAGGGTAATCTGAGAGCCAGCTTGGACCAGGTTCCTTGGTAAATTCGGAGTGGATAAGGATATCCCCAAGATTTTACGCTCTCCTCGCCACCAGATTAGGTGAGGATCCCACTTTGTCCTGCATTCCAGGGCAATTTAGTAGAATACCCCAGTGTTTAACTAACACCTGTCGAACCTGGTCCCACTGGGCTCCAAAAAGGGTTATTACTCTCACCGGTCCAGAATTTGGTATGCAGTACCTTATGTGAATAAGTGCATTAGTGAAATGTTCCTTGCATCCTTTTGATACTATTAAATTATACTTTTTTAACATACCCCAGTCTCAGTCTATACCTACTGTTGTATAAAGTAGCAACTTTTTACACCCTATTAACCAACTTTGGGGGTGTTTTCTTTTTTCTTTTGCCCATATGCCATTGATACCTTGCATAATTCACTATACAGCCTGACAGCTGTGTCCTTCATTTATTTTCAGGGACCACAGCAGTAGCATTATCTGATATGGATAGTGTTATGCTCTTGTTCCCCGGCGCAATCAGGTTTGACAATTAACCAAATGATAAGGAAACATTTTTTTTTTCAGTTTTGGAAAAGTATTGAAAAGTTAAAGTGGATGTAACCCTACAAAAAAAAAGTGATCCTGATCATTTAAAGCATGTTATACAGCACAGTGCTTGTGCTATGTCATTTACCCCTGTCTATGTTCTAAAAAACCTAGTTGATCCTGCCAGCTCCTGTGTCCCTCTGTGCTGACCACTGCAGGACATGTGTATAGGGGGTGATTATCAAACTGTATGTGTGTACAGTGCAATGCGATCTACAGTAAGAGCGATCAGGTCTCATGTGCTGTATAGGCGAGTGCTTTTCTGACAGGAATGGAGAGCACAACACAGAGCACCTCCTCCTGGCTCTTTCCTCTCTGCCTCTTCTTCTCTCAGTACTCCAGAGTCCAGGCTGCTATCTCCTTGTCCCGGTCCTGAGTGTGGGTAGGGGCGGAAGAAGGAGCTCAGCAGCGGCTGGCCAGGCACAACATCTGAGGGAGGGCCGGCCTGGGGGGCAGAACTGAAATCTGGGTTTCTCACCCAGCAGCTGAAAGCTGGCAGGAGGGAGAGGAGAAACCGGCTTGTAATTTCTGGGTGAGAGACATCCTTCATTCTCTTCTCCACCGATTTTCCTGCTGTCTGGGCCTCCCTGTGTGCCTGGGCCCCCTACAGGAGGACCAGTGGTCCCTCCTATCAGCGGCCCTGGTTTTGTAAACTTCTGTGCACATTTGAAGATGACAAACCTCGTTCACCCAGCACTTACTGACACACCTTGAGGTATTTCAAAGACCATTACTCTGAACTGCATTTACTTAGCAGTAATATAATAACAATCCTAACTGTCCTAAATACACTCCTAACTTGCTATAACATTCACTATTTTATCACAATGATGAAAAAAAATGTTGGCTGGCAAAGTTGGGGCCCTTGAAGAAACAACAGTTCCCACCAGACAGCAGATTAACTATGATGATGATGTTAGTCTCTTACCAAATCCAGGGCACCCTCTTCTGGGTCTCCAGACACGTGCTCTGATCCAGTAAAAGTCCAGTTCAAGCCAGACAGGGATAAAAGTTACTGTGTTTCTCTCTTTTTCAATCCTGCTGAGACAGTCCCTGTTTTCCTTCATTCTTTGTACAGTTTTTATAATCCAAAGGAGCACTAGATTACTCCCACATAAAGATAAGTTGAGGCAACCCCATTGTGGAAGAACTATTTTACGGAACCAGGAACCAAGAAAAGTCAGTGGCCAGGAAGCCTCAGTAGGCAGGCCAGGCCTTTACACGTAGGTTTGTGAAAGGGTCCTTTCTCGCAAGCTGGCGCCCAGCAGTAGTAGCCAGTGTTATTCTCCCAATGGTCAGGGGTCTGCTGATGGTCACAGTCACTTACTGCATCCAGCAATGGAAACACTGATCCCCAGTGTGGGCTCTCAGGTTCCAAGTCCCCTCACATGTAGCATTGCACAGAGTATAATGGAAGCAGCAGTCACTCATCAGCACTCTTCTGGGTAACACAGCATTATCATCAGATAGCCCCAGAAAGTTCTGGCCACACACCACTGTTCCCCCTTCACTGAAAGCTTGTGGTGCTCTCTCTAAGCTGCTCAACACAGGAAAATGGTTGCAGCGGCACATGGTCCTCACAGTGGCCTCCTCCTTGCATTCTGCAGGCTCGTGGCACAACAGAGCTACTTTTTCCAGCAACCCAGTTCACTGTCTTCTTGCTCTGTTGCATCAGCCAATGACTGTCCTCCTCCAGGCTTGATCCGGAACCAGCCAAAATATCTTCCTCCCTGCACTGGAGATACTCTATAGGCAAGCATTACAAAGTGGTCTCCTTAACCAGTTGACCATCAGAAGATTTACACCCCTTCATGACCCGGCCATATTTTGCGAAAAGGGAACTATGTTACATTAACTGACAATAAGGTGGTTATGCAACAATGTACCCAAATAAAATTTGTTATTTTTTCCCCCAGAAAAATAGAACTATCTTTTGGTGGTATTTGAATACCACTGTGTTTTTTCTTTTTTGCACTATAAACAAAAAAAGACTGGCATTTAAAACAACAAAAAAACAATTTTTTACTTTCTGCTATAAAACATATCTAATAAAAAATTTAGGCCAATATGTATTGTGCTACATATTTTTGGTAAAAAGATTAAATTAGCATGTCAGGAGATTGTGACCGTCTCTCTATAGAGCCGGGTTAACACATCTCTGGAGCGGCTCCGGTGAGGAATGCACAGGAGTCCTGTGCATCTTGTGGTCCATTACAAGTCCGAATTCAGCTAAATATTTGAGCTGAATTTGGACATGAAAAGGTGAACAGTGACACACCGGACCCCTGCTGTGTGCCGCTCCGTGCTGCAGTGTGAACCCAGTCTAAAGAGGTGGAGATCTACCTGAACAACATGGGAGAAGTCAAAAATCTGTGTCACCTCCTCACACTCTAATTGCCATACTACTGTATTGCAATCGCGTGCATTGCATGGTAAAGTCTGCTTTTACACTGATGCGCTGCGGTTTACTAACACCGTGGGTGCAGTGCATCTACAGATTTCCTGGGTTAGGTGTGGTGCACTTTCAGAAAGTGCACCAAACCCACAAGATATAATAGAAGTCTATGGCTAAGCATAGCAAACCCACAGGAAAGTTGCAGGTACACTGCACTGCACCCGCGGTGTGGTTAAACTGCAGCGCATCAGTGTGAAAGCAGCCCTACACTATTATGCCCAGTGCTTCACACTGACTTGAAGGTCTCTTCTTCCCTGCTGCTTGCACCACTATGGAGACCGCTAGCCAAGATAAGTGCAGTTGGTATCACTCCATATAGGACAGGAGCCAGCACTAAAGAGGTGGCTCCCTACTACAGCTCCAACTTTACAAGTAGTCCCCTGCATTGTACTCTGATGCTCTGGAATGGCAGATCAGCAAACCCAGACTGCGATCTACCAGTCACCTGGTAGATCGCGATCTACAGGTTTACTGACTCCCAAACTATGGTATATATACTGGAATTTTTATTTGTTAATTTTTTATACTAGTAATGGCGATAATGAGCAACTTATAGCAGGACTGTGATATTGCGGCAAACATTCTGACACTAACTGACACTTTGGACACTTTATGGGAACCAGTGACACTAATACAGTGATCAGTGCTAAAAATATGCACTGTCACTGTACTAATGACACTGGCTGGGGAGGGGTTAAAGATCTAGGGCGATCTAAGGGTTAAATGGGTTAAATCTGTGCCTAGTCAGTGATTTTGTGTATTGTGTTTGGTGTTTTTACTAAGGGAAGTGATGGAAGTGCACACCCCCTACCCGGTAGTGCAGAATTACATATATATATATGTGCGGCCGCCCTGTAGCAGTAAATCTGCTATGGGGCAGTCGGCAAGTGGTCAAACATTTCTGCTGCACTTATACATGTGTAGCGGGGTGTCGTTTTACCCGCAGGACTACATTTCCTGGGATGCTTTGCGGCACCCAGGGTGCCATTCCCCGCGCAAGGACTGCTGGGGTGGACTTTAAAAGGGAAGGGCGGGGCTCGATCTTTCTCTTGGAACGCCGCCCTCCTTGCAAGAGGATCTCCTGCACTCACCTGCTGTGCGTGCTTGGCCTGAAGCCTGGGTCTCGCGTTCCTGTTCCAGAGAGCTTCCGTTCCGCTGGGGAGTCTGCAGAGCATCCGATCCACCTGAGGTGCCATCTTCTTCTGAAGGACCAAAGACTCGGTGCATCGTGGACTACTGTGACACCACTCACAGTAGCGGAGGAACCGGATGGGAGTCGGTCCGGTTTGAGTGAGAGAGCGCCTGCTCGGAACCTTAAAACAATAACTTTACCTAGGCCTTCTGTTGAACATAGTTATACTTTGGAGAGACTGTTGTCCTGAACTGAGTTTGCCAGTCTCTCCAGTTGCCAAGTCAGTGGTTATTCACAAACCCCCCCCTTATTGGATTACAATTTGCTTCTCTATGTGCACCACCGACAGTTGCTAGTGAAGATTCCTCACCAAACTATACCCACAGTTATAGTGAGGCCTGACTGGGTAGTTAGGACATTGCTGGGCGCCATTTCTTTGCTCACGAGGGAGGATAGCTGCAGCGGGGTTAATATCGTTCTATTACCTAATTGAATGTCAGATGCATATGTTGTGTACACCTTTATTGCAGGGATCCACATAAGATATTATACTCAAATTACTCTTTTATATTGTTACTTACAGTAAACTGTTACAGTTAAGAAACTTGATTGTGAGTGTCCATTATTGTGCTGGTATACAAAGGGGGTTGTACTGTGTAATATATATGTATAGAGATAGTACAGTTATATCACTACTTTTCCTCTTTTCTAACTGTGTCACGAGAGAAGTCAGAGCCAGGGGTTGGTAGTAGGGATGAGCTTCGTGTTCGAGTCGAACATACGTTCGACTCGAACATCGGCTGTTCGATCGTTCGACGAAGATCGAACGATTTGGGCCGTTCGCGCCAAATTCGAGTGACGCGAACGGCCCACAATGCACTACGCCATCGCAGTGTCATCCAGGCGCTGTGATTGGCCAAGCATGCACTGTGACCCCGCATGCTTGGCCAATCACAGCGCCGGCAGCGAGGAGAGCAATGATTGGCCACAGGCAGGATGCCTGTGGCCAATTATTGCTGAGGGGGTTTAGTACACGCCCCACACTATAAAAGGCCGCCAGCACGGCGGCCTAGTGTAGTGTGTTCCGGAGCAGGGATAGAGCAGCATAGGCAGGGACAGTGACTTTTATTTCTTTCTTGCTTAACCTGGATTCCTTTAGTTTAGGGAAAGAGAAGGATAGGTAGGGAGAGTGTCAGTGTGTTTTGTGCTTGTGCTATATTGTGCTTAAAAAAAACATTTTTTCTAGGGACAGAAAACTGTAGGTAGGGAGAGTGTGTCAGTTTCTTTCACTGTCAAAGTCCTTGTTTCCAGGGACCTGGAAGGACAGTGAGTGAATTCTCCTTGTGCTATATTGTGCTTAAAAAAAACATTTTTTCTAGGGACAGAAAACTGTAGGTAGGGAGAGTGTGTCAGTTTCTTTCACTGTCAAAGTCCTTGTTTCCAGGGACCTGGAAGGACAGTGAGGTAATTCTCCTTGTGCTAAATTGTGCTTAAAAAAAACATTTTTTCTAGGGACAGAAAACTGTAGGTAGGGAGAGTGTGTCAGTTTCTTTCACTGTCAAAGTCCTTGTTTCCAGGGACCTGGAAGGACAGTGAGGTAATTCTCCTTGTGCTAAATTGTGCTTAAAAAAAACATTTTTTCTAGGGACAGAAAACTGTAGGTAGGGAGAGTGTGTCAGTTTCTTTCACTGTCAAAGTCCTTGTTTCCAGGGACCTGGAAGGACAGTGAGGTAATTCTCCTTGTGCTAAATTGTGCTTAAAAAAAAACATTTTTTCTAGGGACAGAAAACTGTAGGTAGGGAGAGTGTGTCAGTTTCTTTCACTGTCAAAGTCCTTGTTTCCAGGGACCTGGAAGGACAGTGAGGTAATTCTCCTTGTGCTAAATTGTGCTTAAAAAAAACATTTTTTCTAGGGACAGAAAACTGTAGGTAGGGAGAGTGTGTCAGTTTCTTTCACTGTCAAAGTCCTTGTTTCCAGGGACCTGGAAGGACAGTGAGGTAATTCTCCTTGTGCTAAATTGTGCTTAAAAAAAAACATTTTTTTCTAGGGACAGAAAACTGTAGGTAGGGAGAGTGTGTCAGTTTCTTTCACTGTCAAAGTCCTTGTTTCCAGGGACCTGGAAGGACAGTGAGGTAATTCTCCTTGTGCTAAATTGTGCTTAAAAAAAACATTTTTTCTAGGGACAGAAAACTGTAGGTAGGGAGAGTGTGTCAGTTTCTTTCACTGTCAAAGTCCTTGTTTCCAGGGACCTGGAAGGACAGTGAGGTAATTCTCCTTGTGCTAAATTGTGCTTAAAAAAAATTTTTTTTCTAGGGACAGAAAACTGTAGGTAGGGAGAGTATGTCAGTTTCTTTCACTGTCAAAGTCCTTGTTTCCAGGGACCTGGAAGGACAGTGAGGTAATTCTCCTTGTGCTAAATTGTGCTTAAAAAAAACATTTTTTCTAGGGACAGAAAACTGTAGGTAGGGAGAGTGTGTCAGTTTCTTTCACTGTCAAAGTCCTTGTTTCCAGGGACCTGGAAGGACAGTGAGGTAATTCTCCTTGTGCTAAATTGTGCTTAAAAAAAACATTTTTTCTAGGGACAGAAAACTGTAGGTAGGGAGAGTGTGTCAGTTTCTTTCACTGTCAAAGTCCTTGTTTCCAGGGACCTGGAAGGACAGTGAGGTAATTCTCCTTGTGCTAAATTGTGCTTAAAAAAAACATTTTTTCTAGGGACAGAAAACTGTAGGTAGGGAGAGTGTGTCAGTTTCTTTCACTGTCAAAGTCCTTGTTTCCAGGGACCTGGAAGGACAGTGAGGTAATTCTCCTTGTGCTAAATTGTGCTTAAAAAAAACATTTTTTCTAGGGACAGAAAACTGTAGGTAGGGAGAGTGTGTCAGTTTCTTTCACTGTCAAAGTCCTTGTTTCCAGGGACCTGGAAGGACAGTGAGGTAATTCTCCTTGTGCTAAATTGTGCTTAAAAAAACATTTTTTCTAGGGACAGAAAACTGTAGGTAGGGAGAGTGTGTCAGTTTCTTTCACTGTCAAAGTCCTTGTTTCCAGGGACCTGGAAGGACAGTGAGGTAATTCTCCTTGTGCTAAATTGTGCTTAAAAAAAACATTTTTTCTAGGGACAGAAAACTGTAGGTAGGGAGAGTGTGTCAGTTTCTTTCACTGTCAAAGTCCTTGTTTCCAGGGACCTGGAAGGACAGTGAGGTAATTCTCCTTGTGCTAAATTGTGCTTAAAAAAAAAACATTTTTTCTAGGGACAGAAAACTGTAGGTAGGGAGAGTGTGTCAGTTTCTTTCACTGTCAAAGTCCTTGTTTCCAGGGACCTGGAAGGACAGTGAGGTAATTCTCCTTGTGCTAAATTGTGCTTAAAAAAAACATTTTTTCTAGGGACAGAAAACTGTAGGTAGGGAGAGTGTGTCAGTTTCTTTCACTGTCAAAGTCCTTGTTTCCAGGGACCTGGAAGGACAGTGAGGTAATTCTCCTTGTGCTAAATTGTGCTTAAAAAAAACATTTTTTCTAGGGACAGAAAACTGTAGGTAGGGAGAGTGTGTCAGTTTCTTTCACTGTCAAAGTCCTTGTTTCCAGGGACCTGGAAGGACAGTGAGGTAATTCTCCTTGTGCTAAATTGTGCTTAAAAAAAACATTTTTTCTAGGGACAGAAAACTGTAGGTAGGGAGAGTGTGTCAGTTTCTTTCACTGTCAAAGTCCTTGTTTCCAGGGACCTGGAAGGACAGTGAGGTAATTCTCCTTGTGCTAAATTGTGCTTAAAAAAAACATTTTTTCTAGGGACAGAAAACTGTAGGTAGGGAGAGTGTGTCAGTTTCTTTCACTGTCAAAGTCCTTGTTTCCAGGGACCTGGAAGGACAGTGAGGTAATTCTCCTTGTGCTAAATTGTGCTTAAAAAAAACATTTTTTCTAGGGACAGAAAACTGTAGGTAGGGAGAGTGTGTCAGTTTCTTTCACTGTCAAAGTCCTTGTTTCCAGGGACCTGGAAGGACAGTGAGGTAATTCTCCTTGTGCTAAATTGTGCTTAAAAAAAACATTTTTTCTAGGGACAGAAAACTGTAGGTAGGGAGAGTGTGTCAGTTTCTTTCACTGTCAAAGTCCTTGTTTCCAGGGACCTGGAAGGACAGTGAGGTAATTCTCCTTGTGCTAAATTGTGCTTAAAAAAAACATTTTTTCTAGGGACAGAAAACTGTAGGTAGGGAGAGTGTGTCAGTTTCTTTCACTGCCAAAGTCCTTGTTTCCAGGGACCTGGAAGGACAGTGAGGTAATTCTCCTTGTGCTAAATTGTGCTTAAAAAAAACATTTTTTCTAGGGACAGAAAACTGTAGGTAGGGAGAGTGTGTCAGTTTCTTTCACTGTCAAAGTCCTTGTTTCCAGGGACCTGGAAGGACAGTGAGGTAATTCTCCTTGTGCTAAATTGTGCTTAAAAAAACATTTTTTCTAGGGACAGAAAACTGTAGGTAGGGAGAGTGTGTCAGTTTCTTTCACTGTCAAAGTCCTTGTTTCCAGGGACCTGGAAGGACAGTGAGGTAATTCTCCTTGTGCTAAATTGTGCTTAAAAAAAACATTTTTTCTAGGGACAGAAAACTGTAGGTAGGGAGAGTGTGTCAGTTTCTTTCACTGTCAAAGTCCTTGTTTCCAGGGACCTGGAAGGACAGTGAGGTAATTCTCCTTGTGCTAAATTGTGCTTAAAAAAAACATTTTTTCTAGGGACAGAAAACTGTAGGTAGGGAGAGTGTGTCAGTTTCTTTCACTGTCAAAGTCCTTGTTTCAAGGGACAGAGAAGGACACCTGAAGGTAGCCCTTATTGCTTTTTTCCCATCTCCCTGCAGGCCATCTATTAGAATGTCTGGAAGGCAAACAAGGAGAGGCAGACAGTCAGGAGGCAATAAAAGAGGGCAAGCAGGCTCTGTGTCTGGGGGCAACAGTGCTGGTCGTGGACGCGGTGCATTGTCATCAGCACATGGCCATGGGACACGCTTGTCCTTCTTTTCGGCAGCTGGACATGTTGAGCCACATCATGCCGAAGACTTGGTAGAGTGGATGACCAAGCCCTCCTCCTCCTCCTCATCCTCTCTCACCCAGGCTCAGGGTACTGGAAAAGCAGCTGCCAAAGCGTCCTCTTCCCTGGTATCAATGTCAGACTCATCATCAGTCACTCCTTCCCTAGACCCACCATGTCCTCCTCCTGAGGAGTCCCCCGAACTGTTTCAGCACAGTGTTGGGTACATGCTCCAGGAGGATGCCCAGCGTTTCGAAGGGTCTGATGATGAAACCCAGCTAGAGGAAGGCAGTAGCGTGAGAGCAGACAGAGGGGATGCTCAAGAAGGACACCAATCTGGCAGTCATGTTCCAGCAGCTGCAGCATACTGCCAGATTGCCTCCAGTGATGAGGAGGGAGGTGATGATGAGGTCACTGACTCCACGTGGGTGCCTAATAGGAGAGAGGAGGAGGAGGAGGATGAGGAGGAGGCACATCTCCAACGAGGCAGGATGCCCTTTGGTGGCCAGCGTAAGGGCAGTACACCGACGGAATCACACCGCAGAGCTCCGCCTGTGCAGGGCGCTGCCTCTGCCCGTCATTCAAAAAGTTCTTTGGTGTGGGCCTTTTTTGAGGCTAGTGCATCAGATCGCACAGCTGCTGTTTGCAACATATGTCTCAAGCGTATATCGCGTGGCCAAAACATCAGCCGCTTGGGTACCACATGCCTGACCAGACATATGTTGACCTGCCATGCAGCTCGTTGGCAAGCCTACCTCAAAGACCCACACCAAAGAACAAAGCGGACCTCTCCTTGCACCGCATCAGCTGAGATCTCCAACCCCACTATAACTTCAGTCCTCTCTGAAACATGCACTGAGAGGAATGAAGGTGTAGAATTAGGTGTGTCACAGCCAAGTACTTGCGGCCACTCTGCTAGCAGTACACCAACGTCCGATTCTAGCAGGCAAATTTCCCTGCCCCAGCTGCTGGACCGTCGAAAGAAGTTCACTCCCAGCCATCCACATGCCCAGCGGTTGAATGCTAGCTTGGCTAAATTGCTAGCGCTTCAACTGCTGCCTTTTCAGTTGGTAGACTCGGCCCCCTTCCGTGAGTTTGTGCAATGTGCGGTTCCTCAGTGGCAGGTTCCCAAACGCCACTTTTTCTCACGGAAGGCTATTCCGGCTCTCTACCGGCATGTGGAAGGCAATGTCTTGGCCTCGCTGGACAGGGCGGTCAGCGGTAAGGTGCATATTACCGCTGACTCATGGTCCAGCAGGCATGGACAGGGACGTTACCTTTCTTTCACGGCCCATTGGGTCACTCTTTTGGCAGCTGGGAAGGATGCAGGACAAGGTGCAGTAGTGTTGGAGGTTGTTCCACCGCCACGCCTCCAAAATGCTACTACTGGTTGTGACACACCTCTCTCCTCCACCCCCTCCTCTTCTTCTTCCTCCATGGCCTCTTCCTGTGGTTTGTCCTATGAACCAGCGGTGCTCCGTAGCCGTTCACGGGGCTACGCAAGTACGCAGGCAAAAAGATGCCATGCCGTGCTTGCGCTGGTGTGTTTGGGGGACAGAAGCCACACTGGGGCAGAGGTCCTGTCTGCTCTGCAGGGCCAGGCCGAGAGGTGGTTGACGCCACGCCAGCTTAAGCCAGGAATGGTGGTTTGCGACAATGGCACCAACCTCCTCTCCGCCCTCCGACAGGGACAACTGACCCATGTGCCCTGTGTGGCTCACGTCCTTAACCTGGTGGTGCAGCGGTTCTTGGGCAGGTACCCGGGCTTACAGGATGTCCTGAGGCAGGCCAGGAAAGTCTGTGTGCATTTCCGCAGATCTTATAATGCCAGTGCTCGCCTGGCTGAGCTGCAAAAGGAGTTGAACCTGCCCAAGAACCGCCTTATATGTGACATGCCCACCAGGTGGAACTCAACGTTGGCCATGCTGCAGCGGCTGCACACGCAGCAGAGGGCCATCAATGAGTACCTGTGCGACTACGGCACCAGGACAGGGTCAGGGGAGCTTGGTTTTTTTTCTCCACGCCAGTGGGGCATGATCAGGGATGCATGCACTGTCCTGGCACCATTTGAGGAGGCCACGAGGATGGTGAGCAGTGACAGTGCATGCATCAGTGACACTGTACCTCTTGTCCACCTGTTGGAGCACACGCTGCGTGGAATAATGGACAGGGCACTTGAGGCAGAACAGAGGCAGGAAGAGGAGGACTTCCTTGCCTCTCAAGGCCCCCTTTACCCAGACAGTGTTCCTTCTGTCCCACCCATCGCACAGGAAGAGGAGGAGGAGGAGGAGGAGGAGGAGGAGGAGGATTGTGTCAGCATGGAGGTGGAGGCTGGCACTCAGCATCATCAGCAGCAGTCTTTTAGGGATGATTTACAGTCCCAAGAAACCAGTGGACTTGTACGTGGCTGGGAGGAGGTGGCTGCGGATCATGTCGTCCTTAGTGACCCAGAGGACTCCGGAGCGAATGCCTCAGCAAACCTACGCTGCATGGCCTCCCTGATCCTGCAAAGTCTGCGGAAGGATCCTCGTATTCTTCGGATCAAGGAGAGGGACCATTACTGGCTGGCCACTCTCCTTGATCCACGGTACAAGGGTAAGGTTGCGGACCTTATGTTACCGTCGCAGAGGGAGCAGAGGATGAGACAACTCCGGGAGGCCTTGCAGAAAGGTCTGTGCAACGCGTTCCCAGAGACTGGGAGGTTACAAACTCCTGGTCCTGGACAACGAGTTGCTGAGGCTTCGGCCAGTCAAAGAAGGAGCGGTGGGGAAGGTGGCCGTCTGACCGATGCGTTCAGACAATTCTTTAGTCCGCAGCCCCAAAGTATGATCGGTTCCAGCAACCATCGCCAGCGTCTGATAAACATGGTGCAGGAATATCTAGGGGCAAGGTCAGACTTGGACACCTTCCCCACCGAAAATCCTCTGGCTTACTGGGTCTTGAGGATGGATCACTGGCCAGAGCTTGCACAGTATGCAATTGAGCTACTGGCCTGTCCTGCATCCAGCGTTCTTTCGGAACGCACATTCAGTGCTGCTGGAGGATTTGTCACGGATCACAGGGTGCGCCTGTCCACCGACTCGGTTGATCGACTGACTTTCATCAAGATGAACCAGTCTTGGATCACCACCAGCTACCACACACCTGATGCTGATATAACAGACTAATTGATTTTAACATGTCACATCCCTTCAAGACTGATGCTGATGCTGAGTGCCTGTGCTGTTATGTTGACTGGCTATCCTCCTCCTCCGAGTCCTCAATGATACGATTGATGATGATAGCTTGGAAGATCATTTTTGTTTATGGGTGCCGCCACCAGTGGCTAAGGCCCAATTTTTCAGCCCCTGTTTTACAGGGGCGTGTAATTACAATTTTTTTAGCAATAATTTGCCATAGGGCTCATTGCTGTGCTCCAAGTACAGTATCTGTGAGGGGTTGGAGTGTTGTGGCACCAGTGCCTAAGGCCCAATTTTTCAGCCCCTGTTTAACAGGGGCGTGTCATTACAATTTTTGAAGCAATACTTTGCAACAGGGCTCATTGCTGTGCTCCAAGTACAGTATCTGTGAGGGGTTGTAGTGTTGTGCCACCAGTGCCTAAGGCCCAATTTTTCAGCCCCTGTTCAACAGGGGCATGCAATTACAATTCTTGATCTAATAATTCACAGCAGGGTCCATTGCTGCACCCACCAAGAGTAACTCTGAGGGCTTACAGTCTTGTGGCAACGCCACCACCACCACCACCACGAAAGGCCCAATTTTTCAGCCCCTGTTCAAAAGGGGCATGTAATTACAATTCTTGATCTAATAATTCACAGCAGGGCCCATTGCTGCACCCACCAAGAGTAACTGTGAGGGCTTACAGTGTTGTGGCACCAGCACCACCATCAAAGCCCCAATTTTTACTACCACTGTTCAACAATTATATGTAATTAAAATTCCTGATATAATAGTTGACAGCAGGGCGTTCCAGCACCAACCAAGAGTAACTGAGTGCTTACAGTGTTGTGCCAACACCAACAACTAAGGGGCCTATTTCTGCAGAGTATATACGGCAGGTCCCTACTTTCAAACATCCAACTTACAAACGACTCCTACTTGCAAACGAAAGAAGACAACAGGAAGTGAGAGGAAATCTACCCCTAGAAAGGAAAATTCTCTCCTGTAAGAATAAATATGGGAGAAAGGGGTCTCATCTGTACTGATGCTTTATCAGCAATCCTTGTTTCAAGAAAAACACCACATTTCAAAAACAGTTGTCATTGGGACGGAAAGTGAGGTGAAATGTTCGGAACAGGGGCACAGACAGCAAAACAAATGTTACAGGGGTGATAACCCTTACCTATGTTTCCCAAAAAGTTTAAAAATAGATTTTTGGGCTGGAGCTACACTTCAACAATGTACCTGTTCAAAATTACAAACAGATTCTACATAAGAACAAACCTACAGTCCCTGTCTTGTATGCACCGCCTGTATACGGCTGTTCAGAGTATATAGGGCCTTTTTTATTTTATGTGCGGGGTTCCCCTTAATATCCATACAAGACCCAAAGGGGCTGGTAATGGGCTGGGGTAGGGGGGGGGTCATGGGGTAGCTATGCCATTTTTCTTAAAGAATTTCATCCATATTACCGGGACCAGACATTACATTAAAGCCGCAAGCAGTTTTAAATGGCTTTTTTTTCCTTTAGAAGTGTCATTTTGTGCAGGGACAGTTCTAAACACGGGAAACACGTGGCACTTCACAGGCATACTTTAGACACCCCCCAGGTACGATATTTAAAGGAATATTTGACTTTTTTTTTTTCACTTTATGCATCATTAAAATGACTGCTCCCGAAAAACGACCGTTTTTAAAACTTCTTTTTGCATTGATACATGTCCCCTGGTGCACAACCCGGGTTCCCAAACCCTATTTATGACAATAACATGCATAATAGTTGTTATAATTAGCACTTTAGAATTCGAACGTTCGCATCCATTGTATTTAATAGGGTTCTAATGTTCGTTCGAACTTTCGGTCCGTTCGCGGGTTCTGGTGCGAACCGAACCCGGGGGTGTTCGGCTCATCACTAGTTGGTAGCAGTGCACTACAGGGGCCCAAACAAACCAGCAGCCCTCTTAAGCTGAGGGTATCACTATACGTGGGGGCTCGGTCCGGGACCCGTGTATATTGCACGCTGCGATCAAGGTGGTCTGAAATACCAGCATGGACTCGCAGGCAGTAATAGAATGGTGCGCAGAGGAGGGCGTGGATCCACTCCGGGCGGTAGCTATTGAGCTCCCGGGAGAGATTCGGGAGAAAGAAGAGATAAAGCAATCGATAATGTTAATATCTCCAAAATGGAAAGCATGGCCGGTAGATGTGAAGTCAAATGCCTCGGGGACATATGCGCTAATAGAGTGGACAAGAGGAGTCCCAGAGGAGTTCAAAGGGCAAAGTATAAAATACATAAATGACAGAATGTATCGCTTAGTGCATACTGGGGCTGTGAAGAAAGAGTCCCCTAGGACCTCCCCACAGTTATCTCCATCACTCTTCTCTAAAATGGGAGGCAGTAGCGAAGTGAAAGCACCAAAGTCACCCCTGACCGCTATAGGTCCTGAACTGTTGACTGCTTTGGGGGACTTTGTTGTTAAATGCCAAAAAAACAACACAGTGCATGTGGAAGCTGGGTACCAGAAACTCCGGGTGTTCTCAGGAACGCAACCTGTGCCACCCGGGGAGGAAGATTTCGATACTTGGATCGAGCAGGCAATGCAGGCAGAAGAAGGTTGGGAAGTCACAGAAGCGCAGAAGAAGCAGCGCATCAGTGAGAGCTTGAAAGGTCCTGCTGCTGAGGCGGTGAAAAATCTTAGGTGCAGCATTACTGTGTGTACAGCAATGGATTACTTGTCTATGCTGCAGGAAGAGTTTGGCCAGCTGGAGAAAGTGTCAGACTTGATGTATAAATTTGAACATACCTTCCAACAGCCAAAGGAAAAGTTGTCAGAGTATTTCGGAGACTGAATAGAATGCTGTGTTAGATTGTACTGAGAAAAGGAATGCAGCCACAGGTCATAGATGCTGCCAGGATGAAACAGATCCTTAGGGGAGCCTTACGGTCGGATCCAGTTTGGCTCCACCTGAAGACCTCTGACGGAGTCATGGCCCTGAACTACACAGACCTTCTGCGGATCATAAGGGACGAAGAGGCTTTGATGAAGGATCAAGAGGGGTTTGAGAAAACCACACCACCTGTTTCGGTAGGAGTCATAACGACAGTAGTCGCAGAAAGTGACCCAGAAGTAGAAAATTTGAAGTCTCAAATGGCCCAAGTACTGGACTTATTGACCTCTTTATTGGCCAAGAACTCTGGAGTCAAGGAGAAAGAAGAGATCCGGAAGGAACCAGAACGGAATGTCCCTATTCCAGCATCCCCAAAGATCAGAAAGGAGATCATTTGCTTCAATTGTGGAGGAGTTGGTCACCCTGAGAGAGTGTGTACCAGCCCAAGGAAGAACCGAGGCACTCAATACCAGCCGGCGGAAAACTTCAGAGGGTCCCGGTGAAGGAGTCAGCCGGGTGCCCGCTACCTACAGAAAGCTCCAAGAAGGTCCAGAGACAAGCAGAGAAAAAAAGGAAGGGCAACAATGCCCCTCCTAAAAACTCCCATACTGTCTGTCGGGAGTTGCAATTTGACAACCAGAAAAAGATCAATGCATACCAGGTCCAAAAAGGGTTGAGATCCAGGGAGAAATGGAAAAAGAAGAAAAAAACGTTGGAAAAGTCAAAAAGTCCAAAGGAGAAAATGCCTCCAAGGAAGTTCCCAGATAAATTAGTTGGACCCTCCCCTCTAGTCTCTGTTCAAGTGGAGGGAGTCTACGCAAAGGCACTCTTAGACACAGGAGCCCAAGTGACTCTCTTATACCGAGACTTTTATCAGAAGCATTTAAGTCACGTACCTTTGCAGAAGCTGGAAGACCTGAAGATAGGGGGGATTGGCACTCGCAGTTTCCCTTACGATGGCTATGTTTCGATCAGGCTGGCCTTTGACCCCTCGGTGACCGGGAAGGCCGAAGATTTTGACACTTTGGCGGTGGTTTGCCCTCGCCCACCAGGAGCCAACACGATGTCCATGCTGATAGAGACCAACACTGACTTGGTCCGGAGACTGCTGACCTCATTGGTGCAAGAACGGAGTTCTCCCAGACAGAAGATTCACCCCATGCTGCAACAGGTCTACCAGAAGATGATCCTGGAGCAGAAGGCCCCAGAAGAGGGGGTGGGAAGAGTCTGGAGACTGTCTAGAAGAGAGAAGATACTACAGCCTGGTGAGGTGAAGTGCCTTCAGGCTACAGTAAAACTTTCCTGGGAGCAGCCAGGTCCCTTTGTGGTCGTGGAACCAGACCCCTCCAATACTCACCAAGGATTGGAAGTACTCCCTGAAGTGGTCCCGTTGAGGGCGCTGAAGAAAGCAAAGGGGCAGATTCCAGTAAGTGTCAGGAATGTCACAAATTCTCCTGTGAAGATCCCAGCCCGGGTGCTATTGGGCAAGGTAAACCCTGCCACCTCAGTGACCCTGTATGAATTGAAGTCAAAAGATGAAGAAGCCACCCTGGAAGAGCTTTGCCTTGAAGATACAGCCTTGCCACAGAAATGGAAGGAGAGAGCCAAGGCTCAGCTGACTCGGTGGAGGAGAATATTCTCTGAAGATGAGTTTGATGTGGGGTGTTCGAGGAGTGCCACCCATAAAATCCGTCTTCAAGAAGACAAGCCCTTCCGGGAGAGGGTTAGAAGAGTTCCACTGGCTGGTCTGGAAGATTTGCGGGAGCAGTTGGCAGAGCTAAAGAGGACAGGGGTCATTAAAGAGTCCAGGAGTCCCTATGCCTCCCCCATTGTGGTGGTAAGGAAAAAAAACGGGTCGCTGAGACTCTGCATAGACTATAGGACTCTTAACCGGAGGACCATTCCTGACCAGTATACTACCCCCAGGATAGAAGATGCTTTGCAGAGTCTGTCTGGGACCAAGTGGTTCAGTGTCATGGACCTAATGAGTCGGTATTATCAAATCCCCATGCACCCTGAGGATAAGGAGAATACGGCTTCCATCACCCCGGTGGGGTTCTATGAGTTTAATGGGATGCCCCAAGGTCTGTCAGGAGCCCCTGCTACCTTCCAGAGGTTAATGGAGAAGACCGTTGGGGACATGAATCTGATTGAAGTCCTGGTGTATCTGGACGACATCATTGTCTTTGGGAAGACTCTGGAAGAGCATGAAGAAAGATTGGAGAAGGTCCTGAAACGACTCAGTGAGGAGGGACTGAAACTTTCCAGAGAAAAATGCCAGTTCTATCAATCCTCGGTCCATTATCTGGGACACATAGTATCTGCTGAAGGAGTGTCTGCAGACCCTGATAAACTGGAGGCAGTCACCTCCTGGCCTCAACCAACTACAGTGACTGAACTCAGGTCCTTCTTAGGTTTCTGTTCCTATTACCGTAGATTTCTGGAAGGATTTGCAAAAATTGCCAGACCCCTAAATGAGCTACTGAAGACGGAAGGGGAAGAGGATGATACTGGTCCCAGGAAGTCTGGAGAGTCTGTGGAAGACCTGTGGACAGGGGAGTGCGAAGAAGCCTTCCAGATGTTAAAGAAGAGTCTTACCACTGCACCAGTCCTGGCCTATGCTGATCCAAAGAAGCCTTATGAACTGCATGTAGATGCCAGCCATGATGGCCTAGGAGGGGTGCTATATCAAGAATATGAGGGGCAGTTGCGCCCAGTTGCCTATGTTAGCAGAAGTTAGGCACCCACTGAAAAGAACTACCCCACCCACAAGTTGGAGTTCCTGGCCCTAAAGTGGGCAGTCGTGGATAAACTCAGAGATTACCTGTATGGAGCTGACTTCACAGTATGGACTGACAATAATCCACTCACCTATCTCTTCACCACGGCCAAGCTGGACACCACTGGTCACCGTTGGTTGGCCGCTCTGGCCGGGTTCAACTTCAGCCTGAAGTATAGGCCGGGAGCAGGAAGCCGTGATGCGGACGCACTGTCCAGAAGAGGCCATACACCCACGCACCGTCCAGAAGATTAGACCCAGGTCACCCCAGATGGGGTACGGGCACTGTGTCAAGGAGTACAACTTCAAGCTAGTGGTGGGTTAGGGGCTGAAGAGATCGGTGTTTCTGCCGTGGGGGTACCTAAGTGTTACTGCAATGTGACCCAAGTGGGAGAGGATGACCTACCCAAACTGTCCATGAAGGACTTGAGGAAAGACCAGCTGGAAGACCCTTGGGGAAGATTAGCACTGGAGACCTTGGAAGACCAGGATCCAGAAAGACTTCTGAAGAACCCTTCAAAGGTGGCCTGGTTGGTCCACAAGGAATGGGACAAGTTGCAGGTTCATCAAGGGGTGGTCTATCGAAGGGGCCCCTCTGATGATCTGGAAGATAAGTGGCAGCTATTTCTGCCGGAAAAGTACAGAAGAACCGTCTTAGCTGCCTTACATGATGATCATGGCCACTTGGGGGCTGAACGAACATTCCAACTTGTAAGGATAGGTTCTATTGGCCTTGTATGCGGGCTGAAGTGGAAGAATACTGCCACTCCTGTGCAAGCTGTATCCAGAGGAAGACATTGCCACGTCAAGCTGCCCCAATGGGCCATCTGCAGAGTCAAGGACCCTTGGACTTGGTGTGCATTAACTTTCTCTGTCTTGAACCTGACTTAAGTGGACAAGGAAATGTTCTGGTGATAACCGACCATTTCACCCGTTATGCCCAAGCTTTTCCAGCCAAAGACCAGAAGGCCTCCACTGTAGCTAAAATCTTAGTAGAGAAATACTTTGTGCACTACGGACTGCCACAACGCTTGCACTCTGACCAAGGGAGAGACTTTGAGAGTCGATTTATCAAGAAACTGTTAGACTCTTTGGGTATCAAGAAAACCCGCACCACCCCTTATCACCCTCAGGGTGACGCTCAGCCAGAGCGGTTTAACAGGACTCTATTAAATATGTTGGGGACTCGGAGTAGTGAGCAGAATCAGCACTGGAGCAAGCATATAGCGGCCATCATGCACGCCTACAATAGTACCACTAGCGATGCCACAGGGTACTCTCCATATCACCTTATGTTTGGCAGGGAAGCAAGACTGCCTGTGGATCTGGCATTCGGCATATCCACGGATCGCACTTCAGCCACCTCACACAAGGGCTACGTTGACAGACTGAGGAGGAGTTTGAAGTTGGCTTTTGAACAGGCTCAAGTGGCCTCAGAACAAAGAGGAGCCCGGAACAAGAGGAACTTTGATCTCAAGGTTCGAATCCAGGACCTCCAGCCAGGGGACCGAGTGCTGCTGCGCAACCTAGGAGTTCCAGGGAAGCATAAGTTAGCAGACAGATGGAGACCTGAACCTTATGTGATCTGTAATGCCCCATACACACGATCGTTTTTCATGCCGTTAAAAATGCCATTTTTAAAAATGGGCATTAAAACCGATCGTGTGTAGGCTCCAGAGCATTTTTAACGACGTGAAAAACGGCCATTAAAAATTTCGAACATGCTCTATTTTTTCACGTCGTTTTTCATGTCATTTTTTTTAACGACGTGAAAAACGTCAGTGTGTATGCTTTTACAAGGTGAAAAAAAACACGCATGCTCAGAATCAAGTATGAGACGGGAGCGCTCGTTCTGGTAAAACTAGCGTTCGTAATGGAGATAGCACATTCGTCACGCTGTAACGGACTGAAAAGCACGAGGCTGAAAAGCGCGAATCGTCGCTCAACAAACTTTACTAACATGAAGGGTGGCGCCATCCGAACGGAACTTCCCCTTTATAGTGCCGTCGTACGTGTTGTACGTCACTGCGCTTTGCTTGAACGTTTTTTAAAATGATCGTGTGTATGCAAGACAGGCTTGAGAGGAAACATGAAAAAAAAACGACGAGAAAAACGTTGGTTTAAAAAATGCCATGAAAAACGATCGTGTGTACGCCGCATTAGAAGTTACCAGATTTGCCGGTGTATCAGCTAAAACCAGAAGGGAAGGTCGGGCCACTGAAGACATGGCACAGAAACCATTTACTCCCACTTTCGGAAGCGATCTGGATACCTTCTGTAGAAGATTCCCCTGACCCATCCTCAAGTTTGGAGACACCTAGGCCAAACACTCGGTCTCAGGTCTCTCAGTCTAGAGGAGCAGATGCCTCAGGTCAGAGTTTGGAAGAAGAGCTTGGATGGTTGTGGCCTTCTCAGACCCCAGAACCTATGTCTATAGATCTTCCACCTTCTGAAGGCACTGTTAGGACCTGGGCTTGAACCTGGGACCTCTGGTGTGTCTGGTGGTGACTCTACTTTCTGAGCCACTTGGAATGCTGGACAGCTCCTTGGATAATATAAAGGGGCCATTATGAGGCGATGTATGTGGGACTTTGAAGGCGCTCATTGAGAATGTTGCCAAATCAAAAGAATAAAGAATAGATACCAAGAAAATACTTTAAAAAAAAAATTATATTTAATACATGAATTCCATGATATAAAAACAATGAGGAAAGAAAATACAACGCAGTGTATTCGTTCCTTATACGTCACATATTTGTCGTCCTACATGTTTCGCAAAATAATGCTTCTTCAGGGACGTACATGGACCTTAGTTAATCTAGAATAAACATAAGCATTTAGAACAAGAAATTATACAATGAAAATTGATTACAGAATTTAATTGTCACCAAGACAAAAATCTATAATGATCACATAACCATCATATATACAAAATTAATTAATTATACTTAGAGACAAGTGTTTAATACCTCCAAACTCAGATGGATCCTCGTGTGTATGGGGGGGAAAAAGGAAAATTATTTTTTGTGTAACCTGTCAGTGATCAGGCTACACGCAAAATGTGAAGCTGGCAGACCACTCTCCACCTATGCGTCAGCACCCATACGCATGCGTAGGCATATCACAAAGGGTCCTCAGTGGGAGATATGGAGAATGTTGATTGGGGATGACCTATGTATAAAAAACTGTGTTTTTTATAAACAAGGTTTATGTAAACATTGCTTATTGTTGAATAACAGAACATGGTAAATGTTGGACCATGTATTAAACAAAAAACAAAAAAAATGAATAAATGTATATATATATACGCTTACTGTTTTGAGATAAAATGGATCATATAGCCTGGGAGCTTATTGAAACGCACGACAGCAGGTGTTTGTATTGCTTGTGATTATATAGACTGCTGAATATATCTATGGAAACAAAAATATGTATATATCTTTAAGTTTACTATAGGCCCATACTAAGACATATATACAGTATATATTAAATACAATAAGTATACATAGGCAAAGAAATACCTGTAATTGGCTGCATCTGAAATCAGTGTGCAGCAATCATGGTGTATTGGGGAAGAGAGCCTCAAACACCATTAGGTAATGCCTTGCCTGTAATCTGAATAAAAAGAGGTATAGTGGGTATTATGGTCAGATCAGGACGAACTAACCTTCCATGTACATATCGTCTAAAGTTCATCAAATGCAATGAAAAGATGCCAAGCTTACCTATAGCTGTCGATGCGGCAGTTATGCTCCCAGGACAGGCCCCATGATGGCCATAGTGGCCGCGTCTGACCTTTTATATCCCACGAGGAGATGGTGTAGCAGCGCCGCGTGATGACGTATGAACGTCAGCGGCGTGAATGCGGGCGCGAGGCAATGACGTTCCGGTGGAATGAACCACCGAAAGTGCGGCCATCCTTGCGCATGCGTGAAGACCAGCCGGGCGGCAGGTGACGCATGCGCCCTGGTCCGGGCAACAGCGATGCCGTCCTTCCCCTTTTTTATCCTTTTTACCCACTAGGATCGCCACATCAGCCAACCTGTACCATTCAGTACGGGGTCCCTTGAACGATATGATCAGACATCCAGCGGTCTGGTTTGATACCAGGTTGGTGGAAGTTTGCATGTAATCACCATACATGAGTGCGTTTAGATCGTCAAAAAACATATAGAGAAATATATCTGTGTATTTATTATGTGTTTTACGATCATAGTTTGTGTATTGGCTGTTGCGTGTAGGGTTGCCACTCTTGCATTGACCCTTGTGCAATATATTATTAATGTTGGCTAAAAAGTCATTGTTTTTCTTTGTTTTAATCTCTTTTTCTATATTTGAGACTTGTATGTCTACCATCCAATTCCATGGACTCCTCCACATTTGACATGCCTTCCAATTATGGTATGGTATGTATTACATATACCTAACATAACCAATCAACATCCACAGACTTGTGAAGACCACAAATGGGGATCTGCGGCCTTGTGGTGCCATGCACACACACATTATCATCAATGGCATGCCTTTTCCCTTGTGCGTCACCCACCCACTCAGCATGCGAGGAATCATTAGGCCTTATGCTCAATCCACGCGAAGACATGGATGCTATGACGGTCCGACCCCTTTTGGCTGACGTAAACCTGGCCTCCCATTGACGCATGCATTGTCCGTCATCTTTGACGGCATCGCTGTTGCCCGGACCAGGGCGCATGCGTCACCTGCTGCCCGGCCGGTCTTCACGCATGCGCAAGGATGGCCGCACTTTCGGTGGTTCATTCCACCGGAACTTCATTGCCGCGCGCCCGCATTCACGCCGCTGACGTTCATACGTCATCACGCGGCGCTGCTACACCATCTCCTCGTGGGATATAAAAGGCCAGACGCGGCCACTATGGCCGTCATAGGGGCCTGTCCTGGGAGCATAACTGCCGCATCGACAGCTATAGGTAAGCTTGGCATCTTTTCATTGCATTTGATGAACTTTTGACTATATGTACTGTGACAGCAGGAAGGTAAAGTCACCTGGTTGCATCCAGGGGGGTAGATATATTTCGCCCAGATTCAGGCTTTACGCCGACTTGTACAACTAGGTGGAGAGTTGTATAAGCCCAGCTAAGGCTAGTGGGCTCATGGATGACTCATACCTCTAGGGAGAGTGTGGGGCGTCGTACAGACAGGGAGTTGATGAGACCAGCTGAAACTTGTCAGCTCATTTAGGCCTCTATAAGAACTCCCAGATTCATTAGGTGTTAGCTGATGCCTGGAAGCAGACCTGTGTGGACTTCCTGGAGAGAGTGAACCCTTGTCCGGTGAGACAAAGCCTGTGTGGCTATTTGCTTGGACATTTAAAACCAGGGACTTAGGGACTAGGACAGCACTAGGCTGATCCCAGTTGTTAGTTAGGAAACCTGTATGTTTAGTCAGAGGTCAAGTTGACCAGGATTTAATTTGTTTATGTTTCTTTTGGCTTTGCTGTGTTTTGTCACTGTAAATAGAAAATAAACCGCACCTTTTTTTTTGATTTTGAAAACCACAACCTCCGTTTGCTGGGCCTGTTTTGTGTGGGGAGCCCATCCCGGGGGTCACACACACCCGCTGCCAAGCTAACCCCCTCACAGTTGGTGGAGAACCAGTGGCAGTTTTTTTTAAGCCAGCATGGAGGAGATACTGAAGCAGCTGGCTCTAGCAAATGCCAATCAACAGCAGACAAATGCAGGTTTGCAAAAGAGCCTTGCAGCTCAACAACAGAACTTCGCAGCCCAGCAGCAAGCTCACCAACAGAGTCTGGAAGCTCAGCAACAAGCCCAGCAGCAATCTGAGGCCCGCTTCATAGACCTGTTACAGAAGCAAGAGCAGAGACTACAACAAATGGAAGCAGTAATGCAGCAACGTCCGCAGACCAGTGAGGAAAGCCGTCCCACTAATACCGCGTCCTTTGGGGTGAGTCGTTTATTGACAAAAATGACTGGAGAGGATGATCCAGAGGTATTTTTGACCACATTTGAAAGGACTGCTGAAAGAGAAAAGTGGCCTGAGGAGCAGTGGGCTGGACTGGTGGCTCCTCTGTTAACTGGTGAATCGCAGAAGGCTTACTATGACCTAGAGCCTGACCAAGCAAAAGACTATGTGATGCTAAAAGCTGAGATATTGGCAAGGCTGGGTGTCACCCAGGCTGTCCGGGCTCAGCGTGTGCATAACTGGACTTTCCAGCTTGGAAAACCCCCCAGGTCTCAAATGTATGATCTCATTCACCTGAGCAGAAAGTGGCTACAGCCAGAGACTTTGTCCGCACCAAAGATTGTGGAACGTGTTGTAATGGATCGGTTTTTGAGAGCTCTTCCTACTGCCATCCAAAAGTGGGTAAGCCATGGAGACCCAGAGACGGCCGATGGTCTTGTGGATCGTGTGGAGAAATACTTGGCTACAGAGAACCTGACGGCCTCTTCCAGAGACACTCGGACTTTCCACCCTAAGACCAGACCATCCCCAGGGGCGGATAAGAGGATTCCAAGGGGTAAGGGTGGAGAGAGTGAGAGGGTGGGAGCTCTACCCCAAGTTTGGCGAGAACAGCCTGGGAAATCAGCGGCTCAAGAGGCGGCAAGAAGGATCGTTTGCTACCGCTGCCGGCAAGCGGGACATATTGCAGCCAATTGCCCGGTTGTGGAGGAACCCATGCAGTGTGACTTTCTGATGGGCAGACGTCAGTCGCTGTGTGCGACAGTCGCATGCACTGCCATTCGAGGAACTGAGAAACATTTATGCAAAATGTGTGTTAATGGTAGAAATGTTGTGGTATTGCTGGATTCAGGTAGCCTTGTGACCCTGATAAAGGCTGAGTTAGTTAAAACAGAGGTCTCTGGGAATAGCAAGGTAGCTGTTATTTGTGTGCATGGGGACACCCGAGAGTATCCAGTGACTACAGTGTGTTTCGAGACCCCCAAAGGTACCCTCTCTCATCCAGTGGGCTTAGTATCTCAGTTACCGCATGACGCCATTGTGGGAAGGGATTTTCCGAAGTTCTGGGAACTGTGGGATGATCCTGAGCCCCCCACTGGTGCCCCTATGTACCAGGAATGGGATGGCCAGAACTCCCCTGAGAGTGGTGAGGACTCTCCGGAATTTCCCTTATCAGTATTGGCAGGGGAGACTCAAGAAACTGGAGAGGAGCCCACCTCCTCAGACGAAAACCTACCGTCTGTGGAGTTTTCTGATCTTGAGGTTCACAGGGAAAACTTTGCCACAGAACAGTTGAAAGACCCCGCCCTAATAAAGGCACGGGAAAACGTAGTGAAAATAGATGGCGAGTTAGTGAACCCAGATAATACCTGCACTTACCCATACTTCAGCGTAGAGAAGGACCTACTGTATCGGGTGGCAAAAAGGGCAGAAGAAACCGTTGAGCAGCTTGTGGTGCCCAAACCTTACAGGAAGTTGGTGTTGGAGTTGGCCCATGGGCACATTCTTGGAGGTCATCTGGGGACAGAGAAAACCTGAGAGAGGGTATTACAGAGATTCTATTGGCCGGGGGTGATAAAGGACATAGAAAATTATTGTTCCTCCTGCCCTGTGTGTCAGAGGTCGGCCCCGATGCCACATTTCCGTAGCCCGCTGGTCCCTCTACCCATCATTGAGGTCCCGTTTGAGAGGATCGCCATGGATTTGGTAGGTCCTATAATCAAGTCCGCTAGGGGGCACCAGTACATATTAGTTATAATGGACTATGCCACCCGTTATCCAGAAGCGATCCCTCTCCGAAATACCTCGGCCAAAACCATAGCCAAAGAGCTATCTCTTGTGTTTAGCCGGGTGGGTATTTGTAGAGAACTGCTTACGGACCAAGGTACACCCTTTTTGTCCCGGGTTATGAAGGAGCTGTGTAAATTGTTCAAAGTGACGCAATTACGTACATCTGTGTATCACCCCCAAACCGATGGGCTGGTTGAAAGATTCAACAAAACCCTAAAGCAAATGTTGAAGAAAGTGGTGGATAGAGATGGAAAGGATTGGGACTGTCTACTTCCTTATCTGATGTTTGCTATTAGGGAGGTGCCCCAATCCTCTACGGGATTCTCCCCCTTTGAGTTACTGTATGGGAGACACCCAAGAGGGCTGTTGGATATTGCCAAGGAAACTTGGGAAAGTGAGAGTTCTCCCCACAGGAGTGTGATTGAGCATGTCGCCCTGATGCAAGACCGAATTGCACAGGTAATGCCCATCGTGAAGGAACATTTGGCCCAAGCGCAGTTAGCACAGCAGAGAGTGTACAACCGTGGAGCCAAGACCCGTACCTTTTCCCCGGGGGATAGGATACTGGTACTTGTCCCTACGGTTGAAAGTAAATTCCTTGCCAAATGGCAAGGCCCCTACGAGATAATGGAAAAAGTGAGCGAAGTGAATTACAAGGTCAGACAACCAGGAAGACGAAAGCCCGAACAGATCTATCACGTTAATCTGTTGAAAGCCTGGAGGGATAGAGAGTCCCTAGTCGCAGACACTTGGTCACCAGCTCAAACTGGTTGCGTGATTCCTGAGGTTGGAATAGCAGCCACCTTGTCCCAACCCCAACAACAGGAGGTTAAGGAGTTTGTGCTTCGCAACAAGGAGGTATTCTCTGAGCTGCCGGGACAAACATCTGGGGTAGAGCATGACATCATTACCCCGCCCGGTGAAAGGGTGAAGTTAAAACCCTATCGGATCCCAGAGGCCCGACGGGAGGCAATACGGGAGGAAGTACAGAAAATGCTGAACTTAGGGGTGATAGAGGAGTCCCAAAGTGATTGGTCTAGTCCCATTGTGTTGGTGCCTAAACCGGATGGGAGCTGGCGATTTTGTAACGATTTTCGTCAGTTGAACAAAGTTACAAAATTTGACACCTACCCCATGCCACGTATAGATGAGTTGATCGACCGGCTGGGAACAGCCCGATACATGACGACTCTTGACCTCACAAAAGGGTATTGGCAAATCCCCCTGGCCAAATTGGCCAAAGAGAAAACCGCATTTGTAACCCCAGACGGGGCGTTCCAATATAAAAGAATGCCGTTCGGGTTACAGAATGCGCCGGCCACATTCCAGCGGAAAATGGACCAGATGCTGAGGCCCCATCGGAAGTATGCTGCGGCTTACCTGGATGACGTAATTGTCCATAGCACAGATTGGGCCTCACATCTGCCAAAAGTGCAAGCAGTCCTGGACTCTGTTCGGGAAGCGGGGTTTACGGCTAACCCCAAGAAGTGTACCATTGGGCAGGAGGAGGCCAAATATCTTGGGTACACCATTGGGAGGGGAGTAATAAAACCCCAACTCAACAAAGTCGAGGCCATCCAGAGTTGGCCACGTCCCAACAGCAAGAAACAGGTACGAGCCTTTCTGGGAATCGCTGGGTATTATCGGCGATTCATTCCCCACTTTGCCTCTAAGGCTGTGCCCCTAACCAACCTAACGAAGGGGAAAGGGTCGGTCATGATTAAATGGACCCCCGAGGCTGAGGCAGCATTCCAATTCTTGAAACAAGCCTTATGTAGCCAGCCAGTGTTGTACTCACCCGACTTCTCTAAAGACTTTGTCGTACAAAGTGATGCGTCAGATGTGGGGTTAGGAGCAGTATTGTCCCAGGTCTGGAACGGGGAAGAGCACCCAGTCATTTACCTCAGCAGGAAGTTGAAGTCCCATGAGGTAAATTACGCCACCGTTGAAAAGGAGTGTTTAGCGGTGAAGTGGGCTCTAGATTCCCTTCGGTACTACCTGCTAGGTAGGCACTTTGACATGGTTACGGATCACGCTCCGTTAAAGTGGATGGCTCAAAACAAGGAAACAAATAGAAGAGTGAATAGGTGGTTCCTGGCCCTCCAGGAATTCAACTTCACAGTAAAGCATCGCCCTGGCGTTCAAATGGGGAATGTGGATGCTTTGTCTCGGGTACATGAATGCCTGATTGCTGGTGTTCCAACCCCGAGGTTAAAACAAGAGGGGGGGTATGTGACAGCAGGAAGGTAAAGTCACCTGGTTGCATCCAGGGGGGTAGATATATTTCGCCCAGATTCAGGCTTTACGCCGACTTGTACAACTAGGTGGAGAGTTGTATAAGCCCAGCTAAGGCTAGTGGGCTCATGGATGACTCATACCTCTAGGGAGAGTGTGGGGCGTCGTACAGACAGGGAGTTGATGAGACCAGCTGAAACTTGTCAGCTCATTTAGGCCTCTATAAGAACTCCCAGATTCATTAGGTGTTAGCTGATGCCTGGAAGCAGACCTGTGTGGACTTCCTGGAGAGAGTGAACCCTTGTCCGGTGAGACAAAGCCTGTGTGGCTATTTGCTTGGACATTTAAAACCAGGGACTTAGGGACTAGGACAGCACTAGGCTGATCCCAGTTGTTAGTTAGGAAACCTGTATGTTTAGTCAGAGGTCAAGTTGACCAGGATTTAATTTGTTTATGTTTCTTTTGGCTTTGCTGTGTTTTGTCACTGTAAATAGAAAATAAACCGCACCTTTTTTTTTGATTTTGAAAACCACAACCTCCGTTTGCTGGGCCTGTTTTGTGTGGGGAGCCCATCCCGGGGGTCACACACACCCGCTGCCAAGCTAACCCCCTCACAGTACATAGAAGGATAGTTCGTCCTGATCTGACCATAATACCCACTATACCTCTTTTTATTCAGATTACAGGCAAGGCATTACCTAATGGTGTTTGAGGCTCTCTTCCCCAATACACCATGATTGCTGCACACTGATTTCAGATACAGACAATTACAGTTTTGTTTTTTTGCCTATGTATACTTATTGTATTTAATATATACTGTATATATGTCCTAGTATGGGCCTATAGTAAACTTAAAGATATATACATATTTTTGTTTCCATAGATATATTCAGCAGTCTATATAATCACAAGCAATACAAACACCTGCTGTCGTGCGTTTCAATAAGCTCCCAGGCTATATAATCCGTTTTATCTCAAAACAGTAAGCGTATATATATATACATTTATTCATTTTTTTTTGTTTAATACATGGTCCAACATTTACCATGTTCTTTTATTCAACAATAAGCAATGTTTACATAAACCTTGTTTATAAAAAACACAGTTTTTTATACATAGGTCATCCCCAATCAACATTCTCCATATCTCCCACTGAGGACTCTTTGTGATATGCCTACGCATGCGTATGGGTGCTGACGCATAGGTGTAGAGCGGTCTGCCAGCTTCACATTTTGCGTGTAGCCTGATCACCGACAGGTTACACAAAAAATTATTTTCCTTCCCCCCCCCCCCCCATACACACGAGGACCCATCTTTGTTTGGAGGTATTAAACACTTGTCTCTAAGTATAATTAATTAATTTTGTATATATGATGGTTATGTGATCATTATAGATTTTTGTCTTGGTGAATATTCAATTCTGTAATCAGATTTCAATGTATCGTTTCTTGTTCTAAATGCTTATGTTTATTCTAGATTAACTAAGGTCCATGTACGTCCCTGAAGAAGCATTATTTATGCGAAACATGTAGGACGACAAATATGTGACGTATAAGGAACGAATACACTGCATTGTATTTTCTTTCCTCATTGTTTTTATATCATAGAATTCATGTATTAAATATAATATTTTTTTTTTAAGTATTTTCTTGGTATCTATTCTTTATTCTTTTGATTTGGCAACATTCTCAATGAGCACCTTCAAAGTCCCACATACATCGCCTCATAATGGCCCCTTTATATAATTTAATATCGGGACCTAGGTGCCATTAAGCAAACAATTTCTACAATAGTGATTGCTCTGTATATTTTCTATAGCTCCTTGGATAGTTCATTAGACAATTACTTGAATGATCTTTCTTGTCTTGAATCTTGTTTGCCTTGAACCTTGAACCCTTTGCCCCTCCCATGAACTTCCTGATTTAAGCCATGTCCCTGCACTTCCTGGTTGCCAGAATATTGTGTCTTCACCAGCCAATATCTTGCTCCTGTCTACTGCTGCCGACCGCATCTTTGCTACCACTCACTACCGACTTTTGGCTCGTCCCCGACTACGCTTCTGCTGAATCCCAACCTGCAATTATCTGTTACCGACTTTTGGCTCTTCCCCGACTACACTCTTGCTTGATTCCTACCTGTATTATCTGTTTCTGGACCCCGGCTTGCTCACCCCCTGGTGGGGCTAATCTGAGGACCACGACCTGGCACTGACACGCAGCGAAGCCCATCTCCACCTTTAGGAGCCCTGGTGAATACCGGTCAGTGCTTAGACCCCGCACCTCAGGTGAACCCGTGTCATCAGCCAGGGTGACCTGTGTGAATACCTGCTCTGCTGCTATAGCTACTGGCCTCTGAGCCTGACTCCAGACCATGACAGGCACTGTGGACAGTACATTGAACGTGGAAGCCACTGAGTTTGTTCCGTCTAGTCCTCTGGTTGAAGAGTGGGAAGATGTCACATGGTCACCTTCTGCTGATCATCAAGATTACTCCTCACATCTGCCTACACCTGACTTGGATGTACCAGAAGCATTGGAGCCCAGTGTACCCACTTTAGAGGAAGACGCAGTGAGGGATGTAACAGTCACCCCAAGAGAACAAAGGGCCAAAAGAGTTATTCGTCCTCCTCGGAAGTTAACCTAAACCCAGATGGGGGAAGGTTCTGAGGATACAGTAACCACTGCTAGAAGGACTTTGCCAACACTTGATCCTTCTGCTGTGCATTTGGTGGAAGGCAACCCCAGCTCTCTCTCTGGCACAGTTAGACAGGTCAACCCCTTGGATTTAACCAGTGGGCAGGACAAACTCCCTTCTCCATTCTGGTGGGAGTTTCCTCTGCCAACTTCTTTAGCTGCCCTTAATGAGTTTGTGTTTTCCTACTGTTGATACTGTCTTTGAGGGACCAAAGATTTCAAGTGGGGGGAGTGTGTAGCGGGGTGTCGTTTTACCCGCAGGACTACATTTCCCGGGATGCTTTGCGGCACCCAGGGTGCCATTCCCCGCGCAAGGACTGCTGGGGTGGACTTTAAAAGGGAAGGGCGGGGCTCGCTCTTTCTCTTGGAACGCCGCCCTCCTTGCAAGAGGATCTCCTGCACTCACCTGCTGCGCGTGCTAGGCCTGAAGCCTGGGTCTCGCGTTCCTGTTCCAGAGAGCTTCCGTTCCGCTGGGGAGTCTGCAGAGCATCCGATCCACCTGAGGTGCTATCTTCTTCTGAAGAGCCAAAGACTTGGTGCATCGTGGACTACTGTGACGCCACTCACAGTAGCGGAGGAACCGGACGGGAGTCGGTCCGGTTTGGGTGAGAGAGCGCCTGCTCGGAACCTTAAAACAATAACTTTACCTAGGCCTTCTATTGAACATAGTTATACTTTGGAGAGACTGTTGTCCTGAACTGAGTTTGCCAGTCTCTCCAGTTGCCAAGTCAGCGGTTATTCACAAACCCCCCCTTATTGGATTACAATTTGCTTCTCTATGTGCACCACCGACAGTTGCTAACGAAGATTCCTCACCAAACTATACCCACAGTTATAGTCAGGCCTAACTGGGTAGTTAGGACATTGCTGGGCGCCATTTCTTTGCTCACGAGGGAGGATAGCTGCAGCGGGGTTAATATCGTTCTATTACCTAATTGAATGTCAGATGCATATGTTGTGTACACCTTTATTGCAGGGATCTGCATAAGATATTATACTCAAATTACTCTTTTATATTGTTACTTATAGTAAACTGTTACAGTTAAGAAACTTGATTGTGAGTGTCCATTATTGTGCTGGTATACAAAGGGGGTTGTACTGTGTAATATATATGTATAGAGATAGTACAGTTATACCACTACTTTTCCTCTTTTCTAACTGTGTCACGAGAGAAGTCAAAGCCGATTGCCAGGGGTTGGTAGCAGTGCATTACAGGGGCCCAAACAAAGCAGCAGCCCTCTTAAGCTGAGGGTATCGCTATACATGCATAAAAAATATTGAGCACTATTAGGATTTTTTGATAATCTAACAACATTATATGGCATTAAAGTATATGTAAACCTAAAATCTCATAGTCTTTAAAGTGGAGTTCCACCCTCTTTGACAACTTTGCTGCATCCCCTGTAGTTCTGTCCCCTTATATCGTTTTGGCATATCATTTTATTTTTATTTTTAAACTCACTGTTATATATTGATGTGTTTCTCGTTCCAGGCGTGGCCACAGGGGCCTCAGCGCGTCATCCATGTACCGCTATGCCTCCTGGGAGATGTTTGTCATCAATCCCAGGAGGCCCTGGGCCGCAGCATCGCGTTATTTCGAAACAGGAAATGACGCAATGCAAAGCAATGCCCGGCGCCATTTTGAATAAGGGCAACCAGGTGTGGTTTCTCTGTGCTCAGTGTGTGAAACTGATTTGCAACTGAATGCATTGCAGCCATACAGTGAGAGTGTCCCGGGCTGTCTGACACGGCGCTTCCTGCACAGCTGCGGCATTCTCACTGACTACTTTGCACTCGGTGGTTCACTGACAGCCTGAGAAGGGAGATCAGTGTGAGAGTGAGTCTCCTCCTGGCTCCGCCCATATCAGAGCCGGGAGTAACTTTCTCACACTGAGCTCCTGAGCAGGTCAGTGCAGACCGAGGGGGAGGGGGGAAACTCTGTACTACACCAACCTGTCTCCTCTCTGTATACCATTACCCAGAATCTCCCCTCTCTGTATACCCAGCATCTCCCCTCTCTGTATACCCAGCATCTCCCCTCTCTGTATACCCAGCATCTCCCCTCTCTGTATACCCAGCCTCTCCCCTCTCTGTATACCCAGCATCTCCCCTCTCTGTATACCCAGCATCTCCCCTCTCTGTATACCCAGTCTCTTTCTGTATACCCAGCCTCTCTCTGTATACCTAGCCTCTCCCCTCTCTGTATACCCAGCCTCTCTCTGTATACCCAGCTTCTCACCTCTCTGTAAACCCAGCCTTTCTGTATACTCTAGCCTCTCTGTATACACTATCCTCTCTGTATACCTAGCCACTCTCCTCTCTGTATTCCCAGCATCTCTGTATACACTAGCCTGTCTTCTATATACACTAGCCTCTCTGTATGTAACAATCTGCATCTTGTGGCAGGTAACATGACAAGCTTTCTGGGGACCCTGATGTAATGAGGGGAGCTTTGGGTACCCTGATTTAATGATAATATATAATGTTATACACACACACACACACACGCATTATATACATGTGCATGCCTGTCCAAGCGTATGACTTTCTTTACTTCCCTGCTATGGGCTATAGCCCTAGATCTTTTGTAGACCTAGCAACGCCCCTGGATTGCACAAAGAGGAGCTCAGTGTGAAAGAGAAATCAGCGTGATGTCGGGGGTGGGCGGGGGCGGGACCCAGCCCAGCAGCTATCAAACACCAACACCAGCCAATGGGATGGGATCTGGGCGGGCCGCTATGTGTATGTGGCCCGCCCACTTTCTTAAGCAGCCCAATCATTGGCTGGTGTTTGATAGCTGCATGGCCCCAACCCACCATGGGCCCCGCCCACCCCCGACATCACTCTGACAGCTGGTCTCTGCATTCAGTTACATATAGTGTAACTGAAACAGACAAATCGGCTCAGTGTGAAACTGCCAGTGTCAACCAGTGCTAATCTGTGAACCTGCCAGTGCCAACTAGTGCCACCTGCCAGTGCCAAACACCAGTGCCAATCAGTGCCACCTGCCAGTGTAAACCAGTGCCACCTGCCAGTGCCAATCAGTGCCAATCCGTGCCACCTGCCAGTGTCAACCAGTGCCAACTGTCAGTGCCAACCAGTGCCACCCAGTGCCAACTGCCAGTGTCAACCAGTACCACCTGCTAGTGTCAACCAGTGCCACCTGCCAGTGCCAATCAGTGACACCTGCCAGTGCCAACCAGTGTCACCAGTGATGGGGGCAATGCGATGTGCTGGGGCACTGCGATTCGATGTGATGCAATGTGCTGTGGGCAATGTGATTCGATGCAAAGTGCTGGGGGAGATGCGATGTGCTAGGGCGATGCGATGTGCTGGGAGTGATGTGATGCGATTCGATGCAATGTGCTGGGGGCGATGCAATTTGATGAGATGTGCTGGGGCGATGCGATTCAATGTGCTGGGGGTGATGCAATGTGCTGGGGCGATGCGATTCGATGTGCTGGAGGCAATGCGATGCGCTGGGGGGCAATGCAATTTGATGTGATGTGCTGGGGGCGATGCAATTTGATGAGATATGCTCGGGGTGATGCGATTCGATGTGCTGGGGGTGATGCAATGTGCTGGGGTGATGCGATTCTATGTGCTGGGGGCAATGCGATGCGCTGGGGGGCGATGCGTTTCGATGCGATGTGCTGGGGCGATTTGATGTGCTAGGGGTGATGCGCTGTGCTGGGGCGATTAGATGCGATTTAGCGGGGGGCAATGCGATGTGCTGGGAGGCGATGCAATTTGGCGGGGCGATGCGATGTGCTGGGGCAATGCAATTTGGTGGGGGGCGATGCGATTTGGCGGGTGGCAATGCAATGTCCTGGGGGCGATGCGTTTTGGTGGGTGGGCGATGCGATGGGGGAATATTTACTCAATTTGAACACGATTATCTATATAACATAGAGAAAGTGATTCAATGCAATGTGCTGTGGGCGATGTGATGCGATTCAATGAGATGTGCTGGGGGCGATTCAATGCAGTGTGCTGTGGGCGATGCAATTCGATGTGCTGGGGCGATGCGCTGTGCTGGGGACAATTCGATGCGATTTGGCTGTTGGGCAATGCGATTTGGCAGGGGGCAATGCAATGTGCTGGGGGCGATGCGTTTTGGTGGGTGGGCGATTTGATGCGATTTGGCTGGGGGCAATGCGATGTGATGGGGGCGATGCGATGTACTGGGGGCGATGCAATTTGACGGGGGGCAATGCGATGTGCTGGGGGCGATGCGTTTTGGTGGGTGGGCGATGCAATGTGCTGTGGGCGATGTGATGCGATGCACTGTGCTGGGGGCAATTTGATACGATGTGCTGGGGGCGATTAGATGCAACGTGCTGTGGGCGATGTGATTCGATGTGCTGGGGTTGATGTGCTGTGCTGGGGGCGATTCGATGCGATTAGGCGGGGGGGCGATGCGATTTGGCGGGGGCGATGCGAAGTGCTGGGGGATGCGATGCAATTTGGCGGGGGGGCGATACGATGTGCTGGGGCGATGCGATTTGGCGGGGGCAATGCGATGTATTGGGGGCGATGCGTTTTGGTGGGTGGGCGATGCGATGTTCTGGGGTGATGCGATGCAATTTGGCGAGGGGGGCAATGCGATGTACTGGGGTAAAATTTACTCAATTTGAACGAGATTATCTATATAACATAGAGAAAGTTGTTTGTGCAAATAGTTGTAAATAGGCAGTTTTTGAAATACTCCCACCATCCCATATAACACCAGAACACATGCCCCATTTTTCACTATTAATATGCGCAGTTTGAACTTCATAAAGTCGTCTTCAATACATTTAGATGCATAAATAAATTTAGTTGCTGAGATTATTATCATTTGTGTGTGTATTTATAATATATATATATGTATATATATATATATATATATATATACACACACACACACAGAACAAGATAAAAGTATAATAAGAGATTATATATTTCTTGAATAATATTCCTTGTTGTACATGCAGTATATCTCCTGGTTTCTGGAGGGAGGAGGGGAGGAGAGGTTTGCATAAATAAGGGGCGGCAACTTCCTCTGACACTGGAAAGGAAAGGAAACCTGAAACTGAAACCTATTACACTGCTTGTGCAGCACTGAGCATGTGCGAGATCTGCAAAGCTGAAATCCAGGAAGAAATACAGTCTGGCTTCAGATGCCCTCACTTAAGATGGCCACGGTCTATTTCTAGTTTATAAACTTTCAAAATGCTGTAATAACCTAACAAAACGGACCTCAGTTTTCAGACTAACTTTACAAGAATACATTAAGCTTGTGTATTATAGGGGTATTTTTATTTAAAAAGTGTAATTTCGGCCGGAACACCACTTTAACATGCGAATGTAAATTCAAAAGTCTTCTTCAATCTTTTTAAATCTGCAGCATTTACTAAATTATACCTGGTGATCTTGCAATAAAGGTCCATGTTCGGTTATTTTCTTTGATAGTGCAGAAGCACATTTGGAAGGCTATACCCTGGCACACGGGCTTCCGATAGAGGCTACAAACTGTTGTTAAACACACCTCATGCAGGTATGGTTTACTGTTGTCACCACCATTGCTAGATGGTACATGCATATAAATAGTGTAGCGACCTCACCTCTCACTCCCTCCTTCTCTGTCAATGTCTATGGCTCTCGTCTAGGGGACAAGGGAGGAGAGTGTGACGCACCACCAACTCACGTCCTCCAGGGTGTAGAGGTGTGAGCTATAACCAATTACCTTCGGACCTGTGCCCCTGTCCAGAGCCAAAACTTCCTTTGAGAATGACCTTTAACTCCCAGAAAGCCAAGTTCCACACCATTGAAAGTCCAACACTTATTTATTCTTTTCGAGCAATAAATAGTCCTTTAAGAGCAGACTGGTCAGACAACGAAAAGACAAGGTGAAGAGGAAGGTCCAGGCACAAACATGAACTTGCTACTGTACTCTCCTGTTTCGGTGTGCGCAAACAGGCTTGCCACCGACCGTGAGAGTGGTCACTGCCACCGACCGGGTGAATAGGACTTGAGGTTTCTGCCACCGACCTGGGTTTCAGTTGGGTCGCTGCCACCAACCATGAGAATGTGGACTACCTTCTTGAGATGTGGCCCCTGTCAGGGGAGTCATCCATCTGGACGGTCACCAGAGGCCTCCACCGTCACCAGCCAATGCTGCGCTTGGTCTTCGGAAGGTCACCTCTCTGGTACCCCTCGCCCTAGATTCGGGTGTCCAATACCGGAGGACACCCTAGGAATCCTCCATCCCTTGTGGGACCCAGTCGAAGGTACTGGGCCCCAGGCCTCCAGAGAGTACCTCACCCCAGACTAAAGGTGTCTGGGGTGGAATCGCAGCTCCATCCCCGGGCCGAGGGCGGCCGGAGACCACCAGCACTCACACCCAGGCTGAAGGTGCCTGGGCGTGGACCCCGAGCGGAAGATGTCTGCCCCTTTTATCCCCTCTCCCAGCATGCACAGCAGGTTCCCCGCCCTGCTGTACTACTGCTGCGATAAAAAGGGTACAGACTTGCAATGGTGGTTCAACCCCGGCCTATGGTGACAGTGCCACCTACAGGCCGCAGGGAACTGGACACCCTTGCATCCTCCATTGGCATAAATTGGTCCATGAACCCTAACAATTGCTGCATCTGAGCCATTTATCACTCAGATGCCTCCCCTAAATGTAACCACCCGCTACAATAGGAAGAGCCTACAGAAAATCAGCAGCACAGAGATCCAAAAAAAGGTTAAAAAAAAGGCAAAAGCCTATACAAATTGTGAATGTTCATGGTTAACAGTACTTTAGCAAGCTATGGGTCTGATTTATAGTGGAAAGGGCAAAATCAGGGAGTCCCAAAGCCAATGGAGTGCTAAGCACATTTGTAAAAGAACATATGCTTCATAATTGTGGAATTTGTTTTGTCATTAACTTAGGGTTTACACCTACCGTATATACTCGAGTATAAGCCGACTCGAGTATAAGCCGAGGTACCTAATGTTGCCAAAAAAACTGGGAAACCTTACTGACTCGAGTATAAGCCAATGCCCCACTGTTCCCTAGCTCGCTGTTCCCTATTTTACATTGTAAATATTACCTTAAAGAAGTTGCGGCTGCGGCGTCCATCGTTCAAATTCCGCAGCGTCCATCGTTCAAATTCCGCGGTCTCTTCCTGTTCCTTCCTTGATAGGCGATTCTCAGCAGACACTCTCCGCCTATCACGATCATTCTCTCATCCTCAGTTTTCCCAGCAGACACTGTGTTGGGTGTTCCGCCAATCACAGACGTCTGCTGGAAAACTGAGGATGAGAGAACGTTCGTGATAGGCGGAGAGTGTCTAAAGAGATTCGCCTATCAAGGAAGGAACAGGAAGAGACCGTGGAATTTGAACGATGGACGCCGCGGAATTTGAACGATGGACGCTGCAGCCGCAACTTCTTTACAGGTAATATTTACAATGTAAAAATTTTGATGACTCGAGTATAAGCCGAGGGGGGACTTTCAGCCCCCAAAAAAGGGCTGAAAATCTCGGCTTATACTCGAGTATATACGGTACATTAAATCCATCAATATATGTGTGGATTTCCAGAAGATTGTGGCTTTCTGTGTTAGTTCAGGTTTATTTTGGCTAAAAGCAAACTGCACTTATCATTGATAGAAGTGAAGAATTTGTTCTACTTCTTAAGATTGCTGTAAACATTAGCTTAACATCTGTTTACTGTGGAATTCTGCTTTTTCATGTCATTCCCTGAGATTACCAAAAATATAAGTGTAGCGACCTCACCCCTCTCACCCCTTCTCACTCTCGGCTTGTCTGTCTCTGTCTAGGGGTATCAGTACCGGGGGGAGGGATGAGATACACCACGGCCCATGTCCTCCATAGTGAAGAGGTGAAGGCCAGAAAGATCAGGCTTTGTGTAGGTGTCCTAGGGTCAAATCCTTTCCTCGGATCCACTCCCCTTTGCTCCTAGTAACCAGAGTTCCACACACTGAATAGGTCCAACACAGTTTTATTCTTCTCAGCGAATAAACATACAGCACAGTCAAGTTGGGACCTTTGCAACAGTTCAGTATTAATGGGAGTAGGTCGAGGCACAATCCTTTAAAGTATCGCTAACCACTGTGGTGTCACCAGTGGTGAATAGTCACTGCCACTGACTATATGAGGTAGAACATGAATTACTTTCGCTAGCACAGCCCCTGTCAGGGGAAGGATATCCGTCCAAGAGAGTCACCGGAGGCCTCTCTGTCACCAGCAAATGCTGCGCCGGACTCTCCAGAGAAGTTCCGCTCACCAGTCTCCTCGACCTCAGACACGGGCACCCAAGGAGTTAGGGCACCTTGGATTCCTCCACCCTCGCGGAACTCAGTCGAAGGTACTGAGCCCCTGACATCCACCATAGTATCTCACCCCAGGCTAAAGGTGCCTGAGATGGACTCCATCTCTCGCTCCGGCAAGGTCAAGGGCACCTGGGCCCGGAACTCCGGAACGCCAGCACCCAAGCTGAAGGTGCCTGGGTGCGGCCGCGTCCTCCGACTCTGAACACCAAGGTCAGGGCGTCCGCCCCTTTTATCTCCTCTCCCTTTGCGTCACAGCAGGTTCCCCGCCCCGCTGTACCAGCGCCAGGAAAGGACAAAAAGGAAGCAGTCTTGCGGTGTGAGTTCAACTCCGGCCAGGGCGACAATGCCACCTGCAGGCCGCAGGGAACCTCACACCACCAGAGTCCTCCAAGAACCATAAAAGGGTCTCGGATTCCCTACCAATCAGTGCATCTGGGTTACACTACCACCCAAATGCTTCCCCTAAATTCAAATACCCGCTACATAAGATTAGCAGAGTAAGCTAAAAACAGGCCACTGTCATCATATTAAATGTCTATCAGGAGGAGAGCGCATTCAAACAACTGATGGTGTACAATAACAATCTTCTAATTTATGTATCAAAACAATGTTCCAGGCATTCAGGCAACTAGTTATGCTTGAGTGTAGTACGTACAAACTGTTATGTTAGAGTTGTACCCCAGGGACAAGGTGAATCTGATATACAAATTCTCTAGAATAATATTCTGTTCTGTATTTTTCTAATGCAACAGTTACAATCTTCCAGTTAACTATTTTAAAGCTGAAGCCAGGGCAAAGTCTTGCCCACTAATTAATGCTTTTTTACTGGATCCAAGGTTCTGCACTCCCAGAAGCTGCACCATCGAGGGACACAGATGGAAAAAATTGGTGAGCATAAAATAGGCTTTACAAGGTATTTACTTTTAAAATACCTCTGAAGGGGTGAGCAAGTGATAGTTGGGAGGAATGGGAGAGGGAGGGCTTTCACATGAGATGAAGGGTTACCAAAGAATACTGGCTTTAAAGAGGACGTAAACCCTGATGGGTTTTACTTCCTCTTTTGCTCACTGCAAACCCTGCAATTAAAAGCATAATGGGCTAGTATGCATCGCATACTAGCCCATTATGTGACACTTACCTGCAAACAAATCAAGCGTTGTCCCCTGTGCAGACTGCGTCCATCTTCTTGCCCTCTTCCTTCCGGGGCCACAGACTTCGGCTCTGTGATTGGCCAGAGCCACGTGACGTCACTCCCGCGCATGTGTGCAGGAGCCGCCGGTAACGGCACAGTCTAACTGAAGCAACGGCACAGTCTAACTGAAGCAACGGCACGACTTGCCATTGCTTCAGTGCGCATGTGCCGATGACTTTGGCACATGCAGATACAGGGGGATATCTCCTAAACTGTGCAGGTTTAGGAGATATCCAGTGGTCTGTAAAGGTTTTTAACCACTTTAAATGTGCAGTAATCATGGTTTATAATATTTAAAGCAAGCCTTAATTGTATCTGAGCACTACAAACCAAAAACACTATTAAATTCATTTTTAATATTCAAAGCAAACTTACCCATCCATCCATCCATGTCTGTGTAGCCAGGTGTCAGCTACTGCAAGAGGAATAATAGGGACATCTCCAAATTAAACTGCAGACTATTCAGTCCCCCTTCTAGTGCTCGGGATATGGGCCATTACATCACTTCATGTCTATAGAGGGAGAGCCATTCTTTGTGTGAGAGAGCAGAGGATCTTGGAACCTGTAGTTTTGTTACCAACCCTCTCTATATTCCAGAGCCCTTTTTGAACTATGAATCCCAGAAGAGCTGAGCCAACAGAGGATCATGGGACAGGCTATGAATTGAAAAGCACCTGTCAAGCTTGCACTCTTGGCCAGGGCATTTCCTATGAGATGGTCAGGTGTTGCCCTCCTGTGCACATACTCAGTGGCCTAGCCTGGTTGGAGGCAGATCACGTGTATATCAGTGCAGCTTCATCATTTTTACTACACTGAAGGTTTACAGCTGGTACCATTAAATCAAAGGCTGTCACAGTTCTCCTTGTCATCACTCATTACAGCTACCAGATTAACTGTAGCTGGCTGCACATATTCATTGCATTTTGCTGAGGAATGCTAACCTCATCCAGTTCATCCTGCAGTGTCAACAATCGTACCTGAATCAAGATTAGTGAGAGGGCAATTGCCCACCCTTTGCTTACTCCGTTGTATAAGGACACTGCTAGAAGACATCTATACTCATCTACAAACATCCAAGCCAGTCGAGGAAACCTCGCTCGTTACTTCTTTGATCTGTCTGCAGACTTGATTCTGTTATTCACCATCATTCTTCAACTTTAAAGGGCCCCATCGTGCTAGCAGAATATCATAGCTCCAACTTTATGATTACTGTATTTTTGCCCATAAATTACTTGGTTAACCAAGCCTCTATCTAGATATATATGCTTATTTTTGCCTTGCTGTTGGGAAGTCGGCGGTTACTTATCTCCCTCAGCCAGTGCTGCAACCACTTTAGTCGCTTTTGTCATCTTCCAGAGTAATTACTGTTGCTGGTGCTTTATTTTGTTGAGAAATCACTTTGAGAAACACCCTCAATCTTTTCTACCCGCGGACTTCTTGAGTAAGGGCAGATGATTCATGTAGCATTTATTCCAGGAGGGTGTACTTAGCTGAAAAAGACCCCTCTCCCCTCCTCTAGATGAAATAAAAATATACCCACGAAGACTGGGATGTATAATATCATTTTGGCCTAGGCCTGAAATAGTTTAAAACAAGTAAATGTAATATACCTGGGGCGTGGCCTGACATAGCATGGAGTAGGACGTGCATGATTTGAGCTCCGTCCAATACTCCTGTACAGCCCATCCTGCGCTTCAGTATCATCCTGCACCAGCCCAGCAGGACCCCCTGGGGACCCTGAACATCCGTGGCCGCAAATCCACCGTCCTCTGCTCGTACGGCGGCCTCCGCAGGGCCGCGATCCTGATCGCGGGTGCCGCATTTAGGAAAGCCCGCGGCTTCGGCCTAGCTCTGGAAGTCGGCGGCCATCTTGCTCCACCCGACCTGCCGTCTGTGCTGCTTCCTGGCCCTCCTGCTTTCAGGTAACAGCCTGCAGGGGCCCACCGAGACCCCCTGAGTACCCTACACACCCACAGAGGCGGATCCATCAGCCTCTGACTGCGCGGCCGCCGCATTCAGGAAGGGCCCCGGCTTTGGCCTAGTGCTGGTCGGCGGCCATTTTGCTTCACCCGGCCTGCTGATTAGTGACTCTTCCCGGCCCACCAGCCCTACAGCTCCCTACCATCCGGTATAGCCTGAGCTGCCTGCTTTGGAGGGGGGAGGGATCACAGCGGATACCTGCCATGACTCCGCCAAAAACACCAAGGCCACACTGGTGAAATTGGACCAGTACCGCCGCCAGGAGGAGGAAAGAGATGGCGGCGCCGCAGGCGGTGAGCAGGACGCTACGGGAGGCGACACAGCTAAACTGCTCGAGGCGATCACATACTGCCGGACGTCCCTGACGGCGCAAATAGAGGGGGTCAAGGTGGACCTTTCACTCATGCGACAAGACTTCCAAAAACTTTGTGAGCGTGTCACGACAGCCGAAACCTGCATTGGAGAGGTGAGGGACACCGTTACGCCGCTCCAAGTCAGCTCGGATCGAATGCAGCTCCAAATCAATCAGATTCTAAGCAAGCAAGATGATATGGAAAATAGGCTCCGGAGGTGCAACCTCCGTTTCATCGGGCTCCCCGAGGGAGCTGAGGGCAAAGATCCTACCACCTTCTTGGAGAAACTCCTTGTTGACACCTATGGCCGCGAGGCCTTCTCCCCCACCCTGGCGGTGGAGAGGGCCCATCGTATGCCTGCCAGATCTCCTCCTCAGGGGGCTCCCCCCCCGCACGTTTATAGCAAAATTCTTGAACTACAAGGATAGGGATGCGGCGCTGCGCATGGCCAGGGAAAAAGGTAACATCCACCTTGGAAACTCCAAGATCGCTATCTTCCCCGACTTTTCTGCCGAGGTGCAGCGCCGCCGCCAAGGCTTCATGGAGGCGAAGAGGAGGCTCCGGATACAACATCTTAAATACTCTATGCTATTTCCAGCTCGTCTTAGAGTCGAAAGGGACGGCCGTGTGTTCTTCTTTGAGGATCCTCAGGAAGTCATTGCCTGGTTAGAGCATCCGGGCCCCGCCAGAGGGGCAGCGGAGTGACCTGACCGAGCATGTTCATCAGCACTATTGATTGCCTGTCATCATCACCAGCGCATTATACGCCGCAGCGGGAGTCTGCAAATCCTGGTATGTTACCCCCTTTTGTTGTCTCCCCTTTACTGCCCGCGGCGCATACCCTATTGCTCCTTACCCCTGGGACCCCCTTTTGCCTTCCCCTGCTATAATCCTCTTTCAATTGTAACCTGCAGAGGGGGTCTCCCATACTCAGGGCCCCCACTGACTGGTTGATCCATGCAACTACCCTGGAGACTGTAATTGCGGAGCACAATCAGTCCTACACTCCACATGCCTAACACAGCGAATTTTCGCCCCCCAGCAACCGGAACACGCATCTCTTTATTATGTGACTGCGGAACTTTATATACCAGCGACCCCGCACTGTACTTCTGGTTCACAGTACAAGAAGAGCCTGTTGCTCTTTATTTGCGGGCATTGGATCTTCCACACCTCCCGTGTGAGGCGATCGCTGCAGATCTTTTACGTAACAGCAAGATATTTGGGTTTTATCTGCTACCGGTTGTTACTTTCTTTTGGTTTTGGGAACATACCCGAATCAGTTGGGGAAGATGCAGGGTGGGGAGGGGGGAGGGGGAGGTTCGTTTTTTCTTGATGGAATGCAATACAACGAAGTGCATGCTAACATTGATACTACATAGATGGCAAACCTTGTATTCATGTAATGCTACTGTCCCACGATATGTTTTAATGTTTGAATTATGGCATCGATAAAACTGCTCACTTGGAATGTGCGTGGGCTTGGGGACAGGGTAAAGAGATCTGCAGTTTTCTCATTTCTCAAAAAACAACAAGCCGACATTGTGGTGTTAGTGGAGACAGACGTTGAGGGTCGGCTCCAGATGGCACTCCGCCGGCCATGGATCGGGTGGGCATATCATTCATCCCACTCGTCCCACGCCCGCGGAGTCTCAGTTTTGATTGCCAAGACGGTACATTTTGAGCTGTGTGATGTTCAGTCTGACCCACAGGGGTGCTATGTCTTTCTTTCGGTTAAATTGTATGGTGAACCGTTCCTACTGATGGCATTCTATGTACCTCCACCGTTTAATTCTACTATAGTCACAGAGGGCTTGCTATATATGACTCGTCATCCTTCGATTCAGGCGGTGTGGCTGGGGGATTTTAACGCTACGTTGAACCCTACATTAGACAAACTGTCACCCTCACCATTATCTACTACAGCTCCAACCCACACTAGATTCTCCCGACTTATCTCTTCCTTTAATCTCACTGACACCTGGCGTTTTAAATTCCCGCTCACCCGAGCTTACTCCTGTTTCTCAACTACCCATAACACCATGTCCCGTATAGATTTTATATTTATTTCTAGTACCCTTGCCCCAAGATTACTGGGAGCTGAATTTGCCCCCAGATTTCTTTCAGACCATAGCCCATATTTCATTAGCCTCTCCATCCCATTAGACAAACCGCCCCGTATGTGGCGCCTGAATCCGTTTTGGCTCACCCTGTTGTCGGAGGATGACGAGCTTGGTAACAGTTGGAGAACTTACTTTTTAGAGAATGACGGATCTGCATCCCCAGACGTAGTATGGGAAGCCTTCAAACTACATGCACGTCTGACTCTGACCTCCTTTATCAACAGGCTGAAGGCTAATTCATCAGCCGTACTGGACGGGGCAATGCGGGATCTGTCCTCCTCTGAACAGGGATACATGTCAAACCCCTCTCCTGCTGGAGCTGCCCGACTCAGGTTACAAACCAGGGTGGTCAATCAGCTACAACACGAGACGGCCAGGAAAAAACTTTTCTTTGCCAGACAAAAATTGTATGAACATGGAGAGAGAGCGGGTAAACTGTTGGCCTACTTAGCACATAGTGAGAATAGACCCCCTACTGTAATTTCCCTCACTGGTCCTAATGGGGAAAAGATTACGGAACCCCAGGCTGTCACTTCCAAATTTAGGGACTTCTTTTCTCAACTCTATACATCCCAGGTTTCTACCACTGACTCTCAATTGGAAGATCTGCTGGCGGAAATCATCTTTCCACAGCTAGACGATGCCCAAATGGCTATGCTAGACGCACCTCTTACACTCGACGAAATAACCACAGCGATTGGGAGCTTCGCCAAACCCAAGGCCCCGGGTTCAGATGGGTTGCCCATAGAATTTTACGCCCAATACATCGAGATACTTGCCCCCAAGTTATTGTCCCTCTTCAACCATCTATTTGACAATTTCACCTTACCCCCATCGATGGGCGAGGAGGTAATTATCCTCATACCTAAGCCAGGCAAGGACCCGGGCCTCCTGGAATCTTATAGACCAATATCGCTCCTCCAGGTAGACATAAAGATTCTGGCTAAAGTACTTGCCCTACGCCTTAACCAAGTGATTCTAACCCTGATCCATGCTGACCAAGCTGGATTTATGCCGGGGCGTAACACCTCCTTCAACCTCAGAAAATTGTATTTTAACTTACAAGCGACACATACTAATGTTGGGTCCCGGGTGGTGGTGGCTTTGGATACTGCCAAGGCCTTTGACTCAGTGGAGTGGTGGTACCTTTGGGGATGCCTCCGTGGCTTTGGTTTTGGACCTAAATTTATTAAGTGGGTTCAATTATTATATCTGGCACCCAGGGGTAAAGTAGTGGCCAACGGGAGGGCCTCCCAGGCATTTGACTTATCCAGGGTCACTAGACAGGGCTGCCCACTGTCTCCGCTCCTCTACGCCTTGGCGGCGGAGCCCCTTGCAATCTCCATTAGAGAGGACCCCGAGATTCAGGGTCTCTGCCTTGGTTCCCTGACTGAAAAAAATTAGCTTATACGCAGACGACACGCTACTATACCTGGCCGACTCTGCCACATCTCTTCGGAAGGCGTTACATACGATTGAACACTTTGGTCAGTTCTCTGGCCTTAAAATTAATTGGGAGAAATCTCAAATATTGCCTATGGATGGATAGTTTCCCTTCTCCCAAGCTACAGGCACAGTTACCACTCCAGCGAGTGAACACTATCAAATATCTTGGAGTACTGGTGAATAGAACACCGGCTGACTATATATCCCTGAACATAGAACCCCTTTTCGATCTCATCAAGTCTAGAACCCAGGTATGGGCGAGACTACCGCTCGGTGTGTGGGGCCGCATTAACATTGTTAAAATGATATTATTTCCTAAAATATTGTATATACTCTGGCACACACCCGTATACTTACCCTTGAAATGTTTCAAGTCAATGGAGGCCGCCATACTCAAGACATTTATTTGGGGTACCAACAGACACAAGCTGGCCTGGAGAGTCCTTAAGAACCCTACTGACCTAGGTGGAACAGCCCTCCCTGACTTAAATCTTTATTACCTTGCGTCCCAACTGTCTCAACTATACCACATAGATAAAACCGACAGACTCAGATTCCTCACCCTCCTCTGTCCACGGTGGGCACAACTGACCACTGACCCACTCACTGCAATTGCAGTGGGACATAGTGGGAATAACTCCAATAGAGACCGTGGGTCCCTATTGTACCAATATAGACGCGTATGGGACATCACCACTAAAACATTAACGACCCCTAAACACAACAATTATACCCCCTTATGGCACAATAGACTACTCTCAGAGTTTCTCTTGATCCCTGACACAGAGATTTGGTGCGAATATGGAATATATTATTTGCACCACATAATTTCCGATGGCACACTTAAAAACTTTGAGGACCTCCAAAATGAATTCCTGCTGCCCAATTCTATGCTTTTTAGATTCTTCCAGGTGCGTCACGCAGCCCAAGCTCAGTTTCCCCAGCCTTTGCCACAATCTACACCCAATGTTATTATGGCAGTGGTTAAGGGTGTGGACCCGCGAAAGCTGATCTCTGATTTTTATGTCATGCTTCTCACCCCATCATCTACCACGCTAGCTTACAGCCTTAAACCAAGATGGGAAAGAGAGGTGGGCCCACTGGAGGATGAGGAGTGGAGTGAAGCACTTGACTCGTGCAAGACTGTATCCCCCAAGATCTCTGACAGGCTGACCCAGTTATACGTGGTGCACCAAGCGTATCTCACCCCCCCCCCCTAAGAATCGCCCGCTTTAGACAACAGTTTTCTACCTTGTGCACAATGTGTAACCAAGCGACGGGCACATTCTTCCATCTACTCTGGGCGTGCCCGGTCCTTCAGGGTCTGTGGAAGCAGATTGTTGACTTCCTCCATGATGACATGGGATCCCCATTGACCCTGGACCCCAAACAATGCTTACTGGGGATATTCCCCGACTCTGAGATGGACAAATTCACTAAAACATTCTTGCATGAAACATTGTTTAATGCTAGAAAAATTATAGCCAGACAGTGGATGAGACCCACTCCCCCCAGCTTCAACGATTGGAAACTAGATATAAATAACACTCTTCCCTACAAAAAGTTCATATACATCAACAGAGGTTGTCCAGATAAGTACTACAAAATCTGGGATCGATGGCTTGAGTCCGCAGACACATGCACTGATGGTCCGTAATACTATACATCCTTCTAGCGTGCAATTCCATGAATAGCGTGGACATAGGTTTTTCCACTTATTGATAGTCACTGAATCCAGTGTTCAATCTGAACAAGTTTTTTGATCTACTGTGCCTATATATGTATAAGCCACATTTCTTTGTTTTATGCATCTCTCCAGTATTGCCTTGTAACTTGCAGAATTATGTTCCAAATGTAAATTGTTCAATAAAAACTAAAAAACTAAAATAAAAATGTAATATACCTTCCTATCTATTTACTAGGGATAGCAACATATGGATCACAAAAATAGGTGTAGCGGGGTCCTCAATTTAGGGGTAGTGTTTGAGTGGTAGTTATGCTCAAACATCTAAATTGTTAGGACATGATCAACCATTTTGTCTACAGGAAGAGTATCGGTGTATTGTTCCCTGTGGCCTACAGGTGGTGCTGCCATGGTGCCAGGGTGCCAGGGTTGAACCGCTGATACAGTGCTGTGCCCTGTGTGTCCCCTCTCGGCAATCATACAGTGGGAGTGGTCGGCCTGCTGTGTATGCTGGGAGAGGATATAAAAGGGGCAGACGCTGCCTGTAAAGGGGTTCGTCGTCGGGAGTCCTACTTCCAGGGAGTGTGTGTTCCTGTCCTCCCTGGGCACCTTTGGCCCAGGGGCAGTGGTCGGTGAATCAGTCCCAGGCACCTTTAGTCCTGGGGCTGCAACAAAGGCCTTGGGCCCAGCACCTTCGGCTGGGGCCCATCAAGGATCGAGGAATCTCAGGGTGCCGCCTTGCGAGGGGACCCACATCGTAGACGAGGAGGGTGGGGGAGGACCATTCCGAGGGACTGGTGAGAAGTCACAGTGAAGGAAGGGGCCCGGTAACTCTCTGGAGGGATGTCTTCTCCTTACAAAGAGGCCAAGCTTTGAAAACCAAGTTCACCAGGTCTGTGGCAGAGATCAAGTTCACCAGGTCTGTGGCAAAGACCAAGTGCACCAGTTTGTGTAGTGATTGTGCGGTTAGTTAAAGTACCATTCTGGCTGCTAGTCCCTATCTAGGGAGACTATCAAAATGGGCTAAGTCTGCTTGAGAAGCCAAGCAGTGAAGTGTTTTACGTTTGTGCCTGGACCTCTCCCACACCTTATGCTGCCCTGTTCTTTCTCCAACCTTTCCTATCAGAGACTGTCGTTTAAGAGAAATAAACTCTACGTTGGAGTTACAGCTGGTGTGGACATTGAAGTCATTGGGGGAAATAGAGACTTGTCTTTATTGACTATAGAGATAAGAACCATTCTCTGGAGAATCTGGCTGTGGAGACCCATCACAACACCGCTCAACCTCTTCACACAGGAGGGTACGGGCATATAGAGCTGGGTGTGCCCTCTCTTCCTGCGAGGAGCCAAAGACAAGGAGGAGAAGGTGGTAAGCGCTAGATAGGCAATATTGGTTAAGAGAGTAAACTTCTGATTTAAGGTTCTACAGTCAAATTAAATGTTCTTATCTTATTTATCCATAGGCTGAGTGTAGGCAACTTAAATATCTCCTTCACTATAGTAATCAAAGGGCAGTAGGGGATGCTGTGTTTGGTGTGCTTTGGAAGTAGAGTTGTGTAAAATGTGTGTCACTGTGCAGCAACAACTGTACACTAAAGAAATCATAATAAATTGCAAAAGCTATAGTGCTGCACTCAATAAATTATAAAACAAATAACCAACCTCCTACAAATAAACTTGTGTCACCAATAAGCAGTTAATAACTTATAAATACATAAAACACAAATTTGTAGATAATTGTGTTTGAACCAAAAACCTTAATAAACCAGCAAGTACATTCAGTATAAATAAAACTCTATATGCAAAAAATACTTTGTTATATCATTGAGTCATTTGTTGTGTATCACACAAAAAAGTGCCCAAATCCTCATCAATATAAATATAAAAAAATATGTGTTTATCGCAGTCTGTTCTTGGCCACAACCTCCACCGTGTTATCTTCCAATCTTGGCAATCTTCCAATGTGCAAAGTTCGACACTATGCAGGTCATGTATGATTCTTTTTTTTTTGCTCACCTACCCTCCGTTGCACACTTGTAAAGAGACAACTACATGTGCACCACCCAGGAACTTTTTCCTCTTTTTATCCTGTGTCTCTTTATCCCATTTAATTAATTAATTTTTTAAATCACCTAATAATTCGATAAACTCTGCTGTGTCTTTGAAAGGTTCGATGCAGTCTGTGATTCCTTTGAACAATATTTATCTGCTCAGATTATACCCAGACGTTTAAGGTGGGATTTACCCCCCAATGATGATTTCATTGATGACGAGTCTAATAAGGAGTGGAGTGATTTCTTTGTTGGTAAGAGCCTTGAGCTTCTTAGACTGCTGCTTTCTCATAAGCAGAGGGAAAAGAGGTGGCTGGAAAGCCAAATTAAATAAATCACAGACCGCATCAAACCTTTCAAAGACACAGCAGAGTTTATCCAATTATCAGGTGATTTAAAAATTAAATGGGATAAAGAGACACAGGATAAAAAGAGGAAAAAGTTCCTGAGAGACCTTAGCGACTTTGGAGGGAAGCAAGTATTTAAATGGCAATCTCTCAATGTTACTAAGCCTGATACCATAGGTGCAGCCGCCATGGATACTCATGAATTAGAACAGGCTGCTTCAGCTCAGGTATCCTATGAACAGGAAGCACCTTGGTTAAAGGCAGATCAATCCTATGATACCCAGGTTAGATATCCTACCCCTAAACCACGGGGTCGCAAAGGCTTTAAAGTTAGAGGGAGGGGTAGAGGTAGGGGTAATCATTATCAAACCCCCTCAAATAGTGGCCATGTTCAATATCCCTCCACTTTTAAAGAAACTCCATGGAGATCTGTACCCAGTAGGGGAAGGGGTCAACAAAGGGGAAGAGGTCAGCACCAGGGAAGGGGCGCTCATTTGTCCACTTATAACAGTTATGCCCCTTTGCAGGATAACTGGGAAGAACCGCAATACAATCAACAACATTTTTTAGGGCAGGAGAGGATCCCCTGGAGGGAACCTCCTCCACACACTCCAACGTGGGTGGAGGAGTGGAAAGACCACCATGTCCCATTAGGCCCAGCAAGAAATGGCCAATTCAGTCTAAAAAGAAAAGACAGAGAGGATGTGGGGGGGGGGGAGATGAGCCCAAAAGGCAAAGACCCCATTAGGAGCAGGGATCTTTAACCTAAGTGGAGTCCCCCTTACTGAGGATGAAACACGTGTCCTTGACAAAGGCTTAAAGTTTTCCCCAGTCCGTAATTTAAATAAATTTCAGACTTATGTCAATGTTCAAAATTTTTTCCGTGGCTTAAAAATGAAAAAAATACTTTTTGTCAGACCCTATACAGAGGAATTCTTCCCAGCCAAATAGTAATAAATCTACTCTTATGCCCCGTACACACGATCGTTTTTCATGCCGTTAAAAATGCCATTTTAAAAAATGGCCATTAAAAATGATCGTGTGTAGGCTCCAGAGCATTTTTAACGACGTGAAAAACGGGCATTAAAAATTCCGGACATGCTCTCTTTTTTCATGTCGTTTTTCATGTCGTTTTTTTTAACGACGTTAAAAACGATAGTGTGTATGCTTTCACGACGTGAAAAAAAACGCGCATGCTCCGAAGCAACTATGAGACGGGAGCGCTCGTTTTGGTAAAGCTAATGTTGGAAATGGAGATGGCACATTCGTCACGGTGGAATTAATAGCATCGTTTTAATGCTGCGCATTCCGTTCTTCTTTTGATAATGCTTTAAAATTACCCTCTTTTGATAATGACATTGAGAGTTATGCCAAACTTGTTTCTAAAGTAATTCCAAATTGCTCTAATGATTATAAAATATTATTTATAAGCCGCACCTCCCTCCTAAATAATACTAATAATAATAAAATAATGTAATTCTCCTTTTTTCTTTAAATTTTATATATTTTTTTTTTGGGCCTTTTTTCTAGTATTTTGGCTTAAATTATTCTTGTGTAAAGTTACCACAACAACCTTCCAAATGTGTCTCATTTGGCCTCAGGGAGGTTTGTGTCCCCTGATAATAACAATAATATAATTTGAGATGTCCCTGCCTGCTTCCTAGCAAGCTCTCTTTTGAAATACAAATCACATAGTCAAGTATTTAAAGGGCACTCAATTTTTTTTTATTTCAGAACATTAACAAATTAAAGTGGAAGGCAGCACTAAGCCTGCTTGCATTTGTGCATCCCTTTCACCCCACAACAACCATACAAGATGTCCAAACCAAAATAGAGATTAGATCCCCCAAAAAAATGAGCCCAATCTTGTCTTGAGCTCCCAGAGGTCAGGAGCCACAGCAGATAAGTCCTATATGTCCCCAGTCTGTGGTACTACAGCAGGCATTATTTTCTCCTCTTCCTTGTAGCCTTCTCTCCAGCCTTCTCTGCAGCCTTGGTTGGTTTCTTCCTTGGAGGCTGGGGATCAGGAGGAGAGGTTGTGGCAGGAGGAGTAGTAGGAGGAGGAGGAGGAGGTGGAGGAGTAGGGACAACCTCCGTTATGTCCGTGTACCTAGTGAGTTCACCCAGCACGCCCTTATTGATGACTTTCAATAGCAGGGTCTCACTGAAAATTTTTTGCTGCAACTCCATTTGCCCTAGTTTGTGGGCGAGGACTGCGGCAAATCCCTCATCAACAGAGGGTGCCTCTCTGAGGGCCGCTGTTGCCTCTCTGAGGAAGGCCCTGGTTTCCTCCTCCACCTGCCTACCTCTCCTTGGCCCTCGTGGTTTAACTACCAGGGGAGGCATCTGGGCTCTTGTGCTGGGCCAAGCCTCCTCCTGAGTGCCACTGGGCCCTGCCTCCTTCTGGGTGCCACTGGGCCCTGCCTCCTCCTGATCCCCAACATCACCCTCTTCCTGGCTCTGCTCTGGCTGTAAAAAAAGAAAGGGACATTATTTATTTTGCCACATCATCATTCACAGACATTGTTCACCTCTAGACATTGTTGAAATCAATGCCAAAAGTTATGTCATTTTCATTGATTACGCATCCTGGTTTTGTTGTCTTGGGCACATAAAATTAGGCCACTACTGTATCTTGGTCTTCACAAACTTTATTGGTAGAAGTGTACATACCTTTAACAATACTAACATCTATTTAAATTCTACAATTTTGTACGATAGAAATATAGATAGCAAAACTTTACCTGGCTCCATATCTCCAAATCTGCCTCCTCAAGGCCCTGATCTTGATCCTCAGAGGAAGCCAGAGCAGGGTTGACAGGAAGGCTGGAGGACTGGCTGCAGGGAAGGCTGGAGGGTTGGGTACAAGGAAGGCTGGATTGACCTCTGGGGGGAAGGGTGGAGAGAGATTCCCGCACTTCCAGCTGGTCATCCAGAAAAGCAAGCTTACTGCAGTACCACAGACTGGGTTTATAAACCTTATCTGCTGGTGCACCTGACCTCTGGGACCTCAGGACCATAGTCCTCTGGGTCCTGTATGTCCCTCTGATGGTCGCAATTTTGTTTTTGACATCTTGGAGAGTTGTTGTGGGTATCTTTGTTTGCACAAATGCAAGCAGGCTCTCCAGTGCTGCTTTCCTGGCGTCTTTATTTTTATTACCGCCACTTTTTGTTTGCCATAATATAGGGAGCTCTTGCCATTTGTTGATGAACTCCCCCATGAAGTCTGGGTTTTTAAAAGTATTCATGATATCTGTAAAAGCGAGAAACCAAAAAAAATAGATATTTCAGGCAACATTCCTCAACTGTGCATTGTCTACATATTTTGAGCACACAAATCTCCTCGTCTGATGAACCTCAAAAAGTAAAATTGTTAGGTACCTTGGTCACGACGTTCGTTGCTAACTCCCTCTCCCGAAAAATGAACGTATTTCCCAGACATGGATCTTCACTTTATATACACAGCGCATGCGTGAAACTCTGCACGCTTTCCCCGCCCCTGACGTTCGATATAGTACTTTCCCCGCCCCTTCTCGCTCGTAGTGCTGAACAAAACATGGCGGAGACACAGGTGGCTGAGATTACCTCTACAGAGGATGAAATTACAGAGGAGCCCAAATCAAGACCCAGGAGATATAAGGCATCCAACATGTCATTCGAGGAAATGGTGGAGATGGTCGCCATTTTAAAGAAGGAGGATTATGATGCCAAGCATGGTCCGTATAAAAGGCCTAATCTGGTCAAGTCCAGAATTATGGGCAAAGTGGTCAAAAGTCTCCACCAAAAATTTGGGGTGTGCAGAACGAAGGAACAGCTCAGAAAACAATGGTCAGATCTGAAGTTGCGGGAGGCCGACCAATATAAAAGAATCAAGAAAGTTATATTAAAAAGTAAGTTGTTTTTTTTGAGTTTCCATGGTACATATTATTTTCTTGTATTCTGTTGTGTATTTTTAACTTTCATATAGTACACTGAAAGATACCATCTTTCAGGTTCGTCCGCATAGTAAACGGACGTATTAAACCTCTTTCTCCGTACAGTTCCTCAAACGATGTTTTAGGATCATCCAGTGTGAACACCTATGTTTTTTGGTTTATTTGGGGGAGTAAATTTGGGCCACACTTATTTTTGGTGTGCTAATCCAAAGGACATTTGTTCATTTGAAAAAACGATATGCATGGTAATGTTAAAGGGAGTGAATGCTCAGCAGCTGATGAAACATCTGAACGCAGTAGTACAAGTGTGGGCCTAAAGCCAAAAAGCTTGAGGGAGTCACACACAGGTGATCCAGTGTAGATACTTTGGGGTGTTACAATGTTTCAAATTTGTTTACAAAATGTATATGCTCTGTTTTGGGCTATGTATCCAATCATTTGTCCCGGTTGGCACAGGGGGTAAAAATTAAAATGGAGCATGCTTCAAAAGAATGATTACCAAGTTTTTTTTCATGTTTCTTATTTTAGCAAAATTGAGTCGCTACTAATGAAACTATTCATTTTATTTCAATCTCCCTAGGGATTCGAAAAGCTACCTCAGATGAGACGAGAATTGCAATACCTACAACAATACCCCCAGAACCCCAGGATGGAGAGGAATGTGATGTTGTGGAAGTGGAAAGTGGCACCACCACAGGTCAGAGTGAAACCAGACACATGCATGTTAAATAGATGTAGGCCTACATATTCTATCCTACATATTTCTTTTTACATTTAGGTGCAGTTCTGGCCGAAGACCCCAATAAGTTGACACATCACAGTGCCCAGATCCTGATCCAATACCTGATGGTCTGCTGTCGTGACCTCAAAAAAATTTAGGGAGATTTGCTAGAGATCAGGGCAAATACAAAGCGGGTGGAGGAAAGGCTCCAAAATATCATGGCTGTGCTTGGGCGTGTCTAATGTTTTTACACCAAATAACGTTTTACTTGCAGAGATTTCTATTTTTTTTTGTTATTTTACCCTTTAATGACTAGCACATGTTTAGCTTTTTCAAAATTTTGAGAAATATAGTTTGTTTATGCATGGCTGGTCATGCGTTTTAATACACCTGAAATTAAGGGAACATCCACATTTCTAAGGAAGTTGCCCACCTAAACAAAAAAAATAAAGGTATTTTTACATAACAAATCATTGTGGCTTCATTATGTAAATGTGGTGCTGAGTGAACTAATCAATGTTTGGTGTTTACACTGACAATGAAGGCTAATTAAAAGATTTTTTAATCCACATGGCAAAACAAGTGCACTAGGTAAACCTACCAGAAACATCAAACATTATACAATAAAAATGACAAACCAATCTTTACTCAAGAAAAAGTTTTATTTTTTTGGTCTAAAATTATTATAGATTGTCTGGCATTTCAATGGCCCCCCTACCCATAAAATAGTCCACATATTGGTTACGGACCTCACGTCCGGTTGGGGGGGCCAAGCCAGGACGGCCAGGTTCCAGGGCCACCAAAGTTTCTGCATTGATTAAAGAGGCCTCAGGCCCACTCAAAGATATATAACTCGTTGAATGCACCCTTAGGAAATTATGCAGCACACAGCACGTCATAACCACATGGTTCCATTTGTATGGGGCAAGGTGGATGGAGGTAAGGAAGAGGCGAAATCGGCTGGCCATGATCCCAAACGCATTTTCCACCACCCTTCTGGCTCTGGCCAGCCGATAATTGAAAACCCTCCTCTCAGGGGTGAGGGTGCGTTGCGGGAATGGCCTCATCAAATGGGGTCCCAGGCCAAACGCCTCATCCGCCACAAACACAAAAGGTAGTCCCTCCACATTCTGCTCCGCTGGTGGCAAGGCCAGCAGATCCAAAAGGAGCCGTTCTCCAAACTCCGTCTGGGCAAAAACTCCTCCATCAGACATCCTGCCATTCTTGCCAACGTCCACATAGAGGAACTCGTAGGTGGCCGACACCACTGCCATCATCACGACGCTGTGGAACCCCTTATAATTATAATAAAAGGATCCCGAATGGGGTGGTGGGACGACCCGAACATGTTTGCCGTCGATGGCTCCTCCACAGTTCGGAAAGTTCCATCGCTGGGCAAACTCGGAAGCCACATTCTGCCATTCATGTGGCGAAGAAGGGAACTGTGGAATTAAAGAAATAACAAATTAATACTTGGAGCCAGAAACATTGAAAGCTGATTTCATACACACATTCATGGCCAACATTGGTAGAAACTGTTCAATACATAAAAATTTGGAAGCTAGAAAAAAATAAAAATAAATAAAAACATTATGGGGGGGGGGTTGAAGATGAGTTGGGAATATCACACATGAAGGCTGTAGCACTCTGTATTGAAGTTAACAAAAATGAAACATTCCTAGGCCAAATTTAGGGTGCGTTTTGGGTAAAGCACTACGATGGAACATATAAAAAAAAACATGGAAATGACTAGGCAAGGTAGGTATGGCCCCAGGATAGCATGCTGGAGAGGTTAGGTAAGCCAAATTTACAGGTAATCCTCAAACCCCAAACTTAAAATAATAAAACATGGGGAGAAAGGGGACATTCCCTGCAGCTAAGAATCATGTGAATTAGGGACTGCAAATAAAGCAAATTAAAAATATCCAAAAATAAAAACCATACAATGTGAATTTTTGAAGAATAACACTTACCTTAATATAGTCCTCCTGCAAAACTTGAAGGATGGCAGAACAAGTCTCTGGTATAATGATCCCCAGAGCCTGGGGGGATATGCCTGTGGAGAACTTAAGGTCCTGCAGGCTTCTCCCAGTAGCCAGGTATCGCAACGTGGCGATGAGCCTCTGCTCAGCACTGATGGCTTCCCGCATAACGGTGTCCTGCCTGGTAATATAGGGGGACACCAAAGCCAACAGCTGCTGAAATACGGGGTCAGACATCCTGAGGAAATTCCTGAAATCATCAGGATTATTCTCCCTGATCTCCCGCAACAAAGGCATGTGACAGAATTGGTGCCGCTGGAGCAACCAATTCTTGGTCCATGAACTCCTCCTGACCCTGCTCATGGCATGGAGTCGGGATACAGCATGAACTCTACGACGAGTACGTAGCCGCAACATGGCTAGATAACGGTCGGCTGAACAGAACGAACTAGAAGAACGCACGGAAGAACAGCAAGGCCTATGAAGAACAAGCTGAAAAACACGAACGTGCAGAGCAGGCCGCACTGAATAAACAGATACGAACTGACTACAAGCAGTGCTAAACAGATACGAACCCACAGGCGCAAACTGAACTCCCGAAAACGATCTTCAAAGCACGAAGACTGAAAAGCGCGAATCGTCTCTCACCAAACTTTTACTAACACGCGGAAACATGGAATTAGCAAAAGCGTCCCAAAGGGTGGCGTCATTCGAACGGAACTTCCCCTTCATAGTGCCGTCGTACGTGTTGAACGTCACTGCGCTTTGCTTGATCGTTTTTTTTAATGATGGTGTGTACGCAAGGCAGGCTTGAGAGGAAACATGAAAAAAAAACGAGGAGAAAAACGTTGGTTTAAAAAATGACATTAAAAACGATCGTGTGTATGGGGCATTAGGAATAGATAGGGTTTTAACCCTTATTGTGCAGATAATAGACATTTAGAGGTTTTTAGAAATATGGTGTGCAGTGATTTGGATACGCTTAAAGTTAAGAGAGTCGATGATTCCTAGTATATCAAAAGAGGGATTATGTCATTAGAAAAAAGAAATTACATTGTTATTCGTCCTGCGGACAAGGGCGGCGGATTGGTGGTGCTCAGTAAAACGTATTATTACGAAAAAATGCTGAGGCTACTGAGCGATCGAAATACACACCAACTGTTGTATTGTGACCCAAATTCAAATATAAGGATGAATTACATTCTCTGATAGAGAGAGGCAAAAACAAGGGTGTTTTGAGTCCCAAAGAGGCATTATATCTTGATCCTCTCTTTTGCAGAACTCCTATTATATATTTTTTACCCAAATTACATAAAAATTCAGAAAAGCCTCTCGGTCGACCGATAGTTAACAGAATAGATTCCTGTAACTGCTCGGCTAGGTCAGTATCTAGATTATTTTCTTAAACCTCTTGTTACTAAAATGGAAGTGTATCTGAGAGATACTAAATAGATCATCCAGATTTTAGACACCCTCACGTGTACTCCTACTAGTATATTGATAACCGCCGATGTAGGATCATTATATACTATTATCGATCATGATGTAGCCCTGGCCTCGGTAGAATGGGCATTGGCGGGCACTGATCTTAGTAGGGAGCACATAAAGTTCTTACTGAGAGGTCTTAAGTTTTGTTTACTTAATAACTATTTTTGGTTTGATAGGGAATACTTTTTGCAGACAAGGGGGGTAGCGATGGGCACTCGTTTCGCTCCCAGTGTGGCCAATTTATTTATGGCCCACTGGGAGGAAGAGGTAGTGTTCCGTGATCGTTCACTCAAGTTGTCTTGTTATAAAAGGTATATAGATGACCTTCTGATGATATGGGAAGGTGATATGTCTAGCTTGGAGCAATTTATGGATAAATTAAATAGTAACACCAAGAATATCAAGCTTACCTGGACTATTGACATGCAGCAGGTTACTTTCTTGGATTTGGAGATATTTAAAGAAGACAAGAGCTTTCACACCAGCAATCACTTCAAACCTACGGACCGCAATGCATATATCCCTTTGAATAGTTGCCACTACCAGATGTGTGCAATATTCCCAGAGGACAATTCATCAGACTCCGACATAAGTGTTTGTCGGAGGAGGAATTTCTGTCACAATCACAGGTCTTGGCTACTACTGTAGATTTAGGCAGAATGGGTATGCACACTCTGCAATTACTAAAGAAATAGAGAGGGCTAAAACCACAGATAGGAGTACTATTTTAGCTGATAAATCAATTAATCCTGATGCTACTGTGGCCACCAACCAATTTAAGATGTTGATGGATTATAGCATTCACTACATAAAGTTTGAAAAAATTGTAGCCAAACATTGGCCCATTCTGAAGTACGATCAGATTTTAGGACCATTGCTCCCTAATCGTCCTGAATTTATTTACCAAAAGGCCCCTTCTCTCAGAGACAATTTGGCTCCAGGTGTGATAGATCCGCCCAAGATCTCTGAGAGTAAACTATTTAGCTTTTTAGCAGGATTTTATGTAGAAATGCTAGAAATAATCATAAAAAGCGAAAAAATTTAAACTCATCAGTCCAGGGCCGGTGCAAGGATTTTTTACACCCTAGGCGAAACCTAATTTTGCCACCCCCCTTGGCTCCACCCCTGACTCCACCCCCTTTACCATGCCCCTTTTTAATGACCGCTACTATTTTGGATGCAACACATTGCTAGACCAGCTAATACAGCCTCACCCACGCCCATCAAATACAGCCGCACCCGCGCCAATCAAATACATCCTCACCCGCGCCCATCAAATACATCCTCACCCGCGTCCAAATACAGCCTCGCCCGCGCCCATCAAATATGGTCTCACCCGCACCCATCAAATACATCCTCACCCGCGTCCAAATACAGCCTCACCCGCGTCCATCAAATATATCCTCACCAGCGCCCATCAAATACAGCCTCACCTGCGCCCATCAAATACATCCTCACCCGCGCCCATCAAATACATCCTCACCCGCACCCATCAAATACATCCTCACCTGTGCCCATCAAATACATCCTCACCCGTGCCCATCACATACATCCTCACCCGTGCCCATCAAATACGGTCTCACCCGCACCCATCAAATACATCCTCACCCGCGTCCAAATACATCCTCACCCGCGTTCAAATACAGCCTCACCCGCGCCCATTAAATATATCCTCACCCGTGCCCATCAAATACAGCCTCACCTGCGCCCATCAAATACATCCTCACCCGTGCCCATCAAATACAGCCTCACCCGCGCCCATCAAATACGGCCTCACCCGCGTCCAAATACAGCCTCACCCGCGCCCATCAAATACGGCCTCACCCGCGTCCAAATACAGCCTCACCAGCGCCCATCAAATATGGCCTCACCCGCGTCCAAATACAGCCTCACCCGCGCCCATCAAATACGGCCTCACCCGCACCCTTTAAATACAGCCTCACCAGCGCCCATCAAATACAGCCTCACCCGCGCCCATCAAATACAGCCTCACCCGCGCCCATCAAATACAGCCTCACCTGCATCCAAATACAGCCTCACCCGTGCCCATCAAATACAGCCTCACCCGCGCCCATCAAATACAGCCTCACCCGTGTCCAAATACAGCCTCACCCGCACCCATCAAATACAGCCCATCAATGCCGCTTCACCAGTGCCAATCAATGCAATCAGTCCCTGGGGGGGGGGGGGGCATTTGGCAGATATTTTAATATACACATACATTTTAAAAAATGTCATTGTTATCACTTAATGTACAAAGGTTTTACTCACCACACCAATGTGAACGGTGACCCTGTGATTGCTGCCTGTTCTGCTCGCATCGACTCTGCTGCTGTACCTGCCTGCTGGCACCTCTTCCATGCTCCACCTGTCCCCAAAGCCCGGGAGCCACCGCCGCCAGGCGCCACGCTATTGACGTGACGCTAAAGCCCAATAGCCCATGATGCATCACAGTCTGATCCAGACTGACACGACACCTGACACAGCCAGACAGGAGAGGGGGGGCTGTGCTGCGCTGCGCTGCTGGACTGGACACTATGGAGAGCAGCCTCTGTGCTGTGTGGACACCAGGTGACATGTGATGTCAGTCACACAAACAGAGAGCGGAGAGGGAGGGGCTGCGCCTCAGCGCCTGCTACTGCCAGTGATCACACAACACTACACATCAGAGGCAGAGCGGAGGAGAGCGCCCTGGGGGGGGGTTGCAGCCGGGACCCATACCATGATTGATGTCACTGTAGCGGAGGAGAACTCGAGCGAGCGAGCCGCACTGGGGGGCAGCGCTGCTGCTTGACATGTCAGGGCGCTGGTGGAGGACAGTGCGGCACTGTCTGTGCGGAGTGCGGAAGTAAAATTACCAGCGGTCGGGCGCCCTAGGCGGCAGTGCGCCCTAGGCGGTCGCCTAGTCCGCCTAGTGGAAGCACCGGCCCTGCATCAGTCACACATAAACAATATCAGATCAAAGACCTCATCACTTGTGCGACAGTGGGAGTAGTGTATATGCTCGAATGCAGTTTGCAGTATATAGGGAGGACCTCTAGAGCTTTACACGTACGAGTAGGAGAACACATCAATAATATCAAGAAAGGTATTACATTCTAAAGTGTCTAGAGACACTTTGGGTTTTGTCACCAGCGTGATCCCAAGCATCTTAAATTCTGGGGAATTTGAAAAGGTTTCTAGACATTGGCGAGGAGGTCACTACATTCGCCAGCTGAGTCGCCGCAAATCTTTTTGGATTTACGAGACCAAGGTGATGGCGTCAGCTGGCTTGAATGTAGAGTTTGACATTGTTTTGTTTTATTTCTAATAGATAAGTTCATTTTGTTTAGTTGATTGTAAAAAATGAAATACAAATATTTTATATATTGTTTATATATATATATATATATATATATATATATATATATATTTTGGATGTAGTTTCTAAAGTTGAAAGATGGCTGCGGATTGATGTCATTTTATATGTTTATTTTTAATTACCGTAGTTCTCTAATTAGGTAAAAGTAGTCTTTTAATGAGGACTTGTTTCCCTTTAAATTGTAAACCATAATGTCCTGGGAGTGTGTTCATTCCCTGTTTTATTATAGGAGTTTTAGGTTACTCGTATATATAGTTTAAATGAGTGACATTAGTTTACTATTTTTATTTATTCATTATCTGTCCCTTCTCCTTGCAATTGGCTCCCCCGGTATTATTTTTTCTATGGGATGTGTATAGCGGCTGAGCCGCTACATCCGGGAGTCTGATTTGTCGTTTGAAGGTTGTCATGGTAGCATGTTATTATTTATAGAAGTGGGCCGTCGACGTGTACTCAACCCCACACTGAAGAAGTCCCTCCCGCCTACGGACGTAACGTGTACGGGGGGGAGGAGTCATGTCTGACGTCACCCGCGGCCATCTTCTTGGTTTGAAACACATCATTACATGCCTGTTTGCCTGCACTCGGCTGGAGTGCGATATTTGTGAGAAGATTATATCTTCTCTTTTATATTGAAAATACATTTTTAAAACAGAGATTGTCCCCTTTTTTTCATCTATATGTTTTGGGAAACCACCGGTTGCATCCTGTATATACTGTTACCCCAGGTTTGGGTTATTAAGCTGAGTGACCTGTTTCAGGTCGAATATATGAGGTGAGAGGCTTGAATATCTGTGGTGGAGGGATCTCAATCACTGCCTTACTGTCTCGTCCATTTTTGCACGAAGGAAGCCTCTTATGTGTTCATGTATATGAGTTGCCACTACTCAAAATCTATATGCACTATTTATACTATTATTTTTATTGTGTCTTATGTTTATTGTCTTGCTGAGGTGTATGTTTGAATTTACCTTAAGTGTCAGCTTGCATTGTTTTGTTTTTTGATTTATTGTTTTCCTGTCAGCGCTGAATATTCTCATTCACATTTTCAGCCAATCGCACTGTTGCAATTTGCAATCTCTGCCACAAACAGATCAAGCGTGGCAAAACACCAGCCATTTACCATCCCACCATTTACCATTTACCATGTACCACATGCGTGACAAGGCATTTAACCTCCCACCACTGACTTCTCAGCAACCTCCACTGACAAGGATGATGGTATAGCAAAGGGTGTCACAGGTCCTTGCAAAACATCTGCCAGCAGCACACCACCAGCTGTAGAGTAGGGATGAGCCGAACACCCCCGGGTTCGGTTCGCACCAGAACCTTCGAACGGACCGAAAGTTCGCGCGAATTTTCGAACCCTATTCGTTATAATGGACGCGAACGTTTGAAATCAAAATTGCTAATTACAACGGCCAATATGCATGTTAATGTCATAAAACAGGTTTGGGGACCCGGGTCCTGCCCCAGGGGACATATATCAATGCAAAAAGAAATTTTAAAAACTAACGTTTTTTCGGGAGCAGTCATTTTAATGATGCATAAAGTGAAAAAAAAAAAAGTGAAATTTTCCTTTAAAGATGGTACCTGGGGGGTGTCTAAAGTATGCCTGTGAAGTGGCATGTGTTTCCCGTGTTTAGAACTGTCCTTGCACAAAATGACATTTGTAAAGGAAAAAAAGAAGCCATTTAAAACCACTTGCGGCTTTAATGTCATGTCTTGTCCTGGCCGCCATATGGCTGAAAATCCTTGAGAAAAATGGCATGGCTACCCTATCACCCCCCCCCCCCCACCCCAGCCCCTTTGGGTCTTGTATGGATACTAAGGGGGACCCCGCACCCAAAATAAAACCCTATACCTACAACCCTATATACTCTGAACAGCAGTATATAGGTGGTGCAAACAAGACATGGACTGTAGGTTTGTTCTTAAGTAGAATCTGAACAGGTACATTATGAAGTGTAGCTACATCCCAAAAAAATCAATTTTTAAGCTTTTTGGAGAACATAGGGAGGGGTTATCACCCCTGTAACATTTGCTGTCTTTGCACATCTGTTCAGAACATGTCACCTCACTTTCCGTCCCAATGACAAATGTTTTTGGAAAAGTGGGGTTTTAATTGAAACAAGGATTGGTGATAAAGCATCAGTAGAGAGGAGATACCTTTTTCCCAAATTAAATCTAACAGGATAGAATTTTCCTTCCTAGGGGTAGATTTCCTCTCACTTCCTGTTTTCTCTTGCCGTTTGCAAGTAGGAGTCGTTTGTAAGTTGGATGTTTGAAAGTAGGGGCCTGCCGTATATACTCTGCAGAAATTTGCCCTATTAGATGTTGGTGTAGCCACAAGACTGGTGGGCACAGGAATGGGCCCTGCTGTGAGTTAATAGATCAAGATTTGTACTTGCATGCACCTGTTGAACCGGGCAGAAAAATTGGGCCTTTGGTGGTGGTGGTGGTGGTGGTGGACGGTGTTGCCACAAGACTGTAAGCCCTCACAGTTACTCTTGGTGGGTGCAGGAATGGGCCCTGCTGTGAGTTATTAGATCAAGATTTGTAATTGCATGCACCTGTTGAACAGGGCAGAAAAATTGGGCCTTTGGTGGTGGTGGTGGTGGTGGACGGTGTTGCCACAAGACTGTAGGCCCTCATAGTTACTCTTGGTGGGCGCAGGAATGGGCCCTGCTGTGAACTATTAGATCAAGATTTGTAATTACACGCCCCTGTTAAACAGGGGCTGAAAAATTGTGCCTTAGGCATTGGTGCTGGTGCCACAACACTGCAACCCCTCACAGATACTGTACTTGGAGCACAGCAGTCACACCTGTTGCGAAGCATCTTTTTAAAAAATTGTAATTACACGCCCCTGTTATACAGGGGCTGAAAAATTGTGCCTTAGGCACTGGTGCTGGTGCCACAACACTGCAACCCCTCACAGATACTGTACTCTGAGCACAGCAATGAGACCTGTTGCAAAGCATTGCCTAAAAATTGTAATTACACGCCCCAACAGGGGCTGAAAAATTGTGCCTTAGGCACTGGTGCTGGTGCCACAACACTGCAACCCCTCACAGATACTGTACTCTGAGCACAGCAGTCACACCTGTTGCGAAGCATCTTTTTAAAAAATTGTAATTACACGCCCCTGTTATACAGGGGCTGAAAAATTGTGCCTTAGGCACTGGTGTGGTGGCATGGATCATTGAGGAGGAGGAAGAGGATAGACAGTGAACATAACAGGACAGTCACTCAGCATCAGCATAGGCAGTCTTGAAGGGATGTGACATTATAAATTATTCCGTTATATCCGCTTCAGGTGTCTGGTAGCTGGTGGTGATCCAAGACTGATTCATTTTTATGAAGGTCAGTCGATCAACCGAGTCGGTGGACAGGCGCACCCTATGATCGGTGACAAATCCTCCAGCAGCACTGAATGTGCGTTCGGAAAGAACGCTGGATGCAGGACAGGCCAGTAGCTCAATTGCATACTGTGCAAGCTCTGGCCAGTGATCCATCCTCAGGACCCAGTAAGCCAGAGGATTTTCGGTGGGAAAGGTGTCCAAGTCTGACCTTGCCCCTAGGTATTCCTGCACCATGTATATCAGACGCTGGCGATGGTTGCTGGAACCGATCATACCTTGGGGCTGCGGACTAAAAAATTGTCTGAACGCATCGGTCAGACGTCCACCTTCCCCACCGCTCCTTCTGCTACTGACCGAAGCCTCAGCAACTCGTCGTCCAGGACCAGGAGTTTGTAACCTCCCAGTTTCTGGGAACGCGTTGCACAGACCTTTCTGCAAGGCCTCCCTGAGATGTCTCATCCTCTGCTCCCTCTGCGACGGCAAGATAAGGTCCGCAACCTTACCCTTGTACCGTGGATCAAGGAGAGTGGCCAGCCAGTAATGGTCACTCTCCTTGATCCGAAGAACACGAGGATCCTTCCGCAGGCTTTGCAGGATCAGGGAGGCCATGCAGCGTAGGTTAGCTGAGGCATTCGGTCCAGAGTCTTCTGGGTCACTGAGGATGACATGATCGCCAGCCACCTCCTCCCAGCCACGTACAAGTCCACTGGTTTGTTGGGACTGTACATCATCCCTAAAATACTGCTGCTGCTGATGCTGAGTGCCAGGCTCCACCTCCATGCTCACACAATCCTCCTCCTCCTCCTCCTCCTCCTCCTCTTCCTGTGTGATGGGTGGGACAGAAGGAACATTGTCTGGATAAAGGGGGCCTTGAGAGACAAGGAAGTCCTCCTCTTCCTGCCTCTGTTCTGCCTCAAGTGCCCTGTCCATTATCCCATGCAGCGTATGCTCCAACAGGTGGACAAGAGGTACAGTGTCACTGATGCATGCACTGTCACTGCTCACCATCCTCGTGGCCTCCTCAAATGGTGAGAGGACAGTGCATGCATCCCTGATCATGCTCCACTGGCGTGGGGAAAAAAAGCCAAGCTCCCCTGACCCTGTCCTGGTGCCGTAGTCGCAAAGGTACTCATTGATGGCCCTCTGCTGCGTGTGCAGTCGCTGCAGCATGGCCAACGTTGAGTTCCACCTGGTGGGCATGTCACATATTAGGCGGTTCTTGGGCAGGTTCAGCTCCTTTTGCAGCTCAGTCAGCCGAGCACTGGCATTATAAGATCGGCGGAAATGCACACAGACTTTCCTGGCCTGCCTCAGGACATCCTGTAAGCCTGGGAACCTGCCCAAGAACCGCTGCACCACCAGGTTGAGGACGTGAGCCATACAGGGCACATGGGTGAGCTGCCCCTGTCGCAGGGCGGAGAGGAGGTTGGTGCCATTATCAGAAACGACCATTCCTGGCTTAAGCTGGCGTGGCGTCAACCACCTCTCGGCCTGCCCCTGCAGAGCTGCCAGAACCTCTGGCCCAGTGTGGCTCCTGTCCCCCAAACACACCAGCGCAAGCACGGCATGGCATCTTTTTGCCTGCGTACTCGCGTAGCCCCTTGTACGCCTACGGAGCACCGCTGGTTCCGAGGACAGAGCACTCGAAGAGGACATGGAGGAAGAAGAAGAGGAGGGGGTGGAGGAGAGAGGTGTGTCACAACCAGTAGTAGCATTTTGGAGGCGTGGTGGCGGAACAACCTCCAACACTACTGCACCTTGTCCTGCATCCCTCCCAGCTGCCAATAGAGTGACCCAATGGGCCGTGAAAGAAAGATAACGTCCCTGTCCATGCCTGCTGGACCATGAGTCAGCGGTAATATGCACCTTACCGCTGACCGCCCTGTCCAGCGAGGCATGGACATTGCCTTCCACATGCCAGTAGAGAGACGGAATCGCCTTCCGTGAGAAAAAGTGGCGTTTGGGAACCTGCCACTGAGGAACCGCACATTGAACAAACTCACGGAAGGGGGCCGAGTCTATCAACTGAAAAGGCAGCAGTTGAAGTGCTAGCAATTTAGCCAAGCTAGCATTCAACCGCTGGGCATGTGGATGGCTGGGAGTATACTTCTTTCGACGGTCCAGCAGCTGGGGCAGGGAAATTTGCCTGCTACAATCGGACGTCGGTGTACTGCAAGTACTTGGTTGTGACACACCTAATTCTACACCTTCAGTCCTCTCAGAGCAGCTTTCAGAGAGGACTGAAGATATAGTGGGGATGGAGATCCCAGCTGATGAGGAGCAAGGAGAGGTCCGCTTTGTTCTTTGGTGTGGGTCTTTTATGTGTGCTTGCCAACGAGCTGCATGGCAGGTCGACATATGTCTGCTCATGCTTGTGGTGCCCAAGCGGCTGATGTTTTGGCCACGCGAGATACGCTTGAGACAAATATTGCAAATAGCAGTGGTGCGATCTGATGCACTCGTCTCAAAAAAGGCCCACACCAAAGAACTTTTGTGATAACGTGCAGAGGCAGCGCCCTGCACAGGCGGAGCTCTGCGGTGTGGTACAGTTGCTGTGCTGGCCTCTAGCTGGCCTCCAGGGGGCATCCTGCCTCGTTGGACATGTGACGCTGCATCCTCCTCCTCCTCTCTCCCTTCAGGCACCCACGTGGAGTCAGTGACCTCATCATCCCCTCCCTCTTCACCACTAGAGCAAACCTGGCAGTAAGCTGCAGCTGGTGGAACACTACTGCCAGATTGCTGTCCTTCAGCATCCCCTCTCTCTGCGCGCACACTACTGACTTCCTCAAGCTGGGTATCATCATCCGAGCCTTCGAATCGTTGGGCATCCTCCTGGAGCATGTACCCAACACTGTGCTCAAACAGTTCGGGGGACTCCTCAGGAGGACATGGTGGGTCTAGGGAAGGGGTGGCTGATGATGCCATTGAGTACGCGTTGGCAGCTGCTCTGCCAGTACCCTGAGCCTGGGTGAGAGAGGATGAGGAGGATGAGGAGGGCTTGGTCATCCATTCTACCAAGCCTTCGGCATGATGCGGCTCCACATGTCCAGCTGCCGAAAACAAAGACAAGCGTGTCCCATGGCCACGTGCTGATGACGATGCACGACCACGTCCACGGCCAGCACTGTTGTCTCTAGAAACAGAGCCTGCCTGCCCTGTGTTCTTGCCTCGGCACGCTCTGCCTCTCCTTGGCGGTCTTCCAGCCATTGAAGTCGGTAGTGTATATAGTATAAAAAATAGAACTCCTATGTGTGCTCACAACACACTGTAGGTCCTATGGGTGCTGACACTAACACACTATAGGTACTATGTGTGCTGCTGACAAGAAAATATAGGAGCTCTGTTTGCTGCCACTAACACACTAGAAGTCCTATTGGTGCTTCTGAGATGAAAATATAGGAGCTCTGTGTGATGCCACTAACACACTAGAAGTCCTATGGGTGCTTCTGAGATGAAAATATAGGAACTCTGTGTGATGCCACTAACACACTAGAAGTCCTATGGGTGCTGCTGAGAAGAAAATATAGGAGCTCTGTTTGCTGCCACAAACACACTAGAAGTCCTATGGGTGCTTCTGAGAAGAAAATATAGGAGCTCTGTGTGATGCCACTAACACACTAGAAGTCCTATGGGTGCTTCTGAGATGAAAATATAGGAACTCTGTGTGATGCCACTAACACACTAGAAGTCCTATGGGTGCTGCTGAGAAGAAAATATAGGAGCTCTGTTTGCTGCCACTAACACACTAGAAGTCCTATGGGTGCTTCTGAGATGAAAATATAGGAGCTCTGTGTGATGCCACTAACACACTAGAAGTCCTATGGGTGCTTCTGAGATGAAAATATAGGAGCTCTGTGTGATGCCACTAACACACTAGAAGTCCTATGGGTGCTGCTGAGAAGAAAATATAGGAGCTCTGTTTGCTGCCACTAACACACTAGAAGTCCTATGGGTGCTGCTGAGAAGAAAATATAGGAGCTCTGTTTGCTGCCACTAACACACTAGAAGTCCTATGGGTGCTTCTGAGATGAAAATATAGGAGCTCTGTGTGATGCCACTAACACACTAGAAGTCCTATGGGTGCTGCTGAGAAGAAAATATAGGAGCTCTGTTTGCTGCCACTAACACACTAGAAGTCCTATGGGTGCTGCTGAGAAGAAAATATAGGAGCTCTGTGTGATGCCACTAACACACTAGAAGTCCTATGGGTGCTGCTGAGAAGAAAATATAGGAGCTCTGTTTGCTGCCACTAACACACTAGAAGTCCTATGGGTGCTGCTGAGAAGAAAATATAGGAGCTCTGTGTGATGCCACTAACACACTAGAAGTCCTATGGGTGCTTCTGAGATGAAAATATAGGAGCTCTGTGTGATGCCACTAACACACTAGAAGTCCTATGGGTGCTGCTGAGAAGAAAATATAGGAGCTCTGTGTGATGCCACTAACACACTAGAAGTCCTATGGGTGCTTCTGAGATGAAAATATAGGAACTCTGTGTGATGCCACTAACACACTAGAAGTCCTATGGGTGCTGCTGAGAAGAAAATATAGGAGCTCTGTTTGCTGCCACTAACACACTAGAAGTCCTATGGGTGCTTCTGAGAAGAAAATATAGGAGCTCTGTGTGATGCCACTAACACACTAGAAGTCCTATGGGTGCTTCTGAGATGAAAATATAGGAACTCTGTGTGATGCCACTAACACATTAGAAGTCCTATGGGTGCTGCTAAGAAGAAAATATAGGAGCTCTGTTTGCTGCCACTAACACACTAGAAGTCCTATGGGTGCTTCTGAGAAGAAAATATAGGAGCTCTGTGTGATGCCACTAACACACTAGAAGTCCTATGGGTGCTTCTGAGATGAAAATATAGGAACTCTGTGTGATGCCACTAACACATTAGAAGTCCTATGGGTGCTGCTGAGAAGAAAATATAGGAGCTCTGTTTGCTGCCACTAACACACTAGAAGTCCTATGGGTGCTGCTGAGAAGAAAATATAGGAGCTCTGTGTGATGCCACTAACACACTAGAAGTCCTATGGGTGCTGCTGAGAAGAAAATATAGGAGCTCTGTTTGCTGCCACTAACACACTAGAAGTCCTATGGGTGCTGCTGAGAAGAAAATATAGGAGCTCTGTTTGCTGCCACTAACACACTAGAAGTCCTATGGGTGCTGCTGAGAAGAAAATATAGGAGCTCTGTGTGATGCCACTAACACACTAGAAGTCCTATGGGTGCTGCTGAGAAGAAAATATAGGAGCTCTGTTTGCTGCCACTAACACACTAGAAGTCCTATGGGTGCTGCTGAGAAGAAAATATAGGAGCTCTGTTTGCTGCCACTAACACACTAGAAGTCCTATGGGTGCTGTTGGGGTGCAATGCTGTGCTAACAGCACTGCGGTTGGTACTACTGCAATACTGTACTAACAGTAAGCACGCACCAGACTAATCCCCAGCAGCAGCTAATAACACGCTAACTGTGCAATCAGCAGCAATGAACGATCAATGACTTAGGTAGCAATGGTTTAGCAAAGAAATAGCCAATGGTTTAGCAAAGAAGAGCAAATCTTTCAGTATCAAGCAAAGACAGAATCAGCAGACTGATCTCTCCTAAAGCCGGAACTCATGTGACCGGGGCCGATGGCGTGGCGGCCTTTTAAATGGTGGGGCATGTACTAAAGCCCCTGAGCTGTAATTGGCTACAGGCGTCCTGCCTGTAGCCAATTATTGCTCTCCGAGTTTCGGGCGCTGTGATTGGCCAAGCATGCGGGGTCACAGTGCATGCTTGGCCAATCATCAGCCAGCAATGCACTGCGCCGGCCGCGCCGGCCGCAATGCATTGCGGGGCCGCTCGCATCACACGAATGTGATGCGAACGGCCCAAATAGTTCTGGGCTCGACGAGCGAGCGAACGCCCGGTGCTCGATTCGAACATGGGTTCGAATCGAGCACCGGGCCCATCCCTACTGTAGAGTATAGCAGGCAAATTTCTCTGCCCCAGCTTCTGCATCAAACAAATAATAATACACTCTCTGACACCCACATGCCCTGCAAGGATCATCAGTTTAAATGTCACTTTTTTCCTTATACAGTATCTCATAAAAGTGAGTACACCCATCACATTTTTGTAAATATTTAATTATATCTTTTCATGTGAAAACACTGAAGAAATTACACTTTGCTACAATAGTGTAATGTAAAATAGTGAGTGTACAGCTGCTGTCCCCTCAAAATCACTCAACACACAGTCATTAATTTCTAAACCGCTGGCAGCAAAAGTGAGTACACCCCTAAGTGAAAATGTCCAAATTGGGCCCAAAGTGACAATATTTTGTGTGGCCACTATTATTTTCCAGCACTGCCTTAACCCTCTTGGGCATGGAGGTTACCATAGCTTCACAGGTTGCCACTGGAGTCCTCTTCCACTCCTCCATGTTGACATCACGGACCTGGTGCATGTTAGAGACCTTGCTCTCCTCCACCTGCCGTTTGATGCACAGATACTCAATAGGGTTTAGGTCTGGAGACATGCTTGGCCAGTCCATCACCTTTACCCTCAGCTTCTTTAGCAAGGCAGTGGTCGTCTTGGAGGTGTGTTTGGGGTCGTTATCATGTTGAAATACTGCTTTTCGGCCCGGTCTCCTGAAGGGAGGGGATCATGCTCTGCTTCAGTATGTCACAGTTTATGTTGGCATTCATGGTTCCCTCAATGAACTGTAGCTCCCCAGTGCTATCAGCACTCATGCAGCCCCAGACCATGACACTCCCACCACCATGCTTGACTATAGGCAAGACACACTTGTCTTTGTAATCCTCACTCGCTTGACACCATGTGAACCAAATACGTATAACTTGGTCTCATCAGATCACAGGACATGGTTCCAGCAATCCATGTCCTTAGTCTGCTTGTCTTCAGCAAACTGTTTGCAAGTTTTCTTGTGCATCATCTTCAGAAGAGGCTCCCTTCTGGGATGACTGCCATGCAGACCAATTTGATGCAGTGTGTGGCGTATGGTCTGAACCCTGACAGGCTGACCCCCCCACCCCTTCAACCTCTGCAGCAATGCTAGCAGCACTCATACATCTATTTCCCAAAGACAACTCCTGGATATGACACTGAGCGTGTGCACTCAACTGCTTTGGTCATCCATGGCGAGGCCTGTTCTGAGTGGAACCTGTCCGGTTAAACTACTGTATGGTCTTGGACACCGTGCTGCAACTCAGTTTCAGGGTCTTGGAAGTCGTGTTATAGCCTGGGCTATCTTTATGTAGAGCAACAATTCTTTTTTTCAGATCCTCAGAGAGTTCTTTGCCATGAGGCACCATGTTGAACATCCAGTGACCAGTATGAGAGAGTAAGATCGATAACACCAAATTTAACACACCTGCTTCCTATTCACACCTGAAACCTTGTAACACTAAAGCCCTGTACACACGATCGGATAACCTATGGATTTTCGTCCGATGGATTTGTCCATCGGAAATCCGATGAAACTGTTTTTCATCAGTCTTGCCCACACACCATCAGTCAAAAAACCGACCGTTCCAAACGCGGTGACGTAAAACACTCCGATGAGCCGAGAAAAATGAAGTTTAATGCTTCTGAGCATGCGTCGACTTGATTCTGAGCATGCGTGGGTTTTTGATCCGATGGACTTGCCCATAGACGATCTGAGTTTTCGATCGGTTTTTTATCCATCGGAAAAATTTAAAACATGTTCTATTTTTTAAAACCGATGGAAAAAAGACCGATGGGTCCCATACACGATCGGTTGGTCTGATGAAAACCATCCATCGGACGGTTTTCATCAGTCAAACCGATCGTGTGTACAGGGCTTAATGAGTCACATGACATCGGGGACGAAAAATGTCTAATTGGGCCCAATTTGGACATTTTCACTTAGGGTGTATTCACTTGTGTTTAGACATTAATGGCTGTGTGTTGAGTTATTTTGAGGGGACAGCAAATTTACACTGTTATACAAGCTGTACACTCACTACTTTACACTGTAGCAAAGTGACATTTCTTCGGTGTTGTCACATGAAAAGATATAATAAAATATTTACAAAAATGTGAGGGGTGTACTCACTTTTGTGAGATACTGTAAATGTAAATTTTGCTTCAGCAGGTTCTATACACGGTACAGATGTGCCACTTTACAGCCAGACTAAGGGGACCCCCCAGGCACTATATTTAAAGTATTTTTTTTTGTTTCACTTCAGGCATCATTAAAATCACTCCTTTTAAAAACATTGTTTTTGCATTCGTACATGTCCCCCAGGGCAGTACCCCGGCCCCCATACCTTTTTTATTTTTTTATGGCAAATAACTTGCATATAAGCCTTCAAAATGGGGAATTTTTATTTTAAGTTTGGGTCCAATAGGCTGTAATAGGGTTCGTGGTTCAGGTCCAAACTTTTGCGATGTTCGAGAGTTCTGGCACAAACTGAACCATACCCCCCCCCCCGTCAGAATACTCCTGTCAGTGCTTTCAGCCATAGTTTGAGACCGCTGGTCAGGGGCTGATCGCCAGACCTTGTTCGGTCATACCCCTTCAACAGAAACAGCTGCCGTATACATGGGCCGAATGTCGGCCAGGTTCTATTGAACCAGCAGATTCTGCCTGACATTTGGCCCGTGTGTACAAGGCTTTAGCTATGTAGTAAGTGAAACCAATTAGGCAGCCACAGAAGAGGCTTTTCTGACTAAGAATAGTAATAGTACATTCATTTCCATATATTTTTTCTCTTAGGCAGGACGTTTAAAATAAGGAACAGCTTTACTTTAAACTTAGTTAATCTAACGTCAATAACATTTTTTGAAATCAATGATGATGTTATAAAACACATACATGTAATAGTAGTTTGTGATGGTAGTAGCAATTTAAATGTTATGCAATGAGTAGAATTCAAAGAAGAGTGAATTTATCATGGTATAATTTATTTGAAGAAAAACAATTGCATCTGCAGTTAATTCAGCATTTCATGGAAGACATTTAATTTTCCTTTGTGCAAAACGTAAGTGTGTTATTATGGTTATTTTGCAGTTATTTTTTTCTAAAAGCTGGTCTATATGTTGAATGTAACTCCTACGTAATTAATGTGAATCATTATGTAACTGATATGAATCATGCTGGTAGGAGTGCATTAACTTTTCTTCATTCCACACAAAGTGACTCATTTTGTGTATGTTCTATGTGCATCAAACATTGAAAATACATGCTTTTATAAATGCTATAACTGTGCCTTATTTATGGTTCTCCTTATGACTCAGAAGACTACATATTTCTTGGCAAGTGTGAAGCAAATAATCTTTAGTTATATACAGTATAACATTGTATTACTCAAGAGGCAAATATGGTATATAAGGGAAAACATCTTAAATAGGGTTGTTTTATGCAATGGATTATATGTATGAGTGCGTGTATACTGCACTTACTTAAACTTTATTCCAGGTTTCATCTCACTTTAAATAGTTTGTTTTGGCCAAGCTGGTCACTAATACAAGCGACCGCTGTCGGTGCTGTATGTAGCATCAGCTACATACATTAAATAGTACTGTGTTCCAGCAGAAGCACAGGGACTTCCCATTCTGTTCCCGGAACAAAAACAAGTTAGACTGAGCACTTGTTAGGCATTCAATAAAATCATTGCAGCGCTGAACTTTCCTAAATTTTATTTTGGGAATGGGACAGTATGTTCTTGTGGCTGAAACAGTGCTACATACTGTACAATATGTAGCCAATGCTACATACAATTTGGGACCACATGTATTTGTAATGGAAACAAGTAGTTTGGGCCATCTTAGCCAAAACTAAGTCTTTTAAATTAAATTAAGCCTGGAGTTAGGCTTTAAAGAGGTTGTAAACACTTATGCCGCGTACACACAATCGGTTTTCCCGTTGGAAAAAGTCAGATGTGAGCTTTTGGACAGGAATTCCGACCGTGTGTATGCTCCATCTGACTTTTTCTGTTGTAATTTCCACTAGAAAAAGTTTGAGAGCAGGTTCTCTATTTTACAGACGGAAAAAATTCCTAGCGGAAAAACCGTTCGTCTGTATGCAATTCCGACGTGCAAAAAAACACACATGCTCAGAATCAAGTACGAGACGGAAGCACTCTATCTGGTAAAACTAGCGTTCATAATGGAGATGGCACATTTGTCACGCTGCAAATTATTGGATCTTTTAATGCAGCGCATTCTTTTGTTCTTTATAATGCTAGAATAATGAAGATGTTTTCCTGCTGATATTCACACAGAGTTCTGACAAGCGTATTTCTTTATTATTTCTCGTGATCTCATGAATAATCTTTTTGGTTTTTAAAGCCAGATCTCCATAATAATGTTTAGAATTATTTTTTATAGTCAACTTTTTTTTTTTTTTACTTTTAATCAAGATCTCCTGTTTTTTTGATTATTTTAAAATTATTTTCTAGTGATCTCCATAATTCTTTTTTTGTGTGTGTCAAGTTACCACAACAACATTATCTTGTATTTTTTAACCTCAAGGAGGTTGGTTGGTGTCCCTTGTTAATTTGACATTGTATTTTTGAAATGTACCTGCCTACTCACAAAAAAACTGTCCTTTTTTAATAAAAACACACGAGCAAGTATTTCCTGAAAAAAAAAATCAATTTATTCTGGGTAACAAAATAAAGAGGAAGGCAACGCTAAAGAAACTGCTGGAATTTGTGAAGCCTTTGGACCCCAGGGCAGACATCAAGTATTTGAAAAAGAAAATTGGTAGCTTGAGTCCATACAATAGGGAGCACAATCTGGTCCTGGACCCCGAGAGATCAGGAACAGCAGCAGATGACATATATGTCCCCAGTCTGTGGTACTACAAAAGCCTGCGTCTTCTGTCAGATCAGACTGAACCCAGGCCATCACTTTCTTGTCTTCCCTGCAGTGTTCCCTGCAGCCTTCCCTGCAGCCTTCCTTGGAGGCTGTGGCTCTGGAGGTGGACTTGTGACAGGAGGAGAAGGAGGTGGAGATGGAGGAGGATGGACGAACTCAGAAAGGTGAGTATTTTCTGTCAGTTGGCCCATCAACCCCTTATTTAGGGTCTGTAAAATTATGTTCTCACAGAGGAGGCGTTGGCCCTCCTCCATTTTCTACATTTTTGCAGGGACTATACAGGCATAGCCCTCTTGAACGGTGGGGGGGTCTCTGAGGGTTGCATGATCATCCCAAATGAGGGCAAGTGCTGTCTCATCCAGGTTCCTACCCCTCCTGGGCCTTTTTGTTGTAAGGCGGTGGGGAGGCACCTTGATTGGTTCAGGCCACTGTGCCCGGCCACCTCCTGGCTGACACTTCCCCCTGCCTCCTCCTGCCTGACACTTTCCAGACCCTCATCCTGGCTGAGGTCTTCCTGTGTATAAAAAAGGGACATAGTTTTAGTTTTTCGTTCATCAATCACACACAATTTTCAGCTCATGACTGTTGCAAATTGAATGTTAATAAATAGAAAAGACTATCATTCTGACCCCAGCTGTTTTCATTCTTGTCCGAATCATTTTTGGCCACTACTGTCTATTGATATGTAAAACAGTTTTTGTTCAAACATTAATTTATGATCAATAATAACATCTATTTAACATCATTAATTTTAGGACAAGAAATATGTTGAAAAATACTATACCTGGCTCCAGCTGGGCTCCTCCAGTTCTTCCAGGTTGGAAGGCCCAGGTTGGTCCTCGGAAGCCTCAGCTGGGGTGCAAGGAAGGGGGGAAGGAAGTGTAGAAAGTGATGGCCTAACTTCAGTCTGGTCGTCCAGAAAATGCATTTTGTTGTAGTACCACAGACTGGGTACATACACATCCTCTGCTGCTGCTCCTGACCTCTGTAAATCCAGGACCTTATTACGCTCCTTCTTGTATGTGCCCCTCAAGTTACCAATTTTCTTGTCCACAAACTCAATGTCTGCGTTGGGGACCTCTGTCTTCACAAATTGCAGCAGTTTCTCCAGCGCTGCCTTCCTAGCCGCTCTATTTTATGGATAGGTTTTTTTATTTACCACAAACCGGGCAGCTCCCTGTACCTGTCAATGAACTCGCTCAAAAACTCTGGCTTTTTAAAAGGATTCATTATTTCTGCAAGACAAAACACAACAGAAAAATACTAATGTCAGTTTAAACTCTCATAATCTTATCCCAATATAGGCCTCAATCTAGAAGCAATATAGACCACTGATGCCCCAAGTTAAAATCGTACCTTCGTTATCACGATCGGCACTTCCTCCACTTACAGATTGTACGTCCGACGCACGCGCATTAGGCTTTATTTACACTGTGCATGCTTGAAACTCCGCCCGCGTCGCCTGCCCCTGACGTTCTTTCTAGTATTTTCTCCGCCCCTTCTCTTTCGGCACGCAGTGGGAGAGACATGGCGGAGACGCAGCAGGTGCGTGATAATACCAGTAATGAGGAGTAAAGCCCGGAGCCAGAAACGTCACGATCCAGGAGGAGATATAAGGCTTCAAATATGTCCTTTGTAGAGATGGAAGAGATGGTGGATATCTTGAAGAGGACCGACTATGATGGAAAGTATGGACCGTACTCCAACCCTAATGTGAGAAAGGCCAAGATCATGTCTAAAGTTGTGAGAAGTCTGCTCAAGAATTTTGGGGTACGACGATCCAAGGAGCAATTGAGGAAACGCTGGTCAGACCTGAAATTGAGGGAGCACGATCAGTACAGAAGGATCAAGAAACTGCTTCAAAAAAGTAGGTATTTGTCCTGGGTTCCTATTATTATTATTATAACTTGCACGTTGCTCTATGTGCTTTTCTTTACTGTTGTACAGTTAAAAATTACAACTTTCAGGTTCGTGGGCACAGTAATAACTCACAGTAAACATCATTAGTTTGCCCACTAAATACGATGTTTTTGGCAGATACAGGGTTAACTACATTTGGTCATGCCTATTTGTATTAAAAGACGTAGCACACGGCAAGCAGGAACCCAAACACACAATAGATTAACAAACAACGTTGATCAGCATGGCAGGCTTGCAGTGCACAGGTTAATATAGTGTTCCCTGATAGGGCCTGGGGTGGAGCCATGCTTGGAGGAGAGATTATTTAAGCAGCCAGGTGAGAGCGGCTGGCCTCTAAGGAGAACACATGGAGAAGAGGTAAGCTGAAAGACAAACATTACTGCATAACAGATACTGTAAAACGTGATCCACAATAGCATGTGTAGTTTGTATTTTTTCCAAAATGGATCATAAAAAAGTGGGTGCTACATAAAGATGCCTAGATGCTAAATTAATAAGAACATTTAAATAAAAAAATTAAAAATAACATATGAAAAGCTAGACATAAGAAAAGCGACCTATAGTAGCATGCTTGGTTTATAATCCCAACATGACGTGCAGTGAAACACATCAATCACACAAAATGTAGACATATAAAAAGCCAGGCATATAAAAAGCAACACAGAATAACATGCATGGTTTATAGGATTATAAAACAGGACATAGTGGGGGCTACATAAAGATAATACTGCCTGGACACTAAATTGATAAAAAATAATTTAAGAAAAAGATCTACATACCATCTGTGGTTCAGTCCCTGTAGGGTGCGGGTCTCAATCCTGTGTATCCAGTAAACTTCACATTCTAAAAGTCTGTGATGTCTTCTTCTGTGGCAAAAGATGTAATGTTCCTATTGGGTCTATAAACCCGACAATACTTGCATGTACTGACCACACAGAAAAATTATCCTGGATAAGAGAGCCAGGTTTTGCTGGTGACATGGGAGCTGACATGTCTAGGTACCAAAATTGAATGCAAAGTGGGGGCCCTACAGATACTAAAACCAATACCTTTGGATAAGAGGTTATGTAATGCCTTATAAGTGTACAAAACACTTTAACTGCTTAACCACTTCAGCCCCGGAAGAATTTACCCCCTTCCTGACCAGAGCACTTTTTGCGATTTGGCACTGCGTCGCTTTAACTGACAATTGCGCGGTCGTGTAACGTGGTACTCAAACAAAATTGACGTATTTTTTCCCCCACAAAAAGAGCTTTATTTTGGTGGTATTTGATCACCTCTGCGGTTTTTATTTTGTGCGCTATAAACAAAAAAAGAGCGACAATTTTGAAAAAAAAGCAATATTTTTTACTTTTTGCTATAATAAATATCCCCCAAAAAAATATAAAAAAACAAATTTCTTTCTCAATTTAGGCCGATATGTATTCTTCAACATATTTTTGGTCGCAAATCGCAATAAGCGTATATTGATTGGTTTGCGCAAAAGTTATAGCGTCTACAAAATAGGGGATCGTTTTATGGCATTTTTATTAATATTTTTTTTTTACTAGTAATGGCGGCGATCTGCGATTTTTATCATGACTGTGACATTATGGCGGTCACATCAGACACTTTTGATGCTATTTTGGGACCATTGTCATTTATACAGCGATCAGTGCTATAAAAATGCACTGATTACTGTGTAAATGACACTGGCAGGGAAGGGGTTAACCACTAGGGGGTGAGGAAGGGGTTAAGTGTGTCCTAGGGAGTGATTCTAACTGTGGGGGGCTAGGCTACCAGTGACACGACATTGATCACTGCTCCCGATGACAGGGAACAGTAGATCAGTGTCCTGTCACCAGGCAGAACAGGGAAATGCCTTGTTTACACAAGCATCCTCCTATTCTGCAGCCATGTAACACGATCGCGGGACACCGGCGAACATCGAGTCCACCTGCATGGCGGGATTTTCAAAGCAACGTACAGTTACGTTGCTTTGCCCACATGAGCCATTCTGCTGACGTATATCTTCGTGAAGGGAAATAGGGATTAAGGAAGAAGGAGATGTAGAGGGAAAAAAAGAGGGGGGGTAATAGGAAGAAGAGCTTAGAAGATGATAGTAAAATAGCGAAAGTGAAATAATATGGTTTAAATAAGGTTCTCTTTATTGACTTCGTGAAGTACCCAGCCTTTTTCTTTCCTAAATGTTATATCTGCATACCCTGTTTTAAGAAAAGAAAGAATTTAAAAAATAAATAAAATAAATAATATCTTCGTGAAGCGGTCAGCAAGTGGTTAAGGACCGCCCCACGTACATATACTGTGGCAGGGTGGCCCTTAAGCGCAAAATCACATACTCGTACGTGATCTTTTTCTCTGTCTCAGGATGCGCGCATGCGCGCCGCCGGAGCCCCGCTCCCGCTGTGATTGGCTCCCGCTGTGTCCACTTAGCAGGTCCAGTAGACGGGACCCGCCGATCGTTCTGATTCTGAGGAGACAAGGCGGATCGCCGTTCTGCCAGAGGGGAAAATGGAGATCTTGTGTTTCTGCTAAGCAGAAACACAGATCTCTGTTTTCCCTCAGTCAAAGCACATCCCCCAGAGTTAGAAAGCACCCCCTAGAGACACACTTAAAGTGATTGTTATTTTTTTTTTAAACGAGAATTTACAAACATGTAACACTTACTTCCCCTGTGCAGCCCGGATCCTCCTCTTCTCGGGTCCCTCTTCGCTGCTCCTGGCCCCTCCCTCCCTCCATAGCAGCTTGCTATGGGGGCACCCGAGTCGAGTCACAGCTCTGTGTGTCCTTTCAGACACGGTGCCCCGGCCCCTAATTATCTAACTGACTTTAATTGACAGCCACGGGAACCAATGGCTCTTTTTATCCAAATGTATAGAATGCTTTAAGATAAAAAACCTTCTGCCTTTATAACTCCTTTAACCCTTTGATCGCCCCTGATGTTAACCCCTTCCCTGCCAGTGTCATTAGTACAGTAATAGTGCATTTTTTTTTTTTTTTGCAATATATTTATTGGGTTTTGCATAATACAGTGGTATAAAACAGTGGCTGCAAAGCGTACACACATAAATTCTCAAGTCAACAAAGTTTAAACCAAAGTAGGGGGGGGGAGGAAAAGGGGAGGGAAACCGGTAAATCACGTTTACCATCATGTCAGAAGTATGACAATGTGATGCCTTACACCTCATTAACCTCAGGAGTGGAAGCAACGTTTGGATATTAGGGATGAGCTTCGTGTTCGAGTCGAACATACGTTCGACTCGAACATCGGCTGTTCGATCGTTCGACGAAGATCGAACGATTTGGGCCGTTCGCGCCAAATTCGAGTGACGCGAACGGCCCACAATGCACTACGCCATCGCAGTGTCATCCAGGCGCTGTGATTGGCCAAGCATGCACTGTGACCCCGCATGCTTGGCCAATCACAGCGCCGGCAGCGAGGAGAGCAATGATTGGCCACAGGCAGGATGCCTGTGGCCAATTATTGCTGAGGGTGTTTAGTACACGCCCCACACTATAAAAGGCCGCCAGCACGGCGGCCTAGTGTAGTGTGTTCCGGAGCAGGGATAGAGCAGCATAGGCAGGGACAGTGACTGTTATTTCTTTCTTGCTTAACCTGGATTCCTTTAGTTTAGGGAAAGAGAAGGATAGGTAGGGAGAGTGTCAGTGTGTTTTGTGCTTGTGCTATAGTGTGCTTAAAAAAAACATTTATTCTAGGGACAGAAAACTGTAGGTAGGGACAGTGTCAGTTTCTTTCACTCTGCAAGTCCTTGTTTCCAGGGACCTGGAAGGACAGTGAGTGAATTGTCCTTGTGCTATATTGTGCTTAAAAAAACATTTATTCTAGGGACAGAAAACTGTAGGTAGGGAGAGTGTCAGTTTCTTTCACTCTGCAAGTCCTTGTTTCCAGGGACCTGTAAGGACAGTGAGTGAATTGTCCTTGTGCTATATTGTGCTTAAAAAAAACATTTATTCTAGGGACAGAAAACTGTAGGTAGGGAGAGTGTCAGTTTATTTCACTCTGCAAGTCCTTGTTTCCAGGGACCTGGAAGGACAGTGACTGAATTGTCCTTGTGCTATATTGTGATTAAAAAAAACATTTATTCTAGGGACAGAAAACTGTAGGTAGGGAGAGTGTCAGTTTATTTCACTCTGCAAGTCCTTGTTTCCAGGGACCTGGAAGGACAGTGAGTGAATTGTCCTTGTGTTATATTGTGATTAAAAAAAACATTTTTTCTAGGGACAGAAAACTGTAGGTAGGGAGAGTGTTTTTTTTCTTTCACTCTGCAAGTCCTTGTTTCCAGGGACCTGGAAGGACAGTGAGTGAATTCTCCTTGTGCTATATTGTGCTTAAAAAAAACATTTATTCTAGGGACAGAAAACTGTAGGTAGGGAGAGTGTCAGTTTATTTCACTCTGCAAGTCCTTGTTTCCAGGGACCTGTAAGGACAGTGAGTGAATTGTCCTTGTGCTATATTGTGATAAAAAAAAACATTTATTCTAGGGACAGAAAACTGTAGGTAGGGAGAGTGTCAGTTTATTTCACTCTGCAAGTCCTTGTTTCCAGGGACCTGGAAGGACAGTGACTGAATTGTCCTTGTGTTATATTGTGATTAAAAAAAACATTTTTTCTAGGGACAGAAAACTGTAGGTAGGGAGAGTGTTTTTTTTCTTTCACTCTGCAAGTCCTTGTTTCCAGGGACCTGTAAGGACAGTGAGTGAATTGTCCTTGTGCTATATTGTGCTTAAAAAAAACATTTATTCTAGGGACAGAAAACTGTAGGTAGGGAGAGTGTCAGTTTATTTCACTCTGCAAGTCCTTGTTTCCAGGGACCTGTAAGGACAGTGAGTGAATTGTCCTTGTGCTATATTGTGCTTAAAAAAAACATTTATTCTAGGGACAGAAAACTGTAGGTAGGGAGAGTGTCAGTTTATTTCACTCTGCAAGTCCTTGTTTCCAGGGACCTGGAAGGACAGTGACTGAATTGTCCTTGTGCTATATTGTGCTTAAAAAAAACATTTATTCTAGGGACAGAAAACTGTAGGTAGGGAGAGTGTCAGTTTATTTCACTCTGCAAGTCCTTGTTTCCAGGGACCTGGAAGGACAGTGAGTGAATTGTCCTTGTGTTATATTGTGATTAAAAAAAACATTTTTTCTAGGGACAGAAAACTGTAGGTAGGGAGAGTGTTTTTTTTCTTTCACTCTGCAAGTCCTTGTTTCCAGGGACCTGTAAGGACAGTGAGTGAATTGTCCTTGTGCTATATTGTGCTTAAAAAAAACATTTATTCTAGGGACAGAAAACTGTAGGTAGGGAGAGTGTCAGTTTATTTCACTCTGCAAGTCCTTGTTTCCAGGGACCTGTAAGGACAGTGAGTGAATTGTCCTTGTGCTATATTGTGCTTAAAAAAAACATTTATTCTAGGGACAGAAAACTGTAGGTAGGGAGAGTGTCAGTTTATTTCACTCTGCAAGTCCTTGTTTCCAGGGACCTGGAAGGACAGTGACTGAATTGTCCTTGTGCTATATTGTGCTTAAAAAAAACATTTATTCTAGGGACAGAAAACTGTAGGTAGGGAGAGTGTCAGTTTATTTCACTCTGCAAGTCCTTGTTTCCAGGGACCTGGAAGGACAGTGAGTGAATTGTCCTTGTGTTATATTGTGATTAAAAAAAACATTTTTTCTAGGGACAGAAAACTGTAGGTAGGGAGAGTGTCAGTTTATTTCACTCTGCAAGTCCTTGTTTCCAGGGACCTGGAAGGACAGTGACTGAATTGTCCTTGTGCTATATTGTGCTTAAAAAAAACATTTATTCTAGGGACAGAAAACTGTAGGTAGGGAGAGTGTCAGTTTATTTCACTCTGCAAGTCCTTGTTTCCAGGGACCTGGAAGGACAGTGAGTGAATTGTCCTTGTGTTATATTGTGATTAAAAAAAACATTTTTTCTAGGGACAGAAAACTGTAGGTAGGGAGAGTGTTTTTTTTCTTTCACTCTGCAAGTCCTTGTTTCCAGGGACCTGTAAGGACAGTGAGTGAATTGTCCTTGTGCTATATTGTGATTAAAAAAAACATTTTTTCTAGGGACAGAAAACTGTAGGTAGGGAGAGTGTTTTTTTTCTTTCACTCTGCAAGTCCTTGTTTCCAGGGACCTGTAAGGACAGTGAGTGAATTGTCCTTGTGCTATATTGTGCTTAAAAAAAACATTTATTCTAGGGACAGAAAACTGTAGGTAGGGAGAGTGTCAGTTTATTTCACTCTGCAAGTCCTTGTTTCCAGGGACCTGGAAGGACAGTGACTGAATTGTCCTTGTGCTATATTGTGCTTAAAAAAAACATTTATTCTAGGGACAGAAAACTGTAGGTAGGGAGAGTGTTTTTTTTCTTTCACTCTGCAAGTCCTTGTTTCCAGGGACCTGTAAGGACAGTGAGTGAATTGTCCTTGTGCTATATTGTGCTTAAAAAAAACATTTATTCTAGGGACAGAAAACTGTAGGTAGGGAGAGTGTCAGTTTATTTCACTCTGCAAGTCCTTGTTTCCAGGGACCTGGAAGGACAGTGACTGAATTGTCCTTGTGCTATATTGTGCTTAAAAAAAACATTTATTCTAGGGACAGAAAACTGTAGGTAGGGAGAGTGTCAGTTTATTTCACTCTGCAAGTCCTTGTTTCCAGGGACCTGGAAGGACAGTGACTGAATTGTCCTTGTGCTATATTGTGCTTAAAAAAAACATTTATTCTAGGGACAGAAAACTGTAGGTAGGGAGAGTGTCAGTTTATTTCACTCTGCAAGTCCTTGTTTCCAGGGACCTGGAAGGACAGTGAGTGAATTGTCCTTGTGTTATATTGTGATTAAAAAAAACATTTTTTCTAGGGACAGAAAACTGTAGGTAGGGAGAGTGTTTTTTTTCTTTCACTCTGCAAGTCCTTGTTTCCAGGGACCTGTAAGGACAGTGAGTGAATTGTCCTTGTGCTATATTGTGCTTAAAAAAAACATTTATTCTAGGGACAGAAAACTGTAGGTAGGGAGAGTGTCAGTTTATTTCACTCTGCAAGTCCTTGTTTCCAGGGACCTGGAAGGACAGTGACTGAATTGTCCTTGTGCTATATTGTGATTAAAAAAAACATTTATTCTAGGGACAGAAAACTGTAGGTAGGGAGAGTGTCAGTTTATTTCACTCTGCAAGTCCTTGTTTCAAGGGACAGAGAAGGACACCTGAAGGTAGCCCTTATTGCTTTTTTCCCATCTCCCTGCAGGCCATCTATTAGAATGTCTGGAAGGCAAACAAGGAGAGGCAGACAGTCAGGAGGCAATAAAAGAGGGCAAGCAGGCTCTGTGTCTGGGGGCAACAGTGCTGGTCGTGGACGCGGTGCATTGTCATCAGCACATGGCCATGGGACACGCTTGTCCTTCTTTTCGGCAGCTGGACATGTTGAGCCACATCATGCCGAAGACTTGGTAGAGTGGATGACCAAGCCCTCCTCCTCCTCCTCATCCTCTCTCACCCAGGCTCAGGGTACTGGAAAAGCAGCTGCCAAAGCGTCGTCTTCCCTGGTATCAATGTCAGACAAATCATCAGTCACTCCTTCCCTAGACCCACCATGTCCTCCTCCTGAGGAGTCCCCCGAACTGTTTCAGCACAGTGTTGGGTACATGCTCCAGGAGGATGCCCAGCGTTTCGAAGGGTCTGATGATGAAACCCAGCTAGAGGAAGGCAGTAGCGTGAGAGCAGACAGAGGGGATGCTCAAGAAGGACACCAATCTGGCAGTCATGTTCCAGCAGCTGCAGCATACTGCCAGATTGGCTCCAGTGATGAGGAGGGAGGGGATGATGAGGTCACTGACTCCACGTGGGTGCCTAATAGGAGAGAGGAGGAGGAGGAGGATGAGGAGGAGGCACATCTCCAACGAGGCAGGATGCCCTTTGGTGGCCAGCGTAAGGGCAGTACACCGACGGAATCACACCGCAGAGCTCCGCCTGTGCAGGGCGCTGCCTCTGCCCGTCATTCAAAAAGTTCTTTGGTGTGGGCCTTTTTTGAGGCTAGTGCATCAGATCGCACAGCTGCTGTTTGCAACATATGTCTCAAGCGTATATCGCGTGGCCAAAACATCAGCCGCTTGGGTACCACATGCCTGACCAGACATATGTTGACCTGCCATGCAGCTCGTTGGCAAGCCTACCTCAAAGACCCACACCAAAGAACAAAGCGGACCTCTCCTTGCACCGCATCAGCTGGGATCTCCAACCCCACTATAACTTCAGTCCTCTCTGAAACATGCACTGAGAGGAATGAAGGTGTAGAATTAGGTGTGTCACAGCCAAGTACTTGCGCCCACTCTGCTAGCAGTACACCGACGTCCGATTCTAGCAGGCAAATTTCCCTGCCCCAGCTGCTGGACCGTCGAAAGAAGTTCACTCCCAGCCATCCACATGCCCAGCGGTTGAATGCTAGCTTGGCTAAATTGCTAGCGCTTCAACTGCTGCCTTTTCAGTTGGTAGACTCGGCCCCCTTCCGTGAGTTTGTGCAATGTGCAGTTCCTCAGTGGCAGGTTCCCAAACGCCACTTTTTCTCACGGAAGGCTATTCCGGCTCTCTACCGGCATGTGGAAGGCAATGTCTTGGCCTCGCTGGACAGGGCGGTCAGCGGTAAGGTGCATATTACCGCTGACTCATGGTCCAGCAGGCATGGACAGGGACGTTACCTTTCTTTCACGGCCCATTGGGTCACTCTTTTGGCAGCTGGGAAGGATTCAGGACAAGGTGCAGTAGTGTTGGAGGTTGTCCCACCGCCACGCCTCCAAAATGCTACTACTGGTTGTGACACACCTCTCTCCTCCACCCCCTCCTCTTCTTCTTCCTCCATGGCCTCTTCCTGTGGTTTGTCCTATGAACCAGCGGTGCTCCGTAGCCGTTCACGGGGCTACGCAAGTACGCAGGCAAAAAGATGCCATGCCGTGCTTGCGCTGGTGTGTTTGGGGGACAGAAGCCACACTGGGGCAGAGGTCCTGTCTGCTCTGCAGGGCCAGGCCGAGAGGTGGTTGACGCCACGCCAGCTTAAGCCAGGAATGGTGGTTTGCGACAATGGCACCAACCTCCTCTCCGCCCTCCGACAGGGACAACTGACCCATGTGCCCTGTGTGGCTCACGTCCTTAACCTGGTGGTGCAGCGCTTCTTGGGCAGGTACCCGGGCTTACAGGATGTCCTGAGGCAGGCCAGGAAAGTCTGTGTGCATTTCCGCAGATCTTATAATGCCAGTGCTCGCCTGGCTGAGCTGCAAAAGGAGTTGAACCTGCCCAAGAACCGCCTTATATGTGACATGCCCACCAGGTGGAACTCAACGTTGGCCATGCTGCAGCGGCTGCACACGCAGCAGAGGGCCATCAATGAGTACCTGTGCGACTACGGCACCAGGACAGGGTCAGGGGAGCTTGGTTTTTTTTCTCCACGCCAGTGGGGCATGATCAGGGATGCATGCACTGTCCTGGCACCATTTGAGGAGGCCACGAGGATGGTGAGCAGTGACAGTGCATGCATCAGTGACACTGTACCTCTTGTCCACCTGTTGGAGCACACGCTGCGTGGAATAATGGACAGGGCACTTGAGGCAGAACAGAGGCAGGAAGAGGAGGACTTCCTTGCCTCTCAAGGCCCCCTTTACCCAGACAGTGTTCCTTCTGTCCCACCCATCGCACAGGAAGAGGAGGAGGAGGAGGAGGAGGAGGAGGAGGAGGAGGAGGATTGTGTCAGCATGGAGGTGGAGGCTGGCACTCAGCATCATCAGCAGCAGTCTTTTAGGGATGATTTACAGTCCCAAGAAACCAGTGGACTTGTACGTGGCTGGGAGGAGGTGGCTGCGGATCATGTCGTCCTTAGTGACCCAGAGGACTCCGGAGCGAATGCCTCAGCAAACCTACGCTGCATGGCCTCCCTGATCCTGCAAAGTCTGCGGAAGGATCCTCGTATTCTTCGGATCAAGGAGAGGGACCATTACTGGCTGGCCACTCTCCTTGATCCACGGTACAAGGGTAAGGTTGCGGACCTTATGTTACCGTCGCAGAGGGAGCAGAGGATGAGACAACTCCGGGAGGCCTTGCAGAAAGGTCTGTGCAACGCGTTCCCAGAGACTGGGAGGTTGCAAACTCCTGGTCCTGGACAACGAGTTGCTGAGGCTTCGGCCAGTCAAAGAAGGAGCGGTGGGGAAGGTGGCCGTCTGACCGATGCGTTCAGACAATTCTTTAGTCCGCAGCCCCAAAGTATGATCGGTTCTAGCAACCATCGCCAGCGTCTGATAAACATGGTGCAGGAATATCTAGGGGCAAGGTCAGACTTGGACACCTTCCCCACCGAAAATCCTCTGGCTTACTGGGTCTTGAGGATGGATCACTGGCCAGAGCTTGCACAGTATGCAATTGAGCTACTGGCCTGTCCTGCATCCAGCGTTCTTTCGGAACGCACATTCAGTGCTGCTGGAGGATTTGTCACGGATCACAGGGTGCGCCTGTCCACCGACTCGGTTGATCGACTGACTTTCATCAAGATGAACCAGTCTTGGATCACCACCAGCTACCACACACCTGATGCTGATATAACAGACTAATTGATTTTAACATGTCACATCCCTTCAAGACTGATGCTGATGCTGAGTGCCTGTGCTGTTATGTTGACTGGCTATCCTCCTCCTCCGAGTCCTCAATGATACGATTGATGATGATAGCTTGTAAGATCATTTTTGTTTATGGGTGCCGCCACCAGTGCCTAACGCCCAATTTTTCAGCCCCTGTTTAACAGGGGCGTGTAATTACAATTTTTGAAGCAATACTTTGCAACAGGGCTCATTGCTGTGCTCCAAGTACAGTATCTGTGAGGAGTTGCAGTGTTGTGCCACCAGTGCCTAACGCCCAATTTTTCAGCCCCTGTTTAACAGGGGCGTGTAATTACAATTTTTGAAGCAATACTTTGCAACAGGGCTCATTGCTGTGCTCCAAGTACAGTATCTGTGAGGAGTTGCAGTGTTGTGCCACCAGTGCCTAAGGCCCAATTTTTCAGCCCCTGTTTAACAGGGGCGTGTCATTACAATTTTTGAAGCAATACTTTGCAACAGGGCTCATTGGTGTGCTCCAAGTACAGTATCTGTGAGGAGTTGCAGTGTTGTGCCACCAGTGCCTAAGGCCCAATTTTTCAGCCCCTGTTTAACAGGGGCGTGTCATTACAATTTTTGAAGCAATACTTTGCAACAGGGCTCATTGCTGTGCTCCAAGTACAGTATCTGTGAGGGGTTGCAGTGTTGTGCCACCAGTGCCTAAGGCCCAATTTTTCAGCCCCTGTTCAACAGGGGCATGTAATTACAATTCTTGATCTAATAATTCACAGCAGGGCCCATTGCTGCACCCACCAAGAGTAACTGTCAGGGCTTACAGTGTTGTGGCACCAGCACCACCATCAAAGGCCCAATTTTTACTACCACTGTTCAACAATTATATGTAATTAAAATTCCTGATATAATAGTTGACAGCAGGGCGTTCCAGCACCAACCAAGAGTAACTGTGAGTGCTTACAGTGTTGTGCCAACACCAACAACTAAGGGGCCTATTTCTGCAGAGTATATACGGCAGGTCCCTACTTTCAAACATCCAACTTACAAACGACTCCTACTTGCAAACGCAAGAAGACAACAGGAAGTGAGAGGAAATCTACCACTAGGAAGGAAAATTCTCTCCTGTAAGAATAAATATGGGAGAAAGGTGTCTCCTCTGTACTGATGCTTTATCAGCAATCCTTGTTTCAAGAAAAACACCACATTTCAAAAACAGTTGTCATTGGGACGGAAAGTGAGGTGAAATGTTCTGAACAGGGGCACAGACAGCAAAACAAATGTTACAGGGGTGATAACCCTTACCTATGTTTTCCAAAAAGTTTAAAAATAGATTTTTGGTCTGGAGCTACACTTCAACAATGTACCTGTTCAAAATTACAAACAGACTCTACATAAGAACAAACCTACAGTCCCTGTCTTGTATGCACCGCCTGTATAGGGCTGTTCAGAGTATATAGGGCCTTTTTTATTTTATGTGCGGGGTTCCCCTTAATATCCATACAAGACCCAAAGGGGCTGGTAATGGGCTGGGGTAGGGGGGGGGTCATGGGGTAGCTATGCCATTTTTCTTAAAGAATTTCATCCATATTACCGGGACCAGACATTACATTAAAGCCGCAAGCAGTTTTAAATGGCTTTTTTTTCCTTTAGAAGTGTCATTTTGTGCAGGGACAGTTCTAAACACGGGAAACACGTGGCACTTCACAGGCATACTTTAGACACCCCCCAGGTACGATATTTAAAGGAATATTTGACTTTTTTTTTTTCACTTTATGCATCATTAAAATGACTGCTCCCGAAAAACGACCGTTTTTAAAACTTCTTTTTGCATTGATACATGTCCCCTGGTGCAGAACCCGGGTTCCCAAACCCTTTTTAGGACAATAACATGCATAATAGTTGTTATAATTAGCACTTTAGAATTCGAACGTTCGCATCCATTGTATTTAATAGGGTTCTAATGTTCGTTCGAACTTTCGGTCCGTTCGCGGGTTCTGGTGCGAACCGAACCCGGGGGTGTTCGGCTCATCACTATTGGATATGTTTGACTAGTGATCTCGTAAATTGGTCTAGACATAACAGTAATACCAGGTGATGATACAGTACTGAGTTTAGAAGGAAAAGAGTCATGGATGTCAAAGGGCATCGTGATATTGCGGTTGTCCTATGGCGGTAAAAAGGTAGAGGGGTAGAGACAGTGGATATCTTAAGGTGGCCAAATGAATTGGTAAGACCCTTCTTCAAGTACCAGTCCGTGAAACGGAATGGTTGCATTATGTCTTGTATCGCTGTTTGGGTAAATGTGGCCTCCAAATATTTACGCCATCTCTTGAAAAAGCGTGAAGTAGAACGAAAGTTCAGTGTAATGGTGTCCAGTCTCTCCAAGTAGAAAAGTGATGTCATAGCTTTTTTAACTGCCGGTAAATTGGGTGGTGTCAATGAAATCCAGTGAGACATAATAGTCCTGCGAGCAACCAAAAGACATAGATGAGCCCATTGTGAAATATTTATCAGGCCCATTGTTGAGGAAGAGGAAGATGGTAGTGTGTAACCAAACAAGCATATAAGATGGTCTTTCGGTATTTTTGTTTTGTCAATTTTGCAGACGAAGGCCACCACAGAGTTCCAGTATGTAGTGACAGCTGTGCAGTCCCAGAGACGGTGGAGCAACGTGGGGCGGGGCAGGGAGCACCGGGGGCATTGTGCTTGGGTTGGGTCTGCCTTGTTGAAGCGGAATGGGTAATAAGCTCTGTGAATGATCTTAAATTGTGTTTCACGCCATGTTTCTGAGGTGGTAAGTTTGCGGATATGCCTGTATCCCTCAAGGATTTTTTCCGGCAGATCATTGTCATCCATTATGGTAGACCATTTTTGGAATGGTTTGAGATGGTATTTTTCTGATTGGTGTTGGATGAGGTAGGAGTAGAGATTGGAGATGGAGTAGTTGTCTCTCTGAAGTACAGTGTCGATGAAGGACATTTGAAGTGGATCAGTCTTAGGTCCACAGCAAGACCTTAGATAGTGCTTAGTTGATGGTAAAAGAAGACATGTGTCGGTGGCAAGGAGAATTCCCGCAGCAGGGTTTGGAAAGGTTTGAATTCGCCAGGTTTGCCATGGTACAGGGAGGTTATTCTTGTGAGGCCCGTGGCTTGCCACTGACTAAAGGCTTTGTGCTGAGTGGAAGGGAGAAACATAGGGTTCCCTTGGATTGGTAGATGACGTGAAATACTAGGCGGCAGTCCCAGTAGTTTCCGGACCTCTCTCCAGGCGATGACTGTGTCCCTGAAGAGTACGCTTGATTTAAGGCGAGGTGGCAAAGTATTGGGATTAGAGTGAAGGATAGCTGAAAGGGCATATGGGGAGGCCATAGCATCTTCAAGCATAGTGCATTTTTTTATTGCACTTATCACTGTTGGTGTCATTGGTCCCCAAAAAGTGTCAAAAGTGTCAGTTAGGTGTATGATTTGTCCGCCACAATGTCGCAGTCCCACAAAAAATTGCGGATCGCCTCCATTACTAGTAAAAAAAATTGCTTAAAAATATCCCATAGTTTGGTTAAAAAAGTTATAGCGTCTACAATTAATATACGCTTATTGGGACTTGTTGTTTACCAAAAATATGTAGTAGAATACATATTGACCCAAATTGATGAAGAAATTCGATTTTTTTACACATTTTTTGGGGTATGTTTTATAGCAGAAGGTAAAATATATATATATTTTTTTTTTTCAAAAATGTCAGTAGCACAAGAAAGCTAAAATAAAAGCTCTATTTGTGGGAAAAAAAGGACACCGCACAATTGTCAGGTAAAGCAACGCAGTGCAGCATCGCAAAAAATGGCCAGGTCAGGAAGGGTGTAAAACCTTCCGGAGCTGAAGTGGTTAATTTACTAAAGGCTAACACCATGGGTGAAGGCATTTCATGGGCGCACTAACATGAAAATTTGAGATTTATCAAAGAGAGCGACAATATTTAGACGAGAATACAGGATTTAGTAAGGCAAACGAAAGTGATCACCTGGTCAAATAACTTCACCTAACAATACTAGGTGAACGGCACCAAAAAAGCACTTATTTAAATTTTTTGAAGTTTATTTTACACATTCAGAAAGAAAATGTGTATTTATATATAAACTAAAAAAACAAAAAAATCAAAACTACCTCATGAAAATAGTTATTTGTGCCAAACTGCAAAAATACCCTGACTTCACCTTCAGCAGCTGCCCGTCTGTTGAAAAACTGTGCATTCGCAGAGCAGTTCGTAGTGTAAATTTTTAACGTGTGACAAGCTTTAAAGAACGTGCGCTGAAGCGCACATTAGAATGCATGTTAGGATGTGCGCTCTGTAGAATAGTGCATATTAGTGGATATTATTGCAGTAGAATGGATACAACTGTAGCAATCTAAAACACACACAAATATGTACACAGATATCATACACAATTTTGTTTTTCCTTCCTAATCTGTTTTATGGATATGGTGCTTTGCATATAATGCATGCCTCCCAACTTTTTGAGATGGGAATGAGGGACACCCATTAGCAAAAATATGTAGGCCTAGGACACCCCCCAGTATGCCCACCTTAACCACTTCAGATCCGTGCTATTGCCGAAAGACGGCTGCAGCGCGGACTTGAAGTGCCGGGTGGACGTCCCTGGACGTCCACTGTATTTCTCCCTCCCCGCGCGCCCCCGCGAGCGCGCATCGTGGAAAATCTGTGTTGGCCGTGTCCCTTGGACACAGCCAATCACAGATCGTGCTGAATGGCCAATCACAGAGGCCATTCAGCACTCGATATCACGTCCAATGAGAGATGATCTCAAATGTAAACATATGAGATCATCTCTCATTGCAGGCTGGACGTGCATTGTTTTCTCCCTCCCCGCGCGCTCCCGCGAGCGCGCATCGGGGAAAATCTGTGTTGGCCGTGTCCCTTGGTCACAGCCAATCACAGATCGTGCTGAATGGCCAATCACAGAGGCCATTCAGCACTCGATCTCACTGTCCAATGAGAGATGATCTCAAATGTAAACATATGAGATCATCTCTCATTGCCAGCTCTCCCTTCTCACACAGAGACCGCGTGTGAGGAGGGAGAGAGATCTGTGCTAACAAAGTGAGTGTAAAAAAAAAAAAGCACACACCTTACAGTCAAACACAGTGCCCACAGTCCCTGCCAGTGCCATCTGCCGCCAGTGCCACCTGCCAGTGCCATCTGCCGCCAGTGCCACCTGCCAGTACCACCTGCCAGTGCCGCCTGCCACCAGTGCCATCTGCCGCCAGTGCCACCCGTCAGTGCCATCTGCCGCCAGTGCCACCCGTCAGTGCCATCTGCCGCCAGTGCCATCTGCCGCCAGTGCCATCTGCCGCCAGTCCCATCTACCGCCAGTCCCATCTGCCGCCATTCCCATCTGCCACCAGTCCCATCTGCCATCAGTGCCACCCGTCAGTGCCATCTGTGCCACCTGTCAGTGCCATCTGCCATCAGTGCCACCTGTCAGTGCCACCTGCCATCAGTGCAACCTGTCAGTGCCATCTCATCAGTGCCACCTGTCAGTGCCATGTGCCATCTTTTATTAGCATCGCTAGTGCCACGTATCAGTGTCACGTGTCATCAGTGTCACGTGTCATCAGTGCCACGTGTCAGTGCTACGTATCAGTGTCATCAGTGCCACGTATTAGTGCCATCTGACAGTGTCACGTGTCATCAGTGCCTTCTGTCATCGCCAACAATGGCTAAAAGATTATATTCAGCCGAGGAGGCGTACGATATACTTACGGCCGACGGGAGCAACGGGGAGCTCTCCGATTCGGATTCCTCTGCAAATTCAAATTATGAGTCTGACGTGGACTACGAGCCTATACTTAGCAGTGGATCACTGACAACCTCAGATGAGGAGGAGGAGGAGGAGGAGGAGGAGGAAGAGGGTCTGCCCGCCAGACGAAGACGTTCTGCTGAGGAGACAGTGCCATCCACCAGCACCGCAGTGCAATCCACCAGCACCGCAGTACCTCGGCAAGCAAGGCCACGTACCAGTGGGGTGTCACCTCAGTCCCAAAGGGTTAGGTCCCATGCCAGCCTTCCCTATTCCCTTCAGTACCCCTTTTGGCTTCCTCCTATTACAGGAGAAGTCAACATTCCCCCTTTCACTGCCGAGCCAGGAGTCCAGGTGGACACAGAAAATTTTGCCCCGATTGACTTTTTTAATTACATTTTTACTGAGGACATGCTTGCATCGATTGTGGCCCAGTGCAACCTTTATGCACAACAATTTATAGCAAGAAACCCAACGTCCTATTATGCCTGTCCCTACGAATGGAGAGCCCTTACAGTGGAGGAGTTTAGAATTTTTTTGGGCCTCACATTCTGTATGGGACTAAACAGAAAAAATCAAGTACGTTCATATTGGTCATCCCGCCCCATCTACCATATGCCCATCTTTTCCTCAGCAATGCCCAAAAGCAGATATCTCATGATTATGAGATTCCTACACTACAACGACAATACACAGTGCCCTCCCCGAGATGACCCAAATTTTGATAAGCTTTATAAAATTCGGCCACTACTAAATTATTTTTCTGAAACCTTCCCCCAGTTGTTTACCCCAGACCAACACGTATGAGTGGATGAGTCCCTTATAAAATTGTCTGGCAGGCTGGGCATAAAACAATTTATTCCCACCAAAAGGGCCCGCTATGGGGTGAAGCTCTATAAATTGTGCGACCGCGCCACGGGGTATAAGTATGCCTTCATTGTATATGAAGGGAAGGACACCCAGCTGCGCCCCCCTAATTGCCCAGACTACATTGGAACCAGCGGGAAAGTCGTTTGGGAACTCATAAACCCACTCCTAGAGAAAGGATACCACTTGTATGTGGACAATTTTTATACAAGTTTGCCCCTGTGTCGAAACCTTCACAGAAAGAAGACTCCAGCATGCGGCAGCGTACGGACGAACCGGAAGGGCTTTCCTCAAAGCCTCGTCAACAAGAAATTAAGAAGAGGGGAGACGGCGAGTTTACGGAATGAGGAAATTCTGGCTGTGAAGTGGAGGGACAGAAGGGATGTCTAAGTTCTTTCTTCCATCCACAACAATACATTTGTTGAGATCACCAGGAGGAATGGCCGGATCCAAAAACCAACATGTATCTACTGTGAGGGTGCGACTCTGTGCGACCTTCAAGAATGTCGGTTTACGCCAGATTTGTTAAAGAAAGACATGCTGATTGAACAGCTGTGTGTTGGGCCATTTAGTTCTGACATGTCTATGGGTCAGGGCCCCACCCAACAGACAGGAAGTCTGTCCCTGGGAGTCAGGTGGACTCCCAACCCTCTGAGTGGAAGTCACAGGCTATCTACGCTACATGGGTGCAGCCAGAATAGGCATGTCTGCAGGAGGCAGACATCATTAGTGGTGCAGCAACAAAGGTGCTGACGAGGAGTGAGCGTATCTCTTGGAAACTCTTTCGGTCTGAGGAGCAGACCTAAGGCCTAGGCTAAAGGCCAGAAACAGCCCGGATAGCAAGAGGGGAAGCCAGGAGGTAAACTGTTGAGTATGTAAGACACAGTAATGGTGGAACCCCCCTGCGAGGGCAACTGATGTATTTTGTGAACTTTGGTGCTTTTAAATAAAAGTGGGCTACCATGCCCTTAAATAGAGTTCCTGATTGGCTGGAATCACTGGCAAAACGCATCTACTACGAGAGCTAACAATCCCCAATCTTACATATGGTGGAGGTATTGTCGGGCAGTTTTGGAAGAGTTCCAGATCCGCGCATACCAAAAACAGTGAGTAGAAAGAAACTGTGTGTTTTGCAGCAATACTGTGATGACCAGCCAATCTGAATGAAAAGTCAAAGTTTTCTGCGGTGAACTGCTGTTAGCTGTGTGGGACAGCCAGGCGAACTGCATTGCACAGGAGTTCAATTAATGGACTGTGTTGTATACAGGTGATGTGCCTGTGGAAGTGAGCTCAACATGGCTTGAGAGGATGTGTCCACTTAGGAAGGTCCAGTGGATGAATGATTCAAGCAGAGCGTGAAGTCGGCATGTGGAAGTGTGCTGTTTGCAGGTCTTGGAGACAGTACCTCAAATTTTCCTGTGTTAAAAGGAACTGTGTTTAAAAACCGTTGTTGGTCTGTCTGCAGAGATGGGGCAGTCAAAACGCAAAAAGGAAGCAATGTTTGCTGAGATGAGAGACAGAACCTTGTGGCTGGAGGGGTTGTTACCCACAGAACAAGCCCCAGACGGGTGCAAAACGCACTTGGCCGCACTGGAGCAAAGGAAAAAGGAAAGCAAGCCGTCACTTAGTGCAAAGAGTGAGCAGATGGGTGTGGCTGCCCATGGCAACAAAGCAGAAATCCGTGCAGCTGACTTCATACGGCCTATGTTGCCTTCTGAATGTGTTGAGGACTTTCTGGATGAGTTTGCGATGATTGCTTCCTACAGAAGATGGCCCAGAAATCGCTGGGTTGAGTTGGTGCAACCTTTTCTGATGGAGGAGTACCAGGAGGTGTACCGTGGAATGTGTAGTAACCGAGATGACTACGACAATTTCCTAGGAGCAATCCAATCTAGAGAACGCTGGAAAAGATCAGCGGGGAGAATGTGGTCTCTCATAGCAACCGGAGAAAGTATGTTTTCAGAAAGGAGGAGCCCAGAGAAGAGGGTATCGTATCCAGCATCCTACAAGGGGTATGGCCAGGTGTGTAGGTCTGCTGTTGCCCCTGACAACAGAAAATTTGTTTTGCCTGCAGGCGATGTTGGAAAATCCGCAAAGGCTGCAGTGTTGCTCCATGGCATCATGGGGGAGTCAGCCTGTGGAGACACCACACCTGTGAGACAACGCACTCAAGTGAAGGCTATTACACCACCTGTAGGATATGGTAAGACTGTGGCAATTTGTGAGACTGATTCGAGTGAAGTGGCATTATGTTCGGTGAAGAGATCCACAGAAGGTGTAAAAACGGACTTGCTGCAGTGTGCTACCCAGAGCAATGGGGAGACACAGGTTAAAACACAGCTTGCAGCAAAGTCAAGAACTGAAAAGGACATGTGGACTCTGTGTGCACCTAAGGTAGTCCAGCAGAGTGCTGGGAGAGATGTGCTAGGAATGACCAAATCAGTGGGTGTGCCAGGTTCCCTAGTGATAGTGACAGGTGCTGCAGAGTTGCCAAGGGAAACCACCAAGGAGCCTGCTGTGGTGAGGCAAGTGGTTTCCCAGGACAACTGTGAAGACGCCCTAGTGGGAAAAATAATTCCTTTAGAGAGAAAGGGTGGTGTGCTGAGTGGCACGCAGGCTGCCATGCGTTCTGACAAAGGACAATTTGATAGAGTTTATAAAACTGCTATGTTTATGAATGCTGATGACACATGTGCTTATGGTAATGTGATGCTTAATGAGGTAGGGGTGATCGCTAAGCAGGATATGCGATTCCCCTTGGCAACAGTATCTAGCGCTGCAGAGGTGTCCTTGGAGACCTCCAGGGAGTTCTGTGTGTTGAAGCCAGAGGTTGCCTGGGACAACTGTGGTGCCGCTCTGATAGATAAGAGGGTACTTGACCTTGGTGATGAGAAAAATGATAAAACTCAAATGTTTGAAATTGCTTGTAGTGACAATGAATTGCTACGGTCTGTCACTGCTGACAGTCCTCATGGGTTTAGTGAAGCGCCACCCAAGCAAAGTGGTGAAGTTATGTTATTGCAGCCTGTTGTGTTTAAAAATGTTTTGCCACAAGTGCATTTAAACAAGGAAGGCTCAGTGGGTAACAGTGGGGTGGACACAACTTCTGCTATGCTAAACGGAGAGGCTGCAGGGCCGGTAGACACGGGTGCGTTGGCTTTTGCAGAAATTAACCCTCTCCAGTTGAAAGGATCTGAAAAGGGCGCATACATGACAGAGGTTTTGTCCATAGTAAAAGAGATAAGTAATGTTGAACGTCAGGTTGAGGGGGTAATGGTTAGCGATTTGGAAGGGCTCAGTGTTGCTGAAAGTGAGAGGATGAGTGTGACACACGCGATTGGCAGTGCTCAGCGGGAGCCGCAAATTTTGGTAGTTGCCTCTTAGGTAGAGGTTTCTTTAAGTGTCTCGGCCTCTCACGCCTTAGCAAATGAGCCCCTCCACATCATTAGTAAAGGAAAAGTTCCTAGAGTTCTGTGTTTAGATGCGGCATGTCTAGAAATAACCGAGATATTGTGGGAATTGGTGAAAATCTTTCCGATGTACACCTGCATGTATCCACAGCAGAAGGGCGACATGGTACTGCGTAGTACCAATCGGTGGACGCAGGTGATACATGTGTTGTTAAGCAATGTTGATGAAAATTGGTTGCTACACTGTTGGTTGCTTTTGCGGAAAGTTGTCTTGCAGTTCTCTTCGAGAGTGCTTCCAGCGGCGGTTATGTGTGGAAGGCGCTCAGGGGAATTGTTGGAGAAATTAGAGAAAATAGACATAGAGGAAGTCTCTCCGTATGCTGGTGTGGTGGGGTGCATTCCTGCTGGTGCAGTCCGAGGTGCGGCTGAGCAGTGGTTGGTACGTGGCGCGTGTACTGTCTCACCCACTACACCTCAGGTAAAGGAAGGGCCCGGAACGGACGGGGCAGTAGTGGGGATTCAGTCCATCACTTGCAGAGAGGTGCAGTTTGAGGTACCCGGAGACACTTTGACAGGAAATAACACATGATGGTAACTGTAACGGAAATATGTATGAGAAGCACTGTGGAGCACTGTCAGACAACTCTGAGCTATTGGTTGAGGTACCAATGGACACAGAAATGGTTAAAGAGATTGGTATGGGAAAATGTGGTGGAACATGTGCGTTGGTAGGACAATTGTTATTGGAGTGTTGGACAACAGGGAGTAACTGCTTGCCTGTAGATGGTTCCTCCATAGACACTGTCCTAGCAAACAGGACAAGAGGTCCCAATGACAATATTGTGTTGAATAACCCCTTGTGGAACATTGCTATTGAGGTTATGGTATTAATCACAGATGGTTTGGTGGCCAAGAGTAACCACACAGGGGTTAGTGAACCTGAGAAACAAATTTTGTTGGTCAATGTTGCGTCAGGTAGTGAGAGTGGCCAGTCCCTGACAGATTTCATGAAAGTGGGTCCCCAACAGACCCGGGAGAGTGGGTTTGTGGGAGAAAAAAGAAGGGTCCTGAGGCCAAAAGGTAGAAGGGATAGAGAGATTAGTGGGAGCCCATGGTTCAGGAAGAAGTGCTGGTGGAAGCACACCCGGAAGAAGATGTGGGTGGAGTGCCCCTTTAGAGAAAAGGTTGGGCAGATTAGGACTCCTGCTACAGATAGTTGGCACAGAGGCGCCAAGGTGAAGTGCTGGTGGACACATACCCGGAAAAATAAATGGGCCTAAGCAGCCAATGGCTGGCACAGAGGTGTCTCATTTATGGTGACGGGTTCATGTGTTCCTCCCTCCGGTTCCAAACAGGGCGGGAGGATATGTGAGGGTGCGACTCTGTGCGACCTTCAAGAATGTTGGTTTACGCCAGATTTGTTAAAGAAAGACATGCTGATTGAACAGCTGTGCGTTGGGCCATTTAGTTCTGACATGTCTATGGATCAGGACCCCACCCAACAGACAGGAAGTCTGTCCCTGGGAGTCAGGTGGACTCCCATCCATCTGAGTGGAAGTCAGAGGCTATCTACGCTGCATGGGTGCAGCCAGAATAGGCATGTCTGCAGGAGGCAGACATCATTAGTGTTGCAGCAACAAAGGTGCTGACGAGGAGTGAGCGTATCTCTTGGAAACTCTTTGGGTCTGAGGAGCAGACCTAAAGCCTAGGCTAAAGGCCAGAATCAGCCCGGATAGCAAGAGGGGAAGCCAGGAATTAAACTGTTGAGTATGTAAGACACAGTAATGGTGGAACCCCCCTGCAAGGGGCAACTGATGTATTTTGTGAACTTTGGTGCTTTTAAATAAAAGTGGGCTACCATGCCCTTAAATAGAGTTCCTGACAAGCTGGAATCACTGGCATCTACTACGAGAGCTAACAACCCCCAATCTTACACTACGAATACAATAAGTTCATGGGGGGTGTCGACTTCAACGACCAAATGCTCGAACCCTACCTTTCCACAAGACGAACACAAGACGAACATACAAGTGGTATGATTAGCTGACTCTCCGAGCGCCACTTTCCAGATAAAATCCCTCCCAGGCCAACAGGCCAAAACGTCAGAAAAAATGCCGGTTGTGCTCCAGAGGAGGAGTGAGAAGAGACACCACTTTTTATTGTGCCCAATGTCCTTCCCAACCAGGCCTCTGCGTAGTTGGGTGTTTCCGCCGTTACCATACCAAACTCAATTATTAGTTCACTTCCTGCCATTTACCTTCACACCCCTTATGCCTCTCCTTGCTCTGTAACTGACCCTGGCTTGTTATTCGACCACGCTTCTGCCTACCGATTCTGTTTGCACCTCTGCCTGATCTGGAACTGACCCTGGACTGTTATTCAACCACGCTTCTGCCTACCGATTCTGTACATAACTCTGCCTGATCTGGAACTGACCCTGGACTGTTTGACCATGCTTTTTGCCTGCCTCTTGGACTGATCTTTTACCCTGCCAGTGGACTGGTGGGATTCATAGCACAGTGGTCTCACATATGTGATAAGCTCCAGAATTGTTTTTCTGGATGAAGAAAACAATTGTTTTTTTTTTCTCATTCCCAGATTAGGGTCTGGAGACTCGGAGGCTTCAAAGAGATTTGGGTGGGAGAAGCCTCTACCTCTGTCCCCATTCTGTCCTGAACGAGGCTCTACTTCTGCCTGCTGCCTGTAGGACCTATGCCATCATGCCTCTGCCTGTCGCATGAACTGACCATACCACATGGATCTTCCTACTATCAGGACCAATATTTTGGAACTGCTGACAATCTCTGCCTGCACTGACCCTGGACTGTATATGGACAGTATCCCTGCCTGCTGCCTGGACAATTGTGTATGCCGTTGCTGACCGAGTCCCTGCCTGCTGCCTGGGCCAGTGCTATCCTCCTGTGGACATCTGCGCTACTAAAACCACAGGTAATCTTTTGTTTACCCTTTGCTCGGCATGTATTTTGGGGTGTAATTCTTGGTATGTGCATGCTATGTGTCCCTAGAACATCTGATGGTGTTCCTTGCATGTTGGGCCTCTGTATGTGGCCAGGCTGTGTAAAAGTCTCACACATGTAGTATCGTCATACTCAGGAGGAGTAACAAAATGTATTTTGGGGTGTAATTTTTGCTATGTACATGCTATGTGTTGACAATATCGTATAAATGGACAACTTTGCATAAAATAATTGCGTTTTAATTTTTTTCCAAATTTTCCAAAAACGTCTGGAAAAAAATTAACCGTTCAAAAGATTCATTATGCCTCATAGATTATACGTTGGGGTGTTAGCTTTCCAAAATGGGGTCACTTTGTGGGCGTTTCCATTGTCCTGGTGCTCCAGGGCCTTCAAAAGTGTAATAGGTAGTCAACAAGTTAGATGTGTAATTTATGCTCCTAGAACACCTGTTGGTGCTCCCTGAATATTGGGCCTCTCTATGTGGCTAGGCTGTGAAAAAGTCCCACACATGTGGTATTGCCATACTCAGGAGAAGTAGCAGAATGTATTTTCTGGCGTCATTTGTGGTATACACGTGCCATGTGAGAGAAATAACCTATAACATGACAATTTTGTGGGGGGGGGGGGGGGAATAAAAAAATTAAAATCTTAATTTGGCAAAGAATTGTGGGAAAAAATTACAACATCAAAAACCATGCATCTTACTAAATACCTTGGAATGTCTACTTTCAAAAAAGGGGTCATTTGGGGGGTATTTGTACTTTCCTGGCTTGTTCGGGTCGCAAGAAATGAGATAGGCCACCAGTACATCAGGTGTGATCATTTTTTTATGATTTGCACCACAGCTTGTAGACTCTCTAACTTTCACAAAGACCAAATAATATCCACTATTTTGAGTTATTTTTACCAAAGATATGTAGCAGTATAAATTGTGGCCAAAATTTATGAAGAAAATGTTATAATTTGCAAAATTTTATTGCATAAACTAAGAAAAATTCGTATTTTTTTCAAAATTTTCCGTCTTTTTTCATTTATAGCGCAAAAAAATAAATCCAGAGGTGATCAAATACCACCAAAAGAAAGCTCTGTTTGTATGAAAAAAAGGACAAAAAATTCATTTGGGTACAGTATTACATGACTGAGTAATTGTCAGTCAAAGTGTGAGAGCACCGAAAGCTGAAAATTGGTCCGGGTACGAAGGGGGTTTTAGTGCCCAGTAAGCAAGTGGTTAACCACTTCCCGCCCAGTCAATAGCATATTGACGTCCGGGAAGTGGTTTAGTTATCCACACTGGACATCATATGACGTCCTGCAGGATAACAGCCGCCGCGCGCTCGGTGGAGCGGTGTGTCAGTCTGACACACCGCTACACTGATCTCGGTAAAGAGCCTCCGGCGGAGGCTTTTTACCACCTGATCAGCCGTGTCCAATCACGGCTGATCAGGATGTAAACAGGAAGAGCCGTTGATCGGCTCTTCCTCACTTGCGTCTGACAGACGCGAGTAGAGGAGAGACGATCGGCGGCTCTCCTGACAGGGGGGGTTTGCGCTGATTGTTTATCAGCGCAGCCCCCCCTCGGATACCCACACTGGACCACCAGGGAAGCCCCCCAGGACCACCAGGGAAGCCCCAAGCATGTGGATGGCCCCCATGGCCATCCACATGTAGTAAAACAAAAAATAAAATAAAAAAACATAACAAAAATATGCCAATCAGTGCCCACAAATGGGCACTGACTGGCACTACCACAATGTGTGGTGGCTGGCATTGCTGGGCATCAGTGTCCATCAGTGCCACCTACCAGTGCCCATCCGTGCCCATAAGTGCCCACCTTTCAGTGCCCGTCCGTGCCACCTATCAGTGCCACCCATAAGTGCCGCCTATGAGTGCCAATCAGTGCCACCTATGAGTGCCCATCAGTGCTGCATACCAGTGCCACATATCAGTGCCCATCAGTGCTGCCTATCAGTGCCACCTCATTGGTGCCACCTCATCGGTGCCCATCAGTGTCGCCTTATCAGTGCCCGTCAGTGCCGCCTTATCGGTGCCCGTCATTGAAGTAGAAAAGGTACTTATTTACAAAAAAAATTAACAGAAACAAAGAAAAACGTCGTTTTTTTTTTCCAAATTTTCGCTCTTTTTTTATTTGTTGTGCAAAAAAAAAAAATCGCAGAGGCGATCAAATACCACCGAAAGAAAGCTCTATTTGTGGGAACAAAATTTATAAAAAATGTGTTTGGGTACAGTGTAGCATGACCGCGCAATTGTCATTCAAATTGCGACAGCGCTGAAAGCTCAAAATTGGCTTGGGCAGGAAGCTGTATAAGTGCATGGTATTGAAGTGGTTAAAAGAGAATTTTACAAAAAAATTATTTGTGAAACCCACAAGTGCTTTTTTTACCACTACTATTCCTTTATGCTAGTAATTTAGAATTTGGATGAAAGGTCTAGCACTGGGAAACACTTTTTAAAAGATAAATAGTGGGTTTTATATACAACTATATAGATCAGACCAAAATGAGGGACAAATGAGGGGGAAAGAGGGACTTTGTTCCAAATCAGGGACAGTTGGGTGCTTTGATATTATGAAATATATTAGTTTTTACATTTTTTGGAATATATGTGAATATGCGTATTTATGCATATCATTTTAACAATGTACAGTAAAACCTTGGTTTGAGAGTAACTTGGTTTGAGAGCGTTTTGCAAGACAAGCAACATTTTTAAATAAATTTTGACTTGATATACAAGCAATGTCTTGATATACAAGTAGCGTCATGTCACAACTGAGTATAAAATAGAAAATAGGCGCCTCTAAGTGTAGCAATATGGTTACAGTTAATGAAGGTACAACATTTAGCAACATATTGCTACACGTGGAGGCGCCTCTCTTCTTTTTTATACTCTGGAGTAGTGATGAGCCGAACACCCCCGGGTTCGGTTCGCACCAGAACCCGCGAACGGACCGAAAGTTCGCACGAACATTAGAACCCTATTAAATACAATGGATGCGAACGTTCGGATTCTAAAGTGCTAATTATAACGACTATTATCCATGTTATTGTCCGAAACAGAGTTTGGGAATCCGGCTTCTGCACCAGGGGACATGTATCAATGCAAAAAGAAGTTTTAAAAACGGACGTTTTTCGGGAGCAGTCATTTTAATGATGCATAAAGTGAAAAAAAAAAGTCAAATATTCCTTTAAATATTGTACCTGGGGGGTGTCTAAAGTATGCCTGTGAAGTGCCACGTGTTTCCCGTGTTTAGAACTGTCCCTGCACAAAATAACATTTCTAAAGGGAAAAAAGTCATTTAAAACTGCTTGCGGCTTTAATGCAATGTGTGGTCCCGGTAATATGGATGAAAATCTTTAGGAAAAATGTCATAGCTACCCCATCAACCCCCCCCCCCCTACCCCAGCCCATTACCAGCCCCTTTGGGTCTTGTATGGATATTAAGGGGAACCCCGCACACAAAATAAAAAAGGACCTATATACTCTGAACAGCCGTATACAGGCGGTGCATACAAGACAGGGACTGTAGGTTTGTTCTTATGTAGAATCTGTTTATAATTTTGAACAGCTGCATTGTTTAAGTGGAGCTCCATGGCAAATTCCTTTTTTTTAGTTTTTTGTAAAACATAGGGAACGGTTATCACCCCTGTCACATTTTTTTTGCTGTCTGTGCCCCTGTTCAGAACATTTCACCTCACTTTGCGTCCCAATGACAACTGTTTTTGAAATGTGGTGTTTTTATTGAAACAAGGATTGGTGATAAAGCATCAGTAGAGAGGAGACACCTTTCTCCCATATTAATTCTTACAGGAGAGAATTTTCCTTCCAAGGGGTAGATTTCCTCTCACTTCCTGTTGTCTTCTTCCGTTTGCAAGTAGTAGTCGTTTGTAAGTTGGATGTTTGAAAGTAGGGACCTGCCGTATATACTCTGCAGAAATTGGCCCCTTAGGTGTTGGTGTTGGCACAACACTGTAAGCACTCACAGTTACTCTTGGTGGGTGCTGGAACGCCCTGCTGTCAACTATTATATCAGGAATTGTAATAACATATAATTGTTGAACAGTGGTAGTAAAAATTGTGCCTTTGATGGTGGTGCTGGTGCCACAACACTGTAAGGCCTGACAGTTACTCTTGGTGGGCGCAGCAATGGGCCCTGCTGTGAATTATTAGATCAATTATTATAATTGCATGCCCCTGTTGAACAGGGGCTGAAAAATTGGGCCTTTGGTGGTGGTGGTGGTGGTGGTGTTGACACAACACTGTAAGGCCTGACAGTTACTCTTGGTGGGCGCAGCAATGGGCCCTGCTGTGAATTATTAGATCAATAATTATAATTGCATGCCCCTGTTGAACAGGGGCTGAAAAATTGGGCCTTAGGCACTGGTGGCACAACACTGCAACCCCTCACAGATACTGTACTTGGAGCACAGCAATGAGCCTTGTTGCAAAGTATTGCATCAAAAATTGTAATTACACGCCCCTGTTAAACAGGGGCTGAAAAATTGGGCCTTAGCCACTGGTGGCGGCACCCATAAACCAAAATGATCTTCCAAGCTATCATCATTAATCGGATCATTGAGGAGGAGGAGGAGGATAGCCAGTCAACATAACAGCACAGGCACTCAGCATCAGCATCAGTCTTGAAGGGATGTGACATTTTAAAATCAATTAGTCTGTTATATCAGCATCAGGTGTGTGGTAGCTGGTGGTGATCCAAGACTGGTTCATCTTGATGAAAGTCAGTCGATCAACCGAGTCGGTGGACAGGCACACCCTGTGATCCGTGACAAATCCTCCAGCAGCACTGAATGTGCGTTCTGAAAGAACGCTGGATGCAGGACAGGCCAGTAGCTCAATTGCATACTGTGCAAGCTCTGGCCAGTGATCCATCCTCAAGACCGAGTAAGCCAGAGGATTTTCGGTGGGGAAGGTGTCCAAGTCTGACCTTGCCCCTAGGTATTCCTGCACCATGTATATCAGACGCTGGCGATGGTTGCTGGAACCGATCATACTTTGGGGCTGCGGACTAAAGAATTGTCTGAGGGGGCGTGGTCTGGTGCCGTTCCAGGATGGACGTGTAGTGTGCGAGCTCCCGTCCCGAGGTCCAGCAACTTCAGCTTATCAGCTTACCTGCTCCACCGGACATGGTGAGAACCGCTCGCAGTGCCTCGGCAACCCGTTCCCGATCCCCGCTGAACACCGACACCCCGCTGAGTCAGCAAATCCCCGAGATATTCCGGTCACGGCCTACGGCCAGGATGCAGGCCTCGCAAGCAGCCTCCTCCCAAGCGCCACGCGCCCAGAGCTCCAGCCCGCAGCGACCCGAGGAGCAGAGATCCCCAGGTCTGGCAACGGGGATGACTCACCCCCCGGCAGTGAGCCTTAATGACCTGCACAGCGTCGCTACGGATATTAAAAACACCCTCATGGCGGCCATCTTGGACATGAGGTCGGACATACACGCCATGACGCTTAGGGTGGAAGAGGTGGAATACGCTCAAGCCCGCCAAGACACAGCGATTTGTCACGTTCAACAGGTAACAGAGTCGCATGCGATCCACCTCAGGGAGATCAATCGCCACATGGAAGATTTAGATAATCGCGGAAGGCGTCACAACCTTAGAGTGAGGGGTATTCCAGAAATGATCGATGCCAGCCAGCTCCCAGTGGCAGTAACTACCATCTTTAACGATCTACTTGAAAGAGCCCCTGATACCCCGATCGCGTTCGAACGGCTCCACAGGGCACTGCGCCCGCGGGGAAGGGACACAGATCCCCCACGGGATGCAGTCTGCTGCCTCACAGACTTTCCCTTGAAGGAGGAAATATTACGCAAGGCCAGACACCGCAACCAACTGTCTTTCCAGGGAACGGATATCAGAATCTACCAGGACCTATCTAACATCACCCTGCAGCGCAGACGCGAGCTACGTCCCCTCCTGGAAACACTGAGGGCCAGATCCATAATCTACCGATGGAAGTTCCCCTTCTGCCTGACAGCAACTCACCAAGGCCGCACAGCCAATCTAAAAGTCCCGGAGGATTTAGACCACTTCTGCACGGCCATGGAGATACCGTATGTGGAAGTACCAGACTGGTACAGCGACTTCCGTATACCGCCACTCAGAAGAGTCACCTCCATGGAAGGTATCGCAGAAGCAGGCAACTTTAGTATCGGCCGCCGACGCTCTCACCCACCTCCTCCCCACACTCCTTCAAAGGATCAAAGAGCCCCGCGTAATGGTAGCCCGACGGCTTCTCCAGTGCCCCGCAAAGCACGCATCGCCTAACAAGAAACATGAATACCGTCCTTCTGTTTCCACCTCACAGCTGGACTCTGGACCACTCCAATTCGCAGGTAACTTTATACAGCAATCCCTAGGGAACACTGGCAGAACGGTTGGTACCCTCTTTCCCTCTTGGACAACTCCCGAAGGTTTCCCCGGTCGCCCTAACTTCCTTATGTCGGGTCAGAGACTACCTTCTCCCGCACTGATTGTCTTTTCCTCCTTCTCCTCACACTGTATTCATTCTTGCTCATCGGCTGTACCCTTTTTCTATTGAAGCCTTCTTCCTACATTCTCCTATCTACTCCAATGCAGCTAATGACATGTCGATATATAATCCCCCGATTGCATTATGTGCTGTCTTTCTCCCCACAGGCCCTACTAGCTCCTAGCTCCTGAATTTTCTGCTTTACAGCACTGAGGGTGGTCGGGGATCCGAGGGGGACATGCACAGGTGTGTGGCCTACGTGGATGTCGGGTAGAATCCATTCTCAGGTTTGGGAATGGGCGTGCCCCCCTCGGATTTAGACAGCCTGCCCTTAACCCCTGGGTATGATTTTGTTTACTATGTTTTTGTTTACTATGTTTTGTTTGCTATGTTATCCATATTTGGATTTTTGATGTCAGCCATAACTGCAGATGCATACTTGTTCACGGTAACGCAAGCTGTACGTTCTGTTCTGTTCTGTTTTAACTAATTCACCATGTTACTGACTCTGTTCCCTGCATATTCCTCTAAACCAAAGTATATGCCCCCTATTCTCTGTCATGTGACATCTGAAATTTGAGCAATACACTTAATTTCTTATCCCCCTCTTCCACACAAACCCCCAGATTACACAATGCTAAACATCCTCCTCTAATTGCCGAATAAATGCCCTTACAACTCCACAGCCTTCATGCTTTATGAGAATAAGCCGTTACACACAGCCCTGAAGTCACCTACGAATCACCCTCTCACCATGTCCTTATAGGATGACCTGTCCGTCATCTACACAACAAGATTACTCCTCTGACACCAAAATGAGCCATAGATGACGCTAACAATCAGCAGCGTCTGTTATCCTTAAGACCTCATAGAGAGACGCAGACCTCACCTCTCTCTAGTTGAACTCCACCTACCGCTCTCACACACAGCGGACTCTGGTAGACACCGCTGAACCTCACCGGTACCCCCACTCCTAATTGGTGGGCTTGCAGGTCAAGTCCCACACCCGGTATAATACCCCATCCCCCTACCTGTCCCCTCCTTCCTCCCTGGTTATCTTCCTCCTCAACGTCCTAACCTCACCTACCCCACATCTTCCCTTCTCCCCATCCGCATAACCCCCCCCTTTCTTTTCCTCCCGTCTCTGACTTCCCCATATCCTCCCGCCCCCCACTCGCTTAAACCTCTACTACCAACATGAGCCCCGATAATGTCCGAGGCGCCAACCTGTCCCTAAAGGTAGTCTCCCTTAACGCCAAAGGACTGAACATACCTGAAAAGCGAACACAACTCTTTTCCCTCATGCGCAGCATGAAAGCTGACATAATCTTCTTACAGGAAACCCACTTTTGTAAGAAATCAGTTCCCAACATGACTAATCGCCTCTTCCCCCATAGTTTCCATGCCACCTCACCTATCTCGAAATCCAAAGGAGTCTCCATAATCATTTCCAAAAACCTTCCCATCCAAATTACAGACACTCACCTTGACGAACTAGGCAGGTATATCTTCCTAAAAGGGACACTCAGGAACAAACCAATCACTTTGGCTAACATATACAGCCCCAACTCGTCCCAAGTTCCCTTTTTTAGGGCTGTAACAAGACACCTAACCAATTTCCAAGAGGGTATTCTTATACTGGGAGGGGATCTCAATGTACCCCTGAACCCCCTTTTAGACACCTCGTCGGGGAAATCCCACCTACCATACAGGGCGCTCCGACAAATCAGAAAATGTTTCCAAGAACTCTTGCTACACGACACATGGCGCACCTTACACCCGAACGTAAAGGATTTTACATTCTTCTCCGCCCCACATAACAAATATTCACGACTAGACTACATATTTCTTACCCAACAGGATCTCCCGTCCCTGAAAGCAGCAACCGTCGAACCGATGACCTTCTCGGACCACCACCCTATCTCAATGACCCTCACTTTCCCTGAAAAAGTATACCGCTCGCAAATTTGGAGACTAGACCCTTCCATCCTGACAGACAAAACCAAAGAATTAGAGATTCAAACTTGCCTAAGCAATTATTTCACTGAGAACAACACCCCGGACATTTCTAAACTTACTCAGTGGGCGGCTCACAAATGTGTTGTCCGAGGGAAATTGATTTCCCTGGGGGCCGCAATTAGAAAGGAAAAACGGGCCAAACTGGCTGATCTCTTTTCCAAACTTAATAAACTAGAAGCACTACACAAACGAAACCTGGCCCAGCAAACCCTCGTAGAACTACTAGAGACTCGTACACTCATTCAGGAAGAATTGGGCCATCACCTCAGGAAGAAATACACTCTATCTCAGAAACTTTTTTACGAATTCGGCAACAAAAGTGGCCATCTTCTTGCTCAAGCCTTACGCAAGAAAAGGGCTGCTAATACGATACACCACATACAATCCCCCACGGGTAAGACTCTCACGAATAACAATGACATAGCCAGAGAGTTTGAGAAGTACTACTCGTCCCTATATAATCTAGATAAATCCGAACCCCCTACTACCTTATCGAATGACAGACCCAATGATATTAACTCGTTCTTAGACCAATTTGCTCCAGGAAAGCTCCCCACTGACACCACCACGATTCTGGAATCCCCGATCTCTATTCAGGAATGGAAAAAAGCTTTAAAACAACTTAAGCCTGGTAAGAGCCCGGGACCTGATGGTCTTTCCGCCGTATATTTCAAGACATTCTCAGACCTTCTTCAACAACCCTTCCTTGACGCCTTCAATACACTCTCTCCCACAAATCCTTTCAAAAGCGAAATGTTAGAAGCACATATCGTTGTTATCCCCAAAGAAGATAAGGACCCCACCCAAACGGGAAATTATAGACCAATCTCATTATTGAATGTAGATGTCAAAATCTTTTCTAAGATTTTGGCAAACAGACTCTTACCGCTTCTCCCTTCCTTAATCTCTCATGACCAGACCGGCTTTATCCCTGGACGTGAAGCCAGGGACAACACTGTTAAAGCAATAAACTTACACCACCTTATGACACAGACAACCCAAAAAGGCCTGTTTTTGTCACTCGATGCGGAGAAGGCGTTCGACAGAGTAGCTTGGGACTATATGACAGCGGTTCTGAGGGCCATAGGATTGGGCCCATATATGTTAGGCCTAATCCTGTCACTATACACGGGACCATCTGCTAAGGTACGGGTCAACAATACTCTGTCGGACGCCTTTCCCATCGGAAATGGCACAAGACAGGGCTGCCCCCTGTCCCCCATCCTCTTTGTACTCACACTTGAACCATTCCTCCGTAAACGGACATACAACCCAGATATCCAAGGTATAAGTTCCTCCAAAAGAGAATATAAATACGCTGCTTTCGCAGACGATATTTTGTTGTTCCTGTCGAACCCACTGATCTCCCTACCAAACCTTCTTTCTGAATTTAAACAATTTCAGTTCCTCTCCCACCTTAAAATTAATTTCTCGAAATCCTTTGCCCTTAATATAACATTACCTCAACACATAGTTGATCAATGTAAGGCTAACTTCCCGTTCCAATGGAAACATGATTCCATCACATACCTAGGGATACAACTCCCTTCCAAACTCTCAAACCTCTACGCTAAAAAACATGTTCCTATCCTACACAGAATATCCTCTGATCTTGAAACATGGAACAAACCGCTTTTCTCTTGGTTTGGCAGAGCGGCGATCCTCAAAATGAATGCCCTCCCGAGAATACTCTATATATTGCAGGCGATCCCTATACATATACCTCCGGCCTTTTTTAAATCTTATAGAAACATATGCACTAAATTCTTATGGGGGAACCGTAGACCCAGAATCAGCTTTACGCAGCTCACCCGACCTAAAAGACTTGGGGGCATAGGCCTCCCCAACCTTCTCAATTATTACACTGCTACACACCTTACCAGGATAGTGGACTGGAATGCTCAATCTCTCCACAAAGATTGGGTTTCCCTAGAAGCATCTTTTTCTGCTCTCCCTTTGGAGTCTCTCCCATGGTTACTCTCACCCCACGTCCCCTCTGAATTACACGTACACCCACTTATAGGCCCAACCTTGCAATGCTTCAAAAAGCTTTGCTACCGATCACCCATATCTTCGATTCCCGGCCCACTGACACCTGTAAAAATGAACCCTGGGTTCCCACCAGGTATGCACGCAAAGTTTCTTACCGATAACTGGACACAGAGCCCAATTAGATCACATCAGTTCTTCCTCCGGGGCAAACTATTGTCTACATCCCAACTCTCCTCCCAACTAAACAAGCCACCCATTCCCCCTTGGACATATATTTTAATTGCTCATTTTCTAAAATCCCTTAACAAGAATATACAATGCTCCAGAGAACTCACCCCTTTCGAAAAGCTATGTATCCAAACGACACCCCAATCTCATCTAGTTTCTACCACACATGAACTCCTCTTCGCCGAGATGAAAGCTAACGAGACCTTAGCCTGTAAGAACTGGGAGTCAGACCTCTCGGTATCTCTTTCAGCGGAACAATGGGAACTAATTTTCCTCAACATACATAAAGGGTCGACGAATGTGTCGACCCAGGAAAACGGCTTTAAGATCCAATCTAGATGGTACCGCACGCCCACCCTTCTGCATAAATATAATCCCACAATCCCAGAGGTTTGCTGGAGATGTCTCCGGGAAAGGGGAACCCTTCTCCATATCTGGTGGTCCTGTCCATCTCTAAAAGACTTCTGGGAAAAGGTATGCCATATAACCTCTCGAGTCACCTCATATCATTTGGACCTTTCCCCTTCTCAATTCCTTCTACACCATTCACCCCTGTCGCACAATTCCTATCACAAATCCCTAGCAATGCACATGATCAATGCGGCAAAGCAGTGTATCCCTATACACTGGAAATCGACTCACCAACCAACCATAAAAGAATGGTTTAACAGAATATGCAAAATTGAGGAAATGGAAAATCTTATACATATTGCAAGAGAGACTCCGTCATCATTTAGTAAAAAATGGGCCTGCTGGTTACACTATAAAACGACCCCAGAATTTGCAAACTCCCTGAACCCTGACAAAGGATAAATTACTCCTCTGAGAATTGTCATTAAAAATCTACGACGTGCCAGGATCTCCCCTTAACCCTAAACCTTACAAAGACACCTCTCTCCTCCTATATCTCCCCCTATACAGATCCGCCCCTAGTTTCTCATAACACGCCCCTTGAACACCCCAAGGGGTCGGGGAAGTCAGAGACGGACCCCCTGCCAACGCCATCCCTTCCTGCCTCACTCCCCTCCCCTCGATCCCCACCCCACCCCTTCTCCTTCCACCACTTACCCCCTCCTACTTTCTCATCCACAAGCTTCTGTACAATACAACCACTAACATAGCTCCAGCCTACACTCCCGCATTCATACACTCTCAACGAAATAAACCTGTTTATAGCTCCTTCCCTCCCTTTCTGCCATATTGCACCTGTTGGCCTTTCCCTCCCACACAGACCAAAAGTCCATAACGGCATCCGTGAACCTACCTAGCTCTAACCTACCAACAAGATCTATCCCCGTCAATGGTAGTGGACTTTGACTAGACCCCACAACTACCTTGAATTAAGGTAGCCCACCCCAACACGGCCTAGTTCATGAAGGATGCACATAGCCATTTAATTTTCACTACCCGCAAGTTGAATTGTATGTGACACATGTTATTCATCCATGTTTTGTGGTTGTATTAATACCTTATTGTACTACTATTGTTCAAGATATCTGTAAATGCTTTTTACATTTCAATAAACTGTTTTTGGAAAAAAAAAAAAAAAAAAAGAATTGTCTGAACGCATCGGTCAGACGGCCACCTTCCCCACCGCTCCTTCTTTGACTGCACGAAGCCTCAGCAACTCGTTGTCCAGGACCAGGAGTTTGTAACCTCCCAGTCTCTGGGAACGCGTTGCACAGATCTTTCTGCAAGGCCTCCCGGAGTTGTCTCATCCTCTGCTCCCTCTGCGACGGTAACATAAGGTCCGCAACCTTACCCTTGTACCGTGGATCAAGGAGAGTGGCCAGCCAGTAATGGTCCCTCTCCTTGATCCGAAGAATACGAGGATCCTTCCGCAGACTTTGCAGGATCAGGGAGGCCATGCAGCGTAGGTTAGCTGAGGCATTCAGTCCGGAGTCCTCTGGGTCACTAAGGACGACATGATCCGCAGCCACCTCCTCCCAGCCACGTACAAGTCCACTGGTTTCTTGGGACTGTAAATCATCCCTAAAAGACTGCTGCTGATGATGCTGAGTGCCAGCCTCCACCTCCATGCTGACACAATCCTCCTCCTCCTCCTCCTCCTCTTCCTGTGCGATGGGTGGGACAGAAGGAACACTGTCTGGATAAAGGGGGCCTTGAGAGGCAAGGAAGTCCTCCTCTTCCTGCCTCTGTTCTGCCTCAAGTGCCCTGTCCATTATTCCACGCAGCGTGTGCTCCAACAGGTGGACAAGAGGTACAGTGTCACTGATGCATGCACTGTCACTGCTCACCATCCTCGTGGCCTCCTCAAATGGTGCCAGGACAGTGCATGCATCCCTGATCATGCCCCACTGGCGTGGTGAAAAAAACCCGAGCTCCCCTGACCCCGTCCTGGTGCCGTAGTCGCACAGGTACTCATTGATGGCCCTCTGCTGCGTGTGCAGCCGCTGCAGCATGGCCAACATTGAGTTCCACCTGGTGGGCATGTCACATATAAGGCGGTTCTTGGGCAGGTTCAACTCCTTTTGAAGCTCAGCCAGGCAAGCACTGGCATTATAAGATCTGCGGAAATGCACACAGACTTTCCTGGCCTGCCTCAGGACATCCTGTAAGCCCGGGTACCTGCCCAAGAACCGCTGCACCACCAGGTTAAGGACGTGAGCCATACAGGGCACATGGGTCAGTTGTCCCTGTCGGAGGGCGGAGAGGAGGTTGGTGCCATTGTCGCAAACCACCATTCCTGGCTTAAGCTGGCGTGGCGTCAACCACCTCTCGGCCTGCCCCTGCAGAGCAGACAGGACCTCTGCCCCAGTGTGGCTCCTGTCCCCCAAACACACCAGCGCAAGCACGGCATGGCATCTTTTTGCCTGCGTACTTGCGTAGCCCCTTGAACGCCTACGGAGCACCGCTGGTTCCGAGAACAAACCACAGGAAGAGGCCATGGAGAAAGAAGAAGAGGAGGGGGTGGAGGAGAGAGGTGTGTCACAACCAGTAGTAGCATTTTGGAGGCGTGGCGGTGGAACAACCTCCAACACTACTGCACCTTGTCCTGCATCCTTCCCAGCTGCCAAAAGAGTGACCCAATGGGCCGTGAAAGAAAGGTAACGTCCCTGTCCATGCCTGCTGGACCATGAGTCAGCGGTAATATGCACCTGACCGCCCTGTCCAGTGAGGCCAAGACATTGCCTTCCACATGCCTGTAGAGAGCCGGAATAGCCTTCCGTGCGAAAAAGTGGCGTTTGGGAACCTGCCACTGAGGAACCGCGCATTGCACAAACTCACGGAAGGGGACCGAGTCTACCAACTGAAAAGGCAGCAGTTGAAGCGCTAGCAATTTAGCCAAGCTAGCATTCAACCGCTGGGCATGTGGATGGCTGGGAGTGAACTTCTTTCGACGGTCCAGCAGCTGGGGCAGGGAAATTTGCCTGCTAGAATCGGACGTCGGTGTACTGCTAGCAGAGTGCCCGCAAGTACTTGCCTGTGACACACCTAATTCTACACCTTCATTCCTCTCAGAGCAGGTTTCAGAGAGGAGTGAAGGTATAGTGGGGTTGGAGATCCCAGCTGATGCGGTGCAAGAAGAGGTCAGCTTTGTTCTTTGGTGTGGGTCTTTAAGGTAGGCTTGCCAACGAGCTGCATGGCAGGTCAACATATGTCTGATCAAGCATGTGGTGCCCAAGCGGCTGATGTTTTGGCCACGCGATATACGCTTGAGACATATGTTGCAAACAGCAGCTGTGCGATCTGATGCACTCGCCTCAAAAAAGGCCCACACCAAAGAACTTTTTGCATGACGGGCAGAGGCAGCGCCCTGCACAGGCGGAGCTCTGCGGTGTGATTCCGTCGGTGTGCTGCCCATACGCTGGCCACTCAAGGGCATCCTGCCTCGTTGGAGATGTGCCTCCTCCTCATCCTCCTCCTCCTCCTCTCTCCTATTAGGCACCCACGTGGAGTCAGTGACCTCATCATCCCCTCCCTCCTCATCACTGGAGCCAATCTGGCAATATGCTGCAGCTGCTGGAGCATGACTGCCAGATTGGTGTCCTTCTTGAGCATCCCCTCTCTCTGCTCTCACGCTGCTGCCTTCCTCTAGCTGGGTATCATCATCAGATCCTTCCAAACTCTGGGCATCCTCCTGGAGCATGTACCCAACACTGTGCTCAAACAGTTCGGGGGACTCCTCAGGAGGAGGGCATGGTGGGTCTAGGGAAGGATTGACTAATGAAGATAATGATACCAGAGAAGAGGACGCTTTGGCAGCTGCTTTGCCAGTACCCTGAGCCTGGGTGAGAGAGGATGAGGAGGATGAGGTGGGCTTGGTCATCCACTCTACCAAGTCTTCGGCATGATGTGGCTCAACATGTCCAGCTGCCGAAAACAAGGACAAGCGTGTCCCATGGCCATGTGCTGATGACAATGCACCGCGTACACGACCAGCACTGTTGCCCCCAGACACAGAGCCTGTTTGCCCTCTTTTTTTGCCTCCTGACTGTCTGCCTCTCCTTGGTTGCCTTCCAGACATTTTAATGGATGGCCTGCAGGGAGATGGGAAAAACAGCAATAAGGGCTACCTTCAGGTGTATACTGTGCAGGAGGCTTAGCAACAATGACACTGACACTGTCCCCTGCCTATCCTTCTCTGTCCCTAAACACAAGGATTGAAAATATGGTTCAGCAAAATAGTTTTAGAACAGAATAGCACACTGACACTTTCCCTCACTGTACCTCTCTGTCCCTCAACTCAAGGATTGAAAATATGGAACAGCAAATTTGGTTTAGAACAGAACAGCACACTGTCAGTTTCACTCACTGTACCTCTCTGTCCCTCAACTCAAGGATTGAAAATATGGAACAGCAAAATTGGTTTAGAACAGAATAGCACACTGTCAGTTTCACTCACTGTACCTCTCTGTCCCTCAACTCAAGGATTGCAAATATGGTTAAGCAAAATAGTTTTAGAACAGAATAGCACACTGACACTTTCCCTCACTGTACCTCTCTGTCCCTCAACTCAAGGATTGAAAATATGGAACAGCAAATTTGGTTTAGAACAGAACAGCACACTGTCAGTTTCACTCACTGTACCTCTCTGTCCCTCAACTCAAGGATTGAAAATATGGAACAGCAAAATTGGTTTAGAACAGAATAGCACACTGTCAGTTTCACTCACTGTACCTCTCTGTCCCTCAACTCAAGGATTGAAAATATGGTTCAGCAAAATAGTTTTAGAACAGAATAGCACACTGACACTTTCCCTCACTGTACCTCTCTGTCCCTCAACTCAAGGATTGAAAATATGGAACAGCAAATTTGGTTTAGAACAGAACAGCACACTGTCAGTTTCACTCACTGTACCTCTCTGTCCCTCAACTCAAGGATTGAAAATATGGAACAGCAAAATTGGTTTAGAACAGAATAGCACACTGACACTTTCCCTCACTGTACCTCTCTGTCCCTACAAACAAGATTTAGCACAAAATAGCACACTGACACTTTCCCTCACTGTACCTCTCTGTCCCTAAACTCAAGGATTGAAAATATGGTTCAGCAAGATTGGTTTAGAACAGAATAGCACACTGACACTTTCCCTCACTGTACCTCTCTGTCCCTACAAACAAGGATTAGCACAGAATAGCACACTGTCACTGACTCTCTCCCTACCTATCCTTATCTGTCCCTAAACACAAGGAATCCAGGATTATGTAAAGGAAAAATAATGACACTGTCCCTGCCTATGCTTCTCTTTCCCTACTCCGGAACACACTACACAAGGCCGCCGCGCTGGCGGCCTTTTATAGTGTGGGGCGTGTACTAAACCACCTCAGCAATAATTGGCCACAGGCATCCTGCCTGTGGCCAATCATTGCTCTCCTCGCTGCCGGCGCTGTGATTGGCCAAGCATGCGGGGTCACAGTGCATGCTTGGCCAATCACAGCGCCTGGATGACACTGCGATGGCGTAGTGCATTGTGGGCCGTTCGCGTCACTCGAATTTGGTGCGAACGGCCCAAATCGTTCGATCTTCGTCGAACGATCGAACAGCCGATGTTCGAGTCGAACGTATGTTCGACTCGAACACGAAGCTCATCCCTACTCTGGAGCTCCTGATGGATTTTGCTTCTAATCCCCTTGTGGAGGTTTCCATATGTGGATGGACATTTTATGGTTGCACAACTTATCACATTGCTATAATCTTTTTATATGGACTATAAACTGAAGGACCTATGAATATTTAAATGGTTGTGGAACGAATCATTTGAGTTTCCATTATTTCTTATGGGGAACTTTGCTTTGATATACAAGTGCTTTGGATTACTAGCATGTTTCTGGAACTAATTATGCTCGCAATCCAAGGTTTCAATGTATTTTACATAATTTCTCTGCAGTATATGTGCTTACATATACAGTATATATACTGCTTTATGTACTGGGCATGCTCAGGGACAAAGCTGTTTTTGTCGCTTTGCTAGGTTCACTGAGAATGCTCAGGGACTTTGCTGTTTGTCACTATATACAAGAAATGAATTGTAAGTAAGCTTATTGACATGTTTTTGTCATTCAGCATGAGGATTATTATACATACTTAAAGCGGAGGTTCACCCTAAAATTACACTTTTTATTCCTGTAATCCTAGTGCTATGTACAATACTGTGTCACTAACCTTTTTAACCACTTCCCGACCGCGCCATGTACAAAAGACGTCCACAGCGCGGTCGAGTTATCCTGAGTGGACGTCCCAGGGACGTCCTCACAGAATCTTGCTCCCGCGCGCCCCCAGGGGCGCGCTCCAGGATATGTCCGTGACCGCCGGGTCCGGAAGACCCGGCGCATCACGGATCACGGTAGATGGCCGCTAATCGCGGCCGTTTACCACGTGATCGCTCCGTCAAATGACGGAGCGATCACTTGTAAACAGACCGGCGTCATTTGATGACGCCGGTTCCTCCCTCCCCTCTCTGTACCGATCGGTACAGTGTGAGAGGAGAGGGGAGGGAGCGGATCATGTCCGCTCCCTCCCCCATGTCAGCTGTGGGCTGGATCTGTGACAATTGCAGTCACAGATCCAGCAATCCATCCATCCCTGCTCAGCCATCCCTGTGCTATACCCTGCCAATACTCTGCAATACACCCTGTGCAATACTCTGCAATACACCCTGTGCAATACTCTGCAATACACCCTGTGCAATACTCTGCAATACCCTGTGCAATACTCTGCAATACACCCTGCCAATACTCTGCAATACCCTGTGCAATACTCTGCAATACACCCTGCCAATACTCTGCAATACCCTGTGCAATACTCTGCAATACACCCTGCCAATACTCTGCAATACCCTGTGCAATACTCTGCAATACACCCTGCCAATACTCTGCAATACACCCTGTGCAATACTCTGCAATACACCCTGTGCAATACTCTGCAATACACCCTGTGCAATACCCTGCCCATACTCTGCAATACCCTGTGCAATACCCTGCCCATACTGTGCAATACCCTGCCCATACCCTGCCATACTCCGCAATACTCCACAATACCCAGCAATACTCCACAATACCCGGCAATACTCCACAATACCCAGCAATACTCCACAATACCCAGCAATACTCCACAATACCCGGCAATACTCAGCAATACTCCACAATACCCGGCAATACTCCACAATACCCGGCAATACTCCACAATACCCGGCAATACTCCACAATACCCGGCAATACTCCACAATACCCGGCAATACTCCACAATACCCGGCAATACTCCACAATACCCTGCAATACTCCACAATACCCTGCAATACTACACAATACCCTGCAATACTCCACAATACCCCGCAATACTCCTCAATACCCCGCAATACTCCTCAATACCCCGCAATACTCCTCAATACCCCGCAATACTCGTCAATACCCGGCAATACTCGTCAATACTCCTCAATACCCGGCAATACTCCTCAATACCCGGCAATACTCTGCAATAACCACTTCCCGCCCGCCCGCCGGCCGTCATATGACGTCCTTGAATTTGTGCGGAGATATCTGAATGATGGGAGCAGCTACAGGCATCATTCAGATATTCGCTTTTTCAGCTGGCGATTCCCTACACCATAAGAACAATCATAGCGGCTGTTCCACCGCTTGATCGCTCTTACGGAAGGTGAGAGGGGATGCCCCCCCCTCCCGCTGCCCTCCGGTGCTTCTACCGACTCACCGCTACGATCAAAGCCAAGATTGTTTTTTTTTTTGTTTTTTTTTTCAGGCTTCCCAGCCTAGAGGTGAGATGTGGGGTCTTATTGACCTCATATCTCACTGTAAAGAGGACCTGTCATGCCATATTCCTATTACAAGGGATGTTTACATTCCTTGTAATAGGAATAAAAGTGCTAAAAAAAAAAAATTTGGGGCGGAAAAACATGTCAAACTAAAATAAATAAAGTAAAATGAACAATAAAATATATATATTTTTTTTAAAGCGCCCCTGCCCCCGCGAGCTCGCATGCAGAAGTGAACGCATACGTAAGCCCCGCCCACATATGAAAACGGTGTTCAAGCCACACATGTGAGGTATCGTTGCGAACGTTAGAGCGAGAGCAATAATTTTGGCCCTAGACCTCCTCTGTAACTCAAAACATATAACCAGTAAAAATATTTAAAGCATTGCCTATGGGGATTTTTAAGTAGCGAAGTTTGGCGCCATTCCACGAGCGTGTGCAATTTTGAAGGGTGACATGTTAGGTATCTATTTACTCGGCGTAACTTCATCTTTCACATTATGCAAAAACACTGGGCTAACTTTACTGTTTTTTTTTTCTTTTAGGCACAAAACAGTTTTTTTCCGTAAAAAACGCGTTAGAAAAATTTCTGCGCAAATACCGTGCAAGATAAAAAGTTGCAATGACCACCATTATATTCTTTAAGGTCTTTGCTAAAAAAACATATATAATGTTTTGGGGTTCTATGTAATTTTATAGCAAATAAATGATGATTTTTACATGTAGGAGAGAAATGTCAGAATTGGCCTGGGTGCTCCAGAACGCCTGAAGGTGCTCCCTGCATGTTGGGCCTCTGTATGTGGCCACGCTGTGTAAAAGTCTCACACATGTGGTATCGCCATACTCGGGAGGAATAGCAGAATGTGTTTTGGGGTGTAATTTGTGGTATGCATATGCTGTGTGTGAGAAATAACCTGCTAATATGACAATTTTGTGGAAAAAAAAAAAAAGAAAAAAAAATCTTGATTTTTGCAAAGAATTGTGGGAAAAAATGACAACTTCAAAAAACTCACAATGACTCTTTCTAAATACCTTGGAATGTCTTCTTTCCAAAAAGGGGTCATTTGGGGGGTATTTGTACTTTTCTGGCATGTTAGGGTCTCAAGAATTGAGATAGGCCGTCAGTACTTCAGGTGTGATCAATTTTCAGATATTGGCACCATAGCTTGTGGACTCTATAACTTTCACAAAGACCAAAAAATATCCACCAATTTGTACTTATTTTTACCAAAGATATGTAGCAGTATAAATTTTGGCCAAAATGTATGAAGAAAAAATACTAATTTGCAAAATTTTATAACGGAAACAAAGAAAAATTCATTTTTTTACAAAATTTTCAGTCTTTTTTCTCTTATAGCGCAAAAAATAAAAAACCCAACAGTGATTAAATACCACCAAAAGAAAGCTCTATTTGTGTGAAAAAAAGGACAAAAATTTCATATGGGTACAGTGTTGTATGACTGAGTAATTGTCATTCAAAATGTGAGAGCACCGAAAGCTGAAAATTGGTCTGGTTAGGAAGGGGGTTTAAGTGCCCAGTTGTCAAGTGGTTAAGTTTTGGATGCTGTAAAAGAAGTACATCTTCGGAATTCTGTTGTACTTCCTGCTTTTCCTCCCGCGGGAGTGGGCGGGTCCTTTGGTTTGCCCGGCGGCCCTAAGTGTCCTGGGATGTCGGCGTAATGTCATCACAACGGGGCGTGTACTTAATGTTGACGCCCGTTGTGATGGCAACCAGGAAGTGTTGACGGCGCTGCTCGCCGTCAACACTGCACTTGAGCGAGATACAGCGGTGAATGCCGGGAGACGCGCATTCACCGCTACCCGGAAATCTATGCTTGTGGGCTTCAAGATGCCCACAAGCAAAATGGAAAATCAAGGAAACATTTTATAAGTGTTTATTTCTTCAAAAAACGGACGGGGGATGTTATGTAGCGCTGGAGATGTGAGTACATTACAGTCATCATTAGTCACATTGAATGCACAAAAAGAAAAAACATGTATGGACCGCGGAACCTCCGCTTTAAGAGCTACAACTTATTTGAAGCTTGTTTGTGGTTAATTGTCAGGTGCAAACACTTCAGGCCAATCTGCAGACACAGGAATAAATTATATTACTAGGCTTCTTCTTCATTGGGCGTGTGTATTTGTTTAGTATGCTAACAATGCAACCTATAGTATGTTAAATAAATGACTACAGTAGTAGGTTTTCCTTTGGATAAAAATAATCTAGGTTGACTGCTGTCCCAGATTCTCATCTATTGTGTGATATTAAGGACATAATTATCAACTGCCTACAATGTCAGTGGGTTTCTTTTTGTTTTATGTATTTGCGTGTTTCCTATAATTGTATTGTATAATAAAAGTGCAACTTACTGCTAACCACACTCATACATTTCTGTACGTGGGATGATTTTCGGGGTGTATGTTTTGTCTTGTTTTCTTGTTTTTGTTATGCTGCTTATGTTATTAGCAATTTCACCCTAAAAGAGCTTTGTTTTATATAATCCTTCACCTTACAGAAATTGATGTGTGTGTGTGTGGTTGCTTTCAAATGTGTTGCCTGATTCACATTATCCCTATTTTGTACGCAGCTTGATGCTCTGAAGTTGTGTACAATATAAGGTTTCATCCTTATTAGATTGTAAGCTGTTATCAGCAGGGTCCCAATAACCATATTCTATTATAAATTGTGTTGCTAACTGTAACTACATAAAATGCCATGTAATATGTTGTTAAGTGGTGTGCTGCACCAAATGTTTGTGTTGTAAAGATAACTACCTATGTGTTTGTTAAACTCATTCTTTCAAATTTATATTTGTCTATTTATTTTATTTATTTTTTACAATGGCTGCAGTCATAAGGCCCAGTAACATCTGTATACCATGTAAAACTATTAAATTGTATTTCATTATGCAAATTTGCAAGTCAGATTAAACGCAGAATAATAGGATTTTTATAACAGCTTACCTGTAAAATCCTTTTCTTGGAGTACATCACGGGACACAGAGCGGCATAGTCATTACTATGTGGGTTATATAGATACCTTCAGGTGCTGGCACTGGCAACTTCCAAAACCGGAAGTACCCTCCCCTATATAAGCCCCTCCCATCCGGGAGTACCTCAGTTTTGTAGCAAAGCAATAAGTGTCCCCAAAAGAGGGGTGGGAGCTCTGTGTCCCGTGATGTACTCCAAGAAAAGGATTTTACAGGTAAGCTGTTATAAAAATCCTATTTTCTTTCTCGTACATCACGGGACACAGAGCGGCATAGTCATTACTATGTGGGATGTCCTAAAGCAATGCCCAATGAGGGGGGGGGATACACCATACATAAGCTGAGCGCTATCAGACATGAGGATCTTTTGCGGCCTGCAACACACTGCGCCCAAAGGCGACATCCTCCTGACTTCTAACGTCCACCTGGTAGAACCTAGTAAACGTGTGTACTGAAGACCATGTTGCGGCCTTACAGATTTGAGCCAGGGAGGCCTGGTGATGCACTGCCCATGAAGTTCCAACTGCTCTCGTGGAGTGCGCCCTAACTTTGAACGGAGGCGGTCTCCTTCTCAAGCCATAGGCTTGCATTATGACCTGTCGAATCCACTTGGCTAAAGTAGATTTTGACGCTGCCTGACCCCTTCTGGGGCCTTCCGGCAGAATAAACAAAGTATCCGTTCTGCGAATCTGAGCAGTGGCTTTTAGATAAGCTTTAACTGCTCTTACTACATCCAAAGGAAGAACCACATCTTGGTTCAAATGAAACCTCGATACCACCTTCGGAAGAAAGGTTGGATGAGGACGTAACACTACTCTGTCCTTATGGATAACCAGATATGGCTCCCTACAGGACATAGCGGCTAATTCCGACACTCTTTTAGCCGAACAAATGGCTACTAGAAAAATCAATTTCCTGGTGAGAAGAACCAGGGAAATATGCTGTAATGGTTCAAATGGTTGTTTCTGTAGAACCGACAGAACCAGGTTTAAGTCCCATGGACATATGGGAATATTAACCGGAGGGCTAATACGCATCACTCCTTGTATAAAGGCTTTGACTAGTGAATGCGAAGCCAAGGGCCTCTGAAAAAATATTGACAAGGCCGAAATCTGACCCTTGATAGTACTCAAGGCAAGCTTCCTATCTACAGCCCACTGTAGGAAGTCCAGAATCCTACCTACTACGTACTTTCGTGGATGCCATTTCTTGGCCTCACACCAGGCGATGTACGCCTTCCAGATTCTATAGTAGATCTGCCTGGATACCGGCTTCCTGGCATTGATCATGGTAGATACCACAGGATTAGAGAGACCTCTCTTTTTTAGAATGTGGGCTTCAATAGCCAGGCCGTCAAACCTAGGGCTGGTAAGGAAGGGTGGTATATCGGTCCTTGCGAAAGCAGGTCCGGACGATGTGGGAGGGTCCAAGGACTCCCCACAGACATTTTTACAATCTCCGCGTACCACGCTCTTCGGGGCCACGCTGGAGCCACCAGAATCACTGGTTTCTTTTCTACCCTGATTCTGCGGAGTAATCGAGGTAACAATTGTGGCGGTGGGAATGCATATATCAGCTTGAACTGATCCCAAGGGAACACTAGGGCATCCGAGCCGCAAGCTAGGGGATCCCTTGTCCAAGAGACAAACCTGTCCACCTTTGCGTTGAATCTGGATGCTAGCAGATCTACATCCGGTGTTCCCCACCGCTGACATATTGTCCGAAAAACCTCGGGGTGAAGGGACCATTCCCCTGGGTATAATTGTTGGCGACTTAGAAAGTCCGCCTTCCAATTCTCCACTCCTGGAATGAATACCGCGGCTATGGCTGGGACATATCTTTCTGCCCATTTCAGGATGCAATTTACTTCCCTCTGGGCTGCACGACTCCTGGTGCCACCCTGATGATTGATATATGCCACTGCCGTGGCATTGTCTGATTGAATTCTGACAGGGGACCCTTGGAGTTTGGATGTCCATGCTACTAGGGCATACCGGGCTGCTCGTATCTCTAAGAGATTGATGGGCAGGGCCTTTTCCGCATCCGACCATCTGCCCTGGAGAGACCATTGCTCCAGTACTGCTCCCCAGCCTATAAGGCTGGCATCTGTAGTGACCACCTTCCAAGAAATCGGACTGAAGGATTTCCCTTTTTCCAGATTCTGGGGAACCAACCACCAACGGAGGCTCTTGCGAACGGAAGGGGACAAGGACATTGGTAAGTCTAGGGCCTGAACTTTCTTGTTCCAGGCTGACAGTATGGCCCTTTGCAAATTCCTTGAATGGAATTGACCGTAGGGTACTGCTTCGAATGATGCCACCATTTTTCCCAGCAGCCTCATGCACAGGCGTATGGACGGCTGTCTTTTTGTACCCACTAAGTGGATGAAATCACTCAAAGACAACACCTTTTTTCGAGGCAAGAATATTTTCCTCTGGCCTGAATCTAGCCTTAGCCCCAAGTATTCCAGACTTTTGACTGGTTTTAGGGCTGACTTGTCTCGGTTGATAATCCAACCGTGAGATTCCAGATACTTGATTGTCTTGTGAACGACCACTTCTAGTTTTTTCACTGAGTGGTCTATCAGCAACAAGTCGTCTAGATATGCCATTATCGTTACACCTTGCGTTCTTAGATTGGCCAATAATGGGGCCAGAATTTTTGTGAACACTCGTGGTGCTGTGGCCAGACCGAAGGGTAAGGCTCTGAACTGAAAATGGCGCCCTTCTACTGCAAAGCGTAGAAATTTTTGGTGGACTGGAAAGATGGGAATGTGCAAATAAGCATCTTTGATGTCGATCGAGGCTAACCATTCCTCCCCTTGTAGGGCAGTGGCCACCGATCGGATCGACTCCATCCGGAAAGTCCTGATATGCAGGAATTTGTTTAGCCCTTTTAGATTTAATATGGGCCTCACGTCCCCGTTTGGCTTCGGGACTGTAAAGAGGTTTGAGTAAAACCCGAACCCCCATTCTTCCAGAGGAACCTCCATAATTACTCCTTAGAGCAATAGTTGTTCTAGTGCCAACAGGAGGGACTCTCTCTTCCGGGGATCCCTTGGCACGTTTGACCTCATAAAATGGGAAGGAGGAGAGTCTTTTAACTCCAATCTGTATCCCAGACTTACTGCGGAGAGCACCCATCTGTCTCTGATCGTGTCCCGCCAGGTCTCTGCGAACAACTGGAGTCTTCCCCCCACCCGATTGAGTGGGGGCAACCCTTCATGCATTTGACTTTGGGGGAGGTTTTGTACCTCTCCTGACCCAGGGTTTCTTATTACCCTGCGATTGTCCCTGATTTTTACCCCCGGGATTTGACCGAGGAGGCCGTCGGAACTGTTTCACAGCCGATGCCCCAGGGACTGGAGAAGCAGGCCTCTTAAAAGAGGGACCTCTAACTCTGTCTTTAACCGGCAAGAGCGTACTTTTACCGTTGGAAATTTTCTGGATATATTTGTCCAGGTCTTCCCCGAATAAGCATTCACCATGAAATGGGAAGCTAACCAGCAATTTTTTACAGGGAGCTTCAGCAGACCAGTTTTTGAGCCATAGAAGCCTGCGCATATGTACTACAGACAGCGTAAGGCGGGAGGCCTGATGGATTGAATCCTTTATGGCGTCAACCGCAAAGCATAAGGCTCTAGGTAGATCAGCTAGGGCAAGGGCCTGCTGATCTGGCAAGTCCCTTAAGACCTGTTTCAACTGATCCTTCACTGCTTGGCAGACCCCAATAGCTGCCACTGCTGGTTGTGTCACCAAGCCTGCTGTAGAAAAAGCAGATTTTAATAAGGACTCCAATTTTTTATCTATTGGGTCCTTGAACATTTGGACATTATCCACTGGACATGTCAGTGATTTATTCACACAAGAGATGGCTGCGTCCACTGTAGGGACCCTCCATTTTTTGATGAACTTATCCTCCATGGGATAGACCACCGGAAATCTCTTGGGGGGAGTAAATATTTTATCAGGATGTTCCCAATCCTGGTACATGAGCCCTTCCAATAAAGGGTGAAGTGGAAAGGAACAGACAGTCTGGGGAGCTTTTAGCGACCCCAGCGAGGAGACAGTAGTGGTTGATGGTTCCGCAAGGTGCATTTTAAATGCTGATCGGACCATGTTAGTCAAAGACTGAACCCATAATCTTTCAGCTTGAGATGCTGAGAAAGGTTCCTCCACAGTTGATTCCTCTATAACAGAATCAACCTCCTCCTGATCCCCTTCAGGCAGGTCGATCCCTGTATGGGACTGTTGCTCCGCTAACAGGTACTCTGAAGGAGGAGACGGAGATCGGGCGTGCTTTCCCTGTGACAGGGAGGCAGCGATTAATGTTGACAATCTCTCTTCTAATCCTCCCAGAGCTGAGGAAAAAACCTCCTCTGTTACATACACAGGAGCAGGTGAACTGAGGACAGCCACAGTACCAGGTACTCCTGCGGGGTCTCTACGGTCACTAACCTCTGAATTTTCAGGGGAGACTGGTGCAGCAGAAGCATGCCCAAGATCCTCAGAGCCCGATGGAGACCCCTTTCGCTTCCTGGAAGATTTAGTTCCGGAGCTTCTGGACGGCATATTCCTAAGCCCAAAGCTGAGGTATTCCAGCCGTAATACACCACTTTTACTGAGAATAGTCTAGCACAATTGCTGCTATATAACAGTTGGTGTCTACTAAAGTGCCTTTCTAGGGGATGCCTGCATCAACCGCCTCTGTGTGCCTTTTTACTGTTGCTAGCTCTGTCTGTGCACTTCAATAGCCAGCTGTGATTGCCTTTAAACATGCTGGACGCCCGCACATGCGCAGTAGCGCCGCGGCGCACACCGAGCGTCATCCACCCGCTCCGCCCCTTTTTCCAGATCGCCTCTATATATGAAAAAATAAGGAGCTAGATGGGAGCCAGGGTCCCTGCCGCAGGGCCCGGGGATGGATGAGCGCAGCAACAGGGCAGAGGAGACAGCTTCCCAAAGAGAACTTACCAACTGCCTGGATTTGACTTCGGAAGAAAAAAATCCACATTACAAGAAAAAGAACCATAGCGGCCTCTAGTGTTTAACACAGGTACCGCGGTCTTACTTTTTTTTTTTTCTTGCCTACTATTAAAATTTTTACATTTTCTCAGTAGTAACAGGCATGCACAGAATATTAGCGGGAATACCTTAGGTAACAGGCAGAAAGACAAAATAGGCTTGGGGGTCCCCCAATAGAACCAAGTTCCTGAGGGCCCCCACTTACCTTTTCCTCGCCGCAGGACTCTGTTTGGTCCACAGAAGCCCAAACTTCACCTATCACGGCAGGCATTGTAATTAAACCTTCAGGGACCGGGTTCCCAAGGATTCCACTCCCCTGGACCTGTATAGCACCCTGCACAGAAAACATCTTGGTCGTGGGTATGACCAGAGCTCTGGATCCCAGGGTCCAGCCCTCCTAAGAGAGGCATTACAGGCAAAACCTTGCTCTTCTCTTGCAAGGCCCGGGTACCGACCGTTTAGCTATGAAGCTTTATTGGTCGGATCCGGAATAGCTTACTGAGGCCCAAAAGAACCTGTACGCAAGCTCAGTGAAAAACACATGTTACCTCTTGGCCAACACCTTAGACACTGGCAAAAAACTGAGGTACTCCCGGATGGGAGGGGCTTATATAGGGAAGGGTACTTCCGGTTTTGGAAGTTGCCAGTGCCAGCACCTGAAGGTATCTATATAACCCACATAGTAATGACTATGCCGCTCTGTGTCCCGTGATGTATGAGAAAGAAAGATACACACACACACCTTTAAAGTTTAAAGTGTTTGTAAACTCCTATTGATTAATTGTACCTATAGGTAAATGAAAAAACAAAGCAAAAAAAGTCCATAAAGTGACAAGGAATCCATTATATCCCATGGTGCATTAACAATTACCCGAATGGTGTGTGATTTCCAGAAAAAGCCTTCATCCTCAAAGAATGGCCGCTTCCCAGCTCCTTATGACCTCCTATTATGGAAGGTCTTTCCCGCTTGTTGCTATTAAACCCAGCCAAGCCCTTTGTTCATCCAGGGGATCGAGCTGAAGAGCACCCGCCACTCAAGGAAGAACCCGATCACATAAGGACCCCAAAATAAGGCTTCCATAGTATAAAATCCTTAACATTTTTTAATATTGTATGAAAAATTGCACTTACAAAACGATGTATATAACACGCATAAATAAGCCGGCATACAACAGCCCGTCCTTCTGGGACCTGCGCAAATGCAGTGACGTCACGCAGTCAGCAGGTCTCTTAGCTGTGCTATCTCCATGGTTGTGATAATGCGGAGCCTGGACTGACTCAGAAGAGAACAGACTTCCGCCCGCTCTCTGCTCAAAACAGGTCGCAGGTAGTGATGAGCCGAACACCCCCGGGTTCGGTTCGCACCAGAACCCGCGAACGGACCGAAAGTTCGTACGAACATTAGAACCCTATTAAATACAATGGATGCGAACGTTCGAATTCTAAAGTGCTAATTATAACAACTATTATGCATGTTATTGTCCTAAAAAGGGTTTGGGAACCCGGGTTCTGCACCAGGGGACATGTATCAATGCAAAAAGAAGTTTTAAAAACGGTCGTTTTTCGGGAGCAGTCATTTTAATGATGCATAAAGTGAAAAAAAAAAGTCAAATATTCCTTTAAATATCGTACCTGGGGGGTGTCTAAAGTATGCCTGTGAAGTGCCACGTGTTTCCCGTGTTTAGAACTGTCCCTGCACAAAATGACACTTCTAAAGGAAAAAAAAGCCATTTAAAACTTCTTGCGGCTTTAATGTAATGTCTGGTCCCGGTAATATGGATGAAAATCTTTAAGAAAAATGGCATAGCTACCCCATGACCCCCCCCCTACCCCAGCCCATTACCAGCCCCTTTGGGTCTTGTATGGATATTAAGGGGAACCCCGCACATAAAATAAAAAAGGCCCTATATACTCTGAACAGCCGTATACAGGCGGTGCATACAAGACAGGGACTGTAGGTTTGTTCTTATGTAGAATGTGTTTGTAATTTTGAACAGGTACATTGTTGAACTGTAGCTCCAGCCCAAAAATCTATTTTTAAACTTTTTGGGAAACATAGGTAAGGGTTATCACCCCTGTAACATTTGTTTTGCTGTCTGTGCCCCTGTTCAGAACATTTCACCTCACTTTCCGTCCCAATGACAACTGTTTTTGAAATGTGGTGTTTTTCTTGAAACAAGGATTGCTGATAAAGCATCAGTACAGAGGAGACACCTTTCTCCCATATTTATTCTTACAGGAGAGAATTTTCCTTCCTAGGGGTAGATTTCCTCTCACTTCCTGTTGTCTTCTTTCGTTTGCAAGTAGGAGTCGTTTGTAAGTTGGATGTTTGAAAGTAGGGACCTGCCGTATATACTCTGCAGAAATAGGCCCCTTAGTTGTTGGTGTTGGCACAACACTGTAAGCACTCACAGTTACTCTTGGTTGGTGCTGGAACGCCCTGCTGTCAACTATTATATCAGGAATTTTAATTACATATAATTGTTGAACAGTGGTAGTAAAAATTGGGGCTTTGATGGTGGTGCTGGTGCCACAACACTGTAAGCCCTGACAGTTACTCTTGGTGGGTGCAGCAATGGGCCCTGCTGTGAATTATTAGATCAAGAATTGTAATTGCATGCCCCTGTTGAACAGGGGCTGAAAAATTGGGCTTTTCGTGGTGGTGGTGGTGGTGGTGGTGTTGCCACAACACTGTAAGCCCTCAGAGTTACTCTTGGTGGGTGCAGGAATGGGCCCTGCTGTGAATTATTAGATCAAGAATTGTAATTACATGCCCCTGTTGAACAGGGGCTGAAAAATTGGGCCTTAGGCACTGGTGGCACAACACTACAACCCCTCACAGATACTGTACTTGGAGCACAGCAATGAGCCCTGTTGCAAAGTATTGCTTCAAAAATTGTAATGACACGCCCCTGTTAAACAGGGGCTGAAAAATTGGGCCTTAGGCACTGGTGGCACAACACTACAACCCCTCACAGATACTGTACTTGGAGCACAGCAATGAGCCCTATGGCAAATTATTGCTAAAAAAATTGTAAGTACACGCCCCTGTAAAACAGGGGCTGAAAAATTGGGCCTTAGCCACTGGTGGCGGCACCCATAAACAAAAATGATCTTCCAAGCTATCATCATCAATCGTATCATTGAGGACTCGGAGGAGGAGGATAGCCAGTCAACATAACAGCACAGGCACTCAGCATCAGCATCAGTCTTGAAGGGACGTGACATGTTAAAATCAATTAGTCTGTTATATCAGCATCAGGTGTGTGGTAGCTGGTGGTGATCCAAGACTGGTTCATCTTGATGAAAGTCAGTCGATCAACCGAGTCGGTGGACAGGCGCACCCTGTGATCCGTGACAAATCCTCCAGCAGCACTGAATGTGCGTTCCGAAAGAACGCTGGATGCAGGACAGGCCAGTAGCTCAATTGCATACTGTGCAAGCTCTGGCCAGTGATCCATCCTCAAGACCCAGTAAGCCAGAGGATTTTCGGTGGGGAAGGTGTCCAAGTCTGACCTTGCCCCTAGATATTCCTGCACCATGTTTATCAGACGCTGGCGATGGTTGCTGGAACCAATCATACTTTGGGGCTGCGGACTAAAGAATTGTCTGAACGCATCGGTCAGACGGCCACCTTCCCCACCGCTCCTTCTTTGACTGGCCGAAGCCTCAGCAACTCGTTGTCCTGGACCAGGAGTTTGTAACCTCCCAGTCTCTGGGAACGCGTTGCACAGACCTTTCTGCAAGGCCTCCCGGAGTTGTCTCATCCTCTGCTCCCTCTGCGACGGTAACATAAGGTCCGCAACCTTACCCTTGTACCGTGGATCAAGGAGAGTGGCCAGCCAGTAATGGTCCCTCTCCTTGATCCGAAGAATACGAGGATCCTTCCGCAGACTTTGCAGGATCAGGGAGGCCATGCAGCGTAGGTTTGCTGAGGCATTCGCTCCGGAGTCCTCTGGGTCACTAAGGACGACATGATCCGCAGTCACCTCCTCCCAGCCACGTACAAGTCCACTGGTTTCTTGGGACTGTAAATCATCCCTAAAAGACTGCTGCTGATGATGCTGAGTGCCAGCCTCCACCTCCATGCTGACACAATCCTCCTCCTCCTCCTCCTCCTCTTCCTCTTCCTGTGCGATGGGTGGGACAGAAGGAACACTGTCTGGGTAAAGGGGGCCTTGAGAGGCAAGGAAGTCCTCCTCTTCCTGCCTCTGTTCTGCCTCAAGTGCCCTGTCCATTATTCCACGCAGCGTGTGCTCCAACAGGTGGACAAGAGGTACAGTGTCACTGATGCATGCACTGTCACTGCTCACCATCCTCGTGGCCTCCTCAAATGGTGCCAGGACAGTGCATGCATCCCTGATCATGCCCCACTGGCGTGGAGAAAAAAAACCAAGCTCCCCTGACCCTGTCCTGGTGCCGTAGTCGCACAGGTACTCATTGATGGCCCTCTGCTGCGTGTGCAGCCGCTGCAGCATGGCCAACGTTGAGTTCCACCTGGTGGGCATGTCACATATAAGGCGGTTCTTGGGCAGGTTCAACTCCTTTTGCAGCTCAGCCAGGCGAGCACTGGCATTATAAGATCTGCGGAAATGCACACAGACTTTCCTGGCCTGCCTCAGGACATCCTGTAAGCCCGGGTACCTGCCCAAGAACCGCTGCACCACCAGGTTAAGGACGTGAGCCACACAGGGCACATGGGTCAGTTGTCCCTGTCGGAGGGCGGAGAGGAGGTTGGTGCCATTGTCGCAAACCACCATTCCTGGCTTAAGCTGGCGTGGCGTCAACCACCTCTCGGCCTGGCCCTGCAGAGCAGACAGGACCTCTGCCCCAGTGTGGCTTCTGTCCCCCAAACACACCAGCGCAAGCACGGCTTGGCATCTTTTTGCCTGCGTACTTGCGTAGCCCCGTGAACGGCTACGGAGCACCGCTGGTTCATAGGACAAACCACAGGAAGAGGCCATGGAGGAAGAAGAAGAGGAGGGGGTGGAGGAGAGAGGTGTGTCACAACCAGTAGTAGCATTTTGGAGGCGTGGCGGTGGGACAACCTCCAACACTACTGCACCTTGTCCTGCATCCTTCCCAGCTGCCAAAAGAGTGACCCAATGGGCCGTGAAAGAAAGGTAACGTCCCTGTCCATGCCTGCTGGACCATGAGTCAGCGGTAATATGCACCTTACCGCTGACCGCCCTGTCCAGCGAGGCCAAGACATTGCCTTCCACATGCCGGTAGAGAGCCGGAATAGCCTTCCGTGAGAAAAAGTGGCGTTTGGGAACCTGCCACTGAGGAACCGCACATTGCACAAACTCACGGAAGGGGGCCGAGTCTACCAACTGAAAAGGCAGCAGTTGAAGCGCTAGCAATTTAGCCAAGCTAGCATTCAACCGCTGGGCATGTGGATGGCTGGGAGTGAACTTCTTTCGACGGTCCAGCAGCTGGGGCAGGGAAATTTGCCTGCTAGAATCGGACGTCGGTGTACTGCTAGCAGAGTGGCCGCAAGTACTTGGCTGTGACACACCTAATTCTACACCTTCATTCCTCTCAGTGCATGTTTCAGAGAGGACTGAAGTTATAGTGGGGTTGGAGATCCCAGCTGATGCGGTGCAAGGAGAGGTCCGCTTTGTTCTTTGGTGTGGGTCTTTGAGGTAGGCTTGCCAACGAGCTGCATGGCAGGTCAACATATGTCTGGTCAGGCATGTGGTACCCAAGCGGCTGATGTTTTGGCCACGCGATATACGCTTGAGACATATGTTGCAAACAGCAGCTGTGCGATCTGATGCACTAGCCTCAAAAAAGGCCCACACCAAGGAACTTTTTGAATGACGGGCAGAGGCAGCGCCCTGCACAGGCGGAGCTCTGCGGTGTGATTCCGTCGGTGTACTGCCCTTACGCTGGCCACCAAAGGGCATCCTGTCTCGTTGGAGATGTGCCTCCTCCTCATCCTCCTCCTCCTCTCTCCTATTAGGCACCCACGTGGAGTCAGTGACCTCATCATCCCCTCCCTCCTCATCACTGGAGCCAATCTGGCAGTATGCTGCAGCTGCTGGAACATGACTGCCAGATTGGTGTCCTTCTTGAGCATCCCCTCTGTCTGCTCTCACCCTACTGCCTTCCTGTAGCTGGGTTTCATCATCAGACCCTTCGAAACGCTGGGCATCCTCCTGGAGCATGTACCCAACACTGTGCTCAAACAGTTCGGGGGACTCCTCAGGAGGAGGACATGGTGGGTCTAGGGAAGGAGTGACTGATGATGAGTCTGACATTGATACCAGGGAAGAGGACGCTTTGGCAGCTGCTTTGCCAGTACCCTGAGCCTGGGTGAGAGAGGATGAGGAGGAGGAGGAGGGCTTGGTCATCCACTCTACCAAGTCTTCGGCATGATGTGGCTCAACATGTCCAGCTGCGGAAAAGAAGGACAAGCGTGTCCCATGGCCATGTGCTGATGACAATGCACCGCGTCCACGACCAGCACTGTTGCCCCCAGACACAGAGCCTGCTTGCCCTCTTTTATTGCCTCCTGACTGTCTGCCTCTCCTTGTTTGCCTTCCAGACATTCTAATAGATGGCCTGCAGGGAGATGGGAAAAAAGCAATAAGGGCTACCTTCAGGTGTCCTTCTCTGTCCCTAGAAACAAGGACTTGCACAGTGAAAGAAACTGACACTCTCCCTACCTACAGTTTTCTGTCCCTAGAAAAAAAAATTTTTTTAAGCACAATATAGCACAAGGAGAATTCACTCACTGTCCTTCCAGGTCCCTAGAAACAAGGACTTGCACAGTGAAAGAAACTGACACTCTCCCTACCTACAGTTTTCTGTCCCTAGAAAAAATGTTTTTTTTAAGCACAATATAGCACAAGGAGAATTCACTCACTGTCCTTCCAGGTCCCTAGAAACAAGGACTTGCACAGTGAAAGAAACTGACACTCTCCCTACCTACAGTTTTCTGTCCCTAGAAAAAATGTTTTTTTTAAGCACAATATAGCACAAGGAGAATTCACTCACTGTCCTTCCAGGTCCCTAGAAACAAGGACTTGCACAGTGAAAGAAACTGACACTCTCCCTACCTACAGTTTTCTGTCCCTAGAAAAAATGTTTTTTTTAAGCACAATATAGCACAAGGAGAATTCACTCACTGTCCTTCCAGGTCCCTAGAAACAAGGACTTGCACAGTGAAAGAAACTGACACTCTCCCTACCTACAGTTTTCTGTCCCTAGAAAAAAATGTTTTTTTAAGCACAATATAGCACAAGGAGAATTCACTCACTGTCCTTCCAGGTCCCTGGAAACAAGGACTTGCACAGTGAAAGAAACTGACACTCTCCCTACCTACAGTTTTCTGTCCCTAGAAAAAATGTTTTTTTTAAGCACAATATAGCACAAGGAGAATTCACTCACTGTCCTTCCAGGTCCCTAGAAACAAGGACTTGCACAGTGAAAGAAACTGACACTCTCCCTACCTACAGTTTTCTGTCCCTAGAAAAAATGTTTTTTTTAAGCACACTATAGCACAAGGAGAATTCACTCACTGTCCTTCCCAGTCCCTAGAAACAAGGACTTGCACAGTGAAAGAAACTGACACTCTCCCTACCTACAGTTTTCTGTCCCTAGAAAAAATGTTTTTTTTAAGCACACTATAGCACAAGGAGAATTCACTCACTGTCCTTCCCTGTCCCTAGAAACAAGGACTTGCACAGTGAAAGAAACTGACACTCTCCCTACCTACAGTTTTCTGTCCCTAGAAAAAATGTTTTTTTTAAGCACAATATAGCACAAGGAGAATTCACTCACTGTCCTTCCAGGTCCCTGGAAACAAGGACTTGCACAGTGAAAGAAACTGACACTCTCCCTACCTACAGTTTTCTGTCCCTAGAAAAAATGTTTTTTTTAAGCACAATATAGCACAAGGAGAATTCACTCACTGTCCTTCCAGGTCCCTAGAAACAAGGACTTGCACAGTGAAAGAAACTGACACTCTCCCTACCTACAGTTTTCTGTCCCTAGAAAAAATGTTTTTTTTAAGCACAATATAGCACAAGGAGAATTCACTCACTGTCCTTCCAGGTCCCTGGAAACAAGGACTTGCACAGTGAAAGAAACTGACACTCTCCCTACCTACAGTTTTCTGTCCCTAGAAAAAATGTTTTTTTTAAGCACAATATAGCACAAGGAGAATTCACTCACTGTCCTTCCAGGTCCCTGGAAACAATTACTTGCACAGTGAAAGAAACTGACACTCTCCCTACCTACAGTTTTCTGTCCCTAGAAAAAATGTTTTTTTTAAGCACAATATAGCACAAGGAGAATTCACTCACTGTCCTTCCAGGTCCCTAGAAACAAGGACTTGCACAGTGAAAGAAACTGACACTCTCCCTACCTACAGTTTTCTGTCCCTAGAAAAAATGTTTTTTTTAAGCACAATATAGCACAAGGAGAATTCACTCACTGTCCTTCCAGGTCCCTGGAAACAAGGACTTGCACAGTGAAAGAAACTGTCACTCTCCCTACCTACAGTTTTCTGTCCCTAGAAAAAATGTTTTTTTTTAAGCACAATATAGCACAAGGAGAATTCACTCACTGTCCTTCCAGGTCCCTAGAAACAAGGACTTGCACAGTGAAAGAAACTGACACTCTCCCTACCTACAGTTTTCTGTCCCTAGAAAAAATGTTTTTTTTAAGCACACTATAGCACAAGGAGAATTCACTCACTGTCCTTCCCAGTCCCTAGAAACAAGGACTTGCACAGTGAAAGAAACTGACACTCTCCCTACCTACAGTTTTCTGTCCCTAGAAAAAATGTTTTTTTTAAGCACAATATAGCACAAGGAGAATTCACTCACTGTCCTTCCAGGTCCCTGGAAACAAGGACTTGCACAGTGAAAGAAACTGACACTCTCCCTACCTACAGTTTTCTGTCCCTAGAAAAAATGTTTTTTTTAAGCACAATATAGCACAAGGAGAATTCACTCACTGTCCTTCCAGGTCCCTGGAAACAAGGACTTGCACAGTGAAAGAAACTGACACTCTCCCTACCTACAGTTTTCTGTCCCTAGAAAAAATGTTTTTTTTAAGCACAATATAGCACAAGGAGAATTCACTCACTGTCCTTCCAGGTCCCTGGAAACAAGGACTTGCACAGTGAAAGAAACTGACACTCTCCCTACCTACAGTTTTCTGTCCCTAGAAAAAATGTTTTTTTTAAGCACACTATAGCACAAGGAGAATTCACTCACTGTCCTTCCAGGTCCCTGGAAACAAGGACTTGCACAGTGAAAGAAACTGACACTCTCCCTACCTAGAGTTTTCTGTCCCTAGAAAAAATGTTTTTTTTAAGCACACTATAGCACAAGGAGCATTCACTCACTGTCCTTCCAGGTCCCTGGAAACAAGGACTTGCACAGTGAAAGAAACTGACACTCTCCCTACCTACAGTTTTCTGTCCCTAGAAAAAATGTTTTTTTTAAGCACAATATAGCACAAGGAGAATTCACTCACTGTCCTTCCAGGTCCCTGGAAACAAGGACTTGCACAGTGAAAGAAACTGACACTCTCCCTACCTACAGTTTTCTGTCCCTAGAAAAAATGTTTTTTTTAAGCACACTATAGCACAAGCACAAAACACACTGACACTCTCCCTACCTATCCTTCTCTTTCCCTAAACTAAAGGAATCCAGGTTAAGCAAGAAAGAAATAAAAGTCACTGTCCCTGCCTATGCTGCTCTATCCCTGCTCCGGAACACACTACACTAGGCCGCCGTGCTGGCGGCCTTTTATAGTGTGGGGCGTGTACTAAACACCCTCAGCAATAATTGGCCACAGGCATCCTGCCTGTGGCCAATCATTGCTCTCCTCGCTGCCGGCGCTGTGATTGGCCAAGCATGCGGGGTCACAGTGCATGCTTGGCCAATCACAGCGCCTGGATGACACTGCGATGGCGTAGTGCATTGTGGGCCGTTCGCGTCACTCGAATTTGGCGCGAACGGCCCAAATCGTTCGATCTTCGTCGAACGATCGAACAGCCGATGTTCGAGTCGAACGTATGTTCGACTCGAACACGAAGCTCATCCCTAGTCGCAGGAGTGCAAAACGAACTACACTCCTTTGATCCATAGGAGAAGTACAGCCAAACAAGCTTTCGCTGTACTTCTCATTTAATTACAGGAAAACAAGAATTCAGCTGTGGTCTATGCATAGACTTAAAAAGGTGGTTACACCGCGACTGAATGTTGAAGCTGGGTTGGTGTTCTGTGAATGAAACAGTGGTGAGATCGCAGCACAGTGCCACTCGGCATGTCTTGTACCATGTTACAAAAAGGCTAGTTTTAATTGTATTTGATGTACATGTAATACTTATTTTAAATGAATTTACACTATTGGAGGCTCCATTTCTCCTTCTAGTTTCTACATGTGGAGTCAAATCCTGGCATGAGAACGGAGTAGGGAGTTTTACAGGAGCTATTCCATATAATCTTTAAAGGGGTTGTAAAGGTTTGTTTTTTATTTTCTAAATAGGTTCCTTTAAGCTAGTGCATTGTTGGTTCACTTACCTTTTCCTTTGATTTACCTTCTAAATGTTTTTTTTCTTTGTCTGAATTTCTCACTTCCTGTTTCTCCTTACTAAACTTCACACCATCATCCGAGTGGTGTTTAGTCAGCCAGAACAGCTTACTGAACAGCTTACTGAGGAGGAACAGGAAGTGAGAAATTCAGACAAAGAAAACAAAGAAAAAAAATATTTGGAAGGGAAATCTAAGGAAAAGGTAAGTGAACCAACAATGCACTAGCTTAAAGGAACCTATTTAGAAAATAAAAAAACTAACCTTTACAACCCCTTTAAGCTTGTTTGCCAAACACGAGAGTGAATGGCAACATCATCTAGTGAGCTTGTTACCTATCGGGAGTTGATGTCCCATTTATCACTTTGGTGGAGGAATTGGTGTCATCATCACACATATTGCCTTTGCTCTATTCAACCAGGACTGTTATTTAGTGTGGATTTATAAGACTATTTCACTTTTTGTTTTATGTATATATTTATTTATCATATTTATATATATATATATATATATTTTTTTCATCATTAAGGACATTTTTATCTTTTTTTTTTTTTTTTGTTACATATCTAACAGCGCTACTGTGAATTATATTATATATACACGGTTATATATTTGTTTTTCATCTTTTGTTATACCTATATCTTCCTCCAGGCTTAGCTGGAGTGGGTCATGGCTAGCCGCCTCCTCCTGCTAATTTTGTGCTTTGATTTAGACATTGACAAATGAGATGATGGTTGTTGTCACTCTATAAACGAATGTCACTTTTATGAAGACATAATGTTTAGCTTACCAGAAGGGGGCCTTCGTTTCTCCTCAGCATCTGCGTGAGCCACACCCAAATCTTGCTGTTCCTGTGGGCTCTGACGGGCTAAAGCAAAAATATAGACACAAATTCTCATACAAGCACTGCGCTATTGAACTAAATTGAAATATATGTGCTGTTACTTAAAATGCAAATAAAAAAATAAATGGTAAAAAACAATGTAATAAAAAGTATTCAAAAAGTGTCAATAATAAAATCAAAAATAGTTGTCCATCATTAATAAATTAATTCAAAAAACAAAAAAATCAATTGGGAAAATAGTGCAACTCTTCATAAAGTGGAACATTTTGAACACCGTAGATCCTTCACCAAAGTGCACAATTGCCAATCCACACCCCTATAGAATGAAGCTCACCAGATTGTAGTAGATTTCAATTGCATGTGTGATTAAATCACTTTTAAGCTTTATGCAGATGTTCAAACCAATCTCCACTCTGATCTCCTCAGATTCAAATTGATTAACACTCTCAGCGTCAAGATTCAGTTGCTGCATAGCCACGCCCCTAACATGTTTTGTTACTTGATCACAGGGGACCCCCTTCAACCGCCACAGCCCCTTCATGTGAAAAGAATGTGGGTAGGTAAGTCTGGCTAAGTGGTGGTTGCAGCAGCAGCAGGCAGAACTTGCTCTTGGTGGTGTAGCAGGGAGCAGAAAATCTGTGAAGGAAAAAAATAGGAGCAACAATTAGTCCTGAGGCCCAAATGCACACTAGAACTCTTTTGTGATAAAACAACACTTACCAAAAAACAAACTGAGGGAGGAAAGTAGAAGGCAGAACTCAAGCTAATTGGAAATTAAATGGAGTGATCTGAGAAGGCAAGACATAAGAACAACAATTAGTCCAAAGGCTCAAATGCACACATTTCAGATGCATTCGTTATGTTACAATTTTTTTTTGTTGACTTGTTTTGGAATTTGTTTAGTTTCATTTCATTTCATTTTGTTTATTAATTTTATAAAGAATTACACATTTTCGACTCTGGTATGGATTTTAAGATAAAAATGTGAAAAAAAATGGCGTGGGGCCCTCCCCCCCAAAGTACATACCAGACCCTTGTCAAAAGCTTGTGTTGTGTTTTATTTACTTTTTAAAGAAAAAAAATGCCCCCGTGCAGATCCATTATCAACCACGATGCCCGCCGCCACCGCCAACCTGGAAAAAAACTCTTGCCCCTGCCAGCTTCACTGTCTGACACTTCTTAAATAGTTAAGGTGCAGAGATCATATCTACATGGCTATAATTTATACACCTGTGGGTGTTCATGCACTCATTATTGTAATTGTGCACAAGTGTATATATATATATATATATATATATATATATTGCTGGGAAAGGGCAATTTCTGTGGTTCACTTCCTGTGCGCAGACTTGTGTGGTATGGCGCAGCTTGGAGCATTGGAAGATAGATAATATGCTGTTGGGCACAGCTATTTTGGCAGGGGCTGTCTTACAGGAAACAGCTCACACTGTTGGCCCTGTAACCCTCCTTTATCAGACATGGCTCTTTGCTGATGTGCATATTTGGCAAACATGAGGGACTCTGATGTCCAGTGCTGGTTCCTCTTGACGAGAGAAGCGATTATGTACCTCTACAGGCTCATAGAGGAGAAAATAGCACCATCTACAGCCCATGTTGTACCTGGGATGGTGAGGTTGCAGATGACCAAACCAGCTCCAAACCACCTCTGCCACTATCCTTGGGATTATTCAACCAACTGTGTCCAGGGTGTTTATGCAGGTTATTGAAACCTTTCTTGACCTTGTTCTGCAATTTATCCACTGGCCACGAACTGAAGAAGATTAGAACAAGATGAAGGTGGATTTCTATCGGCATGGTCAATTCCCTCAAGTCCTAGGTGCTATTGATTGTACGCACATTGCAATCAGGGAACCCAGGAAAAGGGAAGTTGACGACAGGAACTGCAAGCAGTATCACTTCCTGAACCTACAAGTTGCTAGTGACGTCAATTCATACATCATGGGCACAAGAACAGGCTTCCCTTGGGTCGTGCCATGATGTCTTTATCCTACGGCAGACTGGGCTATACAGAAAGTTTGGAAGCGACCAAACACCGTCCCGCTGGCTTGTTGGTAAAGAAAGACAAAACCAGAGAAAATTCCCAGCTCATCTCACCAACCAGTCTGCTTATCAACCAAATTAATCTGTCTAATAGGGATGAGCTTCGAGTTCGAGTCGAGTTCGGCTGTTCCCCCGAATTTCGAACATTATGGGCCGTTCGCGCCAAATTCGAGTGGCGCGTCACCACCCATAATTCACTGCGGCATTGCAGTGCATTGCTGGCTGATGATTGGCCAAGCTTGTACTATGACCCGCATGCTTTGGCCAATCACAGCGTGCAGTAAAAAGGAGAGCCATAATTGGCCAAAGCCAGGGTGGCTTTGGCCAATTATGTCTCAGGGGGTTTAGTACACGCCCCACACTATATAAGGCCGCCTCCGTGGCGGCCTTGTGTAGTGTGTTGGGGTGGTTAAAGAGAGAGGTTAAAGACAGAGAGAGAGAGACAGTGTCATTCATTTTAAGTTAGATAGAGCAGGCAGGCGAGTCAGTTAGCTGCAGTTACAGTGTGTAGAGGATATATATACATCCTAGGTGTTGTATATATGTTTTACACACTGTATTCAGTTTAGCTAGATCCGTTCCTGTTATTCTCTATACTGACAGGCAGGCAGGTGATTGTGCTAGCTGCAGTGTTTCACTTAAGCCCTGTACACACGATCGGTTTTACTGATGAAAACAGTCCGATGGACTTTTTTCATTGGAAAAACCGATCGTGTGTGGGCCCCATCGGTCTTTTTTCCATCAGTGATTAAAAATAGAACATGTTTTAAATTTATCCGATGGAAAAAAAAGCGATAGCAAATTCCGATCGTCTGTGTGGAACTCCATTGGAGAAAAAACCCACGCATGCTCAGAATCAAGTCGACGCATGCTCAGAAGCATTGAACTTAATTTTTCTCGGCTTGTTGGAGTGTTTTACATCACGGTGTTTGGGATGGTCGGATTTTTGACTGATGATGTGTAGGCAAGATTGATGGAAGTCAGCTTTATTCCATCGAAAATCCGATCGTGTGTACAGGGCTTTAGTGTACTGTGTCCTTTGCACAGCGTGCACCTAAAGGTACCTGAATACAATTGGCGGTGTTCTCATAGCAATACCACAGGCAGGGAGCTGCTTTATTTTCAGTTAGTGTACTGTGTCCTCTGCACAGTGTGCACCTAAAACTAACTGAAGACAACTGCTGGTGTTCTCATACTAATACTACAGCAGACAGTTGATTCTGCTAGCTGCAGTATAATCAGTATAGATATAGAGATGTATATATACATCCCACCTTTGTGCAGCTACATCTCACTGCAGGCCATTATTATGTCTGGAAGGCAAACAAGGAGAGGCAGACAGACAGAGCCTGCTTGCCCTCTTTATTGGCTCGTGTGTCTAGAGGCAACAGTACTGGTTGTGGACACGGTGCATCCTCATCAGCACGTGGCCGTGGGACACGCTTGTCCTTCTTTTCGGCAGTTGGCCATGTTGAGCCGCAACATGCCGAAGACTTGGTAGAGTGGATGACCAAGCCGTCCTCATCCTCCTCATCCTCTTTCACCCAGGCTCAGGGTACTTTGTCTGGCAAAGCAGCTGCCAATGCGGCCTCTTCCCTCAGCTCAATGGCATCAGTCACTCCTTCCCTAGCCCCACCATGTCCTCCTGAGGAGTCCCCTGAACTGTTTGACCACAGTGTTGGGTACATGCTCCAGGAGGATGCCCAGCGTTTTGAAGGCTCCGATGATGGTACCCAGCTAGAGGAAGGCAGTAACGTGAGCCCAGAGAGAGGGGGTGCCCAATAAGGACAGCAATCTGGAAGTCATGTTCCCCCAGCTGCAGCATACTGCCAGATTTGCTCCAGTGATGAGGAGGGAGGGGATGATGAGGTCACTGACTCCACGTGGGTGCCTGATAGGAGAGAGGAGGAGGAGGAGGCACATCTCCAACGGGGCAGGATGCCCTCCAGGGGCCAGCTTAAGGGCAGCCAACCGACTGCATCACACCGCAGTTTTCCGCGTGTTCAGTGCACTGCTGTCTCTGCATGTTATTCCAAAAGTTCTTTGGTGTGGGCCTTTTTTGAGATGTGTGCAGCAGATCGCACCATTGCTATTTGCAACATATGTCTGAAGCGTATCTTGCGTGGCCAAAACATGAGCCGCTTGGGCACCACGTGCTTGACCAGACATATGTCGACCTGCCATGCAGTCCGTTGGCAAGCATACAAAAAAGACCCACACCAAAGAACAAAGCGGACCTCTCCTTGCTCCTTATCACCTGGGATCTTTAACCCCACTATACCTTCAGTCCTCTCTGAAACCTGCACAGAGAGGAATGAAAGTGTACAATTAGGTGTGTCACAGCCAAGTACTTGCGGGCAATCTGCTATCGGTACACCGACGTCAGATTGTACCAGGCAAATTTCCCTGCCCCAGCTGCTGCACCGCCGAAAGAGGTTCGCTCCCAGCCATCCACATGCCCAGTGGTTGAATGCTAGCTTAGCTAAATTGCTAGCACTTCAACTGCTGCCTTTTCAGTTGGTAGACTCTGCCCCCTTCCGTGAGTTTGTGGAATGTGCGGTTCCTCAGTGGCAGGTTCCCAAATGCCACTTTTTCTCACGGAAGGCGATTCCGGCTCTCTACCGGCATGTGGAAGGCAATGTCTTGGCCTTGCTGGACATGGCAGTCAGTGGTAAGGTGCATATTACCGCTGACTCATGGTCCAGCAGGCATGGACAGGGACATTACCTATCTTTCACTGCGGAAAGGGGGGACTCTGCTGGCAGCTGGGAAGGATGCAGGACAAGGTTCAGTAGTGTTGGAGGTTGTTCCGCCACCACGCCTCCAAAATGCTACTACTGGTGATTCTGACACACCTCTCTCCTCTTCCTCCATGGCCTCTTCCTGTGCTTTGTCCTCGGAAACCAGCGGTGCTCCGTAGGCGTTCAAGGGGCTACGCAAGTATGCAGGCAAAAAGATGCCATGCGGTGCTTGAGCTGGAGTGCTTGGGGGACAGGAGCCACACTGGGGCAGAGATTCTGTCAGCCCTGCAGGTACAGTGTCAGGGGAGCTTGTATTTTTTTCCCCATGCCAGTGGGCCATGATCAGGGATGCATGCACTTTCCTGGCACCATTTGAGGAGGCCACGAGGATGGTGAGCAGTGACAGTGCATGCATCAGTTACACTGTCCCTCTTGTCCACCTGTTGGAGCACACGCTGCGTGAAATAATGGACAGGGCACTTGAGGCAGAACAGAGGGAGGAAGAGGAGGACTTCCTTACCTCTCAAGGCCCCCTTTATCCAGACAGTGTTCCTGCTGGCCCACCTATCACACAGGAAGAGGAGGAGGAGGAGCAGGAGAAGGATTGCATGGAGGTGGAGCCTAGCACTCAGCATCATCAGCAGTCTTCAAGGGATCAATTACAGTCCCAAGACACCCATGGACTTGTAGGCTGGGCGGATCATGTCATCCTGAGAGGACTCTGGACCGAATGCCTCAGCAAACCTACGCTGCATGGCCTCCCTGATCCTGCAAAGCCTGTGGAAGGATCCTTGTATTCGTGCTATCAAGGAGAGGGATCATTACTGCCTGGTAACCCTCCTTGATCCACGTTACAAGGGTAAGGTTGTGGACCTTATCTTGCCATCGCAGAGGGAGCAGAGGATGAAGCATCTTCGGGAGGCCTTGCAGAAAGGTCTGTGCAACGCATTCCCAGAGACTGGGAGGTTACAAATTCCTGGTCCTGGACAACATGTTGCTGAGGCTTCGGTCAGTCAAAGAAGGAGCGGTGGAGAAGGTGGCCGTCTGACCCCAAGGTATGATCGGTTCCAGCAACCATCGCCAGTGTCTGGTGTACATGGTGCAGGAATACCTAGGGGCAAGATCAGACTTGGACACTTTTACCACCAAAAATCCTCTGGGTTACTGAGTCTTGAGGATGGATCACTGGCCAGAGCTTGCACAGTATGCAATTGAGCTACTGGCCTGTCCTGCATCCAGCGTTCTTTCGCAACGCACATTCAGTCCTGCTGGAGGCTTTGTAACCGATAACAGGGTGCGCCTGTCCACGGCTCGGTCGATCAACTGACCTTCATAAAAATGAATCAGTCTTGGATCACCACCAGCTACCAAGCACCTGATGCTGATGTAACAATAATTTTCTTTGAAATGTCAGATCTCTTCAAGACTGCCTATGCTGATGCAGAGTGACTATCCTGTTATGCTGAGTGACTATCCTCTTCCTCCTCAATGATCATGCTGATAGCATGTAAGAACATTTTTGTTTTTGGGCACCGCCACCAGTGGTTAAGGCCCAATTTTTCAGCCCCTGTTTAACAGGGGCGTGTAATTAAAAATTTTAAAGCAATACTTTGCAGCAGAGCTCATTCCTGCGCTCCAACTAGAGTATCTGTGAGGGGTTGCAGTGTTGTGGCACCAGCACCAGTGCCTAATGCCGCATACACACGATCGTTTTTCATGGCATTAAAAACGATCGTGTGTAGGCTCCAGAGCATTTTTAACAACGTGAAAAATGGCCTAAAAAAATTCGAACCTGCTCTATTTTTTCACGTTGTTTTTCACGTTGTTTTTTTTTTAACGTCGTGAAAAACTGTAGTGTGTATGCTTTTACGAGGGGAAAAAAAACCCGCGAATGCTCAGAATCAAGTATGAGACGGGAGCGCTCGTTCTGGTAAAACTAGCGTTTGTAATGGAGATAGCACATTCGTCACGCTGTAACGGGCTGAAAAGCACGAATCGTCGCTCAACAAACTTTACTAACATGAAGGGTGGCGCCATCCGAACAGAACTTCCCCTTTATAGTGCCGTTGTACGTGTTGTACGTCACTGCGCTTTGCTCAAGCGTTTTTTTTAATGAACGTGTGTGTCAGAGATTGATAATAGACCAGACTGTGTGACTGCATAAAAGGAAACCAAACAGGTGTATGTGATAATATACAATTTATTATGTTGAGTGACCAACAAACAACCACCACAAACGGAACACAGTGCAATGAATAAATCAACAGTGACTATAAACAACTATATACAAATAAGGGAGATACCGGAATTGTAGTGACAGCCAGGCCGAGGTCATGCACAAGGGGATCAAGCAGATGGGTATGGATGGGAAGAGAACAGGAACAGGGAGGGGACGGATGGATAGGCTGCAGAGCAGGGATCCAGGTAACAGAAGGGGCAGCTGTAGGATGGGCACAAGGTAAGGATCAGGTTAAATAGCGTGCGGGGTCAAGTTAGGGATCGGGTCGGATCAGATCAGATCAGGCCGGGTGCAGGTTGGGACAAGATACAGGCTAAAGTCCAGGTCACAGGTCCAGGGGGTCAGGAATAGGGATGAGCTCGGTGTTCGAGTCGAACATAGGTTCGACTCGAACATCGGCTGTTCGCAGCGTTCGGCGAACAACGAACGATTTGGGCCGTTCGCGCCAAATTCGAGTGACGCGAACGGCCCACAATACACTGCGCCATCGCAGTGTAATCCCGTTGCTGTGATTGGCCAAGCATGCACTGTGACCCTGCATGCTTGGCCAATCACAGCACCGGCAGCGAGGAGAGCAATGATTGGCCACAGGCAGGATGCCTGTGGCCAATTATAGCTGAGGGGGTTTAGTACACGCCCCACACTATAAAAGGCCGCCAGCGCGGCGGCCTCGTGTAGTGTGTTCCGGAGCAGGGAAAGTGAAGGATAGGCAGGGACAGTGTCAAATCCATTCTTTGCTAAACCTTGTGTGTAGGGACAGAGAAGGATAGGCAGGGAGAGTGTCAGTGTCATATTCTTTGCTAAAACTTGTGTGTAGGGAGAGAGAAGGATAGGCAGGGAGAGTGTCAGTGTCATATACTTTGATAAACCTTGTGTGCAGGGAGAGAGAAGGATAGGCAGGGGACAGTGTCAGTGTCATATTCTTTGCTAAACCTTGTGTGCAGGGAGAGAGAAGGATAGGCAGGGGACAGTGTCAGTGTCATTGTTGCTAAGCCTCCTGCACATTATACACCTGAAGTTAGCCCGTATTGCTGCTTTTTCCTGGTGTGTTACACCAACAGGATTTTGTGGCACTTACAGCGGGCGGAGTGTGCCTCCTGACCATATTACACCTGAACTTAGCCTGTATTGCTGCTTTTTCCTAATAGGAGAGAGGAGGAGGAGGAGGAGGAGGAGGAGGAGGAGGAGGAGGCACATCTCCAACGAGGCAGGATGCCCTCGGGGGGCCAGCGTAAGGGCAGCACACCGACGGAATCACACCGCAGAGCTCCACCTGTGCAGGGCGCTGCCTCTGCCCGTTATTCAAAAAGTTCTTTGGTGTGGGCCTTTTTTGAGTCGAGTGCATCATATGTCTCAAGCGTATATCGCGTGGCCAAAACATCACCCCGCTTGGGCACCACATGCTTGACCAGACATATGTTGACCTGCCATGCAGCTCGTTGGCAAGCCTACCTTAAAGACCCACACCAAAGAACAAAGCTGACCTCTTCTTGCACCGCATCAGCTGGGATCCCCAACCCCACTATACCTTCAGTCCTCTCTGAAACCTGCTCTGAGAGGAATGAAGGTGTAGAATTAGGTGTGTCACAGCCAAGTACTTGCGGGCACTCTGCTAGCAGTACACCGACGTCCGATTCTAGCAGGCAAATTTCCCTGCCCCAGCTGCTGGACCGTCGAAAGAAGTTCACTCCCAGCCATCCACATGCCCAGCGGTTGAATGCTAGCTTGGCTAAATTGCTAGCGCTTCAACTGCTGCCATTTCAGTTGGTAGACTCGGCCCCCTTCCGTGAGTTTGTGCAATGTGCGGTTCCTCAGTGGCAGGTTCCCAAACACCACTTTTTCTCACGGAAGGCGATTCCGGCTCTCTACCGGCATGTGGAAGGCAAAGTCTTGGCCTCGCTGGACAGGGCGGTCAGCGGTAAGGTGCATATTACCGCTGACTCATGGTCCAGCAGGCATGGACAGGGACGTTACCTTTCTTTCACGGCCCATTGGGTCACTCTTTTGGCAGCTGGGAAGGATGCAGGACAAGGTGCAGTAGTGTTGGAGGTTGTTCCACTGCCACGCCTCCAAAATGCTACTACTGGTTGTGACACACCTCTGTCCTCCACCCCCTCCTCTTCTTCTTCCTCCGTGGCCTCTTCCTGTGCTTTGTCCTCGGAACCAGCGGTGCTCCGTAGGCATTCAAGGTGCTACGCAAGTACGCAGGCAAAAAGATGCCATGCCGTGCTTGTGCTGGTGTGTTTGGGGGACAGGAGCCACACTGGGGCAGAGGTTCTGTCTGCTCTGCAGGGGCAGGCCGAGAGGTGGTTGACGCCACGCCAGCTTAAGCCAGGAATGGTAGTTTGCGACAATGGCACCAACCTCCTCTCCGCTCTCCGACAGGGACAACTGACCCATGTGCCTTGTGTGGCTCACGTCCTTAACCTGGTGGTGCAGCGGTTCTTGGGCAGGTACCCGGGCTTACAGGATGTCCTGAGGCAGTCCAGGAATGTCTGTGTGCATTTCCGCAGATCTTATAATGCCAGTGCTCGCCTGGCTGAGCTGCAAAAGGAGTTGAACCTGCCCAAGAACCGCCTTATATGTGACATGCCCACCAGGTGGAACTCAACGTTGGCCATGCTGCAGCGGCTGCACACGCAGCAGAGGGCTATCAATGAGTACCTGTGCGACTACGGCACCAGGACAGGGTCAGGGGAGCTCAGGTTTTTTTCACCACGCCAGTGGGGCATGATCAGGGATGCATGCACTGTCCTGGCACCATTTGAGGAGGCCACGAGGATGGTGAGCAGTGACAGTGCATACATCAGTGACACTGTACCTCTTGTCCACCTGTTGGAACATACGCTGCGTGGAATAATGGACAGGGCACTTGAGGCAGAACAGAAGCAGGAAGAGGAGGACTTCCTTGCCTCTCAAGGCCCCCTTTACCCAGACAGTGTTCCTTCTGTCCCACCCATCGCACAGGAAGAAGAGGAGGAGGAGGAGGAGGATTGTGTCAGCATGGAGGTGGAGCCTGGCACTCAGCATCATCATCAGCAGTCTTTTAGGGATGATTTACAGTCCCAGGAAACCAGTGGACTTGTACGTGGCTGGGAGGAGGTGGCTGCGGATCATGTCGTCCTTAGTGACCCAGGAGGACTCCGGACCGAATGCCTCAGCTAACCTACGCTGCATGGCCTCCCTGATCCTGCAAAGTCTGCGGAAGGATCCTCGGAATTCTTCGGATCAAGGAGAGGGACCATTACTGGCTGGCCACTCTCCTTGATCCACGGTACAAGGGTAAGGTTGCGGACCTTATCTTACCGTCGCAGAGGGAGCAGAGGATGAGACAACTCCGGGAGGCCTTGCAGAAAGATCTGTGCAACGCGTTCCCAGAGACTGGGAGGTTACAAACTCCTGGTCCTGGACAACGAGTTGCTGAGGCTTCGGTCAGTCAAAGAAGGAGCGGTGGGGAAGGTGGCTGTCTGACCGATGCGTTCAGACAATGCTTTAGTCCGCAGCCCCAAGGTATGATCGGTTCCAGCAACCATCGCCAGCGTCTGATATACATGGTGCAGAAATACCTAGGGGCAAGGTCAGACTTGGACACCTTCCCCACCGAAAATCCTCTGGCTTACTGGGTCTTGAGGATGGATCACTGGCCAGAGCTTGCACAGTATGCAATTGAGCTACTGGCCTGTCCTGCATCCAGCGTTCTTTCAGAACGCACATTCAGTGCTGCTGGAGGATTTGTCACGGAACACAGGGTGTGCCTGTCCACCGACTCTGTTGATCGACTGACCTTCATAAAGATGAACCAGTCTTGGATCACCACCAGCTACCAAACACCTGAAGCTGATATAATTTATTTTCAAATGTCACATCCCTTCAAGACTGATGTTGATGCTGATGCTGAGAGACTGTCCTGTTATGTGGACTGACTATCCTCCTCCTCCTCAATGATCCGATTGATGATGATGATAGCTTGGAAGAACATTTTTGTTTCTGGGTGCCGCCACCAGTGGCTAAGGCCCAATTTTTCAGCCCCTGTTTAACAGGGGCGTGTTATTACAATTTTTTATGCAATGCTTTGCAGCAGGGCTCATTCCTGCACTCCAACTAGAGTGTCTGGGAGTGGTTGCAGTGTCGTGGCACCAGCACCAGTGGCTAAGGCCCAATTTTTCAGCCCCTGTTTAACAGGGGCGTGTAATTACAATTTTTGATGCAATACTTTGCAACAGGGCTCATTGCTGTGCTCCAAGTACAGTATCTGTGAGGGGTTGCAGTGTTGTGGCACCAGTGCCTAAGGCCCAATTTTTCTGCCCCTGTTTAACAGGGGCATGTAATTACAATTCTTGATCTAATAATTCACAGCAGGGCCCATTCCTGCGCCCACCAAGACTAACTGTGAGGCCTTACAGTGTTGTGTCAACACCACCACCACCAAAGGCCCAATTTTTCAGCCCCTGTTCAACAGGGGCATGCAATTACAATTCTTGATCTAATAATTCACAGCAGGGCCTATTCATGCGCCCACCAAGAGTAACTGTGAGGGCTCACAGTGTTGTGGCAACACCAACATGTAAGGGGCAAATTTCAGCTGAGTATATACGGCAGGCCCCTACTTTCAAACATCCAACTTACAAACGACTCCTCCTTGCAAACGGAAGGATACAACAGGAAGTGAGAGGAAATCTACCCCTAGGAAGGCAAATTCTCTCCTGTAAGAGTTAATATGGGAAAAAAAAGTGTCTCCTCTCCACTGATGCTTCATCACCAATTCTTGTTTCAATAAAAACCTCAAATTTTCAAAAAACATTTGTCATTAGGACGGAAAGTGAGGTGAACTGTTCTGAACAGGTGCACACTGCACAGACAGCAAAAAAAATGTTACAGGGGTGATAACCCTTCCCTATGTTTTCCAAAAAGCTTAAAAATAGATTTTTTGGCTGCAGCTACACTTAAACAATGTACCTGTTCAAAATTACAAACAGATTCTACATAAGAACAAACCTACAGTCCCTGTCTTGTATGCACCGCCTGTATACGGCTGTTCAGAGTATATAGGGCCTTTTTTATTTTGTGTGCGGGGTTCCCCTTAATATCCATACAAGACCCAAAGGGGCTGGTAATGGGCTGGGGTGGGGGGGGGGGGTGTGATGGGGTAGCTATGCCATTTTTCTTAAAGATTTTCATCCATATTACCGGGACCAGATATTACATTAAAGCCGCAAGCAGTTTTAAATGGCTTTTTTTCCTTTAGAAATGTAATTTTGTGCAGGGACAGTTCTAAACACGGGAAACACGTGGCACTTCACAGGCATACTTTAGACACCCCCCCAGGTACGATATTTAAAGGAATATTTGACTTTTTTTTTTCACTTTATGCATCATTAAAATGACTGCTCCAGAAAAACGGCCGTTTTTAAAACTTCTTTTTGCATTGATACATGTCCCCTGGTGCAGAACCCGGGTTCCCAAACCCTTTTTAGGACAATAACATGCATAATAGTCGTTATAATTAGCACTTTAGATTTCGAACGTTCGCATCCATTGTATTTAATAGGGTTCTAAAGTTTGTGCAAACTTTCGGTCCGTTCGCGGGTTCTGGTGCGAACCGAACCCGGGGGTGTTCGGCTCACCACTAGTCAGGAAGAGAGATACCAGGGCAAGGAGTGTTTGCACTTGCCGGGTATATAAGGAAGTCCAGTGATTAGGCTTCAGGTCACAGCTGACCACAGGAAGTGCTGCCTGTCCCATACTGCCAGAATACACCCGCTGGTGGATGCCGGTACTGCAGTCCATGTATCATGTGTTACCACCAGCAGGTGAGATCTTCCAACAGAGATATTGGCTGCAGGAGGACACCTGCTGGCGGACACTAGCACTGCAGTCCAAAGGACCAACAGCACCACCAGCGGGTGAAGCCTTTCCTGACAGTACCCCCCCTCAAAGGAGCGGCCTCCAGATGCTCCAACGACCTGCTGCTGGGGGAAGTTCATAGCAACAAGCTGGGCAACAGGCAAGGTCACATCCGGGCAGACAGCGGGCACATCCGGGCAAAACAGTAGGCACATCCGGGCAGGAAATAGTCACATCAAGCTGGGCAGCGGACAGGGGCACACCAGGCTGGGCAGCAGACGGGAACACCTCAGGCTGGGCAGCAGACGGGAACACCTCAGGCTGGGCAGCAGACGGGAACACCTCAGGCTGGGCAGCAGACGGGAACACCTCAGGCTGGGCAGCAGACGGGAACACCTCAGGCTGGGCAGCAGACGGGAACACCTCATGCTGGGCAGCAGACGGGAACACCTCAGGCTGGGCAGCAGACGGGATCATCTCAAGCTGGGCAGCAAGCTCCGGGTCATCGAGCTGGGCGGCAGACAGGAACACATCGGGCTGGGCAGCAGGCTCCGGGTCATCGAGCTGGGCAGCAGGCTCTGGGTCATCGAGCTGGGCAGCAGGCTCCGGGTCATCGAGCTGGGTAGCAGGCAGGAACATGTCAGACTGGGTAGTAGGCTCCACAGACTGGGACACGGGCATCATACCCTCAAGCCGGGAAACGGGCACCACAACCTCAGGCCGGGAAACGGGCACCGGATCTTCCGACTGGGACACCGTCATCAGGACTTCAGTTTGGAAGGCAGGCACGGGAACTTCACGCAGGCAGGCTGGCACAGGGTCTTCAGGCACGCAGGCTGGCACAGGGTCTTCAGGCAGGCAGGCTGGCACAGGGTCTTCAGGCAGGCTGGCACAGGGTCTTCAGGCTGGCACAGGGTCTTCAGGCTGGCACAGGGTCTTCAGGCTGGCAGGCTGGCACGGGAACCCCAAGCTGGCAGGCTGGCACGGGAACCCCAAGCCGGCAGGCTGGCACAAAAACTTCAGGCCGGCAGGCTGGCACAAAAACTTCAGGCCGGCAGGCTGGCACAGGAACCTCCGGCTGAAAGGCTGGTTCTGGAACTACAGGCTGGAAGGCCGGCTCCGGGACTGCAAGCTGGAAGGCTGGCTCGGGAACTGCAGGCTGGAAGGCTGGCTCGGGAACTGCAGGCTGGAAGGCTGGCTCGAAGGCTGGCTCTGGGACTGCAGGCTGGAAGGCTGGCTCGAGAACTGCAGACTGGAAGGCTGGCTCGAGAACTGCAGACTGGAAGGCTGGTTCGAGAACTGCAGACTGGAAGGCTGGTTCGAGAACTGCAGACTGGAAGGCTGGCTTGAAGGCTGGCTCTGGGACTGCAGGCTGAAAGGCTGGCTCGAGAACCGCAGGCTGGAAGGCTGGCTCGGGAACCGCAGGCTGGAAGGCTGGCTCGGGAACCGCAGGCTGGAAAGCTGGCTCGGGAACCGCAGGCTGGAGCAGGTTGGTGGGTGTGGAGGTAGGTTGGATTGTGTGGGTTGGGAAGTACTTCCGCTTTTTCTTGGATCTAGTCACTGCAGGTTTGCAAGTAGCGGGGGGAATATATGAAAAGGTTGGGATTGAACAAATGGAAGAAAATGGCAGAGGTGCAGGGACAGTGGCTGGAGGAGGTTCTTGTGGATTGGCTACGGATAGGAGGGAAGAAGCAGGTGGATTGAAGGAAGGGTAGGTGCAACAGGTAGAGACGGGGTAGTAGAATTTGGGGGGCTGAACACACTGGACGGTAGCTGGGGTTAGAAAAAAGAAAGAAAAAAGGAGGGCGCACCGACCTAGTGTATTACCACTTAGACGTTTTATTTAAAATATAAAAAAGCAGTAATCTTACTCACCAACGGAGCTTAAATAAAAGCTTATCGGACAAATCAGCTGGAAATTCTTTGGCACCTGCCGACTGGACTCGATGACAGAGAGGGTCGGACAGTACTTCAGACAACTGGATAGCTGACACGTTTCTGGGGCGCACCCCTTTCCTCAGAGCCTAGATGGTCCAGGATCATGGACCATCTAGGCTCTGAGGAAAGGGGTGCGCCCCAGAAACGTGTCAGCTATCCAGTTGTCTGAAGTACTGTCCGACCCTCTCTGTCATCGAGTCCAGTCGGCAGGTGCCAAAGAATTTCCAGCTGATTTGTCCGATAAGCTTTTATTTAAGCACCGTTGGTGAGTAAGATTACTGCTTTTTTATATTTTAAATAAAACGTCTAAGTGGTAATACACTAGGTCGGTGCGCCCTCCTTTTTTCTTTCTTTTTTCTAGCCACATGAACACCCATTGTTCTGAGGAGGGCTGCAAGACTTTAGACTTTGCCTTTAGACGGAACCACACTACCCGTGTTTTGACGATACACCGAGAGCGCAGGAGATTTTTGTCTTTCGGTAGCTGGGGTTGCCATAGGCGATGGGCGGAGATATTTTTGGGAAGGCAGATGATTAATGGCAGGGCTGAGATGTTGTGGCTTAGCTGAATTCGGGAGGAGATCTGACCATGCCTGCAGCAAAGGCTGAACGAAAACTGATTCGCACACACCCTGTCTAATCAGACACTGCACAGAACTAACACATTCAGATAATACCTGCTGGGAACAGAGGGAATAATGCTCATCAAAAGAAGCTGGATCATCCTCTAATAGCCAAACCAGGGACTCAACCTGATCACCACTGAAAGGGGGAGAGAAGTCATCACCTCCCTCGGGAACAAATGACAGGGCTGGTTCTACACATAACCGGGTCAACGGCAGAACATCCTCAGGCTGCATGTAACCCTGATCCACCCAGAAATTAGCCGATCGGATAGTTTCCCTCAGCTGGTCACTCATCCATCCCTTTAACATCTGGCGACAATATTCACCCTCCTCTGTCGCCAGCAGGGAATGGTAAAGGATCTCATCGTGATCCATATAAGCAAAAACACACCACAGGATAGTTCCTCAATGAAGTCACGTCTGATCAGAAATGGCCCTGGTATACTGTCAGAGATTGATAATAGACCAGACTGTGTGACTGCATAAAAGGAAACCAAACAGGTGTATGTGATAATATACAATTTATTATGGTGAGTGACCAACAAACAACAACCACAAACGGAACACAGTGCAATGAATAAATCAACAGTGACTATAAACAACTATATACAAATAAGGGAGATACCGGAATCGTAGTGACAGCCAGGCCGAGGTCATACACAAGGGGATCAAGCAGATGGGTATGGATGGGAAGAGAACAGGAACAGGGAGGGGATGGATGGATAGGCTGCAGAGCAGGGATCCAGGTAACAGAAGGGGCAGCTGTAGGATGGGCACAAGGAAAGGATCAGGTTAAATAGTGTGCGGGGTCAAGGTAGGGATCGGGTCGGATCAGATCAGATCAGGCCGGGTGCAGGTTGGGACAAGATACAGGCTAAAGTCCAGGTCACAGGTCCAGGGGGTCAGGAAGACAGATACCAGGGCAAGGAGTGTTTGCACTTGCTGGGTATATAAGGAAGTCCAGTGATTAGGCTTCAGGTCACAGCTGACCACAGGAAGTGCTGCCTGTCCTATACTGCCAGAATACACCCGCTGGTGGATGCCGGTACTGCAGTCCATGTATCATGTGTTACCACCAGCAGGTGAGATCTTCCAACATAGATATTGGCTGCAGGAGGACACCTGCTGGCGGACACTAGCACTGCAGTCCAAAGGACCAACAGCACCACCAGCGGGTGAAGCCTTTCCTGACAGTGTGTATGGAAGGCAGGCTTGAGAGGAAACATGAAAAATCGCGTTGAGAAAAACTTTGTTTTTTTAAATGACATTAAAAACGATCGTGTGTACGCGGCATAAGGCCCAAGGGGCGTGTAATTAAATTTTTTGATGCAATACTTTGCAGCAGGGCTCACTGCTGCGCTCCAACTACAGTATCTGTGAGGGGTTGCAAGTGTTGTGGCACCAGTGCCTAATGCGGCGTACACACGATCGCTTTTCATGCCATTTTTTTAACCGACGTTTTTCTCGTCGTTTTTTTTCATGTTTCCTCTCAAGCCTGTCTTGCATCCACACGATCATTAAAAAAAACGCTCGAGCAAAGCGCAGTGACGTACAACACGTACCACGGCACTATAAAGGGGAAGTTCCCTTCATGTTAGTAAACTTTGTTGAACGGCGATTCGCGCTTTTCAGCCTCGTGCTTTTCAGTCCGTTACAGCGTGACGAATGTGCTATCTCCATTACGAACGCTAGCTTTACCAGAACGAGCGCTCCCGTCTCATACTTGATTCTGAGCATGCGCATTTTTTTTCCCCTCGTAAAAGCATATACACTATCGTTTTTCACGTCGTTAAAAAAAACGACATGAAAAACGACGTGAAAAAATAGAGCATGTTCGAAATTTTTAATGCCGTTTTTCACGCCGTTAAAAATACTCTGGAGCATACACACGATCGATTTTAATGGCCATTTTTAAAAATGGCATTTTTAACGGCATGAAAAACGATTGTGTGTACGCCGCATAAGGCACAATTTTTATGCCCGTGTTGAACAGGGGCATGTAATTACAATTCTTGATCTAATAATTCACAGCAGGGCCCATTCCTGTGCCCGCAAAGAGTAACTGTGAGGACTTACAATGTCGTGGCACCAGTACCTTCACCAAAGGCCCAATTTTTCCTACCACTGTTCAACAATGGCATGTAATTACAATTCTAGATATAATAGTTCACAGCAGGGCGTCCAGCGCCCACCAAGAGTAACTGTGAGGGCTTACAGTGTTGTGGCAACACCAACACCGAAGGGCCAAATTTCTGCAGAGTATATACAGCAGGCCCCTACTTTCAAACATCCAACTTACAAACGACTCCTACTTGCAAACGGAAGGAGACAACAGGAAGTGAGAGGAAATCTACCCCTAGGAAGGGAAATTCTCTCCTGTAAGAGTTAATATGGGAAAAGGGTGTCTCCTCTCCACTGATGCTTTATCACCAATCCTTGTTTCAATAAAACCCCCAAATTTTCAAAAAAACATTTGTCATTGGGATGGAAAGTGAGGTGAAATGTTCTGAACAGGTGCACAGACAGCAAAACAAATGTTACAGGGGTTATAACCCTTGCCTATGTTTTCCAAAAAGCTTAAAAATAGATTTTTTGTCTGGAGCTACACTTTAAAAATGTACCAGTTCCAAATTACAAACAGATTCTACTTAAAGTGGAGCTCCACCCTAAATTTTCACTTCTGCTAATCGGATTCCCCCCCCCCTCCGGTGTCAAAATTGACACCTTTCAGGAGGGGGGTGAAGATACCTGTCTAAGACAGGTATTTTCACCCATATACGGGAGTCCTCTCTCCGGGAATCTGCGGGAGTCACGTCACTTCCCCGAGACTTCCCGTAGTGTTCTGGGAGACACTCGGCTCCCAGAACACAGGAGGACGAATCAGAACGGCGCAGCGCGACTCGCGCATGCGCCGTAGGGAACCGGGCATGAAGCCGCAGGGCTTCATTTCCTGGTTCCCTCAGCGAGGATGGCGGAGGGAGCAGCAGAGCGACGAGCGATCGCTCGTCCTCTGCTGCGGACGTCGCTGGACTCCAGGACAGGTAAGTGTCTAAATATTAAACGCCAGCAGCTGCTGTAACTGTAGCTGCTGGCTTTTAATATTTTTTTTTCCGGCGGAGTTCCGCTTTAAGAACAAACCTACAGTCTCTGTCTTGTTTGCACCGCCTCTATACTGCTGTTCAGAGTATATAGGGCCTGGGGGCCCCACGCCTTTTCTTGTTTTTAATTAGGGTGCGGGGTTCCCCTTAATATCCATACAAGACCCAAAGGGGCTGGTAATGGCCTTGGGGGGGGGGGTCGGGGGGTACCAATGCCATTTTTCTCAATGATTTTCATCCATATTGCCGGGACCAGACATTGCATTAAAGCCGCAAGCAGTTTTAAATGACTTTTTTTGCATTGATACATGTCTGGGTCAGGACCCGGGTCCCCAAACCCTTTTTAGGACAATAACGTTTGAGTCCCATAGACTTTCATAGATTCTAAAGTTTGCGCAAACTTTCGGTCCGTTTGCAGGTTCTGGTGCGAACCGAACCGGGGGGGGCTCATCCCTACTGTCTAACAGAATGCGTTAAAAACAGGGGTTTAGTTAGCACACATTTGAAAACGCATGCATAAGCTGCAGGGCCCCTTCATAGCACCCTGTATGGATTTTAAAGGGAACCCTGCGCCACAATTAAAAAAGAAATGACGTGGGGTTCCCCCCAAAAATCCATACCAGACCCTTATCCGAGCACGCAACCTGGCAGGCCACAGGAAAAGAGGGGGGATGAGAGAGCACCCCCCTCCTGAACCATACCAGGCCACATGCCCTTAACATGGGGAGGATGTCCCCATGGGGAAAAGGGTAAATGGGCAAGTGTCACGGGTGACCCCGCCCCCTCTGACGCAACAGGGGTTTCCTGTGATGCGTCAGAGGGGGCGGGGTCATCCATGACACCACAGGGAAGCCGCCGGAAACCCCCGTTGTGTCAGAGGGGGGCGGGGTCACCTGTCCATGTCACGGGTGGCCCAGCCCACGGTTACTTAAGAGCTGTCAGACGGCTCGCGCATCATTCTGCCGGGTTCCTCCTATGGAGGCGGTATCGTTCATAGCAGCGGGTCGGACTCGTAGAGGTATTACGGCGATGGAATATTTTTTTATTTTTTATTAAAGGACTTTTTTTGTCACTTTTTTGGGTGAAATGTTAGGGGTACATTGTACCCCGTTACCAATTCACATGGGGGGCCGGCATTAAAGGGGGCTTCCAGATTCCGATAACCCCCCCGCCCGCAGACCCCCACAACCACCGGGCAAGGGTTGTGGGGATGAGGCGCCCTTGTCCCCATCAACATGGGGACATCCTCCCCATGTTGAGGGCATGTGGCCTGGTACGGTTAAGGAGGGGGGCGCTCTCTCGTCCCCCCTCTTTTCCTGCGGCCTGCCAGGTTGCGTGCTTGGATAAGGGTCTGGTATGGATTTTTAGGAGGAACCCCACGCCATTTTTTTTTAATTGTGGCGCGGGGGTCCCCTTAAAATCCATACCAGACCTGAAGGGCCTGGTAATGAAATTTTGGGGGACCCCCACGCTTTTTTTTTTGGTTCGGGGTTCCCCTTAATATTCATACCAGACCCAAAGGGCCTGGTAATGGACTGGGGGCGGAACCCATGTCGTTTTTTTCAATGACTTTTATCTGTATTGTATTCATTATAGCCGCGAATACCCCCAGGTACGAAATTTAAAGGAATATTTCACTTTTATTGTTTCACTTTAACCACTTAAGCCCCGGACCATTTGGTAGCTAAAGGACCAGAGGTGAATTCAGAATTTTGCACTGCGCTGCTTTAACTGTAAATTGTGCGGACATGCAATGTTGTACTGAAACAAAATTTGCGTCCTTTTCTTCCCACAAATAGAGCTTTCTTTTAATGGTATTTGATTGCCTCTGCGATTTTTATTTTTTGCGAGATAAACGGAAAAAGACCGAAAATTTTGAAAGAAAATGATATTTTCTACTTTTTGTTATAAGAAAAATCGAATAAACTCAATTGTAGTCATACATTTAGGCCAAAATGTATTCAGCCACATGTCTTTAGTAAAAAAAATGTCAATAAGCGTATATTTATTAGTTTGCGCAAAAGTTATAGCGTCTACAAACTAGGGTACATTTTCTGGAATTTACACAGCTTTTAATTTATGACTGCCTATCTCATTTCTTGAGGTGCTAAAATGGGAGGGCAGTACAAAACCTCCCCAAATGACCCCATTTTGGAAAGTAGACACCCCAGGGAAATTGCTGAGAGGCATGTTGAGCCCATTGAATATTTTTTTTTGTCCCAAGTGATTGAATAATGACAAAAAAAAAAAAAATACAAAAAGTTGTCACTAAATGATATATTGCTCACACATGCCATGGTTATATGTGGAATTGCACCCCAAAATACATTCTGCTGCTTCTCCTGAGTACGGGGATACCACATGTGTGGGACTTTTTAGGAGCCTAGCCGCATACGGGCCCCCGAAAACCAAGCACCGCCTTCAGGATTTCTAAGGGCGCAAATTTTTGATTTCACTCCTCACTACCTATCACAGTTTCGAAGGCCATAAAATGCCAAAATAGCACAAAACCCCCCTAAATGACCCCATTTTGGAAAGTAGACACCCAAGCTATTTATTGAGAGGCATGATTAGTCCATGGAATATTTTATATTTTGCCACAAGTTGCAGGAATATGACAAACTTTATTTTTTTTGCACAAAGTTGTCACTAAATGATATATTGCTCACACATGCCATGGGCATATGTGAAATTACACCCCAAAATACATTCTGCTGCTTCTCCTGAGTATGGGGATACCACGTGTGTGGGACTTTTTGGGAGCCTAGTCGCGTACGGGACCCCAAAAACCAAGCACCGCCTTCAAGGTTTCTAAGGGCATAAATTTTTGATTTCACTCCTCACTACCTATCACTACCTATCACAGTTTTGAAGGCCATAAAATGCCAAGATGGCACAAAACCCCCCCAAATGACCCCATTTTGGAAAGTAGACACCCAAAGCTATTTGCTTAGAGGCATGTTGAGCCCATTGAATATTTTTTTTTGTCCCAAATGATTGAATAATGACAAAAAGAAAAAATGTACAAAAAGTTGTCACTAAATGATATATTGCTCACACATGCCATGGTTATATGTGGAATTGCACCCCAAAATACATTCTGCTGCTTATCCTGAGTACAGGGATACCACATGTGTGGGACTTTTTGGGAGCCTAGCCGGGTACGAGGCCCCAAAAACCAAGCACCGCCTTCAGGCTTTCTAAGGGCGTAAATATTTGATTTCACTCCTCACTACCTATCACAGTTTCGAAGGCCATAAAATGCCAAAATAGCACAAAATCCCCCCTAATGACCCCATTTTGGAAAGTAGACACCCCAAGCTATTTACTGAGAGGCATGTTCAGTCCATGGAATATTTTATATTTTGCCACAAGTTGCGGGAATATGACAAACTTTGTTTTTTTTTGCACAAAGTTGTCACTAAATTATATATTGCTCACACATGCCATGGTTATATGTGGAATTGCACCCCAAAATACATTCTGCTGCTTCTCCTGAGTACGGGGATACCACATGTGTTGGACTTTTTGGGAGCCTAGCCGCGTACGGGACCCCAAAAACCAAGCACAGCCTTCAAGGTTTCTAAGGGCATACATTTTTGATTTCACTCCTCACTACCTATCACAGTTTTGAAGGCCATAAAATGCCAAGATAGCACAAAACCCCCCAAAATGACCCCATTTTGGAAAGTAGACACCCCAAGGAAATTGCTGAGAGGCATGTTGAGCCCATTGAATATTTTTTTTTTGTCCCAAGTGATTGAATAATGACAAAAAGAAAAAAAAAATGTACAAAAAGTTGTCGCTAAATGATATATTGCTCAAACATGCCATGGTTATATGCGGAATTGCACCCCAAAATACATTTGGTTGCTTCTCCTGAGTACGGGGATACCACATGTGTGGGACTTTTTGAGAGCCTAGATGCGTACGGGCCCCCGAAAACCAAGCACCGCCTTCAGGATTTCTAAGGGCACAAATTTTTGATTTCACTCCTCACTACCTATCACAGTTTTGAAGGCCATAAAATGCCAAGATAGCCCAAAACCCCCACAAATGACCCCATTTTGGAAAGTAGACACCCCAAGCTATTTGCCGAGAGGCATGGTGAGTATTTTACAGCTCTCATTTGTTTTTGAAAATGAAGAAAGACATATTTTTTTTTTTTTCTTTTTTCAATTTTTAAAACTTTGTGACAAAAAGCGAGATCTGCAAAATACTCAACATACCTCTCAGCAAATAGCTTGAGGTGTCTACTTTCCAAAATGGGGTCATTTGGGGGGGGGGTTTTGAACTGTCCTGGCATTATATGCACAACATTAGGAAGCTTATGTCACACATCATCCACTCTTCTAACCACTTGAAGACAAAGCCCTTTCTGACACTTTTTGTTTACATGAAAACATTTTTTTTTTGCAAGAAAATTATGTTGAACCCCCAAACATTATATATATTTTTAAAGCAAAGGCCCTACAGATTAAAATAGTGGGTGTTGCATTTTTTTTTTCCACACAGTATTTGCGCAGCGATTTTTCAAACGCATTTTTTGGGGGAAAAACACACTTTTTTTATTTTTAATGCACTAAAAAACACTATATTGCCCAAATGTTTGATGAAATAAAAAAAAGATGATCTTAGGCCGAGTACATGGATACCAAACACGACATGCTTTAAAATTGCGCACAAACGCGCAGCGGCGAGAAACTACATTCATTTTTAAAAGCATTTAAAAGCCTTTACAGGTTACCACGTTGGATTTACAAAGGAGGTCTACTGCTAAAATTACTGCCCTCGATCTGACCTTCGCGGTGATACCTCACATGCATGATGCAATTGCTATTTACATATGACGCTAGACCGACGCTTGCGTTCGCCTTTGCGCAAGAGCAGGGGGGGACAGCGGTGCTTTTTTTTTTTTTTTTTTATTATTATTTATTTTGCTTTTTTATTTTATTTTTAAATTGTTCCTTCCATATTTTTTTTTTTTTTTATCATTTTTATTGTTATCTCAGGGAATGTAAATATCCCCTATGATAGCAATAAGTAGTGACAGGTACTCTTTTTTTGAAAAAAAATGGGGGGTTAGACCCTAGATCTTTCCTCTGCCCTCAAAGCATCTGACCACACCAAGATCGGTGTGATAAATGCTTTCCCAATTTCCCAATGGCGCTGTTTATATCCGGGGGGGGGCATTCCCTCCCACTGCTTATAAAAGCAGTCCAGAGGCTAATTAGCCACTAGGATTGCTTTTACATGAAAGCCGGCCGCTGGCTGAAAAGAATGATACCCGCAGGCATCAATCTGGTATAACCATTCAAAGTCCAGCAGCATACCAGTACGTTGCTGGTCCTTGTTGGACATGTATTGTAATCTTTTTTTTCATGCAGCCTGTTGGCTGAACGAAAAAAAGAGATTGATCGGTGGGTATGCCCACCATTAGAATACCTCCCTTCATCCACCCACTTCTAATGATGGGCATATATGCCGAAGCATGGGGGCATCCTCCCGCAAAAAAGTTATGCCGCGTACACACGGTCGGACTTTTCCACGGGCAAGCCTTCGTCGGAATTTCGACCGTATGTACGCGGCATAAAAGGTTATGCCGCGTACACACGGTCGAACTTTTCCACGGGCAAGCCTCCGTCGGAATTTCGACCGTATATACGCGGCATTAGGAGCAAAATCGCTCCTCCGCCCCTGCTGCCCCCATGCTTCGGCATATATGCTCTTTTTTTAACTGTGGTGGTGAAATCACCTCCTACAGCGTTGGAGTCACGGCTTTATGTATCGTGGGAGCAAACGCTGTTGCTGTCAAGATAAATAAATCCGCGATGCAACTGAATGGCGTACCTGCTAAGCAAATGATGGTTAACATTAAAACAAAGTAACATTACAGTACAACAGTAAGACCTTACCATACCATACCTGCAAAGCAAATACCAAAACAAAACCTAGTAAAAAATAAAACATTTTTTTAACGCAACCTGTGCTTAAAATATATATATGCCGAAGCATGGGGGAATCCTCCCGCAAAAAAGTTATGCCGCGTACACACGGTCAAACTTTTCCACGGGCAAGCCTCCGTCGGAATTTCGACTGTATATACGCGGCATTAGGAGCAAAATCGCTCCTCCGCCCCTGCTGCCCCCATGCTTCGGCATATATGCTCTTTTTTTAACTGTGGTGGTGAAATCACCTCCTACAGCACTGGAGTCACGGCTTTATGTATCGTGGGAGCAAACGCTGTTGCTGTCAAGATAAATAATTCCGTGCTGCAGTTGAATGGCGCACCTGAAAACAAAAAATTACATACCTGAAAAGCAAGCATGATAAAACATTGCAGAATGGAATACAGTAAAAAAGAGCAGAACAATAGAGAGAAAATAGAGAGAGAGAGAGAACAATAAAACTACAACTATTTTTGTTTTTTTTATTTTATATTTTTTTTGTGTTTTTGTTTTTTACATTTTTTTTTTTCTTTTTTACACTTTTTTTTTTAAACTTTAACAACTGTAATGGTTCGGGTCTCTCAAAATGTAATGGCATCTTGGGAGACCCTGTGTAAGTGTGTCCTAGTCTGTGAAATGCTGTACCCTACGCTAAAACTTCACTTTTGAGTGGTAGCGTTCAAAACATTCACCAACGCAAAGACCAGGTTTGTCAGGACAGAGTGGACAATAATAACGGGTGTCACGCCTAAATCCGCGCTTGCTACAGACACGACATCTTTTTTGGGGGGTTCGTTGGGTAGGGGTACTCGGGAGGAGATGCGTATAATGCCTCTCATGCAGCCGGCTTACTGCATTTGGTAGGGGATGGTGAGGTGCAGAACCGCCTGGATACAGGAGTTCTGTGACTATCTCATTCTGGAATTTTAGAAGAGATAAAGTCCCGCCTGAAGCTCTGTATAGCACATGAGCGTTCAGCAAAGCCAATTGAAATAAGGATAGAGACACTTTTTTGTACCAGCGTCTCGCCTTACGGTCAATTAGATACGGCGCCATCAACTGGTCGTTGAGGTCCACCCCTCCCATATTTTTGTTATATTCGTGGACACAGAGGGGTTTCTCCACAACACCAGTCGCCGTACGAATTTGGACTGTCGTGTCTGCATGAAGGGAGGTAAGAAGGAAAACATTCTTATTGTCCCTCCACTTCATAGCGAGCAAGTTATTACACTTTACGCAGGCTCTCTCCCCCAGCCTAAGACGGGCATCTACAAGCCGCTGGGGAAAGCCCCGGCGATTAGGTCGCACGGTGCCACATGCTCCAATCTGATGATCAAACAAGTGACTAAACAGTGGCACGCTCGTGTAATAATTGTCCACATACAAGTGGTACCCCTTTCCGAATAAGGGTGACACCAAGTTCCACACTATCTTGCCAGCGCTCCCTATGTAATCCGGGTAGTTGACCGGCTCAACCTGACTGTCTTTTCCCTCATAAACCATAAAGCTCCATACATAGCCTGTTGCCCTGTCACAGCACTTATAGAGCTTGACCCCGTATCTGACACGCTTGGTGGGAAGGTACTGCTTGAAAGCCAAGCGGCCAGAAAATTTAATCAGGGACTCATCAACGCAGACAACTTGATCGGGAATAACAAGGCTGCAAAACGTTCGTTGAAGTGGTTTATGAGGGGCCGAATTTTATAGAGCCGGTCGTATTCAGGGTCCCCACGTGGATGACAAAGTTCATTGTCGTTGAAGTGCATGAACCGCAAAATCTGCTCGTATCGTTTCCTGGGCATGGAGGCAGAGAACACGGGCATGTGGTCAATTGGGTGCGTGGACCAATAAGCACGCAATGACGGGAATTTATGTATGCCCATGTTGAGGGAAAGGCCCAGAAAGGTCTTAAATTCGGAAACCGTAATTGGTTTCCAATCTTTGGCAATGGAAGGCAACTGGGGATTAGCGGCGATGAATTGACCAGCATATAAATTACTCTGGTCCACAATAGATCTATAGAGATCTTCCGTGAAAAACAGCGAATAATAATCGATTGGCATAAAATCAGCTGTTTCCACCTGAATACCGGGTTGGGCAGTGAATGGGAGAAGTACGGGTTCTGCAGAAGTGGTGGGGACCCAATCAGGATAGGCGAATTCTGCAGGAAGGGCACTATGGGTACGACGGGCCTGCCTTTGTCTTCTTATTGGTGGCAGCGGGACACTACTTGTGCTTGCCACCTCGCCAGCTTGAACTGCACTTATGGGACTCGCCACGTCACCACGTGATACTGCAGTGCTGGATGTACGCCCAGGCTGTACTAGGCCGCTGGTGCTTGCCAATTCACCAGAAGGAATAGCGGCGCTAGTACTCCTCTGCTCCATGATACGAGAGCCCTGCGGTTCTTGCTCCTCAACAACCTCAGAAGATCGGGATCGGGTACGCCTGACCTTAGCAGGGACCTCAACTTCGTCATCAGAGCTATCTGACGTGGGGCCGCTGACGTCACTGTCTTCTACGGGAAGATATTCTGAGCCTGAATCTGACAGATACGTGACCTCCTCTTCACTATCTGTCATGCTGAGAATCTCGTAGGCCTCTTTACTAGTGTACCTTCGACTTGCCATTTTGGGCTCTAAATTTAGGGGTACACTAGTAAGATTCACAGGAAAAAAAAGCACCCGACTGTCGTCAGCAAATATATCAAACGCTACAAAAAAAACTGTTAGCGGTCGCAGGGATCAGGACTGTCTCTGCGAACGCTGAAGTTATGTGTTTTGTGTTTGGTAAGTGACAGTGATCGATCGATACTGCACTTGGGTGGGCTGGGCTGGGCGGAGGGGCTAAACGCAGGTGCTAGCAGGTATCTGGGCTGATCCCGCTAACACTGCGTTTTTGGGAACCCTAAACTGCTGGGGACGCTAGTATAGATCTGATCAGATACTATACCACTAAGGGAGGTGTATGCTTTGCGCGTGGGTGTTAGCGTTACTGGCACTAACCTAACGCTGCCTGGGGCGACGCAGACCCTCTCTGGCGCTAAAACCTAATTGATCTCACCCGCCGGGCGATCAGAGGGTTAAACCTTTATTGGGTTATATACGGCGGGTGCCCTGATGCTATAAAAAGCAAACTAACCAACCAGCGTCACCCGTAACCTTTATATGGTGATCACTGGTGAAAGGGTTAACTAGGGGCAATCAGGGGGTTAAAACCTTTATTAGGTTAAATATGGGGGTAACCGACGCTATATAAAAACCTGACGGGTTACCTAAATAACTAAATAACTAACTGGGTAACCAGTGTCACCAGTGACGCTTATACGGTGATCACTGGTGAAAGGGTTAACTCTAGGGGCAATCAGGGGGTTAAAATAATATATGGGGGTATCTGACGCTAATAAAAACCTGCGGCGAACCTAAAAATAATTAACTGGCTATCTAGGGCACCACCGGCACTAAATACAGCGATCGAAAATACGACGCTGGCGTTAGGGGGTGAAAGGGTTACCTGGGGGGCGATCAAGGGGTTAAACCTTTATATGGGGGGGTTAGGGGGCTACCCTGGACCTAAAGGGGCCTAATCCTAACTGCCCTGCAACTTTTTACTATCACAGATGACATTAAAAGCAGTGATCAGTAAAATAAATGTTCACTGCAATCAGTGACACTGTGATTGGGGGCTGGGGGGTGACCTGGGGGGTGATCTGGGGGTGACTGGGGGGTGAAATGTGTGCCTATGTGTACCTACGTGTCAGTGGACTGTTGGTGCACTAACCTGCTTCCTCTCTCCTCGGCGCCGGAATCGAAAAGACCGCCGCGAGGGAGATGACATCACTTCCTCCTGCCTGTGTTTACATCACATGGCAGAGGAAGCATTTTCATTGGCCGGGAGCGATCGCGAGGGGGTGGCCGAAATCGAATGGTCACCCCCTCATCTCCGAACGCTCCCCAACGATTAACGGCCGCTCACTGTATAGGAGGGGGGTCCGATCGGACCCCCCAACTGTGACCCCCCAACTGTACAAAGGCGATCACGTATGCTCTACGTGATTGTGCCTGTCGGTGCCATTCTGCCGACGTATATATACAGTGAGCGGTCGTTAAGTGGTTAAGCATTATTAAAATCACTCCTCCCGAAAAAACAGCATATATGTCCCTTGGGGCAGGACCCAGGTCCCCAAACACTTTTTATGACAATAATTTGCATATTAACCTTTAAAATTAGCACTTTTGATTTCTCCCATAGACTTTTAAAGGGTGTTCCGCAGCTTTCGAATTTGCCGCGAACACCCCAAATTGTTCGCTATGCGGCGAACGGGCAAACAGCCAATGTTCGAGTCGAACTCATGTTCGACCCGAACATAAAGCTCATCCCTAATGCATAACAGTGGGAGCACATGCATTCTAATGGATAGATAGAGGGCCGGTGAAGTTGTGTTGGTAAAGTATTGTGTTTGTGACAGAACATCAACAAGAAATGTTTTTGTTATTTTCAGACCATATCACAAAGCGACATTGAAACAGGGGCGGATCCAGAGTCTTTTCTCGGGAGGGGCACTGCCAAAAAATATGGTTTTTTTTGTGGGAAATTTATCGGGGAAATGGCTGGTGTCGGCGCTTCAATCATCCTGGCACCATGGTTGTTATGGTGTCAGGATGATTGAACAGATTATTTCTATTATTACATTGTAATATAAAATTAAATAGTTCAATGCAGAATCAGTGGGAGCCCCAAGTGTGTCACTAGCCACCGTCGCCTGCAATTAGTGGGAGCCCTGAATGTGTCACTTGCCACACGTTGCGGATTGTCACATGCCACGTCACCTGCCACATCTTGTGGATTGTCACTTGCCACATCACCTGCCACACCTTGCGGATTGTTTCTTGCCACGTCACCTGCCACACCTTGCTGATTGTCACTTGCCTGCCACCAGATGCAGATTGTCATTTGCCACGACACCTGCCACAATTTGCGGATTGTCACTTGCCACGTCGCCTGCCACACCTTGCGGATTGTCACTAACTTGCCTGATAGGTGTAGTTTTGGTTGTCTCTTGCTGTGTCCCAGACTCCCAGAGTCAGGCAGCAGAGAGATAATGTAATCTCTCTGCTGCCTGCACAGTGAGGGCAGAAGTCACTGCAGGAATGCAGGGCAGGCACGGGCGGTGAGAGATGATCTCATCTCTCTGCTCCCCCACTCCCGGCTAGCTGATTGGCCAGCTGCCACACTGAGAGCCTGCTCTCTCACTCTCACCTGTGCTGCCAACACACTGAGCAGCACGGTCTGCCCACGAACTGTGCCGCCCGCCAACAAACCGCGCCGCAAGCGGAGCCGCCCGCTTTCTTACCCATCTGTGGAGCCGCACGCTATCGCACCTGCCCGCAGAGTGGCCCGACATGACTCACTGACGTCACTTGTTGCTAGACGCCAAGCGGCCCAGGCGTTAGCAACGAGTGCAGGGAAGAGGCTCCACCCGCCTCCTCCTCCGCTCCTGGTATCGTGTCAGTGCGCCGCGTAACTACATTAGACGAGTCTCTGTCTCGGCGCCGCTGATAGGCTAATGTGAGAAACTGAGAGAGAGACTCAGAGAGGCAGCGGCAGCCGCAGAACAAGTACTGTATATACTCGAGTATAAGCCGACCCGAATATAAGCCGAGGCACCTAATTTTACCCCAAAAAACTGGGAAAACTTATTGACTCAAGTATAAGCCTAGGGTGTCCATCTGCATGCCTCACTGTGCCTCACTGTGCCTCACTGTGCCCATGCCTCACTGTGCCCATGCTTCACTGTGCCCATGATTAGACTGATGTTTAACATGGGAGTCTATGGAAGGATTGCCCGGCTTTGAAAAATCGGTTCTCCCCGGCCGTAGGTCTCCCAGACATCAAACTTTGCACACTTATAGAGGAGACATGGGGCTACATGTGTGCTAAGTTTGGAGTTCAGTGGACCTACGACCGGACAGTAACGGGTCCGAAAAATCACCAGAGAAATGACCGTTTAACATTGGAGTCTATGGAAGGGGTGCCCGGCTTTAAAAAATCAGTGCTCCCCGGCCGTAGGTCCCCCAGACACCAAACTTTGCACACTTGTAGAGGAGGTTTGGGGTTCATGGGACCTATGGCCGGCCGGTACCGGGTCCCCAAAGTTCTGGAGATCAGGCGCAAAAAAAACAACAGAGCAAGCAAGTGAGTGTGACAGATGGTCTCGGGGGGGGCAATTGCCCTGTTGCCCCCCCCCCCTGGATCCGCCCCTGCATTGAAATGTGAAGTTCATAGGAATAATCAAATAATGGCAAACTCTACAAAGACTGACTAAAACTGCACATACATGGCTTGAAAATTTTATGGTTCAGCGGGGCCCAGTGGAATTTCAGGCCATGAATGGGCACCCTGGTTGCACCCAAGCCAAACTACTAATTGACCTGTGTACAACTTGACATTCGGCTTTGGCACAATTTGTCTAGCCAGCAACATTCGTCATTTTTTTCTGGCAGCTGGAAAGGTGTGGCTCCCCACCAGCAGGACACACGATACTGAATGTGTTGATGGGGAAATCAAGCAATTTTAATTAATTCCGCTCATGGTGTAAGTCCAGAAAATTGTATAATGTGTTTTCTGCTTTAGGGCCACACCTAGCCACAGATGCGAGAGGGTCTGTGAACTAAAATCACAGTTGAAGTGGTTCTAAACCCACTTTTCCCCCCAAAAAACACCTGCAAGACAAAGGCATAATGAGCTAGTATGCATAGCACACTATCTCATTATGTAATACTCACCTCAGATCTAAGCCCCCGCAGCCGTCCTCGTACACCGCTCCGGCGGCCGACATCTCTCTCTGGGTTACTTACGGGTATCGCGGCTCCGGCACTGTGATTGTCCTGAGCCGCAATGACGTCACTCCCGCGCGGGAGCTGGCAGTCACGGCATTACCTCCTTTAGAAATGGCACGATCGCTGTTTCTAAAGTGCGCCTGCACCGTTGACTACGGCAAATGCGCAAGTATCTATTGTAAATATCTCCTAAACCGTGTAGGTTTAGGAGATATTTCTAGCACCTACCTTAATCTAGGCTTACCTGTAGGTAAAAGTGGTCTATAAGTGTTTACAACCACTTAGATGCACATAAGCAAAGTGGGAGTCAAAGTCCACATGAAGAGTGTAAATTAATAATGTTTTTTTTTTTTTCAGGGGATGCTGGTTACCCACAGCCATACCTCCCAACTTTGTAAAGTCCCCTCTCCCCTGCCTACCAGAGTTGTTGAGCGGGGGGGGGGGGTGCGGGACATTGCCGGAAAAAAACGGGAATTGCCACAGAAGTTGTTGAGCGGGGGGGGTTGATGGGGGTTGCCGCCAGCGGAACATTTAAAAAAAAACCTGCTGCTGCTGCTCCTCTTCTTCTGTTCATGTTTCCTGCTTTGCGGGAAACATGATAGTCTCGCGGGAGTGCGGGAAGGAGGAGCCTCTGCGGGTAAAACCCGCACAATCCGTGCCAGTTGGGAGGTATGCCCACAGCTGATGTGGCTGATGGTTCCAGTCAGGCACCCCTGGAGCCAGGAAGAACGCAATTATAACGAGGCCTTGCAGAGTCCGGCTATAGTGGATTTCCCTTTTTGCCTTCTGAAAGCCCAGTTTCTTGTTCTCCACCTCTCAAAGGTTGCCTATCCTTGGGTTAGAATATAGGCAAAAGCAAAAGTGACCTATTTTGTGTTGTCGTTTACTAGAATTAACACAGGGGTTTTTATTTTTCAAAATTACTTATTAATTCCCCAGTAGATCCATTATATTTTTAACTTCCTTTAAAGTAGAACTATAGGGGAAAAAAAAACCATATATGATACTGCTGTGTAAATGATAGTCACAGACTGTATCTGTTTTCTGAGTCCCCCATAATATATGTTTATTACCTACTGATCCTGTCAGTCAATCTCATATTTACTGACAAAGCTGTCCAGTAGGGGTGAGCCAAACATACCTGGGTTTGGTTTGAGGCAAGTTCAGAGAACACTTAACCAGAGCTTAGTGTAGCGGACAGACCCCCTTCACCTGCCCTTTGGCTCCTCGCAGGTAGAGAGGGCACACCGCACCACAAGCCCGTACCCTCCTGTGTAAAGAGGTTGAGCGGTGTTGTTGATGGGTCTCCACAGTCAGAAAGTCAGAGAATGTTTCTCACCTCTATGAATGACAGAGATAAGTCCTTGTTCCCCCCCTCAGTAACTTGAATGTCCACACCAGCTGCAACTCCAACGCAGAGTTTATTTTCTCTTTGCAAAATAACAGTCTCTGATAGGAAAAAGGTTGGAGTAAAGACAGGACAGCATAAGATGTGGGAGAGGTCCAGGCACAAACACAATCACTTCACTGCTCGGCTTCTCAAGCAGACTCAGCCCAGATGGATAGTCTCCCTAGGAATGGACTAGCAGCCAAATGGTACTCCAACTTAAACTCACAGTCTCTGCCACAGACTGGGTGAACTTGGTCTCTGCCACAGACTGGGTGAACTTGGTCCCTGCCACAGACCGGGTGAACTTGGTCTCTGCCACAGACCTGGTGAACTTGGTGCTTCAAAACTTGGCCTCTATGTAAGGAGAAGACATCCCTCCAGAGAGTTACTGGGACCCTTCCTTCACCGTGACTTCTCACCAGTCCCTCGGAACAGTTCCTCCCCCAGCCTTCTCGTCTAAGATACGGGTCCCCTCGCAAGGCAGCACCCTGGGATTCCTCGATCCTTTATGGGCCCCAGCCGAAGGTGCTGGGCCCAAGGCCTTTGCTGCAGCCCCAGGACTAAAGGTGCCTAGGATTGATTCACCGACCTCCGCCCCTGGGCCAAAGGTGCCCAGGGCGGACAGGAACACACTCCTGGGGTAGGACCCGCGACCACGACAAAGCGGACTGACCCCGAACAGGCAGCGTCTGCCCCTTTTATATCCTCTCCCAGCATGCACAGCAGGCCTGCCACACTCACGGTACAGCTGCTGAGAGGGGACACACAAGGCACAGCACTGTATCAGCGGTTCAACCCTGGCCCACCATGGCAGCGCCACCTGCGGGCCACAGGGAACAACACACCGACACACTCCCTGTGGGCAAGAAATGGTGAAAGAATCCTGACAATTGGGGTGTTTGAGCACAACTACCACTCAAACACTTCCCTTAAATTTAGGACCCCGCTACATTAGTAAATGAGGAAAAGCTTCACTTTGAAAATCCCGAGCAAGGAAAATAAAGAAAATTTAAATTTTGCTTGCACATGATTGGATGATAGAAGTCAGCAGAGCTTCTGCTCATTTGCAAGAGCAGTTGCTCCGGAGCTTAGTAGAGTGCAACTGCACTTTGCAAAGCGCACAATCTATTTACCTTTAGTAAATCCACCCCTAAGGGGGTTATTTACGAAAGGCAAATCCACTTTGCACTACAAGTGCACTGCAAGTGCACTTGGAAGTGCAGTCGCTGTAGATCTAAGCAGAAGATCTGAAATGAGGGTATGCTCTGCTGATTTTATCATCCAATCATGTGCAAGCTAAAATGCGTTTTTTTTATTTTCCTTGCTTGTCCCGCTCATATCTACAGTGACTGCACTTCCAAGTGCACTTGTAGTGCAAAGATTTATAATAATAGGAATGAGCATATACAGATGTAGCGGGTATACACTTTTCTGTGTATTTAAAACTGGCAGAGACACCAGTGATGTGCAGTTCCCTGCAGCCCCGCGGGTGGCGCTGTCACCTTGGGCTGGGGTTGAACCATTGCTGTGTGCTGTGCTCCCTTTTTGTCCTCCCTCGGCAGCGGTATGGTGGGGCGGGGAACCCGCCGTGCTTGCTGGGAGAGGGTATAATGGGGCCGGACATCTTTGTCATGGGAGTCGAGTCCCAGGCACCTTCAGCCTGTGGGCGGTGATTCGTGTCGGTCCTCTGGGTGGCCTAGGCCTAGAGGACGTTCGGAGGTCGTGTTCCATCCCATGCACCTTTAGCCTGGGGTGAGGTACTCGGATGGAGGTCTGGAGCTCAGTGCCCAACACTGAGTTCCGTGAGGGAAGGAGATCCTAGGGGACCCTGGGAGAGGGTACCCGAATCCGGAGGGCGTAATGGACCAGTGGGAGATACTTGCTTGAAGACCCGGTGCAGCATATTGCCGGTGACAGGTGAGCCTTCCATCGGAGACCGCCTGGAAGGAAATCCCCCTTCGCTCGGAGACCGCAACCCACTTTCAGGAAGGAAAGTGGAGAAGTCATTGTGCCTGGGCCTACTCGCATCCACACCCCCCCCCCCCCCTTGTCTGTTCTGTTCGTTGAGGGAGTCCAACTGTCTGTGCATTACTCTGTCATTGGAAGAATAAAGGAGTGTTGGACTTTTATTGGTGTGGGGCTCATTTACTGGCAGACACTGTTCCACAGAAGAAGCGGAGGCTCCAAACACCGAACACCGACCCGAAGGTAAAGAAACTTTGCTCACACCACACAAACATCTGCGGTGAAAGCTTGGCGTGTTGACCCCGCACTCTCTCCTTCAGAGTACCCCTAGACAAAAGCCAGAGCAAGAAGAATAGAGAGGAGAGAGTGGAGGCCGCTACACAGATATAGACACCAAATCCCAATTTGAAATTTGAGAATCTTTGTTGATCAATATTTGATCGCCATATATATTTTTGACACCGTTAAAATCTCGAGGTATGTGACCTCCTGTCCCTCCTTTTTCTTCTCTTGTAGTGCAAAGTGGTTTTGCCTTTCGTAAATACCGTATTTATCGGCGTATAACACGCACTTTTTTCCCCTTAAAATCAGGGGAAAATCGTGGGTGCGTGTTATACGCCAAACGGCTGCCTCGGAGGGGAGGGAGGGAAAAAGCGCCGCTGAGATAGACAGAGCCGGATGTTCTGTGTACTCGGCTCCTCTCGGGACTGCGAGACAAGCCGAGAGGAGCCGAGTACACAGGACACCCTACTCTGTCTATCTCGGCAGCGCTCGTTCCCTCTTCGGCAGGCAGATGTGTGGGCAAGTCTGCAGATGGATACTGTTGGGGGCAAGGCTGCAGATGGATACTGTTAGGGCAAGGCTGCAGATGGACACTGTTGGGGGCAAGGCTACAGATGTACACTGATCATTCTACAATGATGGGCAAGGCTGCAGATGGACACTGGTTATGCGGCGTACACACGATCGTTTTTCATGCCATTTTATAAACCAACGTTTTTCTCGTCGTTTTTTTTTTCATGTTTCCTCTCAAGCCTGTCTTGCGTACACACGATCATTTAAAAAAACGTTAAAGCAAAGCGCAGTGACGTACAACATGTACGACGGCACTATAAAGGGGAAGTTCCGTTCGGATGGTGCCACCCTTCATGTTAGTAAAGTTTGTTGAGCGACGATTCGCGCTTTTCAGCCTCGTGCTTTTCAGTCCGTTACAGCGTGACGAATGTGCTATCTCCATTACGAGCGCTAGTTTTACCAGAACGAGCGCTCCCGTCTCATACTTGATTCTGAGCATGCGCGTTTTTTTTCACCTTGTAAAAGCATACACACTATCGTTTTTCACGTCGTTAAAAAAAACGACATGAAAAACTACGTGAAAAAAAGAGCATGTTCGAAATTTTTAATGGCCGTTTTTCACGTCGTTAAAAATGCTCTGGAGCATACACACAATCGGTTTTAATGGCCATTTTAAAAAATAAGGCTGCATTGATGAGCATTTAAAATGTAATTTTTTATCCTTAAACTTCCCTCCTAAACTTGGGGTGTGTGTTATACTCCTGTGCGTGTTATATGCCGATAAATACGGTAACTCTAAGTTCCTTAACATTGCATACAGCTTTAGGCTCCATTCACACCTATGCAGTTTGCTTTTGAGCGTTTCTGCAGTGCTTTTCGCGGGTTTTACCGCGATTTTGCCGCAATTTGTGTTTTGTTTTTTCTCTGCTTTTTTTTTTTTGTTGTTGGGCAGATTAAGAACGTAAAATGCAAATTGCAGCTTCTCCATTGAAGTCCATTGAACCAAAAAAGAAAAAAAAGCAAGTCTTGCATTTAAAAACTCTTATGACCCTGTCCCTTTTCAAAAACAGAGGCACAAAAATGCCTCTGCATCTATAGGAACCCATGTCTTGCGTTTCTGCAAAAAAGCATGAAAAAAAGCATTGGTGGGAATGGAGCCTTAAAACATCTCCCAAGCATGTTATCTACAGAATGGGTATATTTTCAATGTTTCTCTTGAATCCGCGTGAAAAGACCCTCACCCCACTTTTCTTTTTTTTGAGTACCTAAAAAGTACAGCTGGTACATGTTCCCCATGGCAGTGCCAGTGAACAATTAGCCCAAAAATAAGCTAGCGTTTGACAAGATTCACCCCCCCCCCTCCCCATAGATTGTAATGGGATTAGCCTGTAAGTTTGGGCTTATTGTATTTTAGGCAAAATTCAAATGCTTGGCTAATCAAACCTGGAAAGCCATCAGTAGTACACATTGGCTGTTTGAAAAGTCAGGTGAAAAAAACTGTGATATATAAAGAGAGGAAGCTGACAGTGTCTCCCTCCCTTCTCTGACCCATCTTTACTCTGTACTGGAATAACCCTACAATATTAAATTATGCAGGAAATGTGCAAAACAGATCTGATTAAAAAGTAAATTATACTTTGTATCAGTGGGTGCGAGCAGCTCTGCAAAGGTTATGGCTGGTGTGGCTACTTGGCATCAATGCATTTAATTAATGACCAAGGCATGATAATTAAACATAAAACTATTTCAGAATGATAAACTTATTCTGTAGGGAGATTATTGATTGCTGCAACCTTAAATGACATTATCTGGTATTTTATGGATGTTATGAATTTTGGTCTGTGAAGTGGATATTAATTAGCATGAAATAGTGTATGATGGTGATTCTTATATTTGAAATGTCTCTGAATTTCAATTGAATCTTGGTAATAACATTTTGGGTGTTGATAGGTGTCAATATCACTCTGATTTTTTTTTAATGCTATAGCTTACAAAGATAGTCATCTACCTTGTGTTGCGCACCCACCTCTCCCCAACCTGCATTTAATTAGGCTCCTCGCAGGCAGAGAGAGGCACACCGCACCACAAGCCGTACCCTCCTGAGTAAAGAGGTTGAGCGGTGTTAGTTTTAGGCTTTGTCTGCAGCCAGAGTCAAAGTCCTCCCAAGAATGATCTCACCTCTACTTTTAGATAGATGTAAGTCCTCGTTTTCCCCAGGAATGTGAATGTCCACACTAGCTGAAAGTCCAACTCAACATTTATTTCACACAGGATAATAAATAGCCTCTTTAAGAGCAGACAGGTTGGAGCGAAGATACAGGACAGCTTAGGTGTGGAGGAGGTCCAGGCACAAATGTAGCTTAACTCTTTAGACTGTTTAGGTTTCTCAAACAGCTTTGGCGCACGATCTCTGCCACAGACCGTGAGGTTGGTCTCTGCCACAGACCGGGTGAATAAAGTCACTGCCACTGACTTGGAGAGTAGGGTCACTGCCACTGACCGGGTGAATAGGGCCTTGCCCTATGAAGTCACTGCCACTGACTTGAAGCGAGTAGGGTCACTGCCACTGACCTGGAGAGTAGGGTCATTGCCACTGACCTGGTGAACTTCCTTCTTAACATATTTGACCCATGTCGAGGAGAAAAACATTCCTCTGGAGAGTAACCAGAGGCCCTCACAGTCACCGCGACTCGGCGCTGGGTCTTCGGAAAGGGTTACCTCCCTGGCCTCCTCATCTCAGATACGGGTCCCTTCGCAAGGCGGCACCCTGGGAGTCCTCAATCCCTAGCGGACCCCAGCCGAAGGTTGCTGGGCCCGGGCCTTCAAATAGTACCTCACCCCAGACTGAAGGTGTCTGGGATGGAACAGGAACTCCACCTCCGGGCCTAAGGCACCCGGAGACGACCCTCCTCACGCCCAGGCCGAAGGTGCATGGGCGCGGACGAACCACACACACACTCAGGCTGAAGGTGCCTGGGCGTGGACGAACCTCAATGGAAGTTGTCCGCCCCCTTTTATACCCACTCCCGACAGGCACAGCAGGTTCCCCGCCCCGCCGTACTACTGCCGAGAGGGGACACAAAAGGTGCAGCCCTGGATTGGTGGTTCAACCCTGGCCCATGGCGACAGCGCCACCTGTAGGCCACAGGGAACTGTGCACCAACACTATCTCCCATGAACAGAAATGGTCCATTAACCCTAACAATCAATGTGTCTGAGCCTAATTACCACTCAGACACTACCCTTAAGTTGAACACCCCGCTACACTTGTCATGCTTAATTAAGGTACCTTAATAAATAGTACAAGTGGTTTAACACTTGCATGATTAACTTTGTAAAATATATGATCCATAGATATAGTTCATGTACTGTATAATTAAAACATATTATGTATTGAAGTCTGATCACTCTGTCACTACATGTGGTTCATTTAAGGATTGACCATGTGGTTAATTTAAGGATTGACTATGATTATGCTACTGAAGCCATTTTGTTATTGTTTGCACACATGTTAAAATGCCTTGTTTAGGCCTGAAGATTATGTAAAATCCCAAAACCTTGTATATTTTCTAAAAACAGAGACCCTGTAAAATAAAAGTTTACAGTTGCATTTTTTTGTAGCAAAATATTTGCACTAATGTTTGTATTTTTTCTAAAAATATAGATTTAATAAATACATTTTAGTGCACACATATAGAATATAATACCAGATTTTTGAAAAATATAAAAGACAAGGTTCTGGTGAATAAATAGATACCGGGGGGGTCAGATGAACAAGGGGCGTGGCTTAGCGGCGGCGGGAATGGCGGAGTGAGGAGACAGGCGTCCGGAGCATGGTGTGATCCCTGTGGTTCTAGCGTGTGAAAGAAAACTGAAAACTGACCAGGGAACAGGGAACAGGGATTCACATAAGCACTAGTACACCAGTGTGGCAAAGGACATATAGATTGTGGGGATGTGGGGGGGGGGGGCGGGGGTGGGGGGAGGGAGAGTATGCTTATAGTATGTGATATGGTAACATGCTTATGATATGTTGTTTGAGGAGAGGGGGGGGAGCGGTGGGAGGGGGGTAGGAGGTTTAGGCAATTGTAACTGCAAGTAACATCCTTAATAGGAAATAGATGTTTGGGATGGATATAGAATGTATTAATTTGAAACTGAAATTTGAAGTCAGAAAATTATTATGAAATCACTGGTTTGTAACAAGGAAATTATGGAAAAATTTCCTTTATAGATTATTAATTAGCTATACAGGTGTTATATAGATACTATGATGGGTAATATATGTGGCTTACTTTAGGATATACCCCCTTTAAGAAGCAAATGGTAAAGCAAAAATTAGAAAATAAAACTAGTTTAAATATGCAAGGGTTATGAAAAGGAAAATAGTCCTTGAATATGGTATTGGAAGGAGGGGAGGTAGGGGAGGGAGAAGGGGTGGAATTATGAATTACTTACCTCAATTTGATTTATTTTCAGAAATCCCCTCTTTCATTTAGGTGGTTGTGTTGTCTTTACATAATTTAAGTAAAAAACAGCCATGGGGATAGGGCCCGTTGCTCCGCCTTTGCGGCCGCTGCTGGACAAACCCCCCATATTCGGTACCTATGGGTAAATAGGTAATCCCAAGTAGGTACCGGTGTTATAACCCCAGGGTTTTTTTTTTTTTTCTTCTCTCCGCATCCTTTCTCTGCCTGCTGGACTATAGAAGATGGGAGGACTGAAGGTGACCTCCATAAATACAAGGGGTTTGAATATCCCGGAAAAACGTAGGATGTTACACCATGACTTGAGACAGACTAAAACAGATATTGGAATGATACAGGAAACTCATTTTAAGGAAGGAAAATTTCCATACCTCCAAAATAGATACTTCCCTAATGTATATTTGGCATCTAACAAAGAGGCCAAAACTAAGGAAGTGGCTATTTTAATATCCAATCGAATAGCATGGTCCTTGTTGGATAAATACGCAGATCCAGGAGGGAGGTATTTATTCTTGAAAGGATTTATTGGGAATACAAAGGTAACTTTAGCTACCATTTAAACTCCAAACGTTAATCAAGAGAACTTTATCGGGAAAATGCTGTCAAAATTGACAAAATTTTAAGAAGGGAAACGAATTCTGGGGGGGATCTCAATATACCCTTATATCCAAGAATTGATACCTCTAGAGGTTCCTCCTCAGTATCTAGCGGGACAAGGAAACGCACTCTTCAGAAATTTCATGAAAATCAATTGATAGACGTTTGGCGTATCCTGCACACAGATGAGAGGGATTACACATATTTCTCTAACCCACATCAAGTATACTCAAGGATAGATCTTTTTTTGATACCACAGCAATTACTCTCCAGTGTGCAGGATATATCAATTGGTAGTATAACTTGGTCAGATCATGCTCCAGTCATAATAGAACTCTCATTATCAGGGGCAGTTCACCCGATGGAATGGAGTTGGAGATTGAATGAGAGCTTATTACAATCACCAGAAATTTTAGCAGACATGAGTAAAGAAATCACATGGTATTTTGAAATAAACGACAGTGCAGAAAGTGACCCTGGAATTGTATGGGAAGCACATAAAACAGTTATAAGGGGGATCCTAATTAAACATGGCTCTGGAGTAAAAAAGGCCAGAGAAAAGGAAATAAATGAATTATTGGGAAAGATGCAAGAACTGGAGATATTACATAAAGAAACATTAGAAAAGGGAGTAGGAAATGGGCTAGCACATTTAAGACGGCAGATATCAGATATCCTACGATATAAAGCAAAGGCGGGTACTACAAAGAGGGAGACGGGCCACATATGAATCTGGAGACAAGTGCGGCAAATTATTAGCAAAAAAATTGAAAGAACAACAAATGCGATCGTATATACCTTATATTAAGGGAAAAAGAGACCAAAAACTCTCAATCCCGAAAGATATCGCGCAGGAAATTGGGGAGTATTACTCCTCATTGTATAATTTAGCACATCCTTCTTTGCCTCACCTGTCTCTAGATGAATATCTAGCCTCTGCACAACTAACCCGATTACCATCTCCGGTCCGAAGAAAATTAGAAGCGCCCATTACATCTGAGGAAATATTCACAGCAATACAAATGATAAAACATGGGAAGGCTCCTGGACCAGATGGTTTCTCGATACAATATTTTAAAAGTTTTTTTCCTTTATTAAGTCCATACATGACCAAACTATTTAATGCCATCGGTCAGGAAACTACCTTTGCACCAGACACATTAAGAGCACATATTACGATTCTACCAAAGGAAGGTAAAGATCTGACATGCTGTAGTAGTTATCGACCGATATCTTTATTAATACAGACTTAAAGATATTTACGAAGACCTTAGCTATTCGACTACAACCCCATGTGTCTCAGTTAGTACATTTAGATCAAGTGGGATTTATTCCCAAACGTGAAGAAAGAGACAGTACCATTAAAGTACTAAACTTAATTCAACAAGCAAACCAATTAAAACACCCTAGCGTGTTCATAAACACGGATGCGGAAAAAGCTTTTGATAGGGTGAATTGGAGATTTATGTTAGGAGTACTGAGACACATGGGGCTAGGGAGTCGGATGCTACAGTGGATAACTGAGCTGTATTCAAAACCACAAGCCACGGTCAAGGCAAATGGAGTATACTCTAAAATATTCCCGATATCAAATGGGACTCATCAGGGGTGTCCCTTGTTGCCACTCCTATTTGCTCTGACACTAGAACCTTTTCTGAATAAGACCAGACAGAACCCAGACATTGTAGGAATAAGAATAGGAGGAGAAGAATATAAGGTATCGGCCTATGCTGATGACTTATTGTTTTCATTAGCTTCTCCGCAAATATCATTGCCTAACTTACTGAAGGAAGTAGAACAGTATGGAGCGTTGTCTGGCTTCAGGATAAACTATGGTAAGTCGGAGGCTATGGGAGTGGCGATGCAGGGACACCTAAGTAGAACTCTCCAACAGAACTTTAAATTTAGATGGACGACAACAGCACTGAATTATTTGGGGACACAGATTCCATCAAATTTAACGAAAATCTTTGATCTGAACTTCCGACCATTACTAGTGACTGTCAGAATATTGCTAAAGAAATGGAATAAGGGTATGCATTCCTGGTTTGGGAGGTGCAAAATTTTAAAGATGAACATAGTTCCTAGGTTCCTGTATCTGTTTCAGGCATTACCTGTATATATCCCTAGGTCTTACTTTAATCAGATAGGGATAGAATTTTCAAAATGTATCTGGGCCTGCAGACGACCTAGGATTAATAGAAGCTTATTAACAATACCGAAGGAGCGGGGTGGAATTGCAGCCCCAGATATGTACAAGTATTATCAGGAACCGCAACTAGGCAGGATTAGTGATTGGTGCAGACACACAGAATATAAATTATGGATCAGAATTGAACAACAGATAAGTATTATTCCACTAAATAGAGCCATCTGGTGTTATGTATCTCTACCTTCCTCATTGAAAACGCACCCTATAATAGGACCCACACTTCAAATGGGATATAAGATATAAGATAAGTCGGAACTCTAGAATACCTACAGAACAGTCACCTTTGACACCAGTCCTGGGGAACCCAATATTTCCACCAGGGTTGGAGGTAAGAGGCTTTCAGGGACTTAGAGACAGAGGATTATTTCAAGTATCACACTTTATGAATTTAGATAATTGGCCAACAATAGAAAATATGACTCAACAGGGTGGCCAATTTGAAATGACGGCCTGGCAGGCACGACAAGTGAGACATTTCTTGGTATCTCTGGGCCCAATGGAGAAACATTGTAGACCATGTACAAAATTTGAGATATACTGCGAAGAAAAGAAACCAATCTCCCATGTTATATCCAAAATATATGCTCTCCTGGTAACACCTCCAGAGGAGTACAAAATAAAAAGCTTGAGCAAATGGGAGAGAGACATGAATCAAAGCTTCTCATCAATACAGAGTAATAAAATAGAACAATTGACACTGAGTAGCTCTAGATGCACCAAAATACAGGAATCTAATTATAAATTGTTAACACAATGGTACTATACACCAGCAGTTCTAAATATTTTTTTTCCAGAAGAGTCAGATAGATGTTGGAGAAATTGGGGCGAAAGGGGGACTATCTTTCATATTTTCTGGCAGTGTCCAGGGATTAGACGGTTTTGGCTGGAGGTGCAGAGAATAACGCAAATGTTTACGGAATATCAAGTTCCGGATGATCCAGCCTTCTTTTTGCTACAAAGCTCTCAAATCCCAATGAAAATATATAAAAACTCAATAATATGTCACATGGTGAATGCAGCCAAAAGCTGCATATCTTTATGTTGGAAGGAAACTCGAACACCCCCTATTTCTATGTGGCTGGAAAAAATAAGACGAGTTTGGATAATGGAAAATTTATGGCCCAGCACATTAGGAAGAATGGAACAAATTATTGAGATATGGACACCATGGGAAGAATTTGTAAAATCGGAAGAGGGGAAAAAATTATTTGGAGAAGATAGAGAATGGGGCCCCGGCAGAGATGGGGAGAGGCTTAATTTTTTAGATTTATTTATTTATTTATTTTTTTAAAATATTTAATTTTTTTTTTTCATTCTTTTTTTTTTTTTTTTTTATCCGGGGTGAAAGGGGTTAGGGTAGATGTATGTGATAAAAAGAATGGGAGGGAGGGAAGTAGAGAAATAGACAATCAATATCTTGTTTTGTTTTTGGGTTAAGAAAACATAATTGATGTATAATATGTAATATGTTTTGTGATGTGGTGGATATTATGTCGTTGATACTGTCTATGGGGAAAGAAAAAGATACAGAAATAAAGAATTGAAAAAAAAAAAATGAATAAATAGATACCTAGTAAAATATGTAAAGTGTTAAAACTGTGCATACCCATGAAATGACGAAGCACTATGGTACCCTAAAATGTCCATAAGCGATGCTTTAACCCTTTTTTAATGTAGCCAGGAGCTGGATATCCATGCCTGCAATAAGGAGACATTGTGTATTCTCACTGTTTGGGAGTTGTTTCCCTATAGTGTTGAGTTCAGACTCTAAAGCTGTCTTATCTGGAATGCAGAACCCAAGCAGAGCAAAGCATCTTGGGACATGTAGTTCAGATTGATTGGATTTTCCCTCTAGCAGAATCGTAAGGAACTACAAATATCAGATGGTTGAGAAGGAAGAACATAATGCTGGGAGAGTTAATAAAAGGGGCTGGTTGAGGCCTAGCTCGCTCTCTTGGGACCCCGGCCTGGATTTGTGAGCAGAGATTGCATGACTGAGTGTTGCGGCCGAGTCGCGGCCTGAAAAAGCGGAATCACCCAGCAGAGACTCAGAGGGACGCCTGCGGACAGCATTCCCTTCCATGTCTGGCAGCAGCCTGGAGGCCGCCCCCCTTCCATCTGTCCTGTATTTGCATCAGATTCGTATCGCAGTGCGACAGAGGCCGGATGTCATCCCTTGAGCCAGGTTGCTGAGAGAAAGCTTGCCAAGTCATCATCATCCTCATCTTTCATTCCAGGGTTGGTGAGTGGGCATCAGCCCATTCTTTTGTAATAGACACTGCATACAGACACCATTTTCTCTTTTCACTACCTGTCACCTATGATATCAAATGATAAAACCATTCATCCACATAGACACTGTATACAGACATCACTGTCTCCATTTTTTTTAACATTTCACGTTTATTGAAGAAAAACATATAGTTGACAAGTGTGCGCAGTCAAATGCAGGTGCAACTGCAGATGTAAGTGACATAAGAACCAGTACAAGATATCACATAGCTGTTATTTTTAGCAAACAAAAACATTTAGGTCAGGTCATCAGCTACTAACCATATAAATGCAGTCTACACCGCTGGGATTTCCTTCTCTGCCCGGTAGTACTATATATGAACTACATCAGTTCTTTACATTCACACCCGTAGGGGCGGTCCGTAATGTGAAGTTACTGAATGCACAGCTGCAACTTGCAACTATAGACAAAACTGGAAGATATAATTGAAATATAGAAAACTATAGGGAAAAGAAACAGGAGGAGTATAAGAAGAATTAGAGTCGAGAACAGGGAAAAGAGATAAGAGAAGAGAGATCAACAGTAGAGGGTGCCCTTCCCGTGGCTGCCCACGTCCGGGCCTCCCAACACATTAAGGGAAGACCCTTAAGACATGATGTCTGTGTAAGCAGAGGAGTATTTAAATAGTATCCAAGGTTGCCATGTTTTGTGGAACTTGTCCACGATATCATTTGTTTGAGTCAGTCTCTTCCATTTTATGTACTTCCGAGACCCTGTTCAGCCAATCCGCAGTGGAGGAGACCCTCTGGGACCTCCAGTGCAGAGGGATAAGGGACTTGGCCGCGTTCAGTAAATGTCTCGTCAAGGACCTCTTGTAAGTCCCCAACGAGACATCAGTGATGTGTAGCAAGCAAGCAGCAGCATTCAAAGTGATTTTAGTGTCAGTGATGTGCTTAATCAGAGAAATAATTGTGTCCCAAAATCGAGCAATTAGCGGGCATTGCCATCAAATGTGGAATAGAGTGCCCCTATCCTGCTGGCATCTCCAGCAAATGTCAGGTATCAAGGGGCTCCAACCGTGCATCTTGGCCGGGGTATTGTACCAATGCGTCATGAGTTTGTAGGCCGATTCCTGCGTTCTAGTGCTTATGGAGCATTTATGTGCTAAAATACATGCATGCCTCCATTGTGTGGGAGTGATCTCCATCTGCAGCTCCTCCGACCATCTCACCCTGAGTCCGTCCGATCCCTGATGTCCCGAGTCCTGCAACCACCCATAAGCCATGTAGGTGGTTTTGAAACAACGCATGCCCTCAAAACAAACAGATTCCAGAGCCGTGAGGGGCCTGTGAAGGGCATCTCTATCAGCCTGTCTCCCAGAGTAACTGCGGATTTGGAAATATGTCCAGGAGGGTAAATGCGAATTGCTAGTTTGGTCCCTGAGAGTAGACCATTCTAACACCCTACCGTCAGAGAAAAAGTCTCTCACCAAAAGGGGGCCCGGGTGGCTCCCAGACTGAAGGCTACAGTTACGCATACCCGGCGCAAAGTCCGGGTTGTCACCCAACGGCGTCAAAGGGCCTGGTTGGGAAGACACATTCATGGACTTTGACAGTTTGTGGAAGATCTCTAATGTACAACCAGTTATGGGTTGTCGTCTAAGGCTGGTCGGGCAACTCCCCCATGGAATCCAGGGGGCAAACCTCAGGGGGACTGGGCTCAGAGCTTCCTCTAGGGAGACCCAGTTTTTCGTTGGGCCATGGCAGTGCCAGTCCACAATTCTGGTCAGGTGAGTAGCTTGGTAGTAGGATTTAAAGTCTGGGATACCCATACCCCCTAGCTCCTTAGGCTTCATCAAAAGGGAGTACCTAATCCTGGGTTTTTGTTCATTCCAAAGGAACTTAAGAAGGATTGATTTAAGCGTAGAGAAAAAGGATGCGGGGATTTTAACGGGAAGAGCATGCAGTAGGTAAAGCAGCCTAGGAAGAAGGGTCATTTTGATTATGGCTGCACGGCCAAACCAGGAAAAATAGCCTGAGCGCCACCTGACTAAATCCTCCCTGACAGTCGTGAGGAATCTAGGAAAGTTACAGGCAAATGCATCTGCAATTCTAGGTGTGAGCCAGATTCCCAGATAAGTTAAGGCCTTGGGCTCCCATCTAAATGGAGAGGTCGCTTTAACCTGGTTAAGAAGTGCCTCCGGCAAAGAGACATTCAGGGCTTCCGACTTGGTATAATTCATCTTTAGGTTAGACATATAACCATAGAGGTCAAATTCCTTCATCAGGTTGGGTAGCGAGATAATTGGATTAGTCAGGAAAAAAAGCAAATCATCTGCATAGGCAGCAACTTTGTACTCCTTATTGGATACCAAAAAGCCCTGAATGCCCGGATTTGCCTTGATAATTCTAATTAGGGATGGGCCCGGTGCTCGATTCGAACCCATGTTCGAATCGAGCATCGGGCGTTCGCTCGCTCGTCGAGCCCAGAACTATTTGGGCCGTTCGCATCACATTCGTGTGATGCGAGCGGCCCCGCAATGCATTGCGGCCGGCGCGGCCGGCGCAGTGCATTGCTGGCTGATGATTGGCCAAGCATGCACTGTGACCCCGCATGCTTGGCCAATCACAGCGCCCGAAACTCGGAGAGCAATAATTGGCTACAGGCAGGACGCCTGTAGCCAATTACAGCTCAGGGGCTTTAGTACACGCCCCACCATTTAAAAGGCCGCCACGCCATCGGCCCCGGTCACATGAGTTCCGGCTTTAGGAGAGATTAGTCTGCTGATTCAGTCTTTGCTTGATACTGAAAGATTTGCTGTTCTTTGCTAAACCATTGGCTATTTCTTTGCTAAACCATTGCTACCTAAGTCATTGATCGTTCATTGCTGCTGATTGCACAGTTAGTGTGTTATTAGCTGCTGCTGGGGATTAGTCTGGTGCGTGCTTACTGTTAGTACAGTATTGCAGTAGTACCAACCGCAGTGCTGTTAGCACAGCATTGCACCCCAACAGCACCCATAGGACTTCTAGTGTGTTAGTGGCAGCAAACAGAGCTCCTATATTTTCTTCTCAGCAGCACCCATAGGACTTCTAGTGTGTTAGTGGCAGCAAACAGAGCTCCTATATTTTCTTCTCAGCAGCACCCATAGGACTTCTAGTGTGTTAGTGGCAGCAAACAGAGCTCCTATATTTTCTTCTCAGCAGCACCCATAGGACTTCTAGTGTGTTAGTGGCATCACACAGAGCTCCTATATTTTCTTCTCAGCAGCACCCATAGGACTTCTAGTGTGTTAGTGGCAGCAAACAGAGCTCCTATATTTTCTTCTCAGCAGCACCCATAGGACTTCTAGTGTGTTAGTGGCAGCAAACAGAGCTCCTATATTTTCTTCTCAGCAGCACCCATAGGACTTCTAGTGTGTTAGTGGCAGCAAACAGAGCTCCTATATTTTCTTCTCAGCAGCACCCATAGGACTTCTAGTGTGTTAGTGGCAGCAAACAGAGCTCCTATATTTTCTTCTCAGCAGCACCCATAGGACTTCTAGTGTGTTAGTGGCAGCAAACAGAGCTCCTATATTTTCTTCTCAGCAGCACCCATAGGACTTCTAGTGTGTTAGTGGCAGCAAACAGAGCTCCTATATTTTCTTCTCAGCAGCACCCATAGGACTTCTAGTGTGTTAGTGGCAGCAAACAGAGCTCCTATATTTTCTTCTCAGCAGCACCCATAGGACTTCTAGTGTGTTAGTGGCAGCAAACAGAGCTCCTATATTTTCTTCTCAGCAGCACCCATAGGAATTCTAGTGTGTTAGTGGCATCACACAGAGCTCCTATATTTTCTTCTCAGCAGCACCCATAGGACTTCTAGTGTGTTAGTGGCAGCAAACAGAGCTCCTATATTTTCTTCTCAGCAGCACCCATAGGACTTCTAGTGTGTTAGTGGCAGCAAACAGAGCTCCTATATTTTCTTCTCAGCAGCACCCATAGGACTTCTAGTGTGTTAGTGGCAGCAAACAGAGCTCCTATATTTTCTTCTCAGCAGCACCCATAGGACTTCTAGTGTGTTAGTGGCAGCAAACAGAGCTCCTATATTTTCTTCTCAGCAGCACCCATAGGACTTCTAGTGTGTTAGTGGCAGCAAACAGAGCTCCTATATTTTCTTCTCAGCAGCACCCATAGGACTTCTAGTGTGTTAGTGGCAGCAAACAGAGCTCCTATATTTTCTTCTCAGCAGCACCCATAGGACTTCTAGTGTGTTAGTGGCAGCAAACAGAGCTCCTATATTTTCTTCTCAGCAGCACCCATAGGACTTCTAGTGTGTTAGTGGCAGCAAACAGAGCTCCTATATTTTCTTCTCAGCAGCACCCATAGGACTTCTAGTGTGTTAGTGGCAGCAAACAGAGCTCCTATATTTTCTTCTCAGCAGCACCCATAGGACTTCTAGTGTGTTAGTGGCAGCAAACAGAGCTCCTATATTTTCTTCTCAGCAGCACCCATAGGACTTCTAGTGTGTTAGTGGCAGCAAACAGAGCTCCTATATTTTCTTCTCAGCAGCACCCATAGGAATTCTAGTGTGTTAGTGGCATCACACAGAGCTCCTATATTTTCTTCTCAGCAGCACCCATAGGACTTCTAGTGTGTTAGTGGCAGCAAACAGAGCTCCTATATTTTCTTCTCAGCAGCACCCATAGGACTTCTAGTGTGTTAGTGGCAGCAAACAGAGCTCCTATATTTTCTTCTCAGCAGCACCCATAGGACTTCTAGTGTGTTAGTGGCATCACACAGAGCTCCTATATTTTCTTCTCAGCAGCACCCATAGGACTTCTAGTGTGTTAGTGGCAGCAAACAGAGCTCCTATATTTTCTTCTCAGCAGCACCCATAGGACTTCTAGTGTGTTAGTGGCAGCAAACAGAGCTCCTATATTTTCTTCTCAGCAGCACCCATAGGACTTCTAGTGTGTTAGTGGCAGCAAACAGAGCTCCTATATTTTCTTCTCAGCAGCACCCATAGGACTTCTAGTGTGTTAGTGGCAGCAAACAGAGCTCCTATATTTTCTTCTCAGCAGCACCCATAGGACTTCTAGTGTGTTAGTGGCAGCAAACAGAGCTCCTATATTTTCTTCTCAGCAGCACCCATAGGACTTCTAGTGTGTTAGTGGCAGCAAACAGAGCTCCTATATTTTCTTCTCAGCAGCACCCATAGGACTTCTAGTGTGTTAGTGGCAGCAAACAGAGCTCCTATATTTTCTTCTCAGCAGCACCCATAGGACTTCTAGTGTGTTAGTGGCAGCAAACAGAGCTCCTATATTTTCTTCTCAGCAGCACCCATAGGAATTCTAGTGTGTTAGTGGCATCACACAGAGCTCCTATATTTTCTTCTCAGCAGCACCCATAGGACTTCTAGTGTGTTAGTGGCAGCAAACAGAGCTCCTATATTTTCTTCTCAGCAGCACCCATAGGACTTCTAGTGTGTTAGTGGCAGCAAACAGAGCTCCTATATTTTCTTCTCAGCAGCACCCATAGGACTTCTAGTGTGTTAGTGGCATCACACAGAGCTCCTATATTTTCTTCTCAGCAGCACCCATAGGACTTCTAGTGTGTTAGTGGCAGCAAACAGAGCTCCTATATTTTCTTCTCAGCAGCACCCATAGGACTTCTAGTGTGTTAGTGGCAGCAAACAGAGCTCCTATATTTTCTTCTCAGCAGCACCCATAGGACTTCTAGTGTGTTAGTGGCAGCAAACAGAGCTCCTATATTTTCTTCTCAGCAGCACCCATAGGACTTCTAGTGTGTTAGTGGCAGCAAACAGAGCTCCTATATTTTCTTCTCAGCAGCACCCATAGGAATTCTAGTGTGTTAGTGGCATCACACAGAGCTCCTATATTTTCTTCTCAGCAGCACCCATAGGACTTCTAGTGTGTTAGTGGCAGCAAACAGAGCTCCTATATTTTCTTCTCAGCAGCACCCATAGGACTTCTAGTGTGTTAGTGGCAGCAAACAGAGCTCCTATATTTTCTTCTCAGCAGCACCCATAGGACTTCTAGTGTGTTAGTGGCATCACACAGAGCTCCTATATTTTCTTCTCAGCAGCACCCATAGGACTTCTAGTGTGTTAGTGGCAGCAAACAGAGCTCCTATATTTTCTTCTCAGCAGCACCCATAGGACTTCTAGTGTGTTAGTGGCAGCAAACAGAGCTCCTATATTTTCTTCTCAGCAGCACCCATAGGACTTCTAGTGTGTTAGTGGCAGCAAACAGAGCTCCTATATTTTCTTCTCAGCAGCACCCATAGGACTTCTAGTGTGTTAGTGGCAGCAAACAGAGCTCCTATATTTTCTTCTCAGCAGCACCCATAGGACTTCTAGTGTGTTAGTGGCAGCAAACAGAGCTCCTATATTTTCTTCTCAGCAGCACCCATAGGACTTCTAGTGTGTTAGTGGCAGCAAACAGAGCTCCTATATTTTCTTCTCAGCAGCACCCATAGGACTTCTAGTGTGTTAGTGGCAGCAAACAGAGCTCCTATATTTTCTTCTCAGCAGCACCCATAGGACTTCTAGTGTGTTAGTGGCAGCAAACAGAGCTCCTATATTTTCTTCTCAGCAGCACCCATAGGACTTCTAGTGTGTTAGTGGCAGCAAACAGAGCTCCTATATTTTCTTCTCAGCAGCACCCATAGGACTTCTAGTGTGTTAGTGGCATCACACAGAGCTCCTATATTTTCTTCTCAGCAGCACCCATAGGACTTCTAGTGTGTTAGTGGCAGCAAACAGAGCTCCTATATTTTCTTCTCAGCAGCACCCATAGGAATTCTAGTGTGTTAGTGGCATCACACAGAGCTCCTATATTTTCTTCTCAGCAGCACCCATAGGACTTCTAGTGTGTTAGTGGCAGCAAACAGAGCTCCTATATTTTCTTCTCAGCAGCACCCATAGGACTTCTAGTGTGTTAGTGGCAGCAAACAGAGCTCCTATATTTTCTTCTCAGCAGCACCCATAGGACTTCTAGTGTGTTAGTGGCATCACACAGAGCTCCTATATTTTCTTCTCAGCAGCACCCATAGGACTTCTAGTGTGTTAGTGGCAGCAAACAGAGCTCCTATATTTTCTTCTCAGCAGCACCCATAGGACTTCTAGTGTGTTAGTGGCAGCAAACAGAGCTCCTATATTTTCTTCTCAGCAGCACCCATAGGAATTCTAGTGTGTTAGTGGCATCACACAGAGCTCCTATATTTTCTTCTCAGCAGCACCCATAGGACTTCTAGTGTGTTAGTGGCAGCAAACAGAGCTCCTATATTTTCTTCTCAGCAGCACCCATAGGACTTCTAGTGTGTTAGTGGCAGCAAACAGAGCTCCTATATTTTCTTCTCAGCAGCACCCATAGGACTTCTAGTGTGTTAGTGGCATCACACAGAGCTCCTATATTTTCTTCTCAGCAGCACCCATAGGACTTCTAGTGTGTTAGTGGCAGCAAACAGAGCTCCTATATTTTCTTCTCAGCAGCACCCATAGGACTTCTAGTGTGTTAGTGGCAGCAAACAGAGCTCCTATATTTTCTTCTCAGCAGCACCCATAGGACTTCTAGTGTGTTAGTGGCAGCAAACAGAGCTCCTATATTTTCTTCTCAGCAGCACCCATAGGACTTCTAGTGTGTTAGTGGCAGCAAACAGAGCTCCTATATTTTCTTCTCAGCAGCACCCATAGGACTTCTAGTGTGTTAGTGGCAGCAAACAGAGCTCCTATATTTTCTTCTCAGCAGCACCCATAGGAATTCTAGTGTGTTAGTGGCATCACACAGAGCTCCTATATTTTCTTCTCAGCAGCACCCATAGGACTTCTAGTGTGTTAGTGGCAGCAAACAGAGCTCCTATATTTTCTTCTCAGCAGCACCCATAGGACTTCTAGTGTATTAGTGGCAGCAAACAGAGCTCCTATATTTTCTTCTCAGCAGCACCCATAGGACTTCTAGTGTGTTAGTGGCATCACACAGAGCTCCTATATTTTCTTCTCAGCAGCACCCATAGGACTTCTAGTGTGTTAGTGGCAGCAAACAGAGCTCCTATATTTTCTTCTCAGCAGCACCCATAGGACTTCTAGTGTGTTAGTGGCAGCAAACAGAGCTCCTATATTTTCTTCTCAGCAGCACCCATAGGACTTCTAGTGTGTTAGTGGCAGCAAACAGAGCTCCTATATTTTCTTCTCAGCAGCACCCATAGGACTTCTAGTGTGTTAGTGGCAGCAAACAGAGCTCCTATATTTTCTTCTCAGCAGCACCCATAGGACTTCTAGTGTGTTAGTGGCAGCAAACAGAGCTCCTATATTTTCTTCTCAGCAGCACCCATAGGACTTCTAGTGTGTTAGTGGCAGCAAACAGAGCTCCTATATTTTCTTCTCAGCAGCACCCATAGGACTTCTAGTGTGTTAGTGGCAGCAAACAGAGCTCCTATATTTTCTTCTCAGCAGCACCCATAGGACTTCTAGTGTGTTAGTGGCAGCAAACAGAGCTCCTATATTTTCTTCTCAGCAGCACCCATAGGACTTCTAGTGTGTTAGTGGCAGCAAACAGAGCTCCTATATTTTCTTCTCAGCAGCACCCATAGGACTTCTAGTGTGTTAGTGGCATCACACAGAGCTCCTATATTTTCTTCTCAGCAGCACCCATAGGACTTCTAGTGTGTTAGTGGCAGCAAACAGAGCTCCTATATTTTCTTCTCAGCAGCACCCATAGGAATTCTAGTGTGTTAGTGGCATCACACAGAGCTCCTATATTTTCTTCTCAGCAGCACCCATAGGACTTCTAGTGTGTTAGTGGCAGCAAACAGAGCTCCTATATTTTCTTCTCAGCAGCACCCATAGGACTTCTAGTGTGTTAGTGGCAGCAAACAGAGCTCCTATATTTTCTTCTTAGCAGCACCCATAGGACTTCTAGTGTGTTAGTGGCATCACACAGAGCTCCTATATTTTCTTCTCAGCAGCACCCATAGGACTTCTAGTGTGTTAGTGGCAGCAAACAGAGCTCCTATATTTTCTTCTCAGCAGCACCCATAGGACTTCTAGTGTGTTAGTGGCAGCAAACAGAGCTCCTATATTTTCTTCTCAGCAGGACCCATAGGAATTCTAGTGTGTTAGTGGCATCACACAGAGCTCCTATATTTTCTTCTCAGCAGCACCCATAGGACTTCTAGTGTGTTAGTGGCAGCAAACAGAGCTCCTATATTTTCTTCTCAGCAGCACCCATAGGACTTCTAGTGTGTTAGTGGCAGCAAACAGAGCTCCTATATTTTCTTCTCAGCAGCACCCATAGGACTTCTAGTGTGTTAGTGGCATCACACAGAGCTCCTATATTTTCTTCTCAGCAGCACCCATAGGACTTCTAGTGTGTTAGTGGCAGCAAACAGAGCTCCTATATTTTCTTCTCAGCAGCACCCATAGGACTTCTAGTGTGTTAGTGGCAGCAAACAGAGCTCCTATATTTTCTTCTCAGCAGCACCCATAGGACTTCTAGTGTGTTAGTGGCAGCAAACAGAGCTCCTATATTTTCTTCTCAGCAGCACCCATAGGACTTCTAGTGTGTTAGTGGCAGCAAACAGAGCTCCTATATTTTCTTCTCAGCAGCACCCATAGGACTTCTAGTGTGTTAGTGGCAGCAAACAGAGCTCCTATATTTTCTTCTCAGCAGCACCCATAGGACTTCTAGTGTGTTAGTGGCAGCAAACAGAGCTCCTATATTTTCTTCTCAGCAGCACCCATAGGACTTCTAGTGTGTTAGTGGCAGCAAACAGAGCTCCTATATTTTCTTCTCAGCAGCACCCATAGGACTTCTAGTGTGTTAGTGGCAGCAAACAGAGCTCCTATATTTTCTTCTCAGCAGCACCCATAGGACTTCTAGTGTGTTAGTGGCAGCAAACAGAGCTCCTATATTTTCTTCTCAGCAGCACCCATAGGACTTCTAGTGTGTTAGTGGCAGCAAACAGAGCTCCTATATTTTCTTCTCAGCAGCACCCATAGGACTTCTAGTGTGTTAGTGGCATCACACAGAGCTCCTATATTTTCTTCTCTGCAGCACCCATAGGACTTCTAGTGTGTTAGTGGCAGCAAACAGAGCTCCTATATTTTCTTCTCAGCAGCACCCATAGGAATTCTAGTGTGTTAGTGGCATCACACAGAGCTCCTATATTTTCTTCTCAGCAGCACCCATAGGACTTCTAGTGTGTTAGTGGCAGCAAACAGAGCTCCTATATTTTCTTCTCAGCAGCACCCATAGGACTTCTAGTGTGTTAGTGGCAGCAAACAGAGCTCCTATATTTTCTTCTCAGCAGCACCCATAGGACTTCTAGTGTGTTAGTGGCATCACACAGAGCTCCTATATTTTCTTCTCAGCAGCACCCATAGGACTTCTAGTGTGTTAGTGGCAGCAAACAGAGCTCCTATATTTTCTTCTCAGCAGCACCCATAGGACTTCTAGTGTGTTAGTGGCAGCAAACAGAGCTCCTATATTTTCTTCTCAGCAGCACCCATAGGAATTCTAGTGTGTTAGTGGCATCACACAGAGCTCCTATATTTTCTTCTCAGCAGCACCCATAGGACTTCTAGTGTGTTAGTGGCAGCAAACAGAGCTCCTATATTTTCTTCTCAGCAGCACCCATAGGACTTCTAGTGTGTTAGTGGCAGCAAACAGAGCTCCTATATTTTCTTGTCAGCAGCACACATAGTACCTATAGTGTGTTAGTGTCAGCACCCATAGGACCTACAGTGTGTTGTGAGCACACATAGGAGTTTTTTATACTATATACACTACCGACTACAATGGCTGGAAGACCGCCAAGGAGAGGCAGAGCGTGCCGAGGCAAGAACACAGGGCAGGCAGGCTCTGTTTCTAGAGACAACAGTGCTGGCCGTGGACGTGGTCGTGCATCGTCATCAGCACGTGGCCATGGGACACGCTTGTCTTTGTTTTCGGCAGCTGGACATGTGGAGCCGCATCATGCCGAAGGCTTGGTAGAATGGATGACCAAGCCCTCCTCATCCTCCTCATCCTCTCTCACCCAGGCTCAGGGTACTGGCAGAGCAGCTGCCAACGCGTACTCAATGGCATCATCAGCCACCCCTTCCCTAGACCCACCATGTCCTCCTGAGGAGTCCCCCGAACTGTTTGAGCACAGTGTTGGGTACATGCTCCAGGAGGATGCCCAACGATTCGAAGGCTCGGATGATGATACCCAGCTTGAGGAAGTCAGTAGTGTGCGCGCAGAGAAAGGGGATGCTGAAGGACAGCAATCTGGCAGTAGTGTTCCACCAGCTGCAGCTTACTGCCAGGTTTGCTCTAGTGGTGAAGAGGGAGGGGATGATGAGGTCACTGACTCCACGTGGGTGCCTGAAGGGAGAGAGGAGGAGGAGGAGGAGGATGCAGCGTCACATGTCCAACGAGGCAGGATGCCCCCTGGAGGCCAGCTAGAGGCCAGCACAGCAACTGTACCACACCGCAGAGCTCCGCCTGTGCAGGGCGCTGCCTCTGCACGTTATCACAAAAGTTCTTTGGTGTGGGCCTTTTTTGAGACGAGTGCATCAGATCGCACCACTGCTATTTGCAATATTTGTCTCAAGCGTATCTCGCGTGGCCAAAACATCAGCCGCTTGGGCACCACAAGCATGAGCAGACATATGTCGACCTGCCATGCAGCTCGTTGGCAAGCACACATAAAAGACCCACACCAAAGAACAAAGCGGACCTCTCCTTGCTCCTCATCAGCTGGGATCTCCATCCCCACTATATCTTCAGTCCTCTCTGAAAGCTGCTCTGAGAGGACTGAAGGTGTAGAATTAGGTGTGTCACAACCAAGTACTTGCAGTACACCGACGTCCGATTGTAGCAGGCAAATTTCCCTGCCCCAGCTGCTGGACCGTCGAAAGAAGTATACTCCCAGCCATCCACATGCCCAGCGGTTGAATGCTAGCTTGGCTAAATTGCTAGCACTTCAACTGCTGCCTTTTCAGTTGATAGACTCGGCCCCCTTCCGTGAGTTTGTTCAATGTGCGGTTCCTCAGTGGCAGGTTCCCAAACGCCACTTTTTCTCACGGAAGGCAATTCCGTCTCTCTACTGGCATGTGGAAGGCAATGTCCATGCCTCGCTGGACAGGGCGGTCAGCGGTAAGGTGCATATTACCGCTGACTCATGGTCCAGCAGGCATGGACAGGGACGTTATCTTTCTTTCACGGCCCATTGGGTCACTCTATTGGCAGCTGGGAGGGATGCAGGACAAGGTGCAGTAGTGTTGGAGGTTGTTCCGCCACCACGCCTCCAAAATGCTACTACTGGTTGTGACACACCTCTCTCCTCCACCCCCTCCTCTTCTTCTTCCTCCATGTCCTCTTCGAGTGCTCTGTCCTCGGAACCAGCGGTGCTCCGTAGGCGTACAAGGGGCTACGCGAGTACGCAGGCAAAAAGATGCCATGCCGTGCTTGCGCTGGTGTGTTTGGGGGACAGGAGCCACACTGGGCCAGAGGTTCTGGCAGCTCTGCAGGGGCAGGCCGAGAGGTGGTTGACGCCACGCCAGCTTAAGCCAGGAATGGTCGTTTCTGATAATGGCACCAACCTCCTCTCCGCCCTGCGACAGGGGCAGCTCACCCATGTGCCCTGTATGGCTCACGTCCTCAACCTGGTGGTGCAGCGGTTCTTGGGCAGGTTCCCAGGCTTACAGGATGTCCTGAGGCAGGCCAGGAAAGTCTGTGTGCATTTCCGCCGATCTTATAATGCCAGTGCTCGGCTGACTGAGCTGCAAAAGGAGCTGAACCTGCCCAAGAACCGCCTAATATGTGACATGCCCACCAGGTGGAACTCAACGTTGGCCATGCTGCAGCGACTGCACACGCAGCAGAGGGCCATCAATGAGTACCTTTGCGACTACGGCACCAGGACAGGGTCAGGGGAGCTTGGCTTTTTTTCCCCACGCCAGTGGAGCATGATCAGGGATGTATGCACTGTCCTCTCACCATTTGAGGAGGCCACGAGGATGGTGAGCAGTGACAGTGCATGCATCAGTGACACTGTACCTCTTGTCCACCTGTTGGAGCATACGCTGCGTGGGATAATGGACAGGGCACTTGAGGCAGAACAGAGGCAGGAAGAGGAGGACTTCCTTGTCTCTCAAGGCCCCCTTTATCCAGACAATGTTCCTTCTGTCCCACCCATCACACAGGAAGAGGAGGAGGAGGAGGAGGAGGATTGTGTGAGCATGGAGGTGGAGCCTGGCACTCAGCATCAGCAGCAGCAGTCTTTTAGGGATGATGTACAGTCCCAACAAACCAGTGGACTTGTACGTGGCTGGGAGGAGGTGGCTGGCGATCATGTCATCCTCAGTGACCCAGAAGACTCCGGACCGAATGCCTCAGCTAACCTACGCTGCATGGCCTCCCTGATCCTGCAAAGCCTGCGGAAGGATCCTCGTGTTCTTCGGATCAAGGAGAGTGACCATTACTGGCTGGCCACTCTCCTTGATCCACGGTACAAGGGTAAGGTTGCAGACCTTATCTTGCCGTCGCAGAGGGAGCAGAGGATGAGACATCTCAGGGAGGCCTTGCAGAAAGGTCTGTGCAACGCGTTCCCAGAAACTGGGAGGTTACAAACTCCTGGTCCTGGACGACGAGTTGCTGAGGCTTCGGTCAGTAGCAGAAGGAGCGGTGGGGAAGGTGGACGTCTGACCGATGCGTTCAGACAATTTTTTAGTCCGCAGCCCCAAGGTATGATCGGTTCCAGCAACCATCGCCAGCGTCTGATATACATGGTGCAGGAATACCTAGGGGCAAGGTCAGACTTGGACACCTTTCCCACCGAAAATCCTCTGGCTTACTGGGTCCTGAGGATGGATCACTGGCCAGAGCTTGCACAGTATGCAATTGAGCTACTGGCCTGTCCTGCATCCAGCGTTCTTTCCGAACGCACATTCAGTGCTGGAGGATTTGTCACCGATCATAGGGTGCGCCTGTCCACCGACTCGGTTGATCGACTGACCTTCATAAAAATGAATCAGTCTTGGATCACCACCAGCTACCAGACACCTGAAGCGGATATAACGGAATAATTTATAATGTCACATCCCTTCAAGACTGCCTATGCTGATGCTGAGTGACTGTCCTGTTATGTTCACTGACTATCCTCTTCCTCCTCCTCAATGATCCATGCCACCACACCAGTGCCTAAGGCACAATTTTTCAGCCCCTGTATAACAGGGGCGTGTAATTACAATTTTTTAAAAAGATGCTTCGCAACAGGTGTGACTGCTGTGCTCAGAGTACAGTATCTGTGAGGGGTTGCAGTGTTGTGGCACCAGCACCAGTGCCTAAGGCACAATTTTTCAGCCCCTGTATAACAGGGGCGTGTAATTAAAATTTTTTAAAAAGATGCTTCGCAACAGGTGTGACTGCTGTGCTCCAAGTACAGTATCTGTGAGGGGTTGCAGTGTTGTGGCACCAGCACCAATGCCTAAGGCACAATTTTTCAGCCCCTGTTTAACAGGGGCGTGTAATTACAAATCTTGATCTAATAGTTCACAGCAGGGCCCATTCCTGCGCCCACCAAGAGTAACTATGAGGGCCTACAGTCTTGTGGCAACACCGTCCACCACCACCACCACCACCAAAGGCCCAATTTTTCTGCCCTGTTCAACAGGTGCATGCAATTACAAATCTTGATCTAATAACTCACAGCAGGGCCCATTCCTGCACCCACCAAGAGTAACTGTGAGGGCTTACAGTCTTGTGGCAACACCGTCCACCACCACCACCACCACCACCAAAGGCCCAATTTTTCTGCCCGGTTCAACAGGTGCATGCAAGTACAAATCTTGATCTATTAACTCACAGCAGGGCCCATTCCTGTGCCCACCAGTCTTGTGGCTACACCAATATCTAATAGGGCAAATTTCTGCAGAGTATATACGGCAGGCCCCTACTTTCAAACATCCAACTTACAAACGACTCCTACTTGCAAACGGCAAGAGAAAACAGGAAGTGAGAGGAAATCTACCCCTAGGAAGGAAAATTCTATCCTGTTAGATTTAATTTGGGAAAAAGGTATCTCCTCTCTACTGATGCTTTATCACCAATCCTTGTTTCAATTAAAACCCCACTTTTCCAAAAACATTTGTCATTGGGACGGAAAGTGAGGTGACATGTTCTGAACAGATGTGCAAAGACAGCAAATGTTACAGGGGTGATAACCCCTCCCTATGTTCTCCAAAAAGCTTAAAAATTGATTTTTTTGGGATGTAGCTACACTTCATAATGTACCTGTTCAGATTCTACTTAAGAACAAACCTACAGTCCATGTCTTGTTTGCACCACCTATATACTGCTGTTCAGAGTATATAGGGTTGTAGGTATAGGGTTTTATTTTGGGTGCGGGGTCCCCCTTAGTATCCATACAAGACCCAAAGGGGCTGGGGTGGGGGGGGGGGTGATGGGGTAGCCATGCCATTTTTCTCAAGGATTTTCAGCCATATGGCGGCCAGGACAAGACATGACATTAAAGCCGCAAGTGGTTTTAAATGGCTTCTTTTTTTCCTTTACAAATGTCATTTTGTGCAAGGACAGTTCTAAACACGGGAAACACATGCCACTTCACAGGCATACTTTAGACACCCCCCAGGTACCGTATTTAAAGGAAAATTTCACTTTTTTTTTTTTCACTTTATGCATCATTAAAATGACTGCTCCCGAAAAAACTTTAGTTTTTAAAATTTCTTTTTGCATTGATATATGTCCCCTGGGGCAGGACCCGGGTCCCCAAACCTGTTTTATAACATTAACATGCATATTGGCCGTTGTAATTAGCAATTTTGATTTCGAACGTTCGCGTCCATTATAACGAATAGGGTTCGAAAATTTGCGCGAACTTTCGGTCCGTTCGAAGGTTCTGGTGCGAACCGAACCCGGGGGTGTTCGGCTCATCCCTAATTCTAATGAAGGGTTCTAGGGATAGTATGAACAGGAGGGGGGACAGTGGACATCCCTGTCTAGTGCCGTTGGCTATCAGGACCCTTTCCGATAGTGTACCATTGATCTTTAGATTCACTGTTGGTGACTGATACAATGCGGATATCCTGGCCAGCATGTGCGGACCCAGGCCCACCCTGGCGCAGACAGCCATCATGTAGTCCCAAGCTACCCTGTCGAAGGCCTTCTCCGCATCCGTGGATAGGAGAAGACCTTTGAAGTTCCTCATGTGTGCCGCCTGAGTCATCAACATGGCCTTTATGACATTATCCTTTGCCTCTCGGCCCGGCATAAAGCCTACTTGATCCGGCCCAATCAGGTCCGACAACAGGGGGCTCAATCTGGATGCCAGTATCTTAGCGTAAATCTTAGCGTCCAAGTTTAGAAGGGAGATAGGGCAGTAGCTGGCACAGTCCGCGGGGTCCTTTCCTGCTTTGTGTATTACAGTGATATGAGCAGACAGAAAGTCTGGGGTGACTTTCCTGGGTTCTGACATGGAATCCAGTGCAGCTCTGAGGGGGTCTGCCAAAATGTGGGCAAACGTCTTGTAATAAATGGATGTGTAGCCATCAGGACCTGGGCTCTTTCCAGATTTGAGTTGTTTAATGGCCAATTTGATTTCTGAACTTGTCAATGGTTCCTCCAAAAGCGAGACGTCTGAGTCCGACAGGGCAGGCAAATCGCTTCTGGTAAGGTATTCTCGTATGATCTGCGACCTCTCACCTCCCATGCCCATCAACTTGTGGTGGGGTGGTAGGTTATAGAGCCTCGTGTAAAATTCATGGAAATGTTTAGAGATTGCTTCTACCGAAACATCTATCTTGCCATCCGCCCCCCTGATGCCATGGATGAAATTTTTCACTGACTGGTCCTCCAGGGCCTTGGCTAGTAGTTTACCAGTCTTATTGCCGGATTCATAGTAAATCCTTTTTTTTAGAAACAAAAGCCTCTTTGATTTGTCATCAAAGAGCTGTTGAAGGGCCTTCCTCTTTTCCAAGAGTTCAGTTGCCGTTTGAATACTGAGGGACTGTTTGTGCAGGTTTTCTAGGTGTCTTATCCTGTCCGAAAGGCTTTTAATATTTTTGTCCCTTTCCCTCTTACGACGAGAGCCCATTCTGATAAGTTCTCCCCTCATCGTGCATTTATGAGCCTCCCAAGTCGCCAGAGGGTCTACATCCGTATTGCGCTGGAAGAAGTCAGTCAGGGAGGAGGTCAAGGTCGCCAGCAAGTCGGGGTCCGTCAGGAGTGACGCATTCAGTCTCCATGATCTAGTTCTAGGTCTAGGGGGAGTAACTTTCAGGGATAGGGAGATCGGGGCATGGTCTGAGAAGAATTGTATGCCTATGTGAGTCTCAGTGACAGACGTCAGGTCTCGTTGCGAGATAAATAGATAGTCAATGCGGGAGTGTCTATTATGTGGAGGTGAGAAGAATGTATAATCTCGCCCCTCAGGGTGTTTGAACCGCCACGTATCTATCACTTGTAGGGAGTGGAGCATGGATTTAAGTTTTTTTAGAATTCTATATGTCAGACAAGTCTTCCCATTAGAAGTTTCAGCTATGGGGTTAAGAGGAACGTTGAAGTCCCCCCCAAGAATCAGGCATCCTGATGCGAAACCCATTAATTCCTGAGTCACACGTTGGCAGAAGGATACGTGGGCCCTATTGGGGAAATAGACATTGGCCAATGTCAGTGGGGTATCATGGTACATGCCTTTCAAAAAAACAAATCTACCCTTTGTGACAGCAGGAAGGTAAAGTCACCTGGTTGCATCCAGGGGGGTAGATATATTTCGCCCAGATTCAGGCTTTACGCCGACTTATACAACTAGGTGGAGAGTTGTATAAGCCCAGCTAAGGCTAGTGGGCTCATGGATGACTCATACCTCTAGGGAGAGTGCTGGGCGTCGTGCAGACAGGGAGTTGATGAGACCAGCTGAAGCTTGTCAGCTCATTTAGGCCTCTATAAGAACTCCCAGCTTCATTAGATGTTAGCTCATGCCTGGAACCAGACCTGTGTGGACTGTCTAGGGAGAGTGAACCCCTGTGCGGTGAGACAAAGCCTGTGTGGCTATTTGCTTGGACATTTAAAACCAGGGACTTAGGGACTAGGACAGCACTAGGCTGATCCCAGTTGTTAGTTAGGAAACCTGTATGTTTAGTCAGAGGTCAAGTTGACCAGGATTTATTTTGTTTATGTTTCTTTTGCTTTGCTGTGTTTTGTCACTGTAAACAGAAAATAAACCGCACCTTTTTGATTTTGAAAACCACAACCTCCGTTTGCTGGGCCTGTTTTGTGTGGGGAGCCCATCCCGGGGGTCACACACACCCGCTGCCGAGCTAACCCCCTCACAGTTGGTGGAGAACCAGTGGCAGTTTTTTTAAGCCAGCATGGAGGAGATACTGAAACAGCTGGCTCTAGCAAATGCCAATCAACAGCAGACAAATGCAGGTTTGCAAAGGAGCCTTGCAGCTCAGCAACAAGCCCAGCAGCAATCTGAGGCCCGCTTCATAGACCTGTTACAGAAGCAAGAGCAGAGACTACAACAAATGGAAGCAGTAATGCAGCAACGTCCGCAGACCAGTGAGGAAAGCCGTCCCACTAATACCGCGTCCTTTGGGGTGAGTCGTTTATTGACAAAAATGACTGGAGAGGATGATCCAGAGGTATTTTTGACCACATTTGAAAGGACCGCTGAAAGAGAAAAAAGTGGCCTGAGGAGCAGTGGGCTGGACTGGTGGCTCCTCTGTTAACTGGTGAATCGCAGAAAGCTTACTATGACCTAGAGCCTAACCAAGCAAAAGACTATGTGATGCTAAAAGCTGAAATTTTGGCAAGGCTGGGTGTCACCCAGGCTGTCCGGGCTCAGCGTGTGCATAACTGGACTTTCCAGCTTGGAAAACCCCCCAGGTCTCAAATGTATGATCTCATTCACCTGAGCAGAAAGTGGCTACAGCCAGAGACTTTGTCCGCACCAAAGATTGTGGAACGTGTTGTAATGGATCGGTTTTTGAGAGCTCCTTCTACTGCCATCCAAAAGTGGGTAAGCCATGGAGACCCAGAGACGGCCGATGGTCTTGTGGATCGTGTGGAGAAATACTTGGCTACAGAGAACCTGACGGCCTCTTCCAGAGACACTCGGACTTTCCACCCTAAGACCAGACCATCCCCAGGGGCGGATAAGAGGATTCCAAGGGGTGAGGGTGGAGATAGTGAGAGGGTGGGAGCTCTACCCCAAGTTTGGCGAGAACAGCCTGGGAAATCAGCGGCTCAAGAGGCGGCAAGAAGGATCGTTTGCTACCGCTGCCGGCAAGCGGGACATATTGCAGCCAATTGCCCGGTTGTGGAGGAACCCATGCAGTGTGACTTTCTGACGGGCAGACGTCAGTCGCTGTGTGCGACAGTCGCATGCACTGCCATTCGAGGAACTGAGAAACATTTATGCAAAATGTGTGTTAATGGTAGAAATGTTGTGGTATTGCTGGATTCAGGTAGCCTTGTGACCCTGATAAAGGCTGAGTTAGTTAAAACAGAGGTCTTTGGGAATAGCAAGGTAGCTGTTATTTGTGTGCATGGGGACACCCGAGAGTATCCAGTGACTACAGTGTGTTTCGAGACCCCCAAAGGTACCCTCTCTCATCCAGTGGGCTTAGTATCTCAGTTACCGCATGACGCCATTGTGGGAAGGGATTTTCCGAAGTTCTGGGAACTGTGGGATGATCCTGAGCCCCCCACTGGTGCCCCTATGTACCAGGAATGTGATAGCCAGAACTCCCCTGAGAGTGGTGAGGACTCTCCGGAATTTCCCTTATCAGTATTGGCAGGGGAGACTCAAGAAACTGGAGAGGAGCCCACCTCCTCAGACGAAAACCTACCGTCTGTGGAGTTTTCTGATCTTGAGGTTCACAGGGAAAACTTTGCCACAGAACAGTTGAAAGACCCCGCCCTAATAAAGGCACGGGAAAACGTAGTGAAAATAGATGGCGAGTTAGTGAACCCAGATAATACCTGCACTTACCCATACTTCAGCGTAGAGAAGGACCTACTGTATCGGGTGGCAAAAAGGGCAGAAGAAACCGTTGAGCAGCTTGTGGTGCCCAAACCTTACAGGAAGTTGGTGTTGGAGTTGGCCCATGGGCACATTCTTGGAGGTCATCTGGGGACAGAGAAAACCCGAGAGAGGGTATTACAGAGATTCTATTGGCCGGGGGTGATGAAGGACATAGAAAATTATTGTTCCTCCTGCCCTGTGTGTCAGAGGTCGGCCCCGATGCCACATTTCCGTAGCCCGCTGGTCCCTCTACCCATCATTGAGGTCCCGTTTGAGAGGATCGCCATGGATTTGGTAGGGCCTATAATCAAGTCCGCTAGGGGGCACCAGTACATATTAGTTATAATGGACTATGCCACCCGTTATCCAGAAGCGATCCCTCTCCGAAATACCTCGGCCAAAACCATAGCCAAAGAGCTATCTCTTGTTTTTAGCCGGGTGGGTATTTGTAAAGAACTGCTTACGGACCAAGGTACACCCTTTATGTCCCGGGTTATGAAGGAGCTGTGTAAATTGTTCAAAGTGACGCAATTACGTACATCTGTGTATCACCCCCAAACCGATGGGCTGGTTGAAAGATTCAACAAAACCCTAAAACAAATGTTGAAGAAAGTGGTGGCTAGAGATGGAAAGGATTGAGACTGTCTACTTCCTTATCTGATGTTTGCTATTAGGGAGGTGCCCCAATCCTCTACGGGATTCTCCCCCTTTGAGTTACTGTATGGGAGACACCCAAGAGGGCTGTTGGATATTGCCAAGGAAACTTGGGAAAGTGAGAGTTCTCCCCACAGGAGTGTGATTGAGCATGTCGCCCTGATGCAAGACCGAATTGCACAGGTAATGCCCATCGTGAAGGAACATTTGGCCCAAGCGCAGTTAGCACAGCAGAGAGTGTACAACCGTGGAGCCAAGACCCGTACCTTTTCCCCGGGGGATAGGATACTGGTACTTGTCCCTACGGTTGAAAGTAAATTCCTTGCCAAATGGCAAGGCCCCTATGAGATAATGGAAAAAGTGAGCGAAGTGAATTACAAGGTCAGACAACCAGGAAGGCGAAAGCCCGAACAGATCTATCACGTTAATCTGTTGAAAGCCTGGAGGGATAGAGAGTCCCTAGTCGCAGACACTTGGTCACCAGCTCAAACTGGTTGCGTGATTCCTGAGGTTGGAATAGCAGCCACCTTGTCACAACCCCAACTCAACAAAGTCGAGGCCATCCAGAGTTGGCCACGTCCCAACAGCAAGAAGCAGGTACGAGCCTTTCTGGGAATCGCTGGGTATTATCGGCGATTCATTCCCCACTTTGCTTCTAAGGCTGTGCCCCTAACCAACCTGACGAAGGGGAAAGGGTCGGTCATGATTAAATGGACCCCCGAGGCTGAGGCAGCATTCCAATTCTTGAAACAAGCCTTATGTAGCCAGCCAGTGTTGTACTCACCCGACTTCTCTAAAGACTTTGTCGTACAAAGTGATGCATCAGATGTGGGGTTAGGAGCAGTATTGTCCCAGGTCTGGAACGGGGAAGAGCACCCAGTCATTTACCTCAGCAGGAAGTTGAAGTCCCATGAGGTAAATTACGCCACCGTTGAAAAGGAGTGTTTAGCGGTGAAGTGGGCTCTAGATTCCCTTCGGTACTACCTGCTAGGTAGGCACTTTGACATGGTTACGGATCACGCTCCGTTAAAGTGGATGGCTCAAAACAAGGAAACAAATAGAAGAGTGAATAGGTGGTTCCTGGCCCTCCAGGAATTCAACTTCACAGTAAAGCATCGCCCTGGCGTTCAAATGGGGAATGTGGATGCTTTGTCTCGAGTACATGAATGCCTGATTGCTGGTGTTCCAACCCCGAGGTTAAAACAAGAGGGGGGGGTATGTGACAGCAGGAAGGTAAAGTCACCTGGTTGCATCCAGGGGGGTAGATATATTTCGCCCAGATTCAGGCTTTACGCCGACTTATACAACTAGGTGGAGAGTTGTATAAGCCCAGCTAAGGCTAGTGGGCTCAGGGATGACTCATACCTCTAGGGAGAGTGCTGGGCGTCGTGCAGACAGGGAGTTGATGAGACCAGCTGAAGCTTGTCAGCTCATTTAGGCCTCTATAAGAACTCCCAGCTTCATTAGATGTTAGCTCATGCCTGGAACCAGACCTGTGTGGACTGTCTAGGGAGAGTGAACCCCTGTGCGGTGAGACAAAGCCTGTGTGGCTATTTGCTTGGACATTTAAAACCAGGGACTTAGGGACTAGGACAGCACTAGGCTGATCCCAGTTGTTAGTTAGGAAACCTGTATGTTTAGTCAGAGGTCAAGTTGACCAGGATTTATTTTGTTTATGTTTCTTTTGCTTTGCTGTGTTTTGTCACTGTAAACAGAAAATAAACCGCACCTTTTTGATTTTGAAAACCACAACCTCCGTTTGCTGGGCCTGTTTTGTGTGGGGAGCCCATCCCGGGGGTCACACACACCCGCTGCCGAGCTAACCCCCTCACACCTTGGAATCTATAAGCTTCTCCTGCAGAACAAAGGGAGTGTCTTTACTGATCAAAGTGGACACCCCCCTGGCTCTGGAATCATCACACGTTGCATGGTATGCCTCTGTGAAGAAGGCGTCCGTCAACTTAGGGACGTGGTGTGTTTTAAAGTGGGTTTCCTGTAGGAACACAAAATGCGGCCTACCTTTTTTCAATTCTCTCAACAGCGTTAAGCGTCTTTCAGGTATGTTCAGACCCTTGACATTATGGGAGATCACAGAGGGACCCCGGCCGAGGCCTGAATATGCCATGGTAAGGACTCAGAGCGAGATGATCCAGAGGGTACCTGTAAAACAAAACTGTTCAGAAGACGTGAGAGTCAAACCGACTACAACCACAGGAGGGCACTCGAGAATAAAAAGAGAAAAGATATAGGTAAAGAGAAGAGGTAAATGATATCGGAGATAGTGGTAGAGATCCCTTACCAGGCAAAATTCTTTGTCCTGGATAAGGAGTAGTTCAGTGCGTCCACCCCCAGTAAATGGGAATGACTGCACTAATCGGTGGGGGTAGAAGGAGGCGACTAACAACCGGTAAACAGACAGTTACTAGCCTCTTTCAAATGTAAATTAAACACCAATCAAAACACACAAAAAAATAGGTAGTAGAGTGCAACATAGCACACACACAGCCTGCACATGGAAGCTTGTGTAATCTTAACAGATAAACATCCTAACTTATATTAAGGCAGCAAGGCCTCTGATGGGCAATACATAGAACAGATATGACCCTTTCACTGAAGGGAGGGTATCTCCCCGTCCCTCCAGTTCCCTGCAAGGAAGGCACAGGAGGGCAAGCCTCTAGCCAATGGATGCGTCCCACCTCCCACAATAACATATCCCCCAGTTGGAGTCCGATCCCTCAGTAAGATATGTACAACACTTTGGCACACTTCCCTCAATACCTCCACTGTCCAATGCTGCTAAAGGCCCATAAGGCACAGTTAATAAAAGCTAGGCTTCCGCCACAAAGTCTTGGGGAGGATATTCAGTCATGTGGTAGGCCAAGCGTGCGCCAATAAAGTGGAAGGGTGTGGAGGAGAATTTAGGAGGGTGTACCCCTAACCTAGGGTCCTAGTATCTTCCCTTAGATCATCTGGGCTGAGGGGGGGAGTGGGAAAGGGGGAGGCTAGGCAGGAGAGGAAGGTGAGGAGGGGGATGGGGTGGGGGGAGAGGGAGGGAGGGAGGAGGTGGGTGGGTAAGTAGGAGGAAAAAAGAAAAAAGTGGGGGCAAGGGAGGTGGGTGGGGGGGGAAGGGAAAGATATGGGGGGGGGTTATGTGGCGGTGAGCATGGAGGACCCTGGTTCACAGTAACGCCAGAGCGTTATGGCCACAAAAAAAAAAAAAAAGGGTGGAGAAATCCATGTAGTAGAAGTCATATCTGTCACTGAGTTGGACAAAAACTGATCAGGCCTAGTGAGGCAGAATATCCGAGAAAGAACAGATATAGAACAAAATGAGTAGAAGAAAAATACAACATTTAGAGCAGCGACTTAGCAGGTGGGTCTCCCCAGTTCCAGGTTAATCTGCAGCAGGTCCCCTGCGGTCATCTCTTGTGGATCGGGGCGTTCCAGCTTTTGAACCTCCGGCGCGATACGGCTTTTGTTTCTTGCACAATCTTTTGTCAGGAGTGGAGAAAGGAGAACCCGGGGATGATCCATCTCTTGGTGCCTCCTGGAATTCTGCGTACCAATCCGGAACAGAAACACGCTCAAGATCCAAGGCATCACAAAAGTCTGGCAGGTCATCAGGCTCACGCAGTACGTGCTGGCATCCGTTGTGTGTCACCGTCAGAGCAAAAGGGAATCTCCATGTGTATCTCAGCTCCCTCTCCCGTAACTTGTCCAGCAGGGGGCGCAGGGCCCTGCGATTCTTCAATGTGATTTGGGAAAGATCCTGAAAGAGCATAATGATGGCTCCATTGAAAACAATCTGATCGTTTCCCCTTGCTCTGCGCATGATGTCTTTCTTGAGTGGGAAGCTCTGCAGGCAGCATATGATGTCACGTGGAGGTGCATTGTCGGGTCCCTTCGGCCTGAGTGCTCTATGTGCCCTCACAAAATCGATCTCCATATCCTCCTGTCTTTCTAGTAGGCTATTAAACAGCCTCCTCAGGGCCGGGATGATCTGGATGGGTTCGACAGATTCAGGGATACCCCTTACACGTATATTGTTCCTCCGTCCCCTATTATCGAAATTTTCCAGGTGTCGATTCACTTTAATAAAGTGACGGCTATGTGACACATTTACAGTCTCAAGTCTGCGAATAGCTTTATCCCTGTGCCTGCCCGCTGCCATTTTTTCATTGAGGGCCAGCAAGTTAGATTTTAAGTCTGTGATGGCGGCGAAGAACGTAGATTTAATGTCTGCCGCTATCACCGACATGTCCGCAAACGTGAGGGGATGATCAGCGCGGGCTTTCCCCCTACCTGAGTCCTCCGGAGCAGATTGGGAGTCCTCACTGTATTCCTCCTCGTGGTGTATCGGCGCCATCTTGGATTTCTCCACGCTGCTGCAATCTCCTGATCTGGTTCTAAAGAGGTCAGCTATGTTCCTCAAAGAGGCAGCAATGGACCCTCTCCTCGTGCGCGGGTGTGGGGTGTTATATAGCCATTTGCCCGGCATCTGAGATCGCTGGGTCGGATGTTTTAGGCAGGTGCAGGCCGTATGTGTCCAGAGCTCACTCAGCAAGCGTCCATACCCGTTGCGCGCCAAGCCACGCCCCCCACTGTCTCCATTAACCCCACTGTTAATTGTAGTTCTACAGGATGCAGCACCTTTGAACCAGCAGTAACAGTGATTCCATCTACATCTTGCTAACATAGGAAGAGTTCTTTAATTATTACAGCCAAGAAAGTCAAGTTGCTTTGCTCTGCTATTTAGGAATCCTTCACTTGCAATTTTCTCAAGGCTAGCTAAAGACCAAAAGGATTGCTTCTTTATATTACAGGACTACTTCAAACCTCCCTACTCACTGCAGGGATTTCTTTTAATCTCATTGAGCTTGGATTTACCTAGAACTCTCTGAAAGAGCAGGCTAAATTCCATTGCAGTTGACTATTATTGAAGGTTTATGACATTTGCATTTAATGTTTGCTTCTGTGTGTTGAGGGACAGAAGGGAGAGGTCTGACACAGCTAAAAGCCATTCCTCTGCCCCTCTGATGTCTGTTCACAGGATATGTATACGCATAGTTGTGAATAAGTACTGTTTATATTCAGATATTCTTTGTATTTACCTGTTTTAATATCACCAGAAAATTATTTGGTCAGACTGGAAACACTATTCTAAGGCCTCATGCCCACGGGCGTTTTTTCAGCCGCGTTTTTGAGCGTTTTTTACAGCTTAAAAACGCCTGTCCATGTTAGTCTATAGCTTCATGTCCACCTAGGCGTTTTTGAGCTGTAAAGAGCATAGGCGTTTGTAAGCTGTAAAAAAAAACCCAGGGCCAGTGCGTTCCTCAGCGTCAGAATTAGGCAGAAAAAAACGCGAGCGTCAAAAAACGCTCACTAACACGCACTAACGCGCACTAACGCGCAAAAAACGCGCACTAACGCGCACTAACGCGCACTAACGCGCAAAAAACGCGCACTAACGCGCGGTCGCGTTTTTAGCTCCGACGTTTTTTTTTTTTTTTTTTTTTCAAAAAAAAAATAAAATAAAAAATATTTACAATAACATGGGCAGGCGTTTTTAAGCTGCAGAAAACGCAGCTGTAAAAACGCCAGTGGGCATGAGGCCTAAAGCATAAAACAAAGTTATTTTCTTTCAATTGCTTTTTTTTACAAAGTAAACAAGTTCATTGGTTCAACAGATTGTGGTATACCTATTTCATTGTTGTCACTCACTGAAGTAAAACAATGTCTGAACCCAGTCAGAGGTGGCAGAGGACTTGCAGGGTCGGGGCAACCAGTGGGGTACTGATTCTATCAGGGGCCCTCACGAGGGTAGCGCTACATTAGTCATCAATTTTAGGCTTTAACACACACTCTCAACTACTTGCATTTGTTAAGTCAACTGTTAAATATCTGGTGGAAGTGATTTGATCACTTCTACACGCAGTGGCGAAGCTAGACATTATTTCACCCGGGGCAAAGACTCTGTTTATTTTTTACAATTACTTTTTTTGTTACAATATAATTTTTTAAAATTTTTAGGAGCCCTGTTGGGGGGGGGGGCTTTAGTGAAATATCAGCGGTCTAAACAGACCCCTTGATGTCTTATGCCCCATACACACGATCGTTTTTCATGCCGTTAAAAATGCCATTAAAAAAAATGGGCATTAAAAATGATCGTGTGTAGGCTCCAGAGCATTTTTAACGACGTGAAAAACGGCCATTAAAAATTTCGAACATGCTCTCTTTTTTCACGTTGTTTTTCATGTCGTTTTTTTTAACGACGTGAAAAACGATAGTGTGTATGCTTTAACGACGTGAAAAAAAACGCGCATGCTCAGAATCAAATATGAGACAGGAGCGCTCGTTCTGGTAAAACTAGCGTTCGTAATGGAGATAGCACATTCGTCACGCAGTCACGGACTGAAAAGCACGAGACTGAAAAGAGCGAATCGTCGCTCAACAAACTTTACTAACATGAAGGGTGGCGCCATTCGAACGGATCTTCCCCTTTATAGTGCCGTTGTACGTGTTGTACGTCACTGCGCTTTGCTTGATCGTTTTTTTAAATGATCGTGTGTACGCAAGACAGGCTTGAGAGGAAACATGAAAAAAAACGACGTGAAAAACGGCAAGAAAAAAAATGGCAAGAAAAACGATCGTGTGTATGGGGCATTACTTTTGAGACCAAGAAAGGGATTAAGGACAGATATTCCCCAGTCCCTTTCTCTGCAGCCTCAGCTGCACTGGACAGTGAATGAATAGGAAGTGATTTGTGCTGAGCAGCTTCCATGTTCGTTCACAAACTGAAGCATAGGAAACACAGTTCCTGCTGACAAGCCCTGCAGCTTTCAACCTGTACCTCAATGGACTGACTGTTTACAAGCTGCAGGGCTTGTGAAAGAACTATGAGAAAGCTCATCAGTGCCCTTGAGGTTCTTTCAGAACTACAAGCCATCAGCCACAGATTGCTGTAAAATGATTGATGTGGCTGTGTGGGGGCGGAGCCACGCAGAGCCATGCTATTTTCAGAATGTGACAGCGGGTGAGGGGAGAAGATCCCCCACCCACTGTCACAAGGAGGGCAGGGATCAAGAGTTGTGGGTGTAACATGCTTTGAAAGGTGAACTTATCCTTTTAAAAAGACAGACAACCATGGCTGTTCACAAACCAATCCAGGTAATACTTAAAAACGTACACAACAAGGCACATAACAAATTTAATTTAGAGAGACCCTAATGTTGCTACATTTTATGGTAGCAAACAGGAAGACATCACATTGCACTGTGCTGCTGTACAGTGACATAAATTAAAGTTTGTACAAAAAGGGAGCTGTGTGATGCTGTAAAATTCACATCACACTACCCCCTACCCCCAGCTCACTGGAATGGAGCACTTCCCACACATTAAACCTCTGCAGTTTAGTGTGTGGACAGTGTGAACTGGCCCTATCACACCTGGCATGGGTTCGCAGGCTTGGGCACATGCCCTGGGGTCGCAGATGCTGCGACCGCCCCCTCTATGGCTGCTGGGTTCTCTAAGATTGGGGGGGGGGTAAGAGGATATGTGCTAGGGGCACTTTGGGAGGGAAGAGGACTTGTGCTAGAAGGTGGGTTGTGGGGCGGATTTAAAATCGGAACCCCCCCCAGCACATACCGTTTTACCCCTCCAAATCAGAGTAAATCATCCTTACCTGCCCCCACCCCCTTCCTGGTCACTGTGTCCCCTCCTGAGTATGCAGTAGGTAGCCTTGTTCATGAAGCACCTTCACCCAAAAAGTTTGTAATCCTGCCATCCTCACTGGCAGTGAAAGGAGCCCAAAGGAAATGTGCACTTCCAGCGATAACTGTGGCTTCTCTGACACTGGCAGGAGCCTGGGGGAGGGAGGGGGAGAAGGAAGCAGCACAACTTTTCTAGTAGCTTGACACAAGAGGAGAGCCGGGATAGAAAAAAGGGACCAGCCATAGATATCTCCGTGCAGCCCTGCAACTTGTATAGGCAGGCGGCAGGGAGAGATGCCAAGTGCCATAGAGGAGCAAATCAGTGTCACCCCGCATGGAGAGTTCCTTCACCCCTCAGTGTGGTGCCCAGGGCACATGCCTCCCTGCCCCTATCTCCTAGTTTCAGCCCTGCCTACACCTCCTGTAGGATATGGGATTAATAAATATATGTACTAATATCAATTGCAACTACCATCATTTTTAGGGTCTCTGCTTTCAGGAAATTATAGAAAGTTTGGGGACTTTAATTAATCCTCAGGCTTAAAATTTACATTTCCTCGCTAGATCCATTTTTGCACACATTAAAAATGGATCTATATCTATATGATATAGGGAATCATGTATTCCCCATCTCTTAGATGCCGCAAAGGCATGTATCCCCCTAAAATGGAAATCACCATCACCACCGACGATGGAGATGTGGATTCGTAAGGTACAAGAGATTAGTAAACTAGAAGACCTAGTTCTTTCTGCACACCAACAGCATAGAAGGTATTCCGAGACCTGGTTTGCTTGGAACACCTTCCTGGCTTCGGATGAGGGGAAAACCCTCTCCGAAAATGAAATGATGGTGGGAAGGACTAATGAATACTAAGCCCATTAATTGAAATAATCCAGAGAAGGGAAAGTCGGCCATTTTTCTAGCGGTCATAGAGAGACAGAATAGGGGGGTGGATTCCCCTTAACCCTTTTTTTTTTTTTTGTTTCGTTTTTGTTGCTTAGAATATGAGGTCATGTTTTAGATACTTCTATCGGCTTGGTGTTTGAAATAATTAATGTGGAGCTGGATGTATCTTCTGGATATTGTATGTTTGTAAAATTTGATGTTGTATTTCCTTGTATCAAAAAGAATAAATAGATATAATCAAAAAAAAAAAATGGATCTAGCGAGGAAATGGTTAAAAACCTTAACAGGATTTGAGATTCTTATGGGGATGCTCTTTTTTAAGGCCAATGTGGACTCAGTGTCCTGCAGTGCACTTCTGCCAGCAAGAGGTGTAGTGGCAGAAGAAACTCTGTCTTCTTTTAGGAGTCATTATATTTACCTACACTCCATTCAGGACTCCAGTTAAGGCACCCCCTCATTGCTTTGTATAGCACTTCTGCACCCAAAAAATTGGTAAAATGCTGTGCCCAAAAAAGACACAGGCTTTCCTAAAATGGTGTCAGAGAAGATAGAGTAGTCCTCTGAAGGGTAAAGTTGGCAATATCAGATGATGTGTCCCATCTTTGAGGTTATTTACTGTAGGGATGAGCTTTATGTTCGACTCGAACATGAGTTCGGTTCGAACATTGGCTGTTTGACCGTTCGTCGAAAAACAAACATTATGGGGAGTTTGCGACAAATTCAACAGCCGGGTGATGCCACAAAATGCACTGCGAGATCACAGTGCATTGCTGTGTGATGATTGGCCAAAGCATGCACCATGACCCGCATGCTTTGGCCAATCCCAGCGCCCTCAGCAAAGAGAGCCATAATTGGCCAAAGGCATGATGCCTTTGGCCAATTATGGCTCAGGGGGACTAAGTCCACGCCCCACACTATATAAGGCTGCCTGCACGTCGGCCCTGTGTAGTGTGTTGTTGGCGTGTACGGAGAAAGAGTGTCATTTAGATTGAGCAGACAGACAGGTTATTCAGGTAGCTGCAGTATATTTAATATATATACAGTCAGTCTCGTGTGTATATATATGTAGCGACCTCACCCCTCTCACCCCTTCTCATTCTCGGCTTGTTGGTCTTGTCTAGGGGGTTAGTACTGGGGGGAGGGATGTGATACACCACGGCCCATGTCCTCCAGAGAGACTGGAGGTGAAAGCCAGAACTATTGGGTATTGTGTGTGTGTGTCCCAGAGTCAAATCCTTTCCTCAAAATTAGTCCCTTTGTTCCCAGTAACCAGAGTTCCACACACTAAAAAGGTCCAACTCGTATTTATTCTCTTCCAGCAATAAATAGTCATACAGCACAGACAGGTTGAGACCCAGAGAACACTTCAGTATTTGTGGGGAGTAGGTCAAGGCACAATTCTTTAAGTAGAGCTAACCACTGTGGTGTCACCAATGGTTATGAAGTATAGTCACTGCCACCGACTATATAGAACAAGAGCATGAATTACCTTCGCTATCACAGCCCCTGTCAGAGGGAAGCCATCTGTCCAAACGAATTACCGGAGGCCTCTCCGTCACCAGCAAATGCTGCGCCGGACTTTCCGGAGAAGTTCCGCTCACCAGCCTCATCTCAGACACGGGCACCCAAGGCATTAGGGCCCCCTCGGATTCCTCCACCCTCGCGGAACCCAGTCGAAGGTACTGAGTCCCAGGCTTCCGCATTGGTACCTCACCCCAGGCTAAAAGGTGCCTGGGATGGACTCCATCTCCCGTTCTGGCCAGGTCAAGGGCACCTGGGCCCGGAACTCCGGAACGCCAGCATCCAGGCTGAAGGTGCCTGGGTGCGGCTGCATCCTCCGACTCTGAACCCCAAGGTCAGGGTGTCCGCCCCTTTTATCTCCTCTCCGTTTGCGTCACAGCAGGTTCCCCGCCCCGCTGTACCAGCGCCAGGAAAGGACAAAAGGGGATGCAGTCTTGCGGTGAGTGTTCAGCTCCGGCCCAGGGCGACAGTGCCACCTGCAGGCCGCAGGGAACGTCACACCACCAGAGTCCTCCAAGAACCATAAAAGGGTCTCAGATTCCCTAACAATCAGTGCACTTGGGTTACACTACCACCCAGATGCCTCCCCTAAATTCAAATACCCGCTACATATATATATATGGTATATAGGTTATTCAGTTAGCTGCAGTATTCAATAGTAAAGGTAATACTGCGCTAATGTGAAGAAAGTGAGAATAACGTGCTAATAACAGCTAGGCTGCGACACAGAGGAAATATGTGAAACCATATCAAAAATAGAATGTAATTAAAGAAATATGTCGCGCACAACCATGTGAAAAATATAACTCTAGTGAGAGTCCATATAAAGATATGAATATAAAATGTATTAATAAACGTGAATTGTGAATAAACCACGAGAAAAAAATCCTCAAACTAATAAATGTGCAAATACAGGAACTGAACCCCTACTTTAAATGAATATAAAGCCTGCAAAGTGGGTACTCATGTGTGTAATCAAACAAAAATTTACCTCAATACTACTGCACAATATTACTAAACTAATATACGTGTAATGAGTTACTGAACATTACACATCTCTACTACAATGGTAATCTAAATTATTAGATGCATAACAACAACAATAATTGGGAAGTCCATTCTTTAAAGGTTCCAAAGAGGATTCCAATACAAAAAAACATTTGCTTCAGATGAGAAGAAAGCAGGGGTTTGTAGGAAGATGTTGAAAGGAATAGTGCCCAAGATAGATCCACAGATATCGTAGAGAAGCTCCATCCACCACGGTGAGTATAAAATCTAGATGGGTACCTTACCGCAATAGGTGGATCTCCACTGTGGCAAGGTTGGAAAAAGCCTGCAGATATCACCCTCTGCGGGGTATTAGTGCTGATCCTGGGATGTCACGACTCCGAGATCCTGATACTCCCTCTGCCTCTAGTTGTACTGTTTCATCCTCTGGGGGCTGATGTGATCAAATATTGGAAAGACCCAACAGACCTCCGGTATGGGTACAGGTAAAAGGCTGCTATCTGTCCTCTCACATCTTCAGTCATCCCCAGGGAGAGCTGTGCTGTGCATCCTCTTTGGAACCTTTAAAGAATGGATTTCCCAATTATTGTTGTTGTTATGCATCTAATAATTTAGATTACCATTGTACTAGCGATGTGGTATGAATCCTGAGCGGGAACTCATGACGTCACAGTCACATGCTCCCATGACGTCACAGTCACATGCTACGGGGCCTCCCGGAGCATGTGACTGTGACGTCATGAGAAGCCTATATAAATCGCTGCGGACCGAACAGCCAGTATTACAGCGGGAGGAAGCGACGAGTCAACATTGAGGAGGAGAAGAGAGAAGAAGACGCCGACGGGAAGACCGGGCCCCTCCACTAGCAAAAGAGCTGGAAGAAGATAGTGGAGGGGCTGGCAGAAGGAAGAAAGAACCGGAGAGGAGAAGAGGGAAGAAGGCGACGGAGAAGACCGGGCCCCGCTAGCAAAAGAGCTGGAAGAAGATAGCGGTGGCCCGGCAGAAGGAAGAAAGAATCGGAGAGCGTGGCGACGACACCGGAGACCCCCGATGTCGGAAGAAGACCCCCGGAGCTGTGTAATAAATTACTTTAAAAAGCTGTGTGTGTTTTTTTATTGCCATTTTTTCCACCAGGTGAATGGGTAGGGGTACGATGTACCCCATACTCATTCACATAGGGTGGTGGGCCGGCATCTGGGGGTCCCCTTATTAAAGGGGGCTCCCGGATTCCGATCAGCCCCGCCCGCAGACCCCGACAACCAACGGCCAGGGTTGTCGGGAAGAGGCCCTTGTCCCCATCAACATAGGGACAGGGTGCTTTGGGGTGGGGGGGCCGCAGGTCGCCCCCCTGCCCCAGAGCACCAAACCCCCCCATGTTGAGGCCATGCAGCCTTGTACGGTTCAGGAGGGAGGGGGGGCGCTCTCTCGTCCCCCCCTATTTCCCCTGCAGCCTGCCAGGTTGCGTGCTCGGATAAGGGTCTGGTTTGGATTTTGAGGGGGACCACCACGCCGATTTTTCGGCTTAGGGGAGTCCCCTTCAAATCCATACCAGACCGAAGGGCCTGGTATGCTCCTGGAGGGGGAACCCATGCCGGTTTTTTATTTAAAAATTGGCGTGGAGTTCCCGCTCAGGATTCATACCAAACACAGTGCCTGGTATTGGTGGGAATCCACGTCGGATCTCCGTCTACTGGCAATGCGTGTCGCTCATTGTGAAAGGAAAAACAAAATCTTTCCTTTCCCGATGACGAGACAGCTCGGCGCTGGCTCTCGTGACGGGGCTCGTAGGGTGTCAATCTCGCCGCTAGAAGATTAACACAATATCGGCGGCACCTACTGTATATTAGTTTAGTAATACTGTGCAGTAGTATTGAGGTAAATTTTTGTTTGATTACACACATGAGTACCCACTTTGCAGGCTTTATATTCATTCATTTAAAGTAGGGGTTTAGTTCCTGTATTTGCACATTTATTTGTTTGTGGATTTCTTTCTCGTGGTTTATTCACAATTCACGTTTATTAATACATTTTATATTCATATCTTTATATGGACTCTCACTAGAGTTATATTTTACACATGGTTGTGCGCGACATATTTCTTTAATTACAAGTTAGCTGCAGTGCATTTAATATATATATATATATATATATATATATATATATATACACAGTCTCGTATGCATCCAGTGTAGCAAAGCCTATATCTGACTGCAGGCCATTCCTGGTGTACTTTTTCTAATATACTTCAGGCAGGCAGGCAGGTTATTCAGTGGGCTGCAGTGCATTTAATATATATATATATATATATATATATATATATATATATATATATATTCACACACACAGTCTTGTACATATATATATCCACTGCATCCAGTGTAGCCAAGCCTATATCTGACTGCAGGCCATTCCTGGTGTACTTTTTCTAAGATACTTCTGGTGGTGTACACAGTACACAGTACCGTGCACCCCTAGTGCAGTTGCTACTACTTTTCTGGTGGTGTACACAGTACACAATACAGTGTAGTGTGGTTTTGGTAAACAAAATTTATTAGCATGTCCGGAAGGCCACGAAGGCGAGGCAGACGCTCACAGGCCACTAAAAGAGGGCAAGCAGTCTCTGTGTCTACAGTCAACAGTGCTGGTCATGGACACGGTTCATCCTCAGCACGTGGCCGTGGGGCACGCTTGTCCTTTTTTTCTGCAGCTGGCCGTGTTATTGAGCCACAACATGCAGAAGAGTTGGTGGAATGGATAACAAAGCCGTCCTCATCCTCTACTCTGAGCCTGGGTGACAGTTTGCCTGCCAATGCAGCTGCAAAAGTGGCCTATTCCATCGGCTCCATGTCAACATTCACTCCTTCCCTAGCCCCACCATCATGCACGGAGGAGTCCCCCAAACTGTTCGACACACAGTGTCGGGTACATGCTGCAGGAGGATGCGCAACGTTTTGAAGGCTCCGATGATGGTACCCAGGTTGAGGAAGGGAGTAATGTGAGCCTAGAGAGAGGGGGTGCCCAAGAAGGACAAGAAACTGGCAGTCATGTTCCCCCAGCTGCAGAATACTGCCAAGTTTGCTCCAGTGATGAGGAGGGAGGGGATGATGAGGTCACTGACTCTACTTGGGTGCCTGATAGAAGAGAGGAGGAGGAGGCACATCTTCAACGAGGCAGGATGCCCTCCAGGGGGCAGCTTAAGGGCAGCCACCCTACTGCATCACACAGACCTAAGCAGGTGCAGGGCGCTGCTGACTCCCCGCATATTTTGAAAAGTTCTTTGGTGTGTGCCTTTTTTATACACGTGTGCAGCAGATCGCACCGTTGCTGTTTGCAACATATGTCTGAAGCGTATCTAGCGTGGGCAAAACAGCAGCCGCTTGGGCACCACATGCTTGACCATACATATGAGGACCTCCCATGCAGTCCGTTGGCAACAGCACTTAAAAGACCCACATCAAAGAACAAGGCGGACCTCTCCTTGCTCCTCATCAGCTGGGATCTCCAACCCCACTATACCTCCAGTCCTCTCAGAAACCTGCACTGAGAGAAATGAAGGTATAGAAATAGGTGTCCCCAGTACTTGCGGGCAATCTGCTAGCGGTACACCAACATCCGATTTTAGCAGGCAAATTTCCCTACCCCAGTTGCTAAACCGTCGAAAGGAATTCGGTCGCAGCCATCCACATGCTCAGCGTCTGAATGCTAGCTTGGCCAAATTGCTAGAACTGCAACTGCTGCCTTTTCAGCTGGTAGATTCTGTCCCCTTTCGTGAATTTGTGGAATGTGCAGTACCTCGAGTGGCAGGTTCCCAAATGCCATTTCTTTTCACGGAAGGCCATTCCTGCTCTCTACCAGCATGTGGAAGGCAATGTCTCGGCCTCGTAGGACAGAGCGGTCAGCAGTAAGGTGCATATTACCGCTGACTCATGGTCCAGCAGGCATGGACAGGGATGTTACCTTTCTTTCACGCCGCACTGGGTATCTCTGCTGGCAGCTGGGAAGGATGCAGGACAGGGTACAGAATTGTTGGAGTTTGTTCCGCCACCATGCCTCCAAAATGCTAGTAGTGGTGATTCTGCCACAGCTCTCTCCTCCACCCCTTCCTCTTCCTCTATGGCCTCTTCCTCTGCAGATTTGTCCTCTGAACCAGCGGTGCCCTATAGGCGTTCAAGGGGCTATGCAAGCACTCAGGCAAAAAGATGCCATGCAGTGCTTGAGTTGGTGTGCTTAGGGTACAGGAGCCACACTGGGGCAGAGATTCTGTCAGCTCTGCAGGGGCAGGCTCAGAGGTGGTTGACGCCATGCCAGCTTCAGCCAGGAATGGTTGTATTCGACAATGGCACCAACCTCCTTCCCACCCTCTGACAGGGACACTTGACCCATGTTCCCTGTTTGGCTCACGTCCTGAATTTGGTGGTGCAGTGGTTCTTGAGCAGGTACCCAGGCTTACAGGATCTCCTGAGGCAGGCCAGGAAAATCTGTGGTCATTTCCGCCGGTCATATAATGCCAGTGCTCGGCTGGCTGACATTAAAAAGGAATGCAACCTGCTCAAGAACCGCCTCATTTGTGACATGCCCACCAAGTGGAACTCAACGTTGGCAATGCTGCAGCGGCTGCACATGCAGCAGAGGGCAATCAATAAGTACCTGTATGAGTATGGCACCAGGACAGGGTCAGGGGAGCTTGGCTTTTTTTCGCCACGCCAGTGGCTACTGATCAAGGATGCATGCACTGTCCTGTCACCATTTGAGGAGGCCACGAGGATGGTGAGCAGTGACAGTGCATGCATCAGTGATACTGTCCTGTTGTCTTCCTGTTGGAGCACACGCTTCGTGGAATAATGGACAGGGCACTTGAGGCAGAACAGCGGTAGGAAGAGGAGGACTTCCTTACCTCTCAAGGCCCCCTTTATCCAGATAGTTTTCCTGCGGGCCCGCCAATCACACAGGAAGAGGAGGAGGATTGTGTCAGCATGGAGGTGGAGGATAACACTCAGCATCAGCAGCAGTCTTCAAGGGATCGTTTTCAGTCCCCAGAAACCCATGGAGTTGTATGTGGCTGGGAGGAGGTAGTTGCGGATCATGTGATCCTTAGTGACCCAGAGGACTCCGGATCGAATGCCTCTGCAAACTTACGCTGCATGGCCTCCCTGATCCTGCAAAGCCTGCGCATGGACCCTAGGATTTGTGGTATCAAGGAGAGGGATCATTACTTGCTGGCAACCCTTCTTGATCCACGTTACAAGGAAAAGGTTGCAGAACTCATCCTGCCTTCGCAGAGGGAGCAGAGGATGAAACATCTTCGGAAGGCCTTGCAGAAAGGTCTGTGCAACGTGTTCCCAGAGACTGGGAGGTTACAAAATCCTGGTCCTGAACAACGTGTTGCTGAGGCTTTGGTCAGTCAAAGAAGGAGCGGTGGAGAAGGTGGCCGTCTGACCGATGCGTTCAGACAATTTTTTAGTCAGCAGCCCCAAGGTATGATCGGTTCGAGCAACCATCGCCAGCGTCTGTTTTACATGGTGCAGGAATACCTAGGGGCAAGATCAGACTTGTACACCTTTCCCACCGAAAATCCTCTGTGTTACTGGGTCTTGAGGATGGATCACTGGCCAGAGCTTGCACAGTATGCAATTGAGCTACTGGCCTGTCCTGCAGCCAGCGTTCTTTCTAAACGCACATTCAGTGCTGCTGGAAGCTTTGTAACCGATCACAGATTGTGCATGTCCACAGACTCTGTTGTTCGGCTCACATTCATAAAAATGAATCAGTCTTGGATCACCAGCTACCAAGCACCTTATGCTGATGTAACCGATTAATTTTTCTATGGATGTGGGATCCCTTGAAGACTTCCTATGCTGAGTGACTATCCTATTATGCTGAGTGACTATCCTATTCCTCTTCAATCTTCATGATGATAGCGTCTAAGAATATTTTTGGTTCAGGGCCCCACCACCACTGCCTACGGCCCAATTTTTCTGCCCCTGTTTAACAGGGGAGTGTAATTACAATTTTTGCTGTAATATTTGACAGCAGAGCTCGTTCCTGTGCTCAACAAGAGAATCTGTGAGGGGTTACAGTGTTGTGGCACCATCACCGCTGCCTAAGACCCAATTTTTCTGCCCCTGTTTAACAGGGGTGTGTAATTGCAAGTTTTAATCGAATATTTCACAGCAGGGCCCGTTCCTGCGCCCACCAAGAGTAACTGCGAAGGCTTACAGTGTTGTGGCACCACCACCACTAAAGGCCCAATTTTTCTGCCCCTGTTCAACCGGGGCATGTAATTACAATTCTTGATATAATATTTCACAGCAGGGCCCGTTCCAGCACCCACCAAGAGTAACTGTGAGGGCTTACATTGTTCTGGTACCACCAACACCTAAGGCTCAATTTTCCACAGAGTGTATAGGGCAGGCCGTACAGTATATACAGGCGGTCCCCTATTTTCAAACATCCGACTTACAAACAACTCCTACTTACAAACGGAGGGAAACAACAGGAAGTGAGGAAATCTACCCCTAGGAAGGGAAATTCTCTCCTGTAGGAGTTAATATGGGAAAAACGTGTCTCCACTGATGCTTTATCACCAATCCTTGTTTCCCTAATAGCCCCAAATTTTCAAAATCCAATTGTCATTGGGACAAAAAGTGAGGTGAAATCTTCTGAACAGGGGCGCAGACAGCAAAACAAATGTTACAGGGGTGATAACCCTTCCCTATGTTTTCCAAAAAGCTTAAAAATAGATTTTTGGGCTGGAGCTACACTTTAAAAATGTACCAGTTCAAAATTACAAACAGATTCTAGTTAAGAACAAACCTACAGTCCCTGTCTTGTTTTCACCGCCTGTATACTGCTGTTCAGAGTATATAGGGCCTGGGGGCCCCACGCCTTTCCTTTTTTTAATTTGGGTCTGGGGTTCCCCTTAATATCCATACAAGACCCAAATGGGCTGGTAATGGGCTGGGGGGGGGTACCCATGCCGTTTTTCTCAATGATTTTCATCCATATTGCCGGGACTAGACATTACATTAAAGCTGCAAGCAGTTTTAAATGACTTTTATTCCTTTAGAAATGTCATTTTGTGCAGGGACAGTTCTAAACACGGAAACATGCGCCACATTATAGGAATACTATAGACACCCCCCAGGCACGAATATTAAAGGAATATTTCAATTTTATTTTATCACTTTAGGCATCATTAACCACTTAAGGACCAGTCACTGTATATATAAGTCGGCAGAATGGCTCGTACAAGCACAATCACGTACCTGTACGTCCCCTTTAACTGCCCGACATCGGGGTCACGCGCGCCGGCCGGCGGTGCGCTCGCGACCCCCCTGCCTTCCCCGTGAGTCGGACCGCGGGTCCCGCGGACTCAATCGCCGTGGGGATCCCCGCGATCGTCTCACGGAGGCATGGAGCGGGGAGATGTTAGTGTAAACACAACATCTCCCCGCTCCCCTACTGATAATGTCACTGATCTCCGTTCTGTGTAATCAGAGCGGAGATCGGTCATGTGTCACTCGTAGCCACGCCCCCACACAGTAGTAATCACTTCCCTAGGCACGCTTAACCCCTTCAGCGTCCCTAGTGGTTAACCCCTTCACTGCCAGTGTCATTTTTACAGTAACCAGTGCATTTTTATTGAACTGATCGCTGTAAAAATGACAATGGTCCCAAAAATGTGTCAAAAGTGTCCGATGTGTCCGCCATAATGTCGCAGTCACGATCGCCGCCATTATTAGTAAAAAAAAAAATATTAATAAAAATGCCATAAAACTACCCCCTATTTTGTAAACGCTATAACTTTTGCACAAACCAATCAATAAACGCCGATTGCGATTTTTTTACCAAAAATATGTAGAAGAATATGTATCGGCCTAAACTGAGGAAATTTTTTTATATATATATATATATATATATATATATATATATATATTTTTGGGGGATATTTATTATAGCAAAAAGTAAAAAAATATTGAATTTTTTTCCAAATTGTCGCTTTATTTTTGTTTATAGCGCAAAAAATAAAAACCACAGAGGTGATCAAATACCACCAAAAGAAAGCTTTATTTGTGGGAAAAAATGGACGTCAAGTCCATACCAGACCCTTATCTGAGCATGCAGCCTGGCTGGTCAGGAAAGGGGGTGGGGACAAGCGAGCGCCCCCTCCTGAACCATACCAGGCCACTTGCCCTCAACATGGGGGTGGGTGCTTTGGGGCAGGGGGGTGCCCTGTGCTCCCCCACCCCAAAACACCTTGTCCCCATGTTGATGAGGACAAGGGCCCCTTCCCGACAACCCTGGCCGTTGGTTGACGGGGTCTGCGGGCGAGGGGTTTATCGGAATCTGGGAGCCCCCTTTAATAAGGGGGCCCCCAGATTTCGGCCCCCCACCCTATGTGAATGAGTATGGGGAACATTGTACTCCTACCCATTCACCTGAAAAAAGTGTCAATAAAAAAACACACTGCACTGGTTTTTAAAGTAATTTATTAGGCAGTTCCGGGGGTCTCTTCCGACTTCTTCTGCCCTCTCCGGCTCTTCACTGCTCTCTCTGGTTCTTCTCCCTCTGTCCGGTGTCTTCTGCCGGGCCTCCTTCGCTATCTTCTGCTCTTTTGCCAGCTCTTGCCCGGTCTTCTCCGTCGCCTTCTTCCCTCTGCTCTTCTTCCGATGTTGACGCAACGCTCTCTCCCGCTGTAATGTGGTGCAGGCGTTGCACGTGGTGCGCAACTACTCATATTGGCATGGGGCGTGGTCACCAAGTGATGTCATCCGATGACCCCGCCCCTTATAATGGCACCACCCGGGGCATGATGTGATGGTGACGTCATAAGGGGTGGGGCCACCGGGTGACATCACCCGGTGACCCCACGCCAATATAAGTTGATGCGCACCGCGCACACGGCATTACAGCGGGAGAGAGCGTCGAGTCAACATCGGAAGAAGAGCGGAGGGATGAGGACAATGGAAAAGACCGGGCAAGAGCTAGCAAAAGAGCGTGCAGAAGAACCAAGCAGAAGACAGCGGGAGAAGAACCGGAGAGCGCGGAGAAGAGGCCGGAGAGAGCGGAGATGTCGGAAGAGACCGCCGGAGCTGCCTAATAAATTACTTTAAAAACCTGTGTAGTGTGTTTTATTTTTGACACTTTTTTTATTCCAGGTGAATGGTTAAGGGTACGATGTACCCCATACTCATTCACATAGGGTGGGGGGCCGGGATCTAGTACGGTTCAGGAGGGGGGTGCTTGCTCGTCCCCAACCCCTTTCCTGACCGGCCGGGCTGCATGCTCGAATAAGAGTATGGATTTTGGGGGGACCCCCACAACCTTTTTTTCGGCATAAGGGGTTCCCCTTAAAATCAATACCAGACTGAAGGGCCTACTATGCTCTTGGAGGGGGAACCCATGCCGTTTTTGTTTTTTTATTTGGTGTGGAGTTCCCCCTCAAGATTCATAAAAGACACAGTGCCTGGTATTGTCGGGGATTGAAGTCGGATCCCTGTTAATTGAAGTCGGACACATGTCGGACTTTAAGTCGCAGGGCAAAGTCGGATCCAAAGTAGTACGACTGTCGTGTCGTACCAGTGTGAACCCAGCCTAATCGAACAAGTTGAAGTTAGGAGCTGATTGGTTACTATGCACAGCTGCACCAGATAAATCTCCCCCATAATCTCGTCAGTGTCTGAAATTAGAGCCCCTTCACAGCAGTGTGTTGCAATAATGCATGCGGGATAAATCTTATATACATTGGTGTGCTATTCATTTTAAATAACACCCCAACACACCTTCACAACGCATCTGCATTGAACACACCTTAAAACATTTGTAACGCTAAAATGAAATAAAAAGTCTTGTTTCTTTTAAAACATGTTAAGCAGCACAGTGCTTGTGCTGTGTAATTTGTCCCATTGTATGATTTAAATTACTTGGTTAATCCTGTCTGTTCCTGTGCCCCCCTGTGTGTGGTTTGACAACGGTAACCAAACTGACCATGGTATCATGGATCAGCATATTTGCCTCTGTCATCCCGCTGCCTGCTGCATACAAAATAATTCCGCGCTGCCCTCTGGATAAGCTGCTAACACAACAAGTAGACAAATAGTAAAAAGCGTGGAAACAAAAAGTGTAGCGCTAATCGAAATATGAACAAGAATGCATGACGCACTCAAATGAATATATAAAACAGTGCAATATAAAAAAAGACACTCAAATATTAAGTAAGAACAGTGAAAAGTCCTCATATATACAAAATGTCTATATGCGAAATACAAGTGAAAACTTGTGCAACTGAGTGTCCTAAAGTAATTAAAAAATGGAGGCAATGGTGAAATTCAAAGGTGAGTGAAAACTTTGAAGGAAAAGTGTTGACGGTGAGAACATGAAGAGAACCACCACCAATAGGTAAGGAGCTTACCAGATAGTTTGAACCCAGAGGAACATATGTTCAGTGGATCAAACGGGCTTGGTGTGGTGGAACCACGATGGAACCTGGACACTCTGTATGCTGCAAATTGCTGTGCTGGAAATGGCCAAACATCGTCTCCTAGGACATCATCCCGCTGCCTGCTCTCTGCTCTGATTCTTTCCCTCTCTCCCTGCCTCCCTGCCTGTCAGTTCTGAAGCTTGTGTGTGTGTGTGTGAGAGCGATATCCTCCCCACCCCTCCCCTCCTGCTGCTCTTCCCTGTGGCTTGAAAATAACATATAAATAACTTGCATCCCCTCTGTTTTATCAAGATCTAAAGTACTGTGTGTCCATTTTGTTTCAATACTAATCCTAAATTCCTTCTCTCACAGCACCGATGTGAGGTCACGTGACATTCCTCTGCTGGCCCGCTGATTTTGGAGGGTTATCTCAGCCCCTCCCTTTGCATTCCTTAAGATGGGGGGGGGGGGAGAGCAGAGGAATGTTACGTAACCTTACATTGGTGCTGTGAGAGAGGGTATTTCGGATTAGACACACAGTACTTTAGATCTTAAAGTGGTTGTAAATCCTCCCGCGGCAGTTACACCTACAGGTAAACCTAGATTAAGGCTTACTTGTAGGTGTTTGCAATATCTCCTAAACCTACACGGTTTAGGAGATATTTGCCGAAAGGTATACCGTAGACAATGGCGCAGTGAAAATCCCATTCATAAAACCGGCAACGCCGGTTTTGACGGCCCCCGTGCGCATGCGCGGAGTGACATCTTCACCGCTCCGGCCAATCACAGCGCTGGAGCGACGATACCTGGAAATAACCTTCCGGAGAGGTGACTGCGGCCGGAGGGGGAGACGTGGACGGCTTTGGGGTCTTTGATCTAAGATAAGTACTGCATAATGAGCTAGTATGCTAGTCATACTAGCTCATTATGGCTTTGTCTTGCAGGTGGTTAGTTGTATTTTTTTTTTATTGGGGGTTTACAACCACTTTAATAAAACAGTGGGGTGCAATGTATTTATTATCCTGACTTTACAACCACTTTAACGTAATGTAAAAATTCTTCATGTATGATTTTAGGTCTCTCAGTGTACATTAGGCAGCCCATTCAAATGAACAGATGTGTTTAATGCACTGCATTGGACCACCTTTGTTAAATGGGCCCTTACTGAACCACTACAATCAGTAAGACAGCCAGGCAACTACTATGCAAAAGAGGAAAAGTGAGCAATGGCTGCCTCAATGGTTTTTCATGACAGGTTACAGTTAAATTTGTGTGTATGTATTAATATTTGGATATCACAGCAAGCTAGCACATTTAGTTTAAGACTACTCTGTTGCTTGCAAAGAGGAGGTGATGCTTATAATTAAGTAGAAAGTTGTTGAAGTTTATTATAGTGGTTTGTTTTTAAATAACACACTGACATCCGGATTACGTTTTTTCTTTTTTGGGGGGCGGGGGGGGATGCAAATGCAAAATGACTGCAATTAAGAATGTTTGCTAGCAAGATGAAGACAATGACATGTAGAAAGAATAAAGATTATGCTGTCAAGTGGTATAAAATACATGCAATTACATGAACGGTAGGATGGAGCTGACTTTTACATTTTAATTATCTCATGCTACACATTGCACAGAGAGTGCAATGCACACTATTTCAGTTCCTTATTGTAAGTATTGCATTGTCAGAAATCAAACTGCACAACTACATACAGTGACCTCAGTGGCTTTTTATGAGATGTGCCTATTTATAGCACCAATAAATGCTGGATAGGAGCTGCTTGTTAGGAAACATTCCAACCATCAACAAAATACATACACTTCTGTATCATATTGCAAGACTTATTGTGAACCATGGCTAGGCTTATATCTGGCAAAGAGATATTCAAACCCAGCTCAAATTTTTATACTGTGGCATGTTTACCTGCCAGGGCCATCTGCAACTGAATCATTGAGTGACTGTTGCCAATTTAATTAAAAGAGCTCATATATTTCTGCTCTTATTTTCCTAAAACCTGCTTGTATCACTGGTTCCATTGGATATGCCTGGATGTATTATATCTAATCAATGGTTATCCTAGCATCTCACATAATGTACAAGGCTTTAATTCCCCTCATTAGGGATGAGCCGAACACCCCCGGTTCGGTTCGCACCAGAACATGCGAACAGGCAAAAAATTTGTTCGAACACTCGAACACCGTTAAAGTCTATAGGACACGAACATGAAAAATCCAAAGTGCTAATTTTAAATATTAATATGCAAGTTATTGTCATAAAAAGTGTTTGGGGACCCTGGTCCTGCCCCAGGGTACATGTATCAATGCAAAAAAAAGATTTAAAAACGGCCATTTTTTCGGGAGCAGTGATTTTAATAATGCTTAAAGTGAAACAATAAAAGTATTTCTTTAAATTTCATACCTGGGGGGTGTCTAAAGTATGCCTGTAAAGCAGCACATGTTTCCCGTGTTTCCCCTGCACAAAATGTAATTTCGGAAGGAAAAAAAGTCATTTAAAACCACTCGCGGCTATAATAAATCCCCAGGTCCCCGGCAATACAGAGAAAGTCATTGAAAAAAACGGCAGGGGTCCCCCCCCAGTACATTACCAGGCCCTTTGGGTCTGGTATGAATATTAAGGGGAACCCCTGACGTTTTTTTCAATGACTTTTATCTGTATTGCCGGACCCGACAATTCATTAATAGATGCAGTAGTTTTAAATGACTTTTTTTCCTTCAAAAATGACATTTTGCGCAGGGAACCAAAATTAAAAAAAAAATGCATGGGGGTCCCCCCCAAAATTCCATATCAGGCCCTTCGGGTCTGGTATGGATATTAAGGGGAACCCTGCGCCAAAATGTAAAAAAAAAAAAAAAAATGGCGTGGGGCCCCCCCAAAATTCCATACCAGACCCTTCAGGTTGATGGGGACAAGGGCCTCATCCCCACAACCCTTGCCTGGTGGTTGTGGGGGTCTGCGGACGGGGAGCTTATCGGAATCTGGAAGCCCTCTTTAACAAACGGGACCCCCAGATTCCAGCCCCCCCCATGTGAATTGTCAACGGGTACATTGTACCCCTACCATTTCACAAAAAAGAGTGTAAACATTTTTTTAAAAACACACAGTTGGGAAAGTCCTTTATTAAAAAAAAAAAACATTCCAGCGATGTAATCAAGTCTGTCCAGCGTTGTTCTCTATGTCCCACTGTGATCCGATGTCCAGCGATGCTGCCGTCTCCTCCACCTCCAGTCTCCACTCCACACGAAACCCCCATGACGTACGAGGGGGCGGGGTCACCCGTCACATCATAGGGTAAGCCCCAGCTTTCCCTGTTTGCCGGGGAATAGCCAATGACGTAGGCGGGACCCCCGCCACGTTTTAAATTACTTTTTTTCCTTCAGAAATGACATTTTGTGCAGGGACAATTCTAAACACGGGAAGCATGCGCTGCTTTCCTGCATACTTTAGACACCCCCCAGGTACGAAATTTAAAGGAATATTTCACTTTTATTGTTTCACTTTAAGCATTATTAAAATCACTGCTCCCGAAAAAACGTCTGTTTTTAAAACTTTTTTTTGCATTGATACATGTCCCCTGGGGCAGGACCCAGGTCCCCAAACACTTTTTAGGACAATAACTTGCATATTAGCCTTTAAAATTAGCACTTTAAAAGTCTATGGGAGAAATCTAAAGGGTGTTCCGCGCAGTTTCGAATTTGCCGCAAACACCCCAAATTGTTCACTGTTCGCCGAACGGGCGAACAGCCAATGTTCAAGTGGAACTCATGTTCGACTCGAACATAAAGCTCATCCCTACCCCTCATGAACATAAAAAAATCCTTTACACACTATTAACGCTTGGGTGCTAAAATGCTTTAATTTTTAAATGAAACCCATTTTGCTTCTGCTAACCACCCAGGGATTTTCCATAAAGCTTACAAACAAGTGTTTTTTTACGTTATACTCATCCAGATGTAGAGTGGTAGTCATTTTGTGCACAAGTCTTTTCCTATGGAGGTTCAGCACAGACCCAGAGAGCAGATTCATTATACTTAAAGGTACAGTACTTTAGCTAGGCAAGAGCTTACCATAGCAAATTTTTTCCTTTTTTAGTGTCTTGGAGCGATATGTATCACCTCAAATGTATGTTAGTGGGGACTTTAATCTTGTGGCCCATGCACAATTGGATAGAAGTACCTCTTCCCTATTTTCTAAAACCTTTTCTAAATCACTTACCACTAGGAATGAGCTTCGAGTTTGAGTCAAAGCCATGTTCGACTCGAACATCGTCTGTTCGGCCGTTCGCCAAATTTCAAACTTTATGGGCCGTTCGCGCCAAATTCGAGTGGCGCGTCATGGCCCATAATTCACTGCGGCATCGCAGTGCATTGCTGGCTGATGATTGGCCAAGCATGCACTATGACCCGCATGCTTTGGCCAATCACAGCTTGGAAAAAACGGAGAGCCATAATTGGCCAAAGCCAGGGTGGCTTTGGCCAATTATGTCTCAGGGGGTTTAGTACATGCCCCACACTATATAAGGCCGCCTGTGTGGCGGCCTTGTGTAGTGTGTTGCGGTGGTGGTTAAAGACAGAGAGAGAGAGAGAGAGATAGTGTCATTTAATTTGAGTTAGAGCAGACAGGCGAGTCAGTTAGCTGCAGTTAAAGTGTGTAGATGATATATATGCATCCTAGGTGTTGTATATATATGTATACACTGTATTCAGTTTAGCTAGATCCATTCCTGTTATTCTCTTCCTAATATACTGACAGGCAGGCAGGTGATTGTGTGTAAGGTACCTGTGATAGGTAGTGTCCGAAGTGGAACTTGTGTGCTGAGGATTCAGGTGAAAACGTAGTCAGGCAGATTAGGTTGGCAACAGATCTGGCAAAACGGTACACGATCGAAATCCAGAGAGTGGTCAGGCAGGCAAAGGTCATACACGAGCTGGCGGTGAAGTACAAAATCAGCAGGCTAGAGAGTAGTCAGGAATTCAGGCAGAAGTTCAACACGAAAATCAAGATCAAAAAGCAGTCACAACACCCAAGGAGCTATTCCACACAAACGGGCGCTGAGAGATAGCATTACTTCCTTTTTATGGGCTGCTTTGATTGAAAATTGTCCACAGCTGGCAGCAGGTGGGGCTAGTGAGTCCAAGGTAATGCTTAATACTGAGAGGACATTTCCAAAAGTCCAGATCTCCTCCGTAGCACAACAGGCAAGGCGGTAAGGCCTGTTCAAATACACCCAGGTACATGACAGGGCCCCCTCCCCAGTGAACCCCTCCGGGGGCCTAGCGGGGCTTAGTGGGAAAGGAGGCATGGAAGTCTTGAATAAGAGAAATGGCATGCAGATCTTTGGCTGGAACCCAGGAACGGTCTGTGACGGGATATCCCTTCCAATGAACCAGATACCGAAGGCCACGACCCTGTCTTCTAGAATCAAGAATCTTGGAGACTTCAAACTAATTTTGTCCATCAACAAGAAAAGGAGGAGGTAGCTGTTGCCTTCTGGAGTAGTGATTGAAAATTGCTTTTTTGAGGAGGGAAACGTGGAACACAGGATGAATACGGAGAGAGGAGGGTAATTTCAACAGATAGGAGACTGGCCCGACTCGAGCAATAATTCTGTAAGGACCAATGAATCGAGGGCCCAATTTGGTTGAAGGTTGTTTCAGTCTCACATATTTGGTTGATAGCCAAACTCTGTCCCCCACCACATATGGGGGTATATGGCGTCTTCGTTTGTTGGAAAAAAAGTGCATACTTGCCTGCTGACTTCCGTAGTAATAAGCAAATCTTTTTCCAATGTAGCAGAATATTTTTCACCCGCTGATCTGCTGCTGGTACACCAGAAGAAGGCTGAAGTAGGGGAAAAGTCTGAGGGTGATAGCATAGGGCTGCGTAGAATGGTGTGGTATGAAGAGCACTGTGCCAACGGGAATTAATGGCGAACTCAGCTAAAGGCAAATACTCAGGCCAGTTGGAGTTTAAGGCATTGACATAATGTCGAAGATAGGTTTCTAGGGTCTGGTTCATGCCTTCGGTTTGACCATCTGTTTGAGGGTGATGTGAGGTAGAGAGTGAAAGCGTTACTCCCAGTTTCTTGCAGAACGCTCTCCAGAATCGGGAAACAAACTGGGATCCGCAGTCTGAGACGACATTGATAGGTATGCCATGATATCTCACAATATGGGAAAGGAAGAGAGTAGACAGTGCTTCCGCTGTAGGTAATCCCGTGTGCGGCAAAAAATGAGACATTTTGGAAAAGCGATCCACTATGACCCATATAGCAGTCATGCCCTCGGACTTGGGTAAGTCTGTAATGAAGTCCATAGTCAAATGGGTCCAAGGCTGACGAGGTGCCGAAAGTGGTTGTTACAGTCCAGTAGGCAATGTACAGGGTACTTTATTAGCAGCACAAGTTGGACAGGCAGCCACATAGTCAGTAACATCCCTTTTCATATGAGGCCACCAGACATGATGCTGCAAGGTCTTAAGAGTGATGGTGACACCAGGATGACCAGATAACACACCATCATGTGCCCAGAGGAGTACAGGTTTTCTGAGGCTAGGGGCTATGAACAGGCGACCTGGTGGTATCTTCAAGCCTTGGGGAACAGGATTCTGGGTTTCTTGTAACTGTTGGGAAAGAGCTGTAGAGATCTGTGCGACAATTTTGTGAGGTGGGATTATATACTGCTCGGTAGGTTGGTCTTCTTCAGAGGTAGCGAACTGTCTGGAAAGAGCATCGGCTTTCTTGTTTTTATGCCCAGGAACATAAGAACAAAATTAAAACGGGAGAAAAACAGAGCCCATCGAGCCTGACGTGAGTTCAAATGTCTTGCAGTCTGAAGATACAGTAGGTTTTTATGGTCAGTGAGGATAGAAAAAGGTTTGGGAGCCCCTTCCAGAAGATGTCGCCATTCAGACAATGCCAATTTGATGGCCAGTAGTTCTCGATTCCCAACATCGTAATTCATCTTCGCTGGAGAAAACTTTCTAGAAAAAAATGCTACTGGATGGATTCTACCGGACTTATGCTGTCTCTGGGAGAGCACGACACCTGCTCCTACCTCAGAGGCATCAACCTCAACTATGTACTGGAGATCGGGATTTGGATGCTGAAGAATTGGAGCTTTGCTGAACATGTCTTTTAATTGATGGAAAGCTGATTCTGCTTCTAAGGACCATACCTTGCAATTTGTACCTTTCTTAGTCATAGCAGTAAGGAGGGCCGCAATGGAGGCAAAACCTTTGATGAAGCGTCTGTAGTCATTTGCGAACCCTAGAAAGCTTTGGAGCCCTCTTAAAGTGGTCGGTTGGGGACATTGCAAGACAGCAGAAAGTTTTTGAGGGTCCATTTGGAAACCGACAGCACTTATAATTAGAGTTGAGCGGACACCTGGATGTTCGGGTTCGACGGGTTCGGCCGAACTTCGGAAAAAAGTTCGGGTTCGGGACCGAACTTTAACTCGAACCCGACACCCCATTGAAGTCAATGGGGACCCGGACTTCTAAGGACTAAAAAGGCTCTAAAAAAGTAATGGAAAGGGCTAGAGGGCTGCAAATGGCAGCAAAATGTTGTTAAGAGCATGGCAAGTGCTCTGCAAACAAATGTGGATAGGGAAATAACTTAAAATTACACAAAAAAAATAAAAAATAAAAATAAAAATATGCTGGAGGCCCCCTTTTCAGCAGAAGAGGTATGGGAAGTCATTAAGAACCTCAGAAACTCAACGGGACGATGCCACACATATGGTGGGAATGCCCCAGAATACGCCCTTTCTGGAATAAATTATTCAATTTAATGGATAAGCTAGTGGGAAAATAAAATACTTTGAAATAAAAATGTAGCGGGGTGCTAAATTTAAGGGAAGTGTTTGAGTGGTAAATAGGCTCAAACACCCTAATTCTGTAGGATTCATGGACCATTTTGTCCTCGGGGGACAGTATTGGTGTGCAGTTCCCTGCGGCCTACAGGTGGCGCTGCCATGGTAGGCTAGGGTTGAACCGCTGATACAGTGCTGTGCCTTTTGTGTCCCCTCTTGGCAGTAGTACAGCGGGGCAGGGAACCTGCTGTGCATGCCGGGAGAGCATATAAAAGGGGCAGACCTTTGGCCTGGGGGCTGATGTTTAGTGGGGTCCACGCCCAGGTGCCTTCGGCCTGGGTGCATATGTTCCTGTTCCATCTCGGGTACCTTTAGCCCGGGTGAGGTACTATCCTGGAGTTCCTGCTGCCCTGGGTATGGAGGCCTAGGTGCGGGAGTAAAGCCTGGAGTCCAGAGCCTTGTCTGGAGTCCGCTAAGGGTCGAGGAGTCTTAGGGTGCCGCCTCGTGTAGGGGACCATGTTCCAGGGAAGGGAGGATCATTCTGATGGACCGATGCGGGAGTCACGGTGAAGGAAGGGTCTGTTGACTCCCTGGAGAGATGTCTTCCCCTTGATATGGGCTAGGTTCGTAGAAGGAGAAGCTCAAGGTCATCTTGACTGTATCAGAGGCCTTATTCACCCAGCCTGTGGCAGGGGCCTTATACACCCTGGTCTGTGGCAGAGACCAAAGTTCTCCAGGTCCGTGGCAGGGGCCTTGTACACCCGGTCTGTGGCAGAGACCAACCTCAAGGTCTGTGGCAGAGACCGTGCACCTAAAACTGTTTGAGAAACCTAAGCAGTGAAGTGAATGTGCTACGTTTGTGCCTGGACCTCCTCCACACCTTAAGCTGTCCTGTTTCTTTGCTCTAACCTTTTCTATCCGAGTAGAGTTTATTTTGCCATGAGAGAATAAGAGTTGTAATTTCAGCTGGTGTGGACATTGACTTTACTGGGAATTAAAGGACTTGCCTCTACCTACAGTAGAGGTGAGAATCATCCTCTGGAGGAGTTTTGACTCCGGCTGTGGACACGGCCCGTCAAGTACACCGCTCAACCTCTTTATATAGGAGGGTACGGGCTGGTAGTGCGGTGTGCCTTTCTCCCTCCTGCGAGGAGCCAACAACATAAAGGCAGGTAAGGGGGAAAGGATCTGTGCGCTACAAAAAAATAAAATAAAAATTATAATCTTGACCTAGGAGGACGAGGTCCATATGGAGTAGGAGGTTGAGGTGGCGGTGGATGTGGCTGTGTAGGTGGAAGCGGCAGTGGAGGAGGACGAGGTAGCCAACACTGGTTCAAAAATACAACAATGGCTGGGTAAGGCCGGTGATGTGTCGAATTCTGTCCCCGTCAAATAGTGTCCACCCTGTACTGCGCTTGCTCAGTATGTAGGACAAGGGGATTTCGAAAATCTCCCAAGACAAACGGCGCCTGCGTGGTGAGTTCTGGTGAAGGCCACACCATCCGTGGTTCAAGCCGAGCCAAGTGAGGCCGTGCCCGAAGCGTGGCGATCGAACCGAGCCCGTGAGGGGCCCTGTTACTATGTGCTACCATATGTCCACTTGGATGGTGGGGCTTGAACCTGCACTCACGGCGCAGGCGCCGTTCATCTTCGGAGATTTTGTGAATCTCCTTGTCCTCTGTACTGCGCAAGCGCTGCGCCTTCGCAGTATGGGCCGGACACAATCCGATGGCCGGACAGTTTTTGTCACAACACCGGTAAACATGTCTATTCTTCAGAAGGTATGGACAAGTCCTGTGGGATCCATGCCTGGTTCATTTTAATGAACGTGAGCTTGTCCACATTGGCTCTGGACAGGCGGCTGCGCTTGTCTGTGATAACGCCCCCTGCCGTGCTAAATACACGTTCAGATAATACACTGGCTGCAGGGCAGGCCAGCACCTCCAAGGCATAAAGGGCAAGCTCAGGCCATGTGCCCAATTTGGAGACCCAGAAGTTAAAGGGGGCAGACCCGTCATCCAGTACGTGTAGGCCTGTGGACACATACTGCTCAACCATGTTGGTGAAATGCTGCCTCCTGCTAAGACGTTCCATCTCAGCTGGTGGTGCTGGTTGTTGTGGCGTGCTGACAAAGCTTTTCCACATTTCAGCCATGCTAACCCTGCCTTCTGAGGTGCTGCCGGTGCCCCGGCTGCGTTGGCGACCTCTTCCTCCTCCTCTGCCTTCGGCTTGTGCTTCCACCGTACGCCCGCTGCCAGGTGGGAATGCCACCAGCAGCGCGTCTACCAGCGTGCGCTTGTACCCGCGCATCTTACGATCCCGCTCCAGTGAGGGAATTAAGGACGGTACGTTGTCCTTGTAACGGGGATCCATCAGGGTGGCCACCCAGTAATTAGCACCAGTTAAAATGTGGGCAACTCAGCGGTCATTGCGGAAACACTGCAGCATGTAATCGCTCATGTGTGCCAGGCTGCCCAGAGGCAAAGAAAAGCTGTCCTCTGTGGGAGGTGTATCGTCTGCAAAATATTTTTTGTGGCCCTAAATGGCGTTTTTTGGAAGACCACAACACACCCACAGTACGTAACCGCTGAATCGCACAGCTACAGAACTGCAGAAAATGCTATTAAAAAAAAAAATTGTTTTTTTAGTATAGCACAGTAGAAGAAAACTATATAGAAATTGTTTATTTCACACACCTCCACATATGTATAACACACTGCAAAATATTTTTGTGGCCCTAAATGGCGTTTTTTGGAAGACCACAACACACCCACAGTACGTAACCGCTGAATCGCACAGCTACAGAACTGCAGAAAATGCTATTCAAATTTTTTTTATTTTTTTTAGTATAGCACAGTAGAAGAAAACTATATAGAAATTGTTTATTTCACACACCTCCACATATGTATAACACACCGCAAAATATTTTTTGTGGCCCTAAATGGCGTTTTTTGGAAGACCACAACACACCCACAGTACGTAACCGCTGAATCGCACAGCTACAGAACTGCAGAAAATGCTATTCAAAAAAAATGTTTTTTTTTTTAGTATAGCACAGTAGAAGAAAACTATATAGAAATTGTTTATTTCACACACCTCCACATATGTATAACACACTGCAAAATATTTTTTGTGGCCCTAAATGGCGTTTTTTGGAAGACCACAACACACCCACAGTACGTAACCGCTGAATCGCACAGCTACAGAACTGCTGAAAATGCTATTCAAAAAAAATGTTTTTTTTTTTAGTATAGCACAGTAGAAGACAAATATATAGAAATGGTTTATTTCACACGCCTCCACATATGTATAACACACTGCAAAATATTTTTGTGGCCCTAAATGGGTCTTTTTGCGAGCCTACATTAAAGTGCAAATTTTTATTTTTTTTTGCCCTAAACGGGTCTTTTTTTGCACGATTTTTTATTTTTTTTGCCCTTAATGGGTCTTTTGGAAAAGAGCACAATAAAGTGCCTTTTTTTTTGTTGCCCTAAATGGATCTTGTTCCAAGAGCAGAATACACCCACAGTATGAAAACGGTGTATCTCTCAACGTAATATATGCAGTGCTGGTGCACTGAGCTTGCAGATAAAAGGTAGATTTTCTCTGACACTGGGCTCATGGCAGTGTAAAAAGACTGCACTGCAACACAAACAGGTAAACCTATGCAGATCGCTGAGTTATATCTCTGAATCTGGACTCCTATTCCTATATAATAAATCTCTCTCCCTGAAAGCACCAACAGGAACCTGGCCCTACACTACACTGTCTCTCTATCTTTTCCCTCAGATTCCAGAATCAGGACTAACTCATGTATTTTTCAATCTCTCCCTAAAAGCAACAGCAGCAGACAAGATCCTCTCCCTATCTATTCTGAAGCAGAGTGACGTGTGTGCTGTGTGCCTCTAGCTTATATAGAAGCTGGGTCACATGTTGCACTGACCAATCACAGCCATGCCATTAGTAGGCATGGCTATGATGGCTTCTAAGGGCACACCAGCTAATCAAAAGGTGATTGGCTGGCCCCTGAAGCCTTTCTAACTGCGCCATTAGATTGCCGAACCCGAACCCGGACTTTCGCGCAAAGTCCGGGTTCGGGTTCGGGTTCGGGAAAAAGCTAAAGTTCGGTACGGACCCGAACTTTACAGTTCGGGTTCGCTCAACCCTACTTATAATGTATCCAAGGAAAGGAATACAGCTTTGATGGAAACTGCATTTCTCAATCTTTGCGTAAAGATGGTTTTCTCTCAGTCATTGCAATACCTGCTTTATATGCGAGATGTGCTCTAGATGAGTCTTGGAAAAGATTAAAATGTCGTCCAAGTAGATGATCACAAAACTGTTGCTGAAATCATGAAAAATTTCATTCATGAAACGTTGGAAGACAGCAGGGGCGTTACACAACCCAAATGGCATAACCAGATATTCAAAATGTCCATTACAAGTGTTGAATGCTTTCTTCCACTCGTCCCAGTCTTTAATTCAAATCAGATTATAAGCCCCTCATAGGTCTAGCTTGGAGAAGATAACAGGCCCCTTAAGTACATCAAACAGTTCAAGAATGAGAGGCAAAGGGTAGGAGTCTTTTACAGTGATTTGATTTAACCCTCGATAGTCTGCATAGTCGAAGACCCCCATCTTTTTTTTCAACAAAGAAAAAACCTGCCCCTACTGGAGAAGAAGAGGGTCGGATAAAACCTCTTTCCAAGTTGTCTTTTACGTATTCCTCCATGGATTTTTGTTCAGGCAAAGACAGTGGATAGGTCCTTCCTTTGGGAAGAGGTGCTCCAGGAATCAATTTAATTGCACAGTCAAACGAACGACGTGGAGGTAAAACCTCTGCCTTTTGCTTGCAAAATACATCTGCAAACACATGGTATTCATGAGGCAAGGTAGGTGGGACGGCCACAGAAGCCAACATACAAGCAGAAAGTCTTTTGGGTTGAGACAAACAGTTTGAATGACAGAACGACCCACAAGAGGTTAGTTCTCCATTTTCACAATCAAAAGAAGGGTTATGTTGTTGTAACCATGGGTAACCAAGGATAACGGGCAGAAGTGGAGAATCAATAAGAGACAAGACAACTTCCTCTTTGTGGAGTACGCCTACCTGAAGGGTGATTGTCATAGTCTCAAATTTTACAATGCCATCTCCCAAGGGTTGTCCATTCACGGTGGTAATGTTCAGGGGTCTAGATTTTGGAACAAATGGGATATTATTTTCTTTAGCAAAAGTGTAGTCCAAGAATATGCCAGCAGCTCCAGAATCCACAAAAGCCTCACAGGAGACAAGTTTAGAGGGTAAATGGATAATTGCAGGAATGGTAATCTTGGTCTTGGAGGATATACCTGTAAGGTCTAAGCCAGCTCCTCCAACACTGGTTAGACCCTGCCTTTTACTGGACGGGAAGGGCAGACAGATAATAAATGTCCTTTAAGTCCACAGTATAGGCATAGGCCCAATGCACACCTCCTTTTGTTTCTCCGGCTCAGTTAGGTGGAGACGGCTTACATCCATGGGTTCCACAGGTGCCTGGGGTTCAACTGAGCTGAGGTGGTGCTTGGAAGTTAGGGGCCAAACGGTAAACTGGCCTTGGAAACTTGCGAGTTCTAAGTCTCTCTTGGCACCTTTCATGATACCGGACATCCAGACGAACACAGAGCTCTATGAATTTCTCTAGGTCTTCTGGGGAATCCTTAGACTAATTTGTCTTTGATGCGATCTGCAAGACCTTTTCGGAAGGCTACACATAATGCCATTGAGTCCCAATTAGTCTCAGCAGCAAGGGTACGAAACACAATAGCATATTGTGCCACAGACCTGGTGCCTTGTTGCATGTCCAAGAGTGAGTACTCAGCTGCAGAAGCTCTATCTGGCTTGTCAAATACAGTCTGGAGAGAAGCCAGAAATTTGTCAGCATCTTGCAGCACAGGATTAAGCGTTCCAGATAAGGAGAGACCCAGGCCAGGGCCTTCCCCTTTTAACAAGGAAATTACAAAAGTAACTTTGGCAGACGAAGTGCTAAAGGTCCCAGGGTTATTGCGGAAATGCAAACGGCAAACATTTAAAAAGCCTCTGCAGTCCTCAGTATCACCACCAAATTTGTCAGGCAAGGGAAGTTTGGGTGGTACAGAAGAGGCGGGTTGGATTGTAGCAGGAGCAGGATCGGGAGTCTGGACCGTTGCAGAGGAACCAGGCAAACAAGATTTAAGCATAGTACAAAGTTCATCTAACTTGGCGTCCAGGGAAGAAAAATGCTGTTCATGAGCTCCAATCAATTGTCCCTGACGTGAAATCGCCTTAACAATCTCAGCAGGGTCCACTGTCATTGTGGCCCGTTTGTAATGTAAGGTACCTGTGATAGGTAGTGTCCGAAGTGGAACTTGTGTGCTGAGGATTCAGGTGAAAACGTAGTCAGGCAGATTAGGTTGGCAACAGATCAGGCAAAACGGTACACGATCGAAATCCAGAGAGTGGTCAGGCAGGCAAAGGTCATACACGAGCTGGCGGTGAAGTACAAAATCAGCAGGCTAGAGAGTAGTCAGGAATTCAGGCAGAAGTTCAACAAGAAAATCAAGATCAAAAAGCAGTCACAACACCCAGGGAGCTATTCCACACAAACGGGCGCTGAGAGATAGCATCACTTCCTTTTTATGGGCTGCTTTGATTGAAAATTGTCCACAGCTGGCAGCAGGTGGGGCTAGTGAGTCCAAGGCAATGCTTAATAGACATGTGCACACTGAAATATTTCGTTTCGGAATTTCGTTTTCGTCCGAAAAATAAATTTATTTAGTTACTCCCGAAATTCGTTTTTATTTATTTCGTTTTTCGGTAGAAATTGCATTCGTCCGAAAATCTGAATTAATTAACCACTTAACGACCGCCCACCGCCGATTTACGTCGGCAGAATGGCACGGACAGGCAGAATCACGTAGATCTACGTGATCGCCTTTGTGCAGTTGGGGGGTCCATCCGGACCCCCCTTCACTGCAGTGAGCGGCCGTTAAGTGTTCGGGAGCGATCAGGCATGAGGGGGGGGCGCTCGATTCCGCCCCCCCCCTCGCGATCGCTCCCGGCCAATGAAAATGCTTCCTCCGCCATGTGATGTAAACAAGGCTGGAGGAAGTGATGTCATCTCCCTCGCCGCGGTCTTTCCGTTCCCGGCGCCGAGCAGAGAAGAAGCAGGTTAGTGCACCAACAGTCCACTGACACGTAGGTACACATAGGCACACAAATCACCCCCCAGTCACCCCCAGATCACCCCCCAGGTCACCCCAAAGCCCCCAATCACAGTGTCACTGATTGCAGTGATCATTTATTTTACTGATCACTGCATTTAGCGTCATCTGTGATTGTAAAAAGTTGCAGGGCAGTTAGGATTAGGCCCCTTTAGGTCCAGGGTAGCCCCCTAACCCCCCCTAATGAAGGTTTAACCCCTTGATCACCCCCCAGGTAACCCTTTCACCCCCTAACTTCAGCGTCACTAAGCGATTGTTTTTCCGATCGCTGTATTCGTGTCGCTGGTGTTTTAGATAGGCAGTTATTTTTTTTTAGGTTCGCCGCAGGTTTTTATTAGTGTCAGGTACCCCCATATATTATTTTAACCCCCTGATTGCCCCTAGAGTTAACCCTTTCACCAGTGATCGCAGTATAAGCGTCACTGGTGTCACTGGTTAGCCAGTAAGTTATTTAGTTATTTAGGTTACCCGTCAGGTTTTTATATAGTGTCAGGTACCCCCATATTTAACCTAATAAAGGTTTTAACCCCCTGATTGCCCCTAGTTAACCCTTTCACCAGTGATCACCATATAAAGGTTACGGGTGACGCTGGTTGATTAGTTTGCTTTTTATAGCATCAGGGCACCCGCCGTATATAACCCAATAAAGGTTTAACCCCCCTGATCGCCCGGCGGGTGAGATCAATTAGGTTTTAGCGCCAGAGAGGGTCTGCGTCGCCCCAGGCAGTGTTAGGTTAGTGACAGTAACGCTAACACCCACGCGCAAAGCATACACCCCCCTTAGTGGTATAGTATCTGATCAGATCTGATCAGATCTATACTAGCATCCCCAGCGGTTTAGGGTTCCCAAAAACGCAGTGTTAGCGGGATCAGCCCAGATACCTGCTAGCGCCTGCGTTTAGCCCCTCCGCCCAGCCCAGCCCAGCCCAGCCCACCCAAGTGCAGTATCGATCGATCACTGTCACTTACCAAACACAACACACATAACTGCAGCGTTCGCAGTGCTTGGTTTTTGGGGCCCTGTACGCGGCTAGGCTCCCAAAAAGTCCCACACATGTGGTATCCCCGTACTCAGGAAAAGCAGCAGAATGTATTTTGGGGTGCAATTCCACATATAACCATGGCATGTGTGAGCAATATATCATTTAGTGACAACTTTTTGTACATTTTTTTTTTCTTTTTGTCATTATTCAATCATTTGGGACAAAAAAAAAAAATATTCAATGGGGTCAACATGCCTCTCAGCAAATAGCTTGGGGTGTCTACTTTCCAAAATGGGGTCATTTGGGGGGGTTTTGTGCCATCTTGGCATTTTATGGCCTTCAAAACTGTGATAGGTAGTGAGGAGTGAAATCAAAAATGTATGCCCTTAGAAACCTTGAAGGCGGTGCTTGGTTTTTGGGGTCCCGTACGCGGCTAGGCTCCCAAAAAGTCCCACACATGTGGTATCCCCGTACTCAGGAGAAGCAGCAGAATGTATTTTGGGGTGTAATTTCACATATGCCCATGGCATGTGTGAGCAATATATCATTTAGTGACAACTTTGTGCAAAAAAAAAAAAGTTTGTCATATTCCCGCAACTTGTGGCAAAATATAAAATATTCCATGGACTGAACATGCCTCTCAGTAAATAGCTTGGGGTGTCTACTTTCCAAAATGGGGTCATTTGGGGGGGTTTTGTGCTATTTTGGCATTTTATGGCCTTCGAAACTGTGATAGGTAGTGAGGAGTGAAATCAAAAATTTGCGCCCTTAGAAATCCTGAAGGCGGTGCTTGGTTTCCGGGGTCCCGTACGTGGCTAGGCTCCTAAAAAGTCCCACACATGTGGTATCCCCGTACTCAGGAGAAGCAGCAGAATGCATTTTGGGGTGCAATTCCACATATAACCATGGCATGTGTGAGCAATATATCATTTAGTGACAACTTTTTGTAATTTTTTTTTTTTTTGTCATTATTCAATCACTTGGGACAAAAAAAAAAAATATTCAATGGGCTCAACATGCCTCTCAGCAATTTCCTTGGGGTGTCTACTTTCCAAAATGGGGTAATTTGGGGGGTATTGTACTGCCCTGCCATTTTAGCACCTCAAGAAATGAGATAGGCAGTCATAGATTTAAAGCTGTGTAAATTTCAGAAAATGTACCCTAGTTTGTAAACGCTATAACTTTTGCGCAAACCAATAAATATACGCTTATTGACATTTTTTTTACTAAAGACATGTGGCTGAATACATTTTGGCCTAAATGTATGACTAAAATTGAGTTTATTCGATTTTTCTTATAACAAAAAGTAGAAAATATCTTTTTTTTTCAAAATTTTCGTTCTTTTTCCATTTATATCGCAAAAAATAAAAATCGCAGAGGCAATCAAATACCATTAAAAGAAAGCTCTATTTGTGGGAAGAAAAGGACGCAAATTTCATTTGGGTACAACATTGCATGTCCGCACAATTTACAGTTAAAGCAGCGCAGTGCCGAATCCCAAAAACAGGCTTGGTCCTAATGGCCCGAAATGGTCCGGGGCTTAAGTGGTTAAGGTCGAATCTGTCATTGAAGGCTTATGGTGTCTGTCGAATGTTCAAAGAAGATTCGACGGAGCAGTGAAACTGTACGATGCTGCAATCATACATTTCCGGTCGAATGTTCCGCCCACAAGCTATAGAAGAATTCTAATGTTGTATGACTAGTAATAATTATATTTATTCATTACTATTACTAGTCAACCAACATTAGAATTCTTCTATAGCCTATGGGCGGATGCATTTGACCGGAAATGTACGATTGCAGCGTCGTACAGTTTTGCTGCACCGTCGAATCTTCTAACTTTCGATGCTTTGACGAATCTTCGTCATTCTAGCTATTTTACTGCTTCTCCTCTTTGGTTACAATCAGCCAATAACATTCATCATCAACTTTATTTTTATTTTACTTCCCCCACCCAATTCCAGCAGTGATCTTTTCTCTCTATGTCGAATCTTTTCTCTCTATAATAACAAATCTTTTCTCTCCTATGTCGAATCTTTTCTCTCTATAATGTCGAATCTTTTCTCTCCTATGTCGAATCTTTTCTCTCCTATGTCGAATCTTCTCTCTCCTATGTCGAATTTTTTCTCTCTCCTATGTCGAATCTTTTCTCTCCTATGTCGAATCTTTTCTCTCTATAATGTCAAATCTTTTCTCTCCTATGTAGAATAATCTTGGACTAATAGAGTTAAGGTTAGGCACATTCGACCACAGGTTCGATAGACACAGATTGTTATTGTCAGCGTCACGTCGAATCTCCTATCTATATCGAACTGTTGTAGCCAGGGATGAGCCGAACACCCCCCTGTTCGGTTCGCACCAGAACCTGCGAACAGACAAAATGTTTGTGTAAACTTTAGAACCCTATTAAATACAATGGACTCGACGTTCGAAATCTAAAGTGTTAATTATTAGGGATGAGCTTCGTGTTCGAGTCGAACATACGTTCGACTCGAACATCGGCTGTTCGATCGTTCGACGAAGATCGAACGATTTGGGCCGTTCGCGCCAAATTTGAGTGACGCGAACGGCCCACAATGCACTACGCCATCGCAGTGTCATCCAGGCGCTGTGATTGGCCAAGCATGCACTGTGACCCCGCATGCTTGGCCAATCACAGCGCCGGCAGCGTGGAGAGCAATGATTGGCCACAGGCAGGATGCCTGTGGCCAATTATTGCTGAGGGGGTTTAGTACACGCCCCACACTATAAAAGGCCGCCAGCACGGCGGCCTAGTGTAGTGTGTTCCGGAGCAGGGATAGAGCAGCATAGGCAGGGACAGTGACTTTTATTTCTTTCTTGCTTAACCTGGATTCCTTTAGTTTAGGGAAAGAGAAGGATAGGTAGGGAGAGTGTCAGTGTGTTTTGTGCTTGTGCTATATTGTGCTTAAAAAAAACATTTTTTCTAGGGACAGAAAACTGTAGGTAGGGAGAGTGTGTCAGTTTCTTTCACTGTCAAAGTCCTTGTTTCCAGGGACCTGGAAGGACAGTGAGTGAATTCTCCTTGTGCTATATTGTGCTTAAAAAAAACATTTTTTCTAGGGACAGAAAACTGTAGGTAGGGAGAGTGTGTCAGTTTCTTTCACTGTCAAAGTCCTTGTTTCCAGGGACCTGGAAGGACAGTGAGGTAATTCTCCTTGTGCTAAATTGTGCTTAAAAAAAACATTTTTTCTAGGGACAGAAAACTGTAGGTAGGGAGAGTGTGTCAGTTTCTTTCACTGTCAAAGTCCTTGTTTCCAGGGACCTGGAAGGACAGTGAGGTAATTCTCCTTGTGCTAAATTGTGCTTAAAAAAAACATTTTTTCTAGGGACAGAAAACTGTAGGTAGGGAGAGTGTGTCAGTTTCTTTCACTGTCAAAGTCCTTGTTTCCAGGGACCTGGAAGGACAGTGAGGTAATTCTCCTTGTGCTAAATTGTGCTTAAAAAAAAACATTTTTTCTAGGGACAGAAAACTGTAGGTAGGGAGAGTGTGTCAGTTTCTTTCACTGTCAAAGTCCTTGTTTCCAGGGACCTGGAAGGACAGTGAGGTAATTCTCCTTGTGCTAAATTGTGCTTAAAAAAAACATTTTTTCTAGGGACAGAAAACTGTAGGTAGGGAGAGTGTGTCAGTTTCTTTCACTGTCAAAGTCCTTGTTTCCAGGGACCTGGAAGGACAGTGAGGTAATTCTCCTTGTGCTAAATTGTGCTTAAAAAAAAACATTTTTTCTAGGGACAGAAAACTGTAGGTAGGGAGAGTGTGTCAGTTTCTTTCACTGTCAAAGTCCTTGTTTCCAGGGACCTGGAAGGACAGTGAGGTAATTCTCCTTGTGCTAAATTGTGCTTAAAAAAATCATTTTTTCTAGGGACAGAAAACTGTAGGTAGGGAGAGTGTGTCAGTTTCTTTCACTGTCAAAGTCCTTGTTTCCAGGGACCTGGAAGGACAGTGAGGTAATTCTCCTTGTGCTAAATTGTGCTTAAAAAAAACATTTTTTCTAGGGACAGAAAACTGTAGGTAGGGAGAGTGTGTCAGTTTCTTTCACTGTCAAAGTCCTTGTTTCCAGGGACCTGGAAGGACAGTGAGGTAATTCTCCTTGTGCTAAATTGTGCTTAAAAAAAACATTTTTTCTAGGGACAGAAAACTGTAGGTAGGGAGAGTGTGTCAGTTTCTTTCACTGTCAAAGTCCTTGTTTCCAGGGACCTGGAAGGACAGTGAGGTAATTCTCCTTGTGCTAAATTGTGCTTAAAAAAAAACATTTTTTCTAGGGACAGAAAACTGTAGGTAGGGAGAGTGTGTCAGTTTCTTTCACTGTCAAAGTCCTTGTTTCCAGGGACCTGGAAGGACAGTGAGGTAATTCTCCTTGTGCTAAATTGTGCTTAAAAAAAACATTTTTTCTAGGGACAGAAAACTGTAGGTAGGGAGAGTGTGTCAGTTTCTTTCACTGTCAAAGTCCTTGTTTCCAGGGACCTGGAAGGACAGTGAGGTAATTCTCCTTGTGCTAAATTGTGCTTAAAAAAAAACATTTTTTCTAGGGACAGAAAACTGTAGGTAGGGAGAGTGTGTCAGTTTCTTTCACTGTCAAAGTCCTTGTTTCCAGGGACCTGGAAGGACAGTGAGGTAATTCTCCTTGTGCTAAATTGTGCTTAAAAAAAACATTTTTTCTAGGGACAGAAAACTGTAGGTAGGGAGAGTGTGTCAGTTTCTTTCACTGTCAAAGTCCTTGTTTCCAGGGACCTGGAAGGACAGTGAGGTAATTCTCCTTGTGCTAAATTGTGCTTAAAAAAAACATTTTTTCTAGGGACAGAAAACTGTAGGTAGGGAGAGTGTGTCAGTTTCTTTCACTGTCAAAGTCCTTGTTTCCAGGGACCTGGAAGGGCAGTGAGGTAATTCTCCTTGTGCTAAATTGTGCTTAAAAAAAACATTTTTTCTAGGGACAGAAAACTGTAGGTAGGGAGAGTGTGTCAGTTTCTTTCACTGTCAAAGTCCTTGTTTCCAGGGACCTGGAAGGACAGTGAGGTAATTCTCCTTGTGCTAAATTGTGCTTAAAAAAAACATTTTTTCTAGGGACAGAAAACTGTAGGTAGGGAGAGTGTGTCAGTTTCTTTCACTGTCAAAGTCCTTGTTTCCAGGGACCTGGAAGGACAGTGAGGTAATTCTCCTTGTGCTAAATTGTGCTTAAAAAAAACATTTTTTCTAGGGACAGAAAACTGTAGGTAGGGAGAGTGTGTCAGTTTCTTTCACTGCCAAAGTCCTTGTTTCCAGGGACCTGGAAGGACAGTGAGGTAATTCTCCTTGTGCTAAATTGTGCTTAAAAAAAACATTTTTTCTAGGGACAGAAAACTGTAGGTAGGGAGAGTGTGACAGTTTCTTTCACTGTCAAAGTCCTTGTTTCCAGGGACCTGGAAGGACAGTGAGTGAATTCTCCTTGTGCTATATTGTGCTTAAAAAAAACATTTTTTCTAGGGACAGAAAACTGTAGGTAGGGAGAGTGTGTCAGTTTCTTTCACTGTCAAAGTCCTTGTTTCCAGGGACCTGGAAGGACAGTGAGGTAATTCTCCTTGTGCTAAATTGTGCTTAAAAAAAAACATTTTTTCTAGGGACAGAAAACTGTAGGTAGGGAGAGTGTGTCAGTTTCTTTCACTGTCAAAGTCCTTGTTTCCAGGGACCTGGAAGGACAGTGAGGTAATTCTCCTTGTGCTAAATTGTGCTTAAAAAAAACATTTTTTCTAGGGACAGAAAACTGTAGGTAGGGAGAGTGTGTCAGTTTCTTTCACTGTCAAAGTCCTTGTTTCCAGGGACCTGGAAGGACAGTGAGGTAATTCTCCTTGTGCTAAATTGTGCTTAAAAAAAACATTTTTTCTAGGGACAGAAAACTGTAGGTAGGGAGAGTGTGTCAGTTTCTTTCACTGTCAAAGTCCTTGTTTCCAGGGACCTGGAAGGACAGTGAGGTAATTCTCCTTGTGCTAAATTGTGCTTAAAAAAAACATTTTTTCTAGGGACAGAAAACTGTAGGTAGGGAGAGTGTGTCAGTTTCTTTCACTGTCAAAGTCCTTGTTTCCAGGGACCTGGAAGGACAGTGAGGTAATTCTCCTTGTGCTAAATTGTGCTTAAAAAAAACATTTTTTCTAGGGACAGAAAACTGTAGGTAGGGAGAGTGTGTCAGTTTCTTTCACTGTCAAAGTCCTTGTTTCCAGGGACCTGGAAGGACAGTGAGGTAATTCTCCTTGTGCTAAATTGTGCTTAAAAAAAACATTTTTTCTAGGGACAGAAAACTGTAGGTAGGGAGAGTGTGTCAGTTTCTTTCACTGTCAAAGTCCTTGTTTCCAGGGACCTGGAAGGACAGTGAGGTAATTCTCCTTGTGCTAAATTGTGCTTAAAAAAAACATTTTTTCTAGGGACAGAAAACTGTAGGTAGGGAGAGTGTGTCAGTTTCTTTCACTGCCAAAGTCCTTGTTTCCAGGGACCTGGAAGGACAGTGAGGTAATTCTCCTTGTGCTAAATTGTGCTTAAAAAAAACATTTTTTCTAGGGACAGAAAACTGTAGGTAGGGAGAGTGTGTCAGTTTCTTTCACTGTCAAAGTCCTTGTTTCCAGGGACCTGGAAGGACAGTGAGGTAATTCTCCTTGTGCTAAATTGTGCTTAAAAAAAACATTTTTTCTAGGGACAGAAAACTGTAGGTAGGGAGAGTGTGTCAGTTTCTTTCACTGTCAAAGTCCTTGTTTCCAGGGACCTGGAAGGACAGTGAGGTAATTCTCCTTGTGCTAAATTGTGCTTAAAAAAAAACATTTTTTCTAGGGACAGAAAACTGTAGGTAGGGAGAGTGTGTCAGTTTCTTTCACTGTCAAAGTCCTTGTTTCCAGGGACCTGGAAGGACAGTGAGGTAATTCTCCTTGTGCTAAATTGTGCTTAAAAAAAACATTTTTTCTAGGGACAGAAAACTGTAGGTAGGGAGAGTGTGTCAGTTTCTTTCACTGTCAAAGTCCTTGTTTCCAGGGACCTGGAAGGACAGTGAGGTAATTCTCCTTGTGCTAAATTGTGGTTAAAAAAAAACATTTTTTCTAGGGACAGAAAACTGTAGGTAGGGAGAGTGTGTCAGTTTCTTTCACTGTCAAAGTCCTTGTTTCCAGGGACCTGGAAGGACAGTGAGGTAATTCTCCTTGTGCTAAATTGTGCTTAAAAAAAACATTTTTTCTAGGGACAGAAAACTGTAGGTAGGGAGAGTGTGTCAGTTTCTTTCACTGTCAAAGTCCTTGTTTCCAGGGACCTGGAAGGACAGTGAGGTAATTCTCCTTGTGCTAAATTGTGCTTAAAAAAAAACATTTTTTCTAGGGACAGAAAACTGTAGGTAGGGAGAGTGTGTCAGTTTCTTTCACTGTCAAAGTCCTTGTTTCCAGGGACCTGGAAGGACAGTGAGGTAATTCTCCTTGTGCTAAATTGTGCTTAAAAAAAACATTTTTTCTAGGGACAGAAAACTGTAGGTAGGGAGAGTGTGTCAGTTTCTTTCACTGTCAAAGTCCTTGTTTCCAGGGACCTGGAAGGACAGTGAGGTAATTCTCCTTGTGCTAAATTGTGCTTAAAAAAAACATTTTTTCTAGGGACAGAAAACTGTAGGTAGGGAGAGTGTGTCAGTTTCTTTCACTGTCAAAGTCCTTGTTTCCAGGGACCTGGAAGGACAGTGAGGTAATTCTCCTTGTGCTAAATTGTGCTTAAAAAAAAAAATTTTCTAGGGACAGAAAACTGTAGGTAGGGAGAGTGTGTCAGTTTCTTTCACTGTCAAAGTCCTTGTTTCCAGGGACCTGGAAGGACAGTGAGGTAATTCTCCTTGTGCTAAATTGTGCTTAAAAAAAACATTTTTTCTAGGGACAGAAAACTGTAGGTAGGGAGAGTGTGTCAGTTTCTTTCACTGTCAAAGTCCTTGTTTCCAGGGACCTGGAAGGACAGTGAGGTAATTCTCCTTGTGCTAAATTGTGCTTAAAAAAAACATTTTTTCTAGGGACAGAAAACTGTAGGTAGGGAGAGTGTGTCAGTTTCTTTCACTGCCAAAGTCCTTGTTTCCAGGGACCTGGAAGGACAGTGAGGTAATTCTCCTTGTGCTAAATTGTGCTTAAAAAAAACATTTTTTCTAGGGACAGAAAACTGTAGGTAGGGAGAGTGTGTCAGTTTCTTTCACTGTCAAAGTCCTTGTTTCCAGGGACCTGGAAGGACAGTGAGTGAATTCTCCTTGTGCTATATTGTGCTTAAAAAAAACATTTTTTCTAGGGACAGAAAACTGTAGGTAGGGAGAGTGTGTCAGTTTATTTCACTGTCAAAGTCCTTGTTTCCAGGGACCTGGAAGGACAGTGAGGTAATTCTCCTTGTGCTAAATTGTGCTTAAAAAAAAACATTTTTTCTAGGGACAGAAAACTGTAGGTAGGGAGAGTGTGTCAGTTTCTTTCACTGTCAAAGTCCTTGTTTCCAGGGACCTGGAAGGACAGTGAGGTAATTCTCCTTGTGCTAAATTGTGCTTAAAAAAAACATTTTTTCTAGGGACAGAAAACTGTAGGTAGGGAGAGTGTGTCAGTTTCTTTCACTGTCAAAGTCCTTGTTTCCAGGGACCTGGAAGGACAGTGAGGTAATTCTCCTTGTGCTAAATTGTGCTTAAAAAAAACATTTTTTCTAGGGACAGAAAACTGTAGGTAGGGAGAGTGTGTCAGTTTCTTTCACTGTCAAAGTCCTTGTTTCCAGGGACCTGGAAGGACAGTGAGGTAATTCTCCTTGTGCTAAATTGTGCTTAAAAAAAACATTTTTTCTAGGGACAGAAAACTGTAGGTAGGGAGAGTGTGTCAGTTTCTTTCACTGTCAAAGTCCTTGTTTCCAGGGACCTGGAAGGACATTGAGGTAATTCTCCTTGTGCTAAATTGTGCTTAAAAAAAACATTTTTTCTAGGGACAGAAAACTGTAGGTAGGGAGAGTGTGTCAGTTTCTTTCACTGTCAAAGTCCTTGTTTCCAGGGACCTGGAAGGACAGTGAGGTAATTCTCCTTGTGCTAAATTGTGCTTAAAAAAAACATTTTTTCTAGGGACAGAAAACTGTAGGTAGGGAGAGTGTGTCAGTTTCTTTCACTGTCAAAGTCCTTGTTTCCAGGGACCTGGAAGGACAGTGAGGTAATTCTCCTTGTGCTAAATTGTGCTTAAAAAAAACATTTTTTCTAGGGACAGAAAACTGTAGGTAGGGAGAGTGTGTCAGTTTCTTTCACTGCCAAAGTCCTTGTTTCCAGGGACCTGGAAGGACAGTGAGGTAATTCTCCTTGTGCTAAATTGTGCTTAAAAAAAACATTTTTTCTAGGGACAGAAAACTGTAGGTAGGGAGAGTGTGTCAGTTTCTTTCACTGTCAAAGTCCTTGTTTCCAGGGACCTGGAAGGACAGTGAGGTAATTCTCCTTGTGCTAAATTGTGCTTAAAAAAAAACATTTTTTCTAGGGACAGAAAACTGTAGGTAGGGAGAGTGTGTCAGTTTCTTTCACTGTCAAAGTCCTTGTTTCCAGGGACCTGGAAGGACAGTGAGGTAATTCTCCTTGTGCTAAATTGTGCTTAAAAAAAACATTTTTTCTAGGGACAGAAAACTGTAGGTAGGGAGAGTGTGTCAGTTTCTTTCACTGTCAAAGTCCTTGTTTCCAGGGACCTGGAAGGACAGTGAGGTAATTCTCCTTGTGCTAAATTGTGCTTAAAAAAAACATTTTTTCTAGGGACAGAAAACTGTAGGTAGGGAGAGTGTGTCAGTTTCTTTCACTGTCAAAGTCCTTGTTTCCAGGGACCTGGAAGGACAGTGAGGTAATTCTCCTTGTACTAAATTGTGCTTAAAAAAAAACATTTTTTCTAGGGACAGAAAACTGTAGGTAGGGAGAGTGTGTCAGTTTCTTTCACTGTCAAAGTCCTTGTTTCCAGGGACCTGGAAGGACAGTGAGGTAATTCTCCTTGTGCTAAATTGTGCTTAAAAAAAACATTTTTTCTAGGGACAGAAAACTGTAGGTAGGGAGAGTGTGTCAGTTTCTTTCACTGTCAAAGTCCTTGTTTCCAGGGACCTGGAAGGACAGTGAGGTAATTCTCCTTGTGCTAAATTGTGCTTAAAAAAAACATTTTTTCTAGGGACAGAAAACTGTAGGTAGGGAGAGTGTGTCAGTTTCTTTCACTGTCAAAGTCCTTGTTTCCAGGGACCTGGAAGGACAGTGAGGTAATTCTCCTTGTGCTAAATTGTGCTTAAAAAAAAACATTTTTTCTAGGGACAGAAAACTGTAGGTAGGGAGAGTGTGTCAGTTTCTTTCACTGTCAAAGTCCTTGTTTCCAGGGACCTGGAAGGACAGTGAGGTAATTCTCCTTGTGCTAAATTGTGCTTAAAAAAAACATTTTTTCTAGGGACAGAAAACTGTAGGTAGGGAGAGTGTGTCAGTTTCTTTCACTGTCAAAGTCCTTGTTTCCAGGGACCTGGAAGGACAGTGAGGTAATTCTCCTTGTGCTAAATTGTGCTTAAAAAAAACATTTTTTCTAGGGACAGAAAACTGTAGGTAGGGAGAGTGTGTCAGTTTCTTTCACTGTCAAAGTCCTTGTTTCCAGGGACCTGGAAGGACAGTGAGGTAATTCTCCTTGTGCTAAATTGTGCTTAAAAAAAACATTTTTTCTAGGGACAGAAAACTGTAGGTAGGGAGAGTGTGTCAGTTTCTTTCACTGTCAAAGTCCTTGTTTCCAGGGACCTGGAAGGACAGTGAGGTAATTCTCCTTGTGCTAAATTGTGCTTAAAAAAAACATTTTTTCTAGGGACAGAAAACTGTAGGTAGGGAGAGTGTGTCAGTTTCTTTCACTGTCAAAGTCCTTGTTTCCAGGGACCTGGAAGGACAGTGAGGTAATTCTCCTTGTGCTAAATTGTGCTTAAAAAAACATTTTTTCTAGGGACAGAAAACTGTAGGTAGGGAGAGTGTGTCAGTTTCTTTCACTGTCAAAGCCCTTGTTTCCAGGGACCTGGAAGGACAGTGAGGTAATTCTCCTTGTGCTAAATTGTGCTTAAAAAAAACATTTTTTCTAGGGACAGAAAACTGTAGGTAGGGAGAGTGTGTCAGTTTATTTCACTGTCAAAGTCCTTGTTTCCAGGGACCTGGAAGGACAGTGAGGTAATTCTCCTTGTGCTAAATTGTGCTTAAAAAAAAAACATTTTTTCTAGGGACAGAAAACTGTAGGTAGGGAGAGTGTGTCAGTTTCTTTCACTGTCAAAGTCCTTGTTTCCAGGGACCTGGAAGGACAGTGAGGTAATTCTCCTTGTGCTAAATTGTGCTTAAAAAAAACATTTTTTCTAGGGACAGAAAACTGTAGGTAGGGAGAGTGTGTCAGTTTCTTTCACTGTCAAAGTCCTTGTTTCCAGGGACCTGGAAGGACAGTGAGGTAATTCTCCTTGTGCTAAATTGTGCTTAAAAAAAACATTTTTTCTAGGGACAGAAAACTGTAGGTAGGGAGAGTGTGTCAGTTTCTTTCACTGCCAAAGTCCTTGTTTCCAGGGACCTGGAAGGACAGTGAGGTAATTCTCCTTGTGCTAAATTGTGCTTAAAAAAAACATTTTTTCTAGGGACAGAAAACTGTAGGTAGGGAGAGTGTGTCAGTTTCTTTCACTGTCAAAGTCCTTGTTTCCAGGGACCTGGAAGGACAGTGAGGTAATTCTCCTTGTGCTAAATTGTGCATAAAAAAAACATTTTTTCTAGGGACAGAAAACTGTAGGTAGGGAGAGTGTGTCAGTTTCTTTCACTGTCAAAGTCCTTGTTTCCAGGGACCTGGAAGGACAGTGAGGTAATTCTCCTTGTGCTAAATTGTGCTTAAAAAAAAACATTTTTTCTAGGGACAGAAAACTGTAGGTAGGGAGAGTGTGTCAGTTTCTTTCACTGTCAAAGTCCTTGTTTCCAGGGACCTGGAAGGACAGTGAGGTAATTCTCCTTGTGCTAAATTGTGCTTAAAAAAAACATTTTTTCTAGGGACAGAAAACTGTAGGTAGGGAGAGTGTGTCAGTTTCTTTCACTGTCAAAGTCCTTGTTTCCAGGGACCTGGAAGGACAGTGAGGTAATTCTCCTTGTGCTAAATTGTGCTTAAAAAAAACATTTTTTCTAGGGACAGAAAACTGTAGGTAGGGAGAGTGTGTCAGTTTCTTTCACTGTCAAAGTCCTTGTTTCCAGGGACCTGGAAGGACAGTGAGGTAATTCTCCTTGTGCTAAATTGTGCTTAAAAAAAACATTTTTTTCTAGGGACAGAAAACTGTAGGTAGGGAGAGTGTGTCAGTTTCTTTCACTGTCAAAGTCCTTGTTTCCAGGGACCTGGAAGGACAGTGAGGTAATTCTCCTTGTGCTAAATTGTGCTTAAAAAAAACATTTTTTCTAGGGACAGAAAACTGTAGGTAGGGAGAGTGTGTCAGTTTCTTTCACTGTCAAAGTCCTTGTTTCCAGGGACCTGGAAGGACAGTGAGGTAATTCTCCTTGTGCTAAATTGTGCTTAAAAAAAACATTTTTTCTAGGGACAGAAAACTGTAGGTAGGGAGAGTGTGTCAGTTTCTTTCACTGTCAAAGTCCTTGTTTCCAGGGACCTGGAAGGACAGTGAGGTAATTCTCCTTGTGCTAAATTGTGCTTAAAAAAAACATTTTTTCTAGGGACAGAAAACTGTAGGTAGGGAGAGTGTGTCAGTTTCTTTCACTGTCAAAGTCCATGTTTCCAGGGACCTGGAAGGACAGTGAGGTAATTCTCCTTGTGCTAAATTGTGCTTAAAAAAAACATTTTTTCTAGGGACAGAAAACTGTAGGTAGGGAGAGTGTGTCAGTTTCTTTCACTGTCAAAGTCCTTGTTTCCAGGGACCTGGAAGGACAGTGAGGTAATTCTCCTTGTGCTAAATTGTGCTTAAAAAAAACATTTTTTCTAGGGACAGAAAACTGTAGGTAGGGAGAGTGTGTCAGTTTCTTTCACTGTCAAAGTCCTTGTTTCCAGGGACCTGGAAGGACAGTGAGGTAATTCTCCTTGTGCTAAATTGTGCTTAAAAAAAAACATTTTTTCTAGGGACAGAAAACTGTAGGTAGGGAGAGTGTGTCAGTTTCTTTCACTGTCAAAGTCCTTGTTTCCAGGGACCTGGAAGGACAGTGAGGTAATTCTCCTTGTGCTAAATTGTGCTTAAAAAAAACATTTTTTCTAGGGACAGAAAACTGTAGGTAGGGAGAGTGTGTCAGTTTCTTTCACTGTCAAAGTCCTTGTTTCCAGGGACCTGGAAGGACAGTGAGGTAATTCTCCTTGTGCTAAATTGTGCTTAAAAAAACATTTTTTCTAGGGACAGAAAACTGTAGGTAGGGAGAGTGTGTCAGTTTCTTTCACTGTCAAAGTCCTTGTTTCCAGGGACCTGGAAGGACAGTGAGGTAATTCTCCTTGTGCTAAATTGTGCTTAAAAAAAAACATTTTTTCTAGGGACAGAAAACTGTAGGTAGGGAGAGTGTGTCAGTTTCTTTCACTGTCAAAGTCCTTGTTTCCAGGGACCTGGAAGGACAGTGAGGTAATTCTCCTTGTGCTAAATTGTGCTTAAAAAAAACATTTTTTCTAGGGACAGAAAACTGTAGGTAGGGAGAGTGTGTCAGTTTCTTTCACTGTCAAAGTCCTTGTTTCCAGGGACCTGGAAGGACAGTGAGGTAATTCTCCTTGTGCTAAATTGTGCTTAAAAAAAACATTTTTTCTAGGGACAGAAAACTGTAGGTAGGGAGAGTGTGTCAGTTTCTTTCACTGTCAAAGTCCTTGTTTCCAGGGACCTGGAAGGACAGTGAGGTAATTCTCCTTGTGCTAAATTGTGCTTAAAAAAAACATTTTTTCTAGGGACAGAAAACTGTAGGTAGGGAGAGTGTGTCAGTTTCTTTCACTGTCAAAGTCCTTGTTTCCAGGGACCTGGAAGGACAGTGAGGTAATTCTCCTTGTGCTAAATTGTGCTTAAAAAAACATTTTTTCTAGGGACAGAAAACTGTAGGTAGGGAGAGTGTGTCAGTTTCTTTCACTGTCAAAGTCCTTGTTTCCAGGGACCTGGAAGGACAGTGAGGTAATTCTCCTTGTGCTAAATTGTGCTTAAAAAAAAACATTTTTTCTAGGGACAGAAAACTGTAGGTAGGGAGAGTGTGTCAGTTTCTTTCACTGTCAAAGTCCTTGTTTCCAGGGACCTGGAAGGACAGTGAGGTAATTCTCCTTGTGCTAAATTGTGCTTAAAAAAAACATTTTTTCTAGGGACAGAAAACTGTAGGTAGGGAGAGTGTGTCAGTTTCTTTCACTGTCAAAGTCCTTGTTTCCAGGGACCTGGAAGGACAGTGAGGTAATTCTCCTTGTGCTAAATTGTGCTTAAAAAAAACATTTTTTCTAGGGACAGAAAACTGTAGGTAGGGAGAGTGTGTCAGTTTCTTTCACTGTCAAAGTCCTTGTTTCCAGGGACCTGGAAGGACAGTGAGGTAATTCTCCTTGTGCTAAATTGTGCTTAAAAAAAACATTTTTTCTAGGGACAGAAAACTGTAGGTAGGGAGAGTGTGTCAGTTTCTTTCACTGTCAAAGTCCTTGTTTCCAGGGACCTGGAAGGACAGTGAGGTAATTCTCCTTGTGCTAAATTGTGCTTAAAAAAAACATTTTTTCTAGGGACAGAAAACTGTAGGTAGGGAGAGTGTGTCAGTTTCTTTCACTGTCAAAGTCCTTGTTTCCAGGGACCTGGAAGGACAGTGAGGTAATTCTCCTTGTGCTAAATTGTGCTTAAAAAAACATTTTTTCTAGGGACAGAAAACTGTAGGTAGGGAGAGTGTGTCAGTTTATTTCACTGTCAAAGTCCTTGTTTCCAGGGACCTGGAAGGACAGTGAGGTAATTCTCCTTGTGCTAAATTGTGCTTAAAAAAAAACATTTTTTCTAGGGACAGAAAACTGTAGGTAGGGAGAGTGTGTCAGTTTCTTTCACTGTCAAAGTCCTTGTTTCCAGGGACCTGGAAGGACAGTGAGGTAATTCTCCTTGTGCTAAATTGTGCTTAAAAAAAACATTTTTTCTAGGGACAGAAAACTGTAGGTAGGGAGAGTGTGTCAGTTTCTTTCACTGTCAAAGTCCTTGTTTCCAGGGACCTGGAAGGACAGTGAGGTAATTCTCCTTGTGCTAAATTGTGCTTAAAAAAAACATTTTTTCTAGGGACAGAAAACTGTAGGTAGGGAGAGTGTGTCAGTTTCTTTCACTGTCAAAGTCCTTGTTTCCAGGGACCTGGAAGGACAGTGAGGTAATTCTCCTTGTGCTAAATTGTGCTTAAAAAAAACATTTTTTCTAGGGACAGAAAACTGTAGGTAGGGAGAGTGTGTCAGTTTCTTTCACTGTCAAAGTCCTTGTTTCCAGGGACCTGGAAGGACAGTGAGGTAATTCTCCTTGTGCTAAATTGTGCTTAAAAAAAACATTTTTTCTAGGGACAGAAAACTGTAGGTAGGGAGAGTGTGTCAGTTTCTTTCACTGTCAAAGTCCTTGTTTCCAGGGACCTGGAAGGACAGTGAGGTAATTCTCCTTGTGCTAAATTGTGCTTAAAAAAAACATTTTTTCTAGGGACAGAAAACTGTAGGTAGGGAGAGTGTGTCAGTTTCTTTCACTGTCAAAGTCCTTGTTTCCAGGGACCTGGAAGGACAGTGAGGTAATTCTCCTTGTGCTAAATTGTGCTTAAAAAAAACATTTTTTCTAGGGACAGAAAACTGTAGGTAGGGAGAGTGTGTCAGTTTCTTTCACTGTCAAAGTCCTTGTTTCAAGGGACAGAGAAGGACACCTGAAGGTAGCCCTTATTGCTTTTTTCCCATCTCCCTGCAGGCCATCTATTAGAATGTCTGGAAGGCAAACAAGGAGAGGCAGACAGTCAGGAGGCAATAAAAGAGGGCAAGCAGGCTCTGTGTCTGGGGGCAACAGTGCTGGTCGTGGACGCGGTGCATTGTCATCAGCACATGGCCATGGGACACGCTTGTCCTTCTTTTCGGCAGCTGGACATGTTGAGCCACATCATGCCGAAGACTTGGTAGAGTGGATGACCAAGCCCTCCTCCTCCTCCTCATCCTCTCTCACCCAGGCTCAGGGTACTGGAAAAGCAGCTGCCAAAGCGTCCTCTTCCCTGGTATCAATGTCAGACTCATCATCAGTCACTCCTTCCCTAGACCCACCATGTCCTCCTCCTGAGGAGTCCCCCGAACTGTTTCAGCACAGTGTTGGGTACATGCTCCAGGAGGATGCCCAGCGTTTCGAAGTGTCTGATGATGAAACCCAGCTAGAGGAAGGCAGTAGCGTGAGAGCAGACAGAGGGGATGCTCAAGAAGGACACCAATCTGGCAGTCATGTTCCAGCAGCTGCAGCATACTGCCAGATTGCCTCCAGTGATGAGGAGGGAGGTGATGATGAGGTCACTGACTCCACGTGGGTGCCTAATAGGAGAGAGGAGGAGGAGGAGGATGAGGAGGAGGCACATCTCCAACGAGGCAGGATGCCCTTTGGTGGCCAGCGTAAGGGCAGTACACCGACGGAATCACACCGCAGGAGCTCCGCCTGTGCAGGGCGCTGCCTCTGCCCGTCATTCAAAAAGTTCTTTGGTGTGGGCCTTTTTTGAGGCTAGTGCATCAGATCGCACAGCTGCTGTTTGCAACATATGTCTCAAGCGTATATCGCGTGGCCAAAACATCAGCCGCTTGGGTACCACATGCCTGACCAGACATATGTTGACCTGCCATGCAGCTCGTTGGCAAGCCTACCTCAAAGACCCACACCAAAGAACAAAGCGGACCTCTCCTTGCACCGCATCAGCTGGGATCTCCAACCCCACTATAACTTCAGTCCTCTCTGAAACATGCACTGAGAGGAATGAAGGTGTAGAATTAGGTGTGTCACAGCCAAGTACTTGCGGCCACTCTGCTAGCAGTACACCAACGTCCGATTCTAGCAGGCAAATTTCCCTGCCCCAGCTGCTGGACCGTCGAAAGGAAGTTCACTCCCAGCCATCCACATGCCCAGCGGTTGAATGCTAGCTTGGCTAAATTGCTAGCGCTTCAACTGCTGCCTTTTCAGTTGGTAGACTCGGCCCCCTTCCGTGAGTTTGTGCAATGTGCGGTTCCTCAGTGGCAGGTTCCCAAACGCCACTTTTTCTCACGGAAGGCTATTCCGGCTCTCTACCGGCATGTGGAAGGCAATGTCTTGGCCTCGCTGGACAGGGCGGTCAGCGGTAAGGTGCATATTACCGCTGACTCATGGTCCAGCAGGCATGGACAGGGACGTTACCTTTCTTTCACGGCCCATTGGGTCACTCTTTTGGCAGCTGGGAAGGATGCAGGACAAGGTGCAGTAGTGTTGGAGGTTGTTCCACCGCCACGCCTCCAAAATGCTACTACTGGTTGTGACACTACCTCTCTCCTCCACCCCCTCCTCTTCTTCTTCCTCCATGGCCTCTTCCTGTGGTTTGTCCTATGAACCAGCGGTGCTCCGTAGCCGTTCACGGGGGCTACGCAAGGTACGCAGGCAAAAAGATGCCATGCCGTGCTTGCGCTGGTGTGTTTGGGGGGACAGAAGCCACACTGGGGCAGAGGTCCTGTCTGCTCTGCAGGGCCAGGCCGAGAGGTGGTTGACGCCACGCCAGCTTAAGCCAGGAATGGTGGTTTGCGACAATGGCACCAACCTCCTCTCCGCCCTCCGACAGGGACAACTGACCCATGTGCCCTGTGTGGCTCACGTCCTTAACCTGGTGGTGCAGCGGTTCTTGGGCAGGTACCCGGGCTTACAGGATGTCCTGAGGCAGGCCAGGAAAGTCTGTGTGCATTTCCGCAGATCTTATAATGCCAGTGCTCGCCTGGCTGAGCTGCAAAAGGAGTTGAACCTGCCAAGAACCGCCTTATATGTGACATGCCCACCAGGTGGAACTCAACGTTGGCCATGCTGCAGCGGCTGCACACGCAGCAGAGGGCCATCAATGAGTACCTGTGCGACTACGGCACCAGGACAGGGTCAGGGGAGCTTGGTTTTTTTTCTCCACGCCAGTGGGGCATGATCAGGGATGCATGCACTGTCCTGGCACCATTTGAGGAGGCCACGAGGATGGTGAGCAGTGACAGTGCATGCATCAGTGACACTGTACCTCTTGTCCACCTGTTGGAGCACACGCTGCGTGGAATAATGGACAGGGCACTTGAGGCAGAACAGAGGCAGGAAGAGGAGGACTTCCTTGCCTCTCAAGGCCCCCTTTACCCAGACAGTGTTCCTTCTGTCCCACCCATCGCACAGGAAGAGGAGGAGGAGGAGGAGGAGGAGGAGGATTGTGTCAGCATGGAGGTGGAGGCTGGCACTCAGCATCATCAGCAGCAGTCTTTTAGGGATGATTACAGTCCCAAGAAACCAGTGGACTTGTACGTGGCTGGGAGGAGGTGGCTGCGGATCATGTCGTCCTTAGTGACCCAGAGGACTCCGAGCGAATGCCTCAGCAAACCTACGCTGCATGGCCTCCCTGATCCTGCAAAGTCTGCGGAAGGATCCTCGTATTCTTCGGATCAAGGAGAGGGACCATTACTGGCTGGCCACTCTCCTTGATCCACGGTACAAGGGTAAGGTTGCGGACCTTATGTTACCGTCGCAGAGGGAGCAGAGGATGAGACAACTCCGGGAGGCCTTGCAGAAAGGTCTGTGCAACGCGTTCCCAGAGACTGGGAGGTTACAAACTCCTGGTCCTGGACAACGAGTTGCTGAGGCTTCGGCCAGTCAAAGAAGGAGCGGTGGGGAAGGTGGCCGTCTGACCGATGCGTTCAGACAATTCTTTAGTCCGCAGCCCCAAAGTATGATCGGTTCCAGCAACCATCGCCAGCGTCTGATAAACATGGTGCAGGAATATCTAGGGGCAAGGTCAGACTTGGACACCTTCCCCACCGAAAATCCTCTGGCTTACTGGGTCTTGGATGGATCACTGGCCAGAGCTTGCACAGTATGCAATTGAGCTACTGGCCTGTCCTGCATCCAGCGTTCTTTCGGAACGCACATTCAGTGCTGCTGGAGGATTTGTCACGGATCACAGGGTGCGCCTGTCCACCGACTCGGTTGATCGACTGACTTTCATCAAGATGAACCAGTCTTGGATCACCACCAGCTACCACACACCTGATGCTGATATAACAGACTAATTGATTTTAACATGTCACATCCCTTCAAGACTGATGCTGATGCTGAGTGCCTGTGCTGTTATGTTGACTGGCTATCCTCCTCCTCCGAGTCCTCAATGATACGATTGATGATGATAGCTTGGAAGATCATTTTTGTTTATGGGTGCCGCCACCAGTGGCTAAGGCCCAATTTTTCAGCCCCTGTTTTACAGGGGCGTGTAATTACAATTTTTTTAGCAATAATTTGCCATAGGGCTCATTGCTGTGCTCCAAGTACAGTATCTGTGAGGGGTTGGAGTGTTGTGGCACCAGTGCCTAAGGCCCAATTTTTCAGCCCCTGTTTAACAGGGGCGTGTCATTACAATTTTTGAAGCAATACTTTGCAACAGGGCTCATTGCTGTGCTCCAAGTACAGTATCTGTGAGGGGTTGTAGTGTTGTGCCACCAGTGCCTAAGGCCCAATTTTTCAGCCCCTGTTCAACAGGGGCATGCAATTACAATTCTTGATCTAATAATTCACAGCAGGGTCCATTGCTGCACCCACCAAGAGTAACTCTGAGGGCTTACAGTCTTGTGGCAACGCCACCACCACCACCACCACGAAAGGCCCAATTTTTCAGCCCCTGTTCAAAAGGGGCATGTAATTACAATTCTTGATCTAATAATTCACAGCAGGGCCCATTGCTGCACCCACCAAGAGTAACTGTGAGGGCTTACAGTGTTGTGGCACCAGCACCACCATCAAAGCCCCAATTTTTACTACCACTGTTCAACAATTATATGTAATTAAAATTCCTGATATAATAGTTGACAGCAGGGCGTTCCAGCACCAACCAAGAGTAACTGAGTGCTTACAGTGTTGTGCCAACACCAACAACTAAGGGGCCTATTTCTGCAGAGTATATACGGCAGGTCCCTACTTTCAAACATCCAACTTACAAACGACTCCTACTTGCAAACGAAAGAAGACAACAGGAAGTGAGAGGAAATCTACCCCTAGAAAGGAAAATTCTCTCCTGTAAGAATAAATATGGGAGAAAGGGGTCTCATCTGTACTGATGCTTTATCAGCAATCCTTGTTTCAAGAAAAACACCACATTTCAAAAACAGTTGTCATTGGGACGGAAAGTGAGGTGAAATGTTCGGAACAGGGGCACAGACAGCAAAACAAATGTTACAGGGGTGATAACCCTTACCTATGTTTCCCAAAAAGTTTAAAAATAGATTTTTGGGCTGGAGCTACACTTCAACAATGTACCTGTTCAAAATTACAAACAGATTCTACATAAGAACAAACCTACAGTCCCTGTCTTGTATGCACCGCCTGTATATGGCTGTTCAGAGTATATAGGGCCTTTTTTATTTTATGTGCGGGGTTCCCCTTAATATCCATACAAGACCCAAAGGGGCTGGTAATGGGCTGGGGTAGGGGGGGGGTCATGGGGTAGCTATGCCATTTTTCTTAAAGAATTTCATCCATATTACCGGGACCAGACATTACATTAAAGCCGCAAGCAGTTTTAAATGGCTTTTTTTTCCTTTAGAAGTGTCATTTTGTGCAGGGACAGTTCTAAACACGGGAAACACGTGGCACTTCACAGGCATACTTTAGACACCCCCCAGGTACGATATTTAAAGGAATATTTGACTTTTTTTTTTTCACTTTATGCATCATTAAAATGACTGCTCCCGAAAAACGACCGTTTTTAAAACTTCTTTTTGCATTGATACATGTCCCCTGGTGCACAACCCGGGTTCCCAAACCCTATTTATGACAATAACATGCATAATAGTTGTTATAATTAGCACTTTAGAATTCGAACGTTCGCATCCATTGTATTTAATAGGGTTCTAATGTTCGTTCGAACTTTCGGTCCGTTCGCGGGTTCTGGTGCGAACCGAACCCGGGGGTGTTCGGCTCATCACTATTAATTATAAAGGCTAATATGCAAGTTATTGTCCTAAAAAGTGTTTGGGGACCTGGGTCCTGCCCCAGGGGACATGTATCAATGCAAAAAGAAGTTTTAAAAACGGCCGTTTTTTCGGGAGCAGTGATTTTAATAATGCTTAAAATGAAAAAATAAAAGTGAAATATTCCTTTAAATTTCATACCTGGGGGGTGTGTATGATATGCATGTAAAGTGGCGCATGTTTCCCGTGCTTAGAACTGTCCCTGCAAAAAATGTCATTTTTGAAAGAAAAAAATGCATTTAAAACTGACTCGCGGCTATTAATGAATTGTCGGCTCCCGGCAATACATACAAAAGTCATTGATAAAAAAAAAAAAAAAAAAGCGTGGGGGTTCCCCAGAATTCAATTACCAGGCCCTTCAGGTCTGGAATTGATATTAAGGGGAACCCCGCCGCGAATTAAAAAAAAAATTGACGTGGGGTTCCCCCAAATATCCATTCCAGGCCCTTCAGATCTGGCATGGATTTTAAGGGGAACTCCACCCCAAATTCACAAAAAAAATGGCGTGGAGTCCCCCTAAAAATCCATACCAGACCCCTTATCTGAGCACGCAACCTGGCCGGCCGCAGGGGAAAAGGGGGGGGACGAGAGAGCGGACTGAGCGGACCTGATGGGGAACTCCCTCTCAGTATTTTAAATGTATAGACCCGCCCCTTCTAAAGTTCCCCATCAGGTCCACTCAGCGGACCAGATGCGGAACATGAGAAGGGGCGGGTCTATACATGTATTACCAAAGTGAGAGCAGTTCCCCATCAGGTCCGCCCCCTCGGTATGTCGGACCCGCCTACGTCATTGGCTTGAGCGGGGAACTTCCTTCACTATGTAAATTTAAATTACACAGTGAAGGAAGTTCCCCGCTCAAGCCAATGACGTAGGCGGGTCCGACATACCGAGGGGGCGGACCTGATGGGGAACTGCTCTCACTTTGGTAATACATGTATAGACCCGCCCCTTCTCATGTTCCGCATCTGGTCCGCTGAGCGGACCTGATGGGGAACTTTAGAAGGGGCGGGTCTATACATTTAAAATACTGAGAGGGAGTTCCCCATCAGGTCCGCTCAGGCACAACCAATGAAGGACAGCGCTGGACATCGGGATCGCCGCGGGACACTGGATTTCACCGCTGGAATGTTTTTTTTTTGTTTTTTTTTTAAAAAAAGGACTTTTTCAAGGTGTTTGTGTGTTTTTTTACGCTTTCTTCGTGAAATGGTAGGGGTACAATGTACCCCTTACCAATTCACATAGGGGGGGGGCCGGGATCTGGGGGTCCCCTTTGTTAAAGGGGTCTTCCAGATTCCGATAAGCCCCCCGCCCGCAGACCCCCACAACCACCGGGCAAGGGTTGTGGGGATGAGGCCCTTGTCCCCATCAACATGGGGACATCCTCCCCATGTTGAGGGCATGTAGCTTGGTACGGTTCAGGAGGGAGGGGGGGCCGCTCTCTCGTCCCCCCCTTTTCCCCTGCGGCCGGCCAGGTTGCGTGCTCGGATAAGGGGTCTGGTATGGATTTTTAGGGGGACTCCACGCCATTTTTTTTTTAAATTTGGGGTGGAGTTCCCCTTAAAATCCATGCCAGATCTGAAGGGCCTGGAATGGATATTTGGGGGAACCCCACGTCAATTTTTTTTTAAATTTGCGGCGGGGTTCCCCTTAATATCCATTCCAGACCTGAAGGGCCTGGTAATTGAATTCTGGGGAACCCCCACGCTTTTTTTTTTTTTTATCAATGACTTTTGTATGTATTGCCGGGAGCCGACAATTCATTAATAGCCGCGAGTCAGTTTTAAATGCATTTTTTTCTTTCAAAAATGACATTTTTTGCAGGGACAGTTCTAAGCACGGGAAACATGCGCCACTTTACATGCATATCATACACACCCCCCAGGTATGAAATTTAAAGGAATATTTCACTTTTATTTTTTCATTTTAAGCATTATTAAAATCACTACTCCCGAAAAAACGGCCGTTTTTAAAACTTCTTTTTGCATTGATACATGTCCCCTGGGGCAGGACCCCGGTCCCCAAACACTTTTTAGGACAATAACTTGCATATAAGCCTTTATAATTAGCACTTTAGATTTCTCCCATAGATTTTTCGAATTTGCCGCGAACACCCCAATTTGTTCGCTGTTCGGCGAACGGGCGAACAGGCAATGTTCGAGTCGAACATGAGTTCGACTCGAACTCGAAGCTCATCCCTAGTTGTAGCAACGAAAACGAAAATAAAGCATTTGTTTATGTCGGATCTTTCGGTTTTCGGATTCTGTGCTTTCGTTTTCGTTTGTTAAAACGATAACGAAAATAGCTGAAATTCGGACGAAAATGCATTCGGACGAAAACGAATGCACATGTCTAATGCTTAATACGGAGAGGACATTTCCAAAAGTCCAGATCTCCTCCGTAGCACAACAGGTAAGGATGCAGCTGTGGGACCAGGAAGATACCCGTTCAAATACACCCAGGTACACGAAATTGTGCTAGCTGCAGTATTTTCACTTAGTGTACTGTGTCCTTTGCACAGTGTGCACCTAAAGCTTACCTGAATACAATTGCTGGTGTTCTCATACTAATACAGGCAGGGAGCTGCAGTATTTTCATTTAGTGTCCTTCGAACAGTGTGCACCTAAAGCTACCTGAAGACAATTGCTGGTGTTCTGATCATATTAATACCACAGGCAGGCAGCTGCAGTATTTACAGTTAGTGTACTGTGTCCTTTGCACAGTGTGCACCTAAAGCTACCTGAAGACAATTGCTGGTGTTCTTCTGATCCTATTAATACCACAGGCAGGCAGCTGCAGTATTTACAGTTAGTGTACTGTGTCCTTTGCACAGTGTTCACCTAAAGCTACCTGAATGCAATTGCTGGTGTTCTTCTGATCCTATTAATACCACAGGCAGGCAGCTGCAGTATTTACAGTTAGTGTACTGTGTCCTTTGCACAGTGTGCACCTAAAGCTACTTGAATATAATTGCTGGTGTTCTCATACAAATACAGGCAGGGAGCTGCAGTATTTTCATTTAGTGTACTGTGTCCTTTGCACAGTGTGCACCTAAAGCTACCTGAAGACAATTGCTGGTGTTCTTCTGATCATATTAATACCACAGGCAGGCAGCTGCAGTATTTACAGTTAGTGTACTGTGTCCTTTGCACAGTGTGCACCTAAAGCTACCTGAAGACAATTGCTGGTGTTCTCATACTAATAATACTACAGGCAGGTAGTTGATTCTGCTAGCTGCAGTATAATCAGTATACATACAACCCAGCTTTGTGCAGCTACATCTCACTGCAAGCCATTAGTATGTCTGGAAGGCCAACAAGGAGAGGCAGACAGTCACAAGCCAATAAAAGAGGGCAAGCAGGCTCTGTGTCTAGAGGCAACAGTGCTGGTCGTGGACACGGTGCATCCTCATCAGCACGTGGCCGTGGGACACGCGTGTCCTTTTTTTCGGCAGCTGGCCGTGTTGAGCCATTACATGCCGAAGACTTGGTAGAGTGGATGACCAAGCCGTCCTCATCCTCCTCATCCTCCTCATCCTCTCTCACCTAGGCTCAGGGTACTTTGTCTGGCAAAGCATCTGCCAACGCGGCCTCTTCCATCGGCTCAATGGCATCAGTCACTCCTTCCCTAGCCCCACCATGTCCTCCTGAGGAGTCCCCCGAACTGTTTGACCACAGTTTTGGGTACATGCTCCAGGAGGATGCCCAGCGTTTTGAAGGCTCCGATGATGGTACCCAGCTAGAGGAAGGCAGTAACGTGAGTCCAGAGAGAGGGGGTGCCCAGGAAGGACAGCAATCTGGCAGTCATGTTCCCCCAGCTGCAGCATACTGCCAGGTTTGCTCCAGTGATGAGGAGGGAGGGGATGATGAGGTCACTGACTCCACGTGGGTGCCTGATAGGAGAGAGGAGGAGGAGGAGGAGGAGGCACATCTCCAGCGAGGCAGGATGCCCACCAGGGGCCAGCTTAAGGGCAGCACACCGACTGCATCACACCGCAGAGCTCCGCATGTGCAGGGTGCTGCTGTCTCTGCGGTCCGTTGGCAAGCATACAAAAAAGACCCACACCAAAGAACAAAGCGGACCTCTCCTTGCTACTCATCAGCTGGGATCTCCAACCCCACTATACTTTCAGTCCTCTCTGAAACCTACACTGAGAGGAATGAAGGTGTAGAATTAGGTGTTTCACAGCCAAGTACTTGCGGGCAATCTGCTATCGGTACACCGACATCAGATTGTACCAAGCAAATTTCCTTGCCCCAGCTGCTGCACCGCCGAAAGAAGTTCGCTCCCAGCCATCCACATGCCCAGCGGTTGAATGCTAGCTTGGCTAAATTGCTAGCACTTCAACTGCTGCCTTTTCAGTTGGTAGACTCTGCCCCCTTCCGTGAGTTTGTGGAATGTGCGGTTCCTCAGTGGCAGGTTCCCAAACACCACTTTTTCTCACGGAAGGCGATTCCGGCTCTGTACCGGCATGTGGAAGGCAATGTCCATGCCTCGCTTGACAGGGCGGTCAGCGGTAAGGTGCATATTACCGCTGACTCATGGTCCAGCAGGCATGGACAGGGACGTTACCTATCTTTCACTGCGCAATGGGTGACTCTGCTGGCAGCTGGGAAGGATGCAGGACAAGGTGCAGTAGTGTTGGAGGTTGTTCCGCCACCACGCCTCCAAAATGCTACTACTGGTGATTCTGACACACCCCTCTCCTCCACCTCCTCCTCTTCTTCTTCTTCCATGGCCTCTTCCTGTGCTTTGTCCTCGGAACCAGCGGTGCTCCGTAGGCGTTCAAGGGGCTACGCAAGTACGTAGGCAAAAAGATGCCATGTGGTGCTTGAGCTGGTGTGCTTGAGGGATAGGAGCCACACTGGGGCAATGATTCTGTCAGCTCTGCAAGGGCAGGCTCAGAGGTGGTTGACGCCACGCCAGCTTAAGCCAGGAATGGTGGTTTGCGACAATGGCACCAACCTCCTCTCCGCCCTCCGACAGGGACAACTGACCCATGTGCCCTGTTTGGCTCACGTCCTTAACTTGGTGGTGCAGTGGTTCTTGGGCAGGTACCCGGGCTTACAGGAGGTCCTGAGGCAGGCCAGGAAACTCTGTGTGCATTTCCGCCGGAAATATAATGCCAGTGCTTGGCTGGCTGACCTCCAAAAGGAATACAACCTGCCCAAGAACTGCCTAATCTGTGACATGCCCACCAGGTGGAACTCAACGTTGGCCATGCTGCAGTGGCTGCACACGCAGCAGAGGGCCATCAATGAGTATCTGTGCCAATATGGCACCAGGACAGGGTCAGGGAAGCTTGTTTTTTTTTTGCCATGCCAGTGGGTCATGATCAGGGATGCATGCACTGTGATGTCACCATTTGAGGAGGCCACGAGGATGGTGAGCAGTGACAGTGCATGCATCAGTGACACTGTCTCTCTTGTCCACCTGTTAGCGCACACGCTGCGTGGAATAATGGACAGGGCACTTGAGGCAGAACAGAGGGAGGAAGAGGAGGACTTCCTTACCTCTCAAGGCCCCCTTTATCCAGACAGTGTTCCTGCTGGCACGCCTATCACACAGGAAGAGGACGAGGAGGAGGAGGAGGATTGTGTCAGCATGGAGGTGGAGCCTAGCACTCATCATCAGCAGCAGTCTTCAAGGGATCAATTACAGTCCCAAGAAACCCATGGACTTGTACGTGGCTGGCAGGAGGTGGCTGCAGATCATGTCGTCCTGAGTGACCCAGAGGACTCTGGACCGAATTCCTCAGCAAACCTACGCTGCATGGCCTCCCTGATCCTGTAAAGCCTGCGGAAGGATTCTCAAATTAGTGTGATCAAGGAGAGGGATCATTACTGGCTGGCAACCCTCCTTGATCCACGTTACAAGGGTAAGGTTGCGGACCTTATCTTGCTGTCGCAGAGGGAGCAGAGGATGAAGCATCTTCGGGAAGCCTTGCAGAAAGGTCTGTGCAACGCGTTCCCAGAGACTGGGAGGTTACAAAATCCTGGTCTTGGACAACATGTTGCTGAGGCTTCGGTCAGTCAAAGAAGGAGCGGTGGAGAAGGTGGCCGTCTGACCGATGCGTTCAGACCATTTTTTAGTCCGCAGCCCCAAGGTATGATCGGTTCCATCAACCATCGCCAGTGTCTGTTCTACATGGTGCAGGAATACCTAGGGGCAAGATCAGACTTGGACACTTTTCCCACCGAAAATCCTTTGGGTTACTGGGTCTTGAGGATGGATCACTGGCCAGAGCTTGCACAGTATGCATCTGAGCAGCTGGCCTGTCCTGCATCCAGCGTTCTTTCGGAATGCACATTCAGTGCTGCTGGAGGCTTTGCAACTGATCACAGGGTGCGCTTGTCCACCGAATCGGTCGATCGGCTGACCTTTATAAAAATGAATCAGTCTTGGATCACCAGCTACCAAGCACCTGATGCTGATGTAACCGAATAATTTTTTTTGAATGGGAGATCCCTTCAAGACTGCCTATGCTGATGCTGAGTAACTATCCTGTTATGCTGAGTGACTATCCTCTTCCTCCTCAATGTTCATGCTGATAGCTTGTAAGAACATTTTTGGTTCTGGGCACCGCCACCAGTGGCTAAGGCCCAATTTTTCTGCCCCTGTTCAACAGGGACATGTAATTACAATTCTTGATCTAATATTTCACAGCAGGGCCCATTCCTGCACCCACCAAGAGTAACTGTGAGGGCTTACAGTGTTGTGGCACCAGCACCACCACCACCACCACCACCAAAGGCCCAATTTTTCTCTATGATTTTCATCCATATTGCTGGGACCAGACATTACATTAAAGCCGCAAGCAGTTTTAAATGACTTTTTCTTTCCTTTAGAAATGTCATTTTGTGCAGGGACCAGTCTAAACGCGGGAAACACGTGCCACTTCACAGGTATAATTTAGACACCCCCCAGGTACGATATTTAAAGGAATATTTAACTTTTTTTTTTTCACTTTAAGCATCATTAAAATCACTGCTCCCGAAAAAACGTCAGTTTTTAAAACTTTTTTTTGCATTGATACATGTCCCCTGCGGCAGTACCGGGTCCTCAAACCCTTTTTAGGACAATAACTTGCATATTAGTAGGGATGAGCTTTGAGTTCGAGTTGAACCCATGTTCGACTCAAACATCGGCTGTTCGATCGTTCGCCGAATTTCGAACATTATGGGCTGTTCTCGCCAAATTTGAGTGGCGCATCACGGCCCATAATTCACTGCAGCATCACAGTGCATTGCTTGCTGATGATTGGCCAAGCATGCATTATGACCCGCATGCTTTGGCCAATCACAGCGCGGAAAAAACGGAGAGCCATAATTGGCCAAAGCCAGGGTGGCTTTGGCCAATTATGTCTCAGGGGGTTTAGTACACGACCCACACTATATAAGGCCACCTCCATGGTGGCCTTGTGTATTGTGTTGTGATGGTTGAAGACAGATAGAGAGAGAGAGACAGTGTCATTTATTTTGAGTTAGATAGAGCAGGCAGACGAGTCAGTTAGCTTCAGTTACAGTGTGTAGAGGATATATATGCATCCTCTGTGTTGTATACATATTAATACACTGTATTCAGTTTAGCTAGATCCGTTCCTATTATTCTTTATACTGTGACAGGCCTCTCGCGGGATCAGGAAGGAATTTTTTCCCCTGCTGTAGCAAATTGGATCATGCTCTGCTGGGGTTTTTTGCCTTCCTCTGGATCAACTGTGGGTATATAATTAGGTATATGGGATTGTATGATATTATTATTTTATTTTTTTATGGTTGAACTGGATGGACTTGTGTCTTTTTTCAACCTGACTAACTATGTAACTATGTAACTAACTATGTAACTATTACGGTGTTCTCATACAAATACAGGCAGTGAGGCAGGGACCTCCAGTATTTTGTTTTAGTGTTCTTTGCACAGTGTTCACCTAATTCTTACCTTAATACAATTGCTGGGGTTCTCAAAAATACAGGCAGTGAGGCAGGGACCTCCAGTATTTTGTTTTAGTGTTCTTTGCACAGTGTGCACCTAAAGCTTACCTGAATACAAATACAAATACCCAAAGGGGCTGGTAATGGGCTGGGGGGGGGGGGGTTACCCATGCCATTTTTTCAATGATTTTCATCCATATTGCCGGGACCAGACATTACATTAAAGCCGCAAGCAGTTTTAAATGACTTTTTTTCCTTTAGAATTGTAATTTTGTGCAGGGACAGTTCTAAACACGGGAAACACATGCCACTTCACAGGCATACTTTAGACACCCCCCAAGTACGATATTTAACCACTTAAGCCCCGGACCATTTTGTAGCTAAAGGACCAGAGGTGTTTTCAGAATTTTGCACTGCGCTGCTTTAACTGGAAATTGTGCGGACATGCAATGTTGTCTCGAAACGAAATTTGCGTCCTTTTCTTCCCACAAATAGAGCTTTCTTTTAATGGTATTTGATTGCCTCTGCGATTTTTTTTTTTGCAATATAAACGGAAAAATACTGAAAATTTTGGAAAAAAATTATATTTTCTACTTTTTGTTATGAGAAAAATCGAATAAACTCAATTTTAGTCATACATTTAGGCCAAAATGTATTCAGCCACATGTCTTTAGTAAAAAAAATGTCAATAAGCGTATATTTATTGGTTTGCGCAAAAGTTATAGCGTCTACAAACTAGGGTACATTTTCTGGAATTTACACAGCTTTTAATTTATGACTGCCTATCTCATTTCTTGAGGTGCTAAAATGGCAGGGCAGTACAAAACCCCCCCAAATGACCCCATTTTGGAAAGTAGACATCCCAAGGAAATTGCTGAGAGGCATGTTGAGCCCATTGAATATATTTTTTTGTCCCAAGTGATTGAATAATGACTAAAAAAAAAAAAAAAATTACAAAAAGTTGTCACTAAATGATATATTGGTCACACATTCCATGGTTATATGTGGAATTGCACCCCAAAATACATTTTGCTGCTTCTCCTGAGTACGGGTATACCACATGTGTGGGACTTTTTGGGAGCCTAGCCGCTTACGGCCCCCGAAAACCAAGCACCGCCTTCAGGATTTCTAAGGGCGCAAATTTTTGATTTCACTCCTCACTACCTATCACAGTTTCGAAGGCCATAAAATGCCAAAATAGCACAAAACCCCCCCAAATGACCCCATTTTAGAAAGTAGACACCCAAAGGAAATTGCTGAGAGGCATGTTGAGCCCATTGAATATTTTTTTTTTGTCCCAAGTGATTGAATAATGACAAAAAAAAATACAAAAAGTTGTCACTAAATGATATATTGCTCACACATGCCATGGTTATATGTGAAATTGCACCCCAAAATACATTTTGCTGCTTCTCCTGAGTACGGGGATACCACATGTGTGGGACGTTTTAGGAGCCTAGCCGCGTACGGGACCCCAAAAACCAAGCACCGCCTACAGGATTTCTAAGGGCACAAATTTTTGATTTCACTCCTCACTACCTATCACAGTTTCGAAGGCCATAAAATGCTAAAATAGCACAAAACCCCCCCAAATGACCCCGTTTTGGAAAGTAGACACCCCAAGCTATTTGCTGAGAGGCATGGTGAGTATTTTACAGCTCTCATTTGTTTTTGAAAATGAAGAAAGTAAATAATGTTTTTTTTTTTTTTTTTTTTTTTTTTTCAAAACTTTGTGACAAAAAGCGAGATCTGCAAAATACTCACCATACCTCTCAGCAAATAGCTTGGGGTGTCTATTTTCCAAAATGGGGTCATTTGGGGGGGTTTTGTGCCATCTGGGCATTCCATGGCCTCCGAAACTGTGATAGGCAGTGAGGAGTGAAATCAAAAATTTACACCCTTAGAAAGCCTGAAGGCGGTGCCTGGTTTTTGGGGTCCCGTACGCGGCTAGGCTCCCAAAAAGTCTCACACATGTGGTATCCCCGTACTCAGGAGAAGCAACAGAATGTATTTTGGGGTGTAATTCCACATATGCCCATGGCATGTTTGAGCAATATATCATTTAGTGACAACTTTGTGCAAAAAAAATTAAAAATAAAAATAAATTGTCTTTTTTCCGCAACTTGTGTCAACATATAAAATATTCAATGGACTCGACATGCCTCTCAGTATATAGCTTGGGGTGTCTACTTTCCAAAATGGGGTCATTTGGGGGGGGTTTGAACTGTTCTGGCATTTTATACACAACATTAGGAAGCTTACATCCACTCTTCTAACCACTTATAGACAAAGCCCTTTCTGACACTTTTTGTTTACATGAAAAAATTTTTTTTTTTTGCAAGAAAATTATGTTGAACCCCCAAACATTATATATATTTTTTAAAGCAAAGGCCCTACAGATTAAAATGGTGGGTGTTGCATTTTTTTTTCCACACAGTATTTGCGCAGCGATTTTTCAAACGCATTTTTTGGGGAAAAAATACACTTTTTTTTTATTTTAATGCACTAAAACACACTATATTGCCCATATGTTTGATGAAATAAAACAGATAATCTTAGGCCGAGTACATAGATACCAAACACGACATGCTTTAAAATTTCGCACAAACGCGCATTGGCGACAAACTACATGCATTTTTAAAAGCCTTTAAAAGCCTTTAAAGGTTACCACGTTAGATGTACAGAGGAGGTCTACTGCTAAAATTACTGCCCTCGATCTGACCTTTGCGGTGATACCTCACATGCATGGTGCAATTGCTGTTTACATATGACGCCAGACCGACGCTTGCGTTCGCCAATGTGCAAGAGCAGGGCAGGACAGGGGTGCTTTTTTTTTATTATTATCAATTTTGCTTTTTTATTTTATTTTTAAACTGTTCCTTCCATATATTTTTTTTTTATCATTTTTATTGTTATCTCAGGGAATGTAAATATCCCCTATGATAGCAAGAGGTAGTGACAGGTACTCTTTTTTTGAAAAAAACTGGGGTCTATTAGACCCTAGATCTTTCCCCTGCCCTCAAAGCATCTGACCACACCAAGATTGGTGTGATAAAATGCTTTCCCAATTTCCCAATGGCGCTTTTTATATCCGGGGGGGGGGACATTCCCTCCCACTGCTTGTAAAAGCAGTCCAGAGGCTAATTAGCCACTAGGTTAGCTTTTACATGAAAGCCGGCCGCTGGCTGAAAAGAATGATACCAAGATGATACCTAAACCCGCAGGCATCAATCTGGTATAACCATTCAAAGTCCAGAAACATGCTGATCCTTGTTGGACATGTATTGTAATCTTTTTTTTTCATGCAGCCTGTTGGCTGAACGAAAAAAGAGATTGATTGGTGGGTATGCCCACCATTAGAATACCGCCCTTCATCCACCCACTTCTAATGATGGGCATACATGCACCATTTATATATGCCGAAGCATGGGGGCATCCTCCCGCAAAAGTTATGCCACACACACATGGTCAGACTTTTCCACGGGCAAGCCTCCGTCGGAATTTCGACCGTATGTACGCAGCATTAGGAGCAAAATCGCTCCTCCGCCCCTGCTGCCCCAATGCTTCGGCATATATGCTTTTTTTTTTTTTTTTAACTGTGGTGGTGAAATCACCTCCTACAGCACTGGAGTCACAGGGATCAGGCCTGTCTCTGCGAACGCTGCAGTTATGTGTGTTGTGTTTTGTAAGTGACAGTGATCGATCGATACTGCACTTGGGTGGCCTGGGCTGGACGGAGGGGCAAAACGCAGGTGCTAGCAGGTATCTGGGCTGATCCCGCTAACACTGCGTTTTTGGGAACCCTAAACTGCTGGGGACGCTAGTATAGATCTGATCAGATCAGATATTGATCTCTTCAGATACTATACCTCTAAGGGAGGTGTATGCTTCACGCGTGGGTGTTAGCATTACTGGCACTAATCTGACGCTGCCTGGGGTGTGACGCAGACCCTCTCTGACGCTAAAACCTAATTGATATCACCCACCGGGCGATCAGGGGGTTAAACCTTTATTGGGTTATATACGGCGGGTGCCCTGACACTATAAAAAGCAAACTAACTAACCAGCGTCAACCGTAACACTTATATGGTGATCACTGGTGAAAGTGTTAACTAGGGGCAACCAGGGGGTTAAACCTTTATTAGGTAATATATGGGGGTACCCAACGCTATAAAAACCTGCGGCGAACCTAAAAAAAAATAACTGGCTACCTATCGGCATCACCGACACCAAGACAGCGATCAGAAAAACGATCGCTTAGTGACACTGGCAAAAGGGGGTGAAAGGGTTACCTGGGGGGGCGATCAAGGGGTTAAACCTTTATTAGGTAATATTTGGGGGTACCCGACGCTATAAAAACCTGCGGCGAACCTAAAAAAAATAACTGGCTACCTATCGGCATCACCGACACTAAAACAGCGATCATAAAAACGATCGCTTAGTGACAGCGGTGCTAGGGGGTGAAAGGGTTACCTGGGGGGGGGCGATCAAGGGGTTAAACCTTTATTAGGTAATATATGGGGGTACCCAACGCTATAAAGACCTGTGGCAAACCTAAAAAAAATAACTGGCTACCTATCGGCATCACAGACACTAAAACAGCGATCAGAAAAACGATCGCTTAGTGATGGCGATGCTAGGGGGTGAAAGGGTTACCTGGGGGGCGATCAAGGGGTTAAACCTTTATTAGGGGGGGTTAGGGGGCTACATTGGACCTAAAACTAACTGCCCTGACATTTTTACAGTCACAAATGTCACTGATTGCAGTGATCAGTAAATAAAGGGATTTTTATAACAGCTTACCTGTAAAATCCTTTTCTTGGAGTACATCACGGGACACAGAGCGACTTAGTCATTACTAATGGGTTATATAGATTACCTTCAGGTGTTGGCACTGGCCAATTCCAAACCGGAAGTACCCTCCCCTATATAAGCCCCTCCCACCCGGGAGCACCTCAGTTTTGTAGCCAAGCAATAAGTGTCCCAAAAAGAGGGGTGGGAGCTCTGTGTCCCGTGATGTACTCCAAGAAAAGGATTTTACAGGTAAGCTGTTATAAAAATCCCTTTTTCTTTTTCGTACATCACGGGACACAGAGCGACTTAGTCATTACTAATGGGACGTCCCAAAGCAATGCCAAATGAGGGGAGGGATACATAAGCTGGGCGCCATCAGGCATGAGGATCTTTTGCGGCCTGCAACACACTGCGCCCAAAGGCGACATCCTCCTGACTTCTAACGTCTACCTGGTAGAACCTAGTAAACGTGTGTACCGAAGACCATGTTGCGGCCTTACATACTTGAGCCAGGGAGGCCTGGTGATGCACTGCCCATGAAGTTCCAACTGCTCTTGTGGAGTGCGCCCTAACTTTGAACGGAGGCGGTCTCTTTCTCAAGCCATAGGCTTGTATTATGACCTGTCGAATCCACTTGGCTAAAGTAGATTTTGATGCTGCCTGACCCTTTCTGGGGCCTTCCGGCAGAACAAATAAAGAATCCGTTCTGCGAATCTGAGCAGTGGCTTTTAGATAAGCTTTAACTGCTCTTACTACATCCAAAGAATGTAATAACTTTTCCTCTACCGAGCTAGGTTTGGGGAAAAAAGAAGGAAGAACCACATCTTGGTTCAAATGAAACCTCGATACCACCTTAGGAAGAAAGGCTGGATGAGGACGTAATACTACTCTGTCCTTATGGACAACCAGATATGGCTCCTTACAGGACAAGGCGGCTAATTCCGATACTCTTTTAGCCGAACAAACGTCTACTAAGAAAATCAATTTCCTGGTGAGAAGAACCAAGGAAATGTGTTGTAATGGTTCAAACGGTTGTTTCTGTAGAACCGACAGAACCAGGTTTAGGTCCCAAGGACATATGGGAATACTAACCGGAGGGCTAATACGCATCACTGCTTGTATAAAGGCTTTGACTAGTGAATGCGAAGCCAAGGGCCTTTGAAAAAATATTGACAAGGCCGAAATCTGAAGGGTTTCCCTCTTTCCAGATTCTGGGGCACCAACCACCAATGGAGGCTCTTGCGAACGGAAGGGGACAGGGACATTGGTAAGTCTAAAGCCTGAACTTTTTTGTTCCAGGCTGACAGTATGGCCCTTTGCAAATTCCTTGAATGGAATTGACCGTAGGGTACCGCTTCGAATGAAGCCACCATCTTTCCCAGCAGCCTCATGCAGAGGCGTATGGATGGTTTTCTTTTTGTACCCACTAAGTGGGTCAAATCTTTTAAAGACGACACCTTCTCTGGAGGTAAGAAAATCTTTCTCTGATTTGAAACCAGCCTTAGCCCTAAGTATTCCAGACTTTTGACTGGTCTTAGAGCTGACTTGTCCCGGTTGATAATCCAACCGTGATATTCCAGATACTCGATTGTCTTGTGAATAGCTACTTCCAGCTTTTCCACTGAGTGGTCTATTAGTAGCAGGTCGTCTAGATATGCCATTATCGTTACACCCTGTGTTCTTAGATTGGCCAATAATGGGGCCAGAATTTTTGTGAACACTCGTGGTGCTGTGGCCAGACCGAAAGGTAAGGCTCTGAACTGAAAATGGCGCCCTTCTACTGCAAAGCGTAGAAATTTCTGGTGGGCCGGAAAGATGGGAATATGCAGATAAGCATCCTTTATGTCGATCGAGGCTAGCCATTCCTGCCCTTGTAGGGCGGTGGCCACCGATCGGATCGACTCCATCCGAAAAGTCCTGATATTTAGGAACTTGTTTAGCCCTTTTAGATTTAATATGGGCCTCACGTCCCCATTTGGTTTGGGGACTGTGAAAAGGTTCGAGTAAAACCCGAATCCGCTTTCTTCCAGGGGAACCTTCATGATTACACCTTGGAGCAATAGTTGTTCTAGTGCCAGAAGGAGGGATCCTCTCTTTTGGGGATCTCTTGGCACGTTTGACCTCATAAATTGGGCAGGAGGAGTGCCTTTTAACTCCAGCTTGTATCCCAGACTTACTGCAGAGAGCACCCATCTGTCTCTGATGGTGTCCCGCCAGGTCTCTGTGAACAACTGAAGTCTTCCCCCCACCCGATTGAGTGGGGGCAACGCTTCATGCCTTGGGGGGAGATTTTGTACCTCTCTTGATCCAGGGCTTCTTGTTACCCTGTGATTGTCTATGATTTCTGCCCCCTGAATTTGACCGCGGAGGCCGTCGGAACTGCTTCACAGCCGATGTGCCTGGGACTGGAGAAGTAGGCCTCTTAAAAGAAGGACTTCTACCCTTGTTCTTAACCGGTAAGAGTGAACTTTTACCGGCAGAAATTTTCTGGATATATTTGTCCAGATCTTCTCCAAATAAGCGTTCTCCATGAAATGGGAAGCTAACCAGCAGTTTTTTACAGGGAGCTTCAGCAGACCAGTTTTTGAGCCACAGAAGCCTACGCATATGTACTATAGACAGCGTAAAGCGGGAGGCCTGTTGGATTGTATCCTTTATGGCGTCCACCGCAAAACACAAGGCTCTAGGCAGGTCAGCTAGGGCAAGAGCCTGCTGATCTGGTAAGTCCCTTAAGACTTGTTTCAACTGATCTTTCACTGCTTGGCAGACTCCAATCGCTGCTACCGCAGGTTGTGTCACCAAACTTGCTGTAGAGAAAGCAGATTTTAGTAAAGACTCCAATTTTTTATCTATTGGGTCTTTGAACATTGGAACATTATCTACTGGACATGTCAGTGATTTGTTAACAGAAGAGATGGCTGCGTCCACTGTAGGGACCCTCCATTTTCTTATGAACTTATCCTCCATGGGATAGATCACCGGAAATCTCTTGGGGGGAGCAAATATTTTATCAGGATGCTCCCAATCCTGGTAAATAAGCCCTTCTAATAAAGGGTGGATTGGGAAGGAACAGACAGCCTGGGGAGCTTTTAGCGACCCCAGCGAGGAAACCGTAGTGGATGGTGGTTCCGCCAGAGGCATTTTAAATGCTGATCGGACCATATTAGTCAGAGACTGAACCCATAATCTTTCAGCCTGAGAAGCTGAGAAAGGTTCTTCCACTGTTGATTCCTCCATAACTGAATCAACCTCATCCTGATCCCCTTCAGGTAGGTCGATCTCTGTGTGGGGCTGTTCCTCCACTAACAGGCACTCTGAAGGAGGAGACGGAGATCGGACGCGCTTTTCCTGAGACAGGGAAGCAGCGATCAATGCTGTTAATCTCTCTTCCAATCCTTCCAGAGTTGAGGATAAAACCTCCTCTGTTATATATACAGGAGCAGGTGGACTGGGGACAGCCGCAGCACCAGGCATTCCTGCGGGGTTTCTACGGCTACTGACCTCTGAATTCTCAGGGGAGATTGGTGCAGTACAAGCATGCCCAATATCCTCAGAGCCCGATGGAGACCCCTTTGGCTTCCTGGAAGATCTATTTCCGGAGCGTCTGGACGACATATCCTTTAAGCACAAAGCTGAGGTATTCCCGTCGTCATACACCAATTTTGCTGGTAATAGTCTAACACAGGTGCTGCTATATACCAGCTGGTGTCCACTAAAGTGCCTTTCTATGGGGATGCCTGCATCAACCGCCTCTGTGTGCCACTGTTTGTTGCTAGCTCTGTTTGCATGCAGCTGACACTTGTACTGTGTCTTTTAACCATGCTGGGACGCCCGCACATGCGCAGAAGCGCCGCGGCGCGCATCGAGCGTCATCCACCCGCCCCGCCCCTTTTTTTTCATAGGAGGCGCGTGCACACGCCCGCGCGCGCGCCCGTGCGCCATTGGCGCCCTTTTCGAAATCAAACAGGGGACTAGGAGCCAGGGCCCTTTTTGCCGGAGGGCCTGTGAGGTGGATGAGCACAGCAACAGGGCAGAGGAAGTGGATTCCCACAGAGAAACTTACCAGCTGCCTGGATCTTTTGACTTGAGAAAACCAAAGATCCACATGACAAGAAAAATGGACTACAGCGGCCTCTAGTGGTTTAACACAGGTACCGCAGTCCCTGTTTTTTTTTTTTTTTTGACTACTATTAAAATTTTACATTTTCAGTAGTTATAGGCAAACACAGATATTTAGCGGGAATACCGTTAGGTAACAGACAGAAAGACAAATTAGGCTTGGGGGTCCCCCAATAGAACCAAGTTCCTGGGGGCCCCCACTTACCTGATCCCCGCCGCAGGACTTTGTTTGGTCCACAGAAGTCCAAACTTCACCTATCACGGCAGGCATTGTAATTAAACCTTCAGGGACCGGGTTCCCAAGGATTCCACTCCCCTGGACCTGTATAGCACCCTGCACAGACAACATCTTGGTCGTGGGTATGACCAGAGCTCTGGATCCCAGGGTCCAGCCCTCCTAAGAGAAGCATTACAGGCAAAACCTTGCTCTTCTGCTGCAAGGCCCGGGTACCGACCGTTTAGCTATGAAGCTTTTTTGGTGGGATCCGGAACAGCTTACTAAGGCCCAAAAGAACCTGTACGCAAGCCCAGTGAAAACACATGTTACTCTTTGGCCAACACCTTAGACACTGGCAAAAAACTGAGGTGCTCCCGGGTGGGAGGGGCTTATATAGGGGAGGGTACTTCCGGTTTGGAATTGGCCAGTGCCAACACCTGAAGGTAATCTATATAACCCATTAGTAATGACTAAGTCGCTCTGTGTCCCGTGATGTACGAAAAAGAAAAATGGTCACTGCAATCAGCGACACTGTGACTGGGGGGCTGGGGGGTGATCTGGGGGTGTCTGGGGGGGCCTGGGGGGCGATTTATGTACCTATGTGTCCTGGTGTCAGTGTAGTGTTTGTGCACTAACCTGACATCTTCTCTCATGCGGCGCTCGGTATATGTGAGCGCCGCATGAGGGATGACATCACTTCCTCCTGCCTGTGTAAACATCACACAGGCAGAGGAAGCATTTGATTCGCTGGGAGCGATCGCGAGGGGGCGGCCAAAATCAAATGGCGGCCCCCTCATCACGGATCGCTCCCGAAGCGATCCCGGACGCCCACTGTACCGGAGGTGGGTCCGATTGGACCCCCCACCCATACGAAGGCAGTCACGTACGGGTACGTGATTGTGCCTGTCCGTGCCATTCTGCCGACGTATAACTACAGTGGGCGGTCGTTAAGTGGTTAAAGTAATATTTAACTTTTTTTTTTTCACTTTAAGCATCATTAAAATCACTGCTCCCGAAAAAACGTCAGCTTTTAAAACTTTTTTTTGCATTGCTACATGTCCCCTGGGGCAGGACCCGGGTACCCAAACCCTTTTTAGGACTATAACTTGCATATTAGCCGTTATAATTAGCACTTTTGATTTTGAACGTTCGCGTCCATTGTATTTAATAGGATTCTAATGTTCGCGCAAACTTTCGGTCCGTTCGCAGGTTCTGGTGCTAACCGAACCAGGGGGGTGTTCAGCTCATCCCTACATATTAGCCTTTAAAATTAGCACTTTTGATTCCGAACGTTCGAGTCCCATAGACTTTAACGGGGTTCTAAAGTTTGCACAAACTTTCGGTTCGTTCGCAGGTTCTGGTGCGAACCAAACCGGGGGGGGGGGGGGGAGGGTTCGGCTCATCCCTACTTACCACATTGCTCTATTAATTTTTAGCTGATGTATTCCTGGCGAGCCCATAACATTGATGCTAAATTCCACCAAGGCTGGGATTCATATCTGTCCCTGGTCTGATCACCATATAGCAGTGATGGCGAACCTTGGCACCCCAGATGTTTTGGAACTACATTTCCCGTGATGCTCAACTATACTGCAGAGTGCATGAGCATCATGGGAAATGTAGTTCCAAAACATCTGGGGTGCCAAGGTTTGCCATCACTGCCATATAGTGTCATTTACCATGTTTTTTATTGGTCTATCGGATACCCCATACACCTGATGTTTGAATGATTCTCTTCTCACCAATCTGCCTACACGCCAGGATATTTCTAACTCTATACAAGAATAATTTATTAATGTAATGCAGAACGGAAAATATTCGCTGTGTCCTTAACCACTTGCCGATCGCCGCATGCCGACAAGGCATTTCCCTGTTCTGCCTAGCAACATGACAGGGATCTACTGCTCCCTGTCATTGGCAGCAGTGATCTCTGTCATGTTGTAGTGAGACCATCCCCCCTACAGTTAGAACCACTCCTTAGGACACACTTAACACCCTCTAGTGTTTAACCCCTTCCCTGCCAGTGTCATTTATACAGTAATCAGTGGCTATTTGTAGCTCTGATCACTGTATAAATGACAATGGTCCCAAGATATTGTCAAAAGTGTCCGATGTGTCCGCCATAATGTCGCAGTTCCGATAAAAATCGCAGATCGCCGCCATTACTAGTAAGTAAAAAATATTAATAAAAATGACATAAATCTATCCCCTATTTTGTACACACTATAACTTTTGTGCAAACCAATCAATATACGCTTATTGCGATTTTTTTTTTACCAAAAATATGTAGAAGAATACATATCGGCCTAAACTGTGGAAGAAATTAGTTTTTTTATATATTTTTTGGGGATATTATAGCAAAAAGTTAAAAATATAGTTTTTTTTCAAAAATGTCGCTCTTTTTTTGTTTATAGCGCAAAAAATAAAAATCGCAGGGGTGATCAAATAAAACCAAAAGAAAGTTCTATTTGTGGGAAAAAAAGGACGCAAATTTTGTTTGGGTACAACGTCGCACGTCCACGCAATTGTCAACTAAAGCGACGCAGTACAGGATCCCAAAAAATGCTCTGGTCAGGAAGGGGGTAAATCCTTCCGGGGCTTAAGTGATTAACAACTGATGACTCGTCAGCTTTCAGTGGCTTCCCCACTGACAGCTAAATGGAAATAAAAGAATGCCGGCCAGCAATTCATAAAAAAAACAGCCACGCCAAAATTTAAAATCAAACAGCTTGGGGTACCCCCCAAAATCCATACCAGACCCTTATCCGAGCATGCAGCCTGGCAGGCCAGGAAAGGAGGGGACAAGCTAGTGCCCCTCTTAACCATACCAGGCCACATACCCTCAACTTAGGGGCTTGCTTTGGGGCAAAGAGGGCTTCTTTTTTGGGGTCCAGTGGTGCGCAGGGCGTCGCGATTGACGATGGATCTACAAAGGTGGCCATTTTTTTAATTAATATTGTTATTATAGATTTTTTATTGATTTTTTTAATAAAATACTTTTATTAAAGACTGTTCTGTCTTAACACGCTTTTTACACTTTTTTTGGTGAATGGGTAGGTGTACTATGTACCCCATACTCATTCACATAGGGGGTGTGGAATCTGACAGCTGATGAGTCAACGGTTGTTAAAAATGCGGCGGCTGGCTTCCCTGCCTGCTCCTTTGCAACCAGCTTTCATTCTTCACACACAATTCAAATTGGTTGATAATTTTTTGTCTGATACGAATTCAAATTGTTCCGAATATTTGGAATTACTGTATATACTCCAGTATAGGGCTGAGCTTCGAGTTCGAGCCGAACAGCGAACAATTTGAGGTGTTTGTGGCAAATTCGAAAAGCAGTGGAACACCCTGTAAAAGTAGGAGGAATCTAAAGTGCTAATTTTAAAGGCTTGTATGCAAGTTATTGACATAAAAAGTGTTTGGGGACCTGGGTCCTGCCCCAGGGGACATGTATCAATGCAAAAAAAAGTTTTAAAAACAGCCGTTTTTTAGGGAGCAGTGATTTTAATAATGCTTAAAGTGAAACAATAAAAGTGAAATATTCCTTTAAATTTCGTACCTAGGGAGTGTGTATAGTATGCCTGTAAAGTAGCGATTGTTTCCCATGCTTAGAACTGTCCCTGCACAAAGTGTAATTTCTGATGGAAAAAAAAGTAATTTAAAAGCACTCGCGGCTATAATGAATTGTCGGCTCCCGGCAATACAGAGAAAAGTCATTGATAAATAAAAAAAAAAAATGCGTGGGGTCCTTTGCAACATTGTTGCAGTGAGACTGTTTCCATTTAGTGCCATCACATCCTGTCAGCAGAGTGATTACCATCAGGGAGAAAAGCATACAGGGAATTGTAGTCCCAGGACTCAAATTTCACATTCAGATTAACCTGTATGGAACTACAAGAGCCAACATGCTCTGGAGAAAAAGGAACTAGAGACTCCATCTTGCTGATCTGAGGAGATTTGTCAGACTACACGAGGAAGAGATTAGACCTAGGGACAGCCACAGCCAGTCGGGACATCCAGCCTGAGAGAGGGGGATATCCAGACGCATATCCGACTGTGTGAAGCGTTCCGGTGTGAGATGACCAGTCGGGTTACTAGAAGAGCCTGCCTGTTCCAGGACGTTCGTTTGGGCCTTGACTGCAGGATTGGGTGAGAGGGCTTTTGCCCATTTTCATGAAACAAGGACACTGCACACAGAGTTTTATGGACACTGTATACAGACATCATTGCTCTTAGTCACCTTGCTGAGACCTGTAGTGCAACAGGACACAAGGCCATTCAGAGACACTGTATACAGATACCATTGTTCTTTCACCTTGCTGAGGAAGATCCTGCATTGTTTATGTAGCGATACCCCCGAAGGAGCTGCTTTCATATGTTTAGTCCGGTACTCTGCCTCTCAACCATAACAACAGCCTCAGCCCCCTCTGGCACACCTGGCAATAGTGTAAGTGCAGTGACCAATGAGAAACACACACACGTTATGATAAAACACAGAAATTGTCTTTACTGCAATATTGCTGTGTAAGAATAATAGACAGTAACAGTATATATTCAAGTAATCAACTAGAGAGCAATAACTGAGTTTAACAGCAATATAGCTCTCAATGTTATATGCAAGCTGCTTTCAGGGGATATCAAACCTGAGAATGTTCCCAAGAGCAGAAGCACACTTAAAATGGTAAATAAAGCACTCAGGTTGGCTCTATGATGAAAGCAGAGGAATGACTCCCTTTGTCTCAGGCCTCTCTCTTCTGTCCCCTGCAACCACAGGCCCAACTTTACACACTTATTCAAGTCAACAAGTAATGGCTTAACTTTCTAGATAAACTGTCCCACATACCCAATGCATATAAAGAGCCCTGAATATGTGTGTGCGGATCCATATGGCACTAGTATAGGGTGACCAGACATCCCCGGTTTCAGGGGACAGTCCCCGGATTGAGGACACTGTCCCCGGACCAAGTCTGTCCCCGGTTTTGTCCCCGGATTGGATTTGAACAGGGGCTGGGGCAATTTCAAAGACAGTCAGTGCAGAATAAAAAAAAAAAAAAAAATCTGTATTACACCCCCCCGCTCCGCCGCTCCTACTAGCTTAGGGGGGTGTATTTTTTTCCATTATATGTGCCCCTTTCTGATGCTCATGTGCTGGTCGGAGCGGAGGGAATATTTCTTCAGTTTCGGGTGCCCATTCAGCTCCGCTCGCATGTTCTTCTGCCTTGGCTCAAGTCCTGGCCAGCCACCTGCCTATCTCCGTGCCTTCCCTGGCGGAGTGATCTTCCTCCGCTCCCCACCCAGTAGTAGCCGGGGCCCCGAGAGTGAGACTTGACAGGCTGTGAGGCTGGCGACGGGCAGAGAGTCGCTGATTGCCGCCATTACTAGTGAAAAAAAAATATGTCCCCGGATTTCATTTTAAAAATCTGGTCACCTTACACTAGTAGCTTCTGTCCGTTTGAAGAAAATATAAAATTTGGTGTCTTCAGCTAGCCACATTCGTTGGTGCACTTAAACTCCTGTATAGCAGGCCCAAACAACACAACTGGCCCAGCTTATCAAGTGAAACAGGCAGGATTCTCCTCAGCAAGGTGAGAGGACATTGATGTCTGTATACAGTTTTCCAGAAATAGATAGTCATCTTGCTGACACTTGTAGTGCCATAGGGATAAGGCTATCAGCAACAATGTCTGTATACAGTGCAATGTCTTGGTTCCCTGCAGATGGGCAAAATGCCCTCTCACCAAATCCTGTGGTCAATGCCCAAACAAACATCCTGGAACAGCAGGCTTTCCTGGTGACCCAACTAGTCACCTAACACTGGAACACTTCACCGTCGGTGCAGGTGCGCCTCGATATGCACCTGGAATCCCCCTCTCTCAAGCTGGATGTCCTGACTGGCGGTGGAGGCCTGAATCATGCGGGTAGATCATCTGAGAGACAGTATCTCTTCTTCAGGTCTAATCTCCTTCACTGCCTCATAGTTACATAGTTACATAGTGGGTGAGTCCATCAAGTCCAACCTATGTGTGTGATTATATGTCAGTATTACATTGTATATCCCTGTATGCTGTAATCATTCAGGTGCTTATCTAATAGTTTTTTTAAACCATTGATGCTCCCCGCAAAGACCACCGCCTGTGGAAGGGAATTCCACATCCTTGCCTCTCTTACAGTAAAGAACCCTCTACGTAGTTTAAGGTTAAACCTCTTTTCTTCAAATTTTAATGAGTGCCCACGTGTCTTGTTAAACTCCTTTCAGCGAAAAAGTTTTATCCTTATTGTGGGATCACCAGTCTCAAGCGTCTCTTCTCCAGAGAGAATAAGTTCAGTGCTCGCAACCTTTCCTCATAACTAACATCCTCCAGACCAGTGGTGGCTGGTGACGTTTTAGGATGGGGGGGGTGCAAGACCCCGCCCCTCCACATTTGGCCCCTCCCACTTCTCATAAGCCACACCCCTTATAGAATCCACCCACTCCGTCCCCTGTATTCCACTTGCTTCCACTCATAGTGTCAGGAGTATACAGCTCAGCATCACAGGACAGAGTATACAGCCCCAGCATCACAGATCATGGTATATAGCACAGCCTTACAGATTGGCGCAAACAAACTAAAAAAATTACACTGTTAGTAAATCGCACATATCTGGATTCTGCACCCTGTAAATAGCACATATCTGAATTCTGCAACCTGTAAAAAATCGCACATATCTGCAACCTGTAAATAGCACATATCTGCATTCTGCAACCTGTAAATCGCACATATCTGCAACCTGTAAATAGCACATATCTGCATTCTGCAACCTGTAAATCGCACATTAGGGATGAGCTTCGTGTTCGAGTCGAACATACATTCGACTCGAACATCGGCTGTTCGATCGTTCGACGAAGATCGAACGATTTGGGCCGTTTGCGCCAAATTCGAGTGACGCGAACGGCCCACAATGCACTACGCCATCGCAGTGTCATCCAGGCGCTGTGATTGGCCAAGCATGCACTGTGACCCCGCATGCTTGGCCAATCACAGCGCCGGCAGCGAGGAGAGCAATGATTGGCCACAGGCAGGATGCCTGTGGCCAATTATTGCTGAGGGGGTTTAGTACACGCCCCACACTATAAAAGGCCGCCAGCGCGGCGGCCTTGTGTAGTGTGTTCCGGAGCAGGGAAAGAGAAGCATAGGCAGGGACAGTGTCATTTTTTTTCCTTTACTAATCCTGGATTCCTTGTGTTTAGGGACAAATAAGGATAGGTAGGGAGAGTGTCAGTGACAGTGTGTTATTCTGTGCTAAACCTTGTTTGTAGGGACAGAGAGGTACAGTGAGGGAAAGTGTCAGTGTGCTATTCTGTGCTAATCCTTGTTTGTAGGGACAGAGAGGTACAGTGAGGGAAAGTGTCAGTGTGCTATTCTGTTCTAAACCAATCTTGCTGAACCATATTTTCAATCCTTGAGTTTAGGGACAGAGAGGTACAGTGAGGGAAAGTGTCAGTGTGCTATTCTGTTCTAAACCAATCTTGCTGAACCATATTTTCAATCCTTGAGTTTAGGGACAGAGAGGTACAGTGAGGGAAAGTGTCAGTGTGCTATTCTGTGCTAAATCTTGTTTGTAGGGAGGGACAGAGTAGGACAGTGAGGGAAAGTGTCAGTGTGCTATTCTGTTCTAAACCAATTTTGCTGTTCCATATTTTCAATCCTTGAGTTTAGGGACAGAGAAGGACACTCGTGGAAATTATCAGTGTGCTATTCTGTGCTAAATCTTGTTTGTAGGGAGGGACAGAGTAGGACAGTGAGGGAAAGTGTCAGTGTGCTATTCTGTTCTAAACCAATTTTGCTGAACCATATTTTCAATCCTTGAGTTTAGGGACAGAGAGGTACAGTGAGTGAAACTGACAGTGTGCTATTCTGTTCTAAACCAATTTTGCTGTTCCATATTTCAAATCCTTGAGTTTAGGGACAGAGAAGGACACTCGTGGAAATTATCAGTGTGCTATTCTGTGCTAAATCTTGTTTGTAGGGAGGGACAGAGTAGGACAGTGAGGGAAAGTGTCAGTGTGCTATTCTGTTCTAAACCAATTTTGCTGAACCATATTTGAAATCCTTGAGTTTAGGGACAGAGAAGGACACTCGTGGAAACTATCAGTGTGCTATTCTGTGCTAAATCTTGTTTGTAGGGACAGAGAAGGACAGTGAGTGAAACTGACAGTGTGCTATTCTGTTCTAAACCAATCTTGCTGAACCATATTTTCAAGCCTTGAGTTTAGGGACAGAGAGGTACAGTGAGTGAAACTGACAGTGTGCTATTCTGTTCTAAACCAATTTTGCTGTTCCATATTTCAAATCCTTGAGTTTAGGGACAGAGAAGGACACTCGTGGAAATTATCAGTGTGCTATTCTGTGCTAAATCTTGTTTGTAGGGAGGGACAGAGTAGGACAGTGAGGGAAAGTGTCAGTGTGCTATTCTGTTCTAAACCAATTTTGCTGTTCCATATTTCCAATCCTTGAGTTTAGGGACAGAGAAGGACACTCGTGGAAATTATCAGTGTGCTATTCTGTGCTAAATCTTGTTTGTAGGGAGGGACAGAGTAGGACAGTGAGGGAAAGTGTCAGTGTGCTATTCTGTTCTAAACCAATTTTGCTGAACCATATTTTCAATCCTTGAGTTTAGGGACAGAGAGGTACAGTGAGTGAAACTGACAGTGTGCTATTCTGTTCTAAACCAATTTTGCTGTTCCATATTTCAAATCCTTGAGTTTAGGGACAGAGAAGGACACTCGTGGAAATTATCAGTGTGCTATTCTGTGCTAAATCTTGTTTGTAGGGAGGGACAGAGTAGGACAGTGAGGGAAAGTGTCAGTGTGCTATTCTGTTCTAAACCAATTTTGCTGAACCATATTTTCAATCCTTGAGTTTAGGGACAGAGGTACAGTGAGTGAAACTGACAGTGTGCTATTCTGTTCTAAACCAATTTTGCTGTTCCATATTTCAAATCCTTGAGTTTAGGGACAGAGAAGGACACTCGTGGAAATTATCAGTGTGCTATTCTGTGCTAAATCTTGTTTGTAGGGAGTAGGGATGAGCTTCGTGTTCGAGTCGAACATACGTTCGACTCGAACATCGGCTGTTCGATCGTTCGACGAAGATCGAACGATTTGGGCCGTTCGCGCCAAATTCGAGTGACGCGAACGGCCCACAATGCACTACACCATCGCAGTGTCATCCAGGCGCTGTGATTGGCCAAGCATGCACTGTGACCCCGCATGCTTGGCCAATCACAGCGCTGGCAGCGAGGAGAGCAATGATTGGCCACAGGCAGGATGCCTGTGGCCAATTATTGCTGAGGGTGTTTAGTACACGCCCCACACTATAAAAGGCCGCCAGCACGGCGGCCTAGTGTAGTGTGTTCCGGAGCAGGGATAGAGCAGCATAGGCAGGGACAGTGACTTTTATTTCTTTCTTGCTTAACCTGGATTCCTTTAGTTTAGGGAAAGAGAAGGATAGGTAGGGAGAGTGTCAGTGTGTTTTGTGCTTGTGCTATAGTGTGCTTAAAAAAAACATTTTTTCTAGGGACAGAAAACTGTAGGTAGGGAGAGTGTCAGTTTCTTTCACTGTGCAAGTCCTTGTTTCTAGGGACTGGGAAGGACAGTGAGTGAATTCTCCTTGTGCTATAGTGTGCTTAAAAAAACATTTTTTCTAGGGACAGAAAACTGTAGGTAGGGAGAGTGTCAGTTTCTTTCACTGTGCAAGTCCTTGTTTCTAGGGACTGGGAAGGACAGTGAGTGAATTCTCCTTGTGCTATAGTGTGCTTAAAAAAAACATTTTTTCTAGGGACAGAAAACTCTAGGTAGGGAGAGTGTCAGTTTCTTTCACTGTGCAAGTCCTTGTTTCTAGGGACTGGGAAGGACAGTGAGTGAATTCTCCTTGTGCTATAGTGTGCTTAAAAAAAACATTTTTTCTAGGGACAGAAAACTGTAGGTAGGGAGAGTGTCAGTTTCTTTCACTGTGCAAGTCCTTGTTTCTAGGGACTGGGAAGGACAGTGAGTGAATTCTCCTTGTGCTATAGTGTGCTTAAAAAAAACATTTTTTCTAGGGACAGAAAACTCTAGGTAGGGAGAGTGTCAGTTTCTTTCACTGTGCAAGTCCTTGTTTCTAGGGACTGGGAAGGACAGTGAGTGAATTCTTGTGCTATAGTGTGCTTAAAAAAAACATTTATTCTAGGGACAGAAAACTGTAGGTAGGGAGAGTGTCAGTTTCTTTCACTGTGCAAGTCCTTGTTTCTAGGGACTGGGAAGGACAGTGAGTGAATTCTCCTTGTGCTATAGTGTGCTTAAAAAAAACATTTTTTCTAGGGACAGAAAACTGTAGGTAGGGAGTGTGTCAGTTTCTTTCACTGTGCAAGTCCTTGTTTCTAGGGACTGGGAAGGACAGTGAGTGAATTCTCCTTGTGCTATAGTGTGCTTAAAAAAAACATTTTTTCTAGGGACAGAAAACTGTAGGTAGGGAGAGTGTCAGTTTCTTTCACTGTGCAAGTCCTTGTTTCTAGGGACTGGGAAGGACAGTGAGTGAATTCTCCTTGTGCTATTGTGTGCTTAAAAAAAACATTTTTTCTAGGGACAGAAAACTGTAGGTAGGGAGAGTGTCAGTTTCTTTTACTGTGCAAGTCCTTGTTTCTAGGAACTGGGAAGGACAGTGAGTGAATTCTCCTTGTGCTATAGTGTGCTTAAAAAAAACATTTTTTCTAGGGACAGAAAACTGTAGGTAGGGAGAGTGTCAGTTTCTTTCACTGTGCAAGTCCTTGTTTCTAGGGACTGGGAAGGACAGTGAGTGAATTCTCCTTGTGCTATAGTGTGCTTAAAAAAAACATTTTTTCTAGGGACAGAAAACTGTAGGTAGGGAGAGTGTCAGTTTCTCTCACTGTGCAAGTCCTTGTTTCTAGGGACTGGGAAGGACAGTGAGTGAATTCTCCTTGTGCTATAGTGTGCTTAAAAAAAACATTTTTTCTAGGGACAGAAAACTGTAGGTAGGGAGAGTGTCAGTTTCTTTCACTGTGCAAGTCCTTGTTTCTAGGGACTGGGAAGGACAGTGAGTGAATTATCCTTGTGCTATAGTGTGCTTAAAAAAAACATTTTTTCTAGGGACAGAAAACTCTAGGTAGGGAGAGTGTCAGTTTCTTTCACTGTGCAAGTCCTTGTTTCTAGGGACTGGGAAGGACAGTGAGTGAATTCTCCTTGTGCTATAGTGTGCTTAAAAAAAACATTTTTTCTAGGGACAGAAAACTGTAGGTAGGGAGAGTGTCAGTTTCTTTCACTGTGCAAGTCCTTGTTTCTAGGGACTGGGAAGGACAGTGAGTGAATTCTCCTTGTGCTATAGTGTGCTTAAAAAAAACATTTTTTCTAGGGACAGAAAACTCTAGGTAGGGAGAGTGTCAGTTTCTTTCACTGTGCAAGTCCTTGTTTCTAGGGACTGGGAAGGACAGTGAGTGAATTCTCCTTGTGCTATAGTGTGCTTAAAAAAAAACATTTTTTCTAGGGACAGAAAACTGTAGGTAGGGAGAGTGTCAGTTTCTTTCACTGTGCAAGTCCTTGTTTCTAGGGACTGAGAAGGACAGTGAGTGAATTCTCCTTGTGCTATAGTGTGCTTAAAAAAAACATTTTTTCTAGGGACAGAAAACTCTAGGTAGGGAGAGTGTCAGTTTCTTTCACTGTGCAAGTCCTTGTTTCTAGGGACTGGGAAGGACAGTGAGTGAATTCTCCTTGTGCTATAGTGTGCTTAAAAAAAACATTTTTTCTAGGGACAGAAAACTGTAGGTAGGGAGAGTGTCAGTTTCTTTCACTGTGCAAGTCCTTGTTTCTAGGGACTGGGAAGGACAGTGAGTGAATTCTCCTTGTGCTATAGTGTGCTTAAAAAAAACATTTTTTCTAGGGACAGAAAACTGTAGGTAGGGAGAGTGTCAGTTTCTTTCACTGTGCAAGTCCTTGTTTCTAGGGACTGGGAAGGACAGTGAGTGAATTCTCCTTGTGCTATAGTGTGCTTAAAAAAAACATTTTTTCTAGGGACAGAAAACTCTAGGTAGGGAGAGTGTCAGTTTCTTTCACTGTGCAAGTCCTTGTTTCTAGGGACTGGGAAGGACAGTGAGTGAATTCTCCTTGTGCTATAGTGTGCTTAAAAAAAACATTTTTTCTAGGGACAGAAAACTCTAGGTAGGGAGAGTGTCAGTTTCTTTCACTGTGCAAGTCCTTGTTTCTAGGGACTGGGAAGGACAGTGAGTGAATTCTCCTTGTGCTATAGTGTGCTTAAAAAAAAACATTTTTTCTAGGGACAGAAAACTGTAGGTAGGGAGAGTGTCAGTTTCTTTCACTGTGCAAGTCCTTGTTTCTAGGGACTGGGAAGGACAGTGAGTGAATTCTCCTTGTGCTATAGTGTGCTTAAAAAAAACATTTTTTCTAGGGACAGAAAACTGTAGGTAGGGAGAGTGTCAGTTTCTTTCACTGTGCAAGTCCTTGTTTCTAGGGACTGGGAAGGACAGTGAGTGAATTCTCCTTGTGCTATAGTGTGCTTAAAAAAAACATTTTTTCTAGGGACAGAAAACTGTAGGTAGGGAGAGTGTCAGTTTCTTTCACTGTGCAAGTCCTTGTTTCTAGGGACTGGGAAGGACAGTGAGTGAATTCTCCTTGTGCTATAGTGTGCTAAAGCATTCCTCATCAACCATCTTTGAAATCCTTGTTTTTTGGACAGTCAGGGAAATTGTCGTTGTGCTATTCTGTGCAAAAGCAATCATCCTGAACCATATTTAGAAATCCTTAAGTAAAGGGACAGAGAAGGACACCTGAAGGTAGCCCTTATTGCTTTTTCCCATCTCCCTGCAGGCCATCTATTAGAATGTCTGGAAGGCAAACAAGGAGAGGCAGACAGTCAGGAGGCAATAAAAGAGGGCAAGCAGGCTCTGTGTCTGGGGGCAACAGTGCTTCTCGTGGACGCGGTGCATTGTCATCAGCACATGGCCATGGGACACGCTTGTCCTTCTTTTCGGCAGCTGGACATGTTGAGCCACATCATGCCGAAGACTTGGTAGAGTGGATGACCAAGCCCTCCTCCTCCTCCTCATCCTCTCTCACCCAGGCTCAGGGTACTGGCAAAGCAGCTGCCAAAGCGTCCTCTTCCCTGGTATCAATGTCAGACTCATCATCAGTCACTCCTTCCCTAGACCCACCATGTCCTCCTCCTGAGGAGTCCCCCGAACTGTTTGAGCACAGTGTTGGGTACATGCTCCAGGAGGATGCCCAGCGTTTCGAAGGGTCTGATGATGAAACCCAGCTACAGGAAGGCAGTAGGGTGAGAGCAGACAGAGGGGATGCTCAAGAAGGACACCAATCTGGCAGTCATGTTCCAGCAGCTGCAGCATACTGCCAGATTGGCTCCAGTGATGAGGAGGGAGGGGATGATGAGGTCACTGACTCCACATGGGTGCCTAATAGGAGAGAGGAGGAGGAGGAGGATGAGGAGGAGGCACATCTCCAACGAGGCAGGATGCCCTTTGGTGGCCAGCGTAAGGGCAGTACACCGACGGAATCACACCGCAGAGCTCCGCCTGTGCAGGGCGCTGCCTCTGCCCGTCATTCAAAAAGTTCCTTGGTGTGGGCCTTTTTTGAGGCTAGTGCATCAGATCGCACAGCTGCTGTTTGCAACATATGTCTCAAGCGTATATCGCGTGGCCAAAACATCAGCCGCTTGGGTACCACATGCCTGACCAGACATATGTTGACCTGCCATGCAGCTCGTTGGCAAGCCTACCTCAAAGACCCACACCAAAGAACAAAGCGGACCTCTCCTTGCACCGCATCAGCTGGGATCTCCAACCCCACTATAACTTCAGTCCTCTCTGAAACATGCACTGAGAGGAATGAAGGTGTAGAATTAGGTGTGTCACAGCCAAGTACTTGCGGCCACTCTGCTAGCAGTACACCGACGTCCGATTCTAGCAGGCAAATTTCCCTGCCCCAGCTGCTGGACCGTCAAAAGAAGTTCACTCCCAGCCATCCACATGCCCAGCGGTTGAATGCTAGCTTGGCTAAATTGCTAGCGCTTCAACTGCTGCCTTTTCAGTTGGTAGACTCGGCCCCCTTCCGTGAGTTTGTGCAATGTGCGGTTCCTCAGTGGCAGGTTCCCAAACGCCACTTTTTCTCACGGAAGGCTATTCCGGCTCTCTACCGGCATGTGGAAGGCAATGTCTTGGCCTCGCTGGACAGGGCGGTCAGCGGTAAGGTGCATATTACCGCTGACTCATGGTCCAGCAGGCATGGACAGGGACGTTACCTTTCTTTCACGGCCCATTGGGTCACTCTTTTGGCAGCTGGGAAGGATGCAGGACAAGGTGCAGTAGTGTTGGAGGTTGTCCCACTGCCACGCCTCCAAAATGCTACTACTGGTTGTGACACACCTCTCTCCTCCACCCCCTCCTCTTCTTCTTCCTCCATGGCCTCTTCCTGTGGTTTGTCCTATGAACCAGCGGTGCTCCGTAGCCGTTCACGGGGCTACGCAAGTACGCAGGCAAAAAGATGCCATGCCGTGCTTGCGCTGGTGTGTTTGGGGGACAGAAGCCACACTGGGGCAGAGGTCCTGTCTGCTCTGCAGGGCCAGGCTGAGAGGTGGTTGACGCCACGCCAGCTTAAGCCAGGAATGGTGGTTTGCGACAATGGCACCAACCTCCTCTCCGCCCTTCGACAGGGACAACTGACCCATGTGCCCTGTGTGGCTCACGTCCTTAACCTGGTGGTGCAGCGTTTCTTGGGCAGGTACCCGGGCTTACAGGATGTCCTGAGGCAGGCCAGGAAAGTCTGTGTGCATTTCCGCAGATCTTATAATGCCAGTGCTCGCCTGGCTGAGCTGCAAAAGGAGTTGAACCTGCCCAAGAACCGCCTTATATGTGACATGCCCACCAGGTGGAACTCAACGTTGGCCATGCTGCAGCGGCTGCACACGCAGCAGAGGGCCATCAATGAGTACCTGTGCGACTACGGCACCAGGACAGGGTCAGGGGAGCTTGGTTTTTTTTCTCCACGCCAGTGGGGCATGATCAGGGATGCATGCACTGTCCTGGCACCATTTGAGGAGGCCACGAGGATGGTGAGCAGTGACAGTGCATGCATCAGTGACACTGTACCTCTTGTCCACCTGTTGGAGCACACGCTGCGTGGAATAATGGACAGGGCACTTGAGGCAGAACAGAGGCAGGAAGAGGAGGACTTCCTTGCCTCTCAAGGCCCCCTTTACCCAGACAGTGTTCCTTCTGTCCCACCCATCGCACAGGAAGAGGAGGAGGAGGAGGAGGAGGAGGAGGAGGAGGAGGATTGTGTCAGCATGGAGGTGGAGGCTGGCACTCAGCATCATCAGCAGCAGTCTTTTAGGGATGATTTACAGTCCCAAGAAACCAGTGGACTTGTACGTGGCTGGGAGGAGGTGACTGCGGATCATGTCGTCCTTAGTGACCCAGAGGACTCCGGAGCGAATGCCTCAGCAAACCTACGCTGCATGGCCTCCCTGATCCTGCAAAGTCTGCGGAAGGATCCTCGTATTCTTCGGATCAAGGAGAGGGACCATTACTGGCTGGCCACTCTCCTTGATCCACGGTACAAGGGTAAGGTTGCGGACCTTATGTTACCGTCGCAGAGGGAGCAGAGGATGAGACAACTCCGGGAGGCCTTGCAGAAAGGTCTGTGCAACGCGTTCCCAGAGACTGGGAGGTTACAAACTCCTGGTCCTGGACAACGAGTTGCTGAGGCTTCGGCCAGTCAAAGAAGGAGCGGTGGGGAAGGTGGCCGTCTGACCGATGCGTTCAGACAATTCTTTAGTCCGCAGCCCCAAAGTATGATCGGTTCCAGCAACCATCGCCAGCGTCTGATAAACATGGTGCAGGAATATCTAGGGGCAAGGTCAGACTTGGACACCTTCCCCACCGAAAATCCTCTGGCTTACTGGGTCTTGAGGATGGATCACTGGCCAGAGCTTGCACAGTATGCAATTGAGCTACTGGCCTGTCCTGCATCCAGCGTTCTTTCGGAACGCACATTCAGTGCTGCTGGAGGATTTGTCACGGATCACAGGGTGCGCCTGTCCACCGACTCGGTTGATCGACTGACTTTCATCAAGATGAACCAGTCTTGGATCACCACCAGCTACCACACACCTGATGCTGATATAACAGACTAATTGATTTTAACATGTCACATCCCTTCAAGACTGATGCTGATGCTGAGTGCCTGTGCTGTTATGTTGACTGGCTATCCTCCTCCTCCGAGTCCTCAATGATACGATTGATGATGATAGCTTGGAAGATCATTTTTGTTTATGGGTGCCGCCACCAGTGGCTAAGGCCCAATTTTTCAGCCCCTGTTTAACAGGGGCGTGTAATTACAATTTTTGAAGCAATACTTTGCAACAGGGCTCATTGCTGTGCTCCAAGTACAGTATGTGTGAGGGGTTGGAGTGTTGTGCCACCAGTGCCTAAGGCCCAATTTTTCAGCCCCTGTTTAACAGGGGCGTGTCATTACAATTTTTGAAGCAATACTTTGCAACAGGGCTCATTGCTGTGCTCCAAGTACAGTATCTGTGAGGGGTTGCAGTGTTGTGCCACCAGTGCCTAAGGCCCAATTTTTCAGCCCCTGTTCAACAGGGGCATGTAATTACAATTATTGATCTAATAATTCACAGCAGGGCCCATTCCTGCACCCACCAAGCAAGAGTAACTCTGAGGGCTTACAGTGTTGTGGCAACACCACCACCACCACCACCACCACGAAAGGCCCAATTTTTCAGCCCCTGTTCAACAGGGGCATGCAATTACAATTCTTGATCTAATAATTCACAGCAGGGCCCATTGCTGCACCCACCAAGAGTAACTGTCAGGGCTTACAGTGTTGTGGCACCAGCACCACCATCAAAGGCCCAATTTTTACTACCACTGTTCAACAATTATATGTAATTACAATTCCTGATATAATAGTTGACAGCAGGGCGTTCCAGCACCAACCAAGAGTAACTGTGAGTGCTTACAGTGTTGTGCCAACACCAACTAAGGGGCCTATTTCTGCAGATTATATACGGCAGGTCCCTACTTTCAAACATCCAACTTACAAACGACTCCTACTTGCAAACGCAAGAAGACAACAGGAAGTGAGAGGAAATCTACCCCTAGGAAGGAAAATTCTCTCCTGTAAGAATTAATATGGGAGAAAGGTGTCTCCTCTGTACTGATGCTTTATCAGCAATCCTTGTTTCAAGAAAAACACCACATTTCAAAAACAGTTGTCATTGGGACGGAAAGTGAGGTGAAATGTTCTGAACAGGGGCACAGACAGCAAAACAAATGTTACAGGGGTGATAACCCTTACCTATGTTTTCCAAAAAGTTTAAAAATAGATTTTTGGGCTGGAGCTACACTTAAACAATGTACCTGTTCAAAATTACAAACACATTCTACATAAGAACAAACATACAGTCCCTGTCTTGTATGCACCGCCTGTATACGGCTGTTCAGAGTATATAGGGCCTTTTTTATTTTATGTGCGGGGTTCCCCTTAATATCCATACAAGACCCAAAGGGGCTGGTAATGGGCTGGGGTAGGGGGGGGGGGTCATGGGGTAGCTATGCCATTTTTCTTAAAGATTTTCATCCATATTACCGGGACCAGACATTACATTAAAGCCGCAAGCAGTTTTAAATGGCTTTTTTTTCCTTTTGTGCAGGGACAGTTCTAAACACGGGAAACACGTGGCACTTCACAGGCATACTTTAGACACCCCCCAGGTACGATATTTAAAGGAATATTTGACTTTTTTTTTTTCACTTTATGCATCATTAAAATGACTGCTCCCGAAAAACGACCGTTTTTAAAACTTCTTTTTGCATTGATACATGTCCCCTGGTGCAGAACCCGGGTTCCCAAACCCTTTTTAGGACAATAACATGCATAATAGTTGTTATAATTAGCACTTTAGAATTCGAACGTTCGCATCCATTGTATTTAATAGGGTTCTAATGTTCGTACGAACTTTCGGTCCGTTCGCGGGTTCTGGTGCGAACCGAACCCGGGGGTGTTCGGCTCATCACTAGTAGGGAGGGACAGAGTAGGACAGTGAGGGAAAGTGTCAGTGTGCTATTCTGTTCTAAACCAATTTTGCTGAACCATATTTGAAATCCTTGAGTTTAGGGACAGAGAAGGACACTCGTGGAAACTATCAGTGTGCTATTCTGTGCTAAATCTTGTTTGTAGGGACAGAGAAGGACAGTGAGTGAAACTGACAGTGTGCTATTCTGTTCTAAACCAATTTTGCTGTTCCATATTTCCAATCCTTGAGTTTAGGGACAGAGAAGGACACTCGTGGAAATTATCAGTGTGCTATTCTGTGCTAAATCTTGTTTGTAGGGAGGGACAGAGTAGGACAGTGAGGGAAAGTGTCAGTGTGCTATTCTGTTCTAAACCAATTTTGCTGAACCATATTTTCAATCCTTGAGTTTAGGGACAGAGAAGGACAGTGAGTGAAACTGACAGTGTGCTATTCTGTTCTAAACCAATTTTGCTGTTCCATATTTCAAATCCTTGAGTTTAGGGACAGAGAAGGACACTCGTGGAAATTATCAGTGTGCTATTCTGTGCTAAATCTTGTTTGTAGGGAGGGACAGAGTAGGACAGTGAGGGAAAGTGTCAGTGTGCTATTCTGTTCTAAACCAATTTTGCTGAACCATATTTTCAATCCTTGAGTTTAGGGACAGAGAAGGACACTCGTGGAAACTATCAGTGTGCTATTCTGTGCTAAATCTTGTTTGTAGGGACAGAGAAGGACAGTGAGTGAAACTGACAGTGTGCTATTCTGTTCTAAACCAATCTTGCTGAACCATATTTGAAATCCTTGAGTTTAGGGACAGAGAAGGACACTCGTGGAAACTATCAGTGTGCTATTCTGTGCTAAATCTTGTTTGTAGGGACAGAGTAGGACAGTGAGGGAAAGTGTCAGTGTGCTATTCTGTTCTAAACCAATCTTGCTGAACCATATTTGAAATCCTTGAGTTTAGGGACAGAGAAGGACACTCGTGGAAACTCTCAGTGTGCTATTCTGTGCTAAATCTTGTTTGTAGGGACAGAGTAGGACAGTGACTGAAACTGACAGTGTGCTATTCTGTGCTAAACCAATCTTGCTGAAGCATATTGCACATCCTTGTGTTTAGGGACAGAGAAGGATAGGCAGGGGACAGTGTCAGTGTCATTGTTGCTAAGCCTCCTGCACAGTATACACCTGAAGGTAGCCCTTATTGCTGTTTTTCCCATCTCCCTGCAGGCCATCCATTAAAATGTCTGGAAGGCAAACAAGGAGAGGCAGACAGTCAGGAGGCAAAAAAAGAGGGCAAGCAGGCTCTGTGTCTGGGGGCAACAGTGCTGGTCGTGGACGCGGTGCATTGTCATCAGCACATGGCCATGGGACACACTTGTCCTTCTTTTCGGCAGCTGGACATGTTGAGCCACATCATGCCGAAGACTTGGTAGAGTGGATGACCAAGCCCACCTCATCCTCCTCATCCTCTCTCACCCAGGCTCAGGGTACTGGCAAAGCAGCTGCCAAAGCGTCCTCTTCTCTGGTATCATTATCTTCATTAGTCAATCCTTCCCTAGACCCACCATGTCCTTGTCAGGAAAGGTCCCATCCGCTGGTGGCATTTATTATTTATCTTGCAGTACTGTGGTCCACCAGCAGGTGTCTCCTGGCAGTTTGTAACTGTCAGGAGAATCTTTCCCTGCTGGTGTTGTATTATCTTTTGGACGCAGTACTGGTTTCCACCAGCGGATGGATCCTGGCAGTGTGGAGCAGACTGCCCTCCCTCCGATCAGGTGTGACCTGAAGCTAATCAGCATTCCTATAAATACCCGGCAGGTGTATACACACACTGCCCTGGTATTGTCCTCGTGCCCTGACCTGTAGCCTGTCTCCCTGTATCCTGATCCCTGTATCCTGATCCCTGTATCCTGATCCCTGTATCCTGATCCCTGTATCCTGATCCCTGTATCCTGATCCCTGTAACCTGATCCTGAACCTGTTGTGTCCGTCCTAATCCCTGATCCCTGCTCTGCAGCCTGGTTGCCCCCTGCTTGATCCTGTCTCCCTGTCCTGATCCATCCTTACCCCATCTGCTGATCCCCCTGTGTATGACCTCGGCCTGGCCCTGTTTATGATTCTGGTTTCCCCATTACTTGTACATATTTGTCTGTTACTGTTATTAATTGTGGGTTCTGTTTGTTATTGGTTGTTGTGCACTGTGTGGTATTGGAGGTGGTTATATATATATTATTTCACTTATCTTTAATAAATCTTTATATTTCACTTATACGTGTTTGGTGTTCCTCTGTTGCTAGCTGCACAGTTCTGGTCACACTTGGTACGTGACAGTATACCAGGGCCATTAATGATCAGAAGTAGCTGCACAGAGGACCCATTTTGGTTCTGTTACTCTGCTAAAATGAACTCTGATATGATTCCTTATTATACTCTGCTGGCGTCAGAGAGTGGTGAATATCTCCGTCAGACACTGAAAGAGTGGACCAGTGATCAGCTGCTAGAGATTATTCGTTTAGCTCACTCCTGGGTTGATCAGGGCTGTATGATGTTTGGGGATGTTCAACCTTTAATTAAAATCTGCACAGAGCTGGCTTTGCCTTGTATCCCAGAGGGCCATGATGATTTTTCTCCCCCCTTTAATGTTAATCAGGTCGTATCTTTGGTTTGGCTTCTGGAGGATGACTCCCCATACTTTTTTGAACATTACACAGCTTGTTCCCAACAGAAAATAATAGAGTGTGTTGATTGTGTACAATCCCTTGTCAGACAGGCAGGATGTAAACTGCAGTTTGTGCAGCCACTACTCTCAGCATGGTCTGATATTTTGCAATCGGCCCCAGCCAGCCCACAAAAAAACATCTCCGCTGCCAGACACCCGCCTGCCCAAGAGTCTATTTCTCCATCACCCATGGCAACCCCAGTCGCAGTTCAGTACACACTACTACCCACCAGGTATCAATATCCAGTCTCTGCTCCCTGCACCTATCCTGCATTCAACCCACCTGCCTCTTCTCAGCTGCCTGCAAGCCCACAAGAACCTCCTCCAGCCACTGTCCCCGTATCCCTGCCATATTCTTCCATTTGCTCAATTCCATCTTTTCCATATACTCCCCCCGTTATGTGCAAACCTGCAGTAACCAAATCTAAAAAGAAGCGGAAGTATTTCCCTACCCACACAATCCAACCAGTAGTTCCAAAACCAGCCTTCGAGCCAGCTTCCCAGCTTGCAGTTCCAGAACCAGCCTTCCAGCTTGCAGTTCCAGAACCAGCCTTCCAGCTTGCAGTTCCAGAACCAGCCTTCCAGCTTGCAGTTCCCGAGCCAGCCTTCCAGCTTGCAGTTCCCGAGCCAGCCTTCCAGCTTGCAGTTCTCGAGCCAGCCTTCCAGTCTGCAGTTCTCGAGCCAGCCTTCCAGCCTACAGTCCCAGAGCCAGTCCTTGAGCCAGCCTTCCAGCCTGCAGTCCTTGAGCCAGCCTTCCAGCCTGCGGTCCTTGAGCCAGCCTTCCAGCCTGCGGTCCTTGAGCCAGCCTTCCAGCCTGCGGTTTTCGAGCCAGCCTTCCAGCCTGCGGTTTTTGAGCTAGCCTTCCAGCCTGCGGTTTTTGAGCTAGCCTTCCAGCCTGCGGTTTTTGAGCTAGCCTTCCAGCCTGGGGTTTTCGAGCCAGCCTTCCAGCCTGCGGTTTTCGAGCCAGCCTGCCAGCCTGCGGTTCTCAAGCTAGCCTGCCAGCCTGAAGACCCTGTACCAGCCTGCCAGCCTGAAGACCCTGTACCAGCCTGCCAGCCTGAAGACCCTGTACCAGCCTGCCAGCCTGAAGACCCTGTACCAGCCTGCCAACATGGAGTTCCCGTGCCAGCCTTCCAAACTGAAGCCCTGATGACAGTGTCCCAGTCGGAAGATCCGGTGCCCGTTTCCCGGCCTGTGGTTGTGGTGCCCGTTTCCCGGCCTGTGGTTGTGGTGCCCGTTTCCCGGCCTGTGGTTGTGGTGCCCGTTTCCCGGCCTGTGGTTGTGGTGTCCGTTTCCCGGCCCGAGGTTGTGGTGTCCGTTTCCCGGCCCGAGGTTGTGGTGTCCGTTTCCCGGCCCGAGGTTGTGGAGCCCTTTTCCCGGCTCGAGGGTATGATCCCGTCTGCTGCCCAGCCTGAGATGATCCCGTCTGCTGCCCAGCCTGAGATGATCCCGTCTGCTGCCCAGCCTGAGATGATCCCGTCTGCTGCCCAGCCTGAGATGATCCCGTCTGCTGCCCAGCCTGAGATGATCCCGTCTGCTGCCCAGCCCGAAGTGTCCCTGCCTGCTGCCCAGCTCGATGACCCGGAGCCTGCTGCCCAGCCCGAGGTGTTCCTGCCTGCTGCCCAGCTCGATGACCCGGAGCCTGCTGCCCAGCCCGAGGTGTTCCTGCCTGCTGCCCAGCTCGATGACCCGGGGCCTGCTGCCCAGCCCGAAGTGTTCCTGTCTGCTGCCCAGCTCGATGACCCGGAGCCTGCTGCCCAGCCCGAGGTGTTCCTGCCTGCTGCCCAGCTTGATGTGATTGTCTGCCCGGATGTGACTTTGCCTACTACCCAGCTGATTGCCATGAACTTTCTCCGGCAACAGCTAGTTGGAGCGTCCGGAGGCCGCTCCTTTGAGGGGGGGGTACTGTCAGGAAAGGTTCCATCCGCTGGTGGCATTTATTATTTATCTTGCAGTACTGTGGTCCACCAGCAGGTGTCTCCTGGCAGTTTGTAACTGTCAGGAGAATCTTTCCCTGCTGGTGTTGTATTATCTTTTGGACGCAGTACTGGTTTCCACCAGCGGATGGATCCTGGCAGTGTGGAGCAGACTGCCCTCCCTCCGATCAGGTGTGACCTGAAGCTAATCAGCATTCCTATAAATACCCGGCAGGTGTATACACACACTGCCCTGGTATCGTCCTCGTGCCCTGACCTGTAGCCTGTCTGCTTGAACCTTGATCCCTGTAACCTGAACCTGTAACCTGATCCTGAACCTGTTGTGTCCGTCCTGATCCCTGCTCTGCAGCCTGGTTGCCCCCTGCTTGATCCTGTCTCCCTGTCCTGATCCATCCTTACCCCATCTGCTGATCCCCCTGTGTATGACCTCAGCCTGGCCCTGTTTTATGATTCTGGTTTCCCCATTACTTGTACATATTTGTCTGTTACTGTTATTAATTGTGGGTTCTGTTTGTTATTGGTTGTTGTGCACTGTGTGGTATTGGAGGTGGTTATATATATATATATATATATATATATATATATATATATATATACATATATATATATATATATATATATATATATATTTATATTATTTCACTTATCTTTAATAAATCTTTATATTTCACTTATACGTGTTTGGTGTTCCTCTGTTGCTAGCTGCACAGTTCTGGTCACACTTGGTACGTGACAGTCCTCCTCCTGAGGAGTCCCCCGAACTGTTTGAGCACAGTGTTGGGTACATGCTCCAGGAGGATGCCCAGCGTTTGGAAGGATCTGATGATGATACCCAGCTAGAGGAAGGCAGCAGCGTGAGAGCAGAGAGAGGGGATGCTCAAGAAGGACACCAATCTGGCAGTCATGCTCCAGCAGCTGCAGCATACTGCCAGATTGGCTCCAGTGATGAGGAGGGAGGGGATGATGAGGTCACTGACTCCACGTGGGTGCCTAATAGGAGAGAGGAGGAGGAGGAGGATGAGGAGGAGGCACATCTCCAACGAGGCAGGATGCCCTTGAGTGGCCAGCGTATGGGCAGCACACCGACGGAATCACACCGCAGAGCTCCGCCTGTGCAGGGCGCTGCCTCTGCCCGTCATTCAAAAAGTTCTTTGGTGTGGGCCTTTTTTGAGGCGAGTGCATCAGATCGCACAGCTGCTGTTTGCAACATATGTCTCAAGCGTATATCGCGTGGCCAAAACATCAGCCGCTTGGGCACCACATGCTTGATCAGACATATGTTGACCTGCCATGCAGCTCGTTGGCAAGCCTACCTTAAAGACCCACACCAAAGAACAAAGCTGACCTCTTCTTGCACCGCATCAGCTGGGATCTCCAACCCCACTATACCTTCACTCCTCTCTGAAACCTGCTCTGAGAGGAATGAAGGTGTAGAATTAGGTGTGTCACAGGCAAGTACTTGCGGGCACTCTGCTAGCAGTACACCAACGTCCGATTCTAGCAGGCAAATTTCCCTGCCCCAGCTGCTGGACCGTCGAAAGAAGTTCACTCCTAGCCATCCACATGCCCAGCGGTTGAATGCTAGCTTGGCTAAATTGCTAGCGCTTCAACTGCTGCCTTTTCAGTTGGTAGACTCGGCCCCCTTCCGTGAGTTTGTGCAATGTGCGGTTCCTCAGTGGCAGGTTCCCAAACGCCACTTTTTCGCACGGAAGGCGATTCCGGCTCTCTACAGGCATGTGGAAGGCAATGTCTTGGCCTCGCTGGACAGGGCGGTCAGCGGTAAGGTGCATATTACCGCTGACTCATGGTCCAGCAGGCATGGACAGGGACGTTACCTTTCTTTCACGGCCCATTGGGTCACTCTTTTGGCAGCTGGGAAGGATGCAGGACAAGGTGCAGTAGTGTTGGAGGTTGTTCCACCGCCACGCCTCCAAAATGCTACTACTGGTTGTGACACACCTCTCTCCTCCACCCCCTCCTCTTCTTCTTCCTCCATGGCCTCTTCCTGTGGTTTGTCCTCGGAACCAGTGGTGCTCCGTAGGCGTTCAAGGGGCTACGCAAGTACGCAGGCAAAAAGATGCCATGCCGTGCTTGCGCTGGTGTGTTTGGGGGACAGGAGCCACACTGGGGCAGAGGTCCTGTCTGCTCTGCAGGGGCAGGCCGAGAGGTGGTTGACGCCACGCCAGCTTAAGCCAGGAATGGTGGTTTGCGACAATGGCACCAACCTCCTCTCCGCCCTCCGACAGGGACAACTGACCCATGTGCCCTGTATGGCTCACGTCCTTAACCTGGTGGTGCAGCGGTTCTTGGGCAGGTACCCGGGCTTACAGGATGTCCTGAGGCAGGCCAGGAAAGTCTGTGTGCATTTCCGCAGATCTTATAATGCCAGTGATCGCCTGGCTGAGCTGCAAAAGGAGTTGAACCTGCCCAAGAACCGCCTTATATGTGACATGCCCACCAGGTGGAACTCAACGTTGGCCATGCTGCAGCGGCTGCACACGCAGCAGAGGGCCATCAATGAGTACCTGTGCGACTACGGCACCAGGACAGGGTCAGGGGAGCTCGGGTTTTTTTCACCACGCCAGTGGGGCATGATCAGGGATGCATGCACTGTCCTGGCACCATTTGAGGAGGCCACGAGGATGGTGAGCAGTGACAGTGCATGCATCAGTGACACTGTACCTCTTGTCCACCTGTTGGAGCACACGCTGCGTGGAATAATGGACAGGGCACTTGAGGCAGAACAGAGGCAGGAAGAGGAGGACTTCCTTGCCTCTCAAGGCCCCCTTTACCCAGACAGTGTTCCTTCTGTCCCACCCATCGCACAGGAAGAGGAGGAGGAGGAGGAGGATTGTGTCAGCATGGAGGTGGAGGCTGGCACTCAGCATCATCAGCAGCAGTCTTTTAGGGATGATTTACAGTCCCAAGAAACCAGTGGACTTGTACGTGGCTGGGAGGAGGTGGCTGCGGATCATGTCGTCCTTAGTGACCCAGAGGACTCCGGACTGAATGCCTCAGCTAACCTACGCTGCATGGCCTCCCTGATCCTGCAAAGTCTGCGGAAGGATCCTCGTATTCTTCGGATCAAGGAGAGGGACCATTACTGGCTGGCCACTCTCCTTGATCCACGGTACAAGGGTAAGGTTGCGGACCTTATCGTACCGTCGCAGAGGGAGCAGAGGATGAGACAACTCCGGGAGGCCTTGCAGAAAGGTCTGTGCAACGCGTTCCCAGAGACTGGGAGGTTACAAACTCCTGGTCCTGGACAACGAGTTGCTGAGGCTTCGGGCAGTCAAAGAAGGAGCGGTGGGGAAGGTGGCCGTCTGACCGATGCGTTCAGACAATTCTTTAGTCCGCAGCCCCAAAGTATGATCGGTTCCAGCAACCATCGCCAGCGTCTGATATACATGGTCCAGGAATACCTAGGGGCAAGGTCAGACTTGGACACCTTCCCCACCGAAAATCCTCTGGCTTACTGGGTCTTGAGGATGGATCACTGGCCAGAGCTTGCACAGTATGCAATTGAGCTACTGGCCTGTCCTGCATCCAGCGTTCTTTCAGAACGCACATTCAGTGCTGCTGGAGGATTTGTCACGGATCACAGGGTGCGCCTGTCCACCGACTCGGTTGATCGACTGACTTTCATCAAGATGAACCAGTCTTGGATCACCACCAGCTACCACACACCAGATGCTGATATAACAGACTAATTGATTTTAAAATGTCACATCCCTTCAAGACTGATGCTGATGCTGAGTGCCTGTGCTGTTATGTTGACTGGCTATCCTCCTCCTCCTCCTCAATGATACGATTAATGATGATAGCCTGGAAGATCATTTTGGTTTATGGGTGACGCCACCAGTGGCTAAGGCCCAATTTTTCAGCCCCTGTTCAACAGGGGCATGCAATTATAATTATTGATCTAATAATTCACAGCAGGGCCCATTGCTGCGCCCACCAAGAGTAACTGTCAGGCTTTACAGTGTTGTGGCACCAGCACCACCATCACCACCACCACCACCACCAAAGGCCCAATTTTTCAGCCCCTGTTCAACAGGGGCATGCAATTATAATTATTGATCGAATAATTCACAGCAGGACCCATTGCTGCGCCCACCAAGAGTAACTGTCAGGCCTTACAGTGTTGTGGCACCAGCACCACCATCACCACCACCACCACTACCAAAGGCCCAATTTTTCAGCCCCTGTTCAACAGGGGCATGCAATTATAATTATTGTTCGAATAATTCACAGCAGGGCCCATTGCTGCGCCCACCAAGAGTAACTGTCAGGCCTTACAGTGTTGTGGCACCAGCACCACCATCACCACCACCACCACCACCACCACCAAAGGCCCAATTTTTCAGCCCCTATTCAACAGGGGCATGCAATTATAATTATTGATCTAATAATTCACAGCAGGGCCCATTGCTGCGCCCACCAAGAGTAACTGTCAGGCCTTACAGTGTTGTGGCACCAGCACCACCATCAAAGGCCCAATTTTTACTACCACTGATCAACAATTATATGTTATTACAATTCCTGATATAATAGTTGACAGCAGGGCGTTCCAGCACCCACCAAGAATAACTGTGAGTGCTTTCAGTGTTCTGCCAACACCAACACCTAAGGGGCCAATTTCTGCTGAGTATATACGGCAGGTCCCTACTTTCAAACATCCAACTTACAAACTACTACTACTTGCAAACGGAAGAAGACAACAGGAAGTGAGAGGAAATCTACCCCTTGGAAGGAAAATTCTCTCCTGTAAGAATTAATATGGGAGAAAGGTGTCTCCTCTCTACTGATGCTTTATCACCAATCCTTGTTTCAATAAAAACACCACATTTCAAAAACAGTTGTCATTGGGACGCAAAGTGAGGTGAAATGTTCTGAACAGGGGCACAGACAGCAAAAAAAATGTGACAGGGGTGATAACCGTTCCCTATGTTTTACAAAAAGCTAAAAAAAAGGAATTTGGCATGGAGCTACACTTAAACAATGCAGCTGTTCAAAATTACAAACAGATTCTACATAAGAACAAACCTACAGTCCCTGTCTTGTATGCACCGCCTGTATACGGCTGTTCAGAGTATATAGGTCCTTTTTTATTTTGTGTGCGGGGTTCCCCTTAATATCCATACAAGACCCAAAGGGGCTGGTAATGGGCTGGGGTAGGGGGGGGGGGGGGGTTGATGGGGTAGCTATGCCATTTTTCCTAAAGATTTTCATCCATATTACCGGGACTAGACATTGCATTAAAGCCGCAAGCAGTTTTAAATGGCTTTTTTTCCTTTAGAAATGTTATTTTGTGCAAGGACAGTTCTAAACACGGGAAACACGTGGCACTTCACAGGCATACTTTAGACACCCCCCAGGTACAATATTTAAAGGAATATTTGATTTTTTTTTCACTTTATGCATCATTAAAATGACTGCTCCCGTAAAACGTCCGTTTTTAAAACTTATTTTTGCATTGATACATGTCCCCTGGTGCAGAACCCGGGTTCCCAAACTCTGTTTCGGACAATAACATGGATAATAGTCGTTATAATTAGCACTTTAGAAACCGAACGTTCGCATCCATTGTATTTAATAGGGTTCTAATGTTCGTGCGAACTTTCGGTCCGTTTGCGGGTTCTGGTGCGAACCGAACCCGGGGGTGTTCGGCTCATCACTATCGCACATATCTACAACCTGTATATAGCACATTTATGCATTCTGCACCCTGTAAATCGCATATATCTGCATTCTGCAACCTGTAAATCACACATATATGCATTCTGCAACCTGTATATAGCACATATCTGCATTCTGCAACCTGTAAAAAATCGCACATATCTGCAACCTGTAAATAGCACATATCTGAATACTGCACCCTGTAAATCGCACATATCTGCATTCTGCAACCTGTATATAGCACATATCTGCATTCTGCACCCTGTAAATCGCACATATCTGCATTCTGCACCCTGTAAATCGCACAAATATGCATTCTGCACCCTGTAAATAGTACAAATCTGCATTCTGCACCCTGTAAATCACATGTATCTGCATTCTGCAACCCCCCCCCCCAATCAAGTCAGCTACAGTGCTACACTATACACATGGCAGGTAGGTGGTGGACACAGCAATCACCCCCCTCAGACCAGCACAGGGTGGCAGGGCAGACAGACACACTCCTCCAGGCGACAGACTCTTCTTCTTACAACACTACTACAAGTCCCAGCATTGAAAAAAAAAAGGCATGACCACTCATCATCCTTCGAGTTTTAAGTTATAATCTGCTAGGTCCCCGGCTGATTTAGTTCCCTATGTATGTGTGGGACTACAATCCCAGCATCATAGAACTCTAGTGCATGCAATCCCCCATTATGGGACTACAAGTCCCAGCATCGCACGGGCACCCATCCTCCTTGGAGCCCTATACTATAACCTGCCGGGACTTGTAGTTCTCCTCCCTCTCCTGGAGAGGTCGGGTTAACCCATTGCACACCAGCCTGCTGAGATTTGTAGTTCTCCACTCGGCCACTTTGGAGCTCTATGCTATAACCTGCTGGGACTTGTAGTTCTTCGTCTTCTGCTAGGCTCTGCAGGTTCATGCTATAGCCCATGTATGGGACTACAAGTCCCAGCATCACATGTGTACCCATCTATGTTGGAGCCCTATACTATTTCTTGCTGGGACTTGTAGTTCTCCACCCTCTCCTGGGGAGATCAGGATCATGCATTGCACACCAGCCTGCTGGGATTTGTAGTTCTCCAGCCTCTCCCTCCTAAGACTCTACAAGTCCCAGCATCGCATGACCACTTATCTACTTGGAGCCCTATGCTATAACCTGCTAGGACTTGTAGTTCTTCATCTTCTGCTAGGACTCATACTGGTTTATGCAATCTCCCATGTATGGGACTACAAGTCCCTGCAGTGCTAGGAAAACACCTGGACACCCATCCACCTTGGAGCCATATACTATAACCTGCTGGGACTTGTAGTTCTCCATCTTCTCCTGGGGCTCAGGTGCATGCAGTCCACCATCCAGTGTCCAGGTGTTTTTCTCTCACTGCTGGGACTTGTAGTCCCATAGATAGTGGATTGCCTGCACCTGAGCCCCAGGTGAAGATGGAGAACTACAAGTCCCAGCAGGTTATAATATAAGGCTCCAAGGTGGATGGGTGTCCAGGTGTTTTCCTAGCAATGCAGGGACTTGTATATTATAACCTGCTGGGACTTGTAGTTCTCCATCCTTTCCTGGGGAGATCAGGTTATTGCACTGCTGAGAGTTGGGCCAAAAAGCATGTGTTATAGCTATACAGGTCACTGGTCAGGAACATGCGCCCCTTGCCTTGCACAAATACAAATACATATAAAGCAGGAGCCTGGAGGACTATGTCCAGAAAACTGCACAGCACAGACAGTCTGAAAGTAATTTGGGATCAGGGTGGGATTTGGGATCGATCTAGCAAGCAAGGACAAACTAACTTAACAATAGCACATGGTGAGTGGTGACAGCGGTCTTCTTACCTTGCTTGCAGCTCCACTCGGGCCATGCAAAGAACGGAGCTGCCGACGTGACGTCACTTCCGGTTTTCGTCTATTCCACGAAACCCGGAAGTAACAGCTGAAAGTCAAACAACAATGCTCCCGCCCAGCGCCCATAGTGATTCTACGGGTGGAAGCTAATCGGCGCTTTGCATTGCGCCGCAAGGCGGGTTAAAAGCCCGCAAATGAAGCGCCACGTCTGCAATCTCGTGATTGCATTGATGTGGCGCTTCCCATAGGGCACTGGTGTCCGGCACTCAAGTGCACTTACTTAAAGGACATTTTTTGGGGATTTTTTTTTTTTTAAAGGGGCCATTTAAATTTTTTTTTTTTTTTGTGACTACAGGAGGGGGGCGGCGCCCGGGCGCCCCCTATGGACGGGCCGTCACTGCTCCAGACCCTTTATTAGCTTTGTTGCCCTTCTTTTTACTCGCTCCATTTCCAGTACATCCTTCCTGAGGACTGGTGCCCAGAACTGGACAACATACTTAAGGTACGGCTGGACCAAACTCTTGTAGAGCGTAGAGAATTGTCGTTTTATCTCTGGAGTTAATCCCCTTTTTAATGCATGCCAATATTCTGTTTACTTTGTTAGCAGCAGATTGGCATTGCATGCCATTGCTGAGCCCAGTGGCGGAACTAATAGCGACCTACGCGTGCGCTATGGGGCCCGCAGCCTAGTGGGGCCCCAAGAGGATAAGCAATGCATACTGTACTTGCCAACTTTTTATTTTTTTTCCTTGCCGCAGCTAGAGGTCCGTGGCACTGGTCATTTCTGTCTCCATTGCCATTTTACAGAAGACCAGCTAAGGAAGAACCAAGAGGCGGAGCCCGGGTGGCAATGAAAGCGGCTGCTATAGAAATGGAGCTCCATTTCTATTGGCCGCTTTCTTGCCGCCTCCTGGTTCTGTAAAGGGCGCGGAGACGAGCACAGTGAGTCCTGAGCGGCGCCGAGGCCCAATGGAGAGTCCTGGGTCCCGGCGCCGCGCTATCCCTGTCTGACTGAGACTCAGTTGTCTCTCTCACTGGCTGCCTCCTATCACATCGTGCCACCCGGAGAGTCAGTGGCAGTCTGAGCAAGTAACTCTCCGGGCGGCTGCACACCCAGGTGCATGAATGATTATGCACTAGGCTGGTGCGCCCTTGTTTCTTTTCTTCTAATTTGTATTAGGACACCCCTGTCCATGAAGGGCTGCAAGGCCGGTGTTAGCATCGTGCAAGATTGACTGCTGGATGATCCACTTGTGCGCAGGAGTGTTTGTGTGCTGTCTTCTAAGCATGAATGAGGGGGCCTGGGGGGTCTGTACTCCTGGGGGGGAATTCTTCGGGGGGGTCTGTACTCCTGGGGGGGTGAATTTTCCTGGGGTCTGTACTCCTGTGGGGGGTGAATTGTCCTGGGGGTGTCTGTACTCCTCGGGGGGTGAATTGTCCTGGGGGGGGTCTGTACTCCTCGGGGGTGAATTCTCCTGGTGGGTCTGTACAGATGAGGGGTTATCTTGGGGGGCCTGTACAGATGGGGCTGGTTTGTCCAGGGGGGTCTGTACTGATGGAGGAGGGGGGTGGTTTATCCTAAAGGGGGGTCTATACTGATGGAGGAGGGTCTGTACTGAGGGAGGAGGGTCTGTACTGAGGGAGGACTATGGGGGGAGGGGGGTAACGCCATGTTTTTCCACACCGGGTGACACCAACTCTAGTGACGCCACTGGTAACTGGGGACAGCTGATGTGAGGAGGGACTCTACTGGGAATGCCTGATGTAAGGAGGGATTCTACAGGGGCACCTGATGTAAGGAGGGACTCTACTGGGGGCACCTGATGTAAGGAGAGACTCTACTGGGAATGCCTGATGTAAGGAGGGACTCTACTGGGGGCACCTGATGTAAGGAGGGACTCTGCTGGGGTCACCTTATGTAAGGAGGGACTCTACTGGGAATGCCTTATGTAAGGAGGCACTCTACTGGGAATGCCTGATGTAAGGAGGGACTCTACTGGGTATGCCTGATGTAAGGAGGGACTCTACTGGGGGCACCTGATGTAGGGAGGGACTCTACTGGGGGCACCAGATGTAAGGAGGGACTCTACTGGGAATGCCTGATATAAGGAGGGACTCTACTGGGGACACCTGGTGGCAGGCGAAGTGGCAAGTGACACACTCGGGGCTCCCACTGATTCTACATTATGGTGAGTTGAACTATTTCATTTTATATTACAATGTAATAATATAAATAATGCGCTTTAATCATCCTGACACCATATCAACCATGGTGTCGTGATGATCTTTATTTACTGATAACTTTCTGGAATACACATATTTCTATTGTGGTTTAGGATCTGGGCCTGTTGTCCCTCCATCCCTCTCTTTCCTCTTTCTTTCTTTCTTTCTTTCTTTCTTTCTTTCTTTCTTTCTTTCTTTCTTTCTTTCTTTCTTTCTTTCTTTCTTTCTTTCTTTCTTTCTTTCTTTCTTTCTTCCTTCCCTCCCTCCCTCCTTCCTTCCCTTCCTTCTTCCTTCTTCCATCCCCCATTAATTTCAGACTCGAACCACACCCCTTTAAGCCACGCTGCTATTTAATTTAAGCCCCGCCATTTTTTCGTGGGGGGGCCCCATACAACATTTTGCTATGGGGCCCTGTGATTTCTACTTACGCCCCTGGCTGAGCCTATCATCTACTAGGACCCCCAGGTCCTTTTCCATCCTAGATTCCCCCAGAGGTTCTCCCCCCAATGTATAGATTGCATTCATATTTTTGCCACCCAAATGCATTATTTTACATTTTTCTACATCAAACCTCATTTGCCATGTAGTTGCCCACCCCATTAATTTGTTCAGATCTTTTTGAAAGGTTTTTACATCCTGAGAAGTTATTTCCCTGCTTAGCTTAGTATTGTCCACAAATACAGAGATTGAACTGTTTACCCCATCCTCAAGGTTATGACCAAAATAAATAGGATTGGTCCCAGCACAGAACCCTGGGGGACCCCACTACCCACCCCTGACCATTCCTAGTACTCCCCATTTATCACCACCCTCTGAAATCGCCCTTGTAGACAGTTTTCAATCCATGTACTCACCCTATGTACATTATTTTGTACAGTAAACATTTATGGGGAACTGTGTCAAATGCTTTTGCAAAATCCAGATACACCATGTCTACAGGCCTCATGGTGACTGAGCATCTCTTCAGGAATTGAAATGGAGTCTTTTGACCTCCATGAATGGGCATGACCGGATGTTGATGGTGGGAGTGTGTGAGGAGCGAGGAGAGAGGATATCTGTGTGATCTCCACCTGCTCCATCCCCCTCCCCATGGACTACAGCGCTGTGAGCGAAAGCCGAAAAACAACTCTACCATAATACCATTGTTATACCTGCCTTGCCCTGTATATGTGCCGTGTCTGGCACTGTGACTCTTGCATCCAGCGGTACTGTGTATCGGATACCATATCAGATACCAGTGGTAGCATTGTAGCCACGGGAGACGCTGTGTAATCTCGCGAGACTTCAAGCAGGAGTGAGAGGTACAGTACAATGAGAGGTACGAGTCGAGGAGGAGGAGGGGAGAGTGGAGAGGAGCTCAGCGCACCAGGATTTGAAGCTACGCATTGCGGGAGCGGAGGGGACCCCTGAGGACACTGAGATTGCCCTCGATTACCTGAACCATCAAGTGGGGGGTGCTTACCAGTATGTGCTGCATAAAACGTATTTTTGATGAACTGTGAATGTGCATGAGCAGGTGAGCCCGTGAACAGTGCAGAGGGTAGCAGCAGCTGAGTGAAGATTACAGTGCAGAGAAGTGGAGGAGGCTACCTTGCATTTTAGGACTATTGTGTATCAGTTTAGTGGGCTGTGGTCTTTGCCCGGCGAAACTACTTCTGAGTGGGTACCTTCACCCTCCTGGCTTGGCTTGGCTTGAAAAGTTTGTAATAGACTGCACTTGTATGGGCATTACTGTTACGGTTGAAACCTGCTGCATATATTTCTCATTGATACACTGGAACCATCTTTTTACACTGGGTTAACCCTATATCGCTGGTTCTGCCTTGAAACTGTAAAACTGAAAAGAAAAGGAGAGGGCAATACCTTACAGACTTCTCGCAATTCAATGTGGCTCTTTTGTGAGTGAAAAATCGCAGCTATCAACCCCTAGCAGTGATTTCTGTTTCTCTCCTTCCTTTTTCTTTGGAGAGGGTCATAAATAAACGGTACTGTTTAAGTCCAGTTTCAGAAGTGGCCTCTTAGCAGTACTATGGGCTTAACAAGCTCAAGGAATAATAGCCTCCTCCACAACTAGAAAACGTAGAGGTGCAACAGCTACGCTCCGCGAAAGAGAAAAACCTGCAGCAGGTGGCAGCCGCGGCAAAACTGGAGCAATATGCCCACACTTTTGCCCAGACGCCAACAAAAAAGGCGACACAGCTTAAAGCACAACAGGGTGGTACATCAGATAGAAAAGGGCAACCAACAGTTACAGTATTACAGGGCTCAATAGGGGCCCCAACAATAAAAACATCAAGCAATAAAACTACAGGACTGATAGAACAAAGTACAGGGGCAACAGCCGAGCCGTGTCTACCTCAAGAGAAAGAACCAACATTAAAAGATGTATTCCTAGTTGTGAAACTAAAAGAACTTTGTGACCAAATGAAGGAAGTAAAGGAGGACCTGCTCTTGGTCCGGCAAGACCTACAAAAGACAGCAGAGAGGACAACTGCCCTGGAGGGGAGGACAAGCCAATTAGAAGATGACTTATTCCCATTAATAAATGAGGTGAAAAATTTGAAAGAACAGATGAGCAGATATGCGTCAAAAATGGACGAGATGGAGAATCCTATAGAGTTCCTGGAGAAATGGTTCATTGAGCTTTTTGGAAGAGAGACATTTTCAACAACGTTCTCAATTGAAAGGGCACATAGGGGCTGATTTACAAAACGTTTGCGCCATGAGTATCGGCGCATCTGCGCGTGCAATGGCTGTTTTGGTATTTACAAAACATTAGCGCCTGTAGCGCAGCCCTATTTGCCATTTACTATAGTGTTGTCGGCGGACGGGAGGAGGCGCTCAGTGCGCCACTATGGACCTGGCGCACAGCATGTTAAACTCTAAATATAAAGAAGCTGGAAGTGAGAATATAATGGGGGTGATGTGGGGTGATGTGAGGAAGTGTAGTGACACCTGCCAAAGTAACAAATATGCCCAAAATAGAGTGAGAAAGTAACTTTTTCAAAACCAGCCCGCTGCGCCGGCAAGTACGATTCGAGCTGCGAGAGTTTTTTTTTTGCTCAGCGCGGCAATTTTTCTTGTTTTCTTGCACCAAGACACTGCGCCGGCAAAATCTTAGTAAATGTCAAGTCACCTAACTCAATTTGCATAAGTTGAACAGGCGCAGCTCTGAACTTCCCAGTGAGCCAGCAAAATGACATTTCTAAAGGAAAAAAAAAAGGCATTTAAAAGCACCCCCCCCCCCCACGGTACATGAGGCGGTCGGTATCGCTTCAGTAGGTCGGTCGGTATTAGGAGCGATCCGGGATGAGGGGGTGGCCATTGGTTTCTGGCCACCGCCTCGCGATCGCTCCGGCGAATGAAATGCTTCCTCTGCCTGTGTAATGTAAACACAGGCAGAGGAAGTGATGTTATCTCTCTATGCGGCGCTCTTTTCGTCCGGAGCGCCGAGGAGAGAAGACATCAAGTAAGTGCACCAACAGCCCACTGACACGTAGGTACACATAGGCAAACATTTCACCCCCCAGTCACCCCCAGATCACCCCCCAGGTCACCCCCCAGTCACAGTGTCACTGATTGCAGTGATCATTTATTTACTGATCACTGCATTTAGTGTCATCTGTGACAGTAAAAGTTGCAGGGCAGTTAGGTTTAGGCCCCTTTAGGTCCAGGGTAGCCCTCTAACCCCCCCCTAATAAAGGTTTAACCCATTGATCGCCCCCCAGGTAACCCTTTCACCCCCTATCGCCAGTGTCACTAAGCAATCGTTTTTCTGATCGCTGTATTAGTGTCGCTGGTGCCCCTAGGGAGCCAGTTCTTTTTTTAGGTTCGCCGCCAGGTTTTTATAGCATCAGGTACCCCCATATACAACCTAATAAAGGTTTAAACCCCCCTGATTGCCCCTAGAGTTAACCCTTTCACCAGTGATCACCGTATAAGTGTCACTGGTGACACTGGTTAGCCAGTTAGTTTTTTAGGTTACCCGTCAGGTTTTTATTTAGCCCCATATATTATCTAATAAAGGTTTTAACCCCCTGATTGCCTCTAGTTAACCCTTTCACCAGTGATCACCGTATAAGTGTTACGGGTGACGCTGGTTGGTTAGTTTGGTTTTTATAGCATCAGGGCACCCGCCGTATATAACCCAATAAAGGTTAAACCCCCTGATCGCCCGGCGGGTGATATCAATTAGGTTTTAGCGTCAGTCAGGGTCTGCGTCGCCCCAGGCAGCGTCAGGTTAGTGGCAGTAACGCTAACACCCACGCGCTAAGCATACACCTCCCTTAGTGGTATAGTATCTGAACAGATCAATATCTGATCTGATCAGATCTGTACTAGCGTCCCCAGCGGTTTAGGGTTCCCAAAAATGCAGTGTTAGCGGGATCAGCCCAGATACCTGCTAGCACCTGCGTTTAGCCCCTTCGCCCAGCCCAGCCCAGCCCACCCAAGTGCAGTATTGATCGGTCACTGTCACTTACAAAACACAACACACATAACTGCAGCGTTCGCAGAGACAGGTCTGATCCCTGCGATCGCTAACAGTTTTTTTGGTAGCGTTTGATACAGTTGCTGACAGTCAGGTGCTTTTTTACCTGTGAATCCTTACTAGTGTACCACTAAATTTAGAGCCCAAAATGGCAAATCGAAGGTACAGTAGTAAAGAGGCCTACGAGATTCTGAGCATGACAGATAGTGAAGAGGAGGTCACGCATCTGTCAGATTCCGGCTCAGAATACAACCCCGTAGAAGACAGCGGCTCCATGTCAGATAGCACTGACGACGAAGATGAGGTCCCTGCCCGACCCAGATCTTCTGATGTTGTTGAGGAGCAAGAACCGCAGGGCTCTCGTATTATCGAGCAGAGAAGTACTAGCGCCGATATTCCTTCTGGTGAACTGGCAAGCACCAGCGGCCTAGTACACCCTGGACGTACATCCAGCACTGCAGTATCACTTGGTGACGTGGTGAGTCCCATAAGTGCAGTTCAAGCTGGCAACGTGGCAAGCACAAGTAGTGTCCCGCTGCCACCAATAAGAAGACAAAAGCAGGACCATCGTGCCCATAGTGTCCTTCCTGCAGAATTTGCCTATTCTGATTGGGTGCCCAACACTTCTGCAGAACCCGTACTTCCCCCATTCACTGGCCAACCCGGTATTCAGGTGGAAACGGCTGATTTTACGCCACTTGATTCTTATTTGCTGTTTTTCACGGAAGATCTCTATAGATCTATTGTGGACCAGAGTAATTTATATGCTGGTCAATTCATCGCCGCTAATCCCCAGTTGCCTTCCATTGCCAGAGATTGGAAACCAATTACGGTTTCCGAATTTAAAACCTTTCCGGGCCTTTCCCTCAACATGGGCACACATAAATTCTCGTCATTGCGCGTCTATTGGTCCACGCGCCCAATTGACCATATGCCCGTGTTCTCTGCTTCCATGTCCAGGAAATGATATGAGCAGATCTTGCGGTTCATGCACTTCAACGACAATGAACTTTGTCGTCCACGTGGACACCCTGAATATGATCGGCTCTACAAAATTCGGCCCCTCATAAACCACTTCAACTAATGTTTTGCAGGGTTATTTACTCCCGATCAAGTTGTCTGCTTTCATGAGTCCCTGATTAAATTTTCTGGCCGCTTGTCTTTCAAACAGTACCTTCCCAGCAAGCGTGCCAGATATGGGGTCAAGCTCTATAAGTTCTGTGACATGGCAACAGGCTATGTATGGAGCTTTATGGTTTATGAGGGAAAAGACAGTCACGTACAGCCGGAGAACTGCCCAGATTACATAGGGAGCACTGGCAAGATAGTGTGGAACTTGGTGTCACCCTTATTCGGAAAGGGGTACCACTTGTATGTGGACAATTATTACACGAGTGTGCCACTGTTTAGTCACTTGTTTGATCATCAGATTGGAGCATGTGGCACCGTGCGACCTAATCGCCGGGGCTTTTCCCAGGGGCTTGTAGATTCCCATCTTAGGCTGGGGGAGAGAGCCTGCTTTAAGTGTAATAATTTGCTCACTGTGAAGTGGAGGGATAACAAGAATGTTTTCCTTCTTACCTCCCTTCACGCAGACACGACAGTCCAAATTCGTACGGCGACTGGTGTTGTGGAGAAACCCCTCTGTGTCCACGAATATAACCAAAATATGGGAGGGGTGGACCTCAACGACCAGTTGTTGGGGCCGTATCACCTTGCCCGTAAGGTGAGACGCTGGTACAAAAAAGTGTCTCTATCCTTATTTCAATTGGCTTTGCTGAACGCTCATGTGCTATACAGAGCTTCAGGTGGGACTTTATCCTTTCTTAAATTCCAGGATGAGATAGTCACAGACCTCCTGTATCCAGGCGGTTCTGCACCTCACCATCCCCAACCAAATGCAGTAAGCCGGCTGCATGAGAGGCATTATTTGTATGTCCTCCCAAGTACCCCTACCCAACGAGCCCCCCAAAAAAGATGTCGTGTCTGTAGCAAGCACGGATTTAGGCGTGACACCCTTTATTTTTGCCCACTCTGTCCTGACAATCCTGGTCTGTGCATTGGTAAATGTTTTGAACGCTTCCACACACTAGTGAAGTTTTAGCGTAGGGTACAGCATTTCACAGACTAGGACACACTTACACAGGGTCTCCCAAGATGCCATCGCATTTTGAGAGACCCGAACCGTTACAGTTGCTACAGTTACAAACAAAAGTGTAAAAAAAAAACGTAAAAAAAATATATAAAAAAAATAGTTGTCGTTTTATTGTTCTCTCTCTCTCTCCATTTTCTCTCTATTGTTCTGCTCTTTTTTTACTGTATTCTATTCTGCAATTTTTTATTGTTATGTTTTATCATAATAAAAATAGGTATCAAAATACAACCGCTCCTAATATCTTGTACCACCACTGCGCCAATACAAAAAAATGTGAAAAAATATATTTAACTAAAGCTGCCACTTAAAATGATAAATATGAAAACAGAATTTAAACCTAAAAACACGCAGGTGAAAATTAGGAGAAAATGTAGCGCTAATAAATGAAAATCACTAAACTAATATAATAACATTCACTAGTGAAACTGTGATAATCAAATTGTACTCCACGTGACATGTGATAAATTCAAAAACAATAGTCCATAAAGTGAAATAATGTTCCAAAGAAGAAAGAAATATTCCAAAAAGAGATGTGTAGTCTTCTTAATAGAGAATATCTTCCACCCCACCGTGCACGTATCAGCTCCCCTTTGAAAATACACTCACCAGCTGTAAATGCCTCCCACTCTCGTGTTCGGCTCAAAGGCTTGCTAGTTAACCACTAGAAGGTGAACGGCCATCAGCTGAAAGCTTGTGTGTCAACACAGGATGTTCCATACATGTAAAAATAAAAAGGTGCTCCAATAGTGTAAAATAGTAACGACCAAATTTATTCAAATACACAACCACACTTCAAATATTACACTCACATGATGTGAAAATAAAACCAGCCTTAAATCAATCACAGCAAGCAGAAAAAAGTGTAAGATGGCACTGCAGTGATTTGCGGTCACTGCGGACCAAGGTGTACGCTCGGTACAGGTCTCTCACCCCCCTCCTGAGCTCTGGGTCACAGCAGCCGTGTAGCGTTCTTAGCCTCAGCGTGTCACGATAATGTCAATAATAATGCAGCCATGCACCCGACGTTTCGTCACTAGGACTTATTCATGGGATTGGCTGCTCATTCCCTCACAACTTCCCTTTATGCTTTCCCACCTGCCTCTCACCAGAACTTCAATCCTGCACCTGCACACTTCCTGTGTCCCCATGACCGCAAAGTGCTAACATGCCGATGCCCGGTGACACACAGACATAACAGCTTGCGCTTGTTAGTGTGTAAAAAAATGCAAAACAATAGTTTAAATGGTTTAAAGCCTCACTGTTGAGAGTATGGTGTGCAGCAAACTAATAATAATACAAATAAAATGGAACACAAATCCATTTCAAATTTAAAATCATACCTGAAAAGAGAACCACTATAATTTGGTATAATAATTAATGGGGCTTAAGAAGCATCTATTTAGCAGGTCATAATGATTGCTAAAAACTAATTTAACTGTATCAAAAATACAGGAAAATAATTACATTTATTAAAATTATTAAAATTATTAAAATCTCCTCTAACAAAATAAGGAGGGCTGTCACATACATGATGTAACAATGGATGGTCTCATCAAAAGGGTCGTAAATGAGCCATCCACCGCAACACCCCAAATCCCAGAGCCATTCGGCACATGATGGCAACTGTGCTTCAAATTAACCCCGGATTCAGGTATATTTACAGGCACCAATGGTAAAGCCAAATAACTGCTGTCTGTAAGACCTCCCTCTTTTAAATAAAAATGTCACAACCGCAAAAGGCGAGGGGAAGACACTGTATAGAAACGTGCAAGTTACTGCACAATCCCAAACAGTGTCAACCCACATGGAACTAAATTACAATTTTGTGGGATAGATGTTGTCTATCCAGCCTGGAGGGGTTCCAACAGGGTGAGAGACCTGTCCCAAAGGGAAACCCGCTGGATTTTTCTGCTCAAGTGTCTTAGCCCTAGAGGGTTAAACATTGAAGTCGACTTAAACTGTTTTATTAATAATTTCTGACCAGCTTTGTAGTAATTATAGTGATCATTTTATTTTTTCCTACTTTTTTAGAATGATTTTTTCTATAATAATTGTCTACTGTGCCTGTTCCAATAAGATTTGGTGTTTTTTTATTATTCTTCACACTTTTTTTTATTATTCTTCATATTACGTATAATTAGGCTCATTTGATTAGTGAGCATCTAGTTCCATGTGGGTTGACACTGTTTGGGATTGTGCAGTAACTTGCACGTTTCTATACAGTGTCTTCCCCTCGCCTTTTGCGGTTGTGACATTTTTATTTAAAAGAGGGAGGTCTTACAGACAGCAGTTATTTGGCTTTACCATTGGTGCCTGTAAATATACCTGAATCCGGGGTTAATTTGAAGCACAGTTGCCATCATGTGCCGAATGGCTCTGGGATTTGGGGTGTTGCGGTGGATGGCTCATTTACGACCCTTTTGATGAGACCATCCATTGTTACATCATGTATGTGACAGCCCTCCTTATTTTGTTAGAGGAGATTTTAATAATTTTAATAATTTTAATAAATGTAATTATTTTCCTGTATTTTTGATACAGTTAAATTAGTTTTTAGCAATCATTATGACCTGCTAAATAGATGCTTCTTAAGCCCCATTAATTATTATACCAAATTATAGTGGTTCTCTTTTCAGGTATGATTTTAAATTTGAAATGGATTTGTGTTCCATTTTATTTGTATTATTATTAGTTTGCTGCACACCATACTCTCAACAGTGAGGCTTTAAAACCATTTAAACTATTGTTTTGCATTTTTTTACACACTAACAAGCGCAAGCTGTTATGTCTGTGTGTCACCGGGCATCGGCATGTTAGCACTTTGCGGTCATGGGGACACAGGAAGTGTGCAGGTGCAGGATTGAAGTTCTGGTGAGAGGCAGGTGGGAAAGCATAAAGGGAAGTTGTGAGGGAATGAGCAGCCAATCCCATGAATAAGTCCTAGTGACGAAACGTCGGGTGCATGGCTGCATTATTATTGACATTATCGTGACACGCTGAGGCTAAGAACGCTACACGGCTGCTGTGACCCAGAGCTCAGGAGGGGGTGAGAGACCTGTACCGAGCGTACACCTTGGGTCCGCAGTGACCGCAAATCACTGCAGTGCCATCTTACACTTTTTTCTGCTTGCTGTGATTGATTTAAGGCTGGTTTTATTTTCACATCATGTGAGTGTAATATTTGAAGTGTGGTTGTGTATTTGAATAAATTTGGTCGTTACTATTTTACACTATTGGAGCACCTTTTTATTTTTACATGTATGGAACATCCTGTGTTGACACACAAGCTTTCAGCTGATGGCCGTTCACCTTCTAGTGGTTAACTAGCAAGCCTTTGAGCCGAACACGAGAGTGGGAGGCATTTACAGCTGGTGAGTGTATTTTCAAAGGGGAGCTGATACGTGCACGGTGGGGTGGAAGATATTCTCTATTAAGAAGACTACACATCTCTTTTTGGAATATTTCTTTCTTCTTTGGAACATTATTTCACTTTATGGACTATTGTTTTTGAATTTTATCACATGTCACGTGGAGTACAATTTGATTATCACAGTTTCACTAGTGAATGTTATTATATTAGTTTAGTGATTTTCATTTATTAGCGCTACATTTTCTCCTAATTTTCACCTGCGTGTTTTTAGGTTTAAATTCTGTTTTCATATTTATCATTTTAAGTGGCAGCTTTAGTTAAATATATTTTTTCACATTTTTTTGTATTGGCGCAGTGGTGGTACAAGATATTAGGAGCGGTTGTATTTTGATACCTATTTTTATTGTCAGTTCACTCATTTAACCTATTGCAGCCATGGATGCTATTAATTTTCTGTCTAATAGGCAGATGAATCCTGAAAGTATTTTTTCCACCAATCAAGTAATGACTGATTGTGAGGAAGATGTTTCAGGGACTTTGAAATCTCTAGAGAATCTCTTAGAGAAACAAATTAAAACATGGTGGGATATATTTACCTTTGAACACTATGAAAAAGAGAACCTTATTTTTAGAAGCCTGAGGTGGGAAGTTTCCCCTCAGGATGGCCTAACAGAACAAAAGTATATGGATGAATGGCTAGAATTTTTTAATAGAATGGGGAGAGAGCTCCAGGCTCTGGTTTTAAGAAGGAAGCATATTAAACTAGGAATTGTGAATCAAAAAATAAACACAATACAGGCTACATTAGAATCTGTAAAGGATACTAATCAAGTAAAAGATTTTAATAATAGTATGAAGAAAAAATTGGAAAAATTGGACAGGGAAATACAGAAGAAAAAGGTCAAAAAATATTTGCGTGACTCAAATGATTTCCAAACCAATGGTATATACGCATGGCAAGTATCTAGCATTGGCAAGGAAGAAGTGATTAAAGAGGGCGGTGAACCCATCACCACCGAGGCTCAATCTACCAATAATAACAATAAAAAACCTATTGGGAAGGAAGGAGTGATTAGAAATGAAAGGGCGGCTGGTGCAGTTGCAAAAAATGGTGGTCCACAAGGAAGTAGGACTGGACAACCAATTCAACATCAGCAACCAATAAGATCTAATTTACAAGAAAGGGATGGTTATCAATACCAACAATATCCTTCCCCACATCCGAATAGGTCAAATAATCACTTTTATTATCAATCACCAAGAGTAGGTAGGGGGAATACTCCACAGAATAATTATTATCCCTCACGGGATTACCAACAATGGTACCAACACCCTCCCCCGTATCACTACCCGGATCCAAGGAATGAACCACCTATGTATAATAGGTATCAAGCCTTGGCTGATAGTGAATACTATGAAGAGTACCCTAACCGGTATCCAACCTCCTCTTTTTTAGGACATCGAGGGAGAGGGGGGAAGGGTGGGGGAACACCAAGGAAGAACCCCCAACCCAACAAACACAAGGGAGGCGAGAAAGGAGCACCCCCATACCACTTGAACAAAGATTTGGCACCCACTCTAAGAGAAGAAGGGGATGCAGATCAGGCCGACGGAAACAACACAAAAAAGCGGATGCGAAACCATTGAACGCGGGGATATATAATCTGAGTAAAATGGATCTAGGCCCATATGAATTAAACATACTCCAATTGGGATTAAAATGTGCCCCAAAAAAATGTTTAAATAAGTTTGATGTCTATATAGACACGCACAAATGTATTCGAACTTTAAACATGGAAAAATATTTTCTGAGCCAAACAGCGGAAGTTTCGCAAAAGGTCACTTACACTACTGAGAGAATTGATAGCGGATTGAAAAATAAATCCATATTCAATCCCCAGAATCCAAGTAACCATTTCATTGAAGTCTTCAAAAGCCTGGTGCTGAAGGATATTGAAGAACTGGCTCCTAAGAAAAGAGTCAATCCTGAATATATTAAAGAGGGCATCAGATCACTTGAAAAAAGGAAGGACATCATTGTGCGCCCCGCTGATAAGGGGGGAGGGGTGGTGGTGATGGACAAAACTTTTTACAGTCAACAATTGAATGAATTATTGGAAGATAACGTGACGTACAAAAAACTTGGAAGTGATCCAACAGATTCTTTCTCTACCCAGTTGGAGTTATTAGTGGAGTGGGGCTATGGCATTAATGCCCTAAACTCCAAGGAGAGACGATATTTGGTACCCAGTGCATGTAGAATTCCCATCATCTACACGTTACCTAAAATCCACAAGAACAGTCAAAATCCTCCAGCCCGCCCTATAGTTAATGGAATAGGATCGGTAACAGCCAGATTGGGTGAATTTCTAGATAAGTTCCTCCAGCCTAGTGTAAAGGCAACCAAGGCCTACTTGAAGGACACTTCAGAATTACTGCAACTGATGGAAGATATTCAACTTAGCACCACTGCTGAAACCTATTTGGTGACAGCTGATGTGTGCTCTTTGTATACCATCATCCAACATGAAGATGCAGCATTAGCGCTTAACTGGGCCTTGAGCAAAAGGGATGATATCCCGTATACACAAAAAAGGTTCTTGGGACATGCATTAGAATATTGCATGTCACACAATTACTTTTGGTGGCAGGGACAATTCTATTCGCAGCAGGTTGGCGTGGCTATGGGAGCCAAATATGCTCCTAGCCTCGCCAACCTGTTCATGGCTGAATGGGAGGATAGGCAGGTGTTCAGTAAACAGCTCCCACAGTTGAAGTTTTACCGCAGGTTCATTGATGACCTCCTGTTTATTTGGGAGGGAACACGTGAATCTGTAGTGGACTTCTTAGAGGGTCTAAATCATAATGTGAATAACATTAAATTGGAATATCAGATAAGTGATGAGACTGTGAATTTTCTGGATTTAACCATTGAAAAGGATAACAATAGACTGAATACTAAAGTATTCTTTAAACCGACGGATCGGAATAGTTATCTGTCAATAGGAAGTGGACATCATCCATCATGGATTAGGAACATTCCAAAAGGCCAAATGTTGAGGGTCCGTCGTAACTGCACGAAGTTGTCAGATTACCAACTACAATCCCAACTATTGAAGACAAAATTTCTGCAGAAGGGATATACAGAAGGCTCTTTAAATGAAATAATCCAGGAGGTATCTGAGATACCAAGAGAACAATGCCTGAGAAAAAAATCTACAGAGGAGATACCAAAAACTGAACACCAATTGGGGTTCATTTCTAACTTCCATTGCCAGTATAAAGAGATCGAAAACATCTATAAAAAACACTGGCATATACTTGGGAGGGACAGACATCTTGGGCAAATAATAACTCAACAACCGAAATTTATATACAGGCGTGCCCCCAATTTCGGTGACCAAGTAGTAAGGAAGATTTTGGACCCCCCAGATAAGCAATTTCTAAAGATTGACTTAAAAGGTTTTTTTGCCTGTAGAAAATGCATTTGCTGTAGGACTGTTAGGGTAAGCAATAGAGGAAAAACTGAAGTCTCTAGTAGTGATGGGGAGTCCTTTGACATTAATGAATTCATCACGTGTAATTCCACACATGTGGTGTACTTAATGTGGTGTCCATGCGGATTACTGTATGTAGGAAGGACCAAAAGGCTTCTGAGGGTACGAATATCTGAACATTTATCAAATATAAGAAAGGGGTTCCGCTTCCATAGTGTGTCATTACACTTTAAGGAAAAGCACAACCAGGATCCGTCTTTATTACAATTTTGTGGGATAGATGTTGTCTATCCAGCCTGGAGGGGTTCCAACAGGGTGAGAGACCTGTCCCAAAGGGAAACCCGCTGGATTTTTCTGCTCAAGTGTCTTAGCCCTAGAGGGTTAAACATTGAAGTCGACTTAAACTGTTTTATTAATAATTTCTGACCAGCTTTGTAGTAATTATAGTGATCATTTTATTTTTTCCTACTTTTTTAGAATGATTTTTTCTATAATAATTGTCTACTGTGCCTGTTCCAATAAGATTTGGTGTTTTTTTATTATTCTTCACACTTTTTTTTTATTATTCTTCATATTACGTATAATTAGGCTCATTTGATTAGTGAGCATCTAGTTCCATGTGGGTTGACACTGTTTGGGATTGTGCAGTAACTTGCACGTTTCTATACAGTGTCTTCCCCTCGCCTTTTGCGGTTGTGACATTTTTATTTAAAAGAGGGAGGTCTTACAGACAGCAGTTATTTGGCTTTACCATTGGTGCCTGTAAATATACCTGAATCCGGGGTTAATTTGAAGCACAGTTGCCATCATGTGCCGAATGGCTCTGGGATTTGGGGTGTTGCGGTGGATGGCTCATTTACGACCCTTTTGATGAGACCATCCATTGTTACATCATGTATGTGACAGCCCTCCTTATTTTGTTAGAGGAGATTTTAATAATTTTAATAATTTTAATAAATGTAATTATTTTCCTGTATTTTTGATACAGTTAAATTAGTTTTTAGCAATCATTATGACCTGCTAAATAGATGCTTCTTAAGCCCCATTAATTATTATACCAAATTATAGTGGTTCTCTTTTCAGGTATGATTTTAAATTTGAAATGGATTTGTGTTCCATTTTATTTGTATTATTATTAGTTTGCTGCACACCATACTCTCAACAGTGAGGCTTTAAACCATTTAAACTATTGTTTTGCATTTTTTTACACACTAACAAGCGCAAGCTGTTATGTCTGTGTGTCACCGGGCATCGGCATGTTAGCACTTTGCGGTCATGGGGACACAGGAAGTGTGCAGGTGCAGGATTGAAGTTCTGGTGAGAGGCAGGTGGGAAAGCATAAAGGGAAGTTGTGAGGGAATGAGCAGCCAATCCCATGAATAAGTCCTAGTGACGAAACGTCGGGTGCATGGCTGCATTATTATTGACATTATCGTGACACGCTGAGGCTAAGAACGCTACACGGCTGCTGTGACCCAGAGCTCAGGAGGGGGTGAGAGACCTGTACCGAGCGTACACCTTGGGTCCGCAGTGACCGCAAATCACTGCAGTGCCATCTTACACTTTTTTCTGCTTGCTGTGATTGATTTAAGGCTGGTTTTATTTTCACATCATGTGAGTGTAATATTTGAAGTGTGGTTGTGTATTTGAATAAATTTGGTCGTTACTATTTTACACTATTGGAGCACCTTTTTATTTTTACATGTATGGAACATCCTGTGTTGACACACAAGCTTTCAGCTGATGGCCGTTCACCTTCTAGTGGTTAACTAGCAAGCCTTTGAGCCGAACACGAGAGTGGGAGGCATTTACAGCTGGTGAGTGTATTTTCAAAGGGGAGCTGATACGTGCACGGTGGGGTGGAAGATATTCTCTATTAAGAAGACTACACATCTCTTTTTGGAATATTTCTTTCTTCTTTGGAACATTATTTCACTTTATGGACTATTGTTTTTGAATTTTATCACATGTCACGTGGAGTACAATTTGATTATCACAGTTTCACTAGTGAATGTTATTATATTAGTTTAGTGATTTTCATTTATTAGCGCTACATTTTCTCCTAATTTTCACCTGCGTGTTTTTAGGTTTAAATTCTGTTTTCATTTTTATGTTTTATCATGCTTGCTTTTCAGGTATGTAATTTTTTGTTTTCAGGTGGGCCATTCAGCTGCAGCGCGGATTTATTTATCTTGACAGCAACAGCGTTTGCTCCCACGATACATAAAGCCGTGACTCCAAGACTGTAGGGGGTGATTTCACCACCACAGTTAAAAAAAAAGAGCATATATGCCGAAGCATGGGGGCAGCAGGGGCGGGGGGAGCGATTTTGCTCCTAATGCCGCGCACATCGAAATTCCAACGGAGGCTTGCCCGTGGAAAAGTCTGACCGTGTGTACGTGGCATAACTTTTTTGCGGGAGAAAGCCCCCATGCTTCGGCATAAATAAATGGTGCATGTATGCCCATCATTAGAAGTGGGTGGATGAAGGGAGGTATTCTAATGGTGGGCATACCCACCGATCAATCTCTTTTTTTCGTTCAGCCAACAGGCTGCATGAAAAAAAAGATTACAATACATGTCCAACAAGGACCAGCAACGAACTGGTATGTTGCTGGCCTTTGAATGGTTATACCAGAATGATGCCTGCGGGTTTTGGTATCATCTTGGTATCATTCTTTTCAGCCAGTGGTCTGCTTTCAAGTAAAAGCAATCCTAGTGGCTAATTACCCTCTAGACTGCTTTTACAAGCAGTGGGAGGGAATGTCCCCCCGCCCGGATATAAACTGCGCCATTGGGAAATCGGGAAAGCATTTTATCACACCGATCTTGGTGTGGTCAGATGCTTTGAGGGCAGAGGAAAGATCTAGGGTCTAATAGACCCCAATTTTTTTTTTTAAAGGAGTCCCTGTCCTTACCGATTGCTATCATAGGGAATATTTACATTCCCTGAGATAACAATAAAAAATGGTAAAAAAAAATTAAAATGGAAGGAACAGTTTAAAAATAAAATAAAAAAAGCAAAAGGCGAACGCAAGCGTCAGTCTGGCGTCATATGTAAACAGCAATTGCACCATGCATGTGAGGTATCACCGCGAAGGTCAGATCGAGGGCAGTAATTTTAGCAGCAGACCTCCTCTGTAAATCTAATGTGGTAACCTGTAAAGGCTTTTAAACGCTTTTAAAAATGTATGTAGTTTGTCGCCGCTGCGCGTTTGTGCGCAATTTTAAAGCATGTCGTGTTTGGTATCCATGTACTCGGCCTAAGATCATATTTTTTATTCCATCAAACATTTGGGCAATATAGTGTGTTTTAGTGCATTAAAATTAAAAAAAGGTGTGTTTTTCCCCCAAAAAATGCGTTTGAAAAAATCGCTGCGCAAATACGGTGTGGGAAAAAAAAATGCAACACCCATCATTTAAATCTGTAGGGCCTTTGCTTTAAAAAAATATATAATGTTTGGGGGTTCAACGTAATTTTCTTGCAAATTTTTTTTTTTTTTTTCATGTAAACAATAAGTGTCAGAAAGGGCTTTGTCTTCAAGTGGTTAGAAGAGTGGATGATGTGTGACATAAGCTTCCTAATCTTGTGCATAAAACGCCAGGACAGTTCAAAACCCCCCCAAATGACCCCATTTTGGAAAGTAGACACCCCAAGCTATTTGCTGAGAGGCATGTCGAGCCCATGTAATATTTTATATTTTAAAACAAGTTGCAGGAAAAGACAATTTTTTTTATTTATTTATTTTTTTTGCAGAAAGTTGTCACTAAATTATATATTGCTCAAACATGCCATGGGCATATGTGGAATTACACCCCAAAATACATTCTGTCGCTTCTCCTGAGTACGGGGGGGTTTGTGCTATTTTGGCATTTTATGGCCTTCGAAACTGTGATAGGTAGTGAGGATTGAAATCAAAAATTTGCGCCCTTAGAAATCCTGAAGGCGGTGCTTGGTTTTCGGGGCCCTGTACGTGGCTGGCTCCCAAAAAGTCCCACACATGTGGTATTCCCGTGCTCGGGAGAAGCAGCAAAATGTATTTTGGGGTGCAATTCCACAGATAACCATGGGATGTGTGAGCAATATATCATTTAGTGACAACTTTTTGTATTTTTTTTTTTTGTCATTATTCAATCACTTGGGACAAAAAAAAAAAATATTCAATGGGCTCAACATGCCTCTCAGCAATTTCCTTGGGATGTCTACTTTCCAAAATGGGGTCATTTGGGGGGGGGGGGTTTGTACTGCCCTGCCATTTTAGCACCTCAAGAAATGAGATAGGCAGTCATAAATTAAAAGCTGTGTAAATTCCAGAAAATGTACCCTAGTTTGTAGACGCTATAACTTTTGCGCAAACCAATAAATATACGCTTATTGACTTTTTTTTACTAAAGACATGTGGCTGAATACATTTTGGCCTAAATGTATGACTAAAATTGAGTTTATTCGATTTTTCTTATAACAAAAAGTAGAAAATATATTTTTTTTCAAAATTTTCGGTCTTTTTCCACTTATATTGCAAAAAATAAAAATCGCAGAGGCAATCAAATACCATTAAAAGAAAGCTCTATTTGTGGAAAGAAAAGGACGCAAATTTCGTTTGGGTACAACATTGCATGTACGCGCAATTTCCAGTTAAAGCAGCGCTGTGCCAAATTGTAAAAACACCTCTGGTCTTTAAGCTGCGTATTGGTCCGGGGCTTAAGTGGTTAATGGTATATTTCACTTTTATTTTTTCACTTTAAGCATTATTAACCACTTCAGCCCCGGATCATTTGGCTGGCTAAAGACCAGGCCACTTTTTGAGATTCAGCACTGTATCACTTTAACTGACAATTGTGCGGTCGTGCAAAGTGACTCTCAAACAAAATTGACATACTTTTTTTTCCCACAAATAGAGCTTTCTTTTGGTGGTATTTGATCACCTCTGCGGGTTTTATTTTTTGCGCTATAAACAAAAATAGAGCGACAATTTTGAAAAAAATTCAATATTTTTTACTTTTTGCTATAATAAATATCCCCAAAAAAATACTTTTTTCTTTCTTCAGTTTAGGCCGATACGTATTTTTGGTAAAAATCGCAATAAGCGTTTATTGATTGGTTTGCGCAAAAGTTGTAGCGTCTACAAAATAGTTTTAAGGCATTTTTATTAATAATTCTTTTTTTACTAGTAATAGGGGCGATCAGCGATTTTTATCATGACTGCGACATTATGGCGGACACATCAGACACTTTTGACACCATTTTGGGACCATTGTCATTTTTACAGCGATCAGTGCTATAAAAATACACTGATTACTGTAAAAATGACACTGGCAGTGAAGGGGTTAACCTGTAGGGGGCGCTGCAGGGGTTAGGTGTGACCTAGGGAGTGATTCTAACTGTTAGGGGGCGTGGCTTGCCGTGACACATCACTGATCGCTGTTCCCGATGACATGTCACTAGGAAGAACGGGGAGATGTTTACACTAACATCTCCCCGTTCTTCAGCTCCGTGACACGATCGTGGGACATAATCTATTTGGGTTATAAGCTATTTGTATGCTTCAAATGCCGGCTCAAGCGGGGAACGGTATCTACTACCAAATATTAAATACAATTGGTGAGTCGGCAGTAATGAACGTTTTTAGTGCCACATCCAGTATTAATAGAGGAAAACAGAAATCCCCTTAAGGTGGACTTTTAAGGCACGAAATCTTTAAGAAAGGTATTTAGTCTTCTTTAATATTATATTCTAGAACATAAAGTATTCTTGCTTAAATATACCCCTGAAGAAGGAGACACACACGTACTCCAAAACGCGTCATGTACAAGAATTATAAATTACAGTTTGTACTATGATGTTATGATGACAATATTGTAAATATGTTCAAATATGCTAAGAGTTTTTTATATACAGGTATGCTTTTTATTAGTGGTGCAACGGATCGGTGACGATCCGTGATCCGAACGGGTCACCCCGTTCGGATCGGCACACACCGCGATCCGCGGCCTCGGCCTTAGGAAAGGCCGCGGCTTCGGCCTAGCTCCGGAGCCGCGGCCATCTTGGTACACCCGGGGGCGGCGGCCGCCTTGTGACGTCATCACCCCTCGCTGCTCGTGGATTTGAACTGGCCGGCGGGAGAGACTGGTAAGTGGGGGAGATGCCCATTACAGGGGGAGATTGTGGATATTACATACAGGGGAAGATTGTGGATATAACATACAGGGGGAGATTGTGGATATTACATACAGGGGGAGATTGTGCATATTACTGGGGGAAGATTGTGGATATTACTGGGGGAAGATTGTGGCTATTACATACAGGGGGAGATTGTGGATATTACTGGGGGGAGATTGTGGATATTACTGGGGGAAGATTGTGGATATTACTGGGGGAAGATTGTGGATATTACTGGGGGAAGATTGTGGATATTACTGGGGGAAGATTGTGGATATTACTGGGGGGAGATTGTGGATATTACTGGGGGGAGATTGTGGATATTACTGGGGGAGATTGTGGTGGGGAGATTGTGGATATTACAGTGGGGGGGGATGACATGGATATTAGTTTTTTTTTTTTTTGCCGATCCGAAAATGATCCGATCCGTGGCTCTGATCCGAGGATCGATCCGATCCGTGAGTTTTTTGATCCGTTGCACCCCTACTTTTTATATACTCTATTCAATAAATAATTTGAAACTTTATACATACTTTTCTTAAAGATTTTGTGCCTTAAATGTCCACCTTAAGGGGATTTCTGTTTTCCTCTATTAATACTGCATGTGGCACTAAAAACGCTCATTACTGCCGACTCACCAATTGTATTTAATATTTGGTAGTAGATACCGTTCCTCGCTTGAGCCGGCATTTGAAGCATACAAATAGCTTATAACCCAAAAGAGATTAATAAAAAATCTTTTTAAATTGATTTAACATTTAACGATATCTTTCTTCTCTATACTGGGAGATAATGACAGAATTTACAGGAAATGACTGGGAATCCTTCATGAAGGGGTACATGAAAGAATTTGGGAATAAGGAACAAATCGATTCAGAGATATTGTCGCTCTTCTATAGACTATCAAGGACTCTAGAAAAAAAATCTATGCTATATTGGCATACTAGATCCTTTTAGGACTATATAAGGGAAGACAGTCCCCTGGGACTCCGGGTCCAGATTTTCCCCACTCTGGAGGGTCTGAACTCTAAATTCTAAATGAAATGGGAAAAAGTGTTACAAGCCTGTTCACAAGGTCTGATGAAAATCCTGATAGACGAATACAGAAAAAGATCAGGTACTTTAGATATAGATATAGTGAATATATGTGGAAAACTACAACAATTAAATACCCAAAAACCTTTAACATATAAGGAGGAAAAACTCAAGTTTTAGAGGCATTCAACAGAGATATATTGATCAAAAAGGGACAAAAATTCACTAGAGACAAAAACGCATTTAAAGATGGTAGAGCCTATAAATGGACTCAAAATACATATACACACAACAAAGGGAATTCTAATCAAAGACAATATCCCACCACTTGACAACAGGCACCTAATCAAAAATCCTTTCACTCTCAACTTCTCCACAAACAACAAAAAATACACAGAGCACCAAACGTCAATATTATGGTGACCCCTCTGAGAGACAATTAACAAAAAAATTAACACTAGATACACCTTTTGATTAATTTCACCCTCGACCAATTGCACCTCACAAGGTCACACACCTGCACAAGATCAATCTCTCTACCAAAAATATCACAATGAGAGAATCGGTTTCCCAACCAAACACAACCACCACTGATTCTTCTAACACCATCCCCAATGATTCTTCTTTTTTAGAGAAGGTCCTTGTGGGCGTTCAGATTTCACAACCCAATTTAATCACATACACACAAGTGACACTTTGATCCCTTTGTATAATACCAACCCAGATGGTGACATCGATCTAAATATAATAAATCTATCCTCATATAATCTATATGAGGATGAAAAAGCTGTTCTTAAGGAAGGTTTAAATTTCTGCCCCAACCAAGATTTAGATAGATTTGAAGTTTACAAGGACCTCCAATTTTCTTTCTCGTACATCACGGGACACAGAGCGACATAGTCATTACTAATGGGTTATATAGATACCGTCAGGTGCTGGCACTGGCAACTTCCAAAACCGGAAGTACCCTCCCCTATATAAGCCCCTCCCATCCGGGAGCACCTCAGTTTTTTGCCAGTGTCTAAGGTGTTGGCCAAGAAGAAACATGTGTTTTTCACTGAGCTTGCGTACAGGTTCTTTTGGGCCTCAGTAAGCTATTCCGGATCCGACCAAAAAAGCTTCATAGCTAAACGGTCGGTACCCGGGCCTTGCAGAGAAGAGCAAGGTTTTGCCTGTAATGCTTCTCTTAGGAGAGCTGGACCCTGGGATCCAGAGCTCTGGTCATACCCACGACCAAGATGTTTTCTGTGCAGGGTGCTATACAGGTCCAGGGGAGTGGAATCCTTGGGAACCCGGTCCCTGAAGGTTTGATTACAATGCCTGCCGTGATAGGTGAAGTTTGGGCTTTTGTGGACCAAACAAAGTCCTGCGGCGGGGAACAGGTAAGTGGGGGCCCCCAGGAACTTGGTTCTATTGGGGGACCCCCAAGCCTAATTTGTCTTTCTGTCTGTTACCTAATGGTATTCCCGCAAAATTCTGTGCATGCCTGTAACTACTAAAAAAATGTAATAATTTTTAATGGTGGTCAAGAAAAAAAATAAATACATTTTTTTATATATATATTTAATATATTAGACTGCGGTACCTGTGTTTGTCCACTAGAGGCCGCTGTGGAATGTTTTCTTGTCATGTGGACTAGTTTCTTCTCAGCAGAGCAAAGTCCAGGCAGATGGTGAGTTTGCTTATAGGAAACTGCTTCCTCTGCCATGTTGCAGTGCTCGTCCATCCCCCGGCCTGCGGCAGAGAGGGGCCCTGGCTCCTGTCCCTTGTTTCCATTTTTTGAAATTAGCGCCGAAGGCGCACGTGGCCACGCGCGTGCACGCGCCTCTATATATAGAGGTGAGCCGGGAAAGGGGGCGGAGCCTGGGGGATGATGCTCTGTGCGCGCCGCAGCGCTTCTGCACATGTGCGGGCGTCCCAGCAGTTTAAAAAACCACAATATTGTAGTGAGCTGGCTATGAAGTACAGAGACAGAGCTGGCAACATTTAAAGGCATACAGCAAGCGGTTGATACAGGCATCCCCTAGAAAGGCACATTAGTAGACACCAACTGTGATATAGCAGCAATTGTGCTAGACTATTCTCAGTAAAAGTGGTGTATTACGGCTGGAATACCTCAGCTTTAGGCTTAGGAATATGCCGTCCAGAAGCTCCGGAACTGAATCTTCCAGGAAGCGAAGGGGGTCTCATCGGGCTCGGAGGATCTTGGGCATACTTCTCCTGCACCAGTCTCCCCTGAAGTTCAGAGGTAAGTGACCGTTGAGACCCCGCAGGGGTACTTGGTACTGTGGCTGTCCTCAGTTCACCTGCTCCTGTGTATGTAACAGAGGAGGTTTTTTCCTCAGCTCTGGGAGGATTAGAGAGAGATTGTCAACATTTATCGCTGCCTCCCTGTCAGGGAAAGCACGCCCGATCTCCGTCTCCTCCTTCAGAGTGCCTGTTAGCAGAGCAACAGTCCCATACAGGGATCGACCTGCCTGAAGGGGATCAGGATGAGGTTGATTCTGTTATAGAGGAATCAACAGTGGGGGAACCTTTTCTCAGCATCTCAAGCTGAAAGATTATGGGTTCAGTCTCTGACTAACATGGTCCGATCAGCATTTAAAAATGCACCTTGCGGAACCATCAACCACTACTGTATCCTCGTTGGGGTCGCTAGAAGCCCCCAGACTGTCTGTTCTTTTCCACTTCACCCTTTACTGAAAGGGCTCATTTACCAGGATTGGGAACGTCCTGAGAAAATATTTATTCCCCCAAGAGATTTCCGGTGGTCTATCCCATGGAGGATAAGTTCATCAAAAAAAATAATAAAAAAAAATGGAAGGTCCCTACAGTGGACGCAGCCATCTCTTGTATGTATAAATCACTGACATGTCCAGTGGATAATGTCCAAATGTTCAAGAACCCAATAGATAAAAGATTGGAGTCCTTATGAAAATCTGCTTCTTTCTACAGCAAGCTTGGTGACACAACCAGCAGTAGCAGCTATTGGGGTCTGCTAAGCAGTGAAGGATCAGTTGAAACAGGTCTTGAGGGACTTGACAGATCAGCAGGCTTTGCCCTAGCTGATCTACCTAGAGCCTTAGGCTTTGCGGTTGACGCCATAAAGGATTCAGTCCATCAGGCCTCCCGCCTTACGCTGTCTATAGTACATATGCGTAGGCTCCTATGGCTCAAAAACTGGTCTGCTGAAGCTCCCTGTAAAGAATGGCTGGTTAGCGTCCCATTTCATGGTGAACGCTTATTCAGGGAAAACCTGGACAAATATATCCAGAAAATTTCCAGCGGTAAAAATACGCTCTTGCCGGTTAAAAACAGAGTTAGAGGTCCCTCTTTAAGAGGCCTGCTTCTCCAGTCCCTGGGGCATCGGCTGTGTAACAGTTCCGACGGCCTCCTCGGTCAATTCCCGGGGGTAAAAAACAGGGACAATAGCAGGGTAATGAGAAACCCTGGGTCAGGGGAGGTACAAAACCTCCCCCAAAGTTAAATTCATTGAAGCCCCCACTCAGTCGGGTGGGGGGGGAGGACTCCAGTTGTTCGCAAGAGACCTGGCGGGACACGATCAAGACAGATAGGTGCTCTCCGCAGTATGTTTGGGATACAGTTTGGAGTTAAAAGACTCTCCTCCTTCCCATTTTTGAGGTCAAACGTGCCAAGGGATCCCCGGAAGAGAGAGTCCCTCCTGTTGGCACTAGAACAACTATTGCTCCAAGGAGTAATTATGGAGGTTCCCCTGGAAGAATGAGGGTTCGGGTTTTACTCAAACCTCTTTACAGTCCCGAAGCAAACGCGGACGGGAGGCCCATATTAATTCTAAAAGGGCTATACAAATTCCTGTATATCAGGACTTTCCGATGGAGTCGATCCGATCGGTGGCCACTGCCCTACAAGGGGAGGATTGGTTAGCCGCGATCGACATCAAAGATGCTTATTTGCACATTCCCATCTTTCCAGTCCACCAAAAATTTCTACGCTTTGCAGTAGAAGGGCGCCATTTTCAGTTCAGAGCCTTACAATTCGGTTTGGCCACAGCACCACGAGTGTTTACAAAAATTCTGGCCCTTTATTGGCCAATCTAAGAACACAAGGTGTAATGATAATGGCATATCTGGATGACTTGTTGCTGATAGACCACTCAGTGAAAAAACTAGACGTGGTCGTTCACAAGACAATCAAGTATCTGGAATCTCACGGTTGGATTATCAACCGAGACAAGTCAGCCCTAAAAACCAGTCAAAAGTCTGGAATACTTGGGGCTAAGGTTGGATTCAGGCCAGAGAAAAATATTCTTGCCTCGAGGAAAGGTGTTGTCTTTGAAAGATTTGATCCACTTAGTGGGTACAAAAAAGACAGCCGTCCATACGCCTGTATATGAGGCTGCTGGGAAAAATGGTGGCATCATTCGAAGCAGTACCCTACGGTCAATTCCATTCAAGGAATTTGCAAGGGGCCATACTGTCAGCCTGGAACAAAAAAGTTCAGGCCCTAGACTTACAATGTCCTTGTCCCCTTCCGTTCGCAAGAGCCTCCGTTGGTGGTTGGTTCCCCAGAATCTGGAAAAAAAAAGGAAATCCTTCAGTCCGATTTCTTGGAAGGTGGTCACTACAGATGCCAGCCTTATAGGCTGGGGAGCAGTACTGGAGCAATAGTCTCTCCAGGGCAGATGGTCGGATGCAGAAAAGGCCCTGCCCATCAATCTCTTAGAGATACGAGCAGCCCGGTATGCCCTAGTAGCATGGACATCCAAACTCCAAGGGTCCCCTGTCAGAATTCAATCAGACAATGCCACAGCAGTGGCATATATCAATCATCAGGGGGGCACCAGGAGTCGTGCAGCCCAGAGGGAAGTAAATTACATCCTGAAATGGGCAGAAAAATATGTCCCAGCCATATCTGCGGTATTCATTCCAGGAGTGGAGAATTGGAAGGCGGACTTTTTAAGTCGCCAGCAATTAGGCCCAGAGGAAGGGTCCCTTCACCCCGAGGTTTTCTGGACAATATGTCAGCGGTGGGGAACATCGGATGTAGATCTTCTAGCATCCAGATTCAACGCAAAGGGGGACAGGTTTGTCTCTCGGACAAGGGATCCCCTAGCTTGCGGCTCGGATGCCCTAGTGTTCCCTTGGGATCAGTTCAAGCTGATATATGCATTCACACCGCCACAATGGTTACCTCGATTACTCCGCAGAATCAGGGTAGAAAAGAAACCAGTGATTCCGGTGGCTCCGGCGTGGCCCCGAAGAGCGTGGTACGCGGAGATTGTAAAATTTCAGTGGGGAGTCCTTGGACTCTCCCACGTCGTCCGGACCTGCTTTCGCAAGGACCGATATACCACCCTTCCTTACCAGCCCTAGGTTTGACGGTCTGGCTATTGAAGCCCACATTCTAAAAAAGAGAGGGCTCTCTAATGCTGTGGTATCTACCATGATCAATGCCAGGAAGCCGGTATCCAGGCAGATCTACTATAGAATCTGGAAGGCGTACATCGCGTGGTGTGAGGCCAAGAAATGGCATCCACATAAGTACGTAATAGGTAGGATTCTGGACTTCCTACAGTGGGCTGTAGATAGGAAGCTTGCCTTGAGTACTATCAAGGGTCAGATTTCGGCCTTGTCAATATTTTTTCAAAGGCCCTTGGCTTCGCATTCACTAGTCAAAGCCTTTATACAAGGAGTGATGCGTATTAGTCCTCCGGTTAATATTCCCATATGTCCATGGGATCTAAACTTGGTTCTGTTGGTTCTACAGAAACAACCATTTGAACCATTACAGCATATTTCCTTGGTGCTTCTCACCAGGAAATTGATTTTTCTAGTAGCCATTTGTTCGGCTAAAAGAGTATCGGAATTAGCAGCTATGTCCTGTAGGGAGCCATATCTGGTTATCCATAAGGACAGAGTAGTGTTACGTCCTCATCCAGCCTTTCTTCCTAAGGTGGTATCGAGTTTTCATTTGAACCAAGATGTGGTTCTTCCTTCTTTTTTCCCCAAGCCTAGTTCGGTAGAGGAAAAGTTATTGCATTCTTTGGATGTAGTAAGAGCAGTTAAAGCTTATCTAAAAGCCACTGCTCAGATTCGCAGAACGGATACTTTGTTTATTCTGCCGGAAGGCCCCAGAAAGGGTCAGGCAGCGTCAAAATCTACTTTAGCCAAGTGGATTCGACAGGTCATAATACAAGCCTATGGCTTGAGAAGTAGACCGCCTCCGTTCAAAGTTAGGGCGCACTCCACGAGAGCAGTTGGAACTTCATGGGCAGTGCATCACCAGGCCTCCCTGGCTCAAATCTGTAAGGCCGCAACATGGTCTTCGGTACACACGTTTACTAGGTTCTACCAGGTGGACGTTAGAAGTCAGGAGGATGTCGCCTTTGGGCGCAGTGTGTTGCAGGCCGCAAAAGATCCTCATGTCTGATAGCGCTCAGCTTATATATGGTGTATCCCCCACCTCATTTGGCATTGCTTTAGGACATCCCATTAGTAATGACTATGTCGCTCTGTGTCCGTGATGTACGAGAAAGAAAATAGGATTTTTATAACAGCTTACCTGTAAAATCCTTATCTTGGAGTACATCACGGGACACAGAGCTCCCGCCCCTCTTTAGGGACACTTATTGCTTTGCTACAAAACTGAGGTGCTCCCGGATGGGAGGGGCTTATATAGGGGAGGGTACTTCCGGTTTTGGAAGTTGCCAGTGCCAGCACCTGACGGTATCTATATAACCCATTAGTAATGACTATGTCGCTCTGTGTCCCGTGATGTACTCCAAGAAAAGGATTTTACAGGTAAGCTGTTATAAAAATCCTATTATTTGTTTGCAAACTGATTTAAAAAAACTCAGAAACAAGAATTTGTCACCGACCAAACCCCCACAGGAGAGTCAGGCGCTCAACCAACTCGTTTCCCTTCTAGAGGAGAGCGATCCGGCCGATCTTATCAACCGCATTGATCTCCCAAAAATATTGGAGATGGTAGAAAAACAAAGTGAAGAACCTAAAATAGGTAAATCCACCTTAAAGAAAAAATCCAACTTCTGCCCGGCACCCAGTACCAATTCTAACGCAGCTGCGTTCCTCAACCTAGTTAATAGGGAATTAGAGAAACTTACAATTTGTACGAAAAAGCCCACAAATTTAAGTGAAAATTAAATATTTGCGTTAAAACAACTATCTGACAATAACTCAATTACCATCAAAGCCTCAGATAAGGGCGGTAATGTCGTCATGTTAGACAACCAAAAATATATTGACGCGTGTAATCAGATACTAAAAAATCCAAACATTTTATACACTTTCGAAAGTCCACAAGGATGAAAAAAAACCCTCCCAGCAGACCCATTATATCCGGAGTAGGGGTGATTAGCGAGAACACTAGTTAATTAATTGATGATTGTTTAAAACCTTTTGTAATGGCGCTGCCTTCTTTTGTAAAGGATTCATCAAATTTTTTACAAATTATAGACAATTTGCTTGTTCCTGACGATATAACATTGGTTACTGTAGACGTTGAAGCGCTCTACAGTTCCATTCCACATAGTAAAGGCATAGCAGCCAAAAAGCATATTTTACAAAGCGAAAGAGATACAGACCCAGCATACAGTGAATTCATCATTTCACTATTAGAATTTATCCTTGAGCACAACGTGTTTGTGTTCAATGGCTCCCTCTACCTCCAGGTACAGGGGGTGGCGATGGGGACATGTTGTGCCCTGTCGTACGCCAACCTGTACCTGGGGGAGTGGGAGAAAATGTTCCTAGCAGACGAAGAGATGTCAATGTATACGGACCACATCTTGGGGTTGTACCGTTACATTGATGACATTTTTATCATTTGGGACAGGTCACAGGAAATGCTTCAACAATGCCTTTCAAGGATGAATAAAAATGACTTCAACCTTAGCTTTACAATGTCCCATAACAAACAACGTGTTGCATTCCTGGACGTGGAGGTCTATAGGGGAGAGGGTGGGGTCCTTCTCAGCAAACTCTATAGAAAACTAACGGCCGGAAACGCAATACTACACGCTACAAGTTTCCACCATAAAGATCTCATAGATTCAATACCAGTCTGTACCATAAATTTGGGGTCCGGAGATCCAAGGAGCAGCTCTGTGAAAGGTGGTCTGACCTGAAGCTGAGGGAGCCGGAGCAGTACAGGAAGATCAAAAGAATGCTACTAAAAGGTAAGTATTTCTATTATGTTATTAATAATTTGATTATTATACTTGCATGTTTTGCTCCATGTGCTTTGATTGACTGGTTGGATATTTGAAAATGGCCACTTTCAGAGTAGTGGCCAAAGTATAATCGTTTGTAGTAAACATCAATCCTCCTCCAAAGTAGATATTTTGCGCAGATACAGGTAAACCACATTTGGTCATGCCTATTTCTATTAAAACAACGTTTATTAACATTGTTGTCTAGATGATGTGTTTTGAACTAGAATGTGAAATGCAAACTTGATTCAGTGTAAAGGAGAGGACACTCAGCAGCTGTTTCCACAGCTCCACTCTGGAGCACCTGTGTGGGACCCCAGAACAACCTTTTTAGGGTGTCCCACACAGGTGCTAAAGTGGATACTTTGGGGGTGTCTCCATATCTCCATGTGTGTAACTTGGTCAAAAAAGGTCAGGATTCCAGTTTAAAAATACATTTTAAAACATGTCTTCAGCTTGTAACTCTGCCAAAAAAGACAATCGTACCCCACTTCCAAGCAATGTTTCATATTCCTATTTCTGACCTCAAATATCTGTGTGCTAAGTATACCTTTTGTTTCATTCTCATAGGGGAGCGGAGACTTGGAGCACACCACTCTGAAGAGGCCAGGAACCCCACATCTCGGAAAGAACAGAGGGAGCCCCAACCTCAGAAAGAAGGGGACCAGAGAGAACCCAAACCTCAGGATGTGGAGGAAGGAGAGGTGGAGGAAGGAGAGGTAGAGGAAGAAGAGGTGGAGAAAGGAGATGTGGAGGAAGTGTGCGAGATTGTCACCACAACAGGTCAGTGCCATACACCACAGATTCAGGGAATAGATGCATGCATGCATGCATATTTTTTAGACATGCGTTTGTTTGTTTTTAGGTGATGTGCTGCTTGTGGAAGATCAATCTCCTCCTTTCTCCAGTGGGAGCGCACAAATCATAATCCAGGATCTCATGGTTATGAGCCGAGAAATCGATGTTATAACGCACAAACTCTATTGTTTTGACCAACAAATTAAAAACATGATTGATGTTTTGGGGAGAGTATAAAGATGTTTTTCTTGCCACCATTTCAAGTTATTTTGGCCTAAAAGTTTCTACATTTTTGTGTGATTTAACAAGCCAAATTTGGAAGATGCACACAGTGTGTCAACATGTGCTATCTCCCATCAGGGAAAATCAATGGACGTGTTTTGAGGGTGCAACCCCTTCCTCGCAACTCAAGTAGGTGAGAGGAATGGTTTGCACCCCCAAAACACGTCCATTGATCCCCCATGATGGGAGATAGCACATGTTGACATTTGGCATGGGATCAGGAGGAAAATCCCCATTCTGAGGCACAATTTGTGTGCATCTTCCAAATTTGCCTTGTTCATCACCCCATCTCATGAAGGCAACAGCAACACATTTTTTAAATACTATATAATGCCTGATATTGCCTTCATTTTTTCTATAAGGTTGAACTTTGTAAGTTCCATTGTTTTTATAATTTTTTTTTGTTTTAAATGCGTGTTTATGCAAAACAAAAAAAAAAACTTTTTTTTTTGGGGGGGGGGGGACACTGTTTAGAATGTCCCCAAAAAATTTAGAACGCACAAGTTGTGTTACTTTTTCTTTCTATACTCAATACCATTTAGAAAAATATGTTCTTGTTTACCGTGACAATTGTGATTATTTACTAAAGACAAAGCCACTTGGCCCAACAGAACTCAGATAAGTGGGTGCATTTCTACGTAAATAGTTGTGCAATATGCAGCAGGTAAAAACAATATGATTGATCTTGTATTCCGCCATATGGATAGAGGTAAGAAACAGGCGGAACCGGCTGGCCATTATCCCGAAGGCATTCTCAACAACCCTTCGGGCTCTGGCCAGCTGGTAATTAAAAACCCTCCTCTCCGGGGTGAGGGTCCTCTGGGGGAATGGCCTCATCAGGTGGGGTCCCAGCCCGAAAGCTTCATCCACGATAAAAACAAACGGAAGGCCCTCAACGTTCTCCTCATCATGTGGTAGTGCCAGGCCACCACTCTGGAGACGTCTGGCAAATTCCGTCTGTGCAAAGACTCCCCCATCCGACATCCACATACATGAATTCATAGTGTGCCGACACCACCGCCATCAACACAATACTATTAAACCCCTTGTAGTTGTAGTAGTATGACCCCGAGGGTAGTGGCACTATGTAGACGTGTTTCCCATCGATTGCCCCTCCGCAGTTAGGAAAGTCCCACCGCTCGGCAAAATGGGATGCCACAGTCTGCCATTCCTGTGGCGATGAAGGAAACTGTGGAGTAAAACAAAAAAAATTATTAGGACTTTTGCACATAACATTGCAAGCAGATTACACAAAAACATTCTTGCCCAACATCAGTATAACATTTGTTTTTTGGGGAGTAGTTATAGCCACAAATAGAAGGCACAATTATCACATTCCTTACCCCCTCTGATGGCTCAATGAACACATTACACATTTTAGGGGTGGCAGGGAGGGGTTCTAGCTGAGTTTGGGCCTACAAAAAATAAAAATACACCACTCTGCCTGATTGTAATGAGAAGCAAAACATTTGTACACATTTTGGGGGGGGGGGGTTCTAGCTGAGTTTGGGCCTACAAAAAAAAAATACACCACTCTGCCTGATTGTAATGATAAACCAAACATTTGGACACATTGGAGGAGGGGGGGGGGGGTAAAGCAATACAGTGGAGTTGTCAAAATATCTTGTTAAGTGACTAGGCTAGGGGTGTTTGGGCCCAGGATAACATGCTGGAGAGGTTAGTGGAGGCAAATATGCATGTAGGCCAAAAAAAGGGTACAGCATGCATGAGGACAAAGGGGACATTCACAGCATATTACAATCATTGTAATTAGGGAAGAATGAAATAAATACAATACATTAGTAAGCATTATATACATAGAATGTGATGTTAAAGGAGAAAAATTACCTTAATATAGTCCTTCTGCATAACTTGTATGATGGCAGAACAGGTCTCTGGAATAATGACCCCCAGAGCCTGGGGGGAGATGCCTGTCGTGAACTTAAAGTCCTGCTGGCTTCTCCCAGTCGCCAGGTATCTCAAGGTGGGGACTAGCCTCTGCTCGGCAGTGATGGCCTGGCGCATCACAGTGTCCTGCCTGGTGATATAGGGGGACACCAAATCCATCAGACGGTTAAAAAATGGGGTCCGTCATCCGGAGATGATTCCTGTAGTCATCAGGATTATTCTCCTGGATTTCCCGCAGCAGAGGCATATGACAGAATTGGTCTCGCTGGAGCAACCAATTCTTGCTCCATGAACTCCTCCTTGCCCTGTTCATGGACTGAGCTTGGGTCAAAGTATTAACCGCAACACCAAGCGCATACTCATCATATGCTCTACGATGAGAACGTACGAGAATGTACTTCCAACATGGCTTTAAACCGGTCGGCTGGTCAGAACAAACTTAAACAGAACGCACCAAGCAACAGCAAGGCCTGTGAAGAACGACCTGAAAAACAGTAACGAGCGGCCAAGAAGGCACTGCAAAACAGAACCGACCTGACTGCACGCACTGAAAGACAAATACGAACCCACAAGCACAAACTGAAATGCAGAAAACGATCTGAAAAGCACGGAGACTGAAAAGCGCAAATCGGCTCTCACCAAACTTTTACTAACACACGGTAACACGAAATCAGCAAAAGCAGCCCAGTGGCGCAGTTGGATTTGAACTTCCCCTTTATAGTGCCGTCGTACGTGTTGTACGTCACAGCGTTTTGGACGGTCGGAATTTTGACTGATGGTGCGTAGGCAAGACTGATGAAAGTCAGTTTCATCAGAATTCCGATGAAAAAATCCATCGGATTTTATTCCATCGGAAATCCGATCGTGTGTACAGGGCATTATTTTCCCCAAAACATGTACTGCTTATATTTAATTGCTTATTGTATGTCTTCTCTCTTTTTTATTCTACAAAGATCCGACATTGCATCCATCTGGTATTGGTGCTGGCCTTCTGGGGGGGTGACCGTTTGCCTTTCCCCTTTCCTCTCCCTCCAACCCGGGTGCGGGCGTGCCCGGGGACCGCCCGACACACAGAGCTGCCCAGGTTAGCCAACCTGCGGCGGCACCATGTGAGGCCTGGGGCATTACAATCGTCAGCGTCTGGCCTCCATCTTGCTCCTCCGGCGGACATGAGCAGTCCGCCGGTGAAGCTCTGTGTGACAGCAGGCGGTGTGGGCGTGGCCTCGTTCCGGCGCATGGCGTTCCTGTATGTGCGCTGTGGAGGTGGCTGCGTGCACATGGCTCGGGGGGCCTCTAGGAATCGGCGCTGTTCCTCCTTCCCGCCCTCTCTGGCTAGATCAGCTGTGCTGATTCCAGCTGATTGTGCGGGGAGTGATATATATATACTCCCCAGGCCACTCTCTCTGGCATCCACGTCAGTTCATTGCTGGATGCTGGAGTGAATGGTCAGTAAATCCAACAGGTAAGAACTCTGGCTACCTTATAGATGACTTGCACTGTGATTACTCATATATTTAAACAAGGCATTGCACACGGAATAGACATTATATAGCTCATTTGTAGTGATGAGCCGAACACCCCCGGGTTCGGTTCGCACCAGAACCCGCGAACGGACCGAAAGTTCGCACGAACATTAGAACCCTATTAAATACAATGGATGCGAACGTTCAGATTCTAAAGTGCTAATTATAACGACTATTATCCATGTTATTGTCCTAAACAGAGTTTGGGAACCCGGGTTCTGCACCAGGGGACATGTATCAATGCAAAAAGAAGTTTTAAAAACTAACGTTTTTCGGGAGCAGTCATTTTAATGATGCATAAAGTGAAAAAAAAAAAGTCAAATATTCCTTTAAATATCGTACCTGGGGGGTGTCTAAAGTATGCCTGCGAAGTGCCACGTGTTTCCCGTGTTTAGAACTGTTCCTGCACAAAATGACATTTCTAAAGGAAAAAAAAGCCATTTAAAACTGCATGCGGCTTTAATGTAATGTCTGCTCCCGGTAATATGGATGAAAATCTTTAAGAAAAATGGCATAGCTACCCCATCACCCCCCCCCCCCCTACCCCAGCCCATTACCAGCCCCTTTGGGTCTTCTTTGGATATTAAGGGGAACCCCGCAACACAAAATAAAAAAGGCCCTATATACTCTGAACAGCAGTATACAGGCGGTGTAAACAAGACCGGTGTAAACAAGACAGGGACTGTAGGTTTGTTCTTAAGTAGAATCTGTTTGTAATTTTGAACACGTACATTGTTTAAGCGTAGCTCCAGCCAAAAAATCTATTTTTAAGCTTTTTGGAAAACATAGGGAAGGGTTATCACCCCTGTAACATTTGTTTTGCTGTCTGTGCCCCTGTTCAGAACATTTCACCTCACTTTGCGTCCCAATGACAACTGTTTTTGAAATGTGGTGTTTTTATTGAAACAAGGATTGGTGATAAAGCATCAGTAGAGAGGAGACACCTTTCTCCTATATTAATTCTTACAGGAGAGAATTTTCCTTCCTAGGGGTAGATTTCCTCTCACTTCCTGTTGTCTTCTTCCGTTTGCAAGTAGGAGTCGTTTGTAAGTTGGATGTTTGAAAGTAGGGACCTGCCGTATATACTCTGCAGAAATTGGCCCCTTAGGTGTTGGTGTTGGCACAACACTGTAAGCACTCACAGTTACTTTTGGTGGGTGCTGGAACGCCCTGCTGTCAACTATTATAGCAGGAATTGTAATAACATATAATTGTTGAACAGTGGTAGTAAAAATTGGGCCTTTGATGGTGGTGCTGGTGCCACAACACTGTAAGGCCTGACAGTTACTCTTGGTGGGCGCAGCAATGGGCCCTGCTGTGAATTATTAGATCAATAATTATAATTGCATGCCCCTGTTGAACAGGGGCTGAAAAATTGGGCCTTAGGCACTGGTGGCACAACACTGCAACCCCTCCCAGATACTGTACTTGGAGCACAGCAATGAGCCCTGTTGCAAAGTATTGCATCAAAAATTGTAATTACACACCCCTGTTAAACAGGGGCTGAAAAATTGGGCCTTAGCCACTGGTGGCACAACACTGCAACCCCTCACAGATACTGTACTTGGAGCACAGCAATGAGCCCTGTTGCAAAGTATTGCATCAAAAATTGTAATTACATGCCCCTGTTAAACAGGGGCTGAAAAATTGGGCCTTAGCCACTGGTGGCACAACACTGCAACCCCTCACAGATACTGTACTTGGAGCACTGCAATGAGCCCTGTTGCAAAGTATTGCATCAAAAATTGTAATTACACGCCCCTGTTAAACAGGGGCTGAAAAATTGGGCCTTAGCCACTGGTGGCGGCACACATAAACCAAAATGATCTTCCAAGCTATCATCATTAGTCGGATCATTGAGGAGGAGGAGGAGGAGGATAGCCAGTCAACATAACAGCACAGGCACTCAGAATCAGCATCAGTCTTGAAGGGATGTGACATTTTAAAATCAATTAGTCTGTTATATCAGCATCAGGTGTGTGGTAGCTGGTGGTGATCCAAGACTGGTTCATCTTGATGAAAGTCAGTCGATCAACCGAGTCGGTGGACAGGCGCACCCTGTGATCCGTGACAAATCATCCAGCAGCACTGAATGTGCGTTCTGAAAGAACGCTGGATGCAGGACAGGCCAGTAGCTCAATTGCATACTGTGCAAGCTCTGGCCAGTGATCCATCCTCAAGACCCAGTAAGCCAGAGGATTTTCGGTGGGGAAGGTGTCCAAGTCTGACCTTGCCCCTAGGTATTCTTGCACCATGTATATCAGACGCTGGCGATGGTTGCTGGAACCGATCATACTTTGGGGCTGCGGACTAAAGAATTGTCTGAACGCATCGGTCAGACGGCCACCTTCCCCACCGCTCCTTCTTTGACTGCCCGAAGCCTCAGCAACTCGTTGTCCAGGACCAGGAGTTTGTAACCTCCCAGTCTCTGGGAACGCGTTGCACAGACCTTTCTGCAAGGCCTCCCGGAGTTGTCTCATCCTCTGCTCCCTCTGCGACGGTAACATAAGGTCCGCAACCTTACCCTTGTACCGTGGATCAAGGAGAGTGGCCCACACCAAAGAACTTTTTGAATGACGGGCAGAGGCAGCGCCCTGCACAGGCGGAGCTCTGCGGTGTGATTCCGTCGGTGTGCTGCCCATACGCTGGCCACCCAAGGGCATCCTGCCTCGTTGGAGATGTGCCTCCTCCTCCTCCTCCTCTCTCCTATTAGGCACCCACGTGGAGTCAGTGACCTCATCATCCCCTCCCTCCTCATCACTGGAGCCAATCTGGCAGTATGCTGCAGCTGCTGGAGCATGACTGCCAGATTGGTGTCCTTCTTGAGCATCCCCTCTCTCTGCTCTCACGCTACTGCCTTCCTCTAGCTGGGTATCATCATCAGATCCTTCAAAACGCTGGGCATCCTCCTGGAGCATGTACCCAACACTGTGCTCAAACAGTTCGGGGGACTCCTCAGGAGGAGGACATGGTGGGTCTAGGGAAGGAGTGACTAATGATGACATTGATACCAGAGAAGAGGACGCTTTGGCAGCTGCTTTGCCAGTACCCTGAGCCTGGGTGAGAGAGGATGAGGAGGATGAGGTGGGCTTGGTCATCCACTCTACCAAGTCTTCGGCATGATGTGGCTCAACATGTCCAGCTGCCGAAAAGAAGGACAAGCGTGCCCCATGGCCATGTGCTGATGACAATGCACCGCGTCCACGACCAGCACTGTTGCCCCCAGACACAGAGCCTGCTTGCCCTCTTTTTTTGCCTCCTGACTGTCTGCCTCTCCTTGTTTGCATTCCAGACATTTTAATGGATGGCCTGCAGGGAGATGGGAAAAACAGCAATAAGGGCTACCTTCAGGTGTATACTGTGCAGGAGGCTTAGCAACAATGACACTGACACTGTCCCCTGCCTATCCTTCTCTGTCCCTAAACACAAGGATGTGCAATATGCTTCAGCAAGATTGGTTTAGCACAGAATAGCACACTGACAGTTTCCCTCACTGTCCTTCTCTGTCCCTACAAACAAGATTTAGCACAGAATAGCACACTGATAGTTTCCACGAGTGTCCTTCTCTGTCCCTAAACTCAAGGATTTCAAATATGGTTCAGCAAGATTGGTTTAGCACAGAATAGCACACTGACAGTTTCCCTGAGTGTCCTTCTCTGGCCCTAAACTCAAGGATTTCAAATATGGTTCAGCAAGATTGGTTTAGCACAGAATAGCACACTGACACTTTCCCTCACTGTCCTTCTCTGTCCCTACAAACAAGATTTACCACAGAATAGCACACTGATAGTTTCCACGAGTGTCCTTCTCTGTCCCTAAACTCAAGGATTTCAAATATGGTTCAGCAAGATTGGTTTAGCACAGAATAGCACACTGACAGTTTCCCCGAGTGTCCTTCTCTGGCCCTAAACTCAAGGATTTCAAATATGGTTCAGCAAGATTGGTTTAGCACAGAATAGCACACTGACAGTTTCCCCGAGTGTCCTTCTCTGTCCCTAAACTCAAGGATTTCAAATATGGTTCAGCAAGATTGGTTTAGCACAGAATAGCACACTGACACTTTCCCTCACTGTCCTTCTCTGTCCCTACAAACAAGGTTTAGCACAGAATAGCACACTGACAGTTTCCCCGAGTGTCCTTCTCTGGCCCTAAACTCAAGGATTTCAAATATGGTTCAGCAAGATTGGTTTATCACAGAATAGCACACTGACAGTTTCCCTCACTGTCCTTCTCTGTCCCTACAAACAAGGTTTAGCACAGAATAGCACACTGACACTTTCCCTCACTGTCCTTCTCTGTCCCTACAAACAAGGTTTAGTACAGAATAGCACACTGACAGTTTCCCTCACTGTCCTTCTCTGTCCCTACAAACAAGGTTTAGCACAGAATAGCACACTGATAGTTTCCCTCACTGTCCTTCTCTGTCCCTACAAACAAGATTTAGCACAGAATAGCACACTGATAGTTTCCACGAGTGTTCTTCTCTGTCCCTAAACTCAAGGATTTCAAATACGGTTCAGCAAGATTGGTTTAGCACAGAATAGCACACTGATAGTTTCCCCGAGTGTCCTTCTCTGTCCCTAAACTCAAGGATTTCAAATATGGTTCAGCAAGATTGGTTTAGCACAGAATAGCACACTGATAGTTTCCCCGAGTGTCCTTCTCTGTCCCTAAACTCAAGGATTTCAAATATGGTTCAGCAAGATTGGTTTAGCACAGAATAGCACACTGACAGTTTCCCCGAGTGTCCTTCTCTGTCCCTAAACTCAAGGATTTCAAATATGGTTCAGCAAGATTGGTTTAGCACAGAATAGCACACTGACAGTTTCCCTCACTGTCCTTCTCTGTCCCTACAAACAAGGTTTAGCACAGAATAGCACACTGATAGTTTCCCCGAGTGTCCTTCTCTGTCCCTAAACTCAAGGATTTCAAATATGGTTCAGCAAGATTGGTTTAGCACAGAATAGCACACTGACAGTTTCCCTCACTGTCCTTCTCTGTCCCTACAAACAAGGTTTAGCACATAATAGCACACTGATAGTTTCCCTCACTGTCCTTCTCTGTCCCTACAAACAAGATTTAGCACAGAATAGCACACTGATAGTTTCCACGAGTGTCCTTCTCTGTCCCTAAACTCAAGGATTTCAAATACGGTTCAGCAAGATTGGTTTAGCACAGAATAGCACACTGATAGTTTCCCCGAGTGTCCTTCTCTGTCCCTAAACTCAAGGATTTCAAATATGGTTCAGCAAGATTGGTTTAGCACAGAATAGCACACTGACACTTTCCCTCACTGTCCTTCTCTGTCCCTACAAACAAGGTTTAGCACAGAATAGCACACTGATAGTTTCCCTCACTGTCCTTCTCTGTCCCTACAAACAAGATTTAGCACAGAATAGCACACTGACAGTTTCCCTCACTGTCCTTCTCTGTCCCTACAAACAAGGTTTAGCACAGAATAGCACACTGATAGTTTCCCTCACTGTCCTTCTCTGTCCCTACAAACAAGATTTAGCACAGAATAGCACACTGACACTTTCCCTCACTGTCCTTCTCTGTCCCTACAAACAAGGTTTAGCACAGAATAACACACTGACACTCTCCCTACCTATCCTTATCTGTCCCTAAACACAAGGAATCCAGGATTAGTAAAGGAAAAAAATGACACTGTCCCTGCGTATGCTTCTCTTTCCCTGCTCCGGAACACACTACACAAGGCCGCCGCGCTGGTGGCCTTTTATAGTGTGGGGCGTGTACTAAACCCCCTCAGCAATAATTGGCCACAGGCATCCTGCCTGTGGCCAATCATTGCTCTCCTCGCTGCCGGCGCTGTGATTGGCCAAGCATGCGGGGTCACAGTGCATGCTTGGCCAATTACAGCGCCTGGATGACACTGCGATGGCGTAGTGCATTGTGGGCCGTTCGCGTCACTCGAATTTGGCGTGAACGGCCCAAATCGTTCGATCTTCGTCGAACGATCGAACAGCCGATGTTCGAGTCGAACGTATGTTCGACTCGAACACGAAGCTCATCCCTACTCATTTGTATCCTGCACACACACTCTTCTGCATTTATTACCACATAGGTTTTCTTTTGATTATGTACATTCTCCAATTAAATTTCTATTATATATTGTTAGCAGGCAGATACTCCTATTACTATAAAAAGTACAATAAAAACAACAAAAAATAAAAATTATATAACAAGAACAAAAATATATAAAAAATTATAAGATTGGTTGAACATTTTCAATTTACCTAATGCTTACATAATATTCTATTTTGCTTTTTGGCTAAATAATCAGAGATTAAATTTAAAAATTAAACTCTTATATTCTTTGTAGTTGTGGTGAGCGTGCTTTCTATAACAAACCCCTCCACACACCTATGTGAAACCACGCACCATCTGCAGGTATTTAAGAACTTATGCGTAATACAATACAAGTAATCAAGATATTAAATTCTATTTTTTAAATATATTTATCTAGTGCATAAACTCCAAAAAACTATATAGCACCATACATTCATGGTTTTTACTTCACTTTTACAGGGTTCCTTCCCTTTTTTGGCCCCAGTGGGTCCTCTGGCTTGACCCTCCCGGGGTGTGTGTTGTGGGGGAACTGGGACAGCATTTGGGCTTGGCCTGTCACTGGCATCGGCCCAGAGGCACGCTACACTTGTCGGATTTCTGGTTTAATAAATTGAAAGCACATTTTGCCCTCATATGTTTTTAAGTTAGAACATATTGAAATGTTTTTCCATCTCAGTACACGTAAGTGAATTTCCATGAATCCTGTCTGAATCAATGTATGTTTTTGAACATTGCTGGAACTCTATACATTTGTATATCTATTTACTCTTGTCAGGAAAGGCTTCACCCGCTGGTGGTAACACATGATACATGGACTGCAGTACCGGCATCCACCAGCGGGTGTATTCTGGCAGTATGGGACAGGCAGCACTTCCTGTGGTCAGCTGTGACCTGAAGCTTAATCACTGGACTTCCTTATATACCCGGCAAGTGCAAACACTCCTTGCCCTGGTATCTCTCTTCCTGACCCCTTGGACCTGTGACCCGGACTTTAGCCTGTATCTTATCCCAACCTGCACCCTGCCTGATCTGATCCGACCCGATCCCTACCTTGAACCCGCACCCTGTTTAACCTGATCCTTACTTTGTGCCCATCCTGCAGCTGTCCCTTCTGTTACCTGGATCCCTTCTCTGCAGCCTATCCATCCGTCCCCTCCCTGTTCCTGTTCTCGTCCCATCCATACCTATCTGCTTGATCCCCTTGTGTATGACCTCGGCCTGGCTTTTACTACGATTCCGGTATCTCCCTTATTTGTATATATTGTCTATAGTCACTGTTGATTTATTCATTGCACCGTGTTCTGTTTGAGGTGGTTGTTTGTTGGTCACCCACCATATTAAATTGTATATTTTCACCTACACCCGTTTGGTTTCCTTTTATGCAGTCACAAAGTCTGGTCTATTATCAATCTCTGACAACTCTTCTCTAATATTCTATTCTAGAACATAAAGTATTCTTGCTTAAATATATTCCCCTGAAGAAGGAGACACACACGTAGTCCGAAATGCGCCGGATGCAAGAATTATAAATTACAGTTTGTACTATGATGTTAGGATGACAATATTGTAAATATGTTCAAATATGCTAAGTGTTTTTTATATATGTTTTTTATATACTCTATTCAATAAATAATCTGAAACTTTATACATACTTTTCTTAAAGATTTCATACCTTAAAAGTCCACCATAAGGGGATTTCTGTTTTCCTCTGGTGAGTTTTAGTAGGGCAGTTTCAGTGGAATGTTGTGGACGGAAGCTGGACTGTAGGGGGTCGAGAAGGTTGTTGTCTGTGAGGTAGCGACTCATTCAGTCAAGGACAAGGAAATAAGAACTTATTTTATAGCTGCCATTACAGTTACTGCCCTAGGTCTTCAGGTGCAGTGGCGGAAACATTTATATGAAGACATGTCAGAGTGATTTAATGCAACCTTCCCATCGTGAAGTCTTCATTTACAATCTTTACTAAGATCTACCGACAACATATTGACTACATATTGTGGCAGAGCGAGGCTCTGTCCCAATGAAAAAAGGGTTAAAGTGGACACAGAGTCTGCATATCGGCTGAGTGAAGCGCTACAGAGCGTAAATTTAAAAAACAGAGAAAACTGCTCTGGCAGTTTTCTCTGATTTTGCTATTTCTACATGGGGCTTCTATGGCTTGGAGATCCTTCAGAGTCTTGGGTGGGATGGGATCTCCAACCCGGTTTCCGGGTCTTGTGGACAGCCAGCATGGTGTGTGCTCAGGTGCACACAACCAATATAATGAGGGGCTGGTGAAAGGAGAGTGAAGGATGGTGGAGAGTGAGCAGCTTGCTAACTGCAGTGGCTGCTAGTGAGTGTCTTTGTGTGAGGATAAACACTGTGTGCGTTGAAGGGCTAGAGGCTGTGTGCATCCAAGACTGTGAGACTGGAAGATATAGTGGTTTAAGGTATCAGTACCTAAAGCAAGCAGAGGAACTGCTAACGAGAGCCAGGTGGCTTGGTATGTTTTCCTTATTTTTGAACTGCTAAATTAAGTTAAACCCCTGCGTGGGAATCCTGAAGGGACAGTTTTGCTTTTGTTTTTCTGTTTAAATAAACGTGGGCTACCAGGCCCTTAACTAGAATGCCTGTCTGATATGGACTCACTGCATAAAAACGCATCTATCCACTTGAGCTAAAACAACCCAATATCACAGTGGTGGATTCAGCGGGCAACACTATGGTGGAATCTGGGTCCTTGCTCCATAGTGAGTTCAGGTCAGGAACTGTTGGCTGTCTATGGAAGTGCAGCCAGGCAAAAGGCATTGCGTGTTGCAGGTGGTGTACCTGTAAAGGAAAAGTAAAAAAAATGTTTTTCTCTCTGCAATGAACTGCTGCTAGCTGTGTGTGGCAGCTAGGCGAACTGCATTGCGCAAAAGTTTATTTGATGGACTGTTGCATGCAGGTTGTGTGCCTGTGAAAGGAGAAACAGATTATAATTTTTTCCCTTTTCTCCGCCAAGAACTGTTTCAAGTTGCTGTGTGCAACACCGCAAGGATGGGGCGGTCAAAACAGAAAAAGGAGGCGATCCTTGCTGAAGCAAGAGAAAGGCTACTGTGGCTAGAGGGTATTTCACCACATGCCCCAGCCAAACCAGAGAATTTGACTGAGTGTGAAATCTCTGTGATCTGGGGTAAATTACTCATGTCACCCCCAGTTAAAAGGGAAGTGAAAGAGGTTGTCCCTGGCAACAGGAAGCCAGGTGGACAACAGCGTGTGGAAAAAGAGGAGAATGGTCGTCCGTGGAAGCAACGTCCAGGCCAGCAGGGATGTCGGGGATCCAAGGAGACTGTCTGCTGATGGTCATGACCAGTGGAGTCCTCAAGAGTGGTATCCCATGGCAACAGAGAGCCAGGCATTGAGGAGATGCCAAGCAATTAAATTTCAGCGTCCAGTACCGTGCTTGGAATGTGGTCAAGTGGGGCATGGGATCTTTACTTGCCCAAGGTTCTGGAACACCGCTGAAGAGTCTGGAAAGGCTGCAGTGTCGCTATATGGTCCCAAAGAGACAGTAGCTGGTATGGATGCAGCTGAGAGACAGTGCACTCAAGTGAAGGCTATGATGCCAGCCACTGAAAATGGTAAGACTTTTCCAGTTTATGGTACTGAACCCAGTGAAGTGGGAGTACTGTATGTCCAGTGGGGAGATCCGCAATGCCAATGGACATAGACTTGCGGCAGTGTGCTACCCAGAGCAGTGGGGAGGCACAGTGTAAAGCCCAACTAGCCGCAGGGCTAAAGACTGGAAAGGACATGGGGACTCTGCATGTGCCTGCTATAGTCCAGCAGATGGCTGGGAAAATAGAGTTAGGGGTGACCAAAACAGTGCTGGTGCCATGTTCCCTAGTGACAAGTACTGCAGGGTTGCCCAGGGAAACTTCCAAGAAGCCCGCAGTGACGGAGTCGAGCGTTTCCCAGGTCAGCTTTGGAGCTGCCCATGTAGGGAAGGGTGCCCCTTTAAAAATGGAGGGCGCTGTGAGGAGTCACTCAGAGGCTTTGGTGGGTAATAGACAATCCACAACAGTAGCAGTTATGTCTACACGTAGTAAAAATTCTGATGGTTATGCTGACGAAAGTGTTACTGTTGGCAAATGTGATGGTATTGGTGATCATGACATTGAAAAATGTGTTTCCTTTAGTGTCATGTCTGAAAATGTTGGAAATGTGTTTACTACCAATGATGGGAGTAGGATATCTCCCATGACAACCAAAAGCGCAGGATTGTCCATGGAACTCTCATGGGGCCTCCATGTGTTGGAGCCAGAGGTTTTCCAGGATTGCTGTGGTGCTACTCTGGTGAAACAAGGGAAGACTGTATCACATAGTGAGTGTGTGTGGGCGCAGCCCCACAACCCTAAGTGTAACCCAGTTGTCAAGGGGTTAGATCGGCCTGCAAAAGCTGAAAGTGAAGGGCTGTATGTGTCTGTAGCGCCACCAAAGCAAGGTGTTCAAAATAAGGTATTGCACCTTGCCTTAGTTGAGGATGCAATCTCCCAGTGTGATGTGAGAAAAAAAATATTGTCACAATGTGAGGTAGATAGAAGTGACAAGTGTGTTGTTTTGGCTAGTGAATCCCAGGTTCCTGTTGGGCCTTCTAGAGCAGGTAATGCAGTGCTGTGGAGCACCAGTGATGGAACCACAGGAGACTGGGATGATTGTTGCAAGGAAGCAGTTGCGGCACTAGGCCAAGTGACAAGGAATTACAAAGCAATGATGTGTGACAGAGTTGTGGACAGAACACCTGCTATGCCCAGTGGAGGGATCGCAGAATGGCCAGTGCTCAAGGGCACGCCAGCCCCAGCAAAGGCTGATGCCCTCCAGTCTGAAGGAACGGTTCTGGGCGCAGGCATGGCAGATGGGTTGTCCACGGCCCAGCAACTAAATAATGGCAAGTGTCAAGGTGACACGGTGACTAATGTTGACTTGCAGAGGCTCATTGGTGTAGTGTTAGAGGTGAAGAGGAGACATGTGTCTGACAGCGCTCCAGGGGAGCAACAGGCTGGGATGAGGGGTACCTTCAAGGAGATGGTGGTCTCTTCAAATGTCTCAACCTCACAAGCTGCAATGGATGAGCCCCTCCATGTCTCGCACAGAAGGAAAGGTTCCCAAAAAGGTCAAGCATTTAGACATCGGTTGCATAGAGTTGACAAAAACTTTATTAGAAATGCTGGAGTTGGTAAAAGTGCCCTCACTGTACACTTGGGTGTCTCCACCGCAGTCGGACAAGGTGGTGCTGCGTGGTACCAATAGATGGAGCCAGGTGGTACAGGCTGTGCTGGGAAGCTTGTTAACAGTGTGGCAAATAGTTCTGAGGTTCTCTAAGAGGGTGCTCCCAGTTACTGAGTGGCCTGGAAGGCGCTCAGAACTGTTGGAGACATCAAAGGTCTCTCCGGCTGGTGTAGTGACTGGAAACATCTCTGCTGGTGTGCTCCAAGGTGCAGCTGAGCAGTGGTCAGTAGAGGGTGCAGATACTGTCTCGGCAGCTAAATCTCATGAGAAGGAAGGGCCCAGAATAGATGCAGCACTAGCAGAGATGCTTTCTATCACTCAGAAAGAGGTACAACTTAAAGTACCCGGAGACACTGTGAGAAAAAGTGCTATAGGTGGATGCTGCAACAATGTAATGTGTACATCAGAAAGAAGTAGTTTGTGCCTAGATCAGTGTCATCTGTTAGATCAGTTACCCATGGAGTGTTGGACAACAGGTGAGGTAGAACTTGGCTTTAGTCCTGTGGGATTTAATCTCTCGCCTATATGTGGTCCCTCCTCAGGTCTGGTACTAACAAGCACTGAGATGGACAGCACTGATTGCGTTGGAAAGTGTGACATAAAAAAATATGATTTAATGATTGGCGCTGTTAAAAGTAATGTGGTTGCCCTGGGTAACCAGAGAGCGGTTTTTGAACCTGAAAGACCTGTGGTGAAAGATAAAACTTACTTCCGTAAGCTGAAAACTAAGATCAGGGAAGGCAGAGTTCCCCCAAGAGAGGAGAGTAGTGATGAGCCGAACACCCCCGGGTTCGGTTCGCACCAGAACCCGCGAACGGACCGAAAGTTTGCGCGAACATTAGAACCCTATTAAATACAATGGATGCGAACGTTCGGATTCTAAAGTGCTAATTATAACGACTATTATCCATGTTATTGTCCGAAACAGAGTTTGGGAACCCGGCTTCTGCACCAGGGGACATGTATCAATGCAAAAAGAAGTTTTAAAAACTGACGTTTTCCGGGAGCAGTCATTTTAATGATGCATAAAGTGAAAAAAAAAAAGTCAAATATTCCTTTAAATATTGTACCTGGGGGGTGTCTAAAGTATGCCCGTGAAGTGCCACGTGTTTCCCGTGTTTAGAACTGTCCCTGCACAAAATAACATTTCTAAAGGGAAAAAAGTCATTTAAAACTGCTTGCGGCTTTAATGCAATGTCTGGTCCCGGTAATATGGATGAAAATCTTTAGGAAAAATGGCATAGCTACCCCATCAACCCCCCCCCCCCCCCCCCTACCCCAGCCCATTACCAGCCCCTTTGGGTCTTGTATGGATATTAAGGGGAACCCCGCAACACAAAATAAAAAAGGACCTATATACTCTGAACAGCCGTATACAGGCGGTGCATACAAGACAGGGACTGTAGGTTTGTTCTTATGTAGAATCTGTTTATAATTTTGAACAGCTGCATTGTTTAAGTGGAGCTCCATGGCAAATTCCTTTTTTTTTAGTTTTTTGTAAAACATAGGGAACGGTTATCACCCCTGTCACATTTTTTTTGCTGTCTGTGCCCCTGTTCAGAACATTTCACCTCACTTTGCGTCCCAATGACAACTGTTTTTGAAATGTGGTGTTTTTATTGAAACAAGGATTGGTGATAAAGCATCAGTAGAGAGGAGACACCTTTCTCCCATATTAATTCTTACAGGAGAGAATTTTCCTTCCAAGGGGTAGATTTCCTCTCACTTCCTGTTGTCTTCTTCCGTTTGCAAGTAGTAGTAGTTTGTAAGTTGGATGTTTGAAAGTAGGGACCTTCCGTGTATACTCTGCAGAAATTGAACCCTTAGGTGTTGGTGTTGGCACAACACTGAAAGCACTCACAGTTATTCTTGGTGGGTGCTGGAACGCCCTTCTGTCAAGTATAATATCAGGAATTGTAATAACATATAATTGTTGATCAGTGGTAGTAAAAATTGGCCCTTTGATGGTGGTGCTGGTGCCCCAACACTGTAAGGCCTGACAGTTACTCTTGGTGGGCGCAGCAATGGTCCCTGCTGTGAATTATTAAATCAATAATTATAATTGCATGCCCCTGTTGAACAGGGGCTGAAAAATTGGGCCTTTGGTGGTGGTGGTGGTGCTGGTGCCACAACACTGTAAGGCCTGACAGTTACTCTTGGTGGGCGCAGCAATGCTCCCTGCTGTGAATTATTAGATCAATAATTATAATTGCATGCCCCTGTTGAACAGGGGCTGAAAAATTGGGCCTTTGGTGGTGGTGGTGGTGGTGATGGTGGTGCTGGTGCCACAACACTGTAAGGCCTGACAGTTACTCTTGGTGGGCGCAGCAATGCTCCCTGCTGTGAATTATTAGATCAATAATTATAATTGCATGCCCCTGTTGAACAGAGGCTGAAAAATTGGGCCTTAGGCACTGGTGGCACAACACTGCAACCACTCACAGATACTGTACTTGGAGCACAGCAATGAGGCCTGTTGCAAAGTATTGCATCAAAAATTTTAATTACACGCCCCTGTTAAACAGGGGCTGAAAAATTGGGCCTTAGCCACTGGTGGCGTCACCCATAAACCAAAATGATCTTCCAAGCTATCATCGTTAATCGTATAATTGAGGAGGAGGAGGAGGATAGCCAGTCAACATAACAGCACAGGCACTCAGCATCAGCATCAGTCTTGAAGGGATGTGACATTTTAAAATCAATTAGTCTGTTATATCAGCATCTGGTGTGTGGTAGCTGGTGGTGATCCAAGACTGGTTCATCTTGATGAAAGTCAGTCGATCAACCGAGTCGGTGGACAGGCGCACCCTGTGATCCGTGACAAATCCTCCAGCAGCACTGAATGTGCGTTCTGAAAGAACGCTGGATGCAGGACAGGCCAGTAGCTCAATTGCATACTGTGCAAGCTCTGGCCAGTGATCCATCCTCAAGACCCAGTAAGCCAGAGGATTTTCGGTAGGGAAGGTGTCCAAGTCTGACCTTGCCCCTAGGTATTCCTGCACCATGTATATCAGACGCTGGCGATGGTTGCTGGAACCGATCATACTTTGGGGCTGCGGACTAAAGAATTGTCTGAACGCATCGGTCAGACGGCCACCTTCCCCCACCGCTCCTTCTTTGACTGCCCGAAGCCTCAGCAACTCGTTGTCCAGGACCAGGAGTTTGTAACCTCCCAGTCTCTGGGAACGCGTTGCACAGACCTTTCTGCAAGGCCTCCCGGAGTTGTCTCATCCTCTGCTCCCTCTGCGACGGTACGATAAGGTCCGCAACCTTACCCTTGTACCGTGGATCAAGGAGAGTGGCCAGCCAGTAATGGTCCCTCTCCTTGATCCGAAGAATACGAGGATCCTTCCGCAGACTTTGCAGGATCAGGGAGGCCATGCAGCGTAGGTTAGCTGAGGCATTCAGTCCGGAGTCCTCTGGGTCACTAAGGACGACATGATCCGCAGCCACCTCCTCCCAGCCACGTACAAGTCCACTGGTTTCTTGGGACTGTAAATCATCCCTAAAAGACTGCTGCTGATGATGCTGAGTGCCAGCCTCCACCTCCATGCTGACACAATCCTCCTCCTCCTCCTCCTCCTCCTCCTCCTCCTCCTCCTCCTCTTCCTGTGCAATGGGTGGGACAGAAGGAACACTGTCTGGGTAAAGGGGGCCTTGAGAGGCAAGGAAGTCCTCCTCTTCCTGCCTCTGTTCTGCCTCAAGTGCCCTGTCCATTATTCCACGCAGCGTGTGCTCCAACAGGTGGACAAGAGGTACAGTGTCACTGATGCATGCACTGTCACTGCTCACCATCCTCGTGGCCTCCTCAAATGGTGCCAGGACAGTGCATGCATCCCTGATCATGCCCCACTGGCGTGGTGAAAAAAACCCGAGCTCCCCTGACCCTGTCCTGGTGCCGTAGTCGCACAGGTACTCATTGATGGCCCTCTGCTGCGTGTGCAGCCACTGCAGCATGGCCAACGTTGAGTTCCACCTGGTGGGCATGTCACATATAAGGCGGTTCTTGGGCAGGTTCAACTCCTTTTGAAGCTCAGCCAGGCGAGCACTGGCATTATAAGATCTGCGGAAATGCACACAGACTTTCCTGGCCTGCCTCAGGACATCCTGTAAGCCCGGGTACCTGCCCAAGAACCGCTGCACCACCAGGTTAAGGACGTGAGCCATACAGGGCACATGGGTCAGTTGTCCCTGTCGGAGGGCGGAGAGGAGGTTGGTGCCATTGTCGCAAACCACCATTCCTGGCTTAAGCTGGCGTGGCGTCAACCACCTCTCGGCCTGCCCCTGCAGAGCAGACAGGACCTCTGCCCCAGTGTGGCTCCTGTCCCCCAAACACACCAGCGCAAGCACGGCATGGCATCTTTTTGCCTGCGTACTTGCGTAGCCCCTTGAACGCCTACGGAGCACCGCTGGTTCCAAGGACAAACCACAGGAAGAGGCCATGGAGGAAGAAGAAGAGGAGGGGGTGGAGGAGAGAGGTGTGTCACAACCAGTAGTAGCATTTTGGAGGCGTGGCGGTGGAACAACCTCCAACACTACTGCACCTTGTCCTGCATCCTTCCCAGCTGCCAAAAGAGTGACCCAATGGGCCGTGAAAGAAAGGTAACGTCCCTGTCCATGCCTGCTGGACCATGAGTCAGCGGTAATATGCACCTTACCGCTGACCGCCCTGTCCAGCGAGGCCAAGACATTGCCTTCCACATGCCTGTAGAGAGCCGGAATAGCCTTCCGTGCGAAAAAGTGTCGTTTGGGAACCTGCCACTGAGGAACCGCACATTGCACAAACTCACGGAAGGGGGCCGAGTCTACCAACTGAAAAGACAGCAGTTGAAGCGCTAGCAATTTAGCCAAGCTAGCATTCAACCGCTGGGCATGTGGATGGCTGGGAGTGAACTTCTTTCGACGGTCCAGCAGCTGGGGCAGGGAAATTTGCCTGCTAGAATCGGACGTTGGTGTACTGCTAGCAGAGTGCCCGCAAGTACTTGCCTGTGACACACCTAATTCTACACCTTCATTCCTTTCAGAGCAGGTTTCAGAGAGGAGTGAAGGTATAGTGGGGTTGGAGATCCCAGCTGATGCGGTGCAAGAAGAGGTCAGCTTTGTTCTTTGGTGTGGGTCTTTAAGGTAGGCTTGCCAACGAACTGCATGGCATGTCAACATATGTCTGATCAAGCATGTGGTGCCCAAGCGGCTGATGTTTTGGCCACGCGATATACGCTTGAGACATATGTTGCAAACAGCAGCTGTGCGATCTGATGCACTCGCCTCAAAAAAGGACCACACCAAAGAACTTTTTGTATGACGGGCAGAGGCAGCGCCCTGCACAGGCGGAGCTCTGCGGTGTGATTCCGTCGGTGTGCTGCCCATACGCTGGCCACTCAAGGGCATCCTTCTCCTCCTCATCCTCCTCCTCATCCTCCTCCTCCTCCTCCTCCTCTCTCCTATTAGGCACCCACGTGGAGTCAGTGACCTCATCATCCCCTCCCTCCTCATCACTGGAGCCAATCTGGCAATATGCTGCAGCTGCTGGAGCATGACTGCCAGATTGGTGTCCTTCTTGAGCATCCCCTCTCTCTGCTCTCACGCTGCTGCCTTCCTCTAGCTGGGTATCATCATCAGATCCTTCCAAACGCTGGGCATCCTCCTGGAGCATGTACCCAACACTGTGCTCAAACAGTTCGGGGGACTCCTCAGGAGGAGGGCATGGTGGGTCTAGGGAAGGATTGACTAATGAAGATAATGATACCAGAGAAGAGGACGCTTTGGCAGCTGCTTTGCCAGTACCCTGAGCCTGGGTGAGAGAGGATGAGGAGGATGAGGTGGGCTTGGTCATCCACTCTACCAAGTCTTCGGCATGATGTGGCTCAACATGTCCAGCTGCCTAAAACAAGGACAAGCGTGTCCCATGGCCATGTGCTGATGACAATGCACCGCGTACACGACCAGCACCGTTGCCCCCAGACACAGAGCCTGCTTGCCCTCTTTTTTTGCCTCCTGACTGTCTGCCTCTCCTTGGTTGCCTTCCAGACATTTTAATGGATGGCCTGCAGGGAGATGGGAAAAACAGCAATAAGGGCTACCTTCAGGTGTATACTGTGCAGGAGGCTTAGCAACAATGACACTGACACTGTCCCCTGCCTATCCTTCTCTGTCCCTAACCACAAGGATTGAAAATATGGTTCAGCAAAATAGTTTTAGAACAGAATAGCACACTGACACTTTCCCTCACTGTACCTCTCTGTCCCTCAACTCAAGGATTGAAAATATGGAACAGCAAATTTGGTTTAGAACAGAACAGCACACTGTCAGTTTCACTCACTGTACCTCTCTGTCCCTCAACTCAAGGATTGAAAATATGGTTCAGCAAAATAATTTTAGAACAGAATAGCACACTGACACTTTCCCTCACTGTACCTCTCTGTCCCTCAACTCAAGGATTGAAAATATGGAACAGCAAATTTGGTTTAGAACAGAACAGCACACTGTCAGTTTCACTCACTGTACCTCTCTGTCCCTCAACTCAAGGATTGAAAATATGGTTCAGCAAAATAATTTTAGAACAGAATAGCACACTGACACTTTCCCTCACTGTACCTCTCTGTCCCTCAACTCAAGGATTGAAAATATGGAACAGCAAATTTGGTTTAGAACAGAATAGCACACTGTCAGTTTCACTCACTGTACCTCTCTGTCCCTCAACTCAAGGATTGAAAATATGGAACAGCAAATTTGGTTTAGAACAGAACAGCACACTGTCAGTTTCACTCACTGTACCTCTCTGTCCCTCAACTCAAGGATTGAAAATATGGAACAGCAAAATAGTTTTAGAACAGAATAGCACACTGACACTTTCCCTCACTGTACCTCTCTGTCCCTCAACTCAAGGATTGAAAATATGGAACAGCAAATTTGGTTTAGAACAGAACAGCACACTGTCAGTTTCACTCACTGTACCTCTCTGTCCCTCAACTCAAGGATTGAAAATATGGTTCAGCAAAATAGTTTTAGAACAGAATAGCACACTGACACTTTCCCTCACTGTACCTCTCTGTCCCTCAACTCAAGGATTGAAAATATGGAACAGCAAATTTGGTTTAGAACAGAACAGCACACTGTCAGTTTCACTCACTGTACCTCTCTGTCCCTCAACTCAAGGATTGAAAATATGGTTCAGCAAAATAGTTTTAGAACAGAATAGCACACTGACACTTTCCCTCACTGTACCTCTCTGTCCCTCAACTCAAGGATTGAAAATATGGAACAGCAAATTTGGTTTAGAACAGAACAGCACACTGTCAGTTTCACTCACTGTACCTCTCTGTCCCTCAACTCAAGGATTGAAAATATGGTTCAGCAAAATAGTTTTAGAACAGAATAGCACACTGACACTTTCCCTCACTGTACCTCTCTGTCCCTACAAACAAGATTTAGCACAAAATAGCACACTGACACTTTCCCTCACTGTACCTCTCTGTCCCTAAACTCAAGGATTGAAAATATGGTTCAGCAAGATTGGTTTAGAACAGAATAGCACACTGACACTTTCCCTCACTGTACCTCTCTGTCCCTACAAACAAGGATTAGCACAGAATAGCACACTGTCACTGACACTCTCCCTACCTATCCTTATCTGTCCCTAAACACAAGGAATCCAGGATTATGTAAAGGAAAAATAATGACACTGTCCCTGCCTATGCTTCTCTTTCCCTACTCCGGTCCGGAACACACTACACAAGGCCGCCGCGCTGGCGGCCTTTTATAGTGTGGGGCGTGTACTAAACCCCCTCAGCAATAATTGGCCACAGGCATCCTGCCTGTGGCCAATCATTGCTCTCCTCGCTGCCGGCGCTGTGATTGGCCAAGCATGCGGGGTCACAGTGCATGCTTGGCCAATCACAGCGCCTGGATGACACTGCGATGGCGTAGTGCATTGTGGGCCCAAATAGTTCGATCTTCGTCGAACGATCGAACAGCCGATGTTCGAGTCGAACGTATGTTCGACTCGAACACGAAGCTCATCCCTAGAGGAGAGTATGCTCAGGGACCCCAAGAGAAGAGAGGGAAGGCAGAGTATACGGAATTATAGGACCCTGTTAAGATCCAAGCTGGGACATACCTGGAAGCACACCCGGAAAAAGGGTTGGGCCTACGTGGCCGATGGCCAGCACAGAGGTGTCCCAACTACTATGGTGGGTGCAGGTGTTTCTCCCTCTGGATCAAAACAAGAGGGGGGGTATGTGGCAGAGCGAGGCTCTGTCCCAATGAAGAAAGGGTTAAAGTGGACACAGAGTCTGCATATCGGCTGAGTGCAGAGCTACAGAGCGTAAATTAAAAAAACAGAGAAAACTGCTCTGGCAGTTTTCTCAGATTTTGCTATTTCTGCATGGGGCTTCTATGGCTTGAAGATCCTTCAGAGTCTTGGGTGGGATGGGATCTCCAACCCTGTGTCCGGGTCTTGTGGACAGCCAGCATGGTGTGTGCTCAGCAATGGCGTCCCTAGGGGGGGGACCAGAGGGGGCCCTGGCCCCCCCAACATTATGCTGTGCCCCACCACGTGCCCCCCCCAAAAAAAAATATATTTTTTTTTTCGCTCGGGCTGCTGCTGGGGTAACACAGTCTCTCCTGAGAGGGAGAGCATTCCCAGTCAGCTCCTGCGGGTGATTCCTCCCCCTCCCTCTGCTCGCTGACACTGCATAATGCGAGCGCTCACACAACCACAGCCGCCCGATCTGCTCCTTTCCCTGCATCCTCATTGGCACGGAGAAGAGCGTGTTGCAGGAAGGACTCCACAAGCATTGTGGGGGGGGGAGGGGGGCCCAAGCCTTCATCTCAGTTACTGAAAAAAACAGACTGATTTCTCCCGTCCTTAGGACAGGAGAACCAGCCTGTAAATTCCGAGAGTGGTGACGGCAAGCTGAGCCGAGTGTCAGTCTATGACACTCTTTCACAGCCCAGCGAGTCCAGCCACCCCCCCTCACTCTCCTCACATATGAGCAGGGAGAAATACAGCTCCTCCTCCTCCTTCCAGTCCCGCCGCCCACACTATCCCGGCGTGCTGTATCTGAAGAGAGGGGATGTGTGGGCGGGAAATATGAAAATCAGCAGCATTCCTGGCTGTGTGTGAATGATGCCTGAGATTCTAGCCTGGACCGTGGGTAAGTGTGTGCACTGCAGACTGCAGTACACTGTAATCACTGAACTGCATTATCTCCATCCCTTCTCTCCCCCATCTGTCTCCCTCCCCCCTCTCCTGTCCTTTCAAGACATTCACAATTTACTTTCACTTTCAGTTAGGCAGGTAATATACAGTGTACATTTCTTCCCTGCATCCACAGATTGCAGGAAAGAAACTTGCATAATTCCCCCATCAACACAGACAGTGCTGACAGGGGAATATCTCTCCTGCCCAGCAATTGTATTCTCCCGACAAACAGTGATTATCACTAGTGGCTATAGCAACCACTAGTGATAATCATAAGAGAATCTGCTCATTAATGGTTCGAATCTCAGCCAGTTCCTGCTGAACCAGCTGAGATTTAAACTGTCTATGGCTGGTCTTAGCTCTTAGGCAGCCCATACATTGATCACTTTTTTTCATTCAACTATTAGGTTGAATGAAAAAAAAAGGAAATGATCCAATTCCCCCATCTACACATTATAGGTGGATGGGGGAATGTTCCCAGTGTGGACCAGCGCTGGAACAACCAGAGTTGCTGTCCTGTCCCGGCTATTCACAGCGCTGGTCTCTGTCTCCATGGTAGCGGCGGCAGCACATCGGAACCCAGTGCTGGTTACTTTATGGGGCTGGTGTACAGGAGGGCCAGCACAATTTGTTGTTAGAGATGGGCTGGGCATGTTCAAAATTCCACATGCCAGAGCCTGCCAGGAAGCCCACACTGCACAGCGCTAATCACAGGCAGTGAGACATTTCCCGGTCCGCAGCTGTACAGATCAGGAAATGTCTCACTGGCTGTGATTAGCACTGTGGAGTGTCGGCTTCCTGGCGGGATCGGGCATGTGGGATTTCAAACACACCCGAGCCCATCTCTATTGGTTGTAGACAGTTGAGCTCCCTGCAGGTTGCTTAGCAGCAGTGGAGCCTTCTCTGACATGCTGATCGTGATGCGATCCAGATGATGCTCCTAGTCAAATCCTAGTGTTAAATATCAGTGATTTTATTGATCAAAGCCCACACTTTACAGGAACATACGGTTGATTATATATATATATATATATATATATATATATATATATATATATATATAATGTGGTTGTACTCTTGATGCTAATAAATACTGTGTTTATTAAATCTGACTGGGAGCATCACTAGGATCACATCCCGATCAGCATGTCAACAGAGAAGGTTATACAGCATTACTGCTGCTAGGTGACCAGCTGGGGGCTTGGCTCTCTATAACCAATAGTGCCAGCCTTCCCCTACATGCACGCATAATGACACCAGCACAAAGTCCTAATAGACTGCCGCCAGTGCCAAGGAGACAGATGCCAGACCAGCGCTGTCAATAACAGGGACAGGACAGCTGGGGAACCCCACAGTGGAAGAACACCAGGGCCCGGTGGCAAGACAACCTTTGCAACCCTGATAGTTCTCCCACTGCTTTGGACCCTTATATTTTCTTGGTGTGCTGGTGACATATATCTCTTGTTTTCTGCCACCCTGGTGGGGCCCCAGTATAGTAGGAAGGGAGCTTACTGCAGAACATGTGAAAGGGCCCATTGTGGGATCGTAGTAAAGGGCCCCAGGATAAAGATTATATATATATATATATATATATATTTGCATTTTATAGTTGGGACCCCCTACTTTTGTCCCTGTCCCCCCATGTGCCCCCCCTAAATATGAAAGCTGGAGACGCCACTGGTGCTCAGGTGCACACAACCAATATAATGAGGGGCTGGTGAAAGGAGAGTGAAGGATGGTGGAGAGTGAGCAGCTTGCTAACTGCAGTGGCTGCTAGTGAGTGTCTTTGTGTGAGGATAAACGCTGTGTGCGTTGAAGGGCTAGAAGCTGTGTGCATCCAAGACTGTGAGACTGGAAGATATAGTGGTTTAAGGTATCAGTACCTAAAGCAAGCAGAGGAACTGCTAATGAGAGCCAGGTGGCTTGGTATGTTTTCCTTATTTTTGAACTGCTAAATGAAGTTAAACCCCTGCGTGGGAATCCTGAGGGGACAGTTTGCTTTTGTTTTTCTGTTTAAATAAACGTGGGCTACCAGGCCCTTAACTAGAATGCCTGTCTGATATGGACTCACTGCATAAAAACGCATATATCCACTTGAGCTAAAACACCCCAATATCACAATATACAGTATATAGAAGTGACTTGGTCACCTAGGGCAGTTTGGTTGTAGTGGGCTGGTTGCCTGATATTATTATTATTATTATTATTATTATTATTATTATACAGGATTTATATAACGCCAACAGTTTGTACAACATGATGGCAGACAGTACAGTTACAATACAATTCAATACTGGAGGAATCAGAGGGCCCTGCTCGTTAGCGCTTACAATCTAGGAGATGATGGAACGCCAAATGCAACTGTATTAAGTGACACAGTAGTATGATGCAAGCATTAAATCCAAAATGTAGTGTGTAGGGGTAGATTTAATATCAAAATAGTTCCAGGATGTTGTATATCCTCCATTATAGCTAAAAGAGACATGGTAAAATATCTAAAAAACAGAACATTATTAAAAAAAAAAAAAAAAGTTAAAACACTCATGAATATATATTCTGATACAATGGGAATTGTAAAATGGGAATAAATAAAAAATCTTCCAAAAAACTAATGTAACATAAAAACCATTGATAAACTATTGCTAGTAACATTAGCATGTCAAAAAACAAAGTAAAAATGATCACTGTAGCTCATAAAAATATAAATATAAAAATATGTATTTTATTCTGCCATTAAAATATTGTGTCTTGTTAAATAGAACTAAAAGGAGTTTGCAGAGTTATTTTACCTAGTTCTGATCAGATGTCCTGTTGTGAACAGGTGTCTGGTTGTGAAATAGATTTCCAATTAGGGGTCAGTGAGAGGGAAACACTGTGGGATATTAGACTGGTGGTTATGTTGAATTATAAATATATACAGTTACGTTCCAGACCCACCCGCAATAAGTGAAAATCCGCGAAATAGAAATACCCTATTTAAATACACACTAGGCATGTTTTTATAACTTTCACTGTACTTTTAAAAGCATTTTAAGGTCTTTAAACACACTTTTAAAACAATAGAAACACATTTAACCGCTTAAGCCCCGGACCATTATGCAGCTTAAAGACCAGAGGTGTTTTCAGAATTTGGCACTGCGCTGCTTTAACTGGAAATTGTGCGGACATGCAATGTTGTACCCAAACAAAATTTGCGTCATTTTCTTCCCACAAATAGAGCTTTCTTTTAATGGTATTTGATTGCCTCTGCGATTTTTTTTTTTTGCGCTATAAACGGAAAAAGACTGAAAATTTGAAAAAAAAATTATATTTTCTACTTTTTGTTATAAGAAAAATCGAATAAACTCAATTTTAGTGATACATTTAGGCCAAAATGTATTCAGCCACATGTCTTTAGTAAAAAAAATGTCAATAAGCGTATATTTATTGGTTTGGGCAAAAGTTATAGCGTCTACAAACTAGGGTACATTTTCTGGAATTTACACAGCTTTTAATTTATGACTGCCTATCTCATTTCTTGAGGTGCTAAAATGGCAGGGCAGTACAGAACTCCCCCCCCCCCCAAATGACCCCATTTTGGAAAGTAGACACCCCAAGGAAATTGCTGAGAGGCATGTTGAGCCCATTGAATATATATATATTTTTTTGTCCCAAGTGATTGAATAATGACTAAAAAAAAATAAAAAATTCCAAAAAGTTGTCACTAAATGATATATTGCTCACACATGCCATGGGCATATGTGAAATTACACCTCAAAATACATTCTGCTGCTTTTCCTGAGTACGGGGATACCACATGTGTGGGACTTTTTGAGAGCCTAGCCCCGTACGGAGCCCCAAAAACCAAGTACCTCCTTCAAGATTTCTAAGAGCGCAAATTTTTGATTTCACTCTTCACTACTTATCACAGTTTCGAAGGCCATAAAATGCAAAAATAGCACAAACCCCCCCCCAAATGACCCCATTTTGGAAAGTAGACACCCCAAGCTATTTGCTGAGAGGCATGTTGAGTCCATGGAATATTTTATATTTTGACACAAGTTGTGGGAATATGACAAACTTTTTTTCTTTTTTTTGCACAAAGTTGTCACTAAATGATATATTGCTCACACATACCATGGGCATATGTGAAATTACACCCCAAAATACATTCTGCTGCTTCTCCTGAGTACGGGGATACCACATGTGTGGGACTTTTTGGGAACCTAGCTGCGTACGGGACCCCAAAAACCAAGCACCGCCTTCAAGATTTCTAAGGGCATACATTTTTGATTTCACTCCTCACTACCTATCACAGTTTTGAAGGCCATAAAATGCCAAGCAAGATAGCACAAAACCCCCACAAATGACCCCATTTTGGAAAGTAGACACCCCAAGCTATTTGCTGAGAGGCATGGTGAGTATTTTTCTTCAATTTTCAAAACTTTGTGACAAAAAGCGAGATCTGCAAAATACTCAACATACCTCTCAGCAAATAGCTTGGGGTGTCTACTTTCCAAAATTGGGTCATTTGGGGGGGGGGGTTTGTGCCATCTGGGCATTCCATGGCCTCCGAAACTGTGATAGGCAGTAAGGAGTGAAATCAAAAATTTACACCCTTAGAAATCCTGAAGGCGGTTCTTGGTTTTTGGGGTCCTGTACGCGGCTGGGCTCCCAAAATGTCTCACACATGTGGTATCCCCGTACTCAGGGAAGCAACAGAATGTATTTTGGGGTGCAATTCCACATATAACCATGGCATGTTTGAGCAATATATCATTAAGTGACAACTTTTTGTAATTTTTTTTTTTTTTTTTGTCATTACTCAATCACTTGGGACAAAAAAAAATATTCAATGGGCTCAACATGCCTCTCAGCAAATAGCCTGGGGTGTCTACTTTCCAAAATGGGGTCATTGGGGGGGGGGGGGGTTGAACTGTCCTGGCATTTTATGCACAACATTAGGAAGCTTATGTCACACATCATCCACTCTTCTAACCACTTGAAGACAAAGCCCTTTCTGACACTTTTTGTTTACATGAAAACATTTTTTTTTTTTGCAAGAAAATTACGTTGAACCCCCAAACATTATACATTTTTTTAAAGCAAAGGCCCTACAGATTAAAATAGTGGGTGTTGCATTTTTTTTTTCTACACAGTATTTGCGCAGCGATTTTTCAAACGCATTTTTTTGGGAAAAAACACACTTTTTTTATTTTTAATGCACTAAAACACACTATATTGCCCAAATGTTTGATGAAATAAAAAAGATGATCTTAGGCCGAGTACATGGATACCAAACACGACATGCTTTAAAATTGCGCACAAACGCGCAGCGGCGTCAAACTGCATACATTTTTAAAAGCCTTTACAGGTTACCACATTAGATTTACAGAGGAGGTCTACTGCTAAAATTACCGCCCTCGATCTGACCTTTGCGGTGATACCTCACATGCATGGTGCAATTGCTGTTTACATATGACGCTAGACCCACGCTTGCGTTCGCCTTTGCGCAAAATGCAGGGGGGACAGCGGTGCTTTCTTCTTTTTTCTTTTTTTCTTTTTTTATTATTTATTTTGCTTTTTTATTTTATTTTTAAACTGTTCCTTCCATATTTATTTTTTTTACCATTTTTATTGTTATCTCAGGGAATGTAAATATCCCCTATGATAGCAATAGGTAGTGACAGGTACTCTTTTTTTAAAAAAAAATTGGGGGGTTAGACCCTAGATCTTTCCTCTGCCCTCAAAGCATCTGACCACACCAAGATCGGTGTGATAAAATGCTTTCCCAATTTCCCAATGGCGCTGTTTATATCCGGGAGGGGGACATTCCCTCCCACTGCTTGTAAAAGCAGTCTAGAGGCTAATTATCTGCTAGGATTGCTTTTACATGAAAGCCGGCTGCTGGCTGAAAAGAATGATACCAAGATGATACCTAAACCCGCATGCATCATTCTGGTATAAACATTCAAAGTCCAGCAACATACCAGTACGTTGCTGGTCCTTGTTGGACATGTATTGTAATCTTTTTTTTTCATGCAGCCTGTTGGCTGAACAAAAAAAAGAGATTGATCGGTGGGTATGCCCACCATTAGAATACCTCCCTTCATCCGCCCACTTCTAATGATGGGCATACATGCACCATTTATATATGCCGAAGCATGGGGGCATCCTCCCGCAAAAAAGTTATGCCGCGTACACACGGTCGGACATTTCCACGGGCAAGCCTTTGTCGGAATTTCAACCGTATGTACGCGGCATAAAAGGTTATGCTGCATACACACGGTCAGACTTTTCCACGGGCAAGCCTCCGTCAGAATTTCGACCGTATGTACGTGGCATTAGGAGCAAAATCGCTCCTCCGCCCCTGCTGCCCCCATGCTTCGGCATATATGCTCTTTTTTTTAACTGTGGTGGTGAAATCACCTCCTACAGCGTTGGAGTCACGGCTTTATGTATCGTGGGAGCAAACGCTGTTGCTGTCAAGATAAATAGATCCGCGCTGCAACTGAATGGCGTACCTGCTAAGCAAATGATGGTTAACATTAAAACAAAGTAACATTACATTATAACAGTAAGACCTTACCATACCATACCTGCAAAGCAAATACCAAAAAAAAAAACAGTAAAACATTTTTTTAACGCAACCTGTGCCTAAAATATATATATATGCCGAAGCATGGGGGCATCCTCCCGCAAAAAAGTTATGCCGCGTACACACGGTCAAACTTTTCCATGGGCAAGCCTCCATTGGAATTTCGACCATATATACGCGGCATTAGGAGCAAAATCGCTCCTATGCTTCGGCATATATGCTCTTTTTTTTAACTGTGGTGGTGAAATCACCTTCTACAGCACTGGAGTCACGGCTTTATGAATCGTGAGAGCAAACGCTGTTGCTGTCAAGATAAATAATTCCGCGCTGCAGCTGAATGGTGCACCTGAAAAGAAAAAATTACATACCTGAAAAGCAAGCATGATAAAACATTGCAGAATAGAATACAGTAAAAAAAGAGCAGAACAATAGAGAGAAAATAGAGAGAGAGAGAGAGAGAGAGAACAATAAAACAACTATTTTTTTTTTTCTTTTACACTTTTTTCTTGTAACTTTAACAACTGTAATGGTTCGGGTCTCTCAAAATGCGATGGCATGTTGGGAGACCCTGTGTAAGTGTGTCCTGTTCTGTGCAATGCTGTACCCTACGCTAAAACTTCACTTTTGAGTGGAAGCGTTCAAAACATTTACCAATGCAAAGACCAGGATTGTCAGGACAGCGTGGACAAAAATAACGGGTGTCACACCTAAATCCGCGCTTGCTACAGACACGACATCTTTTTTGGGGGGCTCGTTGGGTAGGGGTACTCTCGAGGACATACGGATAATGCCTCTCATGCAGCCGGCTTACTGCACTTGGTTGGGGATGGTGAGGTGCAGAACCGCCTGGATACAGGAGTTCTGTGACTATCTCATCCTGGAATTTTAGGAGAGATAACGTCCCGCCTGAAGCTCTGTATAGCACATGAGCGTTCAGCAAAGCCAATTGGAATAAGGATAGAGACACTTTTTTTGTATCAGCGTCTCGCCTTACGGTCAATTAGATACGGCGCCAACAACTGGTCGTTGAGGTCCACCCCTCCCATATTTTGGTTATATTCATGGACACAGAGTGGTTTCTCCACAACACCAGTTGCCGTACGAATTTGGAAAGTCGTGTCTGCATAAAGGGAGGTAAGAAGGAAAACATTCTTATTATCCCTCCACTTCACAGCGAGCAAGTTATTACACATCAAGCAGGCTCTCTCCCCCAGCCTAAGATAGGAATCTACAAGCCTTTGGGGAAAGCCCCGGTGATTAGGTCGCACGGTGCCACATGCTCCAATCTGATGATCAAACAAGTGACTAAACAGTGGCACACTTGTGTAATAATTGTCCACATTCAAGTGGTACCCCTTTCCGAATAAGGGTGACACAAAGTTCCACACTATCTTGCCAGCGCTCCCTATGTAATCTGGGCAGTTGACCGGCTCAACCTGACTATCTTTTCCCTCATTAACCGTAAAGCTCCATACATAGCCTGTTACCCTGTCACAGAACTTATAGAGCTTGACCCCGTATCTTGCACGCTTGCTGGGAAGGTACTGCTTGAAAGACAAGCGGCCAGAAAATTTAATCAGGGACTCATCAACGCAGACAACTTGATCGGGAATAAACAAGGCTGCAAAATGTTCGTTGAAGTGGTTTACGAGGGGCCGAATTTTGTAGAGTCGGTCGTATTCAGGGTCTCCACGTGGACGACAAAGTTCATTGTCGTTGAAATGCATGAACCGCAAGATCTGCTCGTATCGTTTCCTCGGCATGGAGGCAGAGAACACGGGCATGTGGTCAATTGGGTGCGTGGACCAACAAGCACGCAATGTCTGTAATATATGTGTGCCCATGTTGAGGGAAAGGCCCAGAAAGGTCTTAAATTCGGAAACCGTAATTGGTTTCCAATCTTTGGCAATGGAAGGCAACTGGGGATTAGCGGCGATGAATTGACCAGCATATAAATTACTCTGGTCCACAATAGATCTATAGAGATCTTCCGTGAAAAACAGCAAATAAAAATCAATTGGCATAAAATCAGCTGTTTCCACCTGAATACCGGGTTGGGCAGTGAATGGGGGAAGTACGGGTTCTGCAGAAGTGGTGGGGACCCAATCAGGATAGGCGAATTCTGCAGGAAGGGCAATATGGGCACGACGGGCCTGCCTTCGTCTTCTTCTTGGTGGCAGCGGGACACTACTTGTGCTTGCCACCTCGCCAGCTTGAACTGCACTTATGGGACTCGCCACGTCACCACGTGATACTGCAGTGCTGGATGTACGCCCAGGCTGTACTAGGCCGCTGGTGCTTGCCAATTCACCAGAAGGAATAGCGGCGCTAGTACTACTCTGCTCCATGATACGAGAGCCCTGCGGTTCTTGCTCCTCAACAACCTCAGAAGATCGGGATCGGGTACGCCTGACCTTAGCAGGGACCTCATCTTCGTCGTCAGAGCTATCTGACATGGAGCCGCTGACTTTACTGTCTTCTACAGGAAGATATTCTGAGCCTGAATCTGACAGATGCGTGACCTCCTCTTCACTATCTGTCACGCTCAGAATCTCAGAGGCCTCTTTACTAGTGTACCTTCGATTTGCCATTTTGGGCTCTAAATTTAGGGGTACACTAGTAAGATTCACAGGTAAAAAAGCACCTGACTGTCATCAAATGTATCAAACGCTTAAAAAAAAACTGTTAGCGATCGCAGGGATCAGGACTGTCTCTGCGAACGCTGCAGTTATGCGTGTTGTGTTTGGTAAGTTACAGTGATCGATCGATACTGAACTTGGGTGGGCTGGGCTGGGCTGGGCTGGGCGGAGGGGCTAAACGCAGGTGCTAGCAGGTATCTGGGCTGATCCTGCTAACACTGCGTTTTTGGGAACCCTAAACCGCTGGGGACGCTAGTATAGATCTGATCAGATCAGATATTGATCTGTTCAGATACTATACCACTAAGGGAGGTGTATGCTTTGTACGTGGGTTTTAACCTAACACTGGCTGGGGCAACGCAGACCCTGTCTGTGCCATTCTGCCAACGTATATATACAGTGAGCGGTCGTTAAGTGGTTAAAGACATAAAAGATACTGAGAGACATAGCAAGAGCAATGTAAAACTCAAAAATATTTAATTAACAATGATTTAATCAATAAAATAATGTTAATAGGTCTTACAGAAAAAAACGCAAAATACCGGGACCGCGAAAACTGAACCGCGATATAACGGGGGTTTACTGTATAGGATATGTATCTCAAAGTGGGTAGACAAAAGCATCTCCTTTGGCTGCAAAAACATATAGAGCTGGTAGTGTCAAGTGGGAGTTATAAAGATGCTGACCAGCGCTGTGTGCTTTCTTTGGACTTACATCGTTCATTTAACCCTTTTATGTTAATTTAACCCTTTTAGGGGTATTTAAAACCTTCATGGCTAGACCAAATTTTTTTTTTTGTTATGGAGCAATTGGCATACCAAAAGGTTTTTTTCCCTTGCATTTTTATAATACACATAAGGCCATCGATCACTACTTTGCCATTCAAAAAAAACTTTTTTTACAGTATCTCACAAAAGTGAGTACACCCCTCACATTTTTGTAAATATTTTATTATATCATTTCATGTGACAACACTGAAGAAATTACACTTTGCTACAATGTAAAGTAATGAGTGTACAGCTTGTATAACAGTGTAAATTTGCTGTCCCCCTCAAAATAACAACACACAGCTATTAATGTCTAAACCGCTGTCAACAAAAGTGAGTACACCCCTAAGTGAAAATGTCAATATTTTGTGCGGCCACCATTATTTTCCAGCACTGCCTTAACCCTCTTGGTCATGGAGTTCACCAGAGCTTCACAGGTTGCCACTGGAATCCTCTTCCACTCCTCCATGACAACATCACGGAGCTGGTGGATGTTAGAGACATTGTGCTCCTCCACCTTCTGTTTGAGGATGCCACACAGATGCTCAATAGGGTTTAGGTCTGGAGACACGCTTGGCCAGTCCATCACCTTTACCCTCAGCTTCTTAACCCTTTCATGACTAAGCCTATTTCTGACATTTGTTGCTTGCAAGTTAATCTGTATTTTTTGCTAGAAAATTACTTAGAACCCCCAGACATTATATATATATATATATATATATATATATATATATATATATATATATATATAATTTTTTTTAGCATAGAATCTAGAAAATAACATGGTGACTGTTGCAATATTTTATGTCACACTGTATTTGTGCATGGGTCTTTTAAATGCATATTTTTTTAGGAAAAAATACACTTTCATGAATTTAAAAAAAAACTAAACAGTAAAGTTAGCCCAATTTTTTTGTATAATGTGAAAGATGATGTTACACCGAGTAAATAGATACCCAACATGTAATGCTTTGAAATTGCGCACACTCGTGGAATTGTGACAAACTATGATACCTAAAAATCTCCATAGGCAGCGTTTTAAAAAAAAATAACGGTTACCAGGTTAGCGTTACAGAGGAGGTCTAGTACTAGAATTATTTCTCTCGCTCTGACGATCTAGGCCATTCCTCACATGTGGATTTTAAAAACCGTTTACATATGCGGGCGCGAATTAAGTGTGGGTTTTCTTTGCTGCACGAGCTCGCAGGGACAGGGGCGGTTTAAAATAAAAAAAATTCTCATTTATTTTTTGCTACTTAAAAATAATAAATGATCACTTTTATTGCAGTCACAAGGAATGTAAACATCCCTTGTGACAGTAATAAGTGGTGACAGGTACTCTTTATGGAGGGACTCCTTTGCACTTCAAAGTATTCAGATCGCCAAAAACTGCGATTCTGAATACGGTCACTTTTTAAAAAAACGGCGCCATTGGCACCTGAGTAAACCGGAAGTGACGTTGTGACGTCGCTTCCGTGTTTACTGAGAGAAGACTGGAACAAAGCCATTTCCGGCTTTGTGCCAGTCTCTCTCTAGCCGACGAAAGTGTTGGATTGCGGACCGGGTCTCCCGGTGGGACGGGAGGCCCGGTAAGAGCGGCGAAAGGTGGCAGGAGGGGGGACGTCCCCTCCCGCTCCTCCGGTATAACAGTTGAGCTGCTTTTAGCTGCATCAGTTGTTATCCCTGAAGAGCTGACCGCCTGCTTTAAAAAACGGTGCCGGGATGCATCATCCCAGTATAACCCCCTAAAGCCCTGTGGCCCAGTCTCCGAAGGGAGAGGATCAGGCTCTGTTTCAGTATGTCATAGTACATTTTGGCATACATTGTTCCCTCAATAAACTGTAGCTCCCTAATGCCGGCAGCATTCATGCAGCCCCAGACCATGACACTCCCACCACAATGCTTGACTGTAGGCAAGACACACTTGTCTTTGTACTCCTCACCTGGTTGCTGCCGCACACACTTGACACCATCTGAACCAAATAAGTTTATCTTGGTCTCATCAGACCACAGGATATGGTTCCAGTAATCCATGTCCTTAGTCTGCTTGTCTTCAGTAAACTGTTTGCAGGCTTTCTTGTGCATCAACTTTAAAAGAGGCTTCCTTCTGGGACAACAGCCATTCAGACCAATTTGATGAAGTGTGCGGCGTATAGGCTCAGCACTGACAGGCTGACTCCCCATCCCTTCAACCTCTGCAGCAATGCTGGCAGCACTCATACGTCTATTTCCCAAAGACAACCTCTGGATATGATGCTGAGCACGTACACTCAATTTCTTTGGTCGACCATGGCGAGGCCTGTTGTGTTGTAGAACCTGTCTGTTAAACTGCTGTATGGTCTTGGCCACCGTGCTGCAGCTCAGTTTCAGGGTCGTGGAAATCTTCTTATAGCCTAGGCCATCTTTATGTAGAGCAACAATTCTTTTTTTCAGATCCTCAGAGTTTTTTTGCCATGAGGTGCCATGTTGAACTTCCAGTGACCAGTATGAGAAAGTGAAAGCGATAACACCAAATTTAACACACCTGCTCCTCATTCACACCTGAGACCTTGTAACACTAACGAGTCACATGACACCGGGAAGGGGAAAATGGCCCAATTGGGCCCAATTTGGACATTTTCACTTAGGGATGTACTCACTTTTGTTACCAGCGGTTTAGACAATAATGCCTGTGTGTTGAGTTATTTTGAGGGGACACAAATTTACACTGTTATACAAGCTGTACACTCACTACTTTACATTGTAGCAAAGTGTAATTTCTTCAGTGTTGTCACATGAAAAGATATAATAAAATATTTACAAAAATGTGAGGGGTGTACTCACAAAACAGAACACAGAAATTGACAAAAATAACAGTTAGAGTTTAATATTTTGAATAGTTAATACCACTCTAAATATGTTCACTAAATATTTTTTTCCTTTTTACCTTGAGTGCAGGGAGCAATAATATGTGTAATTTTTGATACATAACTTAGTCTATGATTGATACAAAAGTGCATACTGTATATTTTACAAATCTAGATATTAGAAATTTTCAAGTATCATGGTTACAATAGCTTTTTATTTATTTCCTACTCTTAAAAGCGGGTGATAGTAATGACAGATTTTCTTCATGGGGATATCAGTGGTCTATATGCTCCTGTTCCTGTAGCCCCAGCAGATTGGAAACAAAGAGGCCTTGATATGCTTCTGCACCCAGTTGCTGTGGCAGAATTTTGACACCTCTGAACCTGAAAATGTGCAAAGCTGAGTACTTCTTGGTTCAGAGAAGATGAGAGAACATATATTGATTTCCCCTAGCCCTTCCTCTTCCATGGTCTCAGGCTTAAAGGGGAATCAGGTAAGCCCTATCACCAGGAGGTAGGGAGAGCATGGGGGAGGGCATTTACTCCATGCCATGTAGAGGTGATAAGATGGCTGTACAGCCACCATGATTACATCTACATTTTTTAGACAAGTGGCACCTGTAATGGAAAATAAACCTGTGGCTGAGAAGGGATCCCTTAGGTTGCACAAAACTGGTGTAGCACCCTGAAGTTCAGGCAGGGTTACTATCAAATTTAGTTGCCAGGTGATAGTTGCCTTGGCCAATTGTTAGGAGATCAGTTGATTGCCCCCTATATCTGGATTTGCTGCACTTCTCTCCTCTGTCACTAGGTGACCTGGTAGCTGGTGACATTGTGTAAGACAAGGACATAGCAAGGACAGATTATGAATGAATGGGGTGTCTCAGCCAATTGACAGGGTTTATTTAAGTCCCTTGGCCTGCTGGGAGAGCCTATTTATTTGGGTGGAGTCAGGTGATCAGGGTTCTATGCCACCTAGACGGCTGTCTGGGTGGGCGTGTGTTGTACTGCCCCGGCTGCTAGGCCAGAAGCCTGAGGCCTATCCCAGAGGCATCTGGCTGCTAGGCTGTCTGAGGCATATTTAGAAGCATGAGAGCAGTGTATCTCTACATACCGGTCCATCTAGAGCAAGAGATTCGGGACAAGGAAACCCAATGGGTAGATGAAGCTGCGCGGATTTTCCTTCAGATCCCTTTGCGGTGGATTTCCAAAAGTTGTTACCCAAGATAGCTGAGAGGTACACTTCAGTATTGCAAACTTTGGTCTATGGTCGCAAGATTAACCCAGACCATTCGATTGTTCGCAGACAAGAAAGACATTCACCATTACATTACTAAATGCCAAAAGAGAAACCCTACTGTTGCCACTAACTATTTGATGAAGCGCTGTTACATCTTTTTAAATGTAAGTGTTCCTACTGTGAGGGGATCTGCTCGGTAGCGGGTGTGTGTGACCCCCTGGATGGGCTCCCCACACAAAAACAGGCCCAGCAGACGGAGGTTGTGGTTTTCAAGATCAAAAGGTGCGGTTTATTTCTCTATTTACAGTGACAAAAACACAGCAAAGCAAAAAGAAACATAAACAAAATAAATCCTGGTCAGCTTGACCTCTGACTAAACATGCAGGTTTCCCTAACTAACAACTGGGATCAGCCTGGTGCTGTCCTAGTCCCTAAGTCCCTGGTTTAGTAAATGTCCAAACAAATAGCCACACAGGCTTTTTCTCACCGCACAGGGGTTCACTCTCCCTAGACAGTCCACACAGGTCTGGGTCCAGGCATGAGCAAACACCTAATGAAGCTGGGAGTTTTTATAGAGGCCTTAAACGAGCTGACAAGCTTCAGCTGGTCTCATCAACTCCCTGCCTGCACGACGCCCAGCACTCTCCCTAGAGGTATGAATCATCCATGAGCCCACTAGCCTCAGCTGGGCTTCATCAACTCTCTCCCTAGTTGTATAAGTCGGCATAAAGCCTGAATCTGGGAGAAATATACCTACCCCCCTGGATGCAACCAGGTGACTTTACCTTCCTGCTGTCACATACCCCCCCCCTCTTGTTTTAACCTTGGGGTTGGAACACCAGCAATCAGGCATTCATGTACTCGAGACAAAGCATCCACATTCCCCATTTGAACGCCAGGGCGATGCTTTACTGTGAAGTTGAATTCCTGTAGGGCCAGGAACCACCTATTTATTCTTCTATTTGTCTCCTTGTTTTGAGCCATCCACTTTAACGGAGCGTGATCCGTAACCATGTCAAAATGCCTACCTAGCAGATAGTACCGAAGGGAATCTAGAGCCCACTTCACCGCTAAACACTCCTTTTCAACCGTGGCGTAATTTACCTCATGGGACTTCAACTTCCTGCTGAGGTAAATGACTGGGTGCTCTTCCCCGTTCCAGACCTGGGACAATACTGCTCCTAACCCCACATCTGACGCATCACTTTGTACGACAAAGTCTTTAGAGAAGTCGGGTGAGTACAACACTGGCTGGCTACATAAGGCTTGTTTCAAGAATTGGAATGCTGCCTCAGCCTCGGGGGTCCATTTAATCATGACCGACCCTTTCCCTTTCGTCAGGTTGGTTAGGGGCACAGCCTTAGAAGCAAAGTGGGGAATGAAGCGCCGATAATAACCCGCGATTCCCAGAAAGGCTCGTACCTGCTTCTTGCTGTTGGGACGTGGCCAACTCTGGATGGCCTCGACTTTGAGTTGGGGTTTTATTACTCCCCTGCCAATGGTGTACCCAAGATATTTGGCCTCCTCCTGCCCAATGGTACACTTCTTGGGGTTAGCCGTAAACCCCGCTTCCCGGATAGAGTCTAGGACTGCTTGCACTTTTGGCAGATGTGAGGCCCAATCTGTGCTATGGACAATTACGTCATCCAGGTAAGCCGCAGCATACTTCCGATGGGGCCTCAGTATCTGGTCCATTTTCCGCTGGAATGTGGCCGGCGCATTCTGTAACCCGAACGGCATTCTCTTATATTGGAACGCCCCGTCTGGGGTTACAAATGCGGTTTTCTCTTTGGCGGACTTGGCCAGGGGAATTTGCCAATACCCTTTTGTGAGGTCAAGAGTCGTCATGTATCGGGCTGTTCCCAGCCGGTCGATCAACTCATCTATACGTGGCATGGGGTAGGTGTCAAATTTTGTAACTTTGTTCAACTGACGAAAATCGTTACAAAATCGCCAGCTCCCATCCGGTTTAGGCACCAACACAATGGGACTAGACCAATCACTTTGGGACTCCTCTATCACCCCTAAGTTCAGCATTTTCTGTACTTCCTCCCGTATTGCCTCCCGTCGGGCCTCTGGGATCCGATAGGGTTTTAACTTCACCCTTTCACCGGGCGGGGTAATAATATCATGCTCTACCCCAGATGTTTGTCCCGGCAGCTCAGAGAACACCTCCTTGTTGCGAAGCACAAACTCCTTAACCTCCTGTTGTTGGGGTTGTGACAAGGTGGCTGCTATTCCAACCTCCGGAATCACGCAACCAGTTTGAGCTGGTGACCAAGTTTCTGCGACTAGGGACTCTCTATCCCTCCAGGCTTTCAACAGATTAACGTGATAGATCTGTTTGGGCTTTCGCCTTCCTGGTTGTCTGACCTTGTAATTCACTTCGCTCACTTTTTCCATTATCTCGTAGGGGCCTTGCCATTTGGCAAGGAATTTACTTTCAACCGTAGGGACAAGTACCAATATCCTATCCCCCGGGGAAAAGGTACGGGTCTTGGCTCCACGGTTGTACACTCTCTGCTGTGCCAACTGCGCTTGGGCCAAATGTTCCTTCACGATGGGCATTACCTGTGCAATTCGATCTTGCATCAGGGCGACATGCTCAATCACACTCCTGTGGGGAGAACTCTCACTTTCCCAAGTTTCCTTGGCAATATCCAACAGCCCTCTTGGGTGTCTCCCATACAGTAACTCAAAGGGGGAGAATCCCGTAGAGGATTGGGGCACCTCCCTAATAGCAAACATCAAATAAGGAAGTAGACAGTCCCAATCCTTTCCATCTCTATCCACCACTTTCTTCAACATTTGTTTTAGGGTTTTGTTGAATCTTTCAACCAGCCCATCGGTTTGGGGGTGATACACAGACGTACGCAATTGCGTCACTTTGAACAATTTACACAGCTCTTTCATAACCCGGGACATAAAGGGTGTACCTTGGTCCGTAAGCAGTTCTTTACAAATACCCACCCGGCTAAAAACAAGAGATAGCTCTTTGGCTATGGTTTTGGCCGAGGTATTTCGGAGAGGGATCGCTTCTGGATAACGGGTGGCATAGTCCATTATAACTAATATGTACTGGTGCCCCCTAGCGGACTTGATTATAGGACCTACCAAATCCATTGCGATCCTCTCAAACGGGACCTCAATGATGGGTAGAGGGACCAGCGGGCTACGGAAATGTGGCATCGGGGCCGACCTCTGACACACAGGGCAGGAGGAACAATACTTTTCTATGTCCTTCATCACCCCAGGCCAATAGAATCTCTGTAATACCCTCTCTCGGGTTTTCTCTGTCCCCAGATGACCTCCAAGAATGTGCCCATGGGCCAACTCCAACACCAACCTCCTGTAAGGTTTGGGCACCACAAGCTGCTCAACGGTTTCTTCTGCCCTTTTTGCCACCCGATACAGTAGGTCCTTCTCTACGCTGAAGTATGGGTAAGTGCAGGTATTATCTGGGTTCACTAACTCGCCATCTATTTCCACTACGTTTTCCCGTGCCTTTATTAGGGCGGGGTCTTTTAACTGTTCTGTGGCAAAATTTTCCCTGTGAACCTCAAGATCAGAAAACTCCACAGACGGTAGGTTTTCGTCTGAGGAGGTGGGCTCCTCTCCAGTTTCTTGAGTCTCGCCTGCCAATACTGACAAGGGAAATTCTGGAGAGTCCTCACCACTCTCAGAGGAGTTCTGGCTATCACCTTCCTGGTACATAGGGGCACCAGTGGGGGGCTCAGGATCATCCCACAGTTCCCAGAACTTCGGAAAATCCCTTCCCACAATGGCATCATGCGGTAATTGAGATACTAACCGCACTGGATGAGAGAGGGTACCTTTGGGGGTCTTGAAACACACTGTAGTCACTGGATACTCTCGGGTGTCCCCATGCACACAAATAACAGCTACCTTGCTATTCCCAGAGACCTCTGTTTTAACTACTTCAGCCTTTATCAGGGTCACAAGGCTACCTGAATCCAGTAATACCACAACATTTCTACCATTAATACACATTTTGCATAAATGTTTCTCAGTTCCCCGAATGGCAGTGCATGCGACTGTCGCACACAGCGACTGACGTCTGTCCGTCAGAAAGTCACATTGCATGGGTTCCTCCACAACCGGGCAATTTGCTGCAATATGTCCCGCTTGCCGGCAGCGGTAGCAAACAATCCTTTTGGCTGCCTCTTGAGCCCCCGACTTCCCAGGCTGTTCTCGCCAAACCCTGGGCAGAGCTCCCACCCTCTCACTCTCTCCACCCTCACCCCTTGGAATCATCTTATCTGCCCCTGGGGATGGTCTGGTCTTAGGGTGGAAAGTCCGAGAGTCTCTGGAAGAGGCCGTCAGGTTCTCTGCAGCCAAGTATCTCTCTACACGATCCACAAGTTTACCGGCCGTTTCTGGGTCTCCATGGCTTACCCACTTTTGAATGGCGGTAGGAAGAGCTCTCAAGAAACGATCCATCACAACACGTTCCACAATCTCCGGTGCGGACAAAGTCTCTGGCTGTAGCCACTTCCTGCTCAGGTGAATGAGATCATACATTTGAGACCTGGGGGGTTTTCCAAGCTGGAAAGTCCAGTTATGCACACGCTGAGCCCGGACAGCCAGGGTGACACCCAGCCTTGCCAATATTTCAGCTTTTAGCATCCCATAGTCTTTTGCTTGGTCAGGCTCTAGGTCATAGTAAGCTTTCTGCGATTCACCAGTTAACAGAGGAGCCACCAGTCCAGCCCACTGCTCCTCAGGCCACTTTTCTCTTTCAGCAGTCCTTTCAAATGTGGTCAAAAATACCTCTGGATCATCCTCTCCAGTCATTTTTGTCAATAAACGACTCACCCCAAAGGACGCGGTATTAGTGGGACGGCTTTCCTCACTGGTCTGCGGACGTTGCTGCATTACTGCTTCCATCTGTTGTTGTAGTCTCTGCTCTTGCTTCTGCAACAGGTCTATGAAGCGGGCCTCAGATTGCTGCTGGGCTTGTTGCTGGGCTGCGAAGCTCTGTTGTTGAGCTGCAAGGCTCTTTTGCAAACCTGCATTTGTCTGCTGTTGATTGGCATTTGCTAGAGCCAGCTGTTTCAGTATCTCCTCCATGCTGGCTTAAAAAAAAACTGCCACTGGTTCTCCACCAACTGTGAGGGGATCTGCTCGGTAGCGGGTGTGTGTGACCCCCTGGATGGGCTCCCCACACAAAAACAGGCCCAGCAGACGGAGGTTGTGGTTTTCAAGATCAAAAGGTGCGGTTTATTTCTCTATTTACAGTGACAAAAACACAGCAAAGCAAAAAGAAACATAAACAAAATAAATCCTGGTCAGCTTGACCTCTGACTAAACATGCAGGTTTCCCTAACTAACAACTGGGATCAGCCTGGTGCTGTCCTAGTCCCTAAGTCCCTGGTTTAGTAAATGTCCAAACAAATAGCCACACAGGCTTTGTCTCACCGCACAGGGGTTCACTCTCCCTAGACAGTCCACACAGGTCTGGGTCCAGGCATGAGCAAACACCTAATGAACCTGGGAGTTTTTATAGAGGCCTTAAACGAGCTGACAAGCTTCAGCTGGTCTCATCAACTCCCTGCCTGCACGACGCCCAGCACTCTCCCTAGAGGTATGAATCATCCATGAGCCCACTAGCCTCAGCTGGGCTTCATCAACTCTCACCCTAGTTGTATAAGTCGGCATAAAGCCTGAATCTGGGAGAAATATACCTACCCCCCTGGATGCAACCAGGTGACTTTACCTTCCTGCTGTCACACTACCTACATTAAATTACCCTTTTATACAGGATTACGCTATGTGCTTTTTTCTTTCCTTCCATTTTCTATTACTTGCCTGAAATCAACACCTGGCCATCATTGGGCATTTCCTGCAAGTTCCATCGCCATTTAAACGCCAGAGATATTTTCTGCACCCTCTGTATTGGATTGATGTTCGAGACCCCTGTTTAAATCACAGTTGGAGATTCGCTGTCCATAGTGGCTTACCCATGCTTGGTTGACCCTTTGAACGCAAGTTTTTTGGGGTCCACACCTTTCGGTAAGCCTTTTCTACTATCGTATGGTGGCGGTCACTCTGAAAGCACTTATTTTGTGTTAAGTTCACTTTAGGAGCACCACCATTTTGATTTTGATTTTGACTTTGATTCAACTTCACCAGCATTTCTACACCAAAGGATTTAGTTTCATTGTGACTTCAATTATTCAATACTCACATCACTGAGGATTTTTTTGGATTAATTTTCATTTTGTCACTGTGTTCTTTAAGATGTTTGTATAATTTGAATATGCATTGTTGATTACTGCACTTTCAGTGCAGTTCATATTTAGTTTTAGCGCTACACTTTTTTTTGTTTTGTTTGTTTTTCACCATTTCTCAATTGGTTGTGTGAGCGGCTTCACCATAAGGCAGCGCGGAATTTTTTGTATCCATTTCCAAAAGAGAAACCCTGAAGTTACCAGACCCCAGGTACTACTGGTAAATGATATTAAATTGTGTTTTCACTGACACCGTACAGATTACAAATGTGTGCCTTGTGGAGTTAAGATGCTATGCCTAATGCCTCTCCACCTCTTGTACAGAAAGTGTTGCTAGTGGGGACAATTCCTGTTGGCTGTATTGCTGGGAATGTGTTGAACTGTGTGCTGCCGGCCGATACAGGGAGTGCTGGCTATGCCTCCCTTGAAAAAAAAATAACATGTTGATCTGATATTCAGCGTGTTCGTTTCTTCAACCTATAAGGAAATTCGTTCTCTGTCCCCGGCTGTTGGGTGGACAGACTTAGATTACCATTGCAAAGGGATCTATGTCAAGAAGTGCAGTCCCTTGTACCATGTCTTGGCTGTTTTTTGCTTGATTGCAGTCATGCCTCCTGTCCCCGGAGTTATCCCTGAGAAGAAGGGAAACTGCTGGGAAATGTTATTTTAACCCAAGTGAAATTTGATGGACTTTGGGGCTTCAGAGACACTGGGATGTTTAGTTAGCTAGGTAGAATAAGCTGTGGCAAAGGGGCAAGTTCTAACCTTAAGAAAAGGCAGGTGATCCATTGAGACCCATAAATGCCATACCCATGCCTCCATCCCTGGTACATTGAAAATGAAAAGAGAAAATGGGCTGTGGGACTTTAAATAAGGCATGGATGGGCGTAGGAAAAAGTCTAGGATATCAAGAATGAGTAGACATCACTGTCCCGTTGGGGAATAGTCTGTAGCCATATATACATGCTGCATAGTCAGTCTAAAGAATGGAGATCAAGGCATGGATATAAATATAAAAATGTATTGTATCATGGTAAAAGTACACATGGATCATGCAAACAAAGGCATAGTATAAATAGGGGTTATCACAAAAACATGATCAAAATTCACTGTTGAGACATGGCTGAAGCAAGTAATGACAGTTAAATGGACATACAGAAACAGTGAAAATGATTATCCGGTTAAAAAGTCAAGAATACACTTAATAGATTCATAGTTGGGCAAGCTTTACTTGACATGCCAGAGCATGGACTCATGGATGGGCATGGGGAAAAGGGTCTAAGATATCAAAAATTGGTAAACATCACTGTCCCGTTGGGGAGTGGTCTGTAGCCAGGTATACATGCTGCATAGTCAGTCTAAAGAATGGAGATCTGTATCATGGTAAAAGTACACATAGATCATGCAAACAAAGGCATAATGTAAATAGAAGTTATCACATAGACATAATCGCAATTCATTGTTGAGACATGGCTGGAGCAAGTAGTGACAGTTAAATGGACATACAGAAACAGTGAAATTAATTATCCAATTGAAATGTCAAGAATACACTTTGTAGATTCGTAGTTGGGCAGGCTTTACTTGGCATCCCTGAGCATGGACTCGACGCGTTTCTTGGCGTTTAAAGCCAGTCATCAGGAGTGGGGTGCATGTCATTTGACTACAAGGGGAGATGGATAGACAGATCAAATAAAGTTCTAACCTTACACTTTAAATGATGGACTGTCATTGCTTTCATATACTGGCCACCAGGTGGCGCGAGCCGTGCCAGCCTGAGTGAGCCCTTGTTCACATTATGCATTTATCTGATAGGAAATGCTAAGAAAGCTTTTGTAAGATAGCTATGAAAAGGGGTGGCATCCTCAGATGAGGATGAAGCCCATTTTCACCTGTATTTGTGTTTAGATATAGAGATCATTGTAGATTAGACATATCATAGGGTGTATTTACACTGTTTTGTTGCTCTTGGCTGAGGGTAATCAACATTTACTCAAATATCACTTATGTACGCACTGTGTTATTATAGGGATAGGATGCATTTCTTTGCTGTACATTTTTCTCTCTTTCAGGTGTTCCCGCACTCATTGTGTCTTCCTTTGACAAGGAGAAACAGTGATTCGACGTGGATAGCAATGCTAACCCTTTATGTCTCTTACTACTGTATATATTAGATCGATAAATAGGAGATAAGGCTACTGTTTGTTTTTTTCCCTATTTGGGTGGCACGCCACATGTAAAATTATATATGCTGTCTGTTATTCATCTAAATTTGTGTGAAATGCCACTTGCTCATGTATATGTGTATGTTATTTATATTTCCTTAATGTGGTACCCCACATGTTTTGTTATTGTTCCTTTCCTGTTTCTCCACTTGTCCCAGTTTTTGCCAGGACATTCACTCTCAGGCTTGAGAGTTCAAATCATTTTTTTGAAAACTCAGAGAAGTAGTTTTCCTATGCAGGGGGAGTATGTAGCACCCTGAAGTTTAGGCGGGGTTACTATCAAATTTTGTTGCCAGGCGATAGTTGCCTTGGCCAATTGTTAGGAGATCAATTGATTTCCCCCTAATTCTGGAATTGCTGCACTTCTCTCCTCTGTCACTAGGTGGCATGGTAGCTGGTGACATTGGGTAAGACAAGGGCATAGCAAGGGCAGATTATGAATGAATGGGGTGGGGTGTCTCAGCCAATTGTCAGGGGTTTCTTTAAGTACCTTGGCCTGCTGGGAGAGCCTATTTATTTGGGTGGAGTCAGGTGATCGGGGTTCTGTGCCACCTGGATGGCTGTCGGGGTCGACATGTGTTGTACTGCCCCAGGCTGCTAGGCCAGAAGCCTGAGGCCTATCCCGGGGGCATCTGGCTTCTAGGCTGTCTGAGGCCTATCCAGAAGCAGGAGAGCCATGTAGGGTTGATATAAACGAAGGAAAAGAAGCGGCACATCCAGAAATGAAGAAAATGTTGTTTATTGTAGAATAAAAAAGTTAAAAACATGACATACGAATGATCCACAGTGCTCAGCTGAAGCGTTTCACACAAACATGCTTAATCACTGCAACGTAGGGTTGGGACTGCTGGCCCACAGTCCAACCAGAAGTAGCTGTTCTGTCGGACGGGGAACCAGCTGTGGTCGGAGGTGAAAAGGGGAAGCTGTCACCACTAAGGGACCATCCACCTTGTTACCGGAGACCACTGTGAATAATCTGAAGTCTGTACCTGAGCAGTCTTCTCATCCGCCAGGGACGGTGAAGAAGTGGGAAAGCTTCAGTGAGTGCCAAGCCAGGGACCCAGCGGGACAGCAGAGGTGATGCTTGAGGAGCATCAGTGGGTGCCAAGCCAGGGACCTAGCGGGTCACCAGGGGAGATGATTGAAGAGTATCTGTGAGTGCCAAGCCAGGGACCCTGCAGGAAAGCAGGGGTGACGCTTGAGGAAGATACTGAGTGCTAACATTGAAAGAGTACAGGGGATACAGTGGCTATTGGATCTGAAGTCTAGTGAAAGACTGGGAGTTTATTGAGCGAAGATCCACAGTGAGTGATTGTGGAATAAACAGAGAACTGTTTGTGTTGTCAATAGTTGAATATACTACCGTTAGTACCTACTACAAGACTGTTTCCATAGGAGACAGCGGTCCTACCTATACAGAAGTAGTGTCAGGCTAGAAGCCTTCACCTGTATAACTGTCTTTCTATAGAAGTCTCGGAGTCTGCTAATTATTACTGCATCTGCTTAAGGGTGTCCTGGCCCTAACCCTCTCTCCCCCAGTTCTGTTCAAGAGACAATAAATTTATTTTTGCATTCTAAAAGTGTCTGGCGCTCACCATTTCATCTTGCATTACACCCACCATGCCATGTGACCCACTCTACACAGAAAGATGACAGCTGTCCCTAACTCTAGAGGTCACCATTAGGCTTAAGAGGCCCCCGGGACTTTGCTACAATGTTAAATACCTGTACTCCAGACATGCTTCTAAATATATGGATTTAAATATATGGTAACTGTTTTACCTGGCAAAAGATCTACAATTCTCTTACAACCCTTATGATGCAGTGAGTGGCTGCTGCAGGGAAGAGGAAAGAGTGTCAATAATGGGAGCCTATGAGTGATCTCACAGCTCTGGGAATTCACAGCCGTTTTGGATTGCTCCCTTGCACAGGGGGCCTGGAACTGCAGGATCATGTGACATGATTTGAGCGGATTAAAAATAGGTAAGTACACAAATCTTTTTATACAGATTGGTAGTAGCAGGGGAGGAAATGTCCTTAAGAATAGTCAGTATTAGCCTTTACCACCACTTTAAGTGAATAAACTAATTGTAATCCGACTAGATTCACTGAATTGCCTGGTAAAGGGATAAAATTTTCTGATTTTTCAGTGTTTCCTTCTAGTGGTATGCGTAGCCAAGTGGGCTTGACTGGAGCCAAAGTCATATGGCTATGTGTACTAGGTACTCTTCACCCCACACCCAAAAATATTACTTATCCTCTAACAGATCTAGGATACATATTTTGTTAAACAGTTCTTCATTAAAATAAAGGTACCACCTTTTCACTGCATGTGATGAACCTCTCTAAATGATTTTGTTTCTTAAAACTTAATATTTTACACCAAAGCTTTTATAATAATGTGATCTTGGTCTCAGATGCCATCCAAACAACGGTTTAGAATCAAATCCAACGCTCAACATTGGGGCAAGTGCAGTTGCTCCAGAGCTGGGTAAATGAGCAGGAACTCTAACTTCCATCATGCAATCATGTGCAAGAAAAATGCTGTTTTTTTTTTTCCTTGCCCGTGATTGGGTACTTTTTAAAGTGCAACATCCCCTCGGATTGATTTATGCGTTTATGCATCTTTTGCACTGGTTGCACGTATGCTTTTTATTTCACATTTTTGATTTCATTGTCTATGATTTACTGTCACAGTTCATTATTTATTTTGCGATTTGCACAATCTTGATTTCTTGACACAGTGTTTAAACCTGTTGCATATTGTTTACTATTTTAGAGGATAGTATTTTATGGTCACCACTTGAAGATTATTTATTGTGCGTTTTTCACATCTTGGAAGATCTTGCTATTTTATGTGTGTTTTGCAATAATTGTTTATTTGCATTTGTTTTATTATCTTACACAAAGTTTTAGAAGAATTTCACTTAATTTATTTCACTAAACAGTGCAGCACCACCCCCATCTTTATACACTTAATTTCCGTGGGTATGATTTGCCCCCCCTGGTGCTTGCAGCAGTTTTATATCACTAGTAGTGATGAGCCGAACACCCCCGGGTTTGGTTCGCACCAGAACCCGCGAACGGACCGAAAGTTTGCACGAACTTTAGAACCCTATTAAATACAATGGATGCGAACGTTCGAAATCTAAAGTGCTAATTATAACGACTATTATGCATGTTATTGTCCTAAAAAGGGTTTGGGAACCCGGGTTCTGCACCAGGGGAAATGTATCAATGCAAAAAGAAGTTTTAAAAACGGCAGTTTTTCTGGAGCAGTCATTTTAATGATGCATAAAGTGAAAAAAAAAAGTCAAATATTCCTTTAAATATCGTACCTGGGGGGTGTCTAAAGTATGCCTGTGAAGTGCCACGTGTTTCCCGTGTTTAGAACTGTCCCTGCACAAAATTACATTTCTAAAGGAAAAAAAGCCATTTAAAACTGCTTGCGGCTTTAATGTAATGCCTGGTCCCGGTAATATGGATGAAAATCTTTAAGAAAAATGGCATAGCTACCCCATCACACACCCCCCCCCACCCCAGCCCATTACCAGCCCCTTTGGGTCTTGTATGGATATTAAGGGGAACCCCGCACACAAAATAAAAAAGGCCCCATATACTCTGAACAGCCGTATACAGGTGGTGCATACAAGACAGGGACTGTAGGTTTGTTCTTATGTAGAATCTGTTTGTAATTTTGAACAGGTACATTGTTTAAGTGTAGCTCCAGGCAAAAAATCTATTTTTAAGCTTTTTGGAAAACATAGGGAAGGGTTATCACCCCTGTAACATTTGTTTTGCTGTCTGTGCAGTGTGCACCTGTTCAGAACAGTTCACCTCACTTTCCGTCCTAATGACAAGTGTTTTTTGAAAATTTGGTTTTTTTATTGAAACAAGAATTGGTGATAAAGCATCAGTGGAGAGGAGACACTTTTTTTCCCATATTAACTCTTACAGGAGAGAATTTGCCTTCCTAGGGGTAGATTTCCTCTCACTTCCTGTTGTATCCTTCCGTTTGCAAGGAGGAGTCGTTTGTAAGTTGGATGTTTGAAAGTAGGGGCCTGCCGTATATACTCAGCTGAAATTTGCCCCTTACATGTTGGTGTTGCCACAACACTGTGAGCCCTCACAGTTACTCTTGGTGGGCGCATGAATGGGCACTGCTGTGAATTATTAGATCAAGAATTGTAATTGCATGCCCCTGTTGAACAGGGGCTGAAAAATTGGGCCTTTGGTGGTGGTGGTGGTGGTGGTGTTGACACAACACTGTAAGGCCTCACAGTTAGTCTTGGTGGGCGCAGGAATGGGCCCTGCTGTGAATTATTAGATCAAGAATTGTAATTACATGCCCCTGTTAAACAGGGGCATAAAAATTGGTGCCACAACACTGCAACCCCTCACAGATACTGTACTTGGAGCACAGCAATGAGCCCTGTTGCAAAGTATTGCATCAAAAATTGTAATTACACGCCCCTGTTAAACAGGGGCTGAAAAATTGGGCCTTAGCCACTGGTGCTGGTGCCACGACACTGCAACCACTCCCAGATACTCTAGTTGGAGTGCAGGAATGAGCCCTGCTGCAAAGCATTGCATAAAAAAATTGTAATAACACACCCCTGTTAAACAGGGGCTGAAAAATTGGGCCTTAGCCACTGGTGGCGGCACCCAGAAACAAAAATGTTCTTCCAAGCTATCATTGTCAATCGGATCATTGAGGAGGAGGAGGAGGATAGTCAGTCAACATAACAGGACAGTCTCTCAGCATCAGCATCAGTCTTGAAGGAATGTGACATTTGAAAATAAATTAGTCTGTTATATCAGCTTCAGGTGTTTGGTAGCTGGTGGTGATCCAAGACTGGTTCATCTTTATGAAGGTCAGTCGATCAACAGAGTCGGTGGACAGGCGCACCCTGTGATCCGTGACAAATCCTCCAGCAGCACTGAATGTGCATTCTGAAAGAACGCTGGATGCAGGACAGGCCAGTAGCTCAATTGCATACTGTGCAAGCTCTGGCCAGTGATCCATCCTCAAGACCCAGTAAGCCAGAGGATTTTCGGTGGGGAAGGTGTCCAAGTCTGACCTTGCCCCTAGGTATTCCTGCACTATGTATATCAGACGCTGGCGATGGTTGCTGGAACCGATCATACCTTGGGGCTGCGGACTAAAGAATTGTCTGAACGCTTCGGTCAGACGGCCACCTTCCCCACCGCTCCTTCTTTGACTGACCGAAGCCTCAGCAACTCGTTGTCCAGGACCAGGAGTTTGTAACCTCCCAGTCTCTGGGAACGCGTTGCACAGACCTTTCTGCAAGGCCTCCCGGAGTTGTCTCATCCTCTGCTCCCTCTGCGACGGTAAGATAAGGTCCGCAACCTTACCCTTGTACCGTGGATCAAGGAGAGTGGCCAGCCAGTAATGGTCCCTCTCCTTGATCCGAAGAATACGAGGATCCTTCCGCAGACTTTGCAGGATCAGGGAGGCCATGCAGCGTAAGTTAGCTGAGGCATTCGGTCCGGAGTCCTCTGGGTCACTAAGGACGACATGATCCGCAGCCACCTCCTCCCAGCCACGTACAAGTCCACTGGTTTCTTGGGACTGTAAATCATCCCTAAAAGACTGCTGCTGATGATGCTGAGTGCCAGGCTCCACCTCCATGCTGACACAATCCTCCTCCTCCTCCTCTTCTTCCTGTGTGATGGGTGGGACAGAAGGAACACTGTCTGGGTAAAGGGGGCCTTGAGAGGCAAGGAAGTCCTCCTCTTCCTGTCTCTGTTCTGCCTCAAGTGCCCTGTCCATTATTCCACACAGCGTATGTTCCAACAGGTGGACAAGAGGTACAGTGTCACTGATGCATGCACTGTCACTGCTCACCATCCTCGTGGCCTCCTCAAATGGTGCCAGGACAGTGCATGCATCCCTGATCATGCCCCACTGGCGTGGTGAAAAAAACCAGAGCTCCCCTGACCCTGTCCTGGTGCCGTAGTCGCACAGGTACTCATTGATGGCCCTCTGCTGCGTGTGTAGCCGCTGCAGCATGGCCAGCGTTGAGTTCCACCTGGTGGGCATGTCACATATAAGGCGGTTCTTGGGCAAGTTCAACTCCTTTTGCAGCTCAGCCAGGCGAGCACTGACATTATAAGATCTGCGGAAATGCACACAGACTTTCCTGGCCTGCCTCAGGACATCCTGTAAGCCCGGGTACCTGCCCAAGAACCGCTGCACCACCAGGTTAAGGACGCGAGCCACACAGGGCACATGGGTCAGTTGTCCCTGTCGGAGAGCGGAGAGGAAGTTGGTGCCATTGTCGCAAACTACCATTCCTGGCTTAAGCTGGCGTGGCATCAACCACCTCTCGGCCTGCCCCTGCAGAGCAGACAGAACCTCTGCCCCAGTGTGGCTCCTGTCCCCCAAACACACCAGCGCAAGCACGGCATGGCATCTTTTTGCCTGCGTACTTGCGTAGCCCCTTGAACGCCTACGGAGCACCGCTGGTTCCAAGGACAAACCACAGGAAGAGGCCACGGAGGAAGAAGAGGAGGGGGTGGAGGACAGAGGTGTGTCACAACCAGTAGTAGCATTTTGGAGGCGTGGCGGTGGAACAACCTCCAACACTACTGCACCTTGTCCTGCATCCTTCCCAGCTGCCAAAAGAGTGACCCAATGGGCCGTGAAAGATAGGTAACGTCCCTGTCCATGCCTGCTGGACCATGAGTCAGCGGTAATATGCACCTTACCGCTGACCGCCCTGTCCAGCGAGGCCAAGACATTGCCTTCCACATGCCGGTAGAGAGCCGAAATCGCCTTCCGTGAGAAAAAGTGGCGTTTGGAAACCTGCCACTGAGGAACCGCACATTGCACAAACTCACGGAAGGGGGCCGAGTCTACCAACTGAAAAGGCAGCAGTTGAAGCGCTAGCAATTTAGCCAAGCTAGCATTCAACCGCTGGGCATGTGGATGGCTGGGAGTGAACTTCTTTCGACGGTCCAGCAGCTGGGGCAGGGAAATTTTCCTGCTAGAATCGGACGTCGGTGTACTGCTAGCAGAGTGCCCGCAAGTACTTGGCTGTGACACACCTAATTCTACACCTTCATTCCTCTCAGAGCAGGTTTCAGAGAGGACTGAAGGTATAGTGGGGTTGGAGATCCCAGCTGATGCGGTACAAGAAGAGGTCAGCTTTGTTCTTTGGTGTGGGTCTTTAAGGTAGGCTTGCCAACGAGCTGCATGGCAGGTCAACATATGTCTGATCAAGCATGTGGTGCCCAAGCGGGTGATGTTTTGGCCACGCGATATACGCTTGAGACATATTTTGCAAACAGCAGCTGTGCGATCTGATGCACTCGACTCAAAAAAGGCCCACACCAAATAACTTTTTGAATAACGGGCAGAGGCAGCGCCCTGCACAGGCGGAGCTCTGCGGTATGATTCTGTCGGTGTGCTGCCCTTACGCTGGCCCCCCGAGGACATCCTGCCTCGTTGGAGATGTGCCTCCTCCTCATCCTCCTCCTCCTCCTCTCTCCTATTAGGCACCCACGTGGATTCAGTGACCTCATCATCCCCTCCCTCCTCATCACTGGAGCCAATCTGGCAGTATGCTGCAGCTGCTGGAACATGACTGCCAGATTGGTGTCCTTCTTGAGTATCCCCTCTCTCTGCTCTCACGCTACTGCCTTCCTCTAGCTGGGTATCATCATCAGACCTTTCGAAACGCTGGGCATCCTTCTGGAGCATGTACCCAACACTGTGCTCAAACAGTTCGGGGGACTCCTCAGGAGAACATGGTTGGTCTAGGGAAGGAGTGACTGATGATGACATTGATACCAGGGAAGAGGACGCTTTGGCAGCTGCTTTGCCAGTACCCTGAGCCTGGGTGAGAGAGGATGAGGAGGATGAGGAGGGCTTGGTCATCCACTCTACCAAGTCTTCGGCATGATGCGGCTCAACACGTCCAGCTGCCGAAAAGAAGGACAAGCGTGTCCCATGGCCACGTGCTGATGGCGATGCACCGCGTCCACGACCAGCACTGTTGTCTCTAGACACAGAGCCTGCTTGCCCTCTTTTATTGGCTCCTGACTGTCTGCCTCTCCTTGTTTGCCTTCCAGACATTCTAATGGCCTGCAGGGAAATGGGAAAAGCAGCAATACAGGCTAAGTTAAGGTGTAATATGGTCAGGAGGCACACTCCGCCCGCTGTAAGTGCCGCAAAATCCTGTTGGTGTAACACACCAGGAAAAAGCAGCAATACAGGCTACGTTAAGGTGTAATATGGTCAGGAGGTACACTCCGCCCGCTGTAAGTGCCGCAAAATCCTGTTGGTGTAACACACCAGGAAAAAGCAGCAATGCAGGCTAAGTTAAGGTGTAATATGGTCAGGAGGCACACTCCGCCCGCTGTAAGTGCCGCAAAATCCTGTTGGTGTAACACACCAGGAAAAAGCAGCAATACAGGCTAAGTTAAGGTGTAATATGGTCAGGAGGCACACTCCGCCCGCTGTAAGTGCCGCAAAATCCTGTTGGTGTAACACACCAGGAAAAAGCAGCAATACAGGCTAAGTTAAGGTGTAATATGGTCAGGAGGTACACTCCGCCCGCTGTAAGTGCCGCAAAATCCTGTTGGTGTAACACACCAGGAAAAAGCAGCAATACAGGCTAAGTTAAGGTGTAATATGGTCAGGAGGTACACTCCGCCCACTGTATGTGCCGCAAAATCCTGTTGGTGTAACACACCAGGAAAAAGCAGCAATACAGGCTAAGTTAAGGTGTAATATGGTCAGGAGGCACACTCCGCCCGCTGTAAATTTTTATATATTTGAAAAAACTGCTACCAATATTTACAATATGTACAGTAGGAAAACAATATATACATTAACAAAATCCTGACACATAAAACTAATACATATTTACCACCACCCTTACCCATCCTCATCCGACCAACCCACACGTGGGTCTCATTATTTTAATTTTTCCCATCACCCTGGAAAAGAACAAGAACAACACATCACCCAAAAAAAAAAAAAAAAAAATCAAACCACACAAACCCTAATACTACATATTAACCCAACACTAACACCACACCCTAATATATATACAAAACCTACTACCTAACACCAACCACCCATCGGCTACTGACAGGCGAGAATGCAAGGTCTAGAATGCCTAAAGCCCTACTGTTCAGAAAAAAAGAAACCAAAAGACCTAAAGGGGGTGAAAAGGACAGAAAGAACCACCCCAAAAGGAAGAAGGATTGGAGCCTCAGGGAGGCCGAAAGGAGAAACCCCTCCACAGCCGGGCACTCCTACTGGCCCCAACCCTCCCCCTCTCAAGACTCCTCACCTTCACCAGCTCCCGAAAAATATCACCCACCACCTCATGCGTGGACAGGACTTTGCCCCTAGTGGACACCAAACACCAAGCGTGCCATGTGTAATAGAGAGCCACTAAGCTGACTAAATAAAGTGACGACAACTCAAACCCTCTGTGGACCCTAAAGTTGCCGTACACCACCTCAGAATAGGTCAAGGATGAGAGTCGGGGATAACCAATGGCTTCCCCTGCCCCCTCAAGAACCTCAATGTTGAAGGGGCATTCAACCAAAAAATGGTCCATGGTCTCCAATGCCCCCCCACATTCTGCACGAGGACAACCTCTGTCCCCTAGGTTCTTATATTTTAGGTTTCCCCGGACATAGAGGCGTCCGTGGAAAGCCCTCCACGCAAGATCCCAAAACTTGCTTGGGATTCTTGGGGAATTCAGAAGGGCTAATCCCTTCTCGAGGACTCTCTCCGGGCAGTCCCTTAAAGACAGTGGCCTCAAAATGTCCGAGGCCATGACTCTTGAGTACAGCTCACGTCGACCCACAGTTATCCGCCACTGCCTCAGTACCTTCAACACTTGAGGGACATAGGACGGGAGATACCCGTGCGATCTACGAAGATCACCAGGTCGTCCCCCATCCTCCCACCTACTCAGGAACAGCAAGAGCCAGTTCTTGCATGAGCGCTCCCACAGAGTAGGTAGGTCCACAAAGATGGACTGCAGGTTGAATTTCACAAAAATGGTGATGAAAAACACCACCGGATTGATCATATCCAGCCCACCGTGCCTCCTCTGTCGGTACGTGACCTCCCTCTTGATCAGATTTAGCCTGTTTCCCCACAACAGCAGGAAGAACAGGCCAGAGATCCGGGCATAGAGAGATGCAGGCAAAATACAGACGTAGCTGACATAGAGGAATTCTGGCAGCAAGTACATTTTGACCAGGCTCACCCTTTCCCTCAGTGACAGCTTCCAGCCCTTCCAGGCATTCACTTTCTGAGATGCACCGACCAGTCTGCGCTCCCAATTTAGCTTGGGGTAATCACCCGGGCCAAATAGGATGCCAAGAATTTTCACTTCTGGCTGGGGCTGGGGAAACACGTCCGGAAGAGCGAACTGCTCGCCTTCCCTCCCCAACCAGAGAACTTCGCTCTTGCCCCAATTGACCAACGAACCAGATGCCTCGGAGTAGCTCCCAATTTGCGTCTCCACAAAGAGAGCCTCCTCGCGGCTGGACACCACCACCGAGACATCGTCCGCGTAGGCCACCACCCTCACTGCCGGATCCAGACCAGTGCAAGGCTCCACCGGAACCCCCCCCAAACGCTCGCAGTCGAGCCTTCTCACGAAGGGATCGACGGCAAAGACGTAGAGAAGGGGGCTCAACGGGCAACCCTGCCTGACTCCAGAGTCCACAGCAAAGGCAGGACCCACCCAACCGTTGACAAGAGGGAAGCTCACCGCCCCTCTATACAATACCTTCAGCCAATTCACAAATTGCTCCGGCAAACCGTACTTTCTCAGAAGAAGCCAGAGGTACTCATGGCTCACCCGGTCAAAAGCCTTGGCCTGGTCTAATGCCAGTAGATACCGCCCATCCCCCGTTGCCCTGCACCTTTCCATGGCCTCCCGGACGTTCAGGACGGCATTAAAGGTGCCCCGACCAGGAATTGCGCAGTGCTGGGAGACAGAAAGCATCTTGTCAGCGACTGCTGACATACGTAAAAAGAGTATTTTTGCCAATATCTTCCTATCTGTAGTGAGAAGGGCGATCGGCGCCAGTTCTCAATTACAGTCGGATCTTTACCCTTTGACAGCAGGATCAGAGCTGACCTTCTCATTGAGGGAGGGAGCAGGCCATTAGCCAAACATTCATTGAAAACCTCCCCCAAATGAGGAGCCAACAGGCTCTTGAAGGTTTTATAAAATTCAGCCGTGAGCCCATCGGGCCCCGGCGACCTTTTCAGGGACAAAGAGTTGATGGCCTGCTCGACTTCTTCAACCGAGATCTCTGCTGTCAGAGAGTCTGGGAGACCAGGCCCCGCGCAAAGCGGGGTCTCATCAAGAAACACCCTGGCTTTCTCCATATCCAAAGGCTTCCTACGGAGGAGGTCTGAAAAATGGTCCCCGATGACACCCAGGATACCCGGTCTGGACCGGACCAGGGATCCCGAAGCGTCCCTCAGGCCATGTACGACCTTCGAACTCACCGCCTCACCACAGCTCTTGTAGGGATCCGGGGAGGAGAACTTCCCGTAATCCCTCTCAAGGACCAGGGAGGCGAGACGGTCATACTGACACCCCTTCATCTGAAGCTTCAGATCAGATATCTGCTCCTGAGGGCCCCCAGAAGAAACCAGGCGGTCTAACTGCCTGCGCAACTTCTGGTAGGCCAGGTACTTGGACGCCCTCCGGTACCTAGAGATCCTGCGGAAAAAGCCCTCCGACCTCTTCTTCACCACTTCCCACCACTCCTGGCGGGAGCAGCCGCTCTCAAGGAGCGAGGCCTGATCCGCAAGAAAGATCTCATAGGCCTCCTTAACCTCGAGGTCCTCGAGTAGCGATCCATTGAGACGCCAGAGGCCTCGACCCTTCTGAGGAGTGTCGGCCACATTCAAAGTCACAGAAACCATACAGTGATCGGAGAACTCCATCGCCTGCAACACAGGTGCCGCAAAGGAAGAGTCCCCCTTTAAAAAAAAACTATCTAACCTACTCCTACTGCTACCTCGGGCATAAGTGAACCCAGTGTGGTTGGGGAGGCACTGAACATGCACATCCACCAACCCGGCTTCCCTCACTACACTATTCAGAAAGATACTATCATATCCCAGGGGGCCTGAGGCGCCTGCCCGATCCTTTGATCTGGTGACCATGTTAAAGTCACCACCAAAGACCACCTGCTGGGACGTGAACAAGTAGGGCCTGACCATCGTGAGGAGGCTCTTCCTATCCCTCTTGGTCTGAGGGCCATAAAAGTTGATGAGCCTAAGGAATTGCCCCCCCACGACAGCATCCACCACCAGGCACCTACCGACCTCCACCTCAATCACTCGTCGACAAGCCACCGGACCAGTCTTAAAAAGGACTGCAACTCCACTGCAGTGCTCGGCCGCAAGAGACCAGAGGGAGGGCCCACATCTCCACTCCCTCTTTGCTAGATGCATCTCTGCCACCGATGCCAGCCAGGTCTCTTGCAAAAACAAAATGTCAGCTTCAACTCGGCTGAGAAAATCGAAGGCCATGAAACGAGCCGCCGCAGAACGCACACTTGCGACATTAATGGTCGCAACGCGTATTGGAGAGGGTACCGCCATCCTTTAGTGATTTTGGCCTGCATTCTCCTCTGCACTTTCACCTACACCCCAGAGTCCTCCTCCGAATCGGTGAAGACCCCGAACATATTCCCTAGGATCACCGGGGGGGGGGCCCCCCAGGGTCCCTATCAGGAACAACCCGGGGTCCCCTAACCCCCCCCCCCAGGATCCTTCCTCCTCGTCCTCCTCCTCACCTTCCTCTGCAGCCAGCCCGCCTGGATCTGGCCGCCCATCTCGTCGCCGGAGTGCCCGCTAGAGGCCCCCATGGGCCTCTTGTGCAGGCCCCTCGATGACTCGGCCACCTCCATCTCCTCCCCCGAATCCTGGGGATACAAAAGAGGATCCAGGATGGGACGGAGGGAGGAAGGAGGTGGAGAGGAAGGGGGAAGAGGAGAAGAGGAACGAGGGGAAGGGGGAGGAGGAAGGGAGGAAGAAGGGGAGGGATGGGGAAAGGGGGGGAGGGGGGAAAGGAGGAGGGGGGAACAGAAGGAGAAGAGGAGGGGGGGTAGAGAGAGGAGGGGGCACAGAGGAAAGAGGGGGAGGGGTACGGCCCCCCGCAGAGGGCCCCCCACCCCCCCGACCCCCCACCCCCACTGGGCCCGGTGCTGGTGCACCCGGCCCCCCAGAAACAAGTCCCGGGGGACCCGGCACATTCCCAGCAGGGGCCCCCACTCCACCACGCCTGCGCCTCTGCCGCTGCGGCAAAGGCCCCTCTGGGCCATCAGCCCCAGGCCCTTCACCTGGGCCTGCCTGGGGCGCCTGAGGTGGGAGACCCACCCCCTCCGGTGCGTCATCTGGGCCTGGCCCATCCCCATCAGCCGCACGCCCCCTAAAAGCCTTGGGGCAGCGGCTGAATGGGTGGCCGGACACCCCACAGAGGTTGCAGACAATAAGTCTACAAGTCTCCGAGGAGTGCCCAGGCCTGTTGCACCTGACGCACCGGGGTGTTGTGCAGTCTGCACTTAAATGGGTGGGACTCCCACACTTAAAACAGCGACGGGGCTGACCGGGGTAAAAGACCAGGATCCTATCTCTCCCAATGAAAGCGCTGCCAGGGACATGGGTCACACCAGTTCCCTGGCGCTTGAGATGGATCCTGGCCGCCCACGCCCCGGTCCAGACCCCGCGCTCATCCAGGTTTTTGCGCAGGGGAGACTGCAGCTGCCCATACCTCCCCAACCAGGTGGCAATGTCCTCAGGTGGGAGGGATTCATTCCTGACCAGAATGGTCAGGGACTTGATGTCCTCCTGCCTGGACAGGGGGACCACCTTAAAAGACCTCCAAGGCTCCGACCTCTTCAGGAGCTCATACACAGTAAGGAAGAGCTCCATTAGCACCAAGGAGGAAAAACTCACATCAAACTCCTTGGTGCCCGTGGGATGGATCACTGCGAAGAGGTCGGCTACCTTAAAGTTGGCCCCCTTCAGCAGAAGATCTACCACCTGCCCCCTGCTGGGGCACTGTCCAGGTCCCTCCCACCGCAGCTGCACAACATTGCGCCTGCGCCTCTCCGGACCCCCCGTACCCCTCGACCACGGGTTCACCCCCTGGAGCTGGTCTGCGGGGGGAACCCGGAAGTTTTGGGCACCAAACCGGTCGTACAGGGGGGCCAAAGGGACGCTGGTCCCTGCCACCCGGGCAAAAGACCTGGATTCCCTGAGCGCCCCAAGCAGCTCTGCCTCCTGGACCTGATCTAACGCCCCCCCAGCCTGAATGCCGGAAGCACCCTCCGCCGCCTCACCAGAGGTACCCTCAGAGGGCACTCCAGCACCCTCGGCCGACACACCAACCGGGGGAACCCCCCGCCCAATCCTGCCGGGGGGGGTCCCTCCCATCCACCGCCCCCCTGGAGCAAGCCACACCCACAACAACCCTCCTCCTAACACTGGGAGGAGGGTCTACCACTGGGGCCCCACTGGAGCAGCGGGCATGAGCCCCAGATGGCTCCTCCCCCTGCTCCTGCGGCTGTGGCTGCTCCTTCCCCTTTTCTAATTGTCCCTCCTGGGACTCCATACCCTTAATGAAGACCAAGGCTGGGTGATCCCCAAAAAGTTCCCCAGCCTCGGCCTCACTCCACCTGCCCACTCTTTGAGCAGCACTCAGGTCCCCAGACGAATCCATGAGGTCTATCAAATCCCCTCCTGCCAATCCTCCACATACCTCGGCCATCTCCTGATCATTCAGGCCATCAGAGGCCGCCACCCGGAAGTGCTTCTGGCTGCCCCCAACCACTTCCGGTATAGACCCTACTTCCGGGTCAGCCCGCCCGCCCACTTCCGGTTCACGCTGGCCAGGGAAACCGGAAGTGGTCATAGAAGCACTTCCTGACCTTCCCGGCTCCACCTCCCGCCCGGACTCCCGCCCAAACTCCTCCCCCCGACCATCCAGCCCACCAGAGCCATGCCCCAAGGCCCCGCCCCTACTGTCAGCAAAGGTGGTTGTTTTTACTGGCGCCAAACCATCCCCTGGTTGTGCAGCAGTTTGTTGTTGCTCACTGCACTTTGGTAATGGCTTCCCCCCCTCCTCCCCATCGCACCTTGCAGCCTTCACATTCCCATCATTAATACATAGTCTTTCAACACTTCCTGCTTGGGTTTGTCCATATCCATGATTGCCAGACCCCTCTCCCTCCTCCACAGCATGAGCGGCACAGGCAGGATCCATCATTAGCAGTGGTCTGCCTTGTACCTGGCTGCATGCGGGAATCACAGGGGTCATTAGGGTCTTAACAACAGCAGCATGCTTAAGGGTCTTTGCAGCAACAGTCTCAGGCCTGATCCGTGGGAGCGGTGTGAGAACCACCACTGGGGTGCACCCCAGCTTTCCCATCCCCACTGAATCTCCCTCAGCATTCCCCCCGGTGTTCCCCTCCTGATTTCCCCTAGCTGTATCCTCAGGTACCCTACCCGAGCCTGCCTGAGTGCTGGTAGCTTTTTCTGACCCGAGCACCGCAAGGTCCCGGGGACCCTCCACAGCCAGGTTACCAGGGACTACGCTTCCCGGGGGAAGGGGGTGGGGGGGAGGGAGGGGGGAAGGTTCCTCACCAGCTCTGTTTCCAGCTCCACCGGCCGATCCTCCTGGGCATGATGTATTCATAGGTCTTTCCTCCGGCTGCTGTACTTGCTGGCTCCGCTGTTTGCTGCGCCTGACAGCCTGGGATCCTTCTCTGCTGGCCCTTTTCAGCTCATCCCTTATTTCCAAAAGGAAGTCGGTTTCACCTCGTCCCCTCTCACAGAGGCCACCCAGCAGGCCCCAGAGTTCCCCACACTGGCCTTTCAGGGAGTTAATGGCCACACTGAACTCCCCCCTCCTGAAGCTGCTGGTCCGGTCCCTGCGATTCCGGAGGTCGGTCAGCACTGCAGACTTCCCACAGAAGGCCCGGCTGGCCTTCTGGGTTAAATCCTTGATTCTTGCGATCCTTCGCTGCACCTTAGCCGGACCTTCCCCAGGCTGGGCCAGAGTCCAATCAAGCAACTCGTGCTGGGTCTTCAAAAACAATGTCTCCTCCCTGGACAGGTCTTTAATCCCCAGGGAGGAGGCAGCAACATCAGGCCGGGAAAGCTGCCCCGGTCCTGGGCTGGAGGAGGCCATCACACCCCCTCCTCCTGGAGCTCCAGGAGCTCCCTACAGGCACGTCCTCACAGTCCAAACTCCTGCAGCAACTGAATCACTCCGCCCGCTGTAAGTGCCGCAAAATCCTGTTGGTGTAACACACCAGGAAAAAGCAGCAATACAGGCTAAGTTAAGGTGTAATATGGTCAGGAGGTACACTCCGCCCGCTGTAAGTGCCGCAAAATCCTGTTGGTGTAACACACCAGGAAAAAGCAGCAATACAGGCTAAGTTAAGGTGTAATATGGTCAGGAGGCACACTCCGCCCGCTGTAAGTGCTGCAAAATCCTGTTGGTGTAACACACCAGGAAAAGGCAGCAATACAGGCTAAGTTAAGGTGTAATATGGTCAGGAGGCACACTCCGCCCGCTGTAAGTGCCGCAAAATCCTGTTGGTGAAACACACCAGGAAAAAGCAGCAATACAGGCTAAGTTAAGGTGTAATATGGTCAGGAGGCACACTCCCCCCGCTGTAAGTGCCGCAAAATCCTGTTGGTGTAACACACCAGGAAAAAGCAGCAATACAGGCTAAGTTAAGGTGTAATATGGTCAGGAGGCACACTCCGCCCGCTGTAAGTGCCGCAAAATCCTGTTGGTGTAACACACCAGGAAAAAGCAGCAATACAGGCTAAGTTAATTTGTAATATGGTCAGGAGGCACACTCCGCCCGCTGTAAGTGACGCAAAATCCTGTTGGTGTAACACACCAGGAAAAAGCAGCAATACAGGCTAAGTTAAGGTGTAATATGGTCAGGAGGTACACTCCACCCGCTGTAAGTGCCGCAAAATCCTGTTGGTGTAACACACCAGGAAAAAGCAGCAATGCAGGCTAAGTTAAGGTGTAATATGGTCAGGAGGCACACTCCGCCCGCTGTAAGTGCCTCAAAATCCTGTTGGTGTAACACACCAGGAAAAAGCAGCAATACAGGCTAAGTTAAGGTGTAATATGGTCAGGAGGCACACCCCGCCCGCTGTAAGTGCCGCAAAATCCTGTTGGTGTAACACACCAGGAAAAAGCAGCAATGCAGGCTAAGTTAAGGTGTAATATGGTCAGGAGGTACACTCCACCCGCTGTAAGTGCCGCAAAATCCTGTTGGTGTAACACACCAGGAAAAAGCAGCAATGCAGGCTAAGTTAAGGTGTAATATGGTCAGGAGGCACACTCCGCCCGCTGTAAGTGCCTCAAAATCCTGTTGGTGTAACACACCAGGAAAAAGCAGCAATACAGGCTAAGTTAAGGTGTAATATGGTCAGGAGGCACACCCCGCCCGCTGTAAGTGCCGCAAAATCCTGTTGGTGTAACACACCAGGAAAAAGCAGCAATACAGGCTAAGTTAAGGTGTAATATGGTCAGGAGGCACACTCCACCCGCTGTAAGTGCCGCAAAATCCTGTTGGTGTAACACACCAGGAAAAAGCAGCAATACAGGCTAAGTTAAGGTGTAATATGGTCAGGAGGCACACTCCGCCCGATGTAAGTGCCGCAAAATCCTGTTGGTGTAACACACCAGGAAAAAGCAGCAATACAGGCTAAGTTAAGGTGTAATATGGTCAGGAGCTACACTCCGCCCGCTGTAAGTGCCGCAAAATCCTGTTGGTGTAACACACCAGGAAAAAGCAGCAATACAGGCTAAGTTAAGGTGTAATATGGTCAGGAGGTACACTCCGCCCGCTGTAAGTGCCGCAAAATCCTGTTGGTGTAACACACCAGGAAAAAGCAGCAATGCAGGCTAAGTTAAGGTGTAATATGGTCAGGAGGCACACTCCGCCCGCTGTAAGTGCCGCAAAATCCTGTTGGTGTAACACACCAGGAAAAAGCAGCAATACAGGCTAAGTTAAGGCGTAATATGGTTAGGAGGCACACTCCGCCCGCTGTAAGTGCCGCAAAATCCTGTTGGTGTAACACACCAGGAAAAGGCAGCAATACAGGCTAAGTTAAGGTGTAATATGGTCAGGAGGTAAACTCCGCCCGCTGTAAGTGCCACAAAATCCTGTTGGTGTAACACACCAGGAAAAAGCAGCAATAAAGGCTAAGTTAAGGTGTAATATGGTCAGGAGGTACACTCCGCCCGCTGTAAGTGCCGCAAAATCCTGTTGGTGTAACACACCAGGAAAAAGCAGCAATACAGGCTAAGTTAATGTGTAATATGGTCAGGAGGCACACTCCCCCCGCTGTAAGTGCCACAAAATCCTGTTGGTGTAACACACCAGGAAAAAAGCAGCAATACAGGCTAAGTTAAGGTGTAATATGGTCAGGAGGTACACTCCGCCCGCTGTAAGTGCCGCAAAATCCTGTTGGTGTAACACACCAGGAAAAAGCAGCAATACAGGCTAAGTTAAGGTGTAATATGGTCAGGAGGCACACTCCGCCCGCTGTAAGTGCCGCAAAATCCTGTTGGTGTAACACACCAGGAAAAAGCAGCAATACAGGCTAAGTTAAGCTGTAATATGGTCAGGAGGTACACTCCGCCCGCTGTAAGTGCCGCAAAATCCTGTTGGTGTAACACACCAGGAAAAAGCAGCAATACAGGCTAAGTTAAGGTGTAATATTGTCAGGAGGCACACTCCGCCCGCTGTAAGTGCCGCAAAATCCTGTTGGTGTAACACACCAGGAAAAAGCAGCAATACAGGCTAAGTTAAGGTGTAATATGGTCAGGAGGCACACTCCGCCCGCTGTAAGTGCCGCAAAATCCTGTTGGTGTAACACACCAGGAAAAAGCAGCAATACAGGCTAAGTTAAGGAGTAATATGGTCAGGAGGTACACTCCGCCCGCTGTATGTGCCTCAAAATCCTGTTGGTGTAACACACCAGGAAAAAGCAGCAATACAGGCTAAGTTAAGGTGTAATATGGTCAGGAGGCACACTCCGTCCGCTGTAAGTGCCGCAAAATCCTGTTGGTGTAACAGACCAGGAAAAAGCAGCAATACAGGCTAAGTTAAGGTGTAATATGGTCAGGAGGCACACTCCGCCCGCTGTAAGTGCCGCAAAATCCTGTTGGTGTAACACACCAGGAAAAAGCAGCAATACAGGCTAAGTTAAGGTGTAATATGGTCAGGAGGCACACTCCCCCCGCTGTAAGTGCCGCAAAATCCTGTTGGTGTAACACACCAGGAAAAAGCAGCAATACAGGCTAGGTTAAGGTGTAATATGGTCAGGAGGTACACTCCGCCCGCTGTAAGTGCCGCAAAATCCTGTTGGTGTAACACACCAGGAAAAAGCAGCAATACAGGCTAAGTTAAGGTGTAATATGGTCAGGAGGCACACTCCGCCCGCTGTAAGTGCCGCAAAATCCTGTTGGTGTAACACACCAGGAAAAAGCAGCAATACAGGCTAAGTTAAGGAGTAATATGGTCAGGAGGTATACTCCGCCCGCTGTATGTGCCGCAAAATCCTGTTGGTGTAACACACCAGGAAAAAGCAGCAATACAGGCTAAGTTAAGGTGTAATATGGTCAGGAGGCACACTCCGTCCGCTGTAAGTGCCGCAAAATCCTGTTGGTGTAACAGACTAGGAAAAAGCAGCAATACAGGCTAAGTTAAGGTGTAATATGGTCAGGAGGCACACTCCGCCCGCTGTAAGTGCCGCAAAATCCTGTTGGTGTAACACACCAGGAAAAAGCAGCAATACAGGCTAAGTTAAGGTGTAATATGGTCAGGAGGCACACTCCCCCCGCTGTAAGTGCCGCAAAATCCTGTTGGTGTAACACACCAGGAAAAAGCAGCAATACAGGCTAGGTTAAGGTGTAATATGGTCAGGAGGTACACTCCGCCCGCTGTAAGTGCCGCAAAATCCTGTTGGTGTAACACACCAGGAAAAAGCAGCAATACAGGCTAAGTTAAGGTGTATAATGTGCAGGAGGCTTAGCAACAATGACACTGACACTGTCCCCTGCCTATCCTTCTCTCTCCCTGCACACAAGGTTTATCAAAGTATATGACACTGACAGTCCGCCCTGCCTATCCTTCTCTCTCCCTGCACACAAGGTTTAGCAAAGAATATGACACTGACACTGTCCCCTGCCTATCCTTCTCTCTCCCTGCACACAAGGTTTATCAAAGTATATGACACTGACACTCTCCCTGCCTATCCTTCTCTCTTCCTACACACAAGGTTTAGCAAAGAATATGACACTGACACTCTCCCTGCCTATCCTTCTCTGTCCCTACACACAAGGTTTAGCAAAGAATAGATTTGACAAGATTTGACACTGTCCCTGCCTATCCTTCACTTTCCCTGCTCCGGAACACACTACACAAGGCCGCTGCGCTGGCGGCCTTTTATAGATTGGGGCTTGTACTAAACCCCCTCAGCTATAATTGGCCACAGGCATCTTGCCTGTGGCCAATCATTGCTCTCCTCGCTGCCGGCGCTGTGATTGGCCAAGCATGCAGGGTCACAGTGCATGCTTGGCCAATCACAGCGCCGGGATTACACTGCAATGGCGCAGTGTATTGTGGGCCGTTCGCGTCACTCAAATTTGGCGTGAACGGCCCAAATCGTCCGTTGTTCGCCGAACGCGCGAACAGCCGATGTTCGAGTCGAACCTATGTTCGACTCGAACACCGAGCTCATCCCTAATCACTAGCTAGCCCTCTCCATAGTAGAGCAGGAATACACCCAATTTTGTATCTACAGTTGTTGAGTTGAGTTGAGAGGTATCTTAATATAGCGCGGTCTTAGCAGAGTTCCTGGGAAAAGAGGACCCAGGAACCAAAAGCAGCACAGAGCTGCTTCTGCTTCCTAGTTGTGGCTAGGAACATGGAGTGTTGGCTAGAGCAACTTAAAAACCATGTAATAATAGCAGGTACCTCCAGGAAAGATCTGTTGGAGTCCTTCCCTACCTTGCTGAAAGCGGTCAAATATATGGCAGATGCATCAGCAGAATCCATCAGGATGTCGGCCAGATCCTCAGCGCTAGTTAACTCAGCGAGGAGGGCCCTCTGGCTAAAGACCTGGTCAGGGGACTATGCTTCCAAGGTGAAACTGTGCGGAATTCCCTTTTCAGGAGACCTGATGTTCGGGCCGGAACTGGAGACTGTCCTTGATAGGACAGCAGATAAAAGAAAGCTTTCCCACAGAAAAAGAAGTGGTGCAGCAAAGAAAGAATGTTCGTCCTTTTCAACAAACCAATACGGAAAGAGACCAAACACAGAAAAAGCCCTGGAATCCTCAGAGAGGAAGAGGCAGAGGAGGGGTGCTCTTTAGACCTCCCGAACAAACCCCTAAAAAAAACCCTGGCTATGAAGTCTCGTCTACAAGAACTGATGCAACAGAGGGTCATTAACCAGGTACCGAAAGATCAGGAGGGGAAAGGGTTTTTACTCCCACATCTTTCTGGTCAAAACACCATCAGGAAAGTTCCGCCTGATTCTCAATTTGAAAATTCTGAACCAATCCATAAAATACAAAAAATTCAGGATGGATACAATATTCTCTGCAAGGAATTTACTCATCCCCAGATGCTACATGGCATCCATCGACCTGAGAGATGCCCATCTCTGTATTCCAATAGCACCCTCATCGCAGAAATTCCTGCGACTTGCAGTCAAGCTGGGGGGTGGGGAGGTTTGGCACCTGCAGTTCCGGGCTCTGCCCTTCGGCCTTTCCTCCTTCCCCAGAGTATTCACGAAAGTGATGGCAGAAGCTTTGGAGTCCCTGAGGCTGAAGGGGATCCCAATATTGCCCTACTTGGACGACCTACTATCTACAAATAACCCAAACACATCTAAGGGGTTTGGGTTTGGCTTCTCAACCTTCAGAAATCCAATCTGGTACCGTCTCAAAGGGTAAAATTTTCTGGGGTACGAAATAGATTCATTGGAACAGAGGACATTTCTTCCCAAGGAGAAAATAGAGAAGATGCACTTGGCTCTGAAAGCTCTGCACCCCAAACCAACTCAGAGATTTTGGTAAAGCAAGCCATGTCCGCTCTAGGCCTGTTGACGGCGGCAATTCTCTCAGTACAGTGGGCCAGGTTTCATGCTCATCCTCTGCAGGAACCTCTGGAAAAGAAGTTCAGCATAGGGTCAAGAGCAAAAATATCACTCTGGTGGTGAAGAGACCAAAGAAACATCTCGAGAGGGCTTCTTTTGGACCTTTCCGGTAACTCGGAGGCTAACAACAGATGCAAGGGCATGGGGGTGGGGAGCTCACCTAGAGGAAAAGACAACTCAGAGTTGTTTGGTCCAAGCCAGAGGCAAGAAGATCCTCGAATTGGAGGGAGTTGAAGGCTATTCACCTAAGCCTTCTTTCCTTCCAGTGAGTTCTAGTAAAACAACATGTCCAAATGCTGTTGGACAACATGACGGCAGTATTATACGTAACAAAGCAAGGGGGCACAAAAACCAAGACCTTGATGGAGCTAGCTCATCAGATCCTGAGATGGGCAGAGGAAAATTTAGCCTCTCTATCCGCAGTTCATCTGAAAGGTACGGAAAACACCCTGGTAGATCTCAGCAAGAGAGAAATAAGAGAAGCCGAGTGGTCTCTAAACCAGGAGTTATTCGAAACGATCTCCGAATATTGGGGTTATCCTCAGGTGGACCTTTTTGCAAAACAAGAAAATGCAAAGACACCGGCCTTCTCTCTTCAGAGGCAGGATCAAGCTCTTGGGATAGATGCGTTAGCCCACAAGTGGGACTTCCCTTTGTCTTACGCATTCCCCCCGTTTCAACTGATACCAAGGGTGTTAGCAAAGTTCAGAGTGGAGTCCACAGAACTAATCTTAAATAGCCCCCTACTGGCCGAAGAGACCCTGGTTTTCCATCTTGATGAACCTCTCCACAAAACCCCCCTGGAGATTGCCGGTCATGACAGATCTGCTGTGTCAGGGTCAGATTCTCCATCCAGACCCAGCCTATTTCAGTCTAACAGCCTGGTTTCTGAAGATCAAATCCTGAGGCAAAAGGGGTTATCAGTAAAACTTATTAATACCCTTCTTACAAGTAAGAAAAAAGTCACCAGAGACATCTACTTCAAAGTCTGGAGGATTTATAATATCTGGTGTTCTTAAACCAAAATAATGCTAAGAAAATTAAAGTTTTTTGCTAGAATTTCTTCAAGAGGGATTGGAGAAAGGTTTAGCGGCAAGTACTTTCAAGACGCAAGTAGCTGCTTTATCTGTTTATTTGGAAAAAACTCTGTCAAGGGAACCTTTGATAATCAGGGTCTGTGACCCCTCAAAGCACCATGTCCCCATGACGTAGGTGGGGTCTGAGATACGAGGGCACCCCCCGCCCCCTCGTACCTCAGACCCCGCCTACGTCATTGGCTGTGCAGACCTGATGGGGAACTTCCTCCGCAGTGTAGGTCCGCTCAGCCAATGACGTTTCATGTGGAGTGGAGACTGCAGCGCTGGACATCAGATCACAGCGGGACACTGGATTACATCGCTGGAATGTGTTTTTTATTTTATTTTTAATAAAGGACTTTTCCCAACGGTGTCTGTGTGTTTTTATTTGTACTTTTTTTTTTTTTTTTTACACTTTCTTTGTGAAATGGTAGGGGTACAATGTACCCCTTACCAATTCACATGGGGGGGCCGGGATCTGGGGGTCCCCTTTGTTAAAGGGGTCTTCCAGATTCTGATAAGCTCCCTGCCTGCAGACCCCCACAACCACCGGGCAAGGGTTGTGGGGATGAGGCCCTTGTCCCCATCAACATGGGTAGCATACAAAATAATTCCGCGCTGCCCTCTGGATAAGCTGCTAACACAAGTAGACAAATAGTAAAAAGCGTGGAAACAAAAAGTGTGGCGCTAATCAAAAAAATGAACAAGAATGCATGACGCACTCAAATGAGTATATAAAAACAGTGCAATATAAAAAAGACACTCAAATATTAAGTAAAAACAGTAAGAAGTCTTCATATATATATATATATATATATATATATATATATATATATATACAAAATGTCTATATGCGAAATACAAGTGAAAACTTGTGCAACTGAGTGTCCTAAAGTAATTCAAAAATGAAGGCAATAGTGAGATTCAAAAGTGGGTGAAGACTTTGAAGGGAAAGGTGACGGTGAGAAGATGAGAACCACCACCAATAGGTAAGGAGCTTACCAGATAGTTTGAACCCAGAGGAACATATGTTCAGTGGGTCAAACGGGCTTGGTGTGGTGGAACCACGATGGAACCTGGACAATCTGTATGCTGCAAATTGCTGTAGTGGAAATGGCCAAACATCAACATGGAGAGAGAAACCACAGAAGAAAGATGAACTCTTAGCAGATAACCTCATATGCAGTAGTGGTCCGGGAAAATCCCAATCAATATGAGCAGGTAAGTATCATGTAATAGAGAAAAGAAACCCCCACATAGCGTAACTCTGTATATAAATCAAAATTTAATGTAGTGGAAACATTTACATCTAAGTTGATATAAAAGCGCTTTGCAAAGAATGTGGCAACAATGGAGTCCTACCGACGCGTTTCGTCTCCTAGGACATCATCTGGGGTGTCCCTCCATTGTTGCCCCCCTTGTGTGTGTGTATATATAGGAAAAGTGACCCCAATCAAGAGAGTTCATCCCCGGCCGCATTGTCAGTGGAAATGGCATTACTTCCTGGTTTTCCTAAGATGGCCGCCGGGCTTGTGTTCCAAGCCTCCATCTGGGTGCCTCTGACAAGGCCAAGCCTCGTTTTGGTATCTGATATCACGTGACTCCCTGACTGAATGCCAGGAAGCTCTCACTGTGTGGATGATGTATCCAAGCCTCGTCCTGGCTGCAGAGACATGTGACATGATAATGCGTTCCAAGCCTCGCTCCGGGAAAGCCTGATGCAGTGTATTAATCCGAAAGACAGAGAACTTTAAAGGGGAAGTACCTTAATTGGGTCAAATATGACATATATATCGCCATTTTTTAAAATGGTCAACATAAATGATAAAAAAAATAAAAAAATTGTATAATAAAGAAAAAAAAACTATATAATAGGAAAAAGGTTATGTAAAAACATTAGCCAATCCTGTTAAAGGTGCTATTAGATATTAAGTAAAAACCGTATATAAAATATATGCATAAATATATATAAAAAATGACACTGTCAGCAAAATACTATAATCGCATCCCTAGGTGAAAACCTCACGGTTGCTGGTATAATCACATGAGAATGCCCGTGAAATGAACTCTCCTGTATGGGTCATAAACATTATGATAGACCTATCTGGCATAGACAGTGACTCAGTTATAGAGCATATTACATGTATAAAAATCTCTTATACATAAAATGTATGTTATAAAATTACATGTAAAAATACATATAAAAAGAGGGAATAAAGAATGAAATAAAAAAATCAAAAAATCAAAGAATGGGAAAAAGTTAGAGTTCCCCCATTTAGCAATGCCCGATGTTCATTGAGATTTATTGATAAATGAATTGATATCCCACTCAACGTTTAGACCTGATGGTGTATGGGACTGTAGTTCGTATATCCAAAAAGTCTCTAATTGGGGGACCCCCCTAGTCATAGCTCCGCCCCTCCAGGGTGGAATGAACTGGTCAATAACCAGAAACTGGGTGCCCTTTGGGTTACGATCATGGTGTAATTTGTAGTGTCTGGGCACATGAGGGGTCACAGACCCCAAAGCATCCTCCCCATGTTGAGGGCATGTGGCCTGGTATGGTTCAGGAGGGGGGGTGCTCTCGTCCCCCCCTCTTTTCCAGTGGCCTGCCAGGTTGCATGCTCGGATAAAGGGTCCGGTATAGATTTTTTGGGGGAACTCCACGCCATTTAAAAAAATAAATTGGGGTGGAGTTCCCCTTAAAATCCATACTAGACCTGAAGGGACGCGTTTTGGTCAAGTGAACATCACCTGGGGTGCTGACCCACTGTAGTTGTTGCCCTTCTATAAAATAGAGACCCCCATAGACAAGCTGTGGCTCCAATGAAAGCTCTGGAATGAATGATTGTTACTTCCGGGTTTACCAAAATGGCGTCTATGGCGTGTGGTTCAAGCCTCGTTCTGAAGGAGAGCCAGAAACCGGAAGTATGTGTAATAGATGTGATGCCGGAAGTTGAAACACTTGCGGTTCACACCTCGCAATGCTAGCGTTCCAAAGGGCGGATGAGCCAAATCCAACTTCATGTCACATGTCTAGTGAAAGTCAACAAAATAGAAAAAGAAAAAGAATAGAAGCTATGCTGTTAGACACAGATGGAGCAGCGGAATAAGTGCACTGATATCATCAGGAGCTCCCATTCATGCGGAACGACCACACTATATACACAATATTAGTAGTCAAAAAACGAAAATTTAAAACAGTCAGAACCGCATTAAATTAACAACAAAGATCAGGCTATTTGGTGCCTGTTCATATACATCTTTTTATGTTTTGTATTTATGCGACATGAAGAATTATGGAAATGATCTCAGTAAAATTAAAATTTATAATTAACTATTATTCAATTGGTGGGAAGGAGACCACAACTGACTATGGGTGTTCCTTACAAATTGGGTACATATCAATTAATCATTTAATTGGTACAGCAAGTATATGCAACCATTTATATTGAATTTAAAAATAACCATTTATATTGAATTTAAAAAAGAAGGAAAAAGAATCCAAAAAATTGATAAAAAATTTAATAAAAAATATATTGATAAAAAGGTATAATGCACGTTGAACCCAGAATCAGCCGACATTAGGATTTATTAATGAACGCATTAATGTCCCACTCGACATTGAGGCCATATGGCGAGTGAGACTGCAATTCATAAATCCAATACGTTTCTAATCTTGATACCCCCCGAGTCCTGACCCCTCCTCTCCAGGAGGGAACATACTTATCAATGATGAGAAACTGTGACCCCCTCGGGTCACGATTGTGACATTGCCTATAATGTCGTGGCATGGTGTGTTTGTCTCCACCCAGAATTTTTGCAACATGTTCACCTACCCGTACAGAAAAGGCGCGTATCGTGCGACCCACGTATTGCTTCCCGCACGGGCAGGTGATAAGGTACACAATGTGTGTGGTTGCACAAGTGCAAAAAATCTTAATGGGATAGGTTTGATTGGTTACTTTTGACTAAAACTCCAACGATTTACGCCTCCCACATGAGTTATACTGGCACACTGTGCATTTCTTACATGGAAAGTAGCCCTCCATATATTGAAAAAAAGTTGGACGCACTGGATGGTTAATAACATTGGGAGCAATGCTCCCCCTAAGAGACGGAGCACCCCTAAATATAACCTTGGCTTGTTCCGGTAAAATAGGGCCAAGAATTCGGTAATTTCTCAATACATTTCAGTGACGGTTAATGATAGTCTTCAATTCCCTATGTTGGACTGAATAAGATGTAAGCATTGAATACTTGAAAGATTCACCAGGCTCACGTGGAGGTTTGTCAATCAATAAGGACCTACGATCAATCTGTGCAACATTCTGTAATTCGAATTCTACTGAAAATTGGTCATAGCCTTTCTCAATAAATCTTTGTCTAAGCAAAGACGCCTGTGAAAAATAAGTATCAATGTTAGTGCAGTTTCTACGTAGCCGTAGAAATTGTCTACGAGGTACAAGAAATTGGCTACGAGGAGATTTGAGCCATGACCTGTGATGTCAGCTATCGATAGGTATGAAACTATTGCAGTCAGTTGCCTTGAAGTGTGTTTGGAATTTGAATTGCCGAGATTCAATCTCGATCTCAAGATCTAAAAAATTGACCTTGGTGGCACTACACTCAAACGTCAAAGAAATACCTTGATCATTGTCATTGAAAAAAAAAAAAATTCACCCAATGACTCGGGGGGAACCATCCCATAGGAGGAGGATGTCGTCTATATACCTAGCCCACAGAACTAGTGAAGGTCTGCGCTCTGAATAGGCGACATCCTCCTCCCACTTGGCCATGAACAAGTTGGCGAGGCTTGGGGCAAATTTAGCCCCAATTGCCACGCCTCTTTTCTGCAAAAATAAATTCTGATCGAACCAGAAATAATTATGAGTTGTGGCAAACTGTAATAATTCAATGATATATTGTCTCTGCTCATCCATAAGGGAAAGATCACGATCCAAAAATTGTGTGACAGCTTCTATTCCTAAATTTTGTGGAATGCACGTATACAACAATGCTACGTTGGCAGTAGCAAGTACATAGTCCCCTTGTATATTAACACTCTCCAATAGTTTAATAGTAGAAGTAGTGTCCTTCAAATACGACGGGGTTGATTTAACCAGTGGTTGGAGTTAAAAGTCGATATAATGACCAATACGAGATGTAATATTTTAGCGCTGCACTTTTATGGCAAAAAATAAACCCTAGACCTATTATTAGTTTTCCCAAATGGGATTTATCTTTAGTTCTTCAGGGTCTCACTAAGTCCCTGTTTGAACCTATAGAAGAATCATTGTTAAAATTTTTGACACTCAAAACTATTCTGCTGGTAGCAGTGACATCTGCCCGAAGAATTAGTGAGATACAAGCTCTTTCAATCAAAGAACCTTTTATGAGATGTCTACCGGATAGGGTAGTCTTAAGGACAGATCCAGCCTTCCTGCTGAAAGTATCCTCAGTCTTTCACCGTATACAGGAGATCCTTCTCCCTACCTTTTGCCCCTTACCTTCGGGGCCAGGAGAAGAAGCCTTCCACACTCTGGATGTCAGGAGGTGCCTTCTAAAATATCTAACAAAGAATGTTAGGAAATCGTCTTCAATCTTCATCTTGATGGAAGGTACTCACAAAGGGAGTAAGGCTTCTAAGAGTACCCTTGGAAGATGGTTAAAGCAAGCCATTAAAGAGGCATACATCTCTTTAGATCAGGAACCTCCGGTGGGAATTTTACCTCATTCTACCCGAGCAGCGGCGGCATCATGGGCAGAAAAGGCCGGGGCATCTCCTGAGCAAATCTGCAAGGCTGCCACATGGTCCAGTTTCTCAACTTTCATAAGGCACTACCGGTTGGATCTACTGTCAGCCTCGGACCAATCCTTTTGGTAGGAAGGTTTTACAGGCAGTGGTCCCACCCTGAAGTAAGTTTCTCGGTTATCCTCTCCAAGGTGTTGTCCTGAAAGGCGAAGGGAGAAAACCTTAGTTAGACTTACCGGTGACGGTATTTCTACGAGCCTTTCAGGATAGCAGCCTACTTCCCTCCCTAGGTGATCATATGTAAAATATAATTGGGGGTTTGGTAATTGTCTGCTTATATCTTCCAGCATGTCGGAGGATTTCTCTGTAACAACTGATGGCATGGTGGAAGCAGCTGCTTTTAAAAGGGGCGTTGTCACGCAGTGTTTCCTGTGAAGAGTTGGAGCTACGGTCTCTCCAAGGTGCTGTCCTGAAAGGCTCGTAGAAATACCATCACCGGTAAGTCTAACTAAGGTTTTCCGATTCATCAGATCTTTCTATTAACACTAAGGAGCCCCTCATTTTCCTCTGCCGAGGTGGGGGAGGAGTGTCCCCACGGGTGCATATGCCTATTTGTATCACTGAGCCGGTGCTCCCTGATCAGTCTCTGGGTAAGTTCAAATACACATACGTGATCATAAACCATCTATCCTTAATGGTATGTATGTACATAAGAACTTCAATTTGAATGTGTAGATATTTGATACTACCTAACCGGGCACTCTCACCTTAATTATCTCTATGCGCAAAACATCGCTGTACATCAATAAGAATAGTAATGCAACTCTATCCATGTTTTAGATGCTCCATAACATCATACATGTTCAATATTGATTGATCTTTGTCTAATATGATAAGACATCCATACAAATGTATATTTAACAAATGTATCAAAAAAAGATTTCCTTCAACCTTTGCATATTTTCTACATACCTGTATTTTTGCCCATGTTAATCATGTTACTTACGTACTGTTCATTAACATTTTATCAATAGAATCTGTGCAATATTCTACTGTGCTATTTTCAAGGCCCCGATGAAGCAGAATTGACCGCAAAACGCGTAGGCCACACTGTTTTAACCGCTTGGGATTTGCACACCCCGAACTTAAAACTTCAAGACTGTAATGTGTTTATACTTGATTTTACTTCTAGCTTGTACTTCCAATAGGCAGATAAATAAAATAGTTATATTTTTCTATAAATTATAGTAGTTGTATCTTCTTTACACTCCTCAGAGGAACAATTAAAGTCCCACCCCCGTTCTACCTTTTACTGAAACAGTTACATGTTATTACGGTGTGTTATAAATTTTACCCATATAAAAACCATTTGCACATGTTTAGGTCTTCCATTACCCCAATTTATCATCTATGTACCCCCTAATATAGGACTCCAACATTCCCTGGGACAGACTTTTACCCCATTTGGGTCTCGCGCAGTTGATAACGTTCTGGGTAAGATAGCATGCACGGGATTTTTCCATATATGTGTTCTACATTACATTAAAACTATGCAATTTATTTTCTCCTCTCTTTCAATTTTTTTATTATAGCATTAAAATTATGATGCTTGCTTTATAATACTATTGTACTACAAGCTCCTGAAGAAGCGGTGGTGTTCCCCGCGAAACATATTGAGCATTCAATATACAGATGGTATATGTTTTGGTTGACAACTGTCATCTTCTACTGATCATTTTATCTGTAACTTTGCAGAGCTGAATGTGCAAGATACATCTTCCAGTCTATTTTTTAGATGTTTTTTTAAAGATATTTTTTAAATGAAATTAAATTTGATATACCGTATTTATCGGCGTATAACACGCACCGGCGTATAACACGCACCCCAAGTTTAGGAGGGAATTTTAAGGAAAAAAACTTTTAGGAGGGAAATTCAAGGAAAAAAAACTTACATTTAAATGCAGCATGCAGCCTTGCCCAGTGTCCATCTGCAGCCTTGCCCAGTGTCCATCTGTCCATCTGCAGCCGTGCCCAGTGTCCATCTGTCCATCTGCAGCCGTGCCCAGTGTCCATCTGTCCATCTGCAGCCTTGCCCAGTGTCCATCTGTCCATCTGCAGCCGTGCCCAGTGTCCATCTGTAGCCTTGCCCAGTGTCCATCTGTCCATCTGCAGCCGTGCCCAGTGTTCATCTGTCCATCCGCAGCCGTGCCCAGTGTTCATCTGTCCATCTGCAGCCGTGCCCAGTGCCTTTGCGATCGTGTCAGTCCCGGCGTTTTTTAAAATTTGGCGCCGATTTCTGTGGAGAGGAGCGAGCGGGGCCGAGTGTACTTCGGCTGGACTCGGCTCCTCTCGCAGTTCCGCCCATCTCCACTGACTGCGCCGCTGACGGAGAAAGCCGAGTGTACTTCGCCTAGACTCGGCTCTGCTCACAGTCACAGGCAGGACTGCGAGAGGAGCCGAGACTAGGCGAAGTACACTCGGCTTTCTCCGTCAGCGGCGCAGTCAGAGATGGGCGGGACTGCGAGAGGAGCCGAGTAAAGCCGATTGTACTTCGGCTTCGGCTCCGCTCGCTCCTCTCGCTCGTTTTCAGCAGGGGAATTCGGAGTATCGGCGTATAACACGCACCCACGATTTTCCCCTGATTTTAAGGGGAAAAAAGTGCGTGTTATACGCCGATAAATACGGTATTTACTCTGGTTATGTCTAGCCTTTGTACGGTACCATGAAAGTCCACAATGGCCTCAAACCATTTCCTTTTCCGTCTTCACAGAACAGCTGTATGTATACTGAGATGAAATTACTCACAGGTGGACTCTATTTACTAATTAGGTGACGTCTGAAGGCGTTTCCATAAGGCTGGGTTCACACTGATGCGACACGACATTCATCCGACTTTCATCCTACTTTGCTCTGCGACATCAGTCCTACATTGATCCTACATTGGTCCGACATCCATCCGACATTCATGACCAGGATACTACTTTGATCCGACATTGTGCTAGTCTGACTTGTCCTTTGACCAATCAAAACAATCCCAGGGTGAGATAAATTCCTTTTACTGCTGCTGTAATCATCATGTCGGATGTCAAATGTCGGATGGTTAGGACAAGGATCCTACTTTGATCCGACTTCAATGATATTCAATGGGCTGAAGTAGGATCAAAGTCGGACAGAAGTAGTACAGGGAGCATTTTTAATGTCGGACCGACTTGTGTCGGACCAGTTAAGACGGCTCTCATAGGGATTCATTGATTTTCACACGTCATGCGACATAAGCTCCTAATGTCGGAGCGTTTGTCGGACAAGTGTGAACCAGGCCAAAAAAGACTTGCAGGTGCAATTGCAGCGAAAGGTGGTTCTACAAAGTATTGACTCAGGGGGGCCGAATACAAATGCACACCACCATTTTAAGATATGTATTTGTAAAACATTTTGAAAACCACTTTACAAGTATGTGCCACTTTGTATTGGTCTATCACATAAAATCAGAATAAAATCCATTTAAGTTTTTGATTGTAACATGACAAAATGTAGAAAATTTCAACAGGTATGAATACTTTTTAAAGGTACTGTAAATCAGCCACTGCTGATAATATCATAGACATTCTATATAAAAAAGATCAAATTTACAGAGGGGGTTGAGAATCCACACTCAATACACTGTGGGAAGATTCACGTTAAGGCCTTCTTCACACAGGCATACTGAAAGTGTAATCAAAGACAAAACCTTTTTTTAATTTTGGAGTGGAGAGGGATTAGAACGCCTTTCAGTTTTTATTGTCTGTGTCCCCGTTGTTTACCATTTATCATCGAAAGTGAAAGTAAAAGAAAATCCCAAACTTTGGGTTGACATCAGAACACTATAAGATGGGGACAGTAGTTCTGGTGACACACCAGGGTCATTCTCACTTTGGAGGGACTTCCTTTCACTTCCTGTTTTGTCTATGGGACAGGAAGTGAAGGGAGATCTCCCTAATGGGACACAGATGGCAAAAAAACGCAAAAGCAAAACAAAATAACAGGGGTCATTACCCTCCCTTACTCTATCGAAAATAAAACATTTTGTCTTTAACTAAACTTTAAAGTGATAGTAAATCCTTCCATTTACCAATAAACTAGCTTTAGCTCATACAAAGAAATTAAACAAATCCTCCTACATAAGGCCAGGGCCGGGAGATTTCCCAGATTTCCCGGTAGGCTGCCTGTCCTGGGGCCGATTTCAGTTGCGGCGGCAGTGCTCCCCTCTCTCCTGCTCCTGTGTATCATGGATCTGCCTGGCTCGGTCTGTGTGCGGCGGCGGCGCTGTAACACGGTCCCGTCCCCCTAGACCAGCTCGTGTGATGGTAGATAGAGTCAGTGTTCAGCCTATCACAGGAGCCGGTCTAGGGGGGCGGGACCGTGTTACAGCGTGACCGCCGAACACAGACCCAGCCAGGTCAGCTCCGTGATAAACAGGAGGAGATGCCCGCCGTACAGCCCGCCCTGTGTGCCTGGATAGGAGGATCGGCAGGGGGGTGCATATAGAGGAAATTAGCTTTCTATATTCCTCCATACAGCCGCTGAATGCTTGCAGGAGGGGGAGGAGGAGAATCAAGCATTCCGCGGCTGTATGGAGGAATATAGAAAGCTAATTTCCTCTATATGCGATCCCCCTGCTTCTCCTCCTATCCAACTTCTTTTGCTGGCCCCTCCCAGTGCTCTCCTTCCCCACCACACTCTCCAGCCCCCCCCCCACAGTTCTCTCCACCTCTGTTCTTTCAGCCCCCCCCCCTGCTCTCCAGCTCTCCCCATCACTCTCCAGTCACCATCCCAGTGCTCTCCACTCCCCCCCCCCAGTGCTCTCCACTCCCCCAGTGCTCTCCACCCCTGTTCTCCCCCCCATGCTCTCCACTCCACCCCTGTTTTCTCCCCCCCCAGTGCTCTCCACACCTGTTCTTTCTCCCCCCCACCGTGCTCTCCACCCCTGTTCTTTCTCCCCCCAAGTGCTCTCCAGCTCTCCCCATCACTCTCCACCCCTGTTCTTTCCCCCCCCAGTGCTCTCCAGCTCTCCCCATCACTCCCCAGCCCCCACCCAAGTGCTCTCCAGCCCCCACCCAAGTGCTCTCCAGCCCCCCCTGTGCTCTCCACCCCTGTTCTTTCTCCCCCCCAGGTGCTCTCCACCCCTGTTCTTTCTCCCCCAGTGCTCTCCACCCCTGTTCTTCCCCCCCAGTGCTCTCCACCCCTGTTCTTTCTCCCCCCGTGCTCCCCACCCCTGTTCTTTCTGGCCCCCAGTGCTCTCAAGCTCCACCCATCGCTCCCCAGCCCCCCGTGCTCTCCACCCCTGTTCTTTTTGGCTCCCCCCAGTACTCTCCGCTACCCACCCCTGTACTCTCCACTCCCCCCTGCCACGTGCTCTCCAACCCCACCAGTGCTCTGTCCGCTCCCCCTGCATTTTGCCCCCACCCATGTGCTCTGCAACCCCCATAGTGCTCTCCAGCACCCCGTGCTCCCCACCCCTGTTCTTTCTCCCCCTCCAGCTCTCCCCATCACTCTCCAGCCCCCACCCCAGTGCTCTTCAGCCCCCCGTGCTCCCCACCCCTGTTCTTTTTGACCCCACCCATGTGCTCTCAAACCCCGCCAGTGCTCTCCGCTCCCCATAGTGCTCTCCAGCCCCCCGTACTTTCCACCCCTGTTTTTCTGGCCCCCACTGGTGCTCTCAAGCTCCCCCCATTGCTCTCCTCCCCCCAGTGCTCTCCAATCCCCCCTGCTCTTTGTACCCCCAGTGCTCTCCAGCCCCATGCTCTACACCCCTGTTCTTTCTGCCCCCCCCAGTGCTCTCAAGATCCCCCCCAGTGCTCTTTACCTCCCACACTCTTAGCCCCCTCTCCAGCCCCCCCTCCCGTGCTCTCCACCCCTGTTCTTTTTGGCTCCCGACAGTGCTCTCAAGTCCCCCCCCAGCGCTCCCACCCCTGTGATCTCCACTCCCCCTGCTTTTTGCCCCCACCCATGTGCTCTCCAACCCCGCCAGTGCTCTCCGCTCCCCCTTCTCTCCAGCTTCCACCCAGTGCTCTCACTTTCCCAGGACCAGAGGACAGGCTGACTAGGGCCGGAAAATGAGGACGGCTGAAGGTGCAGGTGGCCAGGGACCACTTCATCTCACAGCAAACAGATCCTCTGGAAGGAGCACTGTCCCCATCCAAAACGAGAACAGACCCTGCCTGCTGATGGCGATCATGGATATCCTGCTGGCATGGAAGGTACCATACCAAGCATCAACAACACACTTGTCCACAGACAGGGACTGCAGACTGGGACATGGGGCACAGCGAGACTGCATTCATGGGCACAGTGAGACTGCATTCACGGGCACAGTAAAGCTGCATTTGATGGGCACAGTTATGCTGCATTGATGTGCACAGTGATGCTGCATTGATGGACACAGTGAGGCTGCAATGATGGGCAAAGTGAGGCTGCAATGGTGGACACAGTGAGGCTGCATTCATGGGCACAGTGAGGCTGCATTTGATGAGCACAGTGAGGCTGCATTTGATGAGCACAGTGAGGCTGCAGTGGTGGGCACAGTGAGGTTGTAATGGTGGGCACAGTGAGGCTGCAATGGTGGGCACAGTGAGGCTGCATTTGATTGACACTGATGAGGCTGCATTTGATGGGCACTGGTGAGGCTGCATTGAACTCTTGTATCATGTCTGCAGCCTCTGACCATCTCCTGTATCATGTCTTCATGTCTGCAGTCTCTGAGGGAGTCTGGAGAGGAGTCAAGAGTGGGAGCACCGCCGGGATGATGGTCATGGGAGAAGTCAGATGTGTGTGGACTGTGGAGAGGAGACTATATAGGATAAAACCAGAGCCACCAAGCTGGAGCCGACTGACTGAGCCCTGCACGGTGCACCTGAGAGGAGGTCAGTGACAGCACCGCTAGGCCAGTCTGAGGGGGGTCACTGATGTAAGGGGGGAGTGAATACGATAATGTAAGGGGGCACTGATATAAAGGTTTCCCCCCTATATCAGTAACCCACCCCCCCTTACTTTAGTGTATTCTTTCTGCGGAAGGTGCCCCCCCCCCCCCCACGTTCTGAGTTCCTGGAGTCCCCCTTGATGATTGACCACTTTTACAACTTTTAACTGGAATTTGAGTTGCATAAGGCCCCATTCACACTATACAAAATGCAGGTAACTGCAAAGACACATAGAAAACATTACTTTTCTATGTGTCCTGTTCACACCAGAATGCTGTGTTCCTCTGCGTTCCATAGCAGTGCGATTCTATGCAACATGTTTGCATAATATCACACTGCAACGCACAAAAACAAATGTATAAACCTCAAAATGCACCACAACACAGTGTACCTCTCACCCACAACAATAGGTCAATGGCAATGACATGCGTGTCATTGCTATTTGTTTGATGCGGACATGTTTAAACACTTAAGCCCCGGACCATTTTGCTGGTCAAAGACCGGGCCACTTTTTGCGATTCGGCACTGCGTCGCTTTAACTGACAATTGCGCGGTCATGCGACGTGGCTCCCAAACAAAATTGACATCCTTTTTATCCCACAAATAGAGCTTTCTTTTGGTGGTATTTGATCACCTCTGCGGTTTTTATTTTTTGCGCTATAAATAAAAATAGAGCGACAATTTTGAAAAAAATGCAATATTTTTTACTTTTTGCTATAATAAATTTCCACAAAAAATATATAATTTTTTTTTTCCTCAGTTTAGGCCGATACATATTCTTCTACATATTTTTGGTAAAGCGTTTATCGATCGGTTTGCACACAAGTTATAGCATCTACAAAATAGGGGATATTTTAATGGCATTTTTATTAATATTTATTTTTTTACTAGTAATGGCGGCGATTAGCGATTTTTATCGTGAATGCGACATTATGGTGGACACATCGGACACTTTTGACACATTTTTGGGACCATTGTCATTTTTACAGCGATCAGTGCTATAAAATTGCACTGATTACTGTGAAAATGACACTGACAGTGAAGGGGTTAACCACTAGGTGGCGCTGTAGAGGTTAAGTGTGCCCTAGGGAGTGATTCTTACTGTAGCGGGGATTGGCTGTGTGTGACAAGACAGTGATCACTGCTTCCGATTACAGGAAGCTGTGATCACTGTCATTGTCACTAGGCAGAGCGGGGAGATGCTTGTTTACATCAGCATCTCCCCGTTCTAACTCACCATGAGACGATAGCGGGTATCCCCGCGGCGATCGAGTCCGCGGGAACCATGGTCGGGCTCGCGGCGGGCGCGCGCGTCCACAATGCCGCTTCCTTAGAGGGGACGTATATATACGTCCTTCTGCCCAGGAGTGCCATTCTGTCGACGTATAAGTGCGTGTGGTGGTCGGCGAGTGGTTACAATGCTACGCTAATGAAATACAAAGTACTGTAATCTAGTTAATAAAATAAACTTCTCAGCACGAAAGCTTTACAATAAAGACTCTATAGAGAAAACACTGGTGCAATATCAGGCTCCTGCATAGTCTTCCTCAAGCTTAGTGCCCCTAAACTAGGCGACGGGGGGGTCCAGAGATAGAGATAGTCAGCGTGGAACATATTCCAGAGGGTAGTATTAGTGGTAGGGTAACCAAAGCACATAAACCAAAGGTAAGTATAGTAGCAAGTCCTAGTTGCAATCTCGGAACACCCAAGAGGATAGTATGTGACCGGTCAAAATATATTAATGCATTAAAGTGTTTGTGCACCAATGCAAGAAGTCTGCCAAGCAAAATAGGTGAGTTGGAAGCTCTGGTGCATCAGGAGAGCTATGATGTAATCTGTATTGCTGAAACTTGGCTTCATTCCTCACATGACTGGGCTATTAATATTCCTGGCTATGCACTCTTTTGGAAAGACAGGGTAAAAAGGAAAGGTGGAGGGGTCAAACCAGGAGAGCTGATCAGACAGGTCAGGAACAAGCCGGGTCACAACGGGAGATCCAAACAGCAGTTGAACAGAGTCTCAGGAACACAGGAAGGCTGATGACTATCAAGCAATGAGATGGGCTCAGTGGCAGTCTTATATAGGTCAGCAAGTGGCTGCGTCTGTTGCGTGCGCCGATTGACGCTTCTGCGCATGCCCGCGTGCCTATTGGTTCCATTGCGCATGTGCGTGCGCCTGTTGGTTCCATTGCGCATGTGCGTGCGCCTGTTTGCCAGTTCTCCTACGGCCGTTTCCCTGACAGGCACTGCTGGGACAGTGAAAGGGCAAAAATTTATAAACCTATTACAGGACAATTTTATGGTCAAGTTTATTGAGGCCCCAACTAGGAATGATGCTCTGTTGGACCTGGTAATCTCAAACCATGCAGAGCGTATTACTAATGTTCAGATAAAGGAACACCTGGGTAGCAGTGACCATAACATGATTTCATTTGATGTTAGCTGTAAGCAAAAATCACATACGGGAAAGAAAAAAACACTTAATTTCAAGAGAGCAAATTTTCCAAGGATGAGGGCTGCTCTCCAGGACTTAAGCCCTGTACACACGACCGAGAATCCCATCGTTAAAAAAAACGTTGGTTTTCTCGACGAGATTCTTGTCAAGCTTGACGGGATTCTTGTCAAGCTTTCCTTGCATACACACTGTCAATCAAAAATCTCGTCATTGTAAAGCGCGGTGACGTACAACACGTACAACGGCAGTATAAAGGGGAAGTTCGATTCCAATGGCATAAAGAGGTAATGCTGCGCTGTATAGAATGGGAATGGGTGAGGGTGAATACACCTAATAGATAATGAGGTAGCTAATAATCGAAATAAATGGTGAGCATATATGACATGGAAAACATCTGTGAATCCAAATAAAATAAATATCTCTATAAGTAAGTGACAATAAAAAATAACATCAATCCAAAGTGAATGAAACATAAAGTGCTGAGTGCAACTGTGATGAAGCATGCACTGCTATCATCAATCCTCAAAATACATGAATAAAAAATGCATACGAATCCAAAGTGAATCAAATATAAAGTGCTAGGTGCAACTATGATGAAGCATGCATTGCTATCACAAGTCCTCGAAATGCATGAATGCAAAAAACACAAGTGATTCCCATAATGGCATAGGTAGATTAGAGCATGGGTCAGTGTTCATGCGTAGACAGCAAAGCAAATGCTTGTTCAGGTGGTGTAAAACAAAAGTTCTGGTGCTTGTGCCAAATTTCCAACGTAGAAAGTGCTGAGAGAAAAGGAAAGGATTCCTGTTTCCTTTTAAAATTGATGAGGGTGTCCCCTTGCCTTACTGTTGTAAGGTAACAACATGTATAAAGAACTATCTGTGCAGATGTAGCAAGCAACAGGGTTCCGGCCGCTTCTGAGTATGGTGTAATCCTAATACTGTTCAGCCTCTATCTGTGGACAGAGTCCCCCTAGGGAGTCCCGTCTGTTAAACCGCAGTGACCCTCGCACAGGGAGATAAATGCGCCAATAGTGTAGTATGGTTTTAAAATATTTAATAACAATAAAAGCATACATAAGGGTACTCACATAAAAAGCATGAAAACCGGCATATAAAAACGAGCAGCTGGCTCGCCCACATCACCTCCGGTACCTCTGGTAAACTTGACGAGTATTCGTCACGGTCACGTGACTTCATCGATTCCAATGGCGCCACCCCTTGGGCTGCTTTTGCTGATCTCGTGTTACCGCGTGTTAGTAAAAGTTTGGGGAGAGCGAGTCCTCAGGCGGGTAAGTAAAATTGAATTGTGACATTCACACAGACTTGTTTTCCTTCCTCCCTTGTTATGATCCAATGGTTGCTTGTCTTTCTGCTGGTCAAATGCTCCCGATGCCCAGTCCTATACTTTTGATGAGAGAGCGGGGCGGGGGGTGGGGGGTGGAGAGCGGAGCGGAGAGCGGGGCGTAGAGCAGAGCGAGTCCTCAGGTGGGTAAGTAAAATTTGAATTGTGACATGCACACAGACTTGTTTTCCTTCCTCCCTTGTTATGATCCAATGGTTGCTTGTCTTTCTGCTGGTCACCCTGGTATTTTGCTCGATGTGCTCCCCCTGACTCTCCTGCCTGTTTGTTTTCGATGCTGGAGGGGAGGGAGTTTTGATAAGCTATTAACCACTGAGAATGGCCCAGGGGGAGGGGAGTGCTGGGGGGGGGGGGGGCTGCCTTTCTCTCATGAATAAGAACTAACTCTTCAGGAGGGCAAGATGTGGGGGGGGGGGTCCGCCTTCTTCCCTGGAGTCACCTGAACTGCAGTGCCACCCGCTGACAGCTATTCTGTATTGCACCTATAGCGCTTAACCACTTAAGCCCCGGACCATTTCGGGCCATTAGGACCAGGCCTGTTTTTGGGATTCGGCACTGCGCTGCTTTAACTGTAAATTGTGCGGACATGCAATGTTGTACCCAAATAAAATTTGCGTCCTTTTCTTCCCACAAATAGAGCTTTCTTTTAATGGTATTTGATTGCCTCTGCAATTTTTATTTTTTGCGATATAAACGGAAAAAGACCGAAAATTTTGAAAAAAAATGATATTTTCTACTTTTTGTTATAAGAAAAATCGAATAAACTCAATTTTAGTCAGACATTTAGGCCAAAATGTATTCAGCCACATGTCTTTAGTAAAAAAAATGTCAATAAACGTATATTTATTGGTTTGCGCAAAAGTTATAGCGTTTACAAACTAGGGTACATTTTCTGAAATTTACACAGCTTTAAATTTATGACTGCCTATCTCATTTCTTGAGGTGCTAAAATGGCAGGGCAGTACAAAACCCCCCCAAATGACCCCATTTTGGAAAGTAGACACCCCAAGGAAATTGCTGAGAGGCATGTTGAGCCCATTGAATATTTTTTTTTTGTCCCAAGTGATTGAATAATGAAAAAAAAAAAAAAAAAATTACAAAAAGTTGTCACTAAATGATATATTGCTCACACATGCCATGGTTATATGTGGAATTGCACCCCAAAATACATTTTGCTGCTTCTCCTGAGTACGGGGATACCACATGTGTGGGACTTTTTAGGAGCCTGGCCACGTACGGGACCCCGGAAACCAAGCACCGCCTTCAGGATTTCTAAGGGCGCAAATTTTTGATTTCATTCCTCACTACCTATCACAGTTTCGAAGGCCATAAAATGCCAAAATAGCACAAAACCCCCCCAAATGACCCCATTTTAGAAAGTAGACACCCCAAGGAAATTGCTGAGAGGCCTGTTGAGCCCGTTGAATATTTTTTTTTTTTGTCCCAAGTGATTGAATAATGACAAAAAATAAAAATAAAAAATAAATTACAAAAAGTTGTCACTAAATGATATATTGCTCACACATGCCATGGTTATATGTGGAATTGCACCCCAAAATACATTTTGCTGCTTCTCCTGAGTACAGGGATACCACATGTGTGGGACTTTTTAGGAGCCTAGCCGCGTACGGGACCCCGAAAACCAAGCACCGCCTTCAGGATTTCTAGGCACAAATTTTTGATTTCACTCCTCACTACCTATCACAGTTTCTAAGGCCATAAAATGCCAAAATAGCACAAAACCCCCCCAAATGACCCCATTTTGGAAAGTAGACACCCCAAGCTATTTGCTGAGGAGGCATGGTGAGTATTTTACAGCTCTCATTTGTTTTTGAAAATGAAGAAAGAAAATTTTTTTTTTTTTTTTTTTTTTTTTTCAATTTTCAAAACTTTGTGACAAAAAGCGAGATCTGCAAAATACTCACAATACCTCTCAGCAAATAGCTTGGGGTGTCTACTTTCCAAAATGGGGTCATTTGGGGGGGTTTTGTGCCATCTGGGCATTCCATGGCCTCCGAAACTGTGATAGGCAGTGAGAAGTAAAATCAAAAATTTACACCCTTAGAAAGCCTGAAGGCGGTGCTTTGTTTTTGGGGTCCCGTACGCGGCTAGGCTCCCAAAAAGTCCCACACATGTGGTATCCCCGTACTCAGGAGAAGCAACAGAATTTATTTTGGGGTGTAATTCCACATATGCCCATGGCATGTTTGAGCAATATATCATTTAGTGACAACTTTGTGCAAAAAAAAAAAAAAAAAAAAAATTGTCTTTTTTCCGCAACTTGTGTCAACATATAAAATATTCCATGGACTCGACATGCCTCTCAGTATATAGCTTGGGGTGTCTACTTTCCAAAATGGGGTCATTTGGGGGGGTTTTGAACTGTTCTGGCATTTTATACACAACATTAGGAAGCTTACATCCACTCTTCTAACCACTTGCAGACAAAGCCCTTTTTGATACTTTTTGTTTACATGAAAACATTTTTTTTTTTTGCAAGAAAATTATGTTGAACCCCCAAACATTATATATATTTTTAAAGCAAAGGCCCTACAGATTAAAATGGTGGGTGTTGCATTTTTTTTTTCTACACAGTATTTGCGCAGCGATTTTTCAAACGCATTTTTTGGGGAAAAAATACACTTTTTTTAATTTTAATGCACTAAAACACACTATATTGCCCAAATGTTTGATGAAATAATAAAGATGATCTTAGGCCGAGTACATAGATACCAAACACGACATGCTTTAAAATTTCGCACAAACGCGCATTGGCGACAAACTACATACATTTTTAAAAGCCTTTAAAAGCCTTTACAGATTACCCAGTTAGATTTACAGAGGAGGTCTACTGCTAAAATGACTGCCCTCGATCTGACCTTCGCGGTGATACCTCACATGCATGGTGCAATTGCTGTTTACATATGACGCCAGACCGACGCTTGCGTTCGCCATTGGGCAAGAGCAGGGCAGGACAGGGGTGCTTTTTTTTTTTTTTTTTTTTTTTTTTATTATTAATTTTGCTTTTTTATTTTATTTTTAAATTGTTCCTTACATATATTTTTTTTTTTATAATTTTTATTGTTATCTCAGGGAATGTAAATATCCCCTATGATAGCAATAGGTAGTGACAGGTACTCTTTTTTTGAAAAAACTGGGGTCTTCTAGACCCTAGATCTTTCCTCTGCCCTCAAAGCATCTGACCACACCAAGATCGGTGTGATAAAATGCTTTCCCAATTTCCCAATGGCGCTTTTTATATCCGGGGGGGGGGACATTCCCTCCCACTGCTTGTAAAAGCAGTCCAGAGGCTAATTAGCCGCTGTGATTGCTTTTACATGAAAGCTGGCCGCTGGCTGAAAAGAATGATACCAAGATGATGCCTAAACCCGCAGGCATCAATCTGGTATAACCATTCAAAGTCCAGCAACATACCAGTACGTTGCTGGTCCTTGTTGGACATGTATTGTAATCTTTTTTTTTCATGCAGCCTGTTGGCTGAACGAAAAAAGAGATTGATCGGTGGGTATGCCCACCATTAGAATACCGCCCTTCATCCACCCACTTCTAATGATGGGCATACATGCACCATTTATATATGCCGAAGCATGGGGGCATCCTCCCGCAAAAAAGTTATGCCGCACACACATGGTCAAACGTTTCCACGGGCAAGCCTCCGTCGGAATTTCGACCGTATGTATGCGGCATTAGGAGCAAAATTGCTCCTCCGCCCTGCTGCCCCTGCTGCCCCCATGCTTCGGCATATATGCTTTTTTTTTTTTAACTGTGGTGGTGAAATCACCTCCTACAGCACTGGAGTCGCAGGGATCAGGCCTGTCTCTGCGAACGCTGCAGTTATGTGTGTTGTGTTTTGTAAGTGACAGTGATCGATCGATACTGCACTTGGGTGGCCTGGGCTGGACGGAGGGGCAAAACGCAGGTGCTAGCAGGTATCTGGGCTGATCCCGCTAACACTGCGTTTTTGGGAACCCTAAACCGCTGGTATAGATCTGATCAGATCAGATATTGATCTGTTCAGATACTATACCACTAAGGGGGGTGTATGCTTTACGCGTGGGTGTTAGCGTTACTGGCACTAACCTGACGCTGCCTGGGGTGTGACGCAGACCCTCTCTGACGCTAAAACCTAATTGATATCACCCACCGGGCGATCAGGGGGTTAAACCTTTATTGGGTTATATACGGCGGGTGCCCTGACACTATAAAAAGCAAACTAACTAACCAGCGTCACCCGTAACACTTATATGGTGATCACTGGTGAAAGGGTTAACTAGGGGCAATTAGGGGGTTAAAACCTTTATTAGATCATATTTGGGGGTACCTGACGCTATAAAAACCTGCGGCGAACCTAAAAAAAATGACTGGCTACCGATTGGCATCACCGACACGAAGACAGCGATCAGAAAAACGATCGCTTAGTGACAGTGGTGATAGGGGGTGAAAGGGTTACCTGGGGGGCGATCAAGGGGGTTAAACCTTTATTAGATAATATATTGGGGTACCCGACGCTATAAAAACCTGCGGCGAACCTAAAAAAAATTACTGGCTACCGATCGCCATCACTGATGCTAAGACAGCCATCAGAAAAATGATCGCATAGCGACAGCGGTGATAGGGGGTGAAAGGGTTACCTGGGGGGCGATCAAGGGGGTTTAACCTTTATTAGATAATATATTGGGGTACCTGACGCTATAAAAACCTGCGGCGAACCTAAAAAAAATTACTGGCTACCGATCGCCATCACTGATGCTAAGACAGCATCAGAAAAACGATCGATTAGCGACAGCGGTGATAGGGGGTGAAAGGGTTACCTGGGGGGCGATCAAGGGGGTTAAACCTTTATTAGATAATATATTGGGGTACCCGACGCTATAAAAACCTGCGGCGAACCTAAAAAAAATTACTGGCTACCGATCGCCATCACTGATGCTAAGACAGCCATCAGAAAAATGATCGCATAGCGACAGCGGTGATAGGGGGTGAAAGGGTTACCTGGGGGGCGATCAAGGGGGTTTAACCTTTATTAGATAATATATTGGGGTACCTGACGCTATAAAAACCTGCGGCGAACCTAAAAAAAATTACTGGCTACCGATCGCCATCACTGATGCTAAGACAGCATCAGAAAAACGATCGATTAGCGACAGCGGTGATAGGGGGTGAAAGGGTTACCTGGGGGGCGATCAAGGGGGTTGAACCTTTATTAGATAATATATTGGGGTACCCGACGCTATAAAAACCTGCGGCGAACCTAAAAAAAATTACTGGCTACCGATCGCCATCACTGATGCTAAGACAGCCATCAGAAAAATGATCGCATAGCGACAGCGGTGATAGGGGGTGAAAGGGTTATCTGGGGGGTGATCAGGGGGTTAAACCTTTATTAGGGGGGGTTAGGGGGCTACACTGGACCTAAAACTAAACTTTAGTGACACTTTCACAGTCACAAATGTCACTGATTGCAGTGATCACTAAATAAATGGTCACTGCAATCAGTGACACTGTGACTGGGGGCTGGGGGGTGATCTGGGGGGTGATCTGGGGGGGTCTGGGGGTCCTGGGGGGGGCGATTAGTGTTCCTATGTGTCCTGGTGTCAGTGTAGTGTTGTGCTCACTGACCTGATGTCTTCTCTTGTACGGCGCTCGGTATATGTGAGCGCCGCACAGGAGATGACATCACTTCCTCCTGCCTCCTCTGTCTGAAACAGACAGAGGAGGCATTTCCATTCGCCGGGAGCGATCGCGAGGGGGGGGCCGGAATCGAAAGGCCGCCTCCTCATCTGGGATCGCTCCCGGTGAAGTAACGACCGCTCACGGCACAGAAGGGGGGTCCGGATGGACCCCCCAACTGTACAAAGGCAGTCACGTAGATCTACGTGATTCTGCCTGTCCGTGCCATTCTGCCGACGTAAATCGGCGGTGGGCGGTCGTTAAGTGGTTAATAGAAGTGTAAAATCCAGTCAGTTAATGTGAAAAATTAGAGGTTCCTCAAGTCAAGAGGTTGCCGGGGGTTTCTTCAGCAGTGATTAAATTCCAACTCGCAGATAATAAAATAGTGACCCCAATGAATCTGTAAAGGAGCATTCTTCCCACTGATCACCAATGTAAGGAACATTCTTCCCAATGATCACCAATGTAAGGGACATTCTTCTCACTGATCACCAATGTAAGGAAAATTCTTCCCACTGATCACCAATGTAAGTGTAGCGGGTGGTTACATTTAGGGGGAAGCATCTGAGTGGTAACTAGGCTCAGATGCACTAATTGTTAGGTTTCATGGACCATTTCTGTCCCTGGGAGATGGGACTGGTGTGTAATTCCCTGGGGCCTATAGGTGGCGCTGTTGCCATGGGCCCGGGTTGAACCGCAGTACAGGGTTGTGCCTTTTTTTTGTCCCCTCTTGGCAGCAGTGGGGCGGGGAACCTGCTGTGCCTGTCGGGAGAGGATATAAAAGGGGGCGGCCATCTTCCAGCAGGGTCGGTTCCGCGCTCAGGCACCTTAGGCCTGGGTGCGTGTGTGTTGCCTCCGGGTGCCCGGTCGGGTTGTCTCTGGGTGCCCTAGGCCCGGAGACAGAGCTGGTGTTCCATCTCAGACACCTTCAGTCTTGGGTGAGGTACTTTGGAGAAAGGCCCGGAGCCCAGCAGCCTTCGGCTGGGATCCGCCGGGGACCGAGACTCCCAGGGATCTGCCTTGCAAGGGGACCCGTATCCAGGACGAGGAGGCCAGGGAGGTGACCCTTTCTGAAGACCCAGCGCAGAGTCGTGGTGACAGAGGGGGCCTCTGGTAACTCTCTGGAGGGATGTTCTTGTCCTATAAAGGGCCAGTTTACTAACGGAAGGAAGTGCATGTTCTTTAAGTCACAGTGGCAGTGACACTACGCACCCAAGGTCAGTGGCAGTGGCTTTCATCTTTTTCACCCGGTCAGTGGCAGTGACCAACTTCATGGTCTGTGGCAGAGACCGTGCGCCAAGCCTGTTCGTGCTAATCAGAACAGGAGAAAACCCAAATTCAAGTTTGTGCCTGGACCTCCTCCCACCTTATCTGACCTGTGTCTTGTCCCAACCTGTCTGCTCTCAAAGAGACTGTTTATTGTGCTAAAAGGAATAAATAAAAGGTGGACCTTTCAGTTGGTGTGGACAGTTGCTTACTGGGGAGAACTAAAGGCTTGTTTCCGACTACCACAGAAACGAGGTCAGCACTGGAGGTTTTTAAACACTGGCTGAAAGCAGGCCTGAGAAACTAACACCGCTCAACCTCCCTATTCAGGAGGGTACGAGCTTGTGGTGCGGTGTGCCTCATTCTTTCCTGCAGAGGAGCCAAGCAGAAGAAAAGCAGGTAAAGTCAGAGGTTGGTGCGCTACATAAGGAAAATTCTTCCCACTGATCACCAATGTAAGGGGCATTCTTCCCACTTACCACCAATGTAAGGAACATTCTTCCCACTGACCACCAACGTAAGAAACATTCTTCCCACTGACCACCAATGTAAGGAACATTCTTCCCACTGACCACCAATGTAAGGAGCATTCTTCTCACTGACCACCAATGTAAGGAGCATTCTTCTCACTGACCACCAATGTAAGGGACATGCAGTCACTGTGGTGCCATTTAAGGAGGACTGGTTCTTCATATGGACTATTTGCTCAAACCTTCATCATATACTGTATTTAATCTTTATTTACTTGGCGCAGCTTTCCCCTTTTCCTGGAATCTAAGAAAGGCTTTTTTTTTTTAACAAAAAAAATAATAAAACCCAGCAGTGATTAAATAAAATTAATACCACCAAAAGAAGCTCTATTTGTGTGAAAAAAAATGATACAAAAAAAATACGGTGTAGCATGACTGCGCATTGCGCAATTGTCACTCAAAGTGTGACAGCGCTGAAAGCTGAAAATTGGCCTGGGCAGGAAGGGGGTGAGAGTGCCCGATATAGAAGTAGTTAAACAATGGACGCTTAATTTTTTATTTTGCTTTTTTCACCCAAGGTCGTGCAAATTATCAGAGCCTTTCAGTGCACACTGCAGAGACACCAGCAGAATGTCAGCTGTGGGGAAGAATTTTTTAAAATTAACGAGGACAACCCACGGATGGCAGACTGCAAACTTTGTTCTGCAAAATTATCTAGAGGAGGTACAAAAATCAGCTCTTACAATACCAGTAATCTGATAAAAAATTTGAAGCTAAAACATAAAAGTGAGCATGGAGAATTTACCGCCAGCACTACCAGTAGCACTCAGCAGCCAACTTTGCAGCAAACTTTTGCCAGAAGAGAAATAGCAAACATACTTGAGGAAATGCTTCAGACTTGGGCGATTCACAAAAGTTCTGTTCATATTGTGGTCCGGGACAATGCTAAAAACATGGTAAAAGGTATGGAAGATGCTGGACTTCCCAGTATTTCATGTATTGCACATACACTGCAGCTTGCTGTCTCAGATGGACTTTTATCACAGCCCAGCATTGCAGATGCTGTGGGAGCATGGGCGTCCGCTCCATGGGGCAAGGGGGGTCGTTTGCCCCCCCCTAGAATCCTAAGATTAGACAGTGACACTTGCCCTCTGTGATGGCTGCTGCGGCAGCCGTAGACTTTTTTTTTCTAAGTCTGCTGGCTGGGGCTGCTCTCCACCGCGCCGGGAGACACACATCAGGGGGGGGGGGGTGTGTCAGACGGCCCCCCCATCCTCCCCTGTATGAAACAGTGAGAGCTTAGTAATGCAGCGATGTGATATGCTGACAGCTCAGGCAGACTGACCCATTGTCACACACTACTCTGCATCTCACTCTCTGTTAAATTCTAAGAGCTCAGCGAGTACAACTCCCCCCCCCCCTCTCCACAGGAATGGAAGAGTCTGCATGGGCTCTGCCTCCCCCCTCCCCTCTGTTTCTGTGTCCTGGGGAACATTTAAACAAGTAGAAGACAGCTAAAGAGCTGCCGACTGATCTAGTGTGAGACTGAGCATCCTGGGAACATCAAGAGAGTTACAGTATCAGCACTGTCACTGTGTCCAGACTCTGCCCTCTCTCTCTCCCAAATCTTTCACTCCCCCTCTTTCCTCTGTTGTCCTCCAGCAGAGTCTTTCATTAACTCTATGCTGATAGTTTGCCCCCATCATGTTCCTTTAGCCAGGGTTTTCACTAGTGTGTGATCATAGACATTGCATGTGATTTGCCCTGCATTACTGTGCAAATCACATGTGATGTCTGTGCGATGCAAATTCAACAAAACAAACTGTATGGCTGAAATCGCATTTGCACCAAAAGCGATTGGTGCAAGACCCTTTTTTTTTGGTCCGGAGTGGATGGGTGTTCACACCTATGCAATCCGATTCCTGCACTATTTCACAGTTCTCACTGCAATCTGCAAACCGATCTGGGGGGTCATTAATTTTACATTGACACCCATAACAGTTTGCAAAGGGCAGCGTAAACAACCGACAAGCAACATGCAATGCAGGAATCCACACTGGAAGCGTGCTGATCCTTGCATCGCATATATGTGAACCAGGACTCAAGTGGGATCACACTGATGCACTGTGGTTCAGTTGCAGTGCTGGTGTATACACAGTTTTCCTGCATTTACATCCATTTTCACTACAGTCCCACAGACTTCTATTAGATTTCAAATTTTTTCAACATTTTCTGAAAGCGCACCAAATGTTTTCTATACTGCATCTTTGGTGTACTTTCAGAAAACACAGTAAAATTACACAAGCTAATAGAAGTCTGTGGGACTGCAGCTAAAAATGGGGATAAAATGCAGAAAAACTGTCAATACCCCAGCACTGCGACAAACTTCAGGACACCAGTGTGAACCCAAAAGCTTCAGGATGCTGTGTAATGTAAAGGAGTCCAGAGGTGCAGGGGTTGTGTAATGTAAAGGAGTCCAGAGGTGCAGGGGGCTGTGTAATGTAAAGGCGTCCAGAGGTGCAGGGGGTTGTGTAATGTAAAGGCGTCCAGAGGTGCAGGGGGTTGTGTAATGTAAAGGAGTCCAGAGGTGCAGGGGGTTGTGTAATGTAAAGAAGTCCAAAGGCTTCAGGATGCTGTGTAATGTAAAGGGGTCCAGGAGGTGCAGGGTGCTGTGTAATGTAAAGGAGTCCAGAGGTGCAGGGTGCTGTGTAATGTAATCCAGAGGTGCAGGGGGTTGTGTAATGTAAAGGGGTCCAAAGACTTCAGGATGCTGTGTAATGTAAAGGGGTCCAGGAGGTGCAGGGTGCTGTGTAATGTAAAGGAGTCCAGAGGTGCAGGGTGCTGTGTAATGTAAAGGAGTCCAGAGGTGCAGGGTGCTGTGTAATGTGAAGGAGTCCAGAGGTGCAGGGTGCTGTGTAATGTAAAGGAGTCCAGAGGTGCAGGGTGCTGTGTAATGTAAAGGAGTCCAGAGGTGCAGGGTGCTGTGTAATGTAAAGGGGTCCAGGAGGAGCAGGGTGCTGTGTAATGTAAAGGAGTCCAGAGGTGCAGGGTGCTGTGTAATGTAAAGCAGTCCAGAGGTGCAGGGGGTTGTGTAATGTAAAGGAGTCCAGAGGTGCAGGAGGTTGTGTAATGTAAAGAAGTCCAAAGGCTTCAGGATGCTGTGTAATGTAAAGGGGTCCAGGAGGTGCAGGGGGTTGTGTAATGTAAAGGGGTCCAGAGGTGCAGTGGGTTGTGTAATGTAAAGGGGTCCAGAGGTGCAGTGGGTTGTGTAATGTAAAGGGGTCCAGAGGTGCAGTGGGTTGTGTAATATAAAGGGGTCCAGAGGTGCAGGGGGTTGTGTAATGTAAAGGGGTCCAGAGGTGCAGGGGGTTGTGTAATGTAAAAGGGTCCAGAGCTGTGGGGTGCTGTGTAACGTAAAGGGGTCCAGAGGTGCAGTTGTGGAGAGGGGGTACACAGTAGTGACAAAGAGATATTGAAAGATGCAGGGGGCACAGTGGCTGTTTTTTACATTTTAACGTGGGGGGGCGCGCTTTCAACCCCCGCTAGTGGTCGAAGAAAGGGTTAAATGCGACTATCGCCGCTGCCGAATCGCCCCTCCCTGAAAAAATTTCAGCGGACGCCCATGTGTGGGAGTCGGACGCAGAATAATTGGCCACTTCAAGCATTCTAACCTGGCATGCTCTCGGCTGCAGGACATCCAGATACAGCTTGGTCAGGCAGTAAGAAGACTCCAACACGGCGTGCAGACGTGTGCAGACTTGTTGGAACAGCACATTTTACATGCTGAAGTCTCTATTTGAGCAGAAACGGGCCCTTGGAGTGTATGTGTCTGAACATGAGCTCCCTGCCACCATTACTGTAAACAAGTGGAATCTGATAGAGAAGTTGATCAATATCTTGGCTCCCTTTGAAGAGATGACTCGCCAAGTGAGTTGTTCAGATGCGTTTGCCTCTGATGTAATTCCTGCAGTCACAGTGCTACAGAAAGTTTAATCAAAAGTGGATGAGGACCATGGTATCAAAACAATGAAGAGCACTTTGCTTGCTGCTTTGCAGAAGCGCTTCTCTGATACTGAGCGAAACCCACTGTTCCCGGGCGACCTCTATTCAAATCAGTGGGCTCCCATAGGGAACCATTCATTTTGAATAGAGCGCTGCTCAAATTTTTATTTACTATAGCAGTGCGCCGTCGGTTCCTGCGCTCAATTAAGGATCTATCCGGCGCACCAATTAAGGTATGAACCGGCGCAGCGCACTGTTTATATTAAATCACCCCCAGTGTGTACGTTTATATCATGTATGGCACTGAAACACATCATTGGAACGTGGGGGGTAGGGATGAGCTTTGTGTTCGAGTCGAACACATGTTCGACTCGAACATCGGCTGTTCGATCGTTCGACGAAGAACGAACATAATGGGCCGTTCGCGCCAAATTCGAGTGGCGCGTAACGGCCCATAATTCACTGCGGCATCGCAGTGCATTGCTGGCTGATGATTGGCCAAGCATGCACTATGACCCCGCATGCTTGGCCAATCACAACGCCTGCAGCGAGGAGAGCCATAATTGGCCACAGGCAGGATGCCTGTGGCCAATCATAGCTCAGGGGGGTTTAGTACACGCCCCAAACTATAAAAGGCCGCCAGCGCGGCGGCCTTGTGTAGTGTGTTCCGGCTTGCAGGGAAAGAGCATAATACATACATATACTGTGAATGTATCTAGAGTCGTGCATAAACATAGTGGGGCTGATTAACTAAATGTTTGCGCCATGAGTATCGGCGCATCTGCGTGTGCAAGGGCTGTTTTGGTATTTACAAAATATTTGCGCCGGTAGAGCAGCGCTATTCCCCATTTTCTATAGTGTTCTCGGTGCACGGGAGGAGGCGCTCAGTGCGCCACTATGGACCTGGCGCACAGCATCTTAAAATCTAAATATAAAGAAGCTGGAAGTGCCAATATAATGGGGGTGACATGGGGTGATGTGAGGAAGTGTAGTGACACCTGCCCAAGTAACAAATATGCCCAAAATAAAGTGAGAAAATAACTTTTTCTGAACCAGCCCGCTGCGCCGGCAATTACGTTTAGAACTGCGAGAGTTTTTTTTGTGCTCAGCGCGTGAATTTCACAAGTTCAAACGCCCCGGGACACTGCGCCAGCAAAATCTTCGTAATTGTCAAGTGACGTAAATCAATTTGCATAAGTTGAACAGGCGCAGCTCTGAACTTGCCGTTATATAACAGTCCGACAGCAAAATTACATTTCTAAAGGAAAAAAAAAGGCATTTAAAAGCACCCGCGGCTATAATGAATTGTCGGCTCCCGTCAATATAGAGAAAAGTCATTGAAAGTCATTGATAAAAAAAAAAAAATGCGTGGGGTCCCCCCAAATTCAATTACCAGGCCCTTCAGGTCTGGTATGGATATTAAGGGGAACTCCGCGCCAATTTAAAAAAATAAAGTGACGTGCGGGTCCCCCTCAAAATCCGTACCAGGCCCTTCAGGTCTGGTATGGATTTTAAGGGGAACCCCTGCGCCAAACTTAAAAAAAAAATAGCGTGGGGGTCCCCCTAAAAATCCACACCAGAGCCTTATCCGTGCACGCAACCTGGCAGGCCGTAGGAAAAGAGGGGGGGGACGAGAGCGCCCCCCCTCCCTCCTGAACCGTACCAGGCCACATGCCCTCAACATGGGGAGGATGTCCCCATGTTGATGGGGACAAGGGCCTCATCCCCACAACCCTTGCCCAGTGGTTGTGGGGGTCTGCGGGCAGGGGGCTTATCGAAATCTGGAAGACCCGTTTAACAAAGGGGACCCCCAGATCCCGCCCTCCCCTATGTGAATTGGTAATGGGGTACATTGTACCCCTACCATTTCACAAAGAAAGTGTAAAAAAAAAATTAAAAATACACAGACACCATTGGGAAAGTCCTTTATTAAAATAAAAAAAATTAAAAAACATTCCAGCGATGAAATCCAGTGTCCCGCGGCGATCACGATGTCCAGCGCTGTCCAGACGAAATGTCATTGGCTGAGCCTGAGCGGACCTGATGGGGAACTTCCTCGGCAGTGAAATAAATGAATAGACCCGCCCCTTCTAAAGTTCCCCATCAGGTCCGCTCATCCAATGATGTAGGCGGGGTGTGACAGACGAGGGGGCGGACCTGATGGGGAACTTCATCCACAGTTTAATAAATGAATAGACTCGCCCCTTCTCACGTTCCGCATCTGGTCTGCTGAGCGGACCTGATGGGGAACTTTAGAAGGGGCGGGTCTATTCATTTAATACACTGCCGAGGAAGTTCCCCATCAGGTCCGTTCAGGCTCAGCCAATGACATTTCGTCTGGACAGCGCTGGACATCGGGATCGCCGCGGGACACTGGATTTCATCGCTGGAATGTTTTTTAATTTTTTTTATTTTAATAAAGGACTTTCCCAATGGTGTCTGTGTATTTGTTTTACAATTTTTTACACTTTCTTTGTGAAATGGTAGGGGTACAATGTACTCCATTACCAATTCACATAGGGGGGGGCCTTGATCTGGGGGTCACCTTTGTTAAAGGGGTCTTCCAGATTCCGATAAGCCCCCCGCCCGCAGACCCCCACAACCACCAGGCAAGGGTTGTGGGGATGAGGCCCTTGTCCCCATCAACATGGGGACATCCTCCCCAAGTTGAGGGCATGTGGCCTGGTACGGTTCAGGAGGGGGGGCGCTCTCTCGTCCCCCCCCTCTTTTCCTGCAGCCTGCCAGGTTGCGTGCTCAGATAAAGGGTCTGGTCTGGATTTTTGGGGGTACTCCACGCCATTTTTTTTTTAATTTGGGGTGGAGTTCCCCTTAAAATCCATTCCAGACCTGAAGGGCCTGGTATGGATATTTGGGGGAACCGCACGCATTTTTTTTTTAATTTGCGGCAGGGTTCCCCTTAATATCCATACCAGATCTGAAGGGCCTGGTAATTGAATTTGGGGAACCCCCACGCTTTTTTTTTTATTTGTTTTTTTATCAATGACTTTTCTATGTATTCCTGGGAGCCGACAATTCATTAATAGCGGCGAGTGAGTTTTAAATTACTTTTTTTCCTTCAGAAATTACACTTTGTGCAGGGACAGTTCTAAGCACGGGAAACAAGTGCGAATAATCCTGAGAAATTCGGGTCCCCATTGACCTCAATGCCGTTCTGGTTCGGGTCCAGTTTGGTCCCGAACTCAAACTTTTTACCGAAGTTCGGCCGAACCCGTCGAACCTGAACATCCAGGTGTCCGCTCAACTCTATTTAAGAGGAGCTGCCGCAGAGTCAGTCAAGAACTTGAGGTTCAGCAATGCCACATGCATGGCCTATGATTACTTGACCATGCTGCAAGAAGAGTTCGGGCAACTGGAAAAGGCAGCTGAGCTGGTATACCAATTTGAGCACACCCACCAACAGAAAGGGGAACGCCTCTCTGAGTACATTAGGAGGCTGAATAAGATGTTGTGTCAGATTATGTTAAAGAAGGGTCTGGAGCCCTCAGCCATAGACCAAGCCAGGATGCAACAGGTTTTAAGAGGAGCTCTACGCTATGATCCGGTCTGGCTCAATTTAAAGACCACTGGGAATGTCATGTCTCTGAGCTACCCTGATCTCATTCGAATGGTAAGAGATGAAGAAGCGCTGCTGAACGATCAACAATCAATAGACCACATTGGACTCTACCCCCTCCGCTGGGGTCAGGTCGGCAATGACTCAGGAACCACACTCTGAGGTAGCTGCTTTGAAGTCCCAAATGGCTCAAGTTATGGAGATGTTAAATTCACTGATGACCAAGCTCTCGGGGACAACAGAAGGAAGGGACATTGAAACCACAGTGACCCCAAGGGTACCTACTTCCCCGCCAAGAAGCCTAAGTGATGAGGCCGTCTGCTTCAATTGTGGAGAATTGGACACTATCGACAGATGTGTCCCAGCCCAAGGAAAGTTGTCACACCACCCCGCAAACCGGCGGAAAACTTCAGAGGGCCCTGGTGAGGGAGTCAACCGGGTGCCCGCCAGTAACAGCAAACTCCGGCAATAACAAGAAGAAGAGACAGCAACAAAAGACCAGACCCTCATTAGACACTTCTACCACCAACCCGAGGCGGCTTGATACTTCCCACCCTAAATTTCAAAACGATCAGAGGCGGGAGATTAATGCACACCAGGCTCCGTCAGGGTTGAAACCCTGGAAAATCAGAGGAAAGAAGGTACCAGCTTCCGGACCTGCCAAGGAGGCCCATCCCCAGAAACTTCCAGATAAACTAGTAGGGCCTTCTCCCTTTGTTTCAGTTCAAGTGGAGGGGATCTACACAAAGGCCCTGCTCGACACAGGAGCCCAGGTGACTCTCCTGTATCGTGACTTCTATAATAGGCACCTCCAGCACCTGCCATTACAGAAATGGGAGGACCTGGAGATATGGGGCATCGGAACGCAGAGTTTCCCCTATGACGGATACATCCCAATCAGACTCACCTTTGATCCCTCAGTGGCAGGGGGAACAGAGACGTTTGACACGCTAGCTGTGGTCTGTCCGCAACCACCTGGAGCCAACAACTGCTCACTGATTAATGGGACCAACACTGACCTGGTCAGGAGACTGTTGACCCCGCTGGTTGAGGAACAAGATACCTTGTCAAAAAGGGTCCACCCCTTATTGCAGAGGGTCTATCAGCGCCTAGTGATGGAAAAAAAGGCCCCAGCAGACGGAGTTGGGAGAGTATGGAAACTGGATAGAACCGAAAAATTACTGCAGCCAGGAGAGGTGACCTGTTTGAGGGCAACGGTTAGACTCAATTGGAAGCAACCAGGTCCCTTTATCATCCTTGAACCAGGCCCTCGAGAGAAGAAGAGGGGAATAGAGGTGATTCCTGAAGTGATCCCGTTGAAGGCCCTGGAGCGAAGTCAAGGAAAGGTATCAGTGAGTGTCAGAAACACCTCCGCTACCCCCGTTAGGGTGTCAGCAAGAATGCTACTGGGTCAGGTGAACCAAGCCACCTCAGTGGGCCCAGCTGAATTAAAGAGGTCACAGGGAGAAGAAGACATGATAGGGAAGCTCTGTTCTGAGGATGAGAATCTCCCCCCAGCCTGGAAGAAGAGAGCCAGGGCTCAACTTGCTCGATGGCAGAAGATCTTTTCAAAGCATGAATTTGATGTGGGGTGCGCGAAAGGTGCCACCCACGAGATTCGCCTGCATGAAGATAAGCCGTACAGAGAGAGAGTCCGGCGGGTCCCTCTTGGAGATTTAGAGGACCTGCACGAGCAACTGGCTGAGCTAAAGAGGACGGGCATAATCCAAGAGTCTCGAAGTCCCTATGCCTCTCCGATAGTGGTGGTCCGCAAGAAGAATGGTTCTCTGAGGCTGTGAATAGATTACCGGACACTGAATGGAAGAACTATACCAGATCAGTATACCACTCCCCGGATAGAACATGCACTACAGAGCCTGTCTGGAGCCAAGTGGTTCAGTGTGATGGATCTTGAAGCAGGTAATACCGTCACCCAGGTGTACTTCAGGTAAATGCAAGATCATTTTCAGTGACCCCCGGATCCGTGAGAAATCAAAATGACACATGGAAACGGATAGTGTGTTCATTAGATCTCTGGTTTTTATTCAGTGTTAGAGTGGCTTATATGGAAAAGAAAGATAGGAGGGGCAATGTCTTAACACATACGTTTCTAAAAATTATACAAACTCAGTATATTCTTATCTTGTATTAAACTAGATTCAGCAGTCTACAAGAGCTAAAAGATGACTTTGCTTATACAATCAGGCTGATCCATGAATATCAGTAGCAGGGTGTAACTCTATGCAAACTGTCAGTTAAGCTAAGTATGTCAAAGTTCAATAATTTCATATATTCTATTACAATCCCCTCTTTTATCATGAACGTGATAATCACAAACCCTGAAGCCCCCAACATTCACCTGGACTACTTTCTCATAAATGTATCATTATCCTATGCATGTAAAAATAGAGAACAATAAACATATAATCTCAGCTTCATAGCAACTGTCCATGAAATACATAGGGGGGAGGGCGTGACAGTCCTTAAAAGCAAGTGGAAGGGGCATGACAGCCTTTAGGCCAAAATAAAAAAATTGTCCCAAAGAAAAGCACAAAAAAATCTCTTGCATGGCTTCTGAATGTCCAATAAATTCATGAAAGGGAAGGAAAAAGAAATGTCCACATTATAATTCTCATTCTCCTAAACTTTTCCCAAAACTTTTGGTTCGATTCTGTGTTTACACATATTTTACAGAGATCCTTCTACCCCAAAACCCTGCCTCTTTGTAAGGATAGAACTCGATATCCACAGACAGACGGGAACTGATGCATTGGGCTAGACTTGGGTCTTCGGTCTGGCATATCTGGATCTCTCCCTTGTGATGCTCACTGGAATTTCGTAGACCTTGGGCGTGCGTCATGGCTAACGCTCAAGGTGTCATTCCAGGAATATTTTCCAGCAGGTGTCCGCCTTTACTCATCTCAGCATCTCCCATGGCATTTGAACAACAAAGATGAACAACGAAGATTTTCATGTAAAAGCTGTAGTCATCTCTTCATCCGGATAGGGTATAAGGCAGGGTATGAATGGGGTATAGGGTAGGAATGGGATTGGCATTTCTTCTGGCTGGCTGGGGCGGATATTCCTCATCCAACATGAATAATTACAGAATCTACCTGATCAATTAAGGCCTTAACCATTGGAGGTATTAAAAATAATATTCCTCATTAACTCAAACATAAGTAAAGCATGCAGAAATATAAAATGTTTCTCAGCAACAGTCTTCATTATGTAGATTCAATATGTTTAAACTAAACATTTTTTCAAATCCAGTATTACAGCAGGACTTCAATAAAACTTAAACAACTTTAGTTTCTTCTATCCCCGGGACCCAAGTGGACCCGAGGAACTCAGAACAGAACATTTTACCCAAACACATATTCTGACTCAGAAGTCAGCCTCCTAACTTTTCAAATATATCTGATCATCAGCAACAAACAAAACATTGATGGATAAACTACATTACATCATTAACACTTCATGATTGAAACTCTGGGAATTCAAAAGGTAAATATATCCAGAATAGTCACTCTGACTGTTATTCAAACAAACTTTCCCATCATATTTTAGTACCTCATAGACTCAATATATGCAGCAATTTATTTTGTATATCCTGGTTACTTAACCCAAACTTTTAGGGAAATATATATTATCAGGAACATGGGCCTAATAACTTCTACTCCCTGAACAAGAAAACACAATATGAGACAACCATCTCTTTGTGTACATTTTAAACAAACACTTAAGATACTTTACTAATCAAATAATACCTTGTGCATTCATTAAACACAATACACCCACTTTATCCTTTTATTCACATCCATTTGGCAAGTCCATTCATTCTTCATTTAGAAATGTTTTCCATATTTGCCCTTTGAACAGCTTTTAAGCACCTTTTACCATTACTTTTTTTTTTTTTTTTTCGTATTTTTCCCTAGTGCATAGGATTGCACAAACCTTAAGTTACTTCCTTTTTCTTTACCAACCACAATTCCTCTGGCGTAGCACCTGGAATACATAACTTCCTTGGATGAGGCTGGCTCACACACCTGCGGTGCATTCGCACTGCCCAAAAAAGTGTGCGTTTTCTAGGCAGTGCGGTCCGGCTTACGTGCGAATTCAGGGCCATTGACTTCTATGGGAACGCTTCTGAATCGCACATGTCATTCAGTTGTGATAAAATCCTGACCTGATATGCAATCCTGACCTGATAAACGAACATGAAGCGCTGAACAACTACTTTGTCAATTAGCTGTGAAAACAGAGCTCAAACGCGCACTGCATATGTGTGAACCCAGCCCTAAAATTGTATTTAACCAAAAAAAAGAAAATCAAACATTTTTAAATCCCCAATCATTGTTCCTACAGCCTAAACACAAATTAAAACCATTTGCACAAATATCCATTCCCTTGTCTTGTAACAGGCAATGTCCTTATACAATGCAAAAGTTTGCTTTTTTTTTTTTTCTCAACATCAACAAAACTACATTTGTCGAAACTGAAAAGAAAAACACCACCTTTTAACTTCAATAACGTAAGGATAGGCAATTACACAATTAAAACAGTCCCCAAAGTCAGACTCCAAGGCTCTAAGGCTCTGTCTCCACTACTGTGAGTTGCCGTGCGACTTGACACATGCGAAGTCGCATGACAAGTCAAAAACCCATGTAATTCAATGATCCTTATTTTAATTCGTGCGACTCAAGTCGCAGCAAGGCAAAAAGGTTCTTGCACTATTTTGTTCCTACTTCGGTGCGACCTTTTCTCACACTTTTGCATGACATTGCATCAAAAATCGCATTGCAAAGTCGCACTGCAAATCACGCAAATCTGGGGTTGCAATAGTGGAAACAGAACCTAACTGAAATAATCAAAATACCCCATGTATAAGTTGAAATGCTACTCTAAAAAAAAATTGTATCTGATCAGATTCCTCAAAAAAAAACATTTGGTACCAGCGCATACATGTAATTTATCAGTGACGTCACATTCCCCTTTTAATGTTTCCAATTAACTATGCATTGGACATGGGAATATGGGCCCAACACATTTCATGAATAGACTGACAATAGTTGCAACATTTTAACAATAAACATGTATTTTTTAAATCTATATAGATAACTTTTCTGAATCAAATCCTTCTTTAACATTTTCTCCACCTCAGCAAGTCTCTCCGACTCGCTGAATATGGAATGCAAATATAGCAGTATGCTTTGCGCAAAAGCGTTGACGAAGGTATGGTCGGTTGTTTGATCCCCTCTTTCACTTGAAGTGAAATAGCAGATTTATGCAAGCGGACATATACCTCTGTGTATTGTGCTAAACAATACTTTGGATTAGGGATGAGCTTCGTGTTCGAGTCGAACATACGTTCGACTCGAACATCGGCTGTTCGATCGTTCGACGAAGATCGAACGATTTGGGCCGTTCGCGCCAAATTCGAGTGACGCGAACGGCCCACAATGCACTACGCCATCGCAGTGTCATCCAGGCGCTGTGATTGGCCAAGCATGCACTGTGACCCCGCATGCTTGGCCAATCACAGCGCCGGCAGCGAGGAGAGCAATGATTGGCCACAGGCAGGATGCCTGTGGCCAATTATTGCTGAGGGTGTTTAGTACACGCCCCACACTATAAAAGGCCGCCAGCACGGCGGCCTAGTGTAGTGTGTTCCGGAGCAGGGATAGAGCAGCATAGGCAGGGACAGTGACTGTTATTTCTTTCTTGCTTAACCTGGATTCCTTTAGTTTAGGGAAAGAGAAGGATAGGTAGGGAGAGTGTCAGTGTGTTTTGTGCTTGTGCTATAGTGTGCTTAAAAAAAACATTTATTCTAGGGACAGAAAACTGTAGGTAGGGACAGTGTCAGTTTCTTTCACTCTGCAAGTCCTTGTTTCCAGGGACCTGGAAGGACAGTGAGTGAATTGTCCTTGTGCTATATTGTGCTTAAAAAAACATTTATTCTAGGGACAGAAAACTGTAGGTAGGGAGAGTGTCAGTTTCTTTCACTCTGCAAGTCCTTGTTTCCAGGGACCTGTAAGGACAGTGAGTGAATTGTCCTTGTGCTATATTGTGCTTAAAAAAAACATTTATTCTAGGGACAGAAAACTGTAGGTAGGGAGAGTGTCAGTTTATTTCACTCTGCAAGTCCTTGTTTCCAGGGACCTGGAAGGACAGTGACTGAATTGTCCTTGTGCTATATTGTGATTAAAAAAAACATTTATTCTAGGGACAGAAAACTGTAGGTAGGGAGAGTGTCAGTTTATTTCACTCTGCAAGTCCTTGTTTCCAGGGACCTGGAAGGACAGTGAGTGAATTGTCCTTGTGTTATATTGTGATTAAAAAAAACATTTTTTCTAGGGACAGAAAACTGTAGGTAGGGAGAGTGTTTTTTTTCTTTCACTCTGCAAGTCCTTGTTTCCAGGGACCTGTAAGGACAGTGAGTGAATTGTCCTTGTGCTATATTGTGCTTAAAAAAAACATTTATTCTAGGGACAGAAAACTGTAGGTAGGGAGAGTGTCAGTTTATTTCACTCTGCAAGTCCTTGTTTCCAGGGACCTGGAAGGACAGTGACTGAATTGTCCTTGTGCTATATTGTGATTAAAAAAAACATTTATTCTAGGGACAGAAAACTGTAGGTAGGGAGAGTGTCAGTTTATTTCACTCTGCAAGTCCTTGTTTCCAGGGACCTGGAAGGACAGTGACTGAATTGTCCTTGTGCTATATTGTGATTAAAAAAAACATTTATTCTAGGGACAGAAAACTGTAGGTAGGGAGAGTGTCAGTTTATTTCACTCTGCAAGTCCTTGTTTCCAGGGACCTGGAAGGACAGTGAGTGAATTGTCCTTGTGTTATATTGTGATTAAAAAAAACATTTTTTCTAGGGACAGAAAACTGTAGGTAGGGAGAGTGTTTTTTTTCTTTCACTCTGCAAGTCCTTGTTTCCAGGGACCTGTAAGGACAGTGAGTGAATTGTCCTTGTGCTATATTGTGCTTAAAAAAAACATTTATTCTAGGGACAGAAAACTGTAGGTAGGGAGAGTGTCAGTTTATTTCACTCTGCAAGTCCTTGTTTCCAGGGACCTGGAAGGACAGTGACTGAATTGTCCTTGTGCTATATTGTGATTAAAAAAAACATTTATTCTAGGGACAGAAAACTGTAGGTAGGGAGAGTGTCAGTTTATTTCACTCTGCAAGTCCTTGTTTCCAGGGACCTGGAAGGACAGTGAGTGAATTGTCCTTGTGTTATATTGTGATTAAAAAAAACATTTTTTCTAGGGACAGAAAACTGTAGGTAGGGAGAGTGTTTTTTTTCTTTCACTCTGCAAGTCCTTGTTTCCAGGGACCTGTAAGGACAGTGAGTGAATTGTCCTTGTGCTATATTGTGCTTAAAAAAAACATTTATTCTAGGGACAGAAAACTGTAGGTAGGGAGAGTGTCAGTTTATTTCACTCTGCAAGTCCTTGTTTCCAGGGACCTGGAAGGACAGTGACTGAATTGTCCTTGTGCTATATTGTGATTAAAAAAAACATTTATTCTAGGGACAGAAAACTGTAGGTAGGGAGAGTGTCAGTTTATTTCACTCTGCAAGTCCTTGTTTCCAGGGACCTGGAAGGACAGTGACTGAATTGTCCTTGTGCTATATTGTGATTAAAAAAAACATTTATTCTAGGGACAGAAAACTGTAGGTAGGGAGAGTGTCAGTTTATTTCACTCTGCAAGTCCTTGTTTCCAGGGACCTGGAAGGACAGTGAGTGAATTGTCCTTGTGTTATATTGTGATTAAAAAAAACATTTTTTCTAGGGACAGAAAACTGTAGGTAGGGAGAGTGTTTTTTTTCTTTCACTCTGCAAGTCCTTGTTTCCAGGGACCTGTAAGGACAGTGAGTGAATTGTCCTTGTGCTATATTGTGCTTAAAAAAAACATTTATTCTAGGGACAGAAAACTGTAGGTAGGGAGAGTGTCAGTTTATTTCACTCTGCAAGTCCTTGTTTCCAGGGACCTGGAAGGACAGTGACTGAATTGTCCTTGTGCTATATTGTGATTAAAAAAAACATTTATTCTAGGGACAGAAAACTGTAGGTAGGGAGAGTGTCAGTTTATTTCACTCTGCAAGTCCTTGTTTCAAGGGACAGAGAAGGACACCTGAAGGTAGCCCTTATTGCTTTTTTCCCATCTCCCTGCAGGCCATCTATTAGAATGTCTGGAAGGCAAACAAGGAGAGGCAGACAGTCAGGAGGCAATAAAAGAGGGCAAGCAGGCTCTGTGTCTGGGGGCAACAGTGCTGGTCGTGGACGCGGTGCATTGTCATCAGCACATGGCCATGGGACACGCTTGTCCTTCTTTTCGGCAGCTGGACATGTTGAGCCACATCATGCCGAAGACTTGGTAGAGTGGATGACCAAGCCCTCCTCCTCCTCCTCATCCTCTCTCACCCAGGCTCAGGGTACTGGAAAAGCAGCTGCCAAAGCGTCGTCTTCCCTGGTATCAATGTCAGACAAATCATCAGTCACTCCTTCCCTAGACCCACCATGTCCTCCTCCTGAGGAGTCCCCCGAACTGTTTCAGCACAGTGTTGGGTACATGCTCCAGGAGGATGCCCAGCGTTTCGAAGGGTCTGATGATGAAACCCAGCTAGAGGAAGGCAGTAGCGTGAGAGCAGACAGAGGGGATGCTCAAGAAGGACACCAATCTGGCAGTCATGTTCCAGCAGCTGCAGCATACTGCCAGATTGGCTCCAGTGATGAGGAGGGAGGGGATGATGAGGTCACTGACTCCACGTGGGTGCCTAATAGGAGAGAGGAGGAGGAGGAGGATGAGGAGGAGGCACATCTCCAACGAGGCAGGATGCCCTTTGGTGGCCAGCGTAAGGGCAGTACACCGACGGAATCACACCGCAGAGCTCCGCCTGTGCAGGGCGCTGCCTCTGCCCGTCATTCAAAAAGTTCTTTGGTGTGGGCCTTTTTTGAGGCTAGTGCATCAGATCGCACAGCTGCTGTTTGCAACATATGTCTCAAGCGTATATCGCGTGGCCAAAACATCAGCCGCTTGGGTACCACATGCCTGACCAGACATATGTTGACCTGCCATGCAGCTCGTTGGCAAGCCTACCTCAAAGACCCACACCAAAGAACAAAGCGGACCTCTCCTTGCACCGCATCAGCTGGGATCTCCAACCCCACTATAACTTCAGTCCTCTCTGAAACATGCACTGAGAGGAATGAAGGTGTAGAATTAGGTGTGTCACAGCCAAGTACTTGCGCCCACTCTGCTAGCAGTACACCGACGTCCGATTCTAGCAGGCAAATTTCCCTGCCCCAGCTGCTGGACCGTCGAAAGAAGTTCACTCCCAGCCATCCACATGCCCAGCGGTTGAATGCTAGCTTGGCTAAATTGCTAGCGCTTCAACTGCTGCCTTTTCAGTTGGTAGACTCGGCCCCCTTCCGTGAGTTTGTGCAATGTGCAGTTCCTCAGTGGCAGGTTCCCAAACGCCACTTTTTCTCACGGAAGGCTATTCCGGCTCTCTACCGGCATGTGGAAGGCAATGTCTTGGCCTCGCTGGACAGGGCGGTCAGCGGTAAGGTGCATATTACCGCTGACTCATGGTCCAGCAGGCATGGACAGGGACGTTACCTTTCTTTCACGGCCCATTGGGTCACTCTTTTGGCAGCTGGGAAGGATTCAGGACAAGGTGCAGTAGTGTTGGAGGTTGTCCCACCGCCACGCCTCCAAAATGCTACTACTGGTTGTGACACACCTCTCTCCTCCACCCCCTCCTCTTCTTCTTCCTCCATGGCCTCTTCCTGTGGTTTGTCCTATGAACCAGCGGTGCTCCGTAGCCGTTCACGGGGCTACGCAAGTACGCAGGCAAAAAGATGCCATGCCGTGCTTGCGCTGGTGTGTTTGGGGGACAGAAGCCACACTGGGGCAGAGGTCCTGTCTGCTCTGCAGGGCCAGGCCGAGAGGTGGTTGACGCCACGCCAGCTTAAGCCAGGAATGGTGGTTTGCGACAATGGCACCAACCTCCTCTCCGCCCTCCGACAGGGACAACTGACCCATGTGCCCTGTGTGGCTCACGTCCTTAACCTGGTGGTGCAGCGCTTCTTGGGCAGGTACCCGGGCTTACAGGATGTCCTGAGGCAGGCCAGGAAAGTCTGTGTGCATTTCCGCAGATCTTATAATGCCAGTGCTCGCCTGGCTGAGCTGCAAAAGGAGTTGAACCTGCCCAAGAACCGCCTTATATGTGACATGCCCACCAGGTGGAACTCAACGTTGGCCATGCTGCAGCGGCTGCACACGCAGCAGAGGGCCATCAATGAGTACCTGTGCGACTACGGCACCAGGACAGGGTCAGGGGAGCTTGGTTTTTTTTCTCCACGCCAGTGGGGCATGATCAGGGATGCATGCACTGTCCTGGCACCATTTGAGGAGGCCACGAGGATGGTGAGCAGTGACAGTGCATGCATCAGTGACACTGTACCTCTTGTCCACCTGTTGGAGCACACGCTGCGTGGAATAATGGACAGGGCACTTGAGGCAGAACAGAGGCAGGAAGAGGAGGACTTCCTTGCCTCTCAAGGCCCCCTTTACCCAGACAGTGTTCCTTCTGTCCCACCCATCGCACAGGAAGAGGAGGAGGAGGAGGAGGAGGAGGAGGAGGAGGAGGATTGTGTCAGCATGGAGGTGGAGGCTGGCACTCAGCATCATCAGCAGCAGTCTTTTAGGGATGATTTACAGTCCCAAGAAACCAGTGGACTTGTACGTGGCTGGGAGGAGGTGGCTGCGGATCATGTCGTCCTTAGTGACCCAGAGGACTCCGGAGCGAATGCCTCAGCAAACCTACGCTGCATGGCCTCCCTGATCCTGCAAAGTCTGCGGAAGGATCCTCGTATTCTTCGGATCAAGGAGAGGGACCATTACTGGCTGGCCACTCTCCTTGATCCACGGTACAAGGGTAAGGTTGCGGACCTTATGTTACCGTCGCAGAGGGAGCAGAGGATGAGACAACTCCGGGAGGCCTTGCAGAAAGGTCTGTGCAACGCGTTCCCAGAGACTGGGAGGTTGCAAACTCCTGGTCCTGGACAACGAGTTGCTGAGGCTTCGGCCAGTCAAAGAAGGAGCGGTGGGGAAGGTGGCCGTCTGACCGATGCGTTCAGACAATTCTTTAGTCCGCAGCCCCAAAGTATGATCGGTTCCAGCAACCATCGCCAGCGTCTGATAAACATGGTGCAGGAATATCTAGGGGCAAGGTCAGACTTGGACACCTTCCCCACCGAAAATCCTCTGGCTTACTGGGTCTTGAGGATGGATCACTGGCCAGAGCTTGCACAGTATGCAATTGAGCTACTGGCCTGTCCTGCATCCAGCGTTCTTTCGGAACGCACATTCAGTGCTGCTGGAGGATTTGTCACGGATCACAGGGTGCGCCTGTCCACCGACTCGGTTGATCGACTGACTTTCATCAAGATGAACCAGTCTTGGATCACCACCAGCTACCACACACCTGATGCTGATATAACAGACTAATTGATTTTAACATGTCACATCCCTTCAAGACTGATGCTGATGCTGAGTGCCTGTGCTGTTATGTTGACTGGCTATCCTCCTCCTCCGAGTCCTCAATGATACGATTGATGATGATAGCTTGTAAGATCATTTTTGTTTATGGGTGCCGCCACCAGTGCCTAACGCCCAATTTTTCAGCCCCTGTTTAACAGGGGCGTGTAATTACAATTTTTGAAGCAATACTTTGCAACAGGGCTCATTGCTGTGCTCCAAGTACAGTATCTGTGAGGAGTTGCAGTGTTGTGCCACCAGTGCCTAACGCCCAATTTTTCAGCCCCTGTTTAACAGGGGCGTGTAATTACAATTTTTGAAGCAATACTTTGCAACAGGGCTCATTGCTGTGCTCCAAGTACAGTATCTGTGAGGAGTTGCAGTGTTGTGCCACCAGTGCCTAAGGCCCAATTTTTCAGCCCCTGTTTAACAGGGGCGTGTCATTACAATTTTTGAAGCAATACTTTGCAACAGGGCTCATTGGTGTGCTCCAAGTACAGTATCTGTGAGGAGTTGCAGTGTTGTGCCACCAGTGCCTAAGGCCCAATTTTTCAGCCCCTGTTTAACAGGGGCGTGTCATTACAATTTTTGAAGCAATACTTTGCAACAGGGCTCATTGCTGTGCTCCAAGTACAGTATCTGTGAGGGGTTGCAGTGTTGTGCCACCAGTGCCTAAGGCCCAATTTTTCAGCCCCTGTTCAACAGGGGCATGTAATTACAATTCTTGATCTAATAATTCACAGCAGGGCCCATTGCTGCACCCACCAAGAGTAACTGTCAGGGCTTACAGTGTTGTGGCACCAGCACCACCATCAAAGGCCCAATTTTTACTACCACTGTTCAACAATTATATGTAATTAAAATTCCTGATATAATAGTTGACAGCAGGGCGTTCCAGCACCAACCAAGAGTAACTGTGAGTGCTTACAGTGTTGTGCCAACACCAACAACTAAGGGGCCTATTTCTGCAGAGTATATACGGCAGGTCCCTACTTTCAAACATCCAACTTACAAACGACTCCTACTTGCAAACGCAAGAAGACAACAGGAAGTGAGAGGAAATCTACCACTAGGAAGGAAAATTCTCTCCTGTAAGAATAAATATGGGAGAAAGGTGTCTCCTCTGTACTGATGCTTTATCAGCAATCCTTGTTTCAAGAAAAACACCACATTTCAAAAACAGTTGTCATTGGGACGGAAAGTGAGGTGAAATGTTCTGAACAGGGGCACAGACAGCAAAACAAATGTTACAGGGGTGATAACCCTTACCTATGTTTTCCAAAAAGTTTAAAAATAGATTTTTGGTCTGGAGCTACACTTCAACAATGTACCTGTTCAAAATTACAAACAGACTCTACATAAGAACAAACCTACAGTCCCTGTCTTGTATGCACCGCCTGTATAGGGCTGTTCAGAGTATATAGGGCCTTTTTTATTTTATGTGCGGGGTTCCCCTTAATATCCATACAAGACCCAAAGGGGCTGGTAATGGGCTGGGGTAGGGGGGGGGTCATGGGGTAGCTATGCCATTTTTCTTAAAGAATTTCATCCATATTACCGGGACCAGACATTACATTAAAGCCGCAAGCAGTTTTAAATGGCTTTTTTTTCCTTTAGAAGTGTCATTTTGTGCAGGGACAGTTCTAAACACGGGAAACACGTGGCACTTCACAGGCATACTTTAGACACCCCCCAGGTACGATATTTAAAGGAATATTTGACTTTTTTTTTTTCACTTTATGCATCATTAAAATGACTGCTCCCGAAAAACGACCGTTTTTAAAACTTCTTTTTGCATTGATACATGTCCCCTGGTGCAGAACCCGGGTTCCCAAACCCTTTTTAGGACAATAACATGCATAATAGTTGTTATAATTAGCACTTTAGAATTCGAACGTTCGCATCCATTGTATTTAATAGGGTTCTAATGTTCGTTCGAACTTTCGGTCCGCTCGCGGGTTCTGGTGCGAACCGAACCCGGGGGTGTTCGGCTCATCACTACTTTGGATAGGAGGAATCACTCAAATAAAGCACCACACACAGATGAGTACCCTACTCTGTCCCTCTCACCTGCCCACTTTAGCAACGCTCTCCTACTTGGCAGGATCAAAGGACATATCAATTACTCAACAATCCGTTTGCATTCAGAAGAAAAAACAACTTATACTTTAAATTGGAATTCCAAGACAACAACAAACAAACACATAAAATGTAAGCATTTTTCTCTGAGCAGATGGAAGAGAATTCCCTATACTAACAACAACTTTCACTTCTTAACACCTTGGCTTGTATAGTATAGCTAAAACCCCTTTGTCCCATCTGCACCACAGCGACAACATTTATCATACATACAAAAGTACTTACCACTCTCACGATATTTGGATATAAGCAAGGGACATTTCTAATACTGTAGACCACTTTGACTGTTTAACCTTAGGGCCAGTTCACACCACATGCAGTCCAGTGAGTTTTAAAAAAATAAAATAAAAATTCTGAAAAAAACACATGGAAAGCAGGTTATATGGTCTTCAATGGAATAGTTCACACCAGTGCACTTCAGTTCAAGAAAAAACAGAACATGCTGCATCCTTCCTGCACTGGAACGCTGCAAAAATGAAAAAAAAACGCACTGGAGGGGTGAAAAAACACTGGACAGCATTAAAAATGCACAAAAAACGCACTGGAACGCATTAAAAATGTGCATGTAAAAAAAACACCTGAAACGCATCCGGACTGCATTTCTTTGGTGCAAACCGCCCCCTACAGTCAGTGTATCTACACAACAAATTATCTTATTACTTCTATGCGACAGATAGAAAAGCGAAAGTAGGTTGGATCACTGAAATATAATCCTCATTTACCATTTCAGCTCCTTGACAAAAGGACTGTCGTGTACACTTTTCTAAAGCGTTCTCAAAACGCTTCTAATTAGGACCTTCTGAGAGGTACTTTACAGCGTTCCCAAAACGCTTCTAATTAATTAGAACCTTCTCAAAGGTACTTTCAAAGGCGGATTTTCCCAAAAAATCCCCTATACACCAAGGCGTGGTTCGTATCCCTCTTCTACATAAATTTAGTTTGAGATGAAATTTAAATCAGAGCTAAGGTAAGAGAAAACAGTCTGTCTAAAAGACAAAAAGATTCTTCTTACCAAAGGTGATTTTTTAATCCCCACCACTGCCACCATCTGAAGCAGGTAATACCGCCACCCAGGTGTACTTCAGGTAAATGCAAGATCATTTTCAGTGACCCCCGGATCCGTGAGAAATCAAAATGACACATGGAAACGGATAGTGTGTTCATTAGATCTCTGGTTTTTATTCAGTGTTAGAGTGGCTTATATGGAAAAGAAAGATAGGAGGGGCAATGTCTTGACACATACGTTTCTAAAAATTATACAAACTCAGTATATTCTTATCTTGTATTAAACTAGATTCAGCAGTCTACAAGAGCTAAAAGATGACTTTGCTTATACAATCAGGCTGATCCATGAATATCAGTAGCAGGGTGTAACTCTATGCAAACTGTCAGTTAAGCTAAGTATGTCAAAGTTCAATAATTTCATATATTCTATTACAGATCTCAAGAGTGGTTACTACCAGATCCCCATGTACCCTGAAGACCAAGAGAAGACCGCCTTTATCACCCCTGTGGGTTTCTTCGAGTTCAATCGGATGCCTCAAGGGTTATCAGGAGCCCCTGCCACTTTTCAAAGGCTTATGGAAAGAACGGTGGGGGATATGAACTTAATAGAAGTACTGGTGTACCTGGACGACGTCATCGTGTTTGGGAAGACCTTAGAGGAACACAAAGAGAGGCTGGAAAAGGTCCTGAAAAGGCTTCATGAAGAAGGCCTGAAACTTTCTCCAGAAAAATGCCAGTTTTACCAGTCCTCAATTCACTACTTGGATCACATTGTGTCGGCAGAAGGGGTAGCCACAGACCCGGAGAAGCTGGATGTTGTCACCTCCTGGCCAAGGCCCACAAATGTGACCGAGCTCGGGTCGTTCCTGGGGTTCTGCTCGTACTATAGGAGGTTCGTGGAAGGGTTTGCCAAGATAGCCAGGCCTCTAAATGAATTACTGAGGAATGAAGGAGAGGATGATGGAGAAAATTCAACTCAGCCAGTGAAATCTCCCACAGGGCCCAGAAAATCCAAAGAACCCATTCAGGACCAGTGGACCCCTGAGTGTGAAGAGGCCTTTCAATCAGCTGAAGGAGAGTCTGACCACAGCCCCTGTGTTGGCCTATGCAGATACTTCAAAACCATACGAGCTGCATGTGGACGCCAGCCGAGACGGGCTTGGTGGGGTGCTATATCAGGAACATGATGGTTACCTGAGGCTGGTCGCTTATGTGAGTAGGAGCTTGACGCATGCTGAGAAGAACTATCCCACCCACAAACTGGAGTTCCTGGCCCTAAAGTGGGCTGTGGTAGACAAATTGAGGGATTACCTGTACGCAGGGATGGACTGGCCATAGGGACTACCGGGAGTTTCCCGGTGGGCCGATGGCTCAGTGGGCCGTTTAAAAAAAATATATATATCTTTTTTTTTTGTGGCCCGTTTTTTTATGCAGTTCGGCGGCAGCGGGAGCATGGCAGCAAACAGCGACCCTCACAAAAAAATAAATAAATAAATAAATAAATAAAAAAAATATAAAAAAAATAAAATAAATTTGTGGCCCATTTTTTTATGCAGTTCGGCGGCAGCGGGAGTGTGGCAGCAAACAGCGGCGGGGATTCGGGGAAGGTGGCCATCGAGGAGGGCAGTTGGATGTAAAATTCCAAGGGAGAAGAGCTCCACCCCCTCCCTGACCACCGAAGAGGCGGACAGTAGCGAGCGCGGCCACCCCGGCGCTCCCAGAACCTCGATTCCTCCATCTCCTCTCTGCTCCAGGAACCATGCGGCCTGGGCCAGAGGGCAGGCTGACTGGGAGCCCGGAGGAAGAGAACATGCGCCGCTGTAAGGAGCAAAGCAGCGTGAGCACCCCCCGGATCAAGAGGGAGACTCTGCGCTGCCGCTGATGGCCCTCAGGTACCTGGCATCCTACACAAACATGCCAGAACACTGAGACAGCGGGGAGGTGAGCAGAGAAGGGACTGCAGAAAGGGACAGTGCTATGTGGTCTGTCTCAGCCCTCCCCTCTGTCTCTCTGCCCCCTCTGTCTCTCAGTCCCCCCTCTGTCTCTCAGTCCCCCCTCTTTCAGCCCCCTCCTCTGTCTCTCAGCCCCCCCACTATCTCTCAGACCCCTCCTCTGTCTCTCAGACCCCTCCTCTGTCTCTCAGCCCTGCCCCTCTGTCTCTCAGCCCTGCCCCTCTGTCTCTCAGAACCCCCTCTGTCTCTCAGACCCCTCCTCTGTCTCTCAGCTCTCCTCCTCTATCTCTCAGCTCTCCTCCTCTGTCTCTCAGCTCTCCTCCTCTGTCTCTCAGCTCCCCCTCTGTCTCTCAGATCCCCCCACTGTCTCTCAGCCCCCTCCTCTATCTCTCAGCTCTACCCCTCTGTCTCTCCCCCCTCTGTCTCTCAGACCCCCTGTCTCTTAGACCCCCCTCTGTCTCTCAGTTCCTGTGTCTCTCAGTCCCCCTCGTTTAGCCCCTCCCCTGTCTCTCAGCTCTCCTCCTCTGTCTCTCAGCTCTCCTCCTCTGTCTCTCAGCTCTCCTCCTCTGTCTCTCAGCTCTCCTCCTCTGTCTCTCAGCTCTCCCCCTCTGTCTCTCAGCTCTCCCCTCTGTCTCTCAGCTCTCCCCCTCTGTCTCTCAGCTCCCCCCTCTGTCTCTCATACCCCCCTCTGTCTGTCTCTTAGTCCCCTCCACTGTCTCTCAGACCCCTCCACTGTCTCTCAGCCCCCCTCTGTCTCTCAGCCCCCCCTCTGTCTCTCAGCCCCCCTCTGTCTCTCAGCCCCCCTCTGTCTCTCAGCCCCCCTCTGTCTCTCAGCCCCCTCTGTCTCTCAGCTCCCCCTGTCTCTCAGCTCCCCCCTGTCTCTCAGCTCCCCCTCTGTCTCTCAGACCCCCCTCTGTCTCTCAGTTCCCGTGTCTCTCAGTCCCCCCCTCTTTTATCCCCTCCTCTCTCTCTCTCAGCTCCCCTCTGTCTCTCAGACCCCCCTCTGTCTCTCAGACCCCTCTTCTGTCTCTCAGACCCCTCTTCTGTCTCTCAGACCCCTCCTCTGTCTCTCTGCTCCCCCCTGTCTCTCAGACCCCTCCACTGTCTCTCAGCTCCCCTCCTCTGTCTCTCAGCTCCCCTTCACTGTCTCTCATCTCCCCCCTCTGTCTCTCAGCCCCCCCTCTGTCTCTCAGCCCCCCCTCTGTCTCTCAGCCCCCCTCTGTCTCTCAGCTTCCCCCGTCTCTCAGCTTCCCCCCGTCTCTCAGCTCCCCCTGTCTCTCAGCTCCCCCTGTCTCTCAGCTCCCCCTCTGTCTCTTAGACCCCCCTCTGTCTCTCAGACCCCCCTCTGTCTCTCAGTCCCCCCCTCTGTCTCTTAGTTCCCGTGTCTCTCAGCCCCCCCTCTTTTATTCCCTCCTCTCTCTCTCAGCTCCCCTCTGTCTCTCAGACCCCCCTCTGTCTCTCAGACCCCCCCTCTGTCTCTCAGACCCCCCCTCTGTCTCTCAGACCCCTCCTCTGTCTCTCAGAACCCTCCTCTGTCTCTCAGAACCCTCCTCTGTCTCTCAGCTCTCCTCCTCTGTCTCTCTGCTGCCCCCTGTCTCTCAGATGCCTCCACTGTCTCTCAGACCCCTCCACTGTCTCTCAGCTCCCCTCCACTGTCTCTCAGCTCCCCTCCACTGTCTATCATCTCCCCTCCACTATCTCTCAGCTCCCCTCCACTGTTCCCCTCCACTGTCTCTCAGCTCCCCCCTCTGTCTCTCAGCTTCCCCCTCTGTCTCTCAGTTCCCCCCTCTGTCTCTCAGTTCCCATGTCTCTCAGTCCCCCCTCTTTTATCCCCTCCTCTCTCTCTCAGCTTTCCCCTCTGTCTCTCAGCTTCCCCCTCTGTCTCTCAGCTTCCCCTCTGTCTCTCAGCTCCCCCTCTGTATTTCAGCTCCTCCTCTGTCTATCAGCTCCCTCCCATTGTCTCTCAGCTCCCTCCCATTGTCTCTCAGCTCCCTCCCATTGTCTCTCAGCTTCCCCCTCTGTCTCTCAGACCCCTCCTCTGTCTCTCAGACCCCTCCTCTGTCTCTCAGTTCCCATGTCTCTCAGTCCCCCCTCTTTTATCCCCTCCTCTCTCTCTCAGCTCCCCTCTGTCTCTCAGACCCCCCTCTGTCTCTCAGACCCCTCCTCTGTCTCTCAGACTCCTTCTCTGTCTCTTAGCTCTCCTCCTCTGTCTCTCAGCTTCCCCTGTCTCTCAGACCCCTCCACTGTCTCTCAGACCCCTCCACTGTCTCTCAGCTCCCCTCCACTGTCTCTCAGACCCCTCTACTGTCTCTCAGCTTCCCTCCACTGTCTCTCAGCTCCCCTCCACTTTCTCTCAGCTCCCCCCTCTGCCTCTCAGCTTCCCCCTCTGTCTCTCAGCTTCCCCCTCTGTCTCTCAGCTTCCCCCTCTGTCTCTCAGCTCCCCCTCTGTATTTCAGCTCCCTCCCATTGTTTCTCAGCTCCCTCCCATTGTCTCTCAGCTTCCCCCTCTGTCTCTCAGACCCCTCCTCTGTCTCTCAGACCCCTCCTCTGTCTCTCAGCCCCCTCCTCTGTCTCTCAGCCATTAATTTTAATGGGCAGGAGCGGTGTGTACACCGCTCCTCCACCGCCCCAAAGATGCTGCTTGGAGGACTTTCACACTGGGACTGCAGCGGAGGCGTTTTTAAGGGGCTTTACAGGCGCTATTTTTAGCCCAAAAGCGCCTGAAAAACGCCTCAGTGTGTAAGGGGTCCTAAACTCACCCCTCTCTTTTACACTCACTCCCTCTCTCTTACACTCACCCCCGTCTCTCACCCACCCCCTCTCATCCCCTTTCCCTCAACCCTTCCTCTCTCTCTCTCATTCCCCTCTCGCTCACCCTCTCATGATATACAATAATGGATGTAGGGGCCTTTTAGTGGGCGTGATTTTTTGGGGGGGGTGGGGGGCAGCATTTTATTGAATTAAAGTGGGCCGGTCTGGATGAAGTCCAGGGCCAAATTTTGGTCCCAGTCCAGCCCTGCCTGTACGGGGCTGAGTTTGTGGTCAAGACGGACAATAACCCACTCACCTACCTTCTGACCACCGCCAAACTGGATGCCACAGGACATAGATGGCTGGCTGCCCTTTCAAGTTTCACTTTCAGCCTTAAGTACAGACCAGGGGTTGGAAATAGAGATGCGGATGCCTTATCCAGGAGTTTCCACAATTCCACCGATCTCACAGAAGAGTGTACCCAGTTGACTCCAGGGGGAGTAAGGGCCCTATACCAGGGAACGGAACTTTCAGCAAAAGGGGGATCGAGGGCCAAAGAGGTTGGGGTCTCGGTTGCCGGAGTACCCAGATGTTTCTGTAACGTGCCCCAAGTCGAAGAAGATGGCTTGCCCAAGTTGTCCAAACAAGACTTAAAGAGGGATCAATTAGAAGACTCGCTGGGGAAGTTGCTATGGAAAGCCTTGGAGACCCAACACCCTGAGTTGCTTCTTACTAACTCCTCCAGAGAGGCCCGCTTGGTGTATAAGGAATGGGACCGGCTGCAGATACATCAGGGAGTGGTCTACCGAAGGGGCCCCTCTGATGATCTGGAAGAGAAGTGGCAACTGTTTCTACCCACCAAGCACAGGGAGGCGGTCCTGGCTGCTCTCTACGACAATCGTGGCCACCTGGGACCAGAGAGGACTTTCCGCCTTGTGAGAGACAGGTTTTACTGGCCCTGTATGTGGACAGTAGTGGAGTTATACAGCCATTCTTGTGTCAGGTGCATACAGAGGAAGACTTTGCCACATCAGGCAGCCCCAATGGGCCATCTACAGAGTCAAGGACCCATGGAACTGATGTGCATTGATTTCTTGTGTCTAGAGCCTGATCTGAATGGAACGGGGGATGTCCTAGTAGTGATAGATCACTTCACCAGATATGCCCAAGCATTCCCTACCAAGGATCAGAAGGCCTCCACAGTAGCCAAAGTGTTGGTGGGAATTTTTTTTGTACATTATGGTTTACCCCAACTTCTGCCTTCAGACCAAGGTAGAGACTTCGAAAGCAGACTGATAAGAAAGTTGTTAGATTTCTTGGGTATTAAGAAGACCAGGACCACCCCATACCACCCACAAGGAGATGCTTAGCCTGAACGGTTTAACCGGACCCTTTTGGATATGCTGGGAACGTTGAACGCGGAGAAGAAACAGCATTGGAGCAAGCATGTGGCTGCCATAGTACATGCTTACAATAGCACCACCAGCGATGCTACCGGATATTCCCCGTATCGGCTAATGTTTGGGAGGGAAGCTTGGTTACCGGTGGACCTGGACTTTGGCACCTCCTTAGATCATACCTCTGCAACTTCCCACAAGGGGTATGTGGATCGACTGAGAAAGAGTCTGAAGATGGCATATGAGCAGGCCCAAGCCTCATCCGACCAGAGGGGATTGAGGAATAACAGGAACTTTGATCTCAAGGTCAGGATACAGGATCTACAGCCAGGGGATAGGGTACTGCTAAGAAACTTGGGTGTTCCCGGAAAGCATAAACTAGCTGACCAATGAAATCCCAACCGTATGTCATCTGTAAACAGTTACCTGGTCTCCAGGTATATCAGATAAAACCAGAAGGGAGTGTGGGCCCACTGAAGACCTGGCATAGGAACCACCTATTGCCCCTTTCTGAAGCAGTTCGCCTATCTTCCACATCAGGTTCGCAAGAAGAGTCCTCTTCCACCTCTCAAGCATCCAGGCCAGTTACCAGGTCCCAATCTACTCTTACTGATGTAGAGGACAAAGACTCGCAGGGAGAGGACTCTGTGGAGGAAGAAATGGAATCTGACTGGTTATATCCCTCACAAGTGACTGACTGTCAGTTTTATTCCCAAAAGCATTGCAGGATTTTAGTTCATGTTCTTCATCTCCTGTGGATTACAATTAATAAGTGCACCAACGTTTTGCTAGGGAAGATTCCCACCCTCCAGGAACTAGTATAATACTCTGTGTTAGGCCTGACAGGAACTACTTTGCTGGGACACGGGGTGGTATTGCCCGCTAGGGGGAGCTCACGAGCTAAGAGTTGTTATCCATAGAACATAGAAATTAGCAATTGTTAGAATCCTTTTACTAAAGAATACTACTGACTCTTGCAGGGCCCTGCAGAGTCATTTAGATCTATTATCATACATATATATATAACATTGTTTTAATCTGTTTATTATCTCTAATATCAAGTAAACAATTTTTTTTGTTTAAGTATACATTTGCTTGCAGTATTCTTTATTACTCTAAAGGATCCCAATTGGAGGAAGGTAACATTTCCATTATCTGTACAATTACTGTGATATATTTACATACAGAATTGTGTTCCTTCATAACCATTGGGTTTCACAATTCTTCAGTTACCAGCTGTGCTAAGGGAGGGGTTGAGCCAGTTAAGGGGTTGAGCATCAGAGGAAAGACCCAAAACAAAACCAGCAGCTCCTTCGGGGGTAGTGCTACACAAGGTAATGTTAATTTTTCGGCTATAAAATGTAATCTTTTTCTTAATTCACAGAAAGAATATGCTGCATTGATTTGATTGTTTCTTTTTTTCTTAATTCTAGGTATAAAGGTCAATTTTTCTGTAATTCAGACACTTCCAGGGAGGCAAAAGAAATGTTAATACTGGAACTGCAAAACATTTCTGAAGAGACAATTGTATCTGAGGAACATGAAGAACCAGCTTCCAAAAGACCTCACCATGACCAGCCAAGAACCAGTCTGGACAGTGTATTTGCAGAAATTGCTGGTGGTGAAGGTTCATCTACGTCTGAGAGCAGTGCTCCAAAAGCTGCTACTATACAGCTGGAAGCTTACCTGGGAGATATCACTGTACCTCATTCAGAGAAACCCCTGAAGTACTGGGCAGTTCATAAAGTGAGATTTCCAACTCTGGCTCAGCCCAGGTTCACACTGGGCTGCGGGAGTGAAGCCGTGCGAGTTCAGCTGAACTCACACGATTTCACTCCTGCTGGCAGTCCCGATTTCAGCCGCGATTACAAAGACATCTGACACAGATGTCAATGTAAATCGCGGCCGAAATCGCAAAAAGCAGTACAGAAACTACTTTTTGAAATCGGTGCAGCGCCGCAGATGCGGCGTCGCACCGATTAGGACGGTGCCATTGCCGGCAATTTGCGGCACATATTGCCGATTTGACATGCGATTTGACATGCCAAATCGCATGTCAAATCGCACCAGTGTGAACCAGGGCTATGTTTGGAAAGTGAAAGACTGTTCAGCTTAGTGTCTAACGTTCTTACTGATAGCAGAAACAGGCTTATGGCTGAACATGCAGAGATGCTTTTATTCCTTAAAAAGAACTTTTGAGAAATAATAATTCTATTAGCTATATTGCCTGTTGATCCAACCCATACTGTTCCCCATGATTAAACAATGCACTGTAGTTTTTTACTGTTTTGCACTTTTGGTTGGTTGTGTGATTTTACATTTGTTATTTATTGTTGTTATTGATATATTTTGATGTTGTAAAATATATTTTTTGTATTTATCAACATGTTTTGTGAAAATTCTTTGAGTTTTTTACTACTGCGTGACAAGCAAATAAAACAATTTTATTATTTTATTATGTCTTGAGTTAGAGTTCTTCATAATTATAAAGAAGATATCATTAGTCTGTATTGTGGTTTGAAAACTGTCATATGACATTACAAAAAAGTATCGGTAATCGGTATCGGCGAGTACATGAAAAAAAGTATTGGCACTTGTACTCGGTCCTAAAAAAGTGGTATCGGGACAACCCTACTAATTACCATGATTGTAATATGCTGTGAATGTCCCCTTTTTCCCCATGCATGCTGTAAGCTTTTAATGCCCCTTTTTTGGCCTACATGCATATTTCCCTTCACTAACCTCTCCAGCATGCTATCCTGGGCCCATACACACCTAGCCTAGCCTAGTTACTTCCCAATGTATTTTGTCAGCTCCATTGTAGTGCTTTACCCTCCCCCCCTAAACACCCCCTAAAATGTCTACAAATGTATATTTTCACATTAAATTCTGAGTTTTTTTTTTTTTTTTTGGTTCCCAAACTCATCTAGCCCCCCCTAAAAAATTTACAATGAGCCGTCAGAGGGGGTGATGAATCTGATAATTGGGCCTTCTATTTTTGTTTTTAAAAAATCATTAAAGTAAAAGTTCTAATGATCTTGGCCAAGAATGTATCTTTGTGTAATCTACTAGCAATGTTATGTGCAAAAGTAATAATTTTTTTTTATCTTGTTTGACTCCACAGCTTCCTTCCACGCCACAGGAATGGCAGACTGTGGCATCCCATTTTGCCGAGCGGTCGGACTTCCCCAACTGCGGAGGGGCAATAGATGGGAAGCACGTCCGTATTGTGCCACCACCCCGGTCAGGGTCGTTTTTCCACAACTACAAGGGGTTTCATAGCATCGTGCTGATGGCGGTGGTGTCAGCACAGTATGAATTCCTCTATGTGGATGTGGGGAAGAATGGCCAGATTTCGGAAGGGGGAGCCTTTGCACAGACGGAGTTTGCTCTTCATCTACAGAGTGATGACCTTGCATTGCCACCGGATGCAGGGAATGTGGAAGGACTCCCCTTTGTGTTTTTGGCTGATGAAGCCTTTGGACTGGGACCGCATCTCATGAGGCCATTTCCCCAGAGGACCCTCACCCCGGAGAGGAGGGTTTTCAACTACCGGCTGGCCAGAGCCCGAAGAGTTGCGGCGAATGCCTTCGGGATAATGGCCAGCCGGTTCCACCTTTTTATGACTTCTATACACATGGCGTAGTACAAAATTTAACTATATCATTTTTTGTTGCTGCGTTCTCCATAATTTTTTGCGCAGAAATGCGCCAAATTATATGGCCTCAATTGGGCCTGAGGCCGGACTTTCAGGGGACAATATTTTGCCGTGCCTTGAATCTGGCTGTCCTGGCTTGCCCCCCCAAAACGCCCGTGAGGTTCTGCAGCAATATGTCGATTATTTCACGGGTAGGGGGGCCATTCCTATGCCAGGCAATGTTTAAAACTTTTCTTAACCCAAAAAATAAAAATCTGCTTTCATTTTATTTTTGGATGTATTGCTTGTGTTTCTTTTAGCTGTCTCCTAGTTTTTCCTAGTTCACTTGTAGTGCCAAGTGTAATTTCCTTTAGTAAATACCAACCATTTCACTGGTAACACCAAACTAAACTCAAAAAAGGTTATAGTGGATTTGATAAAGAAGCCACAATTTGTTGTTGTTGTTCAAAAATGTTACTGCACATTCACACATGGTAATTAAAACTTTTTTTGTGGTATAAAAGATTTTTTTTTTCACATTACTGCCCATAATGAGGCATGTTTTTTTTGTTAAGAAAATACACAACTCTCATTAACATACAACAAAATACAACATTGTAAACCTCTAGGCAATATCAGACATTCTCGGTTTTGAAAAATTTCGCTATATGCCCTTCATAATATGGGGTGTTGTCACCCCTAAACAAGCCAAAATTTGAAGATGCACACAATTTTTGGGTTTTTAAAAAGGGGTATTTCCCTCCTAATCCCTATTGTCAACATGTGCTATCTGCCATCATGGGTTATCAATGGACGTGTTTTGGGGGTGCACCCCCTTCTTCCTTTCAACTACTTGAGATGCGAGGAAGGGGTTGCACCCACAAAACCCGTACACGGATATCCCCTGATCGCAGGTAGCACATGTTGACACACTGTGTGCATCTTCAATTTTTGGCTTTATTGTAAAATTGCAAAATTTTGGATTTTTTTAATTTTTTTTTTAAAAAGGAGGGGTTTGTGCTTCATTCAATTCACCCCAAAACATCAATGATGTCCTTAAATGTTTGCTCCATAACATTCATCCTTTTCTTCATTATGTCCAGTTCACTACTACACTCCATAACTTGCTGGATGATTCTTTGGGCACTATCACTTGAGAAACAAGGGCTTTCTTTCTCAACAACATGTTCATCCCCTAAAAAAATGTAACAAAGGTATTATAACTCTGCAGCCCTACATCTCTTACCTGAAGCTGTGGTGACAGACACTGACCTGTTGTGGTGACAATTTCCACCATGTCATCCACTTCTCCTTCCTCCACTTCTCGTTTCTCCACTTCTACTCCCTCCACATCCTGGTTTTGGGGTTCTTGCGGAGGTCTGTGTTCTCTGTGAGGTGTGGGGTTCCTGTGCTCCCTGGAGTGGTGTCCTCCCAGTCTTCTCTCCCCTATGAGAATGAAACAAAAGGTATACTTAGCACACAGATATTTTATGGAAAAAATAGGAACAAGATACGTTGCTTGGAAGTGGGGTACAAGTGTCTGTTTGGGCAGAGTTACAAGCTGAAGACATTATTTAAAAAAAATCTTGACTACTCACCTTTTTGGGACAAGTTTCACAAATGGAGACACCCCAAGAATACACTGGAGCACCTGTGTGGGACACCCTAAAAATGTTGTTCTGGTGGCCCACACTATAGTGCTCCAGAGTTCAGATGTGTAAACAGCTGCTGAGTGTCCTCTCCTTTACACTGTGAATCAAGTTTGCTTTTTCTTGTCAAATTTGTTTATTAAATTTTCAAAATTACAAGCATATATTGTCAATAAACATAGTCACTATAAATAGTAGCAGTTAAGGAGAACACAAATTAGATATTTATGTCAAGCTCCAGTGATTTTTGAAGGCAACAACAACAGAAGAGGAGAAAAAAAACAGTAATTTAAGTTTAACATATGTTGACCATTATCTGGAGACTTGCTAAAATATATGCTTAGTGTTGAATTTAGTAATTACAAACCATATTTAGTAATAATATATAACATGTAAGGTAATATAAGGATTTATAAAGAAAAAATGAAGGGTCATAATTTCTCGACCTCATATAATGTTATTGTAATATATAAGGTTTGTATTGTTTCAAAGGAGCTCTAAAGCTGAAATATACTGATAAATAAAAAACATTAAAAAAAATAGAAATGTTGCTACCATTTTTGCATATAATAACAATATATGCTAGGAAAGAAAAAACAACAGAAAAATAGCTAAAGAGCGAAGATAGAAGAGAGGGAAGGGTAAGAAGAAGAAGAGAAAAAAAATAAAGATAGTAGGTAGAAAAGATAGAAAAGGTCGAAAAGGTCCCCGGGGTATCTTATAATGTTGGTCTGATAATATTAGTATATTAAATAGCTATTAGTAGTTATATTACCAAGGTCTTAATAATGTGATGTCAAAGTTGGGAGGGAAAAAATTAGTCACCCAAGGATTCCAGATTTTTTCAAATTTTCCAATATTATCATTGGTAATGGCTTCCGTTTTTGAGTGGGTCATGGCTTGGTTTATTCTGGTTTTGGTTTCTGAGATCATTAATGTTGGGGTTTTCCACGCTTTGGCGATTGTCTGCTTTGCTGCAGTAGTGATTTGTAGAAGGAGTTTGAATTGAGTGTGGGAAATAGAAGTCAGTTTTAGATTTAGTAGTGCAATTGAAGGGTCAGGTTTGATTGTTTTTTTGAATAAGGTAGAGAGGATAAGAAAAACCTCTTTCCAAAAACATTTTGTAACGGGACAATCCCAAAATATGTGTATGTGTGATCCTAGTTCACCACAGCCACGGAAGCAGAGTGGGGAGTATTGCGGAATATATTTCGCGATTCTGACAGGAACCAAATACCAGCGCAAAAGTACTTTATAATTTGTCTCTAGAGCTATTATATTTTGTGAAGATGATTTTGTTGTGGTCCAAATTTTATCCCAATCGGATGGTTCCAACTGAAGTCCAAGGTCTCTCTCCCATTTTTCCACGTATGATGGTGGGTCTGCAGTAGGCAAAGTAATAAGGTGTTTATATATTATTGATATGAGACCCTTAGAGTGAGGTTCGCGTTTACATATATGTTCAAATTGTGTAAGTTCGTTGAGCTTACTCATATTTTGTATATATGGCATGAAATTTTTTTTGATCTGCAGATATCGGAAAAGTTCTGATTGGGGGAGTTGATGCCTATCACATAGTTCAGGAAATGTTATAAGTGAGGTAGATGTCGATAAAACACAGAGTTGCGTTATGTCAGAGGAGATCCATTTTTTAAATGAATTAGGGAATGTGCAGGCTGGGTAGAATAGTGGGTTTCTAATAAATGATAGAAGGGGAACATGAGGAGATTGCAGTCCTTTGATAAGTTTACATTTATCCCAGATAGTAACTGTGTGTTTGGTAATCTTATTTTTTATATTTTTATGATCTGAGGGTTTGGACCAAATTAAATTTGTTATAGAAAATGGATCACAGTCAATTGCTTCAATTGCAACCCAGAGTGGGGTTTCGTATTTTGCGTGATATTTGGGGATGCATGCTATTTGAGCTGCATGGTAGTAAGAGGCGAAATTGGGGAATCCTAGTCCACCTTTAAGTTTGGGAAGGTAGAGTGTGTGTTTAGATAAACAATGTTTTAAAGAGCCCCAGATGAACGCTAGTGTTTTGCGTTGAAGATTTCTAAGAAAGTATGCTGGAATTGGAATGGGCAAAACCCGAAATAGATATAGTATCTTGGGTAAAATAGTCATCTTTATTACGTTTATTTTACCAATCCATGAGATTGGTAAAGAAGACCATTGTTTAAGGAGATTGGTAATTTGCTTTAGTAATGGCGGAAAGTTAGCTGAGAAGAATTCAGTTAAATTGGGAGTAAGAGTAATTCCTAGGTAGGTCAGGTGCGATGTAGACCAGGAGAATGGGAGGGAAGTTTGTGCTTGTTGTAAAGTATGGGGAGGTAAGGAGATATTTAAGGCTGTAGATTTTTGAGAGTTGATAATTAGTCCAGATATCTGTGCAAAATGATCTAGCTTACTTATAAGGTTGGGAGCAGAAATATGAGGGGAAGACATAAATATTAGTATATCGTCAGCAAACAAACATAATTTGTGCTGATGACCAGCTAAGTCTATCCCTTTGATTGAAGGGTCAGATCGTATAGCCTGAGCTAGGGGTTCAATAAGTAGGGCAAATAAAAGTGGGGAGAGTGGACAACCCTGACGTGTACCTCTATTTATGTTAAAGCAACCAGATTTATATCCAGCATATTTAATATAGGCTTTGGGATTATTATATAGTGATGAAACCCAGTTAAGAAAGTGAGGACCGAACCCCCATTTTTGTGAAGCAAAATGTAGATAGGGCCATGATACTGTGTCGAATGCTTTTTTAATATCTAACGACAGAAGACACATAGGTATTCGCCGTGTTTTAGCTGCTTGGATTAATAAAGTTGCCCTGCGTACGTTATCAGCTGCTTGGCGAAAAGGAATAAAACCAACTTGGTCTTTATTTATTAATGAACCAATAATATTGTTCAAACGAGTTGCTAGAATTTTCGCTAGTAGTTTGATATCAAGATTAAGCAGGGATATGGGCCTGTAATTAGCACAAGATGAATCATCTGAATGAGGTTTGGGGATCATTGTGATTATTGCTGTTAAGGTTTCAGGATGAAAGGATTGGTTGTTCAGAAGTGAATTGAAAGCATCTGTCAGCAATGGCGCAAGAAGATGAGTAAATTTTTTATAATATAGGGCAGAGAAGCCATCAGGACCCGGGCGTTTATTTGGTTTAAGGGATTTAATGGCTAATTCAACCTCTGCAGTTGTAATGGGACTTTCAAGATGTTCATGTTGAGTTAAAGGAATCTTTGGAAGTTTGGTTTGTGAAAAAAATAATTCTGCAGCGGATCGGTCAAAAAATCCCTGATTGTTGTATAAAGATGTAAGGTGTTTGTGGAAGGTTTGTAGGATTTTTTCTGGATTACTGGTGTAAGTATTATGAGGTAATTTTAATCGAATCGGTTTGTATGGGTTGTTTAATTTTTTAAGTGCTCGAGCGAGAAGAGTGCCAGGCTTGTTAGCTTTAATATAAAATTTATGCTTGGATTTGCGTATGGTTTTATCTGCGGATTCAGATAGGAAAAGATCAAGATTTAGGCTAGCTTCATCTAGTAGATTTTTTGTCACAGGGGTAGGATTCGCTTGAAAATTTGCGTGGCAAGTGTTAAATTTTGTTTCTAATATTAGTTGTAGCTTCTTTTTTTCTTTTTTAAGATATGATGCTTGGCGTAAGCAGATTCCTCGAAGGACGGGTTTGTGTGCCTCCCATAATGTTAATGGAGAAATATCAGGGGTTTTATTATTTTTCAGATAGTCTTTTATGGCTATTTCTAAGTCAGTAGAGCGTGATGGATGGGATAGGGTTGAATCATTTATGTACCATGTGGGGTCTTGATGTTTGGGTATGAGGGAAGTGAAAGTAGAAAGTATTACACAATGATCAGTCCATGTAAAGGGTATTACAGATGATGTGAGCATTTCCGGGGACATACTAATAGAGATTAATAGATGGTCGATACGGGAAAAAGACTTATGTGGATGAGAATAGAAGGAATATTGACGTTTCGTGGGATTGATTTCTCGCCAGGAATCTAGCAAGGAATGTTGTTGTAGAAGTCTTTGGAACCTACGAGATTGAGAATTGGAAGTGATAGGAATTGGGGACTTATCTAAATAAGGGTATAGAACTTGGTTCGAATCTCCACAGATCAAAAGTGTGCCCATTTTATGAGTCTCTATTACTTGGAACAAATGGGAGAGGAATGCTGTCGGATTTTTATTAGGAGCATAATAGGATACTACTGTGATTAGCGTATCACATAGATGCCCTGTAATAATGAGATAGCGACCTTCTGGGTCTTTGGTTTCTGTCAGAAGAGAGAAGGGTGTAGCTCTATGAAATGCAATTAGCACTCCCCTTCGTTTAGTTTTAGCTGAAGCAGTAAAAACTTGGGGATAAGCTGTACCAAAATATTTAGGTGTCGAGGTTTCAGTGAAATGGGTTTCTTGGAGGCAAATTATATGCGCCTTTGAAGAAGATAATGATCTAAAAACTTTGGTTCGTTTTTGTGGAACATTTAGACCTTGGACATTTAAGGTAAGAATATTTAAAGGAGCCATCATGAAATTTTATAGAAAATATTATAAGACATATCTAAAAACAATTGAAAATCCATACTTACCCCGGGGAGGAGCAAAGAGAAAAGGGAGAGTGGAGACAGAATGTTGAGAAAGAAAGAGAAAATGAGAGTCATTATTAAACAAATAATTAACAAAAAACGTTTAGAATGCAAGAAGGTAAAACGTTGGCGTTCCGAGCATGCAAAAGTGCAAGCTCGGAGGCACAGAGTCTGACCAGGGAGGCTCCCCACACAAAAAGGTGTGGGGAGAGTCCAAAGACAGAAAAATGGAGGGAGCAGTGACAGTTTCTCGGGTCCCTCATGACCAAAAATATATCTAGAGAAGAAAAATATATTATGACACCCAAACTGGGCGGAAGTAAGCAAAAATGAATCAAATATAAGAAAATATTATATGTTCAACATTAGTACATGTAAAATTTTAATCTAACAATTGTGTTTTATGGTTTCACGGGGAGAGTGTTAGATTATAAATTTTGTTGAATTATACAGGTTACCTCTGGGTTGCCAGTTGTAGGAGAGGCAGTAATGTCCTTATTAATTAGGATGAAAAATAAATAAAATATCAATTATTACTAATATATTAGTAATATTTACTTCTATTCAGTAAACAATTTTGTACAAAAATAATATAGAACCCTTGTTGTGGGTAGGAAAGTATTAGGGGAAAGGGGCGGGTAGGAGGGGGTAAAATGTGGGAAGTAGAAGGGATAGAGGGGATAGAGGGGGGTGAGGTGAGGAAGGATAGGATGAGGAGGGAAGGGTGTTATGAGAATATAATTTTTTGGGGGATAATTTAAAACGTCAATTATCCTAGACCAAAAAGAGGATAAAAATTGGAAAATAAAAAATAAATAAATAAATAAATAAAAATAAAGTATTAAAAAAATAAATAAATAATAATAATAATAATAATAAATAATAATAATAAAAAAATAAAATAAAAAAATATATAAAATTAGACCATAACCTGCTTAAGGGAAGTAAATTCAGGATGGTTAAATGACATTAAGTGTTTAGCATCCAAAAAGTGGATGAAAGATCAAAAATATTGAGTGAATTTCAATTTGATATGCAAAATGCATTCAGTCCATCAAGTTTGCTTTTTATTCTACACCCTGTTCCAAATTATTATGCAAATTCTATTTCAGTGTCACAAAGATTAAATATTTTGTTTTTCAGTTTAACTCATGGATGGCATTGTGTCTCAGGGCTCTTTTGATCACTGAAAACAATCTCAGACACCTGTGATAATTAGATTGCCAGGTGAGCCCAATTAAAGGAAAAACTACTAAAGTAGGGTGTTCCACATTATTAAGCAGAGCACCATTTTCAAGCAATATGGGGAAGAAAAAGGATCTCTCTGCTGCCGAAAAGAGTGAAATAGTTCAATGCCTTGGACAAGGTATGAAAACATTAGATATTTCAAGAAAACGTAAGCGTGATCATCGCACTATTAAGGGATTTGTGGCTGATTCAGAGCACAGACGGGTTTCGTGCAGATAAGGGCACATTGAGGTTAGATTTCTGTCAGATCCATGCATCGGATCAAGAGAGCCGCTGCTAAAACATCATTACATAGCAGCAAACAGATATTTGAAGCTGCTGGTGCCTTTGGAGTCCCACGGACATCAAGGTGTAGAGTCCTCCAGAGTCTTGCAGCTGTGCATAAACCTTCCATTCCACCACCACTAACCAATGCTCACAAGCAGAAACGGCTTTATTGGGCAGAAAAATACACGAAGACTAATTTTCAAACAGTCCTGTTCACTGATGAGTGCCGTGCAACCCTGGATGGTCCAGATAGATGGAGTAGTGGATGGTTGGTGGAAGGCCACCCTGTTCCAACAAGGCTGCAATGTCAGCAAGGCGGTGGTGGAGTCATGTTTTGGGCCAGAATCATGGGAAGAGAGCTGGTCGGCCCTTTTAGGGTCCCCGAAGGTGTAAAGATGACCTCTGCAAAGTATGTGGAGTTCTTGACTGACCACTTCCTTCCCTGGTACAGAAGGAAGAACTATGCTTTCCGTAATAAAATCATCTTCATGCATTACAATGCACCATCTCATGCTGCAAAGAATACCTCTGCATCAATGGCTGCTATGGGGATAAAAGGAGAGAAAGTCACGGTGTGGCCTCCATCCTCCCCTGCCTCAATACTATTGAGAACCTTTTGAGTATCCTCAAGCAAAAGATCTATGAGGGTGGGAGGCAGTTTATATTCAAACAGCAGCTCTGGGAGGCTATTCTGACATCTTGCAAACAAATTCAAGCAGAAACTGTCCAAAAAACTCACAAGTTCAATGGATGCAAGACTTGTGAAGCTGATATCAAATAAGGGGTCCTATGTTAAAATGTACGTGACTAGGGTTGAGCGAACCCGAACTGTAAAGTTCGGGTTCGTACCGGACTTTTGGATTTTTGGGTCCCGACCCGAACAATTGACTGTATGTTCGGGTTCGGGTCCGGTGTTCGGCGATGTAATGGCACATTTCTAAAAGCTACAGGGCAGCCAATAAACTTTTGTTTAACTGGTGTGTCCTTAGAAGCCATCACAGCCATGCCTACTAATGGCATGGCTGTGATTGGCCAGTGCAGCATGTGACCCAGCCTCTGTATAAGCTAGAGGCACACAGCACAGCACGTCACTCTGCTTTAGACAGTATAGGGAAAGGATCCTGGCTGCTTTTGCTGTGAGGGAGAGAATGAAATGATAGAAGTTAGTCCTGATTCTGCAATCTACTGAGAGAAAAGATAGAGACAGTGTAGAGCAAGGTTCCTGTTGCTGTTTTCAGGGAGAGAGATTTATCTAGTAGTCCAGATTCAGAGATCTAATAACTCAGCGATCTGCATAGATTTACCTGGTTGGGTTGCAGTGCAGTCTTTTTACATGAGCCCAGTGCCAGAGAAAATCTAACTTTTATCTTCAAGCTCAGTGCACCAGCACTGCATATGTTACGTTGAGATACACCCTGTACATACTGTGGGTGTATTCTGCTCTTCCAAAAACACCCATTTAGGGCAACAACAAAAAAATATTTTAAAAAAATTTGCAGTGTTTTTGTGAGATAAACAATTTATATATTTTCTTCTATTGTGCTATTCTAAAAAAAGAATTTTAGGACAAAAACATTTTTTATTAATAGCATTTTCTGCAGTTCTGTAGGTGTGAGATACACCGTTTACATACTGTGGGTGTATTCTGCTCTTCCAAAAACACCCATTTAGGGCAAGATCCTAAATTTGGAAAATATGAGGAGAACATCAAAGGGACGTGGCTCCGGTCGTGGTGCTGCTGGTGGAGCTCCTGTTGCAGGGAGAGGACGTGGTCGATCTGTGCCAGCTACACGCACAAGTGAAACGCCTTCCTCAGGTGCGAGTAGGCGACAGAGCCTGCAGCGGTATTTTGTCGCACCTAATGAGGCTGTATGAATGTTGAGGCCAGGACAAGTACAGGTGATATTAGATTGGGTTGCTGACAGTGCCTCCGGTTTCTTCACATTGTCTCCCACCCAGTCTTCTGATGAAAGATCAGAGTTGGCACCTGCAGCCGATGTCCATCAGTCTTTCACCTCACCCCCTTGCAAATCAGCCAAGCAGTCTGAGCCCCAAATCATGCAGCAGTCTCTCCTGCTTTTCGATTTCTGTTAGCAGGGTTTCCCAGGGCCATCCACCTAGCCCTGCCCCAGAAGTGGAAGAGATTGAGTGTACCGATGCCCAACCACTTATGTTTCATGATGAGTACATGGGAGGACCATCACAGCACGTCTCGGATGATGACGAAACACAGGTGCTAACTGCTGCTGCTTTCGCAATTGTGCAGACCGACAAGGAGGACAGGGGTGAAGACTGGGTGGAAGATGATGTGGAGGTCGATGAGGTCCTCGACCCCACATGGAATCAACGTTATGCAGGTGACCAGTGTAGTTCGGAGGAAGAGGCGGTGGTCGCACAGAGCCACCAGCACAGCAGAAGAGGATGCAGGGTGCAAAAGCGGAGCGTCCGTCCCCTAGACAGTACGTCTGCTACTGCCCAACGCAGCAAGGGACCAAGCACACCAAAGCCAGGTCCAAGGAGTTTCCTAGCGTGGCAGTTCTTCAGACAATGTGCTGATGACAAGACACGAGTGGTTTGCACGCTGTGCAATCAGAGCCTGAAGCGAGGCGTAAACGTTCTCAACCTGAGCACAACCTGCATGACCAGGCATCTAAGGTCAAAGCACGAGCTGCAGTGGAGTAGACACCTCAAAAACAAAGAAAGGTCTCTGGTTCCTCCTGCTTCCTCTTCTGCTGCAGTCTTGGCCTCTTCATCCACCTCTGTAGTGACTGTAGCACCTGCCAACCCGCAAACAGAGCATCTGCCAGCAACACTACCACCTGGGTCACCAACCATCTCCACAATGTCCCATGGAAGCGTTCAGCTTTCTATCTCCCAAACACTGGAGCAGAAGAGGAAGTACCCCCCTAGCCACCCGCGATCCCTGGCCCTGAATGCCAGCATTTCAAAATTCCTGGCCTTTGAAATGCTGTCATTCCGTCTGGTGGAGACGCAGAGTTTTAAAAGCCTGATGGCATTGGCTGTCCCACAGTACGTCGTGCCCAGCCGCCACTACTTTTCCAGGCGAGCCATCCCTTCCCTGCACAACCAAGTGGGGGACAAAATCAGGTGTGCACTGCGCAACGCCATCTGTGGAAAGGTCCACCTAACTACGGATGCGTGGACCAGTAAGCACGGTCAGGAACGTTATATCTCCCTAACAGCGCACTGGGTAAATGCAGTGGCGGCTGGGCCTGAGGCAGATAGCAGTTGGGTGCATGTCCTTCCACCACCGAGGATTGCAGGGCGCTTCAGTTTGCCTCCTGTTGCTAACTCCTCCTTCTCCGCTTACTCATCCTCTACCGCCTCCTCATCCGGTCAGCGTAACACCTTCACCACCAACTTCAGCACAGCCAGGGGTAAACAACAGCAGGCAGTTTTAAAACTTTCCTGTTCTGGGGGAAAAACCCCACATCGCGCAGGAGTTGTGGAGGGACATGGAACAACAGACCGATGAGTGGTTGGTGGGAGTGAGCCTCAAGCCCGGCCTGGTGGTGTGCGATAATGGGCGAAATCTCGTAGCAGCTCTGGGCCTAGCCGGTTTGACGCACATCCCTTGCCTGGCGCATGTGCTGAACTTGGTGGTCCAGAGGTTCCTGAAAAATTACCCCAATATGCCAGAGCTGCTGCAGTGCATTCTCACCCTGCTGCTGCTCGCCTGTCAGCGCTGCAGCGTAACTTCGGCCTTCCCGCTCACCGCCTCATATGTGACGTGCCCATAAGTAGGAACTCCACCTTACACATGCTGGCCAGACTGTGCGAGCAGCAGCAGGCGATAGTGGAGTTTCAGCTGCAGCAATCACGTGTGAGTCACTCTGCGGAACAGCACCACTTCATTACCAATAACTGGGCCTCCATGCAAGACCTGTGTGCCTTGTTGCGCTGTTTCGAGTACTCCACCAACATGGCCAGTGCCGATGACGCCGTTTTCCGCGTTACTATCCCAGTTCTATGTCTCCTTGAAAAAACAATTTGGGCGATGATGGAAGAGGATGTGGCACAGGAGGAGGAGGCGGAGGAGGAACCGGGATCATTTCAAAGGCTTTCAGGGCAGTCTTTAACAAGTGGCTACAAGGGTGGGTTCCTGCACCAACAAACGCCAGGTACAATTATCCGGCAGCAAGGGCACAGTTCTGGAGGAGGACGAGGTGGAGGATGAGATGGAGGAGGAGGAACCATGTTTACAGCAGGGTGGCACCCAGACCAGCTCATGGCCATCACTGGTGCGTGGCTGGGGGGATACAGAAGACACAGACGATACACCTCCCACAGAGGACAGCTTTACGTTGCTTCTGGGCAGCCTGGCACACATGAGCGATTACATGCTGGAGTGTCTCCGCAATGACCGCCGAGTTGCCCACATTTTAACTGGTGCTGATTACTGGGTGGCCACCTTGCTGGATCCCCGTTACAAGGACAACGTACCGTCCTTAATTCCCTCACTGGAGCGGGATCATAAGATGCGCGAGTACAAGCGCACGCTGGTAGACGCGCTGCTGGTGGCATTCCCACCTGACAGCGGGGGTGCGGTGGAAGCAAAAGGCGAAGGCAGAGAAGGAGGAAGAGGTTGCCAACGCAGCCGGGGCACCACCAGCACCTCAGAAGGCACGGTTAGCATGGCTGAAATGTGGAAAAGCTTTGTCAGCACGCCACAACAACCAGCACCACCAGCTGAGATGGAACGTCTTAGCAGGAGGCAGCATTTCACCAACATGGTGGAGCAGTATGTGTGCACACGCCTACATGTACTGAATGACGGGTCTGCCCCCTTCAACTTCTGGGTCTCCAAATTGGGCACATGGCCTGAGCTTGCCCTTTACGCCTTGGAGGTGCTGGCCTGCCCTGCAGCCAGTGTATTATCTGAACGTGTATTTAGCACGGCAGGGGGCGTTATCACAGACAAGCGCATCCGCCTGTCCAGAGCCAATGTGGACAAGCTCACGTTCATTAAAATGAACCAGGCATGGATCCCACAGGACTTGTCCGTACCTTGTGCAGAATAGACATGTATACCGGTGTTCTGCCAAAAACTGTCCGGCCATCGGATAGTGTCCGGCCCGTACTGCGCAGGTGCAGCGCTTGCGTAGTACAGAGGACAAGGAGATTCACAAAATCTCTGAAGATGAACGGTGCCTGCACTGTGAGTGCAGGTTCAAGCCCCACCATCCAAGTGGACATACGGTAGAACATAGTAACAGGGCCCCTCACGGCCCCGCATGGCCTTCTTGGCTCGGCTTGAACCTCGGATGGTATGGCTTGAACCTGGACTCACCGCGTAGGCGCCGTTCGTCTTCTGAGATTTTCGAAATCCCCTTGTCCTACGTACTGAGCAAGCGCAGTACAGGGCGGACACTATCCGACGGGGGACAGAATTCGACACATCACCGGCCTTACCCAGCCATTGTTATATTTTTGAACCAGTGTTGGCTATCTCGTCCTCCTCCACCGCTGCTTCCACCTACACATCCACCGCCACCTCAACCTCCTACTCCATATGGACCTCGTCCTCCTAGGTCAAGATTATAATTTTTATTTTTTTTAATTTCAAAGTATTTTATTTTCCCACTAGCTTATCCATTAAATTGAAAAAAAAAAAATTCTAGAAAGGGTGTATTTTGGGGCATTCCCACCATATGTGTGTCATCGTGCCGTTGAGTTTATGAGGTTCTTAATGACTTCCTGTACCTCTTCTGCTGAGAAGGGGGCCTCCAGCATATTATTTATTTATTATTATTTTTTATGTTATTTTAAGTTATTTCCCTATCCACATTTGTTTGCAGAGCACTTGCCATGCTCTTAACAATATTTGGCTGCCATTTGCAGCCCTCTAGCCCTTTCCATTACTTTTTTAGAGCCATTTTAGTCCTCAGAAGTTCGGGTCCCCATTGACTTCAATGGGGTTCGGGTTTGGGGTCAAGTTCGGGTCGAGTTCGGTCCCGAACTCGAACTTTTTTCCGAAGTTCGGCTGAACCCGTCGAACCCGAACATCCAGGTGTCCGCTTCTACTCTAAACGTGACCTGTTAAAATGTTTAAAAAGTTAAAATGTTGTTCAAAGTTTGATTGAAATAGCTTTTGATTTCAGTAAATATGCTGCAAACACAACATATTACAATTTTCGGTTCTTTACAACCTATAAAGTGTTTTGAAACTTAATGTGCGTAATAATTTGGAACAGTGCATTGTAAGTTTTTTATTTTGAAAAAAAAAACCAGTTATCATTAGGAGGTTTGTTCAATAAAATTTGATTTGTACTCTTAATAGTCGATAACATGAGAATTATGCTGATTGTTGTTTACATCAATTATTTAGGTAAATGAGAAAAATATCTGTAGCGGGTACTCCAAATTTAGGGGGGTCCCTATGTCTAAATTTAGGGGGATGACCCGAGCACTAGTATGGTTTGGGCCGTCTAATTGTGCTGGACTCTGCTTTATTGCTGTTTGCCTATGTAGAGTTCCCTGTGGCCTGCAGGTGGCGCTGCCATGTTGGGTCAGGGTTGAACCATAGGTTGCATTGGCGCTATTGGATGTCCTCTCTCGGCTACCGTGCGGTGGGCTGGTTCTGCCTGCTGTGCATGCCGGGAGAGGAAATAAAAGAGGCAGATGCCTTTTTATTGGGAGAGACCCGGGGACCAGTACCCGGAGGAGTGTGCCCCCTAAGGAGGTGGGTGCGTACCCCGACTGAGGAGTCTCGGGCACCTTCGGCCCGAGACCGCAACGTTCCGGGTAGGCCCAGTACCTTCAACTGGGTCTACAGGCAGAATTTAGGAGTCCCAGGATACCCGGGTGAGGGTATCCGCTCTGACCAAGAGGAAGCCAGGGGAGGATCGGTCCCATAACAGGAGATGAGTGATGGTTAGATTGCTGTCTCGGGAAAGGCATGGTGTCGGATCGTATGCTTCGCAGAACTGGCCCTGCGGAGTGCTGCTGTTCTTTGAGGACAGACTGAACTTGTCCTTGGAGGATTTAAATTTCTTGTTCGAGCTCCACACCGGCTGCTAGGACCATTGAGGGACTCTCTGGGTGACTGTTACTGTTTTGCAGTGCCTTCTTGGCTGCTCGTTACTGTTTTTCAGGTCATTTTTCTCAGGCCTTGCTGTTCCTCGGTGCGTTCTGTTTGAGTTCGTTCTGACCAGCCGACCGGTTTAAAGCCATGTTGGAAGTACGTTCTCGCCCTGGCTATGGACTTGGTGTTGCGGTTAACACTGTAGCCCGAGTTCAGTCCATGAACAGGGTGAGGAGGAGTTCATGGACCAATAATTGGTTGCTCCAGCGCGACCAATTCTCTCATATGCCTCTGCTGCGGGAAATCCAGGAGAATAATCTTGATGATTTCAGGAATTATCTCCGGATGTCTGTTGAATTTGTTGTCCCCCTATATCACGAGGCAGGACACTGTGATGTGCCAGGCGATCACTATCGAGCAGAGGCTTATTGCCACGTTGAGATACCTGGCGACTGGGAGACGCTTGCAGGACCTCAAGTTCTCAACAGGCATCTCCCCCCAGGCTCTTGGGATCATTATCCCTGAAACGTGTTCTGCCATCATACAAGTCATGCAGAAGGACTATATTAAGGTAATTTTTATCCTTTAACATCACATTCTATGTTTTGATTGTTTGCTAAAGTATTGTATTTCTTTCATCCTTCCCAAATTGCCATGATTGTAATATTCTGGGAATGTCCCCTTTCTCCCCATGCATGTTTTTACTTTTACCTTTTTTTATTTTTTTTGCCTACATGCCTATTTCCCTTTACTAACCTCTCCTGCATGCTATCCTGGTCACATATACACCTAGCCTAGTCTGTTCTTTAACCACTTCTCTACTGTGCACGAAAACCCCCTTCCTGCCCAAGCCATTTTTCAGCTTTCAGCGCTGTCACATTTTGAATGACAATTGCGCGGTCGTGCGACGTGGCTCCCAAACGAAATTTGCGTCCTTTTTTTCCCACAAATAGAGCTTTCTTTTGGTGGTATTTGATCACCTCTGCGTTTTTTATTTTTTGCGCTATAAACAAAAGAAGAGCGTCCAGTTTGGAAAAAAAACACTATTTTTTACTTTTTGCTATAATAAATACCCATTTTTTTTATTAGTAATGGCGGCGATCTGCGATTTTTTTATTGTGACTGCGATATTGCGGCGGACACTTTGGACACTTTTGACACATTTTTGGGACCATTCACATTTATACAGCGATCCCTGCTATAAAAATGCATTGATTACTGTATAAATGTGATTGGCAGGGAAGGGGTTAACCACTAGGGAGTGGGAAGGGGTTAAATATGTTCCCTCAATGTGTTCTTACTGTGGGGGGAGGGGACTGACTGGGGGAGGTGACCGATGGTTGTCCCTATGTACAAGGGACACACCATCAGCCTCCTCTCCCTCACAGGACATGGATCTCTGTGTTTACACACAGAGACCCACTTTCCTGCTCGTTTCCCGGGCAATCGCGGGTGCCCGGCGGCAATCGTGGCCGCCGGGCACGCGCACCGGGGCCTTGTGAACGCGGCGGCGCGCGCGCGCCTCCTAGCTCGTTTTAAAGGGAGGACGTCATATGACGTCCTCCCAGAACGAGAGTATCCTCCGCCCGCCGTCAATTGACAGTGGGCGGTGGACAAGTGGTTAATGATGTTTTTGTCAGCGCCATTGTAGTTTTGAACCCCTCTCCCCCCCCTAAAATGTGTCCTAAAGATTTATTGCACATTCAAGGTCAGCAGAGTGGTAGAGCCTTTTGTTGCGGGGCACAAAATCTGCTTAAACACCACCCCCCCCTTATAATTTGTTCCAATGGCCCATCAGCGGGGGTGAGTCATCTAATAAGTGGGCCTTCTATTTTTGTGTTTAAATACTCCTTCTAATAAATGTTATACTGACGTTGGCCAAGAATGTATTTGTGTAATCTGCTTGCAATGTAATGTGCAAAAGTAGTAATTTCTTCTTTTTGTTTGACTCCACAGTTCCCTTCATCGCCACAGAAATGGCAGACTGTGGCCTCCCAATTTGCCCAGCGGTGGGACTTCCACAACTGCGGAGGGGCAATTGATGGGAAGCACGTCCACATAGTGCCGCCACCCCCGTTCGGGATCTTACTATTATAACTATAAAGGTTTTAATAGTATAGTGTTAATGGCGGTGGTGTCGGCACGCTATGAGTTCCTGTATGTGGACGTGGGGAAGAACGGCGCAGACGGAGTTCACTCACCGTCTGCAGTCTGGGGGCCTGGCACTGCCTCCAGATGCAGACAACGTGGATGGACTTCCTTTCGTGTTTATAGCGGATGAATCTTTTGGACTGGGACCACACCTGATGCGGCCGTTCCCCCAGAGGACCCTCATCCCGGAGAGGAGGGTTTTTAAATTACCCCCCAAAGCGTCCGTGAAGTACGTGATAAATACGCTGAGTACTTCACGGGTAGGAGGGCCATCGCAATGCTAGACCATATTTGATACCTTTTTTTTTTTAATAAAAAAAAAAATTTTGGGGGGGAAAACCTTGTTTTGTCATTATTTCTTTGTTATTATTATTATGTGTCTCCCAGGTTATCATAGTACACTTTGTAGTAGTGCCAAGTGTATTTGTCTTTAGTAAATAGCCACAATTGTCACACTTAAAAACCTGACCTTTCCCATTTTATATAACTGCTATTGAGAATAGAAAGAACAAGCCACACATTGTTGAGTGTCCAAAATATTCTTTACGCTGTGCACAACATGTGCGGTAATTTTTGATTCAAAATACAATCTTGACATTTTGGCCTCCAAATTTTGGAGAATTTTTTTTTATTTTTTGCGTTTGCAGAAACATGCATGGGTCAAAAAACAAAAACATATAAAAAAAAAGGAACTTACAAAGTTCAACCTTAAAAAGATAAACATGAGATGGGGTGATGTCACCCCTGAACCATCCAAAATTAGAAGATGCACACATTTTTTGTGGTGAATAATGGGTATTTTCATCCTGATCCCATGGCGAAAGTCAACATGTGCTATCTGCCATCATGGGTGATCAATGGACGTGTTTTGGGGGTGCAAACCCTTCCTCTCACCTACTTGAGTAGCGAGGAAAAGGTTGCACCCCCAAAACAGGGACATAGATATTCTGTGACGGCAGATAGCACATGTTGACACACTGGGGTTGATTTACTTAAGGAAAATCCACTTTGCACTTGAAAGTGCACATGGAAGTGCAGTCGCTGTAGATCGCTGTATATCGGAGGGGAAGCTCTGAAATTAGGGGAAGCTCTGCTGATTTTATCATCCAATCATGTGCAAGCTAAAATGCTGGTTTTTTTTTTCCTTGCATGTCCCCCTCAGATCTACAGCATCTGCACTTCCATGTGCACTTTCAGTGCACTTTCAAATGCAAAGTGGATTTTCCTTTAGTAAATCAACCCCACTGTGTGCATCTTGAAATTTGGGCTTGTGTTAAAACAAATGCCAATTTTTGCTTAAAAAAAAAAGGGGGGGTGGTTCAGACTATTCGCCCCATCAATCATGTTTTTATATTTTTGCTCAATCACATTCATCCTTTTCCTCATAATGTCCATTTCGCTACTACATTCCATTATTTCTTGAATTACGATTTGGGCACTAGCACTTGAGAATGGAGTAGTAGGAGTTTCTGACACACCACCATGTTCATCACCTAAAAATAAAAACGTATTAGAAATATGCAGGCCTACATCTCTTTTTACCAGAAGCTGTGGTGACAGACACTGACCTGTTGTGGTGATAAGCTCCACCTCTCCTTCCTCCACCTCTGCTTCCTCCACCTCTGCTTCCTCCACATGCTGATCTTGGGGTTCTTTTGGATCTTGGGGATCTTTCTGATCTTGGGTTTCTTTATGTGTTCTGTGATTCCTAGGCTCCTCACATTGGTGTCCTCCCAGTCTCCTCTCCCCTATGAGAATGAAAGAATCAAAAGGTATCCTTTAGCACACAGAGATTTGAGGGCATCATTTTCAAGCTTTGCCTGGAAGTGGGGTCAAATTGTTGATTTTGCCAGAGTTCCAAGATGAACATATGAGTTTTTGGAAATTCAACAAAGCAAGAATACTTTCATTCTTGGTCCTCAAAAATAAAAAGGAGACACCTCAAGGTATCCACTGGAGCACCTGTGTGTGACACCGTAAAAAGGTTTTTATGGTGGCCCACGCTTTAGTGCTCCTGAGTCAAGATGTGTAACCAGCTGCTTGAGTGTCCTCTCCTTTACACAGAATCTAGTTTACCATTCAACATTCTACTTACTTACAACACATCATCTAGACAACAATGTATATATAAACGTTGTTTAACGCCAAATAGGCATGACCACATGTGGTTTACGTGTATCTGTGCAAAACATGTGTTTTTTTACACGATCGCTGTTTACTAGGAAACATTAGCAAAAATGAGTCCACTCAACTTCACATGAAAGTTGCCATTCTACAATATGAAACCAGTCAATCCAAGCACATGGAGCTAAACATGCAAGAATACATATTCCAATTTGAAAAAAGACAGTAAAAATAAAAGCTTACTTTTTTCCAGGATTTTTTTAAGCTTCCTTGAATGCTCCGGCTCCCTGAGCTTCAGGTCAGACCACCTTTTACGGAGTTGCTCCTTGGATCTCCTGACCCCAAATTTATTATAGAGACTCCTTGCCACTTTGTCCATTATTTTGGACTTCCTGAGATTAGGGGTGTCGTATGGCCCATGCTTCCCATCGTAATCCTTCCTCCGCAGGATGTCCACCATCTCCGCCATCTCAGCAAATTACATATTAGTCGCCTTGAATCTTTTATTCCTGGATCGGGACATTCCCGCCTCCGGGCTTTCCTCGTTGGTATTAATTAATAAAGCACGCACCTGTGTCACCGCCATGTCGTCGTCTCCCACTGTGCGCCGAACGAGAAGGGGTGGGGAAATTCTGAAAAAGACCGTCATGGGCGGGCGACGCGGCCGGAGTTTCACGCATGCGCAGGATATATAAAGGGTAAACGAGGTTGTGGTTGCGTGGAGTAAGGACGACCGGAAGTGCCGAACTAATCCTACTAAGGTAAGAAATTAACTTGGGGCATCAGTGGCCTATACTGGTTCATGATTGTAAAGGCCTATATTGGGCTAAGATTAGGACAATTGAAGCTGACCTACTGTTTTTGTCTTGTGTTTTACAGTATCTTGTAGAAAGAACTATGCATAAATTGCGTGAGCCAGACATTATGCTATTATTTATAGAAAAGTATAAGGAAATGCGAAACCTCTGGGAGCTAAAAAATAGCTCCTACCATAATAGCCAAGTACGCAAGGCAACAATTGTTAAATTAGCGGAATATATGAAGACCTGGATCCCAGAGGCAGACTATACTATGATGAATAGTAAAATAAACAACATGAGGAATGCGTACAAAAAACGCTATAAAGAAGTCTGTGCTTCTATGAGATCAGGAGCAGCAGCAGACTAAGTAGCTCAGCCCAAGCTGTGGTACTACAAGCATCTGCAATTTCTGGATGACCAGATTGAGGCCAGGGAATCACTCCACCCTTCCCTCCAGCGTTCCTTCCACCCTTCCCTCCAGCGTTCCTTCCACCCTTCCCTCCACCCCTGCAGAGGGGGAGGAGCAGCCACCTGAGCTTGAAGAGCCGGATCTGCGCATCTTTAGCCAGGTATATTATTTTCAAAGATATTTATTGTCCTCAATTTATTTTTGAGAACTAGATGTTATTATTCACAAATGACAAAATTTAAATGTAAAAAAATAAAAAGGCCATTAATGATTGGTACAGTATATAAAAAAGCTGGGGTCACAATGAGAGTCTTTTTTATTTATTAACATTCAAATTGCAACAGTCATGAGATGAAAATTGTGTGTGATTGATTCAGCAAAAAATTAAACTATGTCCCTTTTTTCTACACAGGATGAGCTCAGCCAGTAAGAAGAGGCTCCGGAATGTGGCAGGCAGGAGGAGGCAGGGGTGAGTGGCAGCCAGGAGGAGGCCGGCCCAAGTGGCATTTAACAGGTCCCCAGGCCTAGTGGCAGCACACAGTCCCAAGTGGCTCCCCTCCACGTCAGACCCCCAAAAAATTGGTGGATGACAAAGGTGGAGGAGGAGTCACTTAAGATGATCAGGGACGCTGCTGCCATAATGAGGGCCCCCCTCAACCCTGTTGAGGGCTTTAGTACTTACCTTGCCGAAAAAGTTATGAAACTGGAGGAGGGACAACGTGCTCTCTGTGAGCACCTGCTCTATACAGCAATACACATGGCGGGGAAGGGGCAGTTGACAGAGGCCACTCATCTCTGCCATCTTCCCCATCCTTCTCCTCCTTCTCCTCCTCCTCCTGCCACATTACCACCGACAGAGCCACAGCCTGGAAGGGTGGGTGGAGGATTTAAATTGCTTGTTCGAGCTCCACACCGGCTGCTAGGACCATTGAGGGACCGAGTGGTGATGAATCTGAGAGTTCTGTGCCTGAATCTGCTCTAGTTCAACTATTATCTCTCACCTACTCTTTCTCTTACCTATCAAGCAAAGATACAAAATAAACTCAACGTTGGAGTTTAAGTGGTTTGGACATTGACTTTATTAAAGAGGGAAAAGTACAGACTCGTCTCTACGTTCTGGAGATGGGAACCAGTGGAAGGAGGTAACTCGCTGCGGGACCCAGGAACATATACACCGCCTGACCTCTAAACTAGCTTGTGGCATGGGTGCCTCTCCTTTACCCTAAGAGGAGAGGGTAGTGCTACATATCATTGGCATAATAATTTGGAACAGGGTGTAGTTCCAAACACATCATCTAGACAACAATGTAATAACATTTATGGAATACAAACAGGCATGTCAAAATTATTTTAACACTGTATCTTCAAAAACATTGTATGTAGTGGGTGAAAGATGTGTCTGTAACGACTGATTACTGTGCCCACTAAATTTTTGGAGATGTAATTTTCTAAGGTCCAATAGTAAAAAGCAACAACACGGAGCAACATGCAAGTTCAGAAATACAATAAAATAGGAACACAGGTGAAGTACCGGTACTTACTTTTTTCTAGCATTCTCCTAATACACCTTAACTGCTCCGTCTCCCTCAGTTTCAGGTCAGACCACTTCTTTCTAAGATACTTCTTTAATAAATAAAGTGTGGCGCTATGTGCAAACAGAAAAATATATATATATAAAATGTCTGGTTGGCAATTGGTCTATATAAAGACCCGTATATCGTGTTGAACCTGATGGTGGTTCTGTACACTTATGTGAAAAAGTGCATATACCCTGCAAAAATTCAATATGTGCAATGGCGTGAAATGAATCACAAAAAATATATAAATTAATTTAAATAAGTAAATTAACCTAACACTGAAAAAATATAAAATGACATGAATATCATATGTGAAAGTGATCCACAATATATATTAGTGTCCAATTTTCTGTGAGAAAAAGAGACTAACAAACAAACAAATTAGGGACATTTTCCGGAAACACTGGAATGTCCTTAAAAATGATCATGTCCTTGGCCCTTCACTTCCAGATAGGGCAGGTGTGATATATAGGGGAGCTTTTTCTCTGAAAGGACAGATCGCCCCCAATGTGATAGATCCACCCACTATCCCTGTTTTCTTTCCACATTTGAAGGCATATTACCCATGCAAGAAATGCAAAGTGTGCCTAGTTAATCGGTGTGGCAGACAGAAAAGTGATTCCTTCTGTTCCACTTCAACAGGAATAGAATACAAGATGAAGCACTTTACCACATGTGCGACCCGATTCATCGTATATTTGCTTACCTGCCCCTGCGGGAAGCAATACGTAGGACGTACGATTCGCACGTTTTCAATCAGGGTGGGTGAACACCTTACCAGTATCCGGAAAGGAAAAACCAATCATAGTGTCCCGAGACACTATTTGGAATCACATAATAAAGATCCTAGAGGGACCACGTTTGTGATCATAGACAAATTTGTTCCCCATTGGAGGGGGGAGTCTGGGGTTAGAGGGGTCTCTAGACTTGAGACTTACTGGATTTACCAATTAAAATGTTATAGGCCTTATGGACTCAACATTGATTGGGACATTAATGCGTTTATTAACCAAGCATAATGTGAATAATTAATCCTTTGTTAATCCGCCCCCCCCCCCTTGGTCTCGGATTTTTATCATTATTTTTTCCCCTTTTTTAGTTTATCATTTATTGCTCCACCCCTTATATATTTTTAAATATTTTTAATTATCTTTAATTCTAACATAACATAAAATAGCCAGTATATAGCCTCTATACGAGTGACCTTTGTTGATTCAGGTTTAATATGTTTCATATGTCATCTTAAATTATATTGTGGATTTGATATAGTCCGTATAAGTGATATACCGTATTTATCGGCGTATAACACGCACCGGCGTATAACACGCACCCCAAGTTTAGGAGGGAATTTTAAGGAAAAAAACTTTTAGGAGGGAAATTCAAGGAAAAAAAACTTACATTTAAATGCAGCATGCGGCCTTGCCCAGTGTCCATCTGCAGCCTTGCCCAGTGTCCATCTGTCCATCTGCAGCCGTGCCCAGTGTCCATCTGTCCATCTGCAGCCGTGCCCAGTGTCCATCTGTCCATCTGCAGCCTTGCCCAGTGTCCATCTGTCCATCTGCAGCCGTGCCCAGTGTCCATCTGTAGCCTTGCCCAGTGTCCATCTGTCCATCTGCAGCCGTGCCCAGTGTCCATCTGTCCATCTGCAGCCGTGCCCAGTGTTCATCTGTCCATCTGCAGCCGTGCCCAGTGCCTTTGCGATCGTGTCAGTCCCGGCGTTTTTTAAAATTTGGCGCCGATTTCTGTGGAGAGGAGCGAGCGGGGCCGAGTGTACTTCGGCTGGACTCGGCTCTTCTCGCAGTTCCGCCCATCTCCACTGACTGCGCCGCTGACGGAGAAAGCCGAGTGTACTTCGCCTAGACTCGGCTCTGCTCACAGTCACAGGCAGGACTGCGAGAGGAGCCGAGACTAGGCGAAGTACACTCGGCTTTCTCCGTCAGCGGCGCAGTCAGAGATGGGCGGGACTGCGAGAGGAGCCGAGTAAAGCCGATTGTACTTCGGCTTCGGCGCCGCTCGCTCCTCTCGCTCGTTTTCAGCAGGGGAATTCGGAGTATCGGCGTATAACACGCACCCACGATTTTCCCCTGATTTTAAGGGGAAAAAAGTGCGTGTTATACGCCGATAAATACGGTAGTTGTATGGATGTCATTCATATATATGTCTATGCTTAGAATGTGCCCGCCTTCTGGGATATAATACATTGACATCCACATTATAAATCTAAATGTAGTATTATTTTATTAAATTTGTGTGATTCTATAATCACATCAGGAAAGCGACTCCTCGTGGTCGGATTTCCATATGCATCACCCTGATATGGTGTGTGCTGTTTTTCCCGAGTGCGGTGGTTGTTTGCTGGCATATATTGGGAGACAGGCTGGCGATGTGGAGTCGTTCCGCTTTATTGCGTCACGACTACAATTCCCAATCCTCCTTGCGCGCAATCATGGCGTACATGGAGACACCCACGTGAGGTTGTGGGTGATCGTATCCATGTGACGTCTGCGATCAATGATGGAGATGGGAGACACGCCGGCTGGTTTGTGTTGCTTTGCTTAGTTGCGTCGCAACTACAATCCCCAGGATGCCTTGCGCACATGTCGGAGGACATGCGTGCCGATGACGCGATGACGCTGTTAGTCACGTCGAGGGCGCATTAGATCTGCTGATTCGGTGAAAAGATACACATGACCTGGCCATGTGATGCAGAAACCCGGTCATGTGACATGGAGACGCTCCGATCCCGGAAGTGAGAGGCACATTCGCACACAGGGGCGCCGAATTAAGGTAATTTCTCTTCTTATATATAGCGTGGGGGTCACCAGGATGGCGTGTACCCCAGTTGATGTCTCATTAGACGAAACGCGTCGGGTTTACATGCCAGCCTTAGTGCTTACTCCACGCATTTTTGTAATACAGAGCTGCTGATTTATTTTTGGGATTTGTTGGTTTGTTTGTTTTGGCTTTTTTTCCCTGAGAAGTTTCAAAGTTTTTAAAGGAGTTTGCTTTGGACTGTTTTATTGTTCAGTGAGACCTTTTATTGGGTGTTTTTATTCTTTGATAAATAAAATCCCATCTTGGATTTACACTATGTGGAGAATTCTTTTCTCATTTGTTGCATGGTGACACTACGCATATGGTGAAATTCTGGTGTCATACTTTGACTTATCGCATTGGAAGTGAGAGTTACGTTGGAAAAGCCTCGGGATATACTCTCTGGAACGTCGTAAGGACGCTGAGGAAAGACTGTCCCCAGGATATACATCTATCAGTCCCGGGCGTGGACACAAGCTCGATTGATCCACCGCCGTACGGCGAGTTGTATCTACAACATCCGGTAAGAGTATACACCCTTTACTCACTTTCCAATGGCATATATCACCTTTAAGTGTTGCAACATAGAAAACGCATAAATCCAAGGAACTGGTCTGGACTGTACCTACCATTCATTACACACCTGACGTGGTGTTGATGCAGTGTTGATGTTGGTATCAGATCACACATTCATCGAGAGACTTTCTCTTTTTCTCACAGAAGATTGGACACTAATATATATTGTGGATCACTTTCACATATGATATTCATGTCATTATATATATATATTTTTTCAGTGTTAGGTTAATTTACTTATTTAAATTAATTTATATATTTTTTGTGATTCATTTCACGCCATTGCACATATTGAATTTTTGCAGGGTATATGCACTTTTTCACATAAGTGTACAGAACCACCATCAGGTTCAACACGATATATGGGTCTTTATATAGACCAATTGCCAACCAGACATTTTATATATATATATTTTTCTGTTTGCACATAGCGCCACACTTTATTTATTATTTTTCCTTTACACTATTGTCAAGTTGTTGTGTAGGCTGCTAGAAATTTGAAGGTTGGCGCAGTATCTTTCCTATTTTAAGATACTTCTTTGATCGTCGTACCCCGAAATTCTTCTTCAGACTTTTCACTACTTTCTTCATAATTTTCCTTAGATTAGGGTGGGTATATGGCCCATGCTTGCCATCATAATCTGACTTTCTCAATATGTCCACCATCTCCGCCATCTCCGCGAAGGACATATTAAATGCCTTGTATCTCCTCCTTGATCGTGACGTTTCATGCTCCAGGCTTGTCTCATTGTTAGAGGAATTAGCAGACACCTGCTGTGACTCCGCCATATCGTCTGCGCACCGAAAGAGAAGGGGAGGGGAAAAGTCGATAATGTGAATGTCATGGGCGGGCGACGTGTGCGGAGTTTCACGTATGCGTAGTGCATATAAAGCTAATACACATGTGGCGTTACTACGTTCTGTGTGCGAAGAGAGGAGGAAAAGCGACGAACGTCAGACCGAAGGTATGATTTTTAATTTGTGAAAGCAGTGGCCTATACTGCATAGAGATTGATTGTGGATATATATGGGGATAAAGATTTACTCGAGTTTAGACTGACTGACACTATTCATTTTGTCTTGTGTTTTGTCTTGCAGAAAAAAAATATCCATTTCTGGACAGAGATTTTCTCTCAGAATTTATTGATCGCTTAAGGGAGCTGCCCGCTCTGTGGGAGACTAAAAACCCTATTCATAGGAAAAGAGGGGTAAGGACAGCAGCGCTGGAGACCCTGCTCCCATTTGTGCATACAAGGATGCCCACAGCAACCATCCAACAGGTGGATACTAAAATTGGGACCTTGAGAGGGACATATAGGAGTGAGCGCTTTAAGGTCCTGGCTTCTCAGAGGTCAGGAGCAGCAGCAGCGAAGGTATATGTCCCAAAGTTGTGGTACTACAGAAGATTGTCCTTTCTGAACGACCACCTTGAGGCAAGGTCATCACTGTCTAGTCTTTCCTCCAGCCTTCCCTGCAGCCAAGCTGAGCCTTCTCTGGAGCAAGAGGAGGCTGCCATCCTGGAAGAACCTGATTTGGACATCTGGAGCCAGGTATAGTATTTTAAAAACATTTATTGTGATAAAATTAATGCTGCAAAAAAGATGTTAATATGGAAAGAAAAAAAAAATGTTTGATCAAAAAGTGTTTTACATATCAATAGACAGTAGTGGCCCAAAAAGTTGGGGAGAAGAATGAAAATTGCTGGGGTCATAATGATCGTCTTTTCAATTTATTTACATTCAATTTGCAACAGTCATGAGCTGAAAATTGTGTGTGATTGATGAACCTAAAACTCAAACTATGTCCCTTTTTCATACACAGGATGACATCAGCCAGGATGAGAGGCAGGAAAGTGTCAGGCAGGAGGAGGCAGGGCCCACTCTGAGCCAGGAGGAGGCAGTGCCCACTGTGAGCCAGGAGGAGCCAGGGCCCAGTGGCACACAGGAGGAGCCAGGGCCCAGTGGCACACAGGAGGAGGCAGGGCCCAGTGGCAAACAGGGGGTGGCCAGGCCAAGTAGCAGGACCAGATCTCAGGTGCCTCCCATCCGCCTTACAAGAAGGACCAGGAGGGAGAGGAGCACCAGCCAGGCAGCAATGGCCCTGATTAGAGAGGCACGTGCCACCCTCCAGGAGCCAACAACAACGGAAGAGGCCTATTTTGGCCTAGTTGGGGCAAAAATGAATATGATATCAATGGACCAATGCCTCCTATGTGAGCCCCTGCTTGGAAATTAAATAATCATTTAAAATGAAGATCTGTATTCAAAATAAAAAAATAAATAAAAAACATTAAGGAGATCTTGCTCTATATAATAATAACAAATATTCATGAAATCAGCATGAAAAATGTTGCAAAAAGTTAGTCAGAACTCTGTGTGAATATCAGCAGCGTGAGTGAGTGAAAAACTTGTATAGCGCTAACAAATGCGAACTAAATCGCCTCAAGGCGCTTTGCATCCAGTAGCTTCATGATCCATCAGAAGAGGTGGGTCTTAAGTTTTTTCCTAAAGGCCCGATGGTTTTCTTCCATACGGATATCCGTGGGTAGCGCGTTCCATAGCCGTGGTCCTTGGACTGCAAATCTTCGTTCTCCCTTTGATTTGTAGCGAAATTTGGGGATGTGAAGGAAATTTTGGTTTGTTGATCGGAGACTGCGTTTGGGGGTGTAATACTTTATTTTCTCGCATAAATATTGCGGAGCGATTCCTTGTGTGCACTTGTGGGTGAGACAGAGGGTCTTGAATGTGACCCGATCCTTTACGGTTAACCAATGAAGGGTCCTGAGTGCAGGGGTGATGGATTCCCAGTTTTTTTTTCCTGTTATCAGTCTGGCTGCCGTGTTCTGGATGACTTGTAGGCGTGACATCTGGTATTTGGGTAGTCCGAGGTAGAGGGAGTTTGCGTAGTCGAGTCGGGAGTTGATAATTGATCCAACTACTACTGCTGTGTCCTCTTCTGGGATGAAGGGAATGAGTCTACGCAGCAGGCGGAGGAGATGATGAGATCCACTGATTACTGATCCTATTTGAGCGTCCATCGACATCTCCGAGTCAAAGATGACTCCGAGACTTTTGACTTTGGTGCTCGGGGTGATGGTCTGTCCGAGAATGGTGGGTGGTGTCCAAGAGGTTTTAGTTTTTGTCTTTCGGTTAGCGTGGAGGAGAAGCAGTTCTGTTTTGGATCCGTTGAGTTTAAGTGAACTCTCAGTCATCCACTCATCGATCAATGTGAGGCACTTTTCCAATCCGTGATATTGGTCTTTTTTTCCAAGTGATACTAAAGTAGAGTTGGGTGTCGTCCGCGTATGAGTGGTAGCACAAGTCCTGTTTGCTAATGATTTTTAGGAGTGGGCGGAGGTAGATGTTAAAGAGCAGGGGTGACAGTGGTGATTCTTAAGGGACTCCGCAAGAAATTGCGCGAGTTTCAGAGGTGAAGGCTCCTAATTTCACTGTCTGAGAATGATTCTCAAGAAAGGAAGCGAACCAAGGAAGGTCAGGGTCTGCGACTCCTGCTACTTCTTTAAGACGAATGAGTAGAGTTTTGTGGTCTACTGTGTCGAACGCTGCACTGAGGTCCAGCAGCACCAGGAGACATGATTCTCCGTCATCTGCGGCTTCGAGGACGTCATCCCATATTTTGAGAAGTGCTGTTTCTGTGCCATGGCCTGGGCGGAAGCCTGATTGTAGTGGATCCAAGAGTTTGTAAGTGTCCAAATGGCCTTGTAGCTGTTGTACTACTGCTTTCTCCATGATCTTGGAAATGGTGTTGAGGCTTGTTACCGGTCTGCGGTAATTTGGGTCCTTGGGGTCAAGATTGGGTTTCTTTAGGAGGGGTTTGATTATACCTTGCTTGAGGGAGTTCGGAACCATACCTTCTTTGAATGATAGATTTACAATGTGTGTAATGGTAGGAGCTAAAATGTCGGTACATTCTTTCAGGAGTTTTGTGGGAATTATGTCATTTGAAGATGTAGTGTCTCTGAGGCTTCTGATGATGTTTTTGGTGGTGTCAATGGTAATCGGGACCAGCGAAAATTTTGCTAGTTGTATAATGTTCGTATTGATTTCCTCTGTTTGCTTTGGCTGTGTGAAGTTGGTTGTTTTTTTCTGTTGAATTATTTCCCGAATATTTTCGATTTTGTCGATAAAAAAATCCGATAGCTCATTACAGAACTCTTGGGTTTCGTTTGTTGGAGGCTCTAGACAGGTAGGGCTCATGGTCCGAGTGACCAGTTTGAAGAGTTCACGAGGCCGGTTTAGGGCTTTTTTTATGGTGTTTGAGAAATGTTCCTTTTTTGCTTTAAAAATTGCTTTGTGATATTTCTTAGTGAGTGCTTTGTAGTTTGTGTGGTTTTCCTCTGTTGGGTTTCTTCTCCAGGCTCCTTCAGCTCTTCTGCGTTCTTGCTTCAGTAGAGTAAGAGTGTCACTAAACCAGCCCGAGTTGTTTTTACGGATGTGTGCTCTGCGTCTCGGAGCGACTGTGTCCGCTGTTTGTAGTAATAGTTTGTTTAAGGAGTTGAGTGTTTGTTCCGTTGAGTGGTTATGCTTTAGCGTTCCTATTTTTTTTGATAGAGTGGTTTTGAAAAGTTTCGAGTGTAGTTTCTTCTGAGATCTTGTCCAATATGTTTTTGTTGAGTCTTCCGGTTTTTGGGAGATGGTGCTGGTGGTAAATTTGAATTTGATAGCGTGGTGGTCCGTCCATGGTAACGGCATGTTGTCCAGTATGTTGATGTCCATATTTTGTTTGAAGATGAGGTCAAGAATGTGACCCGATCCATGCGTGGGTGCATTTATCAGTTGCTGCAACCCTAGTTCTTCCAATTGGTTGATACAGGCGGTGGCGATGGGGTCCTGAGTGGCGTTAGCCCAGAGGTTAAAGTCCCTGAGTAGTAAAAACTTTTTGGTTTTTAAAGTGTATGTCGAGAAGAATTCGACGAAGGGTGTGAGGAGATTTGTCTTTGGTCCTGGTGGTCTGTAGCATAGCAGTATGTGAATGGTGTCCTGGGGTGTTGTTTGGAGTTGCAGGGTGAGTGTTTCCATGAATGGCAATGAGTTCTGTAGGGTTGGTTTGGTAAGAGAGAGGTGCGATTTGAAGATAACTGCTAGGCCTCCTCCTCTTTGTCCTAAAACTAGTTTATTATTGTTCATTATTGTACCATTCTAAAGAAGATTTTAATGCGCACCATTTAAACGATGCAATAATTTACAGCGTGACAAATGTGCTATCTCCATTACGAACGCTAGTTTTACCAGAAGGAGCGCTCCTGTCTCATACTTGATTCTGAGCATGCGCGTTTTTTTAGACTCGGAAAAGCATACACACAACCGGTTTTCTCGTCGGGAAACAGGCCGACGAGAATCCTGACGTGAAAAACGAGAATCCTGACGAGAAAATAGACAGCAGGTTCTCTATTTTTCTTGTCGAGATTCCCGGCAGTTTTCTCGACGAGAAACTATACACACGAACGTTTTTCTCGGCCAAAAAATCTGCCAGCAGTTTTCTTGTTATTTCTTGCTGAGAAAACCGGTCGTGTGTACGAGGCTTTAGACTGGGAAGAATATTGGCATCAATGGGCACAGAACAGAAATGGGAATTCTTCAAAAAGACTGTGAACTCACTGCAAAATATATTCCCATGGGCAATAAGTTTTTTTTTTTTTTTCACCAATAAGTTTAAAAGGCTAAAAATAAAACCTATGTGGCTCACGGTCAAAGATAAAAAAATTATAAACAATAAGAAAAGAGCCTTTAAAAAATATAAAAATGAAGGAACACTAGTGTCATTTAAATGTTACAAAGAATATAACAGAATATGTAAAAAGGAAATCAAGGATGCAAAAATTCAAAACGAACGACAGATTGCAAAAGATAGGACAAACCCCCAAAAAATTATTCAAATATATTACTAGTAAAAAGGTGAAGTCTGAGCATGTAGGCCCTTTACAAAATAATCTAGAGTGGGTGACTAGGGACTAAGAGAAGGCTAATTTATTAAATACTTTCTTAAGCTCTGTGTATAAAAGGAGCATGGGGGAGCTCATGTCTAGGGATGAGCTTCGTGTTCGACTCGAACATCGGCTGTTCGATCGTTCGACGAAGATCGAACGATTTGGGCCGTTCGCGCCAAATTCGAGTGACGCGAACGGCCCACAATGCACTACGCCATCGCAGTGTCATCCAGGCGCTGTGATTGGCCAAGCATGCACTGTGACCCCGCATGCTTGGCCAATCACAGCGTCGGCAGCGAGGAGAGCAATGATTGGCCACAGGCAGGATGCCTGTGGCCAATTATTGCTGATGGGGTTTAGTACACGCCCCACACTATAAAAGGCCGCCAGCGCGGCGGCCTTGTGTAGTGTGTTCCGGAGCAGGGAAAGAGAAGCATAGGCAGGGACAGTGTCATTTTTTTTCCTTTACTAATCCTGGATTCCTTGTGTTTAGGGACAAATAAGGATAGGTAGGGAGAGTGTCAGTGACAGTGTGCTATTCTGTGCTAATCCTTGTTTGTAGGGACAGAGAGGTACAGTGAGGGAAACTGACAGTGTGCTATTCTGTTCTAAAACTATTTTGCTGAACCATATTTTCAATCCTTGAGTTGAGGGACAGAGAGGTACAGTGAGGGAAAGTGTCAGTGTGCTATTGTGTTCTAAAACTATTTTGCTGAACCATATTTTCAATCCTTGAGTTGAGGGACAGAGAGGTACAGTGAGGGAAAGTGTCAGTGTGCTATTGTGTTCTAAAACTATTTTGCTGAACCATATTTTCAATCCTTGAGTTGAGGGACAGAGAGGTACAGTGAGGGAAAGTGTCAGTGTGCTATTGTGTTCTAAAACTATTTTGCTGAACCATATTTTCAATCCTTGAGTTGAGGGACAGAGAGGTACAGTGAGTGAAACTGACAGTGTGCTATTCTGTTCTAAACCAATTTTGCTGTTCCATATTTTCAATCCTTGAGTTGAGGGACAGAGAGGTACAGTGAGGGAAAGTGTCAGTGTGCTATTGTGTTCTAAAACTATTTTGCTGAACCATATTTTCAATCCTTGAGTTGAAGGACAGAGAGGTACAGTGAGTGAAACTGACAGTGTGCTATTCTGTTCTAAACCAATTTTGCTGTTCCATATTTTCAATCCTTGAGTTGAGGGACAGAGAGGTACAGTGAGGGAAACTGACAGTGTGCTATTCTGTTCTAAAACTATTTTGCTGAACCATATTTTCAATCCTTGAGTTCAGGGACAGAGAGGTACAGTGAGTGAAACTGACAGTGTGCTATTCTGTTCTAAACCAATTTTGCTGTTCCATATTTTCAATCCTTGAGTTGAGGGACAGAGAGGTACAGTGAGGGAAAGTGTCAGTGTGCTATTGTGTTCTAAAACTATTTTGCTGAACCATATTTTCAATCCTTGAGTTGAGGGACAGAGAGGTACAGTGAGGGAAAGTGTCAGTGTGCTATTGTGCTCTAAAACTATTTTGCTGAACCATATTTTCAATCCTTGAGTTGAGGGACAGAGAGGTACAGTGAGTGAAACTGACAGTGTGCTATTCTGTTCTAAACCAATTTTGCTGTTCCATATTTTCAATCCTTGAGTTGAGGGACAGAGAGGTACAGTGAGGGAAACTGACAGTGTGCTATTCTGTTCTAAAACTATTTTGCTGAACCATATTTTCAATCCTTGAGTTGAGGGACAGAGAGGTAAAGTGAGTGAAACTGACAGTGTGCTATTCTGTTCTAAACCAATTTTGCTGTTCCATATTTTCAATCCTTGAGTTGAGGGACAGAGAGGTACAGTGAGGGAAACTGACAGTGTGCTATTCTGTTCTAAAACTATTTTGCTGAACCATATTTTCAATCCTTGAGTTGAGGGACAAAGAGGTACAGTGAGGGAAAGTGTCAGTGTGCTATTGTGTTCTAAAACTATTTTGCTGAACCATATTTTCAATCCTTGAGTTGAGGGACAGAGAGGTACAGTGAGTGAAACTGACAGTGTGCTATTCTGTTCTAAACCAATTTTGCTGTTCCATATTTTCAATCCTTGAGTTGAGGGACAGAGAGGTACAGTGAGGGAAAGTGTCAGTGTGCTATTGTGCTCTAAAACTATTTTGCTGAACCATATTTTCAATCCTTGAGTTGAGGGACAGAGAGGTACAGGGAGTGAAACTGACAGTGTGCTATTCTGTTCTAAATCAATTTTGCTGTTCCATATTTTCAATCCTTGAGTTGAGGGACAGAGAGGTACAGTGAGGGAAACTGACAGTGTGCTATTATGTTCTAAAACTATTTTGCTGAACCATATTTTCAATCCTTGAGTTGAGGGACAGAGAGGTACAGTGAGTGAAACTGACAGTGTGCTATTCTGTTCTAAACCAATTTTGCTGTTCCATATTTTCAATCCTTGAGTTGAGGGACAGAGAGGTACAGTGAGGGAAACTGACAGTGTGCTATTCTGTTCTAAAACTATTTTGCTGAACCATATTTTCAATCCTTGAGTTGAGGGACAGAGAGGTACAGTGAGGGAAAGTGTCAGTGTGCTATTGTGTTCTAAAACTATTTTGCTGATCCATATTTTCAATCCTTGAGTTGAGGGACAGAGAGGTACAGTGAGTGAAACTGACAGTGTGCTATTCTGTTCTAAACCAATTTTGCTGTTCCATATTTTCAATCCTTGAGTTGAGGGACAGAGAGGTACAGTGAGGGAAAGTGTCAGTGTGCTATTGTGTTCTAAAACTATTTTGCTGAACCATATTTTCAATCCTTGAGTTGAGGGACAGAGAGGTACAGTGAGTGAAACTGACAGTGTGCTATTCTGTTCTAAATCAATTTTGCTGTTCCATATTTTCAATCCTTGAGTTGAGGGACAGAGAGGTACAGTGAGGGAAACTGACAGTGTTCTATTCTGTTCTAAAACTATTTTGCTGAACCATATTTTCAATCCTTGAGTTGAGGGACAGAGAGGTACAGTGAGTGAAACTGACAGTGTGCTATTCTGTTCTAAACCAATTTTGCTGTTCCATATTTTCAATCCTTGAGTTGAGGGACAGAGAGGTACAGTGAGGGAAACTGACAGTGTGCTATTCTGTTCTAAAACTATTTTGCTGAACCATATTTTCAATCCTTGAGTTGAGGGACAGAGAGGTACAGTGAGGGAAAGTGTCAGTGTGCTATTGTGTTCTAAAACTATTTTGCTGAACCATATTTTCAATCCTTGAGTTGAGGGACAGAGAGGTACAGTGAGTGAAACTGACAGTGTGCTATTCTGTTCTAAATCAATTTTGCTGTTCCATATTTTCAATCCTTGAGTTGAGGGACAGAGAGGTACAGTGAGGGAAACTGACAGTGTGCTATTCTGTTCTAAAACTATTTTGCTGTTCCAAATTTTCAATCCTTGAGTTGAGGGACAGAGAGGTAGAGTGAGTGAAACTGACAGTGTGCTATTCTGTTCTAAACCAATTTTGCTGTTCCATATTTTCAATCCTTGAGTTGAGGGACAGAGAGGTACAGTGAGGGAAACTGACAGTGTGCTATTGTGTTCTAAAACTATTTTGCTGAACCATATTTTCAATCCTTGAGTTGAGGGACAGAGAGGTACAGTGAGTGAAACTGACAGTGTGCTATTCTGTTCTAAACCAATTTTGCTGTTCCATATTTTCAATCCTTGAGTTGAGGGACAGAGAGGTACAGTGAGGGAAAGTGTCAGTGTGCTATTGTGTTCTAAAACTATTTTGCTGAACCATATTTTCAATCCTTGAGTTGAGGGACAGAGAGGTACAGTGAGTGAAACTGACAGTGTGCTATTCTGTTCTAAATCAATTTTGCTGTTCCATATTTTCAATCCTTGAGTTGAGGGACAGAGAGGTACAGTGAGGGAAACTGACAGTGTGCTATTCTGTTCTAAAACTATTTTGCTGAACCATATTTTCAATCCTTGAGTTGAGGGACAGAGAGGTACAGTGAGTGAAACTGACAGTGTGCTATTCTGTTCTAAACCAATTTTGCTGTTCCATATTTTCAATCCTTGAGTTGAGGGACAGAGAGGTACAGTGAGGGAAAGTGTCAGTGTGCTATTGTGTTCTAAAACTATTTTGCTGAACCATATTTTCAATCCTTGAGTTGAGGGACAGAGAGGTACAGTGAGTGAAACTGACAGTGTGCTATTCTGTTCTAAATCAATTTTGCTGTTCCATATTTTCAATCCTTGAGTTGAGGGACAGAGAGGTACAGTGAGGGAAACTGACAGTGTGCTATTCTGTTCTAAAACTATTTTGCTGAACCATATTTTCAATCCTTGAGTTGAGGGACAGAGAGGTACAGTGAGGGAAAGTGTCAGTGTGCTATTGTGTTCTAAAACTATTTTGCTGAACCATATTTTCAATCCTTGAGTTGAGGGACAGAGAGGTACAGTGAGGGAAAGTGTCAGTGTGCTATTGTGCTCTAAAACTATTTTGCTGAACCATATTTTCAATCCTTGAGTTGAGGGACAGAGAGGTACAGTGAGTGAAACTGACAGTGTGCTATTCTGTTCTAAACCAATTTTGCTGTTCCATATTTTCAATCCTTGAGTTGAGGGACAGAGAGGTACAGTGAGGGAAACTGACAGTGTGCTATTCTGTTCTAAAACTATTTTGCTGAACCATATTTTCAATCCTTGAGTTGAGGGACAGAGAGGTAAAGTGAGTGAAACTGACAGTGTGCTATTCTGTTCTAAACCAATTTTGCTGTTCCATATTTTCAATCCTTGAGTTGAGGGACAGAGAGGTACAGTGAGGGAAACTGACAGTGTGCTATTCTGTTCTAAAACTATTTTGCTGAACCATATTTTCAATCCTTGAGTTGAGGGACAAAGAGGTACAGTGAGGGAAAGTGTCAGTGTGCTATTGTGTTCTAAAACTATTTTGCTGAACCATATTTTCAATCCTTGAGTTGAGGGACAGAGAGGTACAGTGAGTGAAACTGACAGTGTGCTATTCTGTTCTAAACCAATTTTGCTGTTCCATATTTTCAATCCTTGAGTTGAGGGACAGAGAGGTACAGTGAGGGAAAGTGTCAGTGTGCTATTGTGTTCTAAAACTATTTTGCTGAACCATATTTTCAATCCTTGAGTTGAGGGACAGAGAGGTACAGGGAGTGAAACTGACAGTGTGCTATTCTGTTCTAAATCAATTTTGCTGTTCCATATTTTCAATCCTTGAGTTGAGGGACAGAGAGGTACAGTGAGGGAAACTGACAGTGTGCTATTATGTTCTAAAACTATTTTGCTGAACCATATTTTCAATCCTTGAGTTGAGGGACAGAGAGGTACAGTGAGTGAAACTGACAGTGTGCTATTCTGTTCTAAACCAATTTTGCTGTTCCATATTTTCAATCCTTGAGTTGAGGGACAGAGAGGTACAGTGAGGGAAACTGACAGTGTGCTATTCTGTTCTAAAACTATTTTGCTGAACCATATTTTCAATCCTTGAGTTGAGGGACAGAGAGGTACAGTGAGGGAAAGTGTCAGTGTGCTATTGTGTTCTAAAACTATTTTGCTGATCCATATTTTCAATCCTTGAGTTGAGGGACAGAGAGGTACAGTGAGTGAAACTGACAGTGTGCTATTCTGTTCTAAACCAATTTTGCTGTTCCATATTTTCAATCCTTGAGTTGAGGGACAGAGAGGTACAGTGAGGGAAAGTGTCAGTGTGCTATTCTGTTCTAAAACTATTTTGCTGAACCATATTTTCAATCCTTGAGTTGAGGGACAGAGAGGTACAGTGAGTGAAACTGACAGTGTGCTATTCTGTTCTAAATCAATTTTGCTGTTCCATATTTTCAATCCTTGAGTTGAGGGACAGAGAGGTACAGTGAGGGAAACTGACAGTGTTCTATTCTGTTCTAAAACTATTTTGCTGAACCATATTTTCAATCCTTGAGTTGAGGGACAGAGAGGTACAGTGAGTGAAACTGACAGTGTGCTATTCTGTTCTAAACCAATTTTGCTGTTCCATATTTTCAATCCTTGAGTTGAGGGACAGAGAGGTACAGTGAGGGAAACTGACAGTGTGCTATTCTGTTCTAAAACTATTTTGCTGAACCATATTTTCAATCCTTGAGTTGAGGGACAGAGAGGTACAGTGAGGGAAAGTGTCAGTGTGCTATTGTGTTCTAAAACTATTTTGCTGAACCATATTTTCAATCCTTGAGTTGAGGGACAGAGAGGTACAGTGAGTGAAACTGACAGTGTGCTATTCTGTTCTAAATCAATTTTGCTGTTCCATATTTTCAATCCTTGAGTTGAGGGACAGAGAGGTACAGTGAGGGAAACTGACAGTGTGCTATTCTGTTCTAAAACTATTTTGCTGAACCATATTTTCAATCCTTGAGTTGAGGGACAGAGAGGTACAGTGAGTGAAACTGACAGTGTGCTATTCTGTTCTAAACCAATTTTGCTGTTCCATATTTTCAATCCTTGAGTTGAGGGACAGAGAGGTACAGTGAGGGAAACTGACAGTGTGCTATTGTGTTCTAAAACTATTTTGCTGAACCATATTTTCAATCCTTGAGTTGAGGGACAGAGAGGTACAGTGAGTGAAACTGACAGTGTGCTATTCTGTTCTAAACCAATTTTGCTGTTCCATATTTTCAATCCTTGAGTTGAGGGACAGAGAGGTACAGTGAGGGAAAGTGTCAGTGTGCTATTGTGTTCTAAAACTATTTTGCTGAACCATATTTTCAATCCTTGAGTTGAGGGACAGAGAGGTACAGTGAGTGAAACTGACAGTGTGCTATTCTGTTCTAAATCAATTTTGCTGTTCCATATTTTCAATCCTTGAGTTGAGGGACAGAGAGGTACAGTGAGGGAAACTGACAGTGTGCTATTCTGTTCTAAAACTATTTTGCTGAACCATATTTTCAATCCTTGAGTTGAGGGACAGAGAGGTACAGTGAGTGAAACTGACAGTGTGCTATTCTGTTCTAAACCAATTTTGCTGTTCCATATTTTCAATCCTTGAGTTGAGGGACAGAGAGGTACAGTGAGGGAAAGTGTCAGTGTGCTATTGTGTTCTAAAACTATTTTGCTGAACCATATTTTCAATCCTTGAGTTGAGGGACAGAGAGGTACAGTGAGTGAAACTGACAGTGTGCTATTCTGTTCTAAATCAATTTTGCTGTTCCATATTTTCAATCCTTGATTTGAGGGACAGAGAGGTACAGTGAGGGAAAGTGTCAGTGTGCTATTGTGTTCTAAAACTATTTTGCTGAACCATATTTTCAATCCTTGAGTTGAGGGACAGAGAGGTACAATGAGTGAAACTGACAGTGTGCTATTCTGTTCTAAACCAATTTTGCTGTTCCATATTTTCAATCCTTGAGTTGAGGGACAGAGAGGTACAGTGAGGGAAACTGACAGTGTGATATTCTGTTCTAAAACTATTTTGCTGAACCATATTTTCAATCCTTGAGTTGAGGGACAGAGAGGTACAGCGAGTGAAACTGACAGTGTGCTATTCTGTTCTAAACCAATTTTGCTGTTCCATATTTTCAATCCTTGAGTTGAGGGACAGAGAGGTACAGTGAGGGAAACTGACAGTGTGCTATTCTGTTCTAAAACTATTTTGCTGAACCATATTTTCAATCCTTGAGTTGAGGGACAGAGAGGTACAGTGAGGGAAAGTGTCAGTGTGCTATTGTGTTCTAAAACTATTTTGCTGAACCATATTTTCAATCCTTGAGTTGAGGGACAGAGAGGTACAGTGAGTGAAACTGACAGTGTGCTATTCTGTTCTAAACCAATTTTGCTGTTCCATATTTTCAATCCTTGAGTTGAGGGACAGAGAGGTACAGTGAGGGAAAGTGTCAGTGTGCTATTGTGTTCTAAAACTATTTTGCTGAACCATATTTTCAATCCTTGAGTTGAGGGACAGAGAGGTACAGTGAGTGAAACTGACAGTGTGCTATTCTGTTCTAAATCAATTTTGCTGTTCCATATTTTCAATCCTTGAGTTGAGGGACAGAGAGGTACAGTGAGGGAAACTGACAGTGTGCTATTCTGTTCTAAAACTATTTTGCTGAACCATATTTTCAATCCTTGAGTTGAGGGACAGAGAGGTACAGTGAGTGAAACTGACAGTGTGCTATTCTGTTCTAAACCAATTTTGCTGTTCCATATTTTCAATCCTTGAGTTGAGGGACAGAGAAGGACACTCGTAGAAATTATCAGTGTGCTATTCTGTGCTAAATCTTGTTTGTAGGGAGGGACAGAGTAGGACAGTGAGTGAAACTGACAGTGTGCTATTCTGTTCTAAACCAATTTTGCTGTTCCATATTTTCAATCCTTGAGTTGAGGGACAGAGAAGGACATTCGTAGAAATTATCAGTGTGCTATTCTGTGCTAAATCTTGTTTGTAGGGAGGGACAGAGTAGGACAGTGAGGGAAAGTGTCAGTGTGCTATTCTGTTCTAAAACTTTTTTGCTGAACCATATTTTCAATCCTTGTGTTTAGGGACAGAGAAGGATAGGCAGGGGACAGTGTCAGTGTCATTGTTGCTAAGCCTCCTGCACAATATACACCTGAAGGTAGCCCTTATTGCTGTTTTTCCCATCTCCCTGCAGGCCATCCATTAAAATGTCTGGAAGGCAACCAAGGAGAGGCAGACAGTCAGGAGGCAAAAAAAGAGGGCAAGCAGGCTCTGTGTCTGGGGGCAACAGTGCTGGTCGTGTACGCGGTGCATTGTCATCAGCACATGGCCATAGGACACGCTTGTCCTTGTTTTCGGCAGCTGGACATGTTGAGCCACATCATGCCGAAGACTTGGTAGAGTGGATGACCAAGCCCACCTCATCCTCCTCATCCTCTCTCACCCAGGCTCAGGGTACTGGCAAAGCAGCTGCCAAAGCGTCCTCTTCTCTGGTATCATTATTTTCATTAGTCAATCCTTCCCTAGACCCACCATGCCCTCCTCCTGAGGAGTCCCCCGAACTGTTTGAGCACAGTGTTGGGTACATGCTCCAGGAGGATGCCCAGCGTTTGGAAGGATCTGATGATGATACCCAGCTAGAGGAAGGCAGCAGCGTGAGAGCAGAGAGAGGGGATGCTCAAGAAGGACACCAATCTGGCAGTCATGTTCCAGCAGCTGCAGCATACTGCCAGATTGGCTCCAGTGATGAGGAGGGAGGGGATGATGAGGTCACTGACTCCACGTGGGTGCCTAATAGGAGAGAGGAGGAGGAGGAGGATGAGGAGGAGGCACATCTCCAACGAGGCAGGATGCCCTTGAGTGGCCAGCGTATGGGCAGCACACCGACGGAATCACACCGCAGAGCTCCGCCTGTGCAGGGCGCTGCCTCTGCCCGTCATTCAAAAAGTTCTTTGGTGTGGGCCTTTTTTGAGGCGAGTGCATCAGATCGCACAGCTGCTGTTTGCAACATATGTCTGAAGCGTATATCGCGTGGCCAAAACATCAGCCGCTTGGGCACCACATGCTTGATCAGACATATGTTGACCTGTCATGCAGCTCGTTGGCAAGCCTACCTTAAAGACCCACACCAAAGAACAAAGCTGACCTCTTCTTGCACCGCATCAGCTGGGATCTCCAACCCCACTATACCTTCACTCCTCTCTGAAACCTGCTCTGAGAGGAATGAAGGTGTAGAATTAGGTGTGTCACAGGCAAGTACTTGCGGGCACTCTGCTAGCAGTACACCAACGTCCGATTCTAGCAGGCAAATTTCCCTGCCCCAGCTGCTGGACCGTCGAAAGAAGTTCACTCCCAGCCATCCACATGCCCAGCGGTTGAATGCTAGCTTGGCTAAATTGCTAGCGCTTCAACTGCTGCCTTTTCAGTTGGTAGACTCGGCCCCCTTCCGTGAGTTTGTGCAATGTGCGGTTCCTCAGTGGCAGGTTCCCAAACGACACTTTTTCGCACGGAAGGCTATTCCGGCTCTCTACAGGCATGTGGAAGGCAATGTCTTGGCTTCGCTGGACAGGGCGGTCAGCGGTAAGGTGCATATTACCGCTGACTCATGGTCCAGCAGGCATGGACAGGGACGTTACCTTTCTTTCACGGCCCATTGGGTCACTCTTTTGGCAGCTGGGAAGGATGCAGGACAAGGTGCAGTAGCGTTGGAGGTTGTTCCACCGCCACGCCTCCAAAATGCTACTACTGGTTGTGACACACCTCTCTCCTCCACCCCCTCCTCTTCTTCTTCCTCCATGGCCTCTTCCTGTGGTTTGTCCTCGGAACCAGCGGTGCTCCGTAGGCGTTCAAGGGGCTACGCAAGTACGCAGGCAAAAATATGCCATGCCGTGCTTGCGCTGGTGTGTTTGGGGGACAGGAGCCACACTGGGGCAGAGGTCCTGTCTGCTCTGCAGGGGCAGGCCGAGAGGTGGTTGACGCCACACCAGCTTAAGCCAGGAATGGTGGTTTGCGACAATGGCACCAACCTCCTCTCCGCCCTCCGACAGGGACAACTGACCCATGTGCCCTGTATGGCTCACGTCCTTAACCTGGTGGTGCAGCGGTTCTTGGGCAGGTACCCGGGCTTACAGGATGTCCTGAGGCAGGCCAGGAAAGTCTGTGTGCATTTCCGCAGATCTTATAATGCCAGTGCTCGCCTGGCTGAGCTTCAAAAGGAGTTGAACCTGCCCAAGAACCGCCTTATATGTGACATGCCCACCAGGTGGAACTCAACGTTGGCCATGCTGCAGCGGCTGCACACGCAGCAGAGGGCCATCAATGAGTACCTGTGCGACTACGGCACCAGGACAGGGTCAGGGGAGCTTGTTTTTTTTTCACCACGCCAGTGGGGCATGATCAGGGATGCATGCACTGTCCTGGCACCATTTGAGGAGGCCACGAGGATGGTGAGCAGTGACAGTGCATGCATCAGTGACACTGTACCTCTTGTCCACCTGTTGGAGCACACGCAGCGTGGAATAATGGACAGGGCACTTGAGGCAGAACAGAGGCAGGAAGAGGAGGACTTCCTTGCCTCTCAAGGCCCCCTTTACCCAGACAGTGTTCCTTCTGTCCCACCCATCGCACAGGAAGAGGAGGAGGAGGAGGAGGAGGAGGAGGATTGTGTCAGCATGGAGGTGGAGGCTGGCACTCAGCATCATCAGCAGCAGTCTTTTAGGGATGATTTACAGTCCCAAGAAACCAGTGGACTTGTACGTGGCTGGGAGGAGGTGGCTGCGGATCATGTCGTCCTTAGTGACCCAGAGGACTCCGGACTGAATGCCTCAGCTAACCTACGCTGCATGGCCTCCCTGATCCTGCAAAGTCTGCGGAAGGATCCTCGTATTCTTCGGATCAAGGAGAGGGACCATTACTGGCTGGCCACTCTCCTTGATCCACGGTACAAGGGTAAGGTTGCGGACCTTATCGTACCATCGCAGAGGGAGCAGAGGATGAGACAACTCCGGGAGGCCTTGCAGAAAGGTCTGTGCAACGCGTTCCCAGAGACTGGGAGGTTACAAACTCCTGGTCCTGGACAACGAGTTGCTGAGGCTTCGGGCAGTCAAAGAAGGAGCGGTGGGGAAGGTGGCCGTCTGACCGATGCGTTCAGACAATTCTTTAGTCCGCAGCCCCAAAGTATGATTGGTTCGAGCAACCATCGCCAGCGTCTGATATACATGGTGCAGGAATACCTAGGGGCAAGGTCAGACTTGGACACCTTCCCCACCGAAAATCCTCTGGCTTACTGGGTCTTGAGGATGGATCACTGGCCAGAGCTTGCACAGTATGCAATTGAGCTACTGGCCTGTCCTGCATCCAGCGTTCTTTCAGAACGCACATTCAGTGCTGCTGGAGGATTTGTCACGGATCACAGGGTGCGCCTGTCCACCGACTCGGTTGATCGACTGACTTTCATCAAGATGAACCAGTCTTGGATCACCACCAGCTACCACACACCAGATGCTGATATAACAGACTAATTGATTTTAAAATGTCACATCCCTTCAAGACTGATGCTGAGTGCCTGTGCTGTTATGTTGACTGGCTATCCTCCTCCTCCTCCTCAATGATACGATTAACGATGATAGCTTGGAAGATCATTTTGGTTTATGGGTGACGCCACCAGTGGCTAAGGCCCAATTTTTCAGCCCCTGTTTAACAGGGGCGTGTAATTAAAATTTTTGATGCAATACTTTGCAACAGGCCTCATTGCTGTGCTCCAAGTACAGTATCTGTGAGGGGTTGCAGTGTTGTGCCACCAGTGCCTAAGGCCCAATTTTTCAGCCCCTGTTCAACAGGGGCATGCAATTATAATTATTGATCTAATAATTCACAGCAGGGAGCATTGCTGCGCCCACAAAGAGTAACTGTCAGGCCTTACAGTGTTGTGGCACCAGCACCACCATCACCACCACCACCACCACCAAAGGCCCAATTTTTCAGCCCCTGTTCAACAGGGGCATGCAATTATAATTATTGATCTAATAATTCACAGCAGGGAGCATTGCTGCGCCCACCAAGAGTAACTGTCAGGCCTTACAGTGTTGTGGCACCAGCACCACCATCACCACCACCACCACCACCAAAGGCCCAATTTTTTAGCCCCTGTTCAACAGGGGCATGCAATTATAATTATTGATCTAATAATTCACAGCAGGGAGCATTGCTGCGCCCACCAAGAGTAACTGTCAGGCCTTACAGTGTTGTGGCACCAGCACCACCATCACCACCACCACCACCACCAAAGGCCCAATTTTTCAGCCCCTGTTCAACAGGGGCATGCAATTATAATTATTGATCTAATAATTCACAGCAGGGACCATTGCTGCGCCCACCAAGAGTAACTGTCAGGCCTTACAGTGTTGGGGCACCAGCACCACCATCAAAGGCCCAATTTTTACTACCACTGATCAACAATTATATGTTATTACAATTCCTGATATTATACTTGACAGAAGGGCGTTCCAGCACCCACCAAGAATAACTGTGAGTGCTTTCAGTGTTGTGCCAACACCAACACCTAAGGGGCCAATTTCTGCAGAGTATATACGGAAGGTCCCTACTTTCAAACATCCAACTTACAAACTACTACTACTTGCAAACGGAAGAAGACAACAGGAAGTGAGAGGAAATCTACCCCTTGGAAGGAAAATTCTCTCCTGTAAGAATTAATATGGGAGAAAGGTGTCTCCTCTCTACTGATGCTTTATCACCAATCCTTGTTTCAATAAAAACACCACATTTCAAAAACAGTTGTCATTGGGACGCAAAGTGAGGTGAAATGTTCTGAACAGGGGCACAGACAGCAAAAAAAATGTGACAGGGGTGATAACCGTTCCCTATGTTTTACAAAAAACTAAAAAAAAGGAATTTGCCATGGAGCTCCACTTAAACAATGCAGCTGTTCAAAATTATAAACAGATTCTACATAAGAACAAACCTACAGTCCCTGTCTTGTATGCACCGCCTGTATACGGCTGTTCAGAGTATATAGGTCCTTTTTTATTTTGTGTGCGGGGTTCCCCTTAATATCCATACAAGACCCAAAGGGGCTGGTAATGGGCTGGGGTAGGGGGGGGGGGGGGTTGATGGGGTAGCTATGCCATTTTTCCTAAAGATTTTCATCCATATTACCGGGACCAGACATTGCATTAAAGCCGCAAGCAGTTTTAAATTACTTTTTTCCCTTTAGAAATGTTATTTTGTGCAGGGACAGTTCTAAACACGGGAAACACGTGGCACTTCACAGGCATACTTTAGACACCCCCCAGGTACAATATTTAAAGGAATATTTGACTTTTTTTTTTTCACTTTATGCATCATTAAAATGACTGCTCCCGGAAAACGTCAGTTTTTAAAACTTCTTTTTGCATTGATACATGTCTCCTGGTGCAGAAGCCGGGTTCCCAAACTCTGTTTCGGACAATAACATGGATAATAGTCGTTATAATTAGCACTTTAGAATCCGAACGTTCGCATCCATTGTATTTAATAGGGTTCTAATGTTCGCGCAAACTTTCGGTCCGTTCGCGGGTTCTGGTGCGAACCGAACTCGGGGGTGTTCGGCTCATCACTACTCATGTCCATAATGGGGGTGGTAGTGACACAGCCCCAAATCCACAATGGCTCAAAAGTGATATGGTCCAGCAATATTTAGACAGAATAAAGGTGGATAAAGCACATGGACCAGATGGCATACATCCACGGATCCTAAAAGAATTGAGCTCTGTAATTTCAAAGCCATTGTATCTAATTTTTAGGGACTCATTCATGACAGGAATAGTACCACTGGATTGGCGCAGGTCGAACGTGGTGCCTATATTTAAAAAGGGAACAAAGTCTTTACCAAGTAACTATAGACCTGTTAGTTTAACTTCTATAGTTGGGAAGATACTGGAGAGATTAATGGATTAATGCAGTGGAATAATGTCCTTACAGGACGTCTCCAATTTACAAGCCAACCTCAATGCACGGTCTAATTGGGCGACTATGTGGCAGATGGGGTTTAATGTTGTTAAATGTTAAGTTATGCACTTAGGGGCTAAGAATAGGCATGCATCATACATACTAGGGGGAGTACAACTGGGGGGATCTATAGTGGAGAAGGATCTGGGGGTTTTGGTAGATCATAAGCTCAATAATGGCATGCAATGCCAAGCTGCGGTTTCGAAAAGCGAGCAAAGTCCTTTCTTGTATTAAGAGAGGAATGGACTCCAGAGAGAGAGATAGAATTTTGCCCCTGTTCAAATCATTAGTAAGACCTCATCTGGAATATGCAGTTCAGTTTTGGGCACCATTTCTCAAAAAGGATGTTGGGGAACTGGAGAAAGTGCAGAGAAGGGCAACCAAACTGATAAGAGACATGGAGGAGCTCAGTTATGAGGAGAGATTAGAGGAACTGAATTTATTCACTCTTGAGAAGAGGAGATTAAGGGGGGATATGATCATCACCATGTACAAATATATAAGGGGTCCATATAGTGAACTTGGTGTTGAGTTATTCACTTTACGGTCAACACTGAGGACAAGGGGGCACTCTATACTTCTAGAGGAAAAGAGATTTCATCTCCAAATACGGAAACGTTTCTTCACAATAATGCCCCATACACACGATCGTTTTTCATGCCGTTAAAAATGCCATTTTTAAAAATGGCCATTAAAAATGATCGTGTGTTTGCTCCAGAGCATTTTTAACGACGTGAAAAACGGGCATTAAAAATTTCGAACATGCTCTCTTTTTTTCACGTCGTTTTTCATGTCGTTTTTTTTAACGACGTGAAAAACGATAGTGTGTATGCTTTAACGACGTGAAAAAAAACGCGCATGCTCAGAATCAAGTATGAGACGGGAGCGCTCGTTCTGGTAAAACTAGCGTTCGTAATGGAGATAGCACATTCGTCACGCAGTAACGGACTGAAAAGCACGAGGCTGAAAAGCGCGAATCGTTGCTCAACAAACTTTACTAACATGAAGCCATTACCAGCAGAACTTCCCCTTTATAGTGCCGTCGTATGTGGTATACGTCACTGCGCTTTGCTTGATCGTTTTTTAAAATGATCGTGTGTACGCAAGACAGGCTTGAGAGGAAACATGAAAATAACGACGTGAAAAACGGCAAGAAAAATAATGACAAGAAAAACGATCGTGTGTATGGGGCATTAGAGCTGTGAAAATGTGGAATAGACTCCCTGCAGAGGTGGTTCTGGCCAGCTCAGTAGATTGCTTTAAGAAAGACCTGGATTCTTTCCTAAATGTACATAATAACTGGGTACTGACATTTATGGGTAAAGTTGATCCAGGGAAAATCTGATTGCCTCTCGGGGGATCAGGAAGGAATTTTTTCCCCTGCTGTAGCAAATTGGATCATGCTCTGCTGGGGTTTTTTGCCTTCCTCTGGATCAACTGTGGGTATAGATTGGGTATATGGGATTGTATGATATTATTTTTTTTTTTTTTTATGGTTGAACTGGATGGACTTGTGTCTTTTTTCAACCTGACTAACTATGTAACTATGTAAGGATGGAAAAAAAAAACCCTAAGACTGCACTCACACCTGAGCGTAGCGCTTCAAGCGTTTTTACCAACGTTTTTACCGCCGTTTTGTCGTGCGAATTTGAGCCCGTCGAAACACTCGTTGTCGAGCTAAACACTTGAATCAAGCGTTTCCATTACATTCTATGGCTCCTAAAACGCCCAAATCTGCCCGATTCGTGCGACAAAAAAGGGTCCGGAACTTGTTTGAGCTTTAGGCGTTCGGCTTCAGGAGTTTTGGAGTGGAGATGTTAACCATCTCCATAGAGAATAATGTTTTTTTCCCCCTCTAGCGTTTTGTAGCTTCAGGCTACAAAACGCTCAGGTGTGAGTGCAGCCTAAACAAAAAAAAATGACAGGGATTATAACCCTGCCTTACTCTATCTAATATAAAATGTTTTGCCTTTAGTTAAACTTCAAAGTGGTAGTAAACCCTTTCTATACCAATATACTAGCTTTAGGTGATACACAGAGATTAAACAAATTCTCCTACATAAGGGCCCATTCACACTGTGTGCAGTTCTGCATGGAAAAATGCAGTTAACTGCTGACGCTTAGAAAATATTAGATTTCTATGGGTCATGTTCACACCAGAATGCTGTGTTTCTCTGAGTTCCATAACACACACAATGCAATGCACATCTCACCCACAATAGGTCAAAGGCCTATGAAAAATATACACATAAAAACACACTGAATCGCGTGGAAATTACCCACAATTCAATGCACTGCAGATCCATTTTTATGTGTGTTGCAGTGTGAATGGGTCGCTATTTGTGCTTGTTTATCTGCAGCCATCTCTTCTCTACATCTGTTTAAAGTACAGAATTTAAACAGCTTTTCTGTGCTTCTGGGGTGGGGAGCTGATGTCACACACTGCACAGCTCAGAGAGGAGAGCTGGGTGGAGACCTGAGTGTAAGGAACGGACACACCCCCCTCTACACAATCTAAAAAGAAAAAACTGCGCTAGTTGGTAATAAACAATTGTGGGACTCCTCAAGCAGCAATAATAGTGAGATAAACAACAAACAGTTAAAAAGAAAAAATGCGCTAATGAGTCCAAAAGAGAAAGTTCAAAGTCCAAAATTCCCAAATACAGGTGCTGGAATAACCAAATGTCGAGAGTTTTATAAATCCTGAATGAATCTATGTGATATATGCTTACCAGATAGCAAGCCAAACAGACAGATGGCTAAAACCCAGCCCAGGCCTTTGATTGACACACCAGTGTCAAATTCCTCAGAGATGGTAATGGAAAGATGACTCCACGATTTGGGCAGATCAATTGTGTGTTTGAAAATGAGAGTGAACCACCACCCTATAGGAAATCTCCTTACCAAACGGATAATTTTGTGCAAGCCTTAGTCCATTTATTGAAAAACAATAGGAGAAGAAAAGAGGGAGTGAAATGATCCGCCACAAAGTGAACCGCCACCTCTTAGGTAATCTCCTTACCAGATAGTCCTGGGATATAGGCAAAACACATCAACTGTCAGCAGAGATTGAATTGCAGATATAAACGGCTCTGTGAGTATGGCTGCTGAATCAGATGAATATGACTCACAACTTCAAAGGACGTTATTCCATGGAGCCCGCGAAAGGTGTACCCAAAAATATATAGAGACTATATAGTGTAATAAAGTCACTACATTTATTAAGAACGAATAAAAACACACTTACATTGCATAAGCGATATACAGACACGTGTATAAAAAGCCGGCCGGCTGTAGCAAACTCCCGTCCAAACGAGCGTGGTGACGTCAGCGCGTACCTCTACACAATCGCATAAGGGAACATGCACGGCTGAGGTTGTCAATCACAAGCTGTGTGTTGGAGCTCCCCTCCCCCAGGTCAGGGAAGTCTGTCAGAAATGACTGATGCAGATAGCAGAAGAAGGAGACTGCAGGCTAAAATCACACTCTGTGCTTTGGATTGATGCCAGTACGCACTATAGAAGGATATTCTTTGTTCATTTTTCATGTAGAGACCACTTTAAATATATGCCTGTGTGAGGGATGCCGCATCGGAATACATAGGTGTTCTAATTTGACAGCTGCGTGGATGCAGGTCCCCGAATGCAGACAGTGTGGAGAGTCTTGGAGAACAGAAATATAGCAAATTTTTTCAAGAATGTCAGAGAGTCTTTGTAGTCGGAAAACGAGAACATTCTTTCACCAATGTAACCGCTCCAGCTCATAGCTAGGAAAAACCTTTTAAATAAAGTTAGTAGTACAGTAGTGTTATTTACCCCTTGTTTTAAAATATCTAAACATTTACTATGCCAGTGAAAACATTCCTGACCCAGTGCACCAAGTCATAGATCCTATTTGTAGTAAGAAACTTTCATGTAATTCATTTTGTTTTGTTGGTGCCCACACATACTAAGATAATGTAAAATGTAAGTGAAAACTCTAAAGATTCCTTTCAGCTATTTTCTATCATTTTAGAAAATGTGAACTGCAGGAACAACACAATATATCAATACTTAAGAAACAACAACTTGCTTGAGTGATTGACTGGCCCTTTAGGACCTTACAATTTCCTATGGTAACCTGCATTCATTAGAGCTGTGAGCAGGGAAAATTGTTTGCTACACAATGTTTGCTTACAAACACCATGCCCTCTGTTGCCCCTTCCCACTGAAAGTGCTTTTAATGAATTAGATTTGTGTGTCATTGCCATCTGTTTGCTAGGATAATGTTTAAAATGCTACGCTAACATAACAACGTACTGTACTCTAGATGAGAAAATAAACTTTCTAATCACATTATGCACACATAGGATTAACATTCACTAAGAAACGTATGTGCAAAGTTCAATTGTTTTTATTCCATTAATGGTCCACTAAGGGATAACTCTAACCTAAAGTCATTGTAAAGACCTGTTTTTTTAGTTAAAAATAAGAAGAATGTTAACCTTACCTGCTCTGTGCAGTTGGTTTTGCACAGAGCAGCCCAGATCCTCCTCTTTTTGGGTCCCTCTCTGGTGCTCCTGGCCCCTCCCTCCTGTTGAGTGCCACCACAGCAAGCAGCTTGCTATAGGGGCACCCGGGCTGAGCCACAGCTCAGTGTGTCCATTCAGACACGGAGCCGTGGCCTGCCCCCACCTTTCTCTCCTCAATGGCTGACTGACTATGATTGACAGCAGCGGGAGCCAATGGTGCTGCGCTGCTGTCGCAGCCAATGGGGAAGGGAGTCCTGGGCAGCCGAGACACTCCTGCAACATGGCTGGATCAAGATGGGCTCAGGTAAGTATTAGGGGGGCTGAGGTGGGCTGCTGCACACAGAAGGTTTTTTATCTTAATGCATGGAATGCATTAAGATAAAAAACCCTCTGCATTTAGAACCACTTTAAAGCATAGTTGACGTTTTTTTTTTATTTGGGAATGGTTTACCTTCTTAAATGTCTGTCATTTTGTTCAACCACACTCCTTTGCCACACCATATAGCTAAGGCTCCATGTACACTGGAGCTCAAAAACGGCCGATTTGAACGCCGGATTGCTGTCAGGAAACCGCTGCTTAAAAACGAGTTTTTATCAGCGTTTTGCATTGCCATCAATGGACGTTTAGCGGCTAGCTTTCAGTCACGTTTCTCTGGCTCTATTCAAAATCAATGGTTCCCTATGGGAGCCCATTTATTTGAATAGAAGTCGCACCGCAAGTCGGATCATCATGATCCGACTTGCGGTGCGACATGCGTGCTGAGGATGAAGGGGAACCCCGCCAAAAAATGAAAAAAAAATTGGCGTGGGGTTCCCCCCTCAGACAATACCAGGCCCTTCGGTCTGGTATGGATTTTAAGGGGAACCCCCTACGCTGAAAAAACGGCATGGGGGTCCCCCCAAAATCCATACCAGACCCTTATCTGGCACACAGCCTGATCGGTCAGGAAAGGGGGTGGGGATGAGCGAGCGCCCCCCCCTCCTGAACGTACAAGACCGCATGCCCTCAACATGGGGGGGTGGATGCTTTGGGGCAGGGGGGCGCTCTTCGCCCCCCCCCACCCCAAAGCACCCTGCCCCCATGTTGATGGGGACAAGGGCCTCTTCTCGACAACCCTGGCCATTGGTTGTCAGGGTCTGCGGGCGGGGGGCTTATCGGAATCCGGGAGCCCCCTTTAATAAGGGGGCCCCCGGATCCCAGTCCCCCCACCCTATGTGAATGAGTATGGGGTACATCGCACGCCTACCCATTCACCTGGTGGGAAAAAAGTCAATAAAAAAAACACTACACAGGTTTTTAAAGTAATTTATTAGGCAGCTCCGGGTGTCTTCTACCGACATCGGGTGTCTTCTACTGACGTCGGGGGTCTTCTTCTGACTTCAGGGTCTTCTACCGACTTCGGGGGTCTTCTTCCAACTTCGGGAGTCTCTCCAGCCTCTTCTCGTGCTCTCCGGTGCTTTCTGCCTTCTGCCGGGCACCTCTGCTATCTTCTTCCAGCTCTTTTGCTAGCGGGGGCCCGGTCTTCATCGTTGTCTTCTTCCCTCTTCCCTCTTCTCTCCTCCCGATGTTGCCTCGTCGCTCTCTGCCGCTGTAATGCTGTGTGTGCAGTTCACAATGACTTATATAGGCATGGGGCGTGGTCAAGGCACCGGAGAGCGGGAGAAGAGGCCGGAGAGACCCCTGAAGTCAGAAGAAGACCACCGAAGTCGGTAGAAGACCTCGAACTCGGAAGAAGACCCCCGACGTCGGTAGAAGACACCCGGAGCTGCCTAATAAATTACTTTAAAAACCTGTGTAGTGTTTTTTTTATTGACTTTTTTCCCACCGGGTGAATGAGTAGGGGTGCGATGTACCCCATACTCATTCACATAGGGTGGGGGACCGGGATCCGGGGGCCCCCTTATTAAAGGGGGCTCCCGGATTCCGATAAGCCCCCCGCCTGCAGACCCCAACAACCAACGGCAAGGGTTGTTGGGAAGAGGCCCTTGTCCCCATCAACATGGGGGCAGGGTGCTTTGGGGTGGGGGGCCGCAGAGGGCCCCCCTGCCCCAAAGCACCCACCCCCCCATGTTGAGGGCATGCGGCCTGGTACGGTTCAGGAGGGGGGCGGCGCTCGCTCGTCCCCACCCCCTTTCCTGACCGACCAGGCTGCGTGCTCGGATAAGGGTCTGGTATGGATTTTGGGGGGACCCCCCACGCCGTTTTTTCGGCGTAGGGGGTTCCCCTTAAAATCCATACCAGACCGAAGGGCCTGGTGTTGTCTAATGGGGGAACCCCACGCCAATTTTTTGGCGGGGTTCTCCTTCATCCTCAACACGCATGTCGCATCGCAAGTCGGATCATGATGATCCGACTTGCGGTGCGACTTCTATTCAAATCAATGGGCTCCCATAGGAAACCATTGGTTTTGAATAGAGCCAGAGTAACGCCTAATGCTAATTAGCGGCCGCTAATTCGCGTTTATCTGCGTTTATCGGCGTTTGGCTTTTTTTGGCGTTTTTTCCCGCCGAAAAACGGCACTTTGAACGCAATTTTTTTGCGTTCAGAAAAAAGCCCATAAACTGCACTGCTCATTAACGCTAAAAAATGACCATGTGTACATGAACACATAGGCTAACATAGAGTGCAGTTAATGGGCTTTTTCTAAAAATGCCAAAACGCCAATAAACTGCAGTTTATCAGCTTCAGTGTACATGGAGCCTAATGCCGCGTACACACGATCATTTTTCCCATCGGGAAAAATGAAATTTTTTCCTTTGGACGAGAAAAACGATCGTCTGTGGGCTTTTTGACGTTTTTCCCGACGGGAAAAACGGCATTAATCACGATGAGAAAAATTAGAACATGTTCTAATTTTTCTCGTCCTTTTTCCTGACATTTCTTCCGCGGCAGTGTTTCCCATAGGAAAACACTGCCGCGGAGCCCATAGACGATCGTTTTTCTCGTCATTTTAAAAAATGACGAGAAAAATGACCGTGTGTGGGGAACAAGCTGTTCCCTCGTTTAAAATTTCATTATTCACGGCGGTTTTTAAACCGCCGTGAATAATGATCGTGTGTACGCGGCATAAGAGTTGCAAGATTTATATATATTTTTTTTCTTGTCAAATTTGTTTATTGAAGTTTAACAATTTACACAAACAGGTTCAGATACAATAGCAGAAAAATAACACATTGAGCGATATTATAAGATTGTAGCACCTAGATATAACTTAAAATGGTACATATAACATGAACTAGTTCCAGGTATAGTAATTCAAAAGATAATTCCCAATAATATTCAAGTGTGGCTAATACCTAACGTGAATAAGAAAAAAATATAACTAAGACTCAAATTGTCAATTAGCAGAGAATATCAGGAGTATAAACCTAAAGAAAGTACTAAGGTATTACCTAAATGTGAAACATAATGGTGCTTATGATAATAGTGTTGTAAAACCAAAGGATATAATTATAAATTATGTTAACTGAACCAAAAGAGAAGAAAGAAGGAAAAGAATACTGGGGGGGGGGGGGGTATTAGAGAGGGAAATAGAAAGAAAAGTCAAGAATAAAAACATAGTGAAAACAAAAAAGGGGCAATAGAGAGAAGAAAAAAAAGGAGAAAAATAAGTGTCCCAGTGGTAATGAGAGACTCCAATCATTGAATATGCACATAAAGAATGAGCGTATAAAGGCATTAACAAAGATTCATCAAAATTGGAAGGCAAATAGTGTGTCACCCAAGGGCCCTATATTTTCTAAAATTTGAACATTTTATCATGGAGTGATGTCCTCTATTTTAGCATGAATCCTAGCTTGATTGATTCTGTTTGGCTTCAGCTAGCAGCAGAGTTGGGGATTTCCAGGCTTTGGCGATAGTTTGTTTCATGGCTGTAGTGACCTGTAATGAGTTTAAATTGGTAACGGGAGAGATTATCCGGTTTTAATTTTAAAAGTGCAATCAAAGGATCAGGAGACTTATGCCACGTACACACGGTCGGAATTTCCGACGAAAAAAGTCAGACAGAATTTTTTCATTGGATATTCCGACCGTGTGTGTGCCCCATCTGAATTTTTCCATCGGAAATTCCGACGGAGTTAGAAAGAGAACATCGGAAATTCTGTTCGTCTGTATGGAACTCAGATGGAGAAAAAAACATGCATGCTCAGAATCAAGTCGATGCATGCTCGGAAGCTTTGAACTTAATTTTTCTCGGCTCGTCGTAGTGTTGTACATCACTTGGCGGTCAGAATTTGGTGTGACAGTGTGTATGCAAGACAGCTTGAATGGAATTCCGTCCGAAAAATCCGTCTGAGTTTATCCCGGCGGAAAATCCGATCGTGTGTACAAGGCATTAGAAACAAAATGATGCTGTATAGCCACACTCCAATATTCACCTTTATTTTGTAAAAAATAGAAATCAAAGCACGATACGTAGCTAAAGACCAACTGCACAGCTAACGCATTTCACGCCGGGTATGGTGCTTAATCATAGAGCCAGACACTTCAAATAGCGTCAAAATCATGAGAATATATAAGCTATAGATTCCAGAGCCACCTAGAGTGGAAATTCATGGGTTGCAAGATATTTAGGCAACTGTGCCAAATGAGCTTCATTGTAATAGGTGGAGAAATTAGGAAATCCGAGGCCACCTTTGAGCTTTGGAAGAAAAAAGAGTATGTTCAGGTAAACATGGTTTTAAAGAGCCCCAAACAAAAGCTGCCACCTTACATTGCAATATTCTTAAAAAGTATGCTGGAACAGAAATGGGTAAGACCCAAAAGAGGTAAAGGATTTTAGGTAATATAACCATCTTAATAACATTTATTTTACCTATCCAGGATAAGGGAAGAGATGACCATTGAGTTAATAGATTCGTTATTTGACGTAGAATAGGGGGAAAGTTGGCAGCAAAGAAGAGATTTTTTTTTAACAGTCATGAAATACAGTTGTGTCACCTGGCTAACCCAACCCGGTGACTAAATAATAAAGTAGCAGCGCATACTGATGAATTCATCTCAGTACTTTCTCCCCCCACCCAAATCTGACTAGCAACACAGTGTAATGCAACAGAGCTCTCATCATTTGCTGGCCTCATTGCTGGATTACCAAATAGTCACATTAGGCACCAGACTATGGACCCAGTTCTTGAAAGAAATTTACAATTGAGCTTTCCTAAATTGATTACAACAGATAGAAAAAATTCATCAACTTAAAATAACTAAAGCTTTACAATACTCTATAGAGAAATTACTGGTGCAATGTGAGGCTCCTGCAAAGTCTTCCTCCAGCTTTGTGCCTGTACGTCTATATGGGCTGTTACAATGCTAGAGGAAGAATGAATGAACTATGAGTGTGCTGAACAGCGAGTTTGCAGTTTAGTGAACCTACAAGTCCGTCTGCTGCAGCTGTAGAAGGGACTTGTAGTAGATCTCTGTGAATGAATAATGCGGCTGCATGGGCACAGCCGCACCATTTTTAAGATGTAACAGTTGATGTGGTGAAAGGATTCCCCAGCCACCATGGGGGCCGGGTGAAAGAGGAGTTGGGGTGCTTAATAGTAAGATTTCCCCATGATTAAGCTCCAAGGGTCAGAGCAAAACGCTTTGGGTGCATGGCCTGGCTGGAGTCTGAGCTGAGGCTGCCATTCATCTCACTTTATGCACATGGGCCTGCTTTATGATGTGCAGCTTATGGATCTTTTCCTTTGACAGCAGCTTGGAGCTAGGACGAGTAGACATGTGCGATTCATTTAGTTCTGAATTAAAATTAGAATAGTACCGAATTTAAATAAATCTGAAATACCGAAATTCGAACGAAATTCAATCGTTTTTGAATTCAAATAGTTTTGGAAAACTTTTCAAATTCGAATAGTTTTCCAATTTCCAAAGAGAATAAAATAAAATAGAAAATAAAGGAATAGAATAGAGAAAAAAATATATATATATTCTATTCCTTTATTTTCTATTATATTATTATTTTTGTAAATTTGAAAAGTTTTTCGAATTCAAATAGTTTTTCAATTCGAAAACCATTTGAAATTGATTCGAAATTGATTTGAAATCTATTCGAAATTGATTAGAAAACTATTCAAAATTGATTCGGAAACAAATAAACCAAACGAATCCCGAAAACGTATTAAACGAATGAAACAAATTTAACTAAACAAATTTATGATAAAAACGAATCGAAAAGAAAAGCAACAAATGTTTTCGTGCTCTGCGTCCCTGCCTGCACTCACAGAGGTCTAGTTAGACTTTACCTCTCTACCTGAGTGACAACTAAATTTGGTCTTTTTGGGTCACAGTAACATGTTACATGTTACACCCTAAATACTGATATATAGTGTAACATGTTATTTATGGTGAACGTAATTTTTAAAGGATAACGTAAACAATTTTTTTTTTTTTGGGGTTTTAAAAAGTTTTATTAAAAAGCAGTACATTACAGCTTAACGCCACCATTTCACTCTGGGGCATATTTCAAAATTGACAAAGCATTATAACTGAGGTAACAATTTTTTTTTTTAAGTAACAATAAATCATCCTCTGTGTACATAGGATACCTGAGTGTCCAAAAAAAAGAAGTAAAACAGTGGGGTGCACTATTTTTAGACGCCGGTCCAGACACCCCTTATGGGTACACACTGTGTCAGAGACCGACTGATTCGGTTGGTATGAGTAGTGCTCCACTTGAAAATGGGGTCGGTTCAACAGCTCCAGAATAACTGCTGTCTCCAGAGCTGCGTGAGCGACCTAGGTTTGAGGGAGGTAACTATTTCTCAGCGAATTGCCTCCTCAGGAGAATCCCAGATAATATTACCTTAACTGTTTGAAAGCCCTTATCAGGGTGAAACTGAAGAAGGTGATGCTTCCAGCCGCTCATAAATGAACAATACTCTGTCGTTGTTTCCAACTTCAATAATAAACCGGAAAGAAAAAGAAAGACAAGAAGGAAGGAAAGCTTAAGAGAAAAGGGGGGATGAAGTGTCAGTTTGTGGCCTAGAGAGTGTGTTCATGTTGCCGTAACTCCCGGGATCAGGGAGATTCCCATATGTTTAGCCCAGGGTTCCCATGTCGCCTCAAATGATTTGGTGGTCTTCGTTATAGTACTGACCAACTTCTCTTGGGCCATTATCCACTAGATCTTTCTCTTGGCGGTCGCCAAGGAAACCTTTGGTTGCTTCCATGCTTTGGCTAATACGATTTTTGCACCCACGTAAACAAATTTTAATATAGTGCAGCTTACCAGTCCTTAGATGAAAAGACTACATTAGTATGGCTTCTTCAGGCTATGAATATTTTCTGAAAGTTTAGAAAATAACAGGTTTTTTTTTTCCCCCTAGAAATGCAATGTCCCTGTCACTTGTTAATCGATCCCTATTTAATGCATGTAGCACCCTCCTAAAACAGGTGCAAGGATTAGTTTGATTTGGTGCTGGTTCGCTGTGTTCAGAGGACTGGATGTGTTTTTGTTAAGTAAATTCAGCTTGCTTTACTGTAACCAGTGTGGCTGTGATTATTGTGTTAGGTAAATTTAGTTAGGCTCACTGTAACCAGTGCAGCTGATTAACTAGCTCAGTTTAGTGTTCTCAGCTGCTGATAGTCTGATGGCTCCCTCTGCTTTCCAGAGAGCTGTGAGAATTCTCTGGAATGTAGGTGTGGAGCTATGCAGATGACAGTATGGATATTTAGGCAGCCCTGGCCAATCTCAGGGAGCAGGGCCCTGAAGGCTGCTGGGAAACTGCATAAATAGTCTGAGAGACTGAGCTTCTGGGTCTTTTTCTAAAGTGGTTCGGTCCAGCCTGGAAGGCTACTGCCCTCCAGGGCAACAGTGCCATGTGTTTGCTGTTTGTGAGTCCTCAGGTGGGCAACCTGAGAATCTGGATGCTGAAGCTACAGAGAGCTGACTGGGGGGCAGTCTGCTGAAGATCTAGCTTAGTATCACTGGAGAAAGGGGTCACTTGGAAGTTGGAAGGAGTTAACCAACTGTCCCTGGACATTTTGTGAGTACAGACTGCTGTGAGAGATCTTAGAGACTTTCGGGCTGCTGCCACCCCTATTGTGCTAGAGAATTAGCTGTGTGTTTGTCTAAAGGGGTCATCGGCTGGTGTCCTTTAGAGCTTAGTCTGTCTGATTCTATGTGAAGGGACTCTGCTCTTGTGGCTTCATAGAAAAGAGTTTGCTTTTAATGGTTTCCAGTACAAAGCCAAGTTCACAGTTTGCTATAAGCAAGAACTTCTGCTTCAGCTTTTCGGAAGGGAGTTTTATGGTCCCCAATCTGCATGTAGTTCTGATTCTTTGAATCCTGGGATTTACTGCTTGGAAAGTTTCAGGAGGACAGATGCACACCTGTGTAATTGAATGCCACAAAGGCATTTGCGGCATTCACTTACACAGGTGTGCATCTGTCCTCCTGAAACTTTCCAAGCAGTAAATCCCAGGATTCACTGCTGAGGAATTGCTACCATCATACCAGCTTCGCTCAGCACTCGGGAACGCAGGATATTATCTAGCGGAAAGGCTGGAGGCGAGCTGACGGTGAGAAGCCTTAGGATTCCAGCAGCTTCAGCTACTATACGCCATCTACCCCTGCAGGGGTGGTGGCATCTGGCGAGTGGGGACCCAGAAGGGGGAGCACACAAGTCTCCTGATTACCTGCTTCATACCACACCAAGTCACTTTGGATTATCTCACAGAGAATGAACTTGTTATGGGAATTTCTTCAAAATTAAGTAATTTTTTGGTCTATTCATCTATTTTTATGAACATTCATTTTTATACACATTAGTGTTTGACTACTTTTCACCATATATATATATATATATATATATATATATATATATATATATATATATATATTGTAAACTTTGGGGGTTATAGCTCCACGGGACTAAGTGCATAAACCGTTGTACTTTGAGCAGAAAGGCTTTTATTCGTGAACAAACCAAAAGAAACAAGCTTGATTCAGCACACAGAAAAATATCAAAACAAAGTCCGGCTTGTCTTCAGCACAAGTATAAATCAAAGAAAAAGGCACATACAGTTTGTAGGGGAACTTCCAGGGCTCTTGCTGAACTTTACCAGCTCCTAGCAGACACACAGCTCATCTCAGGTGCAATCCTCATACTCCTCTCTCACACCTCTAGCACTACTTCCTGTTATATGAGCTGTTTTTCCTGGAAGCCCTTAACCCCCTGTGTGCTGACTCTCAGTGGTCAGGAGTGGAGGCTCTATCCCACCCGAATGTCACTTTAGAGCCTCTGAAATTCCGGGCCCCAAATACCTCTCTATTAATACAAAGAGGACTGCGAACCAGTCCTCTCTGGGCTATTTATTTTGCCCGGAACTCCTCACCAATTCTGGGCGACCTCCTGAGCACCATTACTACTCATCAAAGGGACCATAACCCAAATATTGGTGCTATATAGCACCCGTCCAGGACCCAACCTTGGCGTCCTGTACAATATATATAATTTTTCATTTTTTTCACCGTTCTGTTACCGGATTCTTTGTATTATTGATATATATACATATATATTTAGGTTATTGGTCACTGGTATAGAGATTTCATTGCACAGATTGTTATACACTTATTTATGCTTTTTCACATATTGTCGTTTCACTGCTCTAATGCCGCATACACACAACCGTTTTTAATGTCATTGAAAAAAACAACGTTTTTCTCTACGTGATCTTCTCAAGCCTGCCTTGCATTCTAAAAAAAATGCTTGAGCAAAGCGCGGTGACGTACGAAATGTACGACGGCACTATAAAGGGGAAGTTCCATTCGGATGGCGCCACCCTTTGGGCTGCTTTTGCTGATCCTTGTGTTAGTAAAGTTTGGTGAGAGACGATTCGCGCTTTTCAGCCTTGTGCTCTTCAGTCCGTTACAGCGTGACGAATGTGCTATCTCCATTACGAACGCTAGTTTTACCAGAACGAGCGCTCCCGTCTCATCACTTGCTTCTGAGCATGCATGTTTTTTTCACGTCGTTAAAGCCTACACACGGCCGTTTTTCATGACGAGAAAAACGACGACGTGAAAAACGACGAGAAAAATTAGAGCATGTTCCAAATTTTTAATGGCCATTTTTCACGTTGTGAAAAATGCTCTGGAGCCCACACACAATCGTTTTTAATGACCAAATAAAAAAATTGCATTTTTCTCGTCATGAAAAACGGTCGCGTGTACGCAGCATAAGAATCCATTATTTACATTGTATGATCACACCTGTGAGGATATAATTGACATTACAACCTCCATTTTGATCATGCAGCATCCATTTTATGAATTTAGCAGAGAAATGGTTTTAGCAAGAATTTAGTAAAATATAGATGTGACTTTTAAACTGCTGACTGTGCCTTGTGTATTTGTCCAAGAGATAATGAGTAGAAAGTCCCTAGTACTGTACATCTTGACATTTGACATGACCACAGAAGACAAATAATAGATAGTAGATAGTAAGCATTAGGAATAGTCATGTGTAATTAATCATTAAAGGCTAAGCCACATCAAGTTATCCTTATTGTGATTGGTTCAAATAGGACGCCTCCATGAATGCCTTAATGACAAAGTTCTGTATAATTTAACTATATAATGCTGTACCAAAATATAATACAACAGAGTTCTCGCATCATATTTGTCTTGTGTGGTGTTTGAGCTCTCCGCGTGCACTCGAAGGGATGATAACAGCGGTGATCTTCCTAAACAATCTTATGTACTAGGAGAAGTCCACAGGGAACTCTGAGCAACGAAGAAAGAACCCAAGCAGGGGCCTATCAGTTTTGGTGTCAGAATCGGAATATCTTACAGTGGTGAAGCGTTGGAGCTGGGTAAAGAATGACCTTCTTTCCTTCTACCATCTCTCGCTGCTGTAAGATATGAGCTTGGTTGCTTAGGAGTGTGGCAGTGGCATTGCTGGGAGCGTGCTTTTTGCTTTGGAAGCAAGGAAAACTTTCTGCTGTAAGAGCAAGAGTCTGCTGAAAGACGCAGAGTAGTGCTGGGAGCACGGTGATTTTGGAGGCCTCAGGTTTTCTTGAAGAAAACCGGACATTAACACAATTTTTGTTCATTTTTTCTCTTAAATTTTTTCTCTTATTTTTTGCCTGGAAATTTTTTTTTTCTATCACCCTGTTATGGACCCTTGTCTGTTGTCTGGGCTGTCTGTTTGTTATTTGTTATGCACAATGTCTTGTTTTAAAGTGATTAAGGTTATGTACTTTATTGGAAATTGCTAGAAAGTATAAGTAATATTATACAAGAAAAGGTATTGTACATGTTTGTGAGCTTATCTATTTGAAGTAGGATAAGCTACCTGAATTTGGCGCACAGCCCAGAAGGTTCAAAAGGGCAATTCAGCCTATGATTACATTGCTACAAACTTTCTGAAATAAGAGAAATAACTGCAAAAGGTGTGCTGGGTGCAGTGGTACCATAAAAAAAAAAAAAAAAGGAGGATTGGTTTTTGAATTTTGAAATTGCTTTGCCTTCAGTGTATTATATTACTATTTGATTTTTAAAGCATCTTGTCTTGATAGAAGTTGGTTAAATAAATATCTGCATAATCGGTAACTTGCTTGCTAAATGGAGTAAGAAAGATAATGCAATTTCTAAGACAAAGATTAAATACAAAATGCAAACAGAGGTACCACAATCAGCTGCAAAGAAATCCAGTGGAGTAATCACCCCAAAAGCCCTTGAAAATTAGACTCCTGCAGACTTTGTAGAAAGATATGCGGGATCCTTTTATATAACACCTTTCTTGAACAATTTAGTAGAGCACACCCAAGATAAGTTGGGTTTTGAACCATTCCCTAGAATAGGTTCCTTTTCAACTTGTCATATGAACATGATAAGAGGATTATGCTTAGGGGATAAATAAGCTTTTCCATTTTATCCAGGAGACCCTGCATGGGATAAGAAATACATGCGTAGATGTGCCAAGGCCTGGTTTAAACTAGCTCCATACTACAGGCTATCAGTTTCTAATGATGATAATAGAGCTTTGATAGCTAAAACAGAAGGCTATGAGGAGATCCCGATTTCTAACCTCAAGCTACAGGCCAAAGAGAGAGGGATATGGCACATAGAAGGTGCAAACAAAAGAAAGCTCACACAAATGTTAGGAATGGATGACTTTCAACAAAGTCAGGAAGGGTATTATGGAGGATATTCTAATGAAAAGCTTAGAGGTATGGGGAAAAGAAGAAAGTTAAAATTAGGATCACATCTTACTAGGTAACAATTGATCACTCAATTGTGGCAGGATGATGGTTTGCAGAAGCCAGGAACAATGCCATTTTTTGGGACATGTGAGTGCCGTGAATGTGTGTTTCCAAGGCAACCAACCCCACCACCTCCCTACAGGCCATTGTACCCTAGTATCGCTACAACCCAGACTACAGATGATGATGATGAAAGCATCTGTCTTTATGTGGCTTCCTTACGGAGGGCACATGAAGCAGCACAAGACTTAGCCAGTGAAAGCGATGAGAAAGATGGAGGAACACCTGGTGTGGAAGTCCCTACTTCTGTACCTATGACCATAGCAACTGTCCAAGTTTCCTCAAGTGTCCCTGGAACCCCTGTAGGAGCTACTACTGCTTCTGCATCAGTAACAGAGGCACCCATAGAATCTGCCTCTACATCTTCTCAGATAGTAGAGAAAGGGATAAAGAAAATAGCCCCCATAGAGGACAGTCAAGTGAAAACTAGAGCAAAGTTAAAACAGGAAGAAATAAAGAAGTCAGAACAAATGAGTACTGATATCCCTCCCATTGTACAGGCTCCATTCATGACAGTGGGAGATCAGGTCATCATTAAACCTATAAACCCCCAGATAATGAATAGTATTATATTTGGTTGCCCGTCCCCTCAGAAGAATCCTCATGCTGCAGTAAACTACTTTAAAAGAACTACAAAGGGGATGAACTATACTGGAGAAGATTATAAAGTCATAATACACGGAGTCCTGAAAGATGATGAGGAGACGGAGTCTGATTGGACACAGATACCTAAATTAGACAAGCTAGATGAGGTTTACAGTACAGGAACCTACCCATTCAGAAAAACAGAAATCATTAAAGGAATGTGGGACGCTGTTCTAGCATTATGGGTAAAAAGACGTGATAAAAAGAATATGGGCCCTATTATAGCTTGCAAACAAAAGGATAAAGAAGAAGTTAGTACATTTGTGATCAAGACCCCCTTTGGGTATTACTAACCCAGCCATGATAGCTGTATTCATTCCCCACAACGTTACCATTAATCAATCAGAACCCATTAATGAAAGTTTAAATGTCAGACTCTCACATCCCTATAATACTGTCTGGGAATCAGGAATAGGGAAGAATTTTTCTAGCCAGGATGAATTTTTCTGTAAACAATTAAGACATCCCATCTATGTAAGTGGTCAACAAGGAAGGCCTAGCATTGGATATAGACTAGGAGGGAAAGGTGGAAGAATTGGAAGAATTAAATGTCCCAAAGGCCTTGTTGTAGACATAGGAGAGGTAGACATAGCAGATCCACATAGCCTGGAGAAATTAGTTATCTGTCAAGGAAAAAATTGTGGTTCTGCAATAACGAACACTCATTTGTAAACAACCTTTTTCCTAATTGATAAAGTCATACAAAAGGCTAAAATTCCGAAATGTTTTCCGATAAAGAAACCGTTCTTTTGGCTGTGTAATGAAAATATCGCATATAAGGTGGTACCTGCTAATGTTTCAGGTGTATGTACCTTGGTAACATTGGTACCCGCTGCGTATGTATCCGAAAACGATATTGAAGCTAGTTATCAGTTGAAAACTGTATGAAATAATAAACCTAAACGAGAACTGTTCGATACTGGGGATATGGTTTGGTCTGTATTCCCATCCTTCACAGGGTGGGGAATTATTTTAATGGAAAGATTAAATAATTTTTCAAATATCATGGATGAAATTTTAAATGAAACTACAAATGCTATTGAGCTATTAAATGAAGAAGTAATATAATTAAGTAGATTAGCTTTACAGGAAAAAATGGCTTTAGATTACTTATTAGCCTCAGAAGGAGGGTTTTGTCAATTTATTGGGAGTGAATGTTGCACCTGGATCTCAGATTATAGAGATAGAGTAGAAGTGCACTTACAAAAAATAAAAGAATTGCAACACAAGGCTAGAAGTATAGCAGACGAAGGATGGAATCCATTTAAAGGAATGGAAGGTGTAGAAGGATGGTTAAGTGGGTTATTTCTGTGGATTAAGAAGGTTGGTACCGTGATACTGATGGGTCTCTTGTTTCTTCTTTTTACATATTTCATGTACAAGAGTCTGCTCTGCATGATCAAAGGATACAACTACAGAATGAATCGAGCGGCTGGACCAGAATATGAGCTACAGCCAATAACGGAATAATCTTTACCGGGGGAATGGTGATGTTGCCCTCAAGATGCAGCATCCCTCTGCAAGACAAAGATGCCTAACCCTTGTTCTTGTGGATAGTACCTTGGACTTTTGATTTCCTATATGATTTATTCCTGTTCAGGGATAAAAGGAGGGATTGTGAGGATATAATTGACATTACAACCTCCATTTTGATCATGCAGCATCCATTTTATGAATTTAGCAGAGAAATGGTTTTAGCAAGAATTTAGTAAAATATAGATGTGACTTTTTAACTGCTGACTGTGCCTTGTGTATTTGTCCAAGAGATAATGAGTAGAAAGTCCCTAGTACATCTTGACATTTGACATGACCGCAGAAGACAAATAATAGATAGTAGATAGTAAGCATTAGGAATAGTCATGTGTAATTAATCATTAAAGGTTAAGCCACATCAAGTTATCCTTATTGTGATTGGTTCAAATAGGACGCCTCCATGAACGCCTTAATGACAAAGTTCTGTATAATTTAACTATATAATGCTGTACCAAAATATAATACAACGGAGTTCTCGCATCATATTTGTCTTGTGTGGTGTTTGAACTCTCCGCGTGCACTCGAAGGGCTGATAACAGCGGTGATCTTCCTAAAAAATCTTATGTACTAGGAGAAGTCCACAGGGAACTCTGAGTAACTAAGAAAGAACCCAAGCGGGGTCCTATCAACACCAAGGTACGGGTTCTACATCTTACATTATATGGTTATATAGATACTTTTTGTTAATTTAGTGGGTTTCCCCACTGTCAGGTACCCCAAGTAGCGCCACCAACCCACTTGTTTGTTATAATTTACTAAACTCACTTGTGGAGCTCTTTTAGGGGGGCAGCAAACCTTTTTTTAATATTGTCCTAAGTGCGGTACTTTCCTGTTTTCCATTAAGTTCATAGTGGAGAGAGAGAGGTAAATAAAAAGGAATGTCTCCTTCTCCAAGTGTAGCTCAGAACCTGGTTACACTTGTTTTAAACTTTTTTCCCTCTAATCGTCTTCCAGGGCAGCATCTGAGAGAGATGGGCTCTTCCCACCTGTAACAGGAAACACAAATGTCCACCATTATAAATGTATTAGCCATACCTGCGTGCCTCAGTTGTTTGGGTTTCCTCTGGACCCACAGGAGCTGCACCAATTTTTTTTTTCAGTCCCTGTGCTTGTTGCAGTGGACTCCCTGGCCAACCACTCTTCTAGTCCAGTGGGGCTCGGGCAGTGTCAGGTCAGGGGCAGCAACCAGAGCCAGGGCTGGCTCATCCACCCAAGGTTTAATTTCCGCTGGGGGATCTGCAACCATCCTCCTAGCTGCACGCAGATGGTGCCACGCCACTTCCCCCTTTTTATCTCCCTGGGTGTCCGACAGAGCTCTCCGCTGGTTCTCCTGGCAGGGGTGAGAGCAGCAAGTTGACAGCGAGGCTGGGGCAGTAAACTCATCACCTCCGGCTCTCGCAGCACTTCCATTGATGTGATTCTGGGCAGCAGCCAGGTGGAGGCAGAGACGCCCTCCGGGTGGACTCCTCATGGGACCCAGAGGGTGACATCACTTTCGGATTCGCCGCATGTCAACTTACAAAATAAAAAAAATAAAAAAGAAGAGAAAGTATCAAGAAGAGGAAATGCCCAGGCTCTCAGGACACCAGGGGAGCCACGCAAAGGTGCAGGTATGTGTCCACCAACCTGCATGGGGACAGCTGAGGGCAGGGCTGGAGCTGGGACAGGAACCAGTTAAAAGGGCCCTAAGCAGTGTCTCTTTGTGGCTGACCATGTCAGACGCTATACCACCCTGCCCTGCAGATCCTGTAAGCCAGGAAATCTCCAAGGTAAGCCAGAGAACTCCAGGGTCACCTCTGTCTTTTCCTTACCACAAATGCAGCATCCTTGCATTTCTCACTAGGGTTCCCTTGTGCTTATTTTCAGGCAAAGGCCCCAAAAGACAAAAGGACAAAGACCAGTAGCAAAGCATGCACGCTTCTTGCGGTCACAAATTTCCTGCAGACTGGACAAAACCAGGTGTATCAATAAAATGGTTCCCAAGAAATTGCAAGGCTTTCTCAGAGATATGCTTGATTCTTTTATAAAATAAATAAAAAGCACTATTGGGCTGCTGTGCTCTGCCATAGAAAAATTAGAAGTTCCAGCAAATACCAGTCAGGCCAGCAACCCATTCACTAGTCAGGTCAGCAACCTGGCCACTAGCCAGGCACCCCTCCCACCATACAGTGGGGAAGACATGGCCCGGTCAGAGCATGAAGCAGGCTCAGATGACCCAGACTCTGAATCGGAAGATAACTTATGTTCAGATACAGATGAAGAAGACAAAATGTCAGAAGGTACCCTCTTCCCTTCAGAAGACATTGTATAACTACTACGGGCAATTGCAGATACCCTGGGCATCAAAGAACGAAGAGGGGAACTTTCCCTACACGACAAAATGTACAAGGGTCTACAACCTAAAAAAACAAAAACATTTCCAGTACATCAGACCCTGAAAGACATAGTCAAAAAGGAATGGGAAGAACCTGAGAGGGAAGAGCTCTTCACGCCAGCCACAGTCAAATGCAGGTACCCCTTCTCAGAGGAGGATACACAAACCTGGACGAAGTGCCCCAAAGTGGATGCCTCCCTCTCCAGGATTGCAAACAAGTCCAACCTAGCCTTTGACAACTCAGAAACCTTCAATGATCCTATGGATAAGAAAGTAGAAGCGCTATTAAAGAGAGCATGGGAAGCAGGAGCGGCAAATCTAAATCCATCAATCGCATCTACCTGCACTGCTCACGCTCTACTAGTCTAGCTGGATCAACTTTAGGAGCTTCTGGAAGGTAATACGCCTAGGGAAGAGTTAATCAAAACCAACCCTATGCTAACCATAGCAGCAGCTTTTCTAGCGAATGCCTCAGCAGAAGCGGTGAAGATAATAACATCCAGAACCACGGCCCTAATTAACTCAGCAAGGAGAGCCTTATAGCTGAAGTCATGGACAGGGGACATCACCTCAAAAAACAAATTGTGTGGGATTCTTTTCTTGGGCAAATTACTATTCGGGCCAGACCAGGGTTTGTTCCTAGACAGGATCACAGACAGGAAAAAAGGCTTTCCACAGGGCAGGAAGAAGCCAGGGAAGATGCCCTTTCTTCAGGGCAGAAGATTTAATAAAAGCAGGAGCCAAAAGGCATTGGGCTTCATAAAAGAGGAAGGACAAGGAAGACTTCATCCTCAAGCTTTCCTTCTCTAGAAACAAGAGTCAATGACAGTCTCCAGGTGGGGGGCAGATTGGCATCTTTCGCACCTCAGTGGCAAAACGCCACGGAAATCAAATTTGTCCTCCACACAATAGCAGTAGGATACTGGCGGGGGAAGAAGGAACAGACTTCTACTCATACATATTTACAAGAAGGAAACATCAGGGAAACTCAGACTCATACTGAATCTAAATCCTCTCAACAGAAAGATCCATCTACTTAATCAGGAATATCCTACCAGCAAAAGTGTTCATGGCAACAGTAGACATGCAAAACGCCTACCTTCATGTGCCAATAAAAATAAAAGCCAAAGATATCTGAGATTTGTGGTCCAGGGCCCAAAAGCCACCCTACACCTGCAGTACACGTCCTTGCCCTTTGGCATTTCTTCCGCGCCTGGGATTTTTACGAAAATTATGGCAGAAGCCCTGAATAATTTAGGACAACAGGGCATAGGAGTTTTTCCGTATTTAAATAACCAGTCTCATTTTTTTGCAGACTCAGCAGACAGCCTGGCAGACAATCTGCAGACAAGCATTGACTACCTGCAAGAGCACTCAAATGGACACAGGACAACCCAGTGCGTATCACCACAGATGCCAGCACCCTGGGGTGGGGAGCTCACATAACGGATCTCCGCAAGCAGGGCGAATAGAATCCCCACTGGTCACAAGCTTCCTCAAATATGAGGGAATTAAAAGTGGTAGAGCAACCCTAAGGTCATTTCGAGCATCAATTCAGAGCAAGGATGTCCAAATCCAGTCAGACAATGCCACAACCATGGCATATCTGAACAGACAAACAGCACCCAAATCTCCCCACCTAATGGGCCTGACGGACACAATATTATCATGGGCAGAATCAAACCTCAGGTCTATATTGGCAATCCATCTGAAGGTAAGAGACAACACCCATGCAGACTTTCTAAACTGAAATGCAGTAAAACAAATGGTGTTCTGCCCATATCATCATAATAATATGTGCTACAGTATGTGCTGTTACAGATTATATTGCAATGTTGGTTTGACATTGTTGCCATCTAGTGGCCAGAGTTAGTTATTATTTTGTCACAGGAAAAGGAATTCCTTCACAGTTAAGGCAGTAACCTTTAACCTGGAACTGCATTTCCTTCATTTCGTGTCTTCTCTCTGATCCAAGCAGACTGCATGTAGAAGAGCTCCTGTCTATTCTTGGACTAATGGTGGAATTGTCTGTGAGTACTTTCACTGGTAGAGTGAGGCTGCTGTATAATGTTTTAATTTACTGACACATATGTTTGTTTATGCTTATGTTGTAGTTTTACAAAGTTATTCGGAAAAAGAATACATACAGATTTGATGTCTCCCGTTTCTTGACTTCTGAATTATTGTTAAGCTGTCTGACTAGTGTTATACAACAGTTCAATAACGTGAAGCCGAACAGTAAAAAGACAACCACGTGGCAGTCTGGAATAAACTGAGACGCCATCAGTACAGCATGAGTCTAAGATCAGGAACAAAGTACCAGGCTGATGACACGCTATCGCCAACACAGCAAGACAGGGAGAACATTCCCAGTGCCCAGCAAGAGGATGCACAATCGCATGTGTCCAGATCTTCACGAGCTAGCAAGATGTCCTCAGCAAGTTCCTTAGAAGTTAAAGCTCGTGCCAAGGCAGAAGCTGCCCGCATCCAGCTACAGTACGCAGAAAAAGAAGCCATGATGATGCGGGAGTTAGCAGAAAAGAAAGCTACCATAGCACAAAAAGAAGCCATGATGATGCAGGAGTTAGCACAAGAAGAAGCAAAATTGCTCATCCTGAAGCGACAGACCACTGCTGCCTACATGGGAACTAGTCGGTCAGGAAGTAAAAAATCGTATAAAGACCCAGAGGTTCCAGAAAAACCTCTATCCTCTATAGATCGTACAAGTAAGTACATCCAGAACCTTACTGATGCGCATGCGAAAGAACAGCCTCTTAAACCTGAAGCAAAGGAATTCAGACCGAGATCAACCTGCCCCCTGAGCAGGCCCAATCAACCACATGAGGTCAGCGGCTGCCAGCAAATCAAGAGGGAAGCACCAGAAACCCCTAAGAACAAAAAACAAGTGTTCCCATCACCTCAACATATAGATTACATGGGCGAACAACAATGTGCAGTGGATGTCACCAAATATCTCATCCGCAAAGAAATGATTAGCTCAGGCTTTCTACAATTTGATGACTGTCCTGAAAACTATTGGGCATGGTAATCCTCCTTTCTGAATGCAACTGAAGGTCTAAACTTTTCATCAGCAGACATACTTAATTTGATGATAAAATGGCTCGGTACCGAGTCAGCAGAGCATGCTAAGAGGATGAGAAGAGCAAACCTGTTCAACCCTGCAGCAGGACTCAATATGACCTGGAAAAGACTAGAAGAAACGTATGGATCCCCAGAGGTAATAGAAGGAGCACTGTTGAAAAAACTTGAAGTCTTTCCCAAGGTGGGCTACAGAGACAATGTGCGTCTACAAGAACTAAGTGATCTTCTATTAGAGAAAGAATATGCCAAAGAGGATGGCTACTTGCCAGGACTTTCATATCTAGATACAGCTAGAGGCACCAATCCCATAGTAGAGAAACTACCCTCAAATCTGCAAGACAAGTGGATGTCTGTGGGAGGTAAATTCAAAGAAGATTATGGTGTTGCTTTCCCCCCTTTCTCTGTGTTTTCTAGATTTGTCCGACAGCAAGCGAAAATCCGAAGTGATCCTAGTTTCGCCTTCAGCAATCAATCGCACAGACCTGAGAAACCTCACAGACCTCACGGTAGGACTTCTGTATCCACACACAAAACAACTGTACCTTCAGAAGTCACAGACTATCAAAGCATCCACAAGGTACACACCATAGAGAACCCTGATAGACATTGCCCGATACACAAAAAAACACATCCACTAAAGAAATGCAAAGGCTTTAGAAGCAAACCCATTGCAGAGCGGATGTCCTTCCTTAAACAGAACGGCATCTGTTTCAAGTGTTGCGGATCCACTTATCACATTGCCAAAGACTGCAAAATACAAGTAGAATGTACAGAATGTGGCAGTGAGAGACATATAGCAGCTCTCACCCAGGTCCTGCTCACGTCTCACTAGAGACTGTAGAACCCGGGAAAGATCAGGGCAGGGAGCAACAAGAGACCCCACTCTCCTCAGTGATGTCTAATTGCACTAAAGTATGTGGACAAGGCAAGAGTGCACGTTCATGCTCGAAAATCTGTTTAGTGACTGTGTATCCCACTGGCAAGAGAGAAAGGGCAGTGAAAATGTATGCAGTGCTAGATGAACAGAGAAACAGATCCCTTGCAAAGCCAGAATTCTTTGATATCTTTAATCTTAAAGCAAGTGAGGTTCCATACACTCTAAGGACATGTGCGGGGACAATTGATACCACAGGGAGAAGAGCTTCCGACTTTACCATTGAATCCTTCAATAAGAAAGTACAGCTCCCACTTCCTACCCTAATAGAGTGTGGCATGATACCTGACGACAAAACTGAGATTCCCTCTCCAGAAGTAGCCCAACACCACCCTCACCTCCGCTCAATTGCTCACCTTATGCCAGCTGTTGAGCCAGATGTTTCAACTCTACTACTTCTTGGGAGAGACATCCTTCAGGTACACAAGGTGCGCCAGAAAATCAATGGACCTTATAATGCCCCCTATGCACAGAGACTGGACCTGGGGTGGGTCATTGTAGGAGAAGTTTGCCTGGGAACAGTGCACCAGCCTGACAATATCAGCACTTTGAAGACGTCTGTGTTAACAAATGGACGCACATCTCTTCTCAGTCCCTGTCACAACAGCTTTGTTGTCAAGGAAAGCTTGGATAGGTCAACACAACTCTTTGACTCTCCTACACTATGTGGTGAAGAAGAAGTCAATTCCAACATTGAGACAGACAATCTAGGGATTACAGTGTTCCAGAAAACTAAAGATGACGATAAACAGGCCCTCTTTATAGAGGATCAGACCTTCTTGCAGATTATGGATAAAGAGGCTTACCAAGATGACAATCACAGTTGGGTAGCCCCTCTTCCCTTTCGCACACCAAGACGTGTTTTGCCTAGTAACAGGGAGCAAGCCATGAAGTGTCTGCATTCACTCAGCAAAACTCTGCAGAGAAGGCCAGAAGTGAAAAGAGATTTCACTGAATTCATTAAAGGGATGCTAGACAACAATCACGCTGAAGTTGCAGGACCACTTGAAGCAGACAGGGAACACTGGTATCTACCAATGTTTGGTGTTTACCATCCACACAAACTCAACCAAATAAGAATAGTTTTTGATTCCAGCGCAGAGTATAAAGGAGTCTCTTTAAATGATGTACTGTTGAGTGGCCCTGACCTAAACAATACTTTGCTAGGTGTCCTCATGCGTTTCAGAAAAGAGCCCGTTGCCTTCACAGCAGATGTGCAACAAATGTTTTACTGCTTTCTTGTAAGAAGAGACTTTCTACGTTTTCTCTGGTACAAAGACCATGACATAGACAAAGAAATTGTCGAGTACAGAATGAAAGTACACGTATTTGGTAATAGCCCTTCTCCTGCTGTCGCTATATACTTCATGCAAAAGGCTGCTCAGAATAATGCAGAGTGCTATGGACAAGAGGCCAAACATTTTGTATTGAGACATTTTTATGTAGATGATGGACTCGCTTCTACTAGCACACCTGAAGAGGCAATTTCCATCCTTAGTAAAGCAAAGCAAATGCTGGCAGAATCCAACCTGCGTCTTCATAAAATCGCTTCCAACAGCCAAAAAGTAATGGAAGCCTTCCCTGTAGCAGACAGGGCTAAAGACCTTAAAGATCTTTGCTTGAGTACAGACACCCTTCCCCTGCAGAAAAGCCTAGGCCTAAGTTGGGATCTAGAAACGGATAGTTTCGTTTTCAGAGTTTCCTCAGGAGAAAAGCCTTTTACACGTAGAGGCATTCTATCCACCGTAAATAGCCTTTATGATCCCCTAGGATTTGTATCACCTGTGACAAAAGGAGGCAAGGTCTTAGTTCGAGAACTGTCATCTGGAAAAAGTGAATGGGATGCATTGCTTCCACAAGAGAGACTAAGTGAGTGGGTTCAATGGACAGAATCCTTGCAAGCATTAGAGCACCTAAAGATAGACCGATGCTATGTGCCAAAGTCTTTATCATCAGCTTGCAGGAAAGAACTGTGCATCTTCTCAGACGCATCTACCACAGCTATAGGTGCAGTAGCCTACTTGAAATTAATTGATGCAGAAAATGTGTGTCATGTTGGATTCATCATGGGAAAGTCCAAATTAAGCCCCAAACCAGCCCACACTATTCCTCGTTTAGAGTTGTGTGCTGCTGTGCTAGCAGTTGAAATGTCTGAACTAATCACAGATGAACTAGACACTGACTTTGATGCTGTAACATTCTTCACTGATAGCAAGACTGTCCTAGGATACATTTGCAGCACCACTAGGAGGTTCCATCTGTATGTCTCCAATAGGGTGAATAGAATCAGGCAATCTTCACACCCAGACCAGTGGTTCTATGTATCTACAGAGCAAAACCCTGCAGATTATGCCACTAGACCTACTCAAGCAGCATGCCTTCAGAACTCTATATGGTTCTCAGGCCCATCCTTCCTGTACCAACCACACTGTGAGAAAATAGACACTGCTAATGCTTATCCACTCATAGAGCCCGAAGCTGACCCCGAAATCAGATCGGAAATTACGAAATTCAGCACCAAAGCTTCTGAAGCCACGCTTCACCCACATTGCTTTGATAGGTTTTCTTGCTGGAAGATACTAGTTAAGACCCTAGCCAGACTCATCCATGTCGCTAAAACTTTCCGGATAGAAACCAACAGCGATCAAGTCAGAAGGTGGGAAAGTTTCCATGAACAGGTCAATCTAGTAGAGCTGGCTCAAGCAAAGTCTGTTATAATTTCTTCTGTTCAAAACAAACATTTCCAGAAGGAAATTGACAGCATCAAAAAACAAAAGACGTTCCCAAAACAAAGCCGTCTTAGGAAGCTTAGTCCTTTTCTAGACAAGAATGGGTTGTTGAGAGTAGGTGGACGTTTGTCTCTTGCTGAAATTTCAGAGGAAGAGAAACAGCCTGTCATCATACCTTATGATCACCACATTGCGGCACTGCTTGTTAGGTACTATCACGAACAAGTAGTTCACCAAGGGCGACACATCACAGAAGGTGCAATTAGATCCGCAGGTTTCTGGATTCTTGGTGGCAAACGCTTGGTATCAGCTGCTATACACAAATGTGTCATCTGTCGCAAGCTGCGGGGAAGATTACAAAATCAAAGGATGGCAGAGCTACCAGAGGACAGAGTAATTGCTCAACCACCTTTCACCAATGTGGGCTTAGATGTATTTGGTCCATGGTCTGTTTTAACCCGTCGCACTAGAGGAGGCAGTGCGGACAGTAAACAATGGGCAGTCCTTTTTACTTGTTTGTCCACCCGAGCTGTACACATAGAGCTACTTGAAGCCATGTCAACATCAAGCTTTATTAACGCTTTGAGGAGATTCTTCTCAATTTGTGGCCCAGCAAAACTGCTCCGTTCTGACAGAGGAACAAACTTTGTGGGAGCCTGCAAAGAACTTAACATTTGTGACAGTGAATCACAATTGCAAGACTTTCTCCAAGACAGAGTATGTGCATGGGTCTTTAATCCTCCACACTCCTCACATATGGGTGGTGTCTGGGAGAGACTTATTAGGTATTGCTAGACGAATCTTGGATGCTATGTTGCTACAAACCAAACCTGCTCACTTGACCCATGAGACGTTAAGCACCTTTATGGCAGAGGTTTCAGTTATTATGAATGCCACGCCTATAGTTCCTGTGTCTTCAGACCCAGATACTCCTATGGTCCTTACCCCAGCAATGTTGTTGACTCAAAAGGTGAACTCTTTGTCTGCTCCATCTGGAACCATAAGTACAACAGAAGTTCATGCAAAACAATGGAAGCAAGTACAATGCTTGGCAGACACCTTTTGGAAAAGATGGAAGAGGGAGTATCTGTCAAATTTGCAACGCCGCAGGAAATGGACTGAGGATCGCCCAAATGTAAAAGTGGGTGATGTTGTTCTGTTAAAGGACAACCAAGAGAGCAGAAATGAGTGGCCCGTAGGACTTATTGTCAATGCTCTACCAAGCAGAGATGGCAAGGTCAGAAAGGTGGAGGTCAAGATTGTGAAAAATGAGACCACCAGAATTTATCTCAGACCTGTAACTGACATTATAGTTTTGATCTCGGACTAGCTAGGATTTCATTTTCTTGTTTATATGTTTTTCTGCATAGCAGTGGTATTTATGTAATGACATAATAAATTATGCCAGGCAGGGAGTGTTCTGCCCATATCATCATAATAATATGTGCTATGTGCTGTTACAGATTATATTGCAATGTTGGTTTGACATTGTTGCCATCTAGTGGCCAGAGTTAGTTATTATTTTGTCACAGGAAAAGGAATTCCTTCACAGTTAAGGCAGTAACCTTTAACCTGGAACTGCATTTCCTTCATTTCGTGTCTGCTCTCTGATCCAAGCAGACTGCATGTAGAAAAGCTCCTGTCTATTCTTGGACTAATGGTGGAATTGTCTGTGAGTACTTTCACTGGTAGAATGAGGCTGCTGTATAATGTTTTAATGTACTGACACATATGTTTGTTTATGCTTATGTTGTAGTTTTACAAAGTTATTCGGAAAAAGAATACATACAGATTTGATGTCTCCCGTTTCTTGACTTCTGAATTATTGTTAAGCTGTCTGACTAGTGTTATACAACAGTTCAATAACGCGAAGCAGAACAAATGGAATGGTCTCTAAAGCAACCGATCAATGCGAAAGCTCCAAAAAAAAAATCACTGGGCCCTACAGATGGCAATCTAGAATTAAATGTGTTCAAAACTGGTCATACCATCTTTGTTAAGCCTTCCCCTCCAACCACCCTAATACCAAAGAAATTCAAAAGATCAAGGAAGAGAAAACGACAGTGATCCTCGTTGCACCTTACTGGCCTCAGAGTATGGTTCAGCCATCTGAAAAACATGAGCGTTCAACCACACTTAAGATTGCCAGATATATACCGAATTCTCCTGTCACAGGGACTGATCAACCACCTGAACATCAAGGTGATAAAACTTTTGGCCCGGTTGTTGAGAGGGGTCAAGTTCAGAAAAAGTTTGTCTCTTGGAACAAAAATAAAGGATGTTCGAACAAAAGAATCATTCCTACAGTTTTGGATTTCCTGCCAAAATTTGATGTCAGGAAAATACTCATAGCTTACCTCGAAAGAACTAAGGACTGGTGAAAATCTAGTCTACCACTCTGTTCGTCCTTCATTCAGGGATCAACAAGGGGAAACAAGCTTTGAAAAGTTTGATTGCTAGATGGATCAAACTTGACCCCCCCCCCAAGCAGCATCAAAGCTCACTCGGTTGCAGAAAGAGCAGGGGCAACACCGGAGCAGATCTGCAGGGCAGCAACATGGTTGACCTTTGTTAGAAATTACTGCATTGACCGCCTTTCCAACCAGGATCAGACTTTTGGTCACAAAGCGCTGCAGACGTGCTACATCTTCTCAGATGCTACCCTGGAAGATGATTAGAGAAAACAGAGTTAGATACCTGGTAACTCTTTTTCTAAGAAGTCTTCCAGGGCAGCACTCAATCCTACCGTAAGCGCTAGTACAAATCATCAGGTAAGGCGTATAGGTTTACTGGGAGTTCCTTTGGTGCTTTATTGCTACTGAGGCACGCAGGTATGACTAACAAATTTATAACGGTGGACATTTGTGTTTCCTGTTACAGGTGGGAGGAGCCTATCTCTCTCAGATGCTGCCCTGTAAAACTTCTTAGAAAAATTGTTACCAGGTACCTAACTCTGTTCCTGGGTTCTGGCCTAGGTCAAAATGATATCATACATCCCAGGGTATTTTTTTCTTTCATCTGGGGGAGGGGCTTTTTCATCTAAGCATACCCTCCTGCCTGCATGCCGGAGCTAAGGGCAGATTAATTCCAGGAAGTGCTACATGAATCATCTGCCCTTACTCACGACTAGAAATGCTCAACAAAATTCCTCAACAAAATAAAGCATGGAGACATGGATAGATGGGCGAGTTTTCTCTGAAATTAATTAAAAAGTGTTTTCAGTTTGTGGTGCTTAGATATAGTTAGATTCTACTTTAAGATGTGTATATTATTGCATTTGAAAAAGTATTTATTTTTTACAAGAAATACTGTATATATCTACTCTAAAGTGTGACTTTACCTTTCAGGATGTTGTTGTTGCTGTTGGGGGTCCTCTCCAAAAAAGAGATGCTTTTCATTCCTCTCCATCCTGCCAGTTGAAGGAGAAGCTTAATTTTAAGATAATGCATTTGTCTGAGCCTGGTCCAGGCCATTCATCTTGCAAAGTGTGCAATGTGTTCTTTTTTTTTTATAGTAGTGGCTGCTCAAACTGCACACATTTGCAGTGTGCGGTCTCCTTCTATAGCTGAGCACCGCTCTGCGCATTGTTTAGAAAATGTACTGAAATTGCAGCTAGTCAGATAGGGCCCCTCACATTTTCTGGCTAGAGGACATCCAGTAATATCTAGCGCTTTCCTCTCCAGCCAGACTGCCCTTGACCCTCCCCTTTCATGCATTTCAGTTCTTTCATAATGGATGCTCAGTATTAGGGATGAGCCGAACACCCCCTGGTTCGGTTTGCAGCAGAACATGCAAACAGGAAACACTGTTAAAGTCTATGGGACACAAACTTGAAAAATCAAAAGTGCTAATTTTAAAGGCTTATATGCAAGTTATTGCCATAAAAAGTGTTTGGGGACCCGAGTCCTGCCCAAGGGGACATGTATCAATGCAAAAGCAGTGATTTTAATAATGCTTAAAGTGATACAATAAAAATTAATAATAATAAAGTGAAGTAGCGCTGATTATGAAGCACAGTAAAGCAATAAGGTGCTAATGAGCAAAAACAATCCTCAAATGCATAGTCATATAAAAATAACTGAAAGAATAAAAAACCAATAAAGTGCATCACAATGTAATAATGACAGTGAAATAAAAGTGTATATCAATACAATAGTCCATTTGTAAAGTGCATCCAGGGTAATCTAATACTTGAACAGACAAACTCAATTCTTACTCCAAATGGGATCACCTCCCAGGTGAGCAAATGGAAATGAGGGGGAAAGGGAGAGGTAAGGGAGTCCAAATTACAAATGAAAGGTTGGAAGTGCAGATGTTCTTCTGAAATCCTCCCCCAGTGGTACTGGCCTCTTACCTTATGGGAAGACCCCAGTGGGTCTAATGATGCATCAAGGAATACCAGTCACCGGGCACAGTTGTTGTATCCTCCTCCAGGTGTCAGAACAAGGGATCTCTGCGGCTGTTTATCCGGTTTCTCCAACCTCTTTTCCTTTGGGGATGGTATCTCCAGAACCACGGAGTCAAGAGCAAACATAAGGAATCTCCATAGTGCATCAAAGTTTAAAAAATATTATTAAAACACTAAAAACAGTAAAAGAACGGCTAAAAATGCCAAAAACAGTTTTTTTAAAGAGTTCAGTGACTTCTGGTCCCGGACGTAACCAGAAGTGATGTCACACACCTCACGTGACTTTATCAAGGGCATGGGAGCTAGGTGACACAAGTGAGCTTATACACTAATGGTGGTCATGGAAACAGCATAACAATCAGTAATGGGCTTCAAATATGCAAATTAGGGATGAGCCGAACACCCCCCTGTTCGGTTCGCACCAGAACATGCGAACAGGCAAAAAATTTGTTCGAACACGCAAATACCGTTAAGTCTATGGGACACGAATATGAAAAATCAAAAGTGATAATTTTAAAGGCTAATATGCAAGTTATTGTCCTAAAAAGTTTTTGGGGACCTGGGTCCTGCCCCAGGGGGCATTTATCAATGCAAAAAAAAGTTTTAAAAACTAAAGTTTTTTCGGGAGCAGGGATTTTAATAATGCTTAAAGTGAAACAATAAAAGTGAAATATTCCTTTAAATTTCGTACCTGGGGGGTGTCTAAAGTATGCCTGTAAAGTTGCGCATGTTTCCCGTGTTTAGAATTGTCCCTGAACAAAATGTCATTTCTGAAGGAAAAAAATAGGATTTTTATAACAGCTTACCTGTAAAATCCTTTTCTTGGAGTACATCACGGGACACAGAGCGACATAGTCATTACTAATGGGTTATATAGATACCGTCAGGTGCTGGCACTGGCAACTTCCAAAACCGTAAGTACCCTCCCCTATATAAGCCCCTCCCATCCGGGAGCACCTCAGTTTTGTAGCAAAGCAATAAGTGTCCCCAAAGAGGGGCGGGAGCTCTGTGTCCCGTGATGTACTCCAAGAAAAGGATTTTACAGGTAAGCTGTTATAAAAATCCTATTTTCTTTCTCGTACATCACGGGACACAGAGCGACATAGTCATTACTAATGGGATGTCCTAAAGCAATGCCAAATGAGGGGGGGGATACACCATATATAAGCTGAGCGCTATCAGACATGAGGATCTTTTGCGGCCTGCAACACACTGCGCCCAAAGGCGACATCCTCCTGACTTCTAACGTCCACCTGGTAGAACCTAGTAAACGTGTGTACTGAAGACCATGTTGCGGCCTTACAGATTTGAGCCAGGGAGGCCTGGTGATGCACTGCCCATGAAGTTCCAACTGCTCTCGTGGAGTGCGCTCTAACTTTGAACGGAGGCGGTCTCCTTCTCAAGCCATAAGCTTGCATAATGACCTGTCGAATCCACTTGGCTAAAGTAGATTTTGACGCTGCCTGACCCTTTCTGGGGCCTTCCGGCAGAATAAACAAAGTATCCGTTCTGCGAATCTGAGCAGTGGCTTTTAGATAAGCTTTAACTGCTCTTACTACATCCAAAGAATGCAATAACTTTTCCTCTACCGAAGTAGGTTTGGGGAAAAAAGAAGGAAGAACCACATCTTGGTTCAAATGAAACCTCGATACTACCTTAGGAAGAAAGGCTGGATGAGGACGTAACACTACTCTGTCCTTATGGATAACCAGATATGGCTCCTTACAGGACATAGCTGCTAATTCCGATACTCTTTTAGCCGAACAAATGGCTACTAGAAAAATCTATTTCCTGGTGAGAAGCACCAAGGAAATATGCTGTAATGGTTCAAATGGTTGTTTCTGTAGAACCGACAGAACCAAGTTTAGATCCCATGGACATATGGGAATATTAACCGGAGGACTAATACGCATCACTCCTTGTATAAAGGCTTTGACTAGTGAATGCGAAGCCAAGGGCCTTTGAAAAAATATTGACAAGGCCGAAATCTGACCCTTGATAGTACTCAAGGCAAGCTTCCTATCTACAGCCCACTTGTAGGAAGTCCAGAATCCTACCTATTACGTACTTATGTGGATGCCATTTCTTGGCCTCACACCACGCGATGTACGCCTTCCAGATTCTATAGTAGATCTGCCTGGATACCGGCTTCCTGGCATTGATCATGGTAGATACCACAGCATTAGAGAGCCCTCTCTTTTTTAGAATGTGGGCTTCAATAGCCAGGCCGTCAAACCTAGGGCTGGTAAGGAAGGGTGGTATATCGGTCCTTGCGAAAGCAGGTCCGGACGACGTGGGAGAGTCCAAGGACTCCCCACTGAAATTTTACAATCTCCGCGTACCACGCTCTTCGGGGCCACGCTGGAGCCACCGGAATCACTGGTTTCTTTTCTACCCTGATTCTGCGGAGTAATCGAGGTAACCATTGTGGCGGTGTGAATGCATATATCAGCTTGAACTGATCCCAAGGGAACACTAGGGCATCCGAGCCGCAAGCTAGGGGATCCCTTGTCCGAGAGACAAACCTGTCCCCCTTTGCGTTGAATCTGGATGCTAGAAGATCTACATCCGATGTTCCCCACCGCTGACATATTGTCCAGAAAACCTCGGGGTGAAGGGACCCTTCCTCTGGGCCTAATTGCTGGCGACTTAGAAAGTCCGCCTTCCAATTCTCCACTCCTGGAATGAATACCGCAGATATGGCTGGGACATATTTTTCTGCCCATTTCAGGATGTAATTTACTTCCCTCTGGGCTGCACGACTCCTGGTGCCCCCCTGATGATTGAATTCTGACAGGGGACCCTTGGAGTTTGGATGTCCATGCTACTAGGGCATACCGGGCTGCTCGTATCTCTAAGAGATTGATGGGCAGGGCCTTTTCTGCATCCGACCATCTGCCCTGGAGAGACCATTGCTCCAGTACTGCTCCCCAGCCTATAAGGCTGGCATCTGTAGTGACCACCTTCCAAGAAATCGGACTGAAGGATCTCCTTTTTTCCAGATTCTGGGGAACCAACCACCAACGGAGGCTCTTGCGAACGGAAGGGGACAAGGACATTGTAAGTCTAGGGCCTGAACTTTTTTGTTCCAGGCTGACAGTATGGCCCCTTGCAAATTCCTTGAATGGAATTGACCGTAGGGTACTGCTTCGAATGATGCCACCATCTTTCCCAGCAGCCTCATATACAGGCGTATGGACGGCTGTCTTTTTTGTACCGACTAAGTGGATCAAATCTTTCAAAGACAACACCTTTCCTCGAGGCAAGAATATTTTTCTCTGGCCTGAATCCAACCTTAGCCCCAAGTATTCCAGACTTTTGACTGGTTTTTAGGGGTGACTTGTCTCGGTTGATAATCCAACCGTGAGATTCCAGATACTTGATTGTCTTGTGAACGACCACGTCTAGTTTTTTCACTGAGTGGTCTATCAGCAACAAGTCATCTAGATATGCCATTATCATTACACCTTGTGTTCTTAGATTGGCCAATAAAGGGCCAGAATTTTTGTAAACACTCGTGGTGCTGTGGCCGAACCGAAGGGTAAGGCTCTGAACTGAAAATGGCGCCCTTCTACTGCAAAGCGTAGAAATTTTTGGTGGACTGGAAAGATGGGAATGCGCAAATAAGCATCTTTGATGTTGATCGCGGCTAACCAATCCTCCCCTTGTAGGGCAGTGGCCACCGATCGGATTGACTCTATTGGAAAGTCCTGATATACAGGAATTTGTATAGCCCTTTTAGAATTAATATGGGCCTCCCGTCCGCGTTTGCTTCGGGACTGTAAAGAGGTTTGAGTAAAACCCGAACCCTCATTCTTCCAGGGGAACCTCCATAATTACTCCTTGGAGCAATAGTTGTTCTAGTGCCAACAGGAGGGACTCTCTCTTCCGGGGATCCCTTGGCACGTTTGACCTCAAAAATGGGAAGGAGGAGAGTCTTTTAACTCCAAACTGTATCCCAAACATACTGCGGAGAGCACCTATCTGTCTTGATCGTGTCCCGCCAGGTCTCTTGCGAACAACTGGAGTCCTCCCCCCCACCCGACTGAGTGGGGGCTTCAATGAATTTAACTTTGGGGGAGGTTTTGTACCTCCCCTGACCCAGGGTTTCTCATTACCCTGCTATTGTCCCTGTTTTTTACCCCCGGGAATTGACCGAGGAGGCCGTCGGAACTGTTACACAGCCGATGCCCCAGGGACTGGAGAAGCAGGCCTCTTAAAGAGGGACCTCTAACTCTGTTTTTAACCGGCAAGAGCGTATTTTTACCGCTGGAAATTTTCTGGATATATTTGTCCAGGTTTTCCCTGAATAAGCGTTCACCATGAAATGGGACGCTAACCAGCCATTCTTTACAGGAAGCTTCAGCAGACCAGTTTTTGAGCCATAGAAGCCTACGCATATGTACTATAGACAGCGTAAGGCGGGAGGCCTGATGGACTGAATCCTTTATGGCGTCAACCGCAAAGCCTAAGGCTCTAGGCAGATCAGCTAGGGCAAAGCCTGCTGATCTGTCAAGTCCCTCAAGACCTGTTTCAACTGATCCTTCACTGCTTAGCAGACCCCAATAGCTGCTACTGCTGGTTGTGTCACCAAGCTTGCTGTAGAAAGAAGCAGATTTTCATAAGGACTCCAATCTTTTATCTATTGGGTTCTTGAACATTTGGACATTATCCACTGGACATGTCAGTGATTTATACATACAAGAGATGGCTGCGTCCACTGTAGGGACCTTCCATTTTTTTTTTTTTTTTTGATGAACTTATCCTCCATGGGATAGACCACCGGAAATCTCTTGGGGGAATAAATATTTTCTCAGGACGTTCCCAATCCTGGTAAATGAGCCCTTTCAGTAAAGGGTGAAGTGGAAAAGAACAGACAGTCTGGGGGCTTCTAGCGACCCCAACGAGGATACAGTAGTGGTTGATGGTTCCGCAAGGTGCATTTTTAAATGCTGATCGGACCATGTTAGTCAGAGACTGAACCCATAATCTTTCAGCTTGAGATGCTGAGAAAAGGTTCCCCCACTGTTGATTCCTCTATAACAGAATCAACCTCATCCTGATCCCCTTCAGGCAGGTCGATCCCTGTATGGGACTGTTGCTCTGCTAACAGGCACTCTGAAGGAGGAGACGGAGATCGGGCGTGCTTTCCCTGACAGGGAGGCAGCGATAAATGTTGACAATCTCTCTCTAATCCTCCCAGAGCTGAGGAAAAAACCTCCTCTGTTACATACACAGGAGCAGGTGAACTGAGGACAGCCACAGTACCAAGTACCCCTGCGGGGTCTCTACGGTCACTTACCTCTGAACTTCAGGGGAGACTGGTGCAGCAGAAGTATGCCCAAGATCCTCCGAGCCCGATGAGACCCCCTTCGCTTCCTGGAAGATTCAGTTCCGGAGCTTCTGGACGGCATATTCCTAAGCCATAAAGCTGAGGTATTCCAGCCGTAATACACCACTTTTACTGAGAATAGTCTAGCACAATTGCTGCTATATCACAGTTGGTGTCTACTAATGTGCCTTTCTAGGGGATGCCTGTATCAACCGCTTGCTGTATGCCCTTTTTTAAATGTTGCCAGCTCTGTCTCTGTACTTCATAGCCAGCTCACCACACAAAACTGTGGTTTTTACATGCTGGGATGCCCGCACATGTGCAGAAGCGCTGCGGCGCACACAGAGCGTCATCCCCAGGCTCCGCCCCCTTTCCTGGCTCACCTCTATATATAGAGGCGCGTGCACGCGCACGCGCGCGGCCACGTGCGCCTTCGGCGCTAATTTTGAAAAATGGAGACTAGGGACAAGAGCCAGGGCCCCTCTTTGCCGCAGGCCGGGGGATGGACGAGCATTGCAACATGGCAGAGGAAGCAGTTTCCCATAAGAGAACTCACCATCTGCCTGGACTTGCTCTGCTGAGAAGAAACTAGTCCACATGACAAGAAAACATTCCACAGCGGCCTCTAGTGGACAAACACAGGTACCGCAGTCTAATATCTTAAATATATATAAAAAAATATATATATTTTTTTTTTTCTTGACCACCATTAAAAATTATTACATTTTTTTAGTAGTTACAGGCATGCACAGAATTTTGCGGGAATACCATTAGGTAACAGACAGAAAGACAAATTAGGCTTGGGGGTCCCCCAATAGAACCAAGTTCCTGGGGGCCCCCACTTACCTGTTCCCCGCCGCAGGACTTTGTTTGGTCCACAAAAGCCCAAACTTCACCTATCACGGCAGGCATTGTAATCAAACCTTCAGGGACCGGGTTCCCAAGGATTCCACTCCCCTGGACCTGTATAGCACCCTGCACAGAAAACATCTTGGTCGTGGGTATGACCAGAGCTCTGGATCCCAGGGTCCAGCTCTCCTAAGAGAAGCATTACAGGCAAAACCTTGCTCTTCTCTGCAAGGCCCGGGTACCGACCGTTTAGCTATGAAGCTTTTTTGGTCGGATCCGGAATAGCTTACTGAGGCCCAAAAGAACCTGTACGCAAGCTCAGTGAAAAACACATGTTTCTTCTTGGCCAACACCTTAGACACTGGCAAAAAACTGAGGTGCTCCCGGATGGGAGGGGCTTATATAGGGGAGGGTACTTCCGGTTTTGGAAGTTGCCAGTGCCAGCACCTGACGGTATCTATATAACCCATTAGTAATGACTATGTCGCTCTGTGTCCCGTGATGTACGAGAAAGAAAAGTCATTTAAAACCACTCGCGGCTATAATGAATTGTCGGCTCCCCGGCAATACAGATCAAATTCATTGAAAAAAACTTCAGGGGTCCCCCCCACAGTCCATTACCAGGCCCTTTGGGTCTGGTATGAATATTAAGGGGAACCCCAAACCCCAAATTCCATATCAGGCCCTTCAGGTTTGGTATGGATATTAAGGGGAACCCAAATTAAAACAAAATGGCGTGGGGTTCCCTTAAAGGCTGAACAAATAACAAGTGGTCCTGTTAAAAGGACTAATGTGCTAATACAATAATAAAAAAACAAACAGTTATGTACTAGTAAACTTTGTAAGGAGTCGGGAAGGAGACTAAGAGGAGGAGAGGTCCATTCCATCATTAGGGTGAGAGCCTTAACGTGGAGACAGAGAGGCGGAAGATACAACGTCAGCTGGACAGAACAGCTCAACTATACCCCCTGAGGTGTCTGTTACCCCTGCAGGGTGCCTTCATTTGGTGAGTGTGAACACAAAGGGGGGGAGCACCACTGTCACATGTATCCAACCGCTGAACATCTGAACAGGACCAAGTCACCGATTACTACTGTCATTTGTCTAGTTATTGGGACTGGTCTACTACATTGTGTTGCCCCCTATGGGGTTAATGAGGAACTCCTTGTCTACTCAGGACATGTTTATAATTGGACATTTCTAATACCTGCACTTACTTTATTAAGCACTGCCCGTGGGGGCTTATTTACTAGTACATAACTGTTTGTTTTTTATTATTGTATTAGCACGTTAGTCCTTTTAACAGGACCACTTGTTATTTGTTCAGCCATTGTTTGGGAGCACTTGCACTGGTTCGGTTATCACAGCTATATTTATTTGCTTTAATGCGTGGCTACTGCCACAGGATTCTATAATAGGATATACACAGAGATGGTTTATCGCCCTTCAGAGGCCTGATGAGACACAAATTTTTAAATGTCACAATTTTTTTTTTAAGTGTCACAATATAGGGCTTTTCCCACACTTTACAATATTTGTCCTTACGGACACTTACACTTATTATTAGTTTATATTGTGTTGTGTATAGAGTGCACTTCTTTACTCAGTTTTTGACAGTTTTGGTTGGATTCAGTTTAATAGGCAGCGCCATCCCCCCCATACAGGTTCACTTAAAGCATTTTCCAGTTTCCTACCCAGGACACTTTAAAAAGGGGGCAGCAGCCATATATTCCATTTAGCGCGGATATTACTACACATTAAATAGAGATTGATTCTTCAAAGTGCTATGTGCATATCAATCAGTGGTCACGCTTTTTCTTATATTTTCTCCAAGCTTTGATAGCATATATTTTTTGATATTCAATTTCCTTGTAAATTTTTATATGTCCACATATGCATTGAACTTATTAAAGTTCTTGTCAGAGAGGGACATGACCGGATGTTGATGGAGGGGGAGGGTGTGTGTGAGGAGCAAGGAGCGAGGATGATTGTGTGACCTCCACCCGTTCTACTCCCCTGTTCTACCCCCCCCGCCCGGACAATGGTAATGCAAGGAGGCTGGTGTTAGATGCCCCACCGTTGGACACAATCACAGTGTCCTTTTTCCCCCTATGCCTTGCGGAGGATGCGCCGGGTGATGCGGATGTGATCCCAGCGTTTGAGCCCTGCGCACCAATAGCAGCTTCACCCCGTAATCCCGCGGTATCTTGTGCGGTATCTTGTGCAATCTCGCGAGAGTGGGAACTGTGTGGAGGGAGCTACGAACCAAGAGGAGAGGAGGAAAGGAGATCAGCACGCCGGGAACAGAGGCTACCTGCACGGCTATTCACACGGTGGAAAGCAGAGGGGGACCCTGAGACTTACTCCACACTGGTATGTGCAATATGTACAGATTTGAGCAGTGAGCAGTGAGCCAGTGAGCCAGTGTCCAAGAGCATTTAAAAAAGTGCAGCAGCAGCAGTAGTCACGCTAGCAAAAGTTAAATTGCGGAAGACTGCTGGAGGGGGGGGGGCAGTTGTGGAGGTTACCATATACACTTATGCACCCGAAATATTATGAATTGAATACTATGAACTGTGCATTAAGGCTTATGAAGCGTGCTAAGTGAAACCGCCCTAAGGCTGATCCCCCTGCTAATGGCCGGTGTCAGAGCGATAGAAACAAAGGACTGTACTGCATCTCACTGCTGGAACTGAATTAAACTGGGACCTGCAAGCAAATTAAATCTTACTCTGTTCCCTGTTACCTTTAGCCTAGGCCTTCATTTCTATCCCAGCTACATCATATATTTAAACAGTAGCCATTAGCAGAGGGCTAAGGACACAGGATAAAGGATGTCATCAAAGAAAGATCAGCTTAATTTGGAGAGTGGGGGGTCTCAAACAACACGCTCGGCAAAAGAGAAAGAGAAAGCAAAGCAATTAGCGGCGGCAGCCACAGCAGCTAAATTGGAGAGGTTTGCCCATACTTTGGCAAACTCACCAGGTAGAGGGACACAACACCAGAAAGCGCAGGGAAAAAAACAAACAGGAACAGCGGCAGATAGAAAAAGCCTAGGCCATGGTACTACAGGCCCAAAAACAGGGAGTAAAAAGGGCTCTGTGGAAGAGACCTTGGGAGTTATGGCTGCACCTGCAACAACTTCAATGGCAATTCCTGTAGTAGCCCCGGATGCTGTTCTACCAGGGGAGGAAGAGCCAACGCTAAAAGAAGTACTTTGGGCCGGGAACGCATGCAGAGGGTCATTGGACAGTGTATCTAAACAGATAAAAGGGATAGAGGAGCAACTAGTATCCATGGGCCAAGAACTGCAGAGGACGGTGTTGAGGACAACAGCTGTAGAGGAGAGAATGAGCCAAGTGGAAGATGAGGTGTACCCATTGAAGCAAGAGATTAAAGCAATGAAAGAACAAATGGGGTGGCAGGCATCAAAACTTGATGAAATTGAAAATAGGTTACGTAGAAACAATATACGGGTGGTGGGCCTCCCGGAACGAAGTGAGGGTACCCACCCTATTAGTTTTCTAGAGGACTGGCTCAGAGACACGTTTGGGGAGAATGTTTTTTCACCTCTCTTTGCGATAGAAAGAGCCCATAGAGTTCCATTTAGAGCTCATCTAAAAGATGGATACCCCAGGCCCTTACTAGTGAAATTTCTTAATTACACTGACAAGACAACTGCATTGCAAAAAGCAAGAGAGAAGGGGGACATTTTCTATAAAGGGTCAAGAATCTCATTATACCCGGAATTAAGTAAACGTAGAGCCGAGTTCATATCAGTCAAACGTAACCTTTTAAAAAACAAAATTACATATGCACTATTGTACCCCGCACGTTTAAGGATAATGACTTTGGAGGGCCCTCAATTCTTTGACTCATCGGAAAAAGCAGCACAGTGGCTGGAAGAAAATAAAACTAAACTATAGACATTACACTGATGGGAGAGCCTAGATAAGGTCTCAATCTTGGGAAGATTGGAATATACTATGAACTAACATTTCATTTTTATTTTTTTTTGTCGAAAAATGGCTCCTTTGGGGGGGATGTGGAGGGTGGGGAAAAAGGGGGAGGGGGAAATTATTATTATTATATATTATTTTATTTGTTTTTTATAAATTAGGGGATGAGTCCCTATAGTTGAGCACTAAACACATGAATGCATGAATAGGAAACACTAAATATGAAGCTCTCCGATACACATTTTTTTTTCTTCTTTGGGGGGAAGGGGTGGGGGAATAGTGGGAGAGGAGAGGGAAGGTCACAAGAGTATATGAATTTGGAGGGGTATGAAAGGGAGGGATGGCAGGTAGTGGTCACAAGTATAGCCCCTAGGGTATGCCTAGATAGGCTGGGGGTGGAGGGAGGGGGAGTGGAGGGAGGGAGGGTGGGTGGGGGGTGGGATAGGAGACAGAAGGGGGGGATAAAATTGCACAAATTCACAAATGTCACACTTCAAACAAAGGAGAGAGGAAAACACGAGATGAAGATAACTTGGGGTAACCCACATTTTAGCAAAGACACATTTAAAAGAAGTAATTCTTCCCTTATTTTTTTTAATTTTATTTTTTTTGCACTATCAATTTTTTTTCCCTTGTTTTTTTCATTTATTTTTTTATGATAGGAAGTAAGGCTCCCCCGTTTGGTGCACAAAATTATGAATATTACAGTTTAAATTAGGAGATGGGTTGTTTTTTATACATAAAGAAAATTAATTCAGTAACAGATCAGGGACAAAGAGGGAATAGCAGAGTAATTGGTTTTCTCTGTATCTGTTTATTTTTTCATTTTTTTCTCAGTTTTTTGCTGTTTTCTTCTTTTTTTGTGATTGGCACATTAAGGATCTCTCCCGAAGTTTATTTTGGTCTAGAACCTCCTCCTTCTCTTTTTTTTTTAATGTACAATGGAACATGGAACTTTCTTTTGCCTAAGGTTGAACTTTGTGGGGCCCAGATGGGTCTTTTGCTCTCATATGTTTGTTTTTCTGTAGTTATTATGCGACTGTATTGATATGCGGCCCAAAACATTTAATATAGGCTCCTGGAATGTCCGGGGGTTGGGTGACCCGATAAAAAGAGCTGTAATATTCTCCACACTTGAATGGTACGGGGTGGAGGTAATTTGCATCCAAGAGACCCATTTAACAAAAGAAACAAAGGTGAAATTATTCAATAGGAAATATCAATGCCAGTATCATTCAGTGTATTCTTCTTACTCTAGGGGGGTGAGTATACTGGTGAAAAAGGGGGTGGCTTTTGTTTGCAGAGAGGTCAGGTTGGATGAATTGGGGCGCTTTATTTTTTTGCATTGTTTGATAGAAAATTAACCATATGTATTGGCAAATATCTATGTTCCGCCACCTTTTAATATGGAGATCTTGTATAAATTTGCGGAATTTGTGCTAAATAAGGAAGCAAGCTACATAATAGCAGTTGGGGACTTTAACGCAGTATTGGACAGGACAGTAGACAGATTTCCACCGGGGATACGGATGATCGGGAGGGGAGAGGGACGTTTAACAAAGTTTTTGAAAGAGGTCGGATGGTGCGATATCTGGAGAATGGGAAATCCAGATGAGAGGCAGTATTCCTGTTTCTCAAGCTCATACTCCACATTATCTAGAATAGATATGGCCCTAGGAAATGAGATGAGTTTGCAACGGGTTAGTAAAATTGTTTATTGCCCAAGAGGGGTGTCGGATCACTCACCACTGGTGCTGACTATAAACACAGGGAAAAAGTGCCCTCCAAGCAATTGGAAAATAATCCCCTTCTGGTTAGAACTAATGGGAAAACCAGAGGAGATAAATATAAAATTGAGGGAGATGGTGGGCTTTAATGAAGGGACAGCGCCGGTGGGAGTGATATGGGACACCCTAAAGGCCTTCCTTAGGGGAATACTGATTCAACAAATAGCCAAAATTAAAAAAAACTCTAGGGAATGGGTAGAGAAGATTAGGAAAGAGGTGAGAGAAGCGGAAGAACAATATGTGGAGGATCCAACGTCGATGAAACAAAGGAAATGGCTTGAGAAACAACAGGAGTACAAAATGGCAGTGGTAAGGAAAGTAGAGAACAAGCGTCTATTTCAAAGACAGAGTACCTTTGCAGAAGGGGAGAGTGTAGGCCATACACTGGCCCTATTGGCTAAAACTAACTCAGCCCCCTCTAGTATCCCTGTAAAAGGGAAGTTGGGGGGAGAGATATCCTCTCAGTCATCTGAAATCTTGGAAACATTTGAGGCTTATTATCAGGACTTATATAAGTCAAAGAGGGCAGATGAGACATTACAAATGGATGAATTCCTGGGGGGGATAGAAACACCGGCCTTAACTGAGGAAGATAGAAGAGCTATAGAGTCCCCGATAACCCTAGAGGAACTCCAATTAGCAGTAGCGGAAATGTCTAATCAAAAGTCCCCCGGGCCAGATGGTTTACCAGTGGAAATTTATAAACAGTACAGGGAGGTGCTCCTCCCGGAACTGTTAAGGGTGTTGAATTGGGCGGTAGAAGGGGGGAAGCTGCCGGCCTCAATGTCAGAGGCTACTATAATAGTACTCCAAAAAGAGGGGAAAGATCAATTAGACACTTCATCTTATAGACCAATTTCATTGCTGTGTTCAGACGTTAAGATATTGGCTAAAGTGCTGGCAGCCAGGATGAATAAATATATTCAGAAATTAATACATCCGGATCAAGCCAGATTCATCCCTAATAGGGCTACCAGCACCAATATCAGAAGATTGTGCCTGAACGTACAGACGCCAACTGAGAACAGAAGCGGCAGAGCTATCTTATCTCTGGATGCTACCAAGGCTTTTGATAGCTTAGAATGGGACTACCTCTGGCACGTATTAGGGAAATTTGGATTTGGTTCTGTCTTTATTAAATGGGTAAAAACGCTTTATAACTCCCCAAGTGCAAAAATAAAAATTAACAATGAATACTCAAAGAGCTTTAGGTTAGAGAGGGGGACAAGGCAGGGATGTCCCCTGTCCCCCCTTCTCTTTGCGGTAGCAATAGAGCCCTTAGCAATAGTGATTAGATCCCAAAAGACAATACAGGGATTCCAGAGGAAAATGGGGGAGGAGAAAATCGCACTTTATGCGGATGATATCTTGCTTTTTCTGGGGGATTCCTCAAAGTCACTAAAAATGGCGATACAGATGGTGGAAGTATTTGGTCGATTCTCGGGCCTGGTGATAAACTGGGAGAAGTCTGTACTTCTGCCAGTGGATCCAGTAGATAACACCGTCTGTGAAGGCATCCCTCTATTAAAGGTGGCAGAAAAAATGGATTACCTGGGGATAGTGGTGACACGAGACCCAGATCAATATATTGATAATAATTTAAAGCCACTATTAGCTAAGTTTAAGCAAAAGGCCGACATCTGGGAACGTCTTCCTCTGTCAGTAGCGGGAAGAAGTAATCTCATTAAGATGATCTGGATGCCACAGCTACTTTACGTACTTCATAACGCCCCAGTATGGATTGGGAAGGCCTGGTTCAAAAAAATAGAGACCCTCTTCAGGGAATTAATCTGGAAGAAGGGCAGGGCAAGAATTAGCCTCCAAGTATTACAGCTGTCAATAAAAGAGGGAGGGCTGGCTATCCCACACCCTTATAGCTATTTTATAGCGGCCCAGTTACAGCACCTGAGGGGATGTACAATAGAGGGAGGAGGAGGGGCTAGTGGTAAAATGATGCTAATGGGGCCCCACACAACACCATAATAGAAAACTTGGAGGCTGATTCTTTTCCTGTTAAGATTCCAACACTGAAGGCGGCCATAAGAACATGGCGGGAAGGTAAACAAGCTATGGGGTGTAAAGGGTTAACAGAATATACACCTCTCTGGGAAAATAAATACCTACCAGAAATCCAAGCTATGGGAAAGTTAAAGGAATGGGAAAAGAGAGGTATAACCAGATTGATGCAGTTATATGAAGGCAACACATTAAAAGCATTCTCAGAACTAAACAGAGAGTATGCCATCCCAAACTCTTTGTTTTATACCTATCTGCAGATAAGACACGCACTTCAAGCCCAATTTAAAATACACCCGGTGTGCTGGCAAAAAATTCCTCACCTCCAACGGTTAATCAAGACAGGAACATCAAAAGGCCTTATTTCAGAATTATATTCACAGATTAAGGGGGGTTTTATAACCGAGAAGAGGTTGGGTAAGAATAAAGCAAAGTGGGAAGAGGATATAGGCCCTATAACCACTGTACAATGGGAACGGATACTGGAACAGGGGACAGTGGTGTCACTCTCCCCATCACAGAGAGTGTCACACCTGTTCTTAGTGCACAGAGTTTATTACACCCCAAAGAGGCTATACATGTTTGGAAGGAGAGCAGATGATAAGTGCCCCAGATGCCAAGATACAGGGGACCTCATACACATGATGTGGAAGTGCCCGAAGCTACAAAGGTACTGGGCTAAGGTACTGCACATCATAAATACGACCTTTGGGACAGCTCTGGAACCGGAGGCCAGGGTGTGCCTATTGGGTATAGAGGAGAGACACGGACAAAAAGATATTCCGGAAGTAGTGCTGAGATGCCTGTTCCAGGCCAGGAAGGTAATAGCACAAAACTGGCAAGCACAGAAAGCACCGACATCAGCAGAGTGGGTTAATGTAATAAATGCAACAATGTGGAAGGAAAAAGTAGTTTTGACCAAACGGGGTAATTATAAAAAAATTAAAATAATGTGGGATCCCTGGTTGAGGAAAATAGGGTGCCCGCCCTAACGGGCGTGGTAAGGAAAAAGAGTAAAAGAAGGGACCTAAAGGTGGAAACCAGATGGCTGAGATAGGAAGGGAGGACAGAAGAGGGGCAGAAAGAGAAGCTATGGACCTTGGGCAGAGAAGTTAAATATGTCAGAAGACTGAAGCCCCGTACACACGATCGGTTTAACTGATGAAAACCGTCCGATGGATGGTTTTCATCAGACAAACCGATCGTGTATGGTACCCATCGGTCTTTTTTCCATCGGATGGAAAAAATAGAACTTGTTTTAAAATTTTCCGATGGATCAAGAACCAATGGTAATTTGCGATCGTCTATGGGCAAGTCCATCGGTTAAAAAACCCACGCATGCTCAGAATCAAGTCGACGCATGCTCAGAAGCATTAAACTTCATTTTTCTCGGCTCATCGGAGTGTTTTACGTCACCACGTTTGGAACGGTCGGTTTTTTGACTGATGGTGTGTGGCCAAGACTGATGAAAAACAGTTTCATCGGATTTCCGATGGTCAAATCCATCGGACGAAAATCCATAGGTTATCCGATCGTGTGTACAGGGCTTAAGAGGAAGGAAGGGAAAAAGGGAATGGAAGCAGGGGGAGAGAGAAAACTAGATAAAGTAAAAGCAATATAGTTCTTTCTCGGCAATAACATAAGTGTGTGGTAGAATGCATTTTTTGTTTTGTCTTTCTCTGTTTTTGGAATGTGAAAAGAGATTGGGGGGGGGGATTAACTGTAGTACATTATTTTAAAGTATATTATGTGTATGTATTTTTTGTAGCATGGAAAAATAATAAAGAATATAAAGTTAAAAAAAAAAAAAAAAGTTCTTGTCAGAGACCCAGCGCTGCTGACACACACTTCCGGGTGTCAGCAAGGAATGTCCGCTCTCCAGGTGCTAGTGCGCATGCGCGGACACTTAGAATGGGCCATATAGGACTCAGACCGCGCGCACGCAATGCGCGCGCCCATGAGCGCAATGCGCGCGCCTCCTCCAATCCCGGCGCACGGCACCCTATTTAAACCAGGTTCACCTTAGTGTCATGGCTGGATTGTCTTTCTGGCTAGTACCTGTATCCCTGTCTGAAAACCTGCTTGTTTGACTGATCTCCTCCTGAAGACTCCTGGCTTACTCTTGATCACCCTTTTTGGATTCCCCTTGCCTGCTATCCTGCTTGCCTGTTCCTCTGACCTCGGCCTGGACTCTGACCACGATCTTGCCTCACGATCTGTACCTCTCTGCTAGCTCGCTGCTGAACCTCTGCCTCCACCTGTTGTCCCTCTGGATCTTCCCTGAACGGATCTGATGCCTGGTTTCCACCGCACCTGTGCCTGAAGAGGGTTCCAGTGCCTTCCAGTGGCTCTACCAGTTCTAAGAGGCACCCGCACCTTCTCGTGCCACGGGGTACGGGGACCGGGATCGTGCGAGAGGCTGCCCCCACTACCCCGACTCCGCTGTAGGTACATGACAGTACAATCCAGCCAGAAATGGAGTCCGGGTCGGGGGCTTCGCCTCTGGACACACTGTGCCAGCAGATCACTGATCTCACCCAGGCGGTTCAGGGCCTTCAAGAAGGCTACCGCCGACTGGAGCAAAGAGTGATATCCATCACCCCGGGTACCTCACCTTCACTTGCCACAGCAGCAGCACCTCCAGCAGCCATAGTACCAGCTCCTCCTACCACAGTAATGGTGTCACCCCCAGAGCAACCAAGTACTTTCTCCCTGGAAAGCACAAAAGTGGGCTTCATTGTATCTCTCCTCCAAGGAGAACCCCAAACCTGGGCTCATCGCTTGATGGAACAAGCCAATGCTTGCCTAAATACCCTGGATGAATTCCTGGATGAAATGGCTAAGTTGTATGATGACCCTCAACGTACTGCCACGGCTGAGACCAACCTCCGTGCCCTCCAGCAGGGACGTAGGGCAGTAGAGGACTACATCACGGATTTTAAGCAATGGAGTTCCGATACCCTATGGAATGACGCTGTCCTCCGATACCAATTTCGCATTGGCCTCTCAGAGGCACTGAAGGATGAATTGGCCCGAGTGGGGGTCCCTAGTTCCTTGGAAGACCTGATCCAGCTATCTATTCAGATAGGCCGACGCCTAAGGGAGCGTAGATCTGAAAGAACTAGCCAATACCGTCCGGTATGGATGCTACCCAGGGTCCCCAGCCACCCAGCAGCCCCTGCCTCATCCTCTCCTGCTACTGCCTCTGATGTTCCTGAGCTAATGCAAATAGGCCTTCTCCGTGCACCTCTGACCCCAGAAGAAAAACAGCGACTCTGCAGGAACATTCTCTGTTTATACTGTGGTGGAACTGGACATTATGCGAATATGTGCCCCAACAAGACCCGTAAGTCTGCTTCCCCTCCTTCTGATCCTGGTTTCTTGACCTTAACCAACACCGCTCACATCTCTTTTCCTGTTTCTTTTCAGCTTTCAGAAGGGGTGGTCTGGGTCCAAGCAATAATTGATTCAGGTGCCTGCAGTTGCTTCTTAGACCGTGACTTCGCCCAGCAACACAACATTCCTCTGCAACCCAAGTCACAGCACCTCTCCGTGCGACTGGCTGATGGATCAAACATCAAGTCTGGGCCCATTACCCATGAAACCCAACCTCTTCCCTCAACTATCCAACTGGACCACCTGGAACTTCTACATCTGGATGTCATTCCCTCTCCGCTATTCCCAGTCATCCTGGGAATGCCGTGGCTACGGGCTCATAACCCTCACATTGATTGGTCCACTGGCCAGGTGACCTTCCAGTCCACCTACTGCATCCAGAACTGTCTCCAGTCCTTCCGCCCTACCACCCCGGTAGTTGGCTGTCTGGAAGTTATCCCTGAAACCCAGAAACTAATTCCACCCATTTAGCATGACTTCCTCTACGTATTTGACAAACAAAAGGCGAACATTCTTCCTCCACACCGGGTATATGATTGCCCAATTGAGTTACTACCAGGGGCAGAGATTCAATTTTGAAGAATTTTTCCTCTCTCAGAACCCGAATGTCACGTACCTTTGGTGTGAGCCTGACGTGCAGAGGGAGACCTCCCGTACAACCCCGGCTCGGAGACCACTGGAGTGGGGACAGTGGTGGTAAGAGCGCGGTGAGGTAAGGGTGCCTGCTTGGTCCTCTTGGCTGGGTGTAAAAAAGCCAAGCGAAAGCTGGAACAGCTGGAACTGGGAGCAGCGGATGCAGGTCAGCAGGTGCAGGTATGCAGAGCAGCGGATGCAGGTCAGCAGGTGCAGGTATGCAGAGCAGCGGATGCAGGTCAGCAGGTGCAGGTGTGCGGGACCGCGGATGCAGGTCAGCAGGTGTAGGTATGCAGAGCAGCGCAGTCAGACAAGCCAGGTCATTCACATCAGGGTAAACAGCATAAACGGCAGGCAGAGAGTAGTCAGAGTCCAGGCTGGGTCTTGGCAACAGATGATCAGACAGGTAACTTAGCAGGGTCAAACAAGCCAGAGTCAGGACTGGAGATAGGAGGGAGGTCAGGAAGCCGGGTCAAACACAGGAACACGATACAGGCACAGAGTCAGGAACAGAAGCAGATCAAACCGCAAGGGGCAACATCTCTGGAATGTCTTTTATAGGAAGTTCATGGGAGAAGCAAGGGGTTCAGGGTTCAACATCAATCAAGACACCAAGCAGAGTAGTCTAATCCATTAGATAGGTTATCCAGCAGATCAGGCAGGGAACTGTCCAGCATCCCAGATAGCTCAGTGGGAAGAGTCAATGCCAGACACAGACGAGGTCCCAGGTTCAAGCCCAGTATGTCCCTGACAGTGCCCCCCCCTTAAGGGCAACCTCCGGGTGCCCAAGAGAGCTCTTTTCTGGGGGTGACTGCGAAAAAATGCCTGGATTAACTCTCGGGCATGAATGTTCCATTGGGGTTCCCAGGAGTTCTCCTCCAGACCATACCCCTTCCACTTAATCAGGAATTGAAGTTGGTTCCCCCTTCTTATACAGTCCAAGACGGCCTCCACCTCAAACTCCTCATCCCCGTCAACCATTACAGGTTCAGGCGGTCCTGATCCCCTGTTTGGAAAGGGATCCGGCACTGTAGGTTTCAGTAGTGACACGTGAAACACTGGGTGAACCTTCAATGAATCTGGTAAAGAAAGTTCATAGGAGACTTCATTTAATCTCCGTTTTACTGGGAAGGGGCCGATGAACTTGGGTGCCAGTTTCCTTGCGGGGCAGGTCATCCTAAGGTTGGCGGTAGACAGCCATACTTGATCGCCTTGTTGAAGGCATAATTCCCCTCTCCTCTTTCTGTCAAACATCCTTTTATTGGTTGCCTGCGCCTTGGTCAAGGCTTCCTGTAATATTTTGTTGTTACGGGTCAGGAAATCAACGGTACTCTGGACTGCTGGGACTGTTGAATCAGAAATGAGATCAGGTAGGAAGGTCGGGTGGAACCCATAGTTGGAGAAAAATGGAGACTGACCTGTAGCCGAGTGACTGGCATTATTAAAGGCAAACTCCGCCAGGGGTAGTAGTGTTACCCAGTCATCTTGAACAAAGGTGGTAAAGCATCGGAGATATTGCTTGAGCGTTTGGTTCGTCCTCTCGGTTTGCCCATTGGTCTGAGGGTGATAGGCAGAGGACATGGACAGCTCGATCTTCAGGACCTTGCACAAAGCCTTCCAGAAGCGAGAGGTGAACTGCACCCCTCTGTCTGAAACAATGTCTGTTGGAACCCCATGTAACCTTACTATCTCTTTTATGAAGACCTGGGCAGTTTCCATGGCAGATGGCGTGCTCTTCAGTGGCACGAAGTGGGCCATTTTAGATAGACGGTCGACCACCACAAAAATGGCTGAGCAACCTTCTGACGGGGGGAGTTCCACTATGAAGTCCATAGCAATCCTTTGCCAGGGTCGATCAGGAACTGGTAAGGGTCTGAGCAGACCCCAGGCCTTGCTTCTAGCGGTCTTACTACGGGTACAGGTGGCACATGAATTTACATACTCCCTGCAGTTCCTTTCAAGATCCGGCCACCAAAATGTGCGTTGAATTAGTTCCTGGGTTTTATGCATTCCGAAGTGGCCGGCCAGGGGATGATCATGGCACAGATTTAATACTGTTACTCTGACATCTTCTGGTACAAAGATCTTGTTGTCTTTCCATAGTAACCCATCCTTGGGTAACAGGGTAATCCCAGGAGGCCCTGACATATTTGCTGAAGCTTGTTTCAAGCCGGACATGAGATTTGTTTGCAAGAGTAGAAAGTTACATTCCGATAGGATGGTATCAGGAGCTGACACTTCTTTCGGATCATCGAACATGCGAGAAAGGGCGTCTGGTTTGGTGTTCTTTGAGCCGGGCGGTAAGTTATGTGAAATGAAAACCTAGAGAAGAATAAGGCCCATCGTGCCTGGCGTGGTCTCAGACGCTTGGCAGCTCTCAAATACTCCAGGTTTTTGTGGTCTGTATAAATGAGTATGGGATGCGCCGCTCCTTCCAACAGATACCTCCATTCTTCAAGGGCGGACTTGATGGCCAGGAGCTCCCGGTCCCCCACGTCATAGTTCTTCTCGGCCGGAGTAAGCTTACGAGAGAAGAAGGCAATTGGGTGCATCAAGTCCTTGAGACCCTGGCGTTGAGAGATAAAGGCTCCTAACGCTGTCTCTGAGGCATCTACCTCAAGTAGATAAGGTAGAGCAGGGTCAGGGTGACTCAGAATAGGAGCCGACGTGAACAGTCCTTTTAAATTTGTGAAGGCAGCCTGTGCCTCGGGATCCCAACAAAACCGGACATTCTGCTTGGTCAGCTGCGTAATCGGGGAAATAATAGCGGAGAATCCCTTGATGAACCTCCGGTAGAAGTTGGCAAAGCCAACGAAGCGCTGCACCCCCTTCTTGTCTGAAGGTGCAGGCCAATCCAGAATAGCTGAAACTTTTTGCGGATCCATCTTGAATCCCTCTGTTGAAATTACCAAGCCGAGGAACTGAATACTCTGTCGCTCGAATTCGCATTTTTCTGGTTTTGCGTACAGTCCATGTTGACGGAGTCGACAGAGTACGATCTTGACATGTTCCCGGTGCTGCTCAATTGAAGTGGAAAAAATCAAAATATCGTCTAGATAGACAATTACGTAAATGTCCAGGCAGTCCCTAAAAATGTCGTTGACTAGATGCTGAAAAGTAGCAGGGGCGTTACATAGGCCAAAGGGCATTACTAGGTATTTGTAATGGCCGAACCTGGTCCGAAAAGCAGTCTTCCATTCATCCCCTGCGCGGATGCGGACCAGGTTGTACGCCCCCCGCAGGTCTTGCTTGGTAAACACAGAAGAGGTCCTGAGCCTCTGAAAGAGTTCGGGTACCAGGGGAAGATGGTACCGATTCTTGACCGTAATTTTATTTAATTCCCGGTAGTCCACACAGGGCCGGAGAGAATGGTCCTTTTTCTCCACAAAAAAGATTCCCGCCCCTGCTGGAGAAGTGGAAGGACGGATGAACCCCCTCTTTAGGTTTTCGTCAACATACTCTTTCAGAACCTCTAGCTCCCGTTCAGATAAGGGGAAGATCCGTCCAAAGGGAATTTCAGCCCCAGGGAGAAGCTCGATTGGACAATCGTATGGACGATGAGGCGGAAGGGTCTCAGCTCCCCGTTTGCTGAAAACATCCAGGAATCCATGGTATTGTTTGGGCACAGCTGCGCGTACCTCTGAATCCGGCTCCCGGCATAACAGAGGACCAGAAGTGCTGAGACATGGAGGCATGCAGTGGTGTTGGCAATAAGGCGACTGGAACCTAATACTCCCGGACCCCCAATTGATCTGTGGGTTATGGGCCTGAAGCCAGGGTAGACCCAAGATGACTGGAAACAGAGGGGATGCAATGGCATTCAGGCTTAATAGTTCCTTATGATCTGTAGAGGTGGTTACAAGCAAAGGAGGGGTTTCTTGAGTCACTACTCCTGACTTAATACGGGACCCGTCTGCTAAAAAGATGGAAAGTCCCTGGGTCTTTGGCTGGAGTGGGATGTGCTGTTGTGCTGCAAAGTTAAGATCGATGAAACAATTACATGCTCCTGAGTCAATTATCGCGGTGACTGGTATTGTCCTTCCTGGCAATTGGAACGAGATAGGTAGGGCCAGGTGGGTGGTGTTGGCAGAGGGAGGTGGACCACTTGGAGAAGGGGTAGCTGGGACCTTGCGCAGCTTAGCAGGACATGAGGAAACGTAATGGCCGGCTCCTCCACAATATAAACAAAGATCATTCTGTCGCCGGCGGAGTCGTTCTTCGGCCGACAGGGAAGGTCTCATCAGTCCAAGCTGTCTCGGCTTTATGGTAACAGAAGTCTGATTGGCAGGTAAGGAGTTAACTGGAACTGAACTGGCAACAGCAGGAGATACCCGGGGTAGCATCCAGGCTGGACGGAGATGCTGGGTAGCCCTCTCTGTTCTGCGCTCCCGGAGTCGTCGGTCTATCTGAATAGACAGGGTGATTAAAGTCTCTAGGGCATCAGGAACACCGACCCGGGCTAACTCGCCTTTCAGTCCCTCAGAGAGCCCGAGACGGAACTGGTGCTGTAGGGCTGCATCATTCCACTGGGCATCCGCACTCCAGCGTCTGAAATCAGTCACATAGTCCTCGACCGCTCTGCGGCCTTGCTGGAGCGCGTGGAGGGCAGCCTCGGCGGTGGAAGTCCGTTGAGGGTCATCATAGAGTCGAGCCATGGCATCAAGAAAAGATGAGAGAGAGTCCAGAGCTTCATGGCGGACTTCCAGCAGATGGTGGGCCCAAGCCTGAGGTTCCCCCTGTAGTAGAGCGATAACAAACCCTACTTTGGTGACCTCTAATAAAAAAGTCAGAGGTAGTAAGGAAAAGTATAGTTCACATGCGTTGCGAAACGCCCGGAATTTGCTTCGATCCCCAGAAAACTTATCGGGAACGGGACCCTAGGCTCAGGAGGTGGTGGTGTTCCAGAGGAGGAAGTTGGGACTGAAGGTGCGTCTGCAGTGATGGTCTGGGTTTGCGTCTGCCTATCCACTTGAACGTAACTGCCTTGTAGAGACTTCACGACCCGGGTGAGGGCTGCGAGGTGCTGACTGACGTCATCCATAGGCGAGGTCCCTCTTGCAGGCTCAGACATGGCGGTTTGATACTGTCACGTACCTTTGGTGTGAGCCTGACGTGCAGAGGGAGACCTCCCGTACAACCCCGGCTCGGAGACCACTGGAGTGGGGACAGTGGTGGTAAGAGCGCGGTGAGGTAAGGGTGCCTGCTTGGTCCTCTTGGCTGGGTGTAGTAAAGCCAAGCGAGAGCTGGAACAGCTGGAACTGGGAGCAGCGGATGCAGGTCAGCAGGTGCAGGTATGCAGAGCAGCGGATGTAGGTCAGCAGGTGCAGGTATGCAGAGCAGCAGATGCAGGTCAGCAGGTGCAGGTGTGCGGGACCGCGGATGCAGGTCAGCAGGTGCAGGTGTGCGGGACCGCGGATGCAGGTCAGCAGGTGTAGGTATGCAGAGCAGCGCAGTCAGACAAGCCAGGTCATTCACATCAGGGTAAACAGCATAAACGGCAGGCAGAGAGTAGTCAGAGTCCAGGCTGGGTCTTGGCAACAGATGATCAGACAGGTAACTTAGCAGGGTCAAACAAGCCAGAGTCAGGACTGGAGATAGGAGGGAGGTCAGGAAGCCGGGTCAAACACAGGAACACGATACAGGCACAGAGTCAGGAACAGAAGCAGATCAAACCGCAAGGGGCAACATTTCTGGAACGTCTTTTATAGGAAGTTCATGGGAGGAGCAAGGGGTTCAGGGTTCAACATCAATCAAGACACCAAGCAGAGTAGTCTAATCTATTAGATAGGTTATCCAGCAGATCAGGCAGGGAACTGTCCAGCATCCCAGATAGCTCAGTGGGAAGAGTCAATGCCAGACACAGACGAGGTCCCAGGTTTAAGCCCAGTATGTCCCTGACACCGAACTTCTTGTCCTCAAGGACTACGTTGACGAGAATCTCAACAAGGGATTCATCCGACACTCATCCTCCCCAGCTGGTGCGGGAATATTCTTTGTCGAAAAGAAGGACCACTCCCTTCGTCCCTGTATCGACTACAGGGAGTTGAATAAGGTTACCATTAAAAACCGCTACCCTCTTCCGTTGATCCCAGAGCTGTTCCAGAGACTTCGCCCTGCCAAAATATTTACCAAACTTGATTTACGAGGGGCATACAACTTAGCAAAACAGGAAAATGATTTTTCTGGATAGCAGCACTCCAAGATAAAAAAGCCTTTATTTCAAAAGTCCAGGAATCCAAAGCATACACTGCACATCACGACACACTGATCAAAAATTAGCTGACATGTTTCACATCAAATGATGCTTACTCATAGCTACCCAATGCACAAATGTTTACTATAATATACCCTAAAGGAAGGTCATGTGATCCAACACCAAGGTGAAAATGATTGTTCAGTGATTGACTGCATGTGAGAAGATTCAAGTAAAAAAGGTGTGGTTCTCTAACCACAGTGATAGAGAAATCCCTCTTAGAATGTGCAATCAGTAAAAATATATAAGATGTGTATATAGAGAAATGTGTATATACATAAAAAAGTATCTGAAGGATGTGATGTGAACAAAGTGAGGTAAAAATGTAGGTATAAAATAAAATAAGAATAAAAATAAAAGTAAACATAAAAATAAAAATGAAAATAAATATGTATCAAAAGAATATATATAAGAGACTGAGCTAAAAGAAATGTGAATGAAGTAAATATGTCAATGAAAATGCAAACGCATGAATAACTAAATTCAAATATATATATATAAATCAAGCAAGACAAAAAGTGGAGAAGCGAATGTGTAAATGTGAATGTGTATATATAAATCAAATATGTTTAAAAATGAAGTGAAATTACATGAAATATGGAGAAACTAGTGAAACCATGGAATAGTGAAAAATGACTGGTACGAACAGCAATAGTAAAAAGTAAAAATTCTAGTGGTGAATTGATAAAACAGATATGTTCTATACCAGAATTTATTTTATTATATTCAATATATTCATGGGATTCCAATAACTTAATGTTTTTGTCTTATGAATTTATTTAATTAGTGTGTGATGCTTTGTTTTTGCATGTTTAATTTACCTTTTTCAGTATTTGATTATTTATTTATTATCTTTTATTTTTTATATATTCTCTATATTCGTTGTTTTTTACTTTTATTTATTTTCAATTGTTTATCTTTACTTTTATTTTTAAAAATGTGTAAAAGTATAGTGGGTGAAAATACTAATATACCAATTAAACTTGTGCTATATTGTGCTGTGTTATATTTATATTAATAATAATAAATATGTGTCTTGTTTGAGGCACGCCAGACTGGTGCATCTCATAAAGTAGAAACCTCTTGTTTGGTTACACCATGCATGGATCAACATTATTAGGTGAATGTGCAATGAGAACACACATACATATACAAAATATATGCATGTGTCTCTGTAATTGCGTAAAAAAGTAATGTGTTCCATGAACACCAATGTTATTGAACCCATGCAATATGCATAATCAAAATGTACAAATGCATGGGAAGAGAAATGGAAGCCGTGGTCGTGCCAGACACTCCTAAATGTATAATACATGATAGAAGTGGCAATAATGTACTGTGTAGATCTATATATGTAATTTGAGAAAAATAAGTATTTCCCGGACTAGAGACTGTGTAGTAAAATTATGATATAAAATTGGAAAGTATGTATATATATACATATATATATATATATATGAACCTAAAGAAAACATACTTATAAATATAAAAAAGGATACATATATTCATGTAGGCATATGCATAGATGTACATGTTATGTCGGATGTGAAAAGAATATTAGCTCAAAAAACCTCCAGCCGTAAACACCTCGAATTGGAATCGATCGATGGTGTATGGGGTCGGTCCACTAGTATGGCCTAAACAAAACCAGGTGTCATGTAAATGTAAAAAAGCCTTGTGGTTGGATCTTTGAAAAATTCTAAATCAAACATTCTATCAACATAAATATAGAAAATATATATACAAATGCCCATCTATTTTTAAATGAATAATATAATTACACAGATAAACCAATAACCCATAACTGTTATATACACATTGGCGCAAAGATGGAAAGTACGCTGTGTTATAAGTTAATATTCCTATGGGCTCGGAGTAATCCATAATCTCAAAAATAAAAACAATATAGACTAGAAAGATTTTACAAAAAAGACATGCATACTAAATGAATTAAACACAGACACTTGATATGTCAGCACAAACATAATGGATCAACCACTAGATAGTGTTTTGTGCAAAGGAAGGGACCAAGTCCATTCGATTTATTCAAGAATATGTAGATAGTTATTCAAAACTAAAAGAAGAAAAAAGAGGAAAAGTCAAGGGTCCCTATAAAATAGCAGAACTCTTATGTTTCATATGTCTAGCAAGCAGCAGAGAAGATATTAATAAAATTGGGAATATATGGAAAACAGTCAAAATCATGATATCTAAAGATAAAGAATGAAGGGACTCCAATAATAACCCAATGGTGTGCATATATATCTAAACGTATGCAGCATATGAAACAAAAGCCTCAACTCAAATTCCAGCGACCAGCCTCAGGCTACAATTTTGAAAGGACACTGTGCAGGACGTTGAGGGCTAATCGTAGTAATGAGAAACATCCCATTCGAAGTTTAGACCGGCCGGTATTCTCGTATTCAATGAAAAAATCCAATAGACCTCACGTCTGCACAGTGTCCTGAACCTGTCTCCCCCTCTAACTGGGGTATTGATTTTTTCCATCCCCTGTATAGAGAGGCATGAGACATTCTTGTGATGCACAGAGACCCAGTGCCTAGCAACATTAGTGTTTCTGTCCTTCTGTATGTCGTACAGATGATCATACAACCTGTCCCTAAGTCTACGGGTGGTTCTCCTGACATACTGGATATTACACAATTCGCACCTAATTACATATACCAAGAATTTGGTATTGCAATTAATGAATTGCTTAATGTTAAAGGTGTTATAATTGGTACTAGACTGGACTGTGTCGCCTGTTTTGATGTGTCTGCAATAATTGCAGTTTGACGCTCCACATCTGAAAGTGCCCTGAAAGTGCAGCCAATTGGCTACTGGTGGTTTACTAAAGAACAGACTTGGTGAAAGGCGACTACCTAAGGTGGGGGCTCTGCGAGACACCGATTTGACCCCCCTAGAGAGTATCTCATGATAAGTGGGGTCATCCAGTAGAATGGGGAGATATTTCTCAATGGTGGATTTTATTTTGCCAAATTCAAAGCTTTATGGTGTGGAAAATACCGGTATACCCCTGAAAGACATCGCTGATTCATTCTTATGTTTGTTAGAGTGTTTCTGAAGCAAAGTCTCTCTAGGGATACCACTAGCGGATGTAAAAGCTCTTTTTACAGTATTGGGGGGATACCCTCTACTGATAAATCGCTCAGTCATATTGGCAGCTTCAGTGATAAAATCCTCATGTCTACTGCATAGACGTCGGAGCCTGAGAAATTGTCCAACCGGAACTCCGCGAATGGTATGGTTGGGGTGACCCGAATCCGCTCTAAGGATAGCGTTGCCGGCTGTAGGTTTCCTGTAAATACCTATGACTACTATATCGTCGACAACTGACAAATTTACATCCAATTTTTTTTTCAGATTTCAGATTTGATAGCACATTCACCTTTTGTTGCACCAAAATAATCTGGCTGCCATGCCTGCCCTTAGCCTTGTGCCTAATTGGTCCGTAGGAGGCAGAGTTTTTATCCCTGCCTCAACCCCGGGTAAGATAGCGTATCTGGATCACCTTAATATCTGCTGCCAGATCTGGGTCCAACTCACGGGCTGCTCTGTGAGTATTTTTATCTTATGGTCCCCCCTGTACAATCCCCCATTCTCAATTTTAATTTTAATATTAAGCTTTATTATTAATAATTACCCATTTATTTTCTTAATCTTTATAGCTTGTATAACTATACATCATACCCCTGATGATTGGTAGAAGCCAAGAAACGTGTCGGGTTTTCAACTCATGATGTTCAGCCCAGTTTATCTCTGCAATATCTGGTTTTAAATCTACGATGATTAGCTCAGCTTTCGTCCTTTTAATCATGAATTTCCTTTCTTATTTGTTTTTTGTTCTTTGTTTTGATTTTGTAACCTTTGTATCTATGTGTATATCAATTGCCTTAATTATGTCCTTGGATCAATAGCTTAACATTTAATACCATAATTCTCCTGTAAATCATGTATGATTGCCTATATTGTTTTGTGGTATATAAATGAATGTTTGCACCTATTCCTATTATGGACAACCCCTAGGGGTTCATGGCATTTAATTAAATCTAAACATTTAATTTACATCCCTTTTCAGTTTTAATTTACAAGGACATGCTTCATTTAAAGTCCCACTTCTTCCCCCCATTCTTTATACATTGATATAGGGATGGAAGTATGCCCTTATTTCTTTTGAGTGCGTTGGGTCATTTTCCATATGTATATTTGAGTTTCTCTACGAACCTTGGGTGGTAGACACCCGCAATCAATGACCCCACGCAGCAAATTTATTGTCTATTATTTTATTGTTTATTCCCTTTATTATTATACCCTTTTGTTTTTTTTTTAACAAAGATCTTGAGCAGATATCTTGTAGATGCAACCACTTTTTCTTATTTAGCTTTATAATTAGTTATACAAGCGATATATACTCCTCTATTAAACAAACTATATCCAAATATACTTCCCTACTACCTTTTTCATTAATTAGTTAACCCTTTTAATCAAATAAAAATTCACAATGATCCCCATCTCCTTTTTTCTTTTTCCCCCTTTCCTTTACTTCAAGAACAGCCAGCCCGGCTTGCAGATGTGAGACCGGAATATGGTTTTTCTCACTTCCGGGGTTGCGACGCACTCAGTCCCTTCCCCTCACCCGCCCTTTGACGGGGCAGGGTTGGACCTCAGTGCGTCGGCGTCATGTACAGGCCGACTCCACGAACAGCGTCTTTGGACGCCGCGAGCGGTAAGCCTGCCTGCTTTATCCATTGCACGCCATTATGGAGGCGGATGGACCACCCACTGGGGCATTGTATGCCCTGGGTGGGGGTCCTCCCCGCCCCCTTTGACGTCCTAACATGACGTTGGCGGGGATCCGCCCTGGACCATGGGTACTTAGCGGGGTCAGATGAGCAGCTCATTCCTTCACATCCCTCGGTGATTCAAGGACCCCCATATTCTTCACTGTGCCATCATTAGGCAATGTTTCACATCCCTCAATGATTGAAGGACCTCCATATTCAACACTGTGCCATTAATAGGTAATTCCTCACACTTCACACAATCATTAATTTGTTTACACAATACACACCCTTACTTTCATTTACACATAGATCACATCATTTCTTTGCTCGTATATCTGATGGATATATGCTAGATCTCACCTCATGCAAACACATTCATTCACTTAGTAGTCCCTTACCCTAACGCTCCCATTTTTTCATATTTCAGATTTGATAGCACATTCACCTTTTGTTGCACCAAAATAATCTGGCTGCCATGCCTGCCCTTAGCCTTGTGCCTAATTGGTCCATAGGAGGCAGAGTTTTTATCCCTACCTCAACCCCAGGTAAGATAGCATATCTGGATCACCTTAATATCTGCTGCCAGATCTGGATCCAACTCACGGGCTGCTCTGTGAGTATTTTTATCTTATGGTACCCCCTGTACAATCCCCCATTCTCAATTTTAATTTTAATATTAAGCTTTATTATTAATAATTACCCATTTATTTTCTTAATCTTTATAGCTTGTATAACTATACATCATACCCCTGATGATTGGTAGAAGCCAAGAAACGCGTCGGATTTTCAACTCATGATGTTCAGCCCAGTTTATCTCTGCATTATCTGGTTTTAAATCTACGATGATCAGCTCAGCTCTCGTCCTTTTAATCATGAATTTCCTTTCTTATTTGTTTTTTGTTCTTTGTTTTGATTTTGTAACCTTTGTATCTATGTGTATATCAATTGCCTTAATTATGTCCTTGGATCAATAGCTTAACATTTTTTCACTCAAAAAAAGGTTTTTTATTGTTCACAGGTACAAAATAATTACAACATGTGTGTACACGTCATGAGACTAAATCACAGGTATACATCATACAAAAAGGATGAAAAATGCTATTCTAGTCACCCATAGACATATAATCAAAAGAAAAAGGATACCACATTTTCATTAACCATTTCACCGGTTCATGTACATGTTCCCGATTCCTGGAGCCATCGGTCCCATATCTTATAATACTTCGGACAACACCTATTTATATAAAGGATTTTTTTGAAGGGGAGGGAAGCATTTATATCCGCCATCCATTCTGAAAAGGTGGGTGGTTGAGACCTCATCCATCTTTTCGCCAACATCTTCCTGCCGGAGAACAAAGTCTCCTGGAGGAATGTCTTGGTGGGCCTATCAATCATGACTGGAAATATCCCTAGGAGGCATTGTTTAGGATCCAATGCCAACGGGGAGCCCATGTCGTCATGAAGGAACGTCACTAACTGTTGCCAAAATCCCTGTGATTTTGAGCAGGCCCAAATGAGATGGTAGAAGGTGCCATTGGCCGTATTGCACATGGGACAGGTGGTAGTTTGATCTTTTTTGTATTTAGCTACCCTTAGCGGAGTGAGGTAGGCGCGATGTAGTACATATAGTTGAGACAGCCTATCTGAAAGCCTAGGGGACACTTGCTTGCTAGTCTCCAGAGCCTCCTCCCACTCCTCATCCTCAAGTGGACCCAAATCTCTTTCCCATCTAGATTTCAATCCATATGCTATTTTAGCCGAAGTTAGTGCGCCGAGCATGCTGTAAAAGCAAGAAATACGTTTTTTGGGGTCTTTTCCTTTAACCACGGCAATGATAGGATTAGGGGTAGGTGTCAGAAGAGACTGTGGGAACTGTGCCTGAGTCACATGTCTCAGTTGAGTATACCTGAATAGCATGCGCTCGTGTAATGCAAATTCCGTTTTTAGCATGTCAAATGATTTTATTGATCCATTTGCTATAAGGTGATGTAAGTAGAAAATTCCCTGTTTGATCCAGAGGTATGCATCTTGAAAATCAAAAAAGTGTTGTAATGTCTTATTGTACCACAGGGGTGTGTAGTCATTAAGGAGGGGGACGTTCAGTTTGGATAGTGCTAAATCCCATATTCGTTTATAGTGGCCTGTCATGGAATTCCTGTCTGGTCTCGTTTCTCCCCCAATAATGATGGAGTAGATCGGGTCATCTGTCGGTTGGGTCCGTTTGGAGTTCAACAGTTGGAGAAATCTGTCCTTATCTACCTTGTCTATATGATAGAGTTGTGAAAGTTGGGATGCTATGTAGTAACTATTTAGGTCAGGGAGCGCCGTGCCCCCCCTGTCTGTGGGATTTTTGAGCGTTTGCCAATTAAGTTTATGTCTACTCTTCCCCCACACAAAGGGTTTAAGAAGTGTTTCAATTATCTTAAAGTACTTAAGGGGTATGTAAATCGGGGCGTGCCAGAGAACATAGAGGATTTTTGGGAGCAAAATCATTTTTATTAGGTTAATACGACCCCAAACCCCCAGGGGTAGGCGAGACCACACCTGTATCTTGTTTTTAATTAAGGGAAGCAGTGGTTCTATATTAAGCTTAATATAATCCGCCGGGTATTTAGAAGTGTGTACCCCTAGATATTTAATTGTCTCAACTCTTTGCAGTTGTAGATTAGCTTGGGATTCAGGGGGGGGGGAAACTGTCAATTGGGATAATTTGGGACTTTCCCCAATTAATCTTGAGTTCTGAGAATTGTCCGAATCTTTTGATCGTGGTGAGAGCATTGGACAGTGAGGGGCCAGAATCCGCCAGATAGAGAAGAGTGTCATCCGCGTACATACTTATCTTTTCAATAAGAGAACCTATTTTGAGGCCCTCTATTTCTTCGTTTGCCCGGATAGATATGGCCAAGGGCTCTGCAGCCAAGGCATAAAGAAGGGGGGACAATGGGCAGTCCTGCCTCGTGCCTCTGCTGAGGTCAAACTGCGAGGAAGGCCACCCATTAGCCACCACCCTGGCTTTCGGGTTTTGGTATAGAAGCTGTATCCACCGAACAAATCTCGGACCGAAGCCATATCCCTCCAGGCATTTCCACAAATAAGCCCATTCTACAGAATCGAACGCCTTGGCCGTATCCAGGGTGACTATCACCCTGGTTCCGACATTATCATGGGGAGCTTGGAGATTGATAAATAATTTTCGGAGGTTATACGAAGTGTTGCGACCTGGCATAAAGCCTGCTTGGTCTACATGTATTAGCGAGAGAACCACCTGGTTTAGGCGAAGCGCGATTGTTTTGGCCAAAATTTTTGCATCCGCCTTGAGGAGAGAAATGGGGCGATAAGAATCTGGGATGCCTGGGTCTTTACCGGGTTTAGGTATAAGGACTATCGTGGATTCTGTCATAGATAGGGGGAGGATGGATGCTTCAAACATATCGTTATATAGGGTCAGTAGTTTGGGCGAGATTGTATCGGAGAAGTGCGAGTAGAACTCTATGGGTAGGCCATCTGAGCCCGGAGCCTTAGAATTGGCAAAACTCGTTATTGCTCCTGCTATTTCCTTCAAGGTGAGGGGGGCTTCAAGCATATCCCTCTGCTCCTGGGACAATTGAGGGAGTTGGATTGATTCCAAGAACTGGAGCATGGGAGTCAAATCCCCCTGGGTCTTGGATGTGTACAACTCCTTATAGAACTCTCTGAATCTAGAGGAGACAATGTTGGGGTCTGAGACTGATCCACCCTGTGTATCTTGCAGTGTAATGACCACTGGTGGTCTGTCCTCACCGTGAGCGAGACAGGCCAAGAGTTTACCTGCCTTTTCCCCATTTTCAAAATACTTCTGCGTGCTGAAAAACAACTTCTGTTTGGCTTTCTCATATTGTAGTTGTGTCACTACTCTGCTTTGTAATTTTAGCATGTCAGCATGGTGTGCGGATGGGTCATCCCTGTATCTCTGTTCTGTCTGGGCGAGTTCTGACACTGCCTTGTCGTGGGCTGCTGAGGAGGTTGTTTTTATTCGGTTAATATGTGTTTGTAGGGCGGAGCGCGCAAACAGCTTGAAAGAGTCCCATACTGCTGCAAAGGACGCTGAGTTTGTGTTTTCTATAAAAAATCTACCTAGCTCATCGTTCAGTGTACTGTCCTCTGGCAATAAGGACAACCAGAAGGGATTCAAGCGCCATGTCCGAAGTGGTTTGTCTAGGGGTATGCTGATAGTAATAGTATATGGGTTATGGTCTGATAACAGTCTAGGGCCAAAAGATGCCTCTAAGAGGCGTGGGGCAAGTCTCTGTGATATGAAAATAAAGTCGATCCGTGACAAAGAGTTGTGAGTGGAGGAGAAACAAGAATAACGGCGCGTCTGTGGGTATTTGAATCTCCATGAATCTGTTAGGCTAAAGGAGGAGATAATTTTGGATAGTCTGGAGTCGCCTCTTGCCCCTGATGTAGTCGGGGTAGTCCTTAGCCTGTCCCAGTCGTCATTTAATGTGGTGTTAAAGTCTCCCATCCATACCACTTGGGCAGTTGGGTGCTTAGCTATAAACTTGAGGCCTTCTGTAATGGTAGTGATGGAGAAAGGGGGGGGACATACGAGGCTAAAATAAGAAAGAGTTCCCCACACAGTTTAGCAGATACAAATACATAACGGCCCAGAGGGTCTGTGCAGACCTCGTTCAGCTCAAAGTGGACTGACTTAGCAATCAGCACAGACACCCCTCTGGAGTGGGATGAGTAGACAGAATGATAAGTCCATCCCACCCATGGCCTCCGAAGAGCCCGTTGTAATGAACCCTCAATGTGGGTTTCAACCAGGGCGATAACATCCGCCCTCTGGTTTTTCAGGAACGTGAGGGCCGCCGATCGCTTAATCTTATCTCGGAGACCTCTCACGTTCCAGGTAAGAAATTTCAGAGATGCCATTTAAAGTGAGAGCTAAATAAGTACAGGAGCATGTATACCAAAAAAGCAATATAATCATAGCGTTTATGTAGTAAACAAATTAGGAATACCTGTGAGTCCTCTGGACTCTGAGTTTTTGAGTGTGTAAAAACCTTTAACTTCCCCCCCTCCCCGCCCTGCACCCTCCCCAACTGGCGCGGGCATTTTCCCAAACCAAAACTTGACCTGCAGCCCAGCGAAAAACATATCGTGAGTCTAACTTGTCTTCATTGTATGGTGACAACTTGGGTAGTCTCGTGTCACACTCGAGATGCTCTCCTGACCGCAACGCGGTCTGCACGCTGTAAATGTGGGTATGTGGTCTCGTTAGACCATAAGTAAACTTGGATTCGGATAGTCCAGAAAACCATGGGCTGCATGTCACAACTGAGCTCGGGGGCAACTTCCGCTGCACTTTACATTTGGGTGGTAGGACTCCTATAGCTCCAAGCTCCAGCTACCATTGTAGCTATGCGTAACATATCTCCCCAAGGGGGGACAAAAATAGGATAGTCAAGTATGAAGGGGTGTTAACCCACAGTGTTCAGGGTTTGTCAAAGTTGCATACTTTCAGGTAGCACCAATCCAGGTGTAAGTCCATTACGCTAAGGAGGTCTATTATGAGGGTTGATCAGGTACATCAAGAGATGGAATTTACAGGGCCTTCAGGCCACACATACAGGGCTGGGTAGACAAGTCTGCACTGCGAGTTGTGACATGTGGCAGGTACTGTATCAGTGACAATATTAGTGTACTCACAGCAGGGGTCAGTCCGCCCTCTCTGGAGCCGCTCTGCGTTCGATCCAGGTTATCAACTCTTCCGGGTCTTCAAAGAAGGAGACTTTACCATCATGCTCCACTCTGAGTTTAGCTGGAAATAACATGGCGTATTTTATATGCAGCAGGCGCAATCTTTTTTTGGCTTCCATAAAATTCTGCCGACGGCGCTGCACTTCAGCCGAGAAGTCTGGGAATATGGCAACCCTGACATTACCAAAAGGGATATTACCTCTTTCTCTGGATAGTCCCAGCACCGCATCTCGATCTTTATAATTCAGTAGCTTGGCAATAAAGGTGCGAGGGGGTGCACCCTGCGGCGGTAGCCTAGCTGGCATGCGGTGTGCACGTTCAACAGCTAACATGGGGGAGAAGGCTTCCCTGCCATAAGTAGTGATAAGTAATTGTTCCAGGAACGTGGTTGGATCCTTCCCCTCTGCCCCTTCTGGGAGACCGATCAGACGCAGATTGCATCGTCTGATCCTGTTCTCCATGTCGTCCTGTTTAGTAAATAGTTGATGTATCTGCCGCTGCATGCGATCAGTACAGGCCTGTAGTGGTGGTATTGCATCCTCCATGAGGCCTACCCGGGTCTCTGTCTCCTTAACCCTGTCGCGCAGCTTATGAAGATCCTGCCGGATGAGCGAGATGTCTACCTTCACCTCCTCCATTTGGGCCGTGAGCGAGGTGCGGCAAAGCGTGATTGCTTCTAGGAGCTTGTCAGTATCCCCCGCCGTGCGCTCCTCACTGACCTTATCATGGCCGCCATCTTCCTCCATCGCTCCCTTCTCCTGTCGGCGGTATTGCTCGAGCCTGGCGGCTGCAGATTTCTGAGCTTTCGTCTGCGACATGGGGTGTGGAGTCCGGGGCGTCACCAGGGATGGATCCTGAGGTAAAGCAGCGTGTGTGGGTTAAAGGATGCCGTGGATTGCAGGATTAATGAGCGGAGCTCTTCTGCTTGCGTCCTACTCCATGTAACGCCAGGCCACGCCCTAATAGCTTAACATTTAATACCATAATTCTCCTGTAAATCATGTATGATTGCCTATATTGTTTTGTGGTATATAAATGAATGTTTGCACCTATTCCTATTATGGACAACCCCTAGGGGTTCATGGCATTTAATTAAATCTAAACATTTAATTTACATCCCTTTTCAGTTTTAATTTACAAGGACATGCTTCATTTAAAGTCCCACTTCTTCCCCCCATTCTTTATACATTGATATAGGGATGGAAGCATGCCCTTATTTCTTTTGAGTGCGTTGGGTCATTTTCCATATGTATATTTGAGTTTCATCCAAAAATTCCATCGAGGTAGCACTGAGTTTCCCCATGAAGTGGAGATTCATGGAGTTATCATTGAGATGATCTAACCAAGTCTGCAACTCAGTGTCCCTGTTAGAAGAAACAAACAGGAGGTCATCAATGAATCTACAGAAAAAAACGGTGTCCAAACGTCGGGGGCTATCATGTCCAAAAATGCGGGACCTCTCCCAAAATCCCATATAGAGATTTGCTAGGGATGGCGAAAACTTCGCTCCCATAGAGGCCCCGCATTTCTGGAGATAATAACCCCCGTCGAACATGAAAAAATTATGTGTAAGTAGATATTCCAATGAAAACAAAATGAACTCCTGTAACGCCAACGAATACTTCCCAGATTCTTTGAGAAAAGTGGAAACTGACAAAACTCTTAGGTCATGGGGAATGCTCGAATAGAGGCTGGTCACATCACACGTGATCCACCTGTACTCCGCCTTCCACTGAAAATCCCTCAGTTTTATGAGCAATTGTTTGGTGTCACGTAAATATCTAGGGAGGTTAGTGACCAATGGCTGTAGTTGGCCATCGATCCACTCTCCCAGGCGTTCATTTAACGATCCGATACCTGCCACTATGGGCTTGCCCACTAATGGGTCAAGACCCTTGTGGATTTTCGGCAGATGGTGGAACACTGACATTACGGGATTGGCAGGAATAAAGAGCAATTTCTCCTTATCTGAAAAGATGCCTGTATGGGCCGCTAAATCTAATAGGGACGAAAGTTTGGCAGAGAAGGGGATAGTGGGGTCACTCTTAAGTGGGATATAGGTGTTGTGATCAGATAACTGCCATAAAGCTTCACTTTTATAAGTATCGGAGGTTAATACAACCACCAGCCCACCTTTGTCCGCATTCCGAATAACAATACTAGTGTCCATTTCTAGATTCTTAAGAGCTTTATGTTCTAATGGGGACAAGTTATTGGGAGCCGACCTCCTACGGCAATCACGAGCCAAATGGGTGAGATCCTTTTCGATCATCTTTTGAAAGAGGTCGAGATCCCTGCCCCGCGATCCCACCGGATAAAAGTACGACCAAAAACAACGAATATAGAGAATATATAAAAAATAAAAGATAATAAATAAATAATCAAATACTGAAAAAGGTAAATTAAACATGCAAAAACAAAGCATCACACACAAATTAAATAAATTCATAAGACAAAAACATTAAGTTATTGGAATCCCATGAATATATTGAATATAATAAAATAAATTCTGGTATAGAACATATCTGTTTTATCAATTTGGGCGCACCTGAAACAGCCAAGGTATTCGTGAAAGAGATCGTCAGACTGCATGGGATTCCGGATGACATAATTTCTGACCGTGGAGTACAATTCACATCAACGTTTTGGAAAGCACTATGTGGAACCCTGGGCATTAAACTCAATTTCTCCTCAGCCTACCATCCTCAGACTAACGGGCAGACAGAACGTACGAACCAGACGCTGGAACAGTACCTACGGTGCTTCTCATCCTTCACCCAGGAGGATTGGGCATCTTTGCTCCCCCTGGCGGAGTTCGCATTTAACAATTCTATTCACACGGCTACTAACCAAACTCCCTTTTTCTCCAACTATGGATTCCATCCTACTTTCCTACCAACACTGATTCCGGAATCTCCGTTACCAGCAGTCCAGAATAGGTTAAAATTCCTTTCTTCCAATAACCGTATCCTAAAGGAAGCCATTCTTAAAGCTCAGGAGAATAACAAGAAATTTTTCAACAGGAGGAGAAGGGGGGAGCTGGATCTAAAGACTGGTGACCTTGTCTGGCTGTCCACAGCAAACCTGAAACTGACCTGTCCCTCTAAAAAATTGGGGCCTAGGTACTTGGGACCCTTCCCAATTAAGAGGAAACTTAACACGGTGGCATACGAGCTCGAGCTTCCCGAGTCCTTTAAAATACATCCGGTATTCCACGTTTCTCTACTAAAACCTGACGTATCAAACCCATTTCCAGATCATGACACTGGGCCTCCTGAGGCCATAATGATAGATGGTGAAGAAGAATTTGAGGTGGAAGCCACCCTGGGTCATAGAAAACGACGTGGTCTCAACCAATACCTAATCAAGTGGAAGGGCTTCGGCCCAGAAGAAAATTCCTGGGAACCTGAGACCAATCTCCATGCCCCGCGGCTAATACAGGCATTTCATCGCTCCCAACCAACCCGAGTGGGCATCCGGAGACTGCCCCTAGGGAGGGGGCAATGTCAGAGACCCAGCGCTGCTGACACACACTTCCGGGTGTCAGCAAGGAATGTCCGCTCTCCAGGTGCTAGTGCGCATGCGCGGACACTTAGAATGGGCCGTATAGGACTCAGACCGCGCGCACGCAATGCGTGCGCCCATGCGTGCAATGCGCGTGCCCATGCGCATGCGCGCGCCTCCTCCAATCCTGGCGTACGGCGCCCTATTTTAACCAGGTTCACCTGAGTGTCAGTGCTGGATTGTCTTTCTGGCTAGTACCTGTATCCCTGTCTGAAAACCTGCTTGTTTGACTGATCTCCTCCTGAAGACTCCTGGCTTACTCTTGATTACCCTTCTCGGATTCTCCTTGCCTGCTATCCTGCTTGCCTGTTCCTCTGACCTCGGCCTGGACTTTGACCACGATCTTGCCTCACGATCTGTACCTCTCTGCTAGCTTGCTGCTGAACCTCTGCCTCCACCTGTTGTCCCTCTGGATCTTCCCTGAACGGATCTGACGCCTGGTTTCCACCACACCTGTGCCTGAAGAGGGTTCCAGTGCCTTCCAGTGGCTCTACCAGTTCTAAGAGGCACCCGCACCTTCTCGTGCCCCTGCATTCCCTGTGTCAGGGAACCATCCGCAGAAGGACTGACAGTTCTCACCATGCTCAGCAGATTCGCGGAACAACAAACACTGTGCGCATGCGCGCGCCCCGGAACGCAATGCGCACGCGCGTGCGCCGATGGGCAATGCGCATCCATACCACTTGGGCAGTTGGGTGCTTAGCTATAAACTTGAGGCCTTCTGTAATGGTAGTGATGGAGAAAGGGGGGGACATACGAGGCTAAAATAAGAAAGAGTTCCCCACACAGTTTAGCAGATACAAATACATAACGGCCCAGAGGGTCTGTGCAGACCTCGTTCAGCTCAAAGTGGACTGACTTAGCAATCAGCACAGACACCCCTCTGGAGTGGGATGAGTAGACAGAATGATAAATCCATCCCACCCATGGCCTCCGAAGAGCCCGTTGTAATGAACCCTCAATGTGGGTTTCAACCAGGGCGATAACATCCGCCCTCTGGTTTTTCAGGAACGTGAGGGCCGCCGATCGCTTAATCCTATCTCGGAGACCCCTCACGTTCCAGGTAAGAAATTTCAGAGATGCCATTTAAAGTGAGAGCTAAATAAGTACAGGAGCATGTATACCAAAAAAGCAATATAATCATAGCGTTTATGTAGTAAACAAATTAGGAATACCTGTGAGTCCTCTGGACTCTGAGTTTTTGAGTGTGTAAAAACCTTTAACTTCCCCCCCTCCCCGCCCTGCACCCTCCCCAACTGGCGCGGGCATTTTCCCAAACCAAAACTTGACCTGCAGCCCAGCGAAAAACATATCGTGAGTCTAACTTGTCTTCATTGTATGGTGACAACTTGGGTAGTCTCGTGTCACACTCGAGATGCTCTCCTGACCGCAACGCGGTCTGCACGCTGTAAATGTGGGTATGTGGTCTCGTTAGACCATAAGTAAACTTGGATTCGGATAGTCCAGAAAACCATGGGCTGCATGTCACAACTGAGCGCGGGGGCAACTTCCGCTGCACTTTACATTTGGGTGGTAGGACTCCTATAGCTCCAAGCTCCAGCTACCATTGTAGCTATGCGTAACATATCTCCCCAAGGGGGGACAAAAATAGGATAGTCAAGTATGAAGGGGTGTTAACCCACAGTGTTCAGGGTTTGTCAAAGTTGCATACTTTCAGGTAGCACCAATCCAGGTGTAAGTCCATTACGCTAAGGAGGTCTATTATGAGGGTTGATCAGGTACATCAAGAGATGGAATTTACAGGGCCTTCAGGCCACACATACAGGGCTGGGTAGACAAGTCTGCACTGCGAGTTGTGACATGTGGCAGGTACTGTATCAGTGACAATATTAGTGTACTCACAGCAGGGGTCAGTCCGCCCTCTCTGGAGCCGCTCTGCGTTCGATCCAGGTTATCAACTCTTCCGGGTCTTCAAAGAAGGAGACTTTACCATCATGCTCCACTCTGAGTTTAGCTGGAAATAACATGGCGTATTTTATATGCAGCAGGCGCAAAATTTTTTTTGGCTTCCATAAAATTCTGCCGACGGCGCTGCACTTCAGCCGAGAACTCTGGGAATATGGCAACCCTGACATTACCAAAAGGGATATTACCTCTTTCTCTGGATAGTCTCAGCACCGCATCTCGATCTTTATAATTCAGTAGCTTGGCAATAAAGGTGCGAGGGGGTGCACCCTGCAGCGGTAGCCTAGCTGGCATGCGGTGTGCACGTTCAACAGCTAACATGGGGGAGAAGGCTTCCCTGCCATAAGTAGTGATAAGTAATTGTTCCAGGAACGTGGTTGGATCCTTCCCCTCTGCCCCTTCTGGGAGACCGATCAGACGCAGATTGCATCGTCTGATCCTGTTCTCCATGTCGTCCTGTTTAATAAATAGTTGATGTATCTGCCGCTGCATGCGATCAGTACAGGCCTGTAGTGGTGGTATTGCATCCTCCATGAGGCCTACCCGGGTCTCTGTCTCCTTAACCCTGTCGCGCAGCTTATGAAGATCCTGCCGGATGAGCGAGATGTCTACCTTCACCTCCTCCATTTGGGCCGTGAGCGAGGTGCGGCAAAGCGTGATTGCTTCTAGGAGCTTGTCAGTATCCCCCGCCGTGCGCTCCTCACTGACCTTATCATGGCCGCCATCTTCCTCCATCGCTCCCTTCTCCTGTCGGCGGTATTGCTCGAGCCTGGCGGCTGCAGATTTCTGAGCTTTCGTCTGCGACATGGGGTGTGGAGTCCGGGGCGTCACCAGGGATGGATCCTGAGGTAAAGCAGCGTGTGTGGGTTAAAGGATGCCGTGGATTGCAGGATTAATGAGCGGAGCTCTTCTGCTTGCGTCCTACTCCATGTAACGCCAGGCCACGCCCTAATAGCTTAACATTTAATACCATAATTCTCCTGTAAATCATGTATGATTGCCTATATTGTTTTGTGGTATATAAATGAATGTTTGCACCTATTCCTATTATGGACAACCCCTAGGGGTTCATGGCATTTAATTAAATCTAAACATTTAATTTACATCCCTTTTCAGTTTTAATTTACAAGGACATGCTTCATTTAAAGTCCCACTTCTTCCCCCCATTCTTTATACATTGATATAGGGATGGAAGCATGCCCTTATTTCTTTTGAGTGCGTTGGGTCATTTTCCATATGTATATTTGAGTTTCATCCAAAAATTCCATCGAGGTAGCACTGAGTTTCCCCATGAAGTGGAGATTCATGGAGTTATCATTGAGATGATCTAACCAAGTCTGCAACTCAGTGTCCCTGTTAGAAGAAACAAACAGGAGTTCATCAATGAATCTACAGAAAAAAACGGTGTCCAAACGTCGGGGGCTATCATGTCCAAAAATGCGGGACCTCTCCCAAAATCCCATATAGAGATTTGCTAGGGATGGCGAAAACTTCGCTCCCATAGAGGCCCCGCATTTCTGGAGATAATAACCCCCGTCGAACATGAAAAAATTATGTGTAAGTAGATATTCCAATGAAAACAAAATGAACTCCTGTAACGCCAACGAATACTTCCCAGATTCTTTGAGAAAAGTGGAAACTGACAAAACTCTTAGGTCATGGGGAATGCTCGAATAGAGGCTGGTCACATCACACGTGATCCACCTGTACTCCGCCTTCCACTGAAAATCCCTCAGTTTTATGAGCAATTGTTTGGTGTCACGTAAATATCTAGGGAGGTTAGTGACCAATGGCTGTAGTTGGCCATCGATACACTCTCCCAGGCGTTCATTTAACGATCCGATACCTGCCACTATGGGCCTGCCCACTAATGGGTCAAGACCCTTGTGGATTTTCGGCAGATGGTGGAACACTGACATTACGGGATTGGCAGGAATAAAGAGCAATTTCTCCTTATCTGAAAAGATGCCTGTATGGGCCGTTAAATCTAATAGGGACGAAAGTTTGGCAGAGAAGGGGATAGTGGGGTCACTCTTAAGTGGGATATAGGTGTTGTGATCAGATAACTGCCATAAAGCTTCACTTTTATAAGTATCGGAGGTTAATACAACCACCAGCCCACCTTTGTCCGCATTCCGAATAACAATACTAGTGTCCATTTCTAGATTCTTAAGAGCTTTATGTTCTAATGGGGACAAGTTATTGGGAACCGACCTCCTACGGCAATCACGAGCCAAATGGGTGAGATCCTTTTCGATCATCTTTTGAAAGAGGTCGAGATCCCTGCCCCGCGATCCCACCGGATAAAAGTACGACCAAAAACAACGAATATAGAGAATATATAAAAAATAAAAGATAATAAATAAATAATCAAATACTGAAAAAGGTAAATTAAACATGCAAAAACAAAGCATCACACACAAATTAAATAAATTCATAAGACAAAAACATTAAGTTATTGGAATCCCATGAATATATTGAATATAATAAAATAAATTCTGGTATAGAACATATCTGTTTTATCAATTTGGGCGCACCTGAAACAGCCAAGGTATTCGTGAAAGAGATCGTCAGACTGCATGGGATTCCGGATGACATAATTTCTGACCGTGGAGTACAATTCACATCAACGTTTTGGAAAGCACTATGTGGAACCCTGGGCATTAAACTCAATTTCTCCTCAGCCTACCATCCACAGACTAACGGGCAGACAGAACGTACGAACCAGACGCTGGAACAGTACCTACGGTGCTTCTCATCCTTCACCCAGGAGGATTGGGCATCTTTGCTCCCCCTGGCGGAGTTCGCATTTAACAATTCTATTCACACGGCTACTAACCAAACTCCCTTTTTCTCCAACTATGGATTCCATCCTACTTTCCTACCAACACTGATTCCGGAATCTCCGTTACCAGCAGTCCAGGATAGGTTAAAATTCCTTTCTTCCAATAACCGTATCCTAAAGGAAGCCATTCTTAAAGCTCAGGAGAATAACAAGAAATTTTTCAACAGGAGGAGAAGGGGGGAGCTGGATCTAAAGACTGGTGACCTTGTCTGGCTGTCCACAGCAAACCTGAAACTGACCTGTCCCTCTAAAAAATTGGGGCCTAGGTACTTGGGACCCTTCCCAATTAAGAGGAAACTTAACACGGTGGCATACGAGCTCGAGCTTCCCGAGTCCTTTAAAATACATCCGGTATTCCACGTTTCTCTACTAAAACCTGACGTATCAAACCCATTTCCAGATCGTGACACTGGGCCTCCTGAGGCCATAATGATAGATGGTGAAGAAGAATTTGAGGTGGAAGCCATCCTGGGTCATAGAAAACGACGTGGTCTCAACCAATACCTAATCAAGTGGAAGGGCTTCGGCCCAGAAGAAAATTCCTGGGAACCTGAGACCAATCTCCATGCCCCGCGGCTAATACGGGCATTTCATCGCTCCCAACCAACCCGAGTGGGCATCCGGAGACTGCCCCTAGGGAGGGGGCAATGTCAGAGACCCAGCGCTGCTGACACACACTTCCGGGTGTCAGCAAGGAATGTCCGCTCTCCAGGTGCTAGTGCGCATGCGCGGACACTTAGAATGGGCCGTATAGGACTCAGACCGTGCGCACGCAATGCGTGCGCCCATGCGTGCAATGCGCGTGCCCATGCGCATGCGCGCGCCTCCTCCAATCCTGGCGTACGGCGCCCTATTTTAACCAGGTTCACCTGAGTGTCAGTGCTGGATTGTCTTTCTGGCTAGTACCTGTATCCCTGTCTGAAAACCTGCTTGTTTGACTGATCTCCTCCTGAAGACTCCTGGCTTACTCTTGATTACCCTTCTCGGATTCTCCTTGCCTGCTATCCTGCTTGCCTGTTCCTCTGACCTCGGCCTGGACTTTGACCACGATCTTGCCTCACGATCTGTACCTCTCTGCTAGCTTGCTGCTGAACCTCTGCCTCCACCTGTTGTCCCTCTGGATCTTCCCTGAACGGATCTGACGCCTGGTTTCCACCACACCTGTGCCTGAAGAGGGTTCCAGTGCCTTCCAGTGGCTCTACCAGTTCTAAGAGGCACCCGCACCTTCTCGTGCCCCTGCATTCCCTGTGTCAGGGAACCATCCGCAGAAGGACTGACAGTTCTCACCATGCTCAGCAGATTCGTGGAACAACAAACACTGTGCGCATGCGCGCGCCCCGGAACGCAATGCGCACGCGCGTGCGCCGATGCGCAATGCGCGTGCGCCGATGCGCAATGCGCGTGCACCGGAACGCAACGTGATTGACACTTGCCGCTCAGTGGCCTATTTAAAGCTTGCTGCAGCAGTCAACAACTGCTGCATGATCTTTCAGCCTTCCTGAGATCGCTTCCTGAGTTCCTGTTTGCTGTTTACCACTACCGACCCGGCTTGCCTGACCAACCTTCTCTGTGTGTGATCCCGGCTTGACCCTTGGCTTGTTCCTGTACCCTGCTACTGCTCTGCTGATCCTGTGTATGACCCCGGCTTGTCCCTTGACCTGTTCCAGTGGCTCCATCTCTGCCTGCTCACCTGTGTATGACTCCCGGCTTGGCTCCTGACTCCTCCTACGGTTCTCCCTGCTGTGCAGCCTCGTCTGGTACTTCCGAGATTCCCCCACCTGGCAGTCTACCCTGCTCACCAGCGGATCTCCAGCATCATCCCGGCTTGTCGCAGCTGGCAACCCCTGCCTCTTTGGGTATAGCACTCCCTGTGCCACCTTCAGGGGGCGCTCTGCACTTAGTCGCAAGGGAAGCCCTCCCAGCACTTCGGTCTCTGGTAAGGTACTTGACAGTATCATGCAGCCCGAAGTGTCAGAGACCGACGGAGGTGCTTCCCCGCTCAAAACTTTGGGCCAGCAAGTCGCAACCCTTACCCAAGCAGTGACAACCCTACAGGAACAACAATCCCAGCTAGGAGATCGCCTTCCGAACCAGATGATGTCTCCTGTCGTGGAAACTTCTACTCCGCCTGCTGTAGTCACTACATCCGCTTCCATGATGTTTCCTCCGCCTGAACCACGAGTGCCCACTCCTGAACGTTTCTCAGGTGACCGAAGGAAGTTCAGAGCATTCAGGGTTTCCTGTTTACTTTATCTGGCCCTTCAGCCAAGAACTTTTTCTCTAGAGACTGTCAAAGTGGGATTTGTTATTTCCCTGCTGTCCAAAGAACCTCAGTCTTGGGCTCATCGGTTACTGGAACAAAAGAATCCTGCTCTTGACTCAATGGACTTGTTCTTTGAGGCCATGGCTAAATTGTATGATGACCCACAACGCCTGGCCACTGCCGAAGCTGCCCTCCATGCCCTGCGACAAGGGCAGCGCCCTGTAGAAGACTATACTGTGGAGTTTCGCAATTGGGCTACAGACACAGGATGGAATGAGGCCGCCCTCAGATATCAGTTCCGACTTGGCCTGTCTGAGCCTATCAAGGATGAGTTAGCACGAGTAGGGGCCCCAACCACTTTAGAAGGGCTCATTCAACTAGCCATCCAACTCGATAGACGCCTGCGAGAGCGGCAGTCTGAACGTGCACGAGCCTGCCACCCCACCGGGTTGTTGACCACAGTTCCAGATGCTCCTGCACCCTCCTCTCCGGTCACATCCAACAGAGGGCCTATGCAGATTGGCGTGGTCCGCTCTGCCCTGACCCCTAATGAGAGACTTTATCGCCGGCAAGCAAACCTTTGTTTCTACTGTGGAGAAGCCGGTCACTTCATTTACAACTGTCCAACAAGGCCCAGTAGATCTTCTCTCCGCAATCCTTTGCTCCTCCAAGTCCCGAAACCTTCCGCGGCTCACCTTGTTCTCCATGTCGCGTTACAGTTGGAAAAGGGAGAGGTCAGATTCCCAGCAATAGTTGACTCCGGGGCCTGCAGTTGCTTTTTGGACTTTTCCCTTGCTAAGAACTTTCGGATTCCTCTACGGAATAAGGAACAGAAGCTTAAGATTCACTTGGCTGATGGATCCACACCTTGTTTTGGGCCAGTTACCCAAGAAACTTTACCCATACCTACCATGATTGGCTTAGGCCATCAAGAGTTCCTTCGTTTTGACATTCTCTGTTCACCAATGTTTCCTGTAATTCTGGGGCTCCCCTGGTTGCGGGCACATAACCCACAAATAGACTGGAACACGGGGAGTATCTCCTTCAAATCTGATTACTGCCGTCAGCATTGCATAGTGCCTGAACCTATAACACCTTCCAGTTGCCTCACCGTTCAGCCGGCTTCCACTACCAACCAAGACGTCCCTCCGGTCTACCATGACTTCCTAGATGTCTTCGATAAAAAGAAAGCCGACACATTACCACCCCATCGTCCGTACGACTGTCCTATCGAGTTGTTACCTGGTGCAGAGATCCCCTTTGGACGAATATTCCCACTTTCAGAGACCGAGCTTGAGACCCTGCGTCAATACATTGACGAGAACCTAGAAAATAAGTTTATCCGCCCTTCATCCTCTCCTGCCGGTGCTGGGATTTTTTTTGTGGAGAAAAAGGATCATACCCTCAGGCCCTGTGTGGATTACAGGGAACTCAATAAAATCACCATTAAGAACCGATACCCTCTCCCTCTCGTTCCTGAACTCTTCCAGAGATTCCGTACTGCAAGAGTCTTTACTAAATTGGACTTAAGAGGCGCCTACAATCTTGTGCGCATTCGGGAGGGAGATGAATGGAAGACCGCTTTTAGAACTCGCTTCGGTCACTTTGAGTATCCTGTTATGCCTTTTGGACTATGCAACGCTCCGGCGACCTTCCAACATTTCGTGAATAACATCTTTAGAGAGTTCCTGGATCACTTCTTAATCGTGTACTTGGATGACATCCTCATCTTCTCTGCCACCTTGGAACTACATAGAACGCATGTCCGGAAGGTACTATCCACACTAAGGGCACACAGGCTCTACGCAAAAGCAGAAAAGTGTGAGTTTGAAAGGTCATCCATACAATTCTTGGGCCTAATCATTTCCACATCTGGAATCGCCATGGGCCCTCAGAAAGTGTCCGCTATTCAGGAATGGTCAGCTCCTACCGATAAGAAAGGCATCCAAAGATTCATCGGGTTCGCTAATTTTTATCGGAGATTTATTAAAGACTTTTCTGGCATTATTGCCCCCATTACCCAGCAGACCCGCCAGCATATCCGTTTCCAATGGTCCCAGGAGGCCCAAGAAGCTTTCGATAAACTAAAGACTCTGTTCACCTCAGCCCCCATTCTACAGCACCCAGATCCAGCTCTGCCTTATGTCCTGGAGATCGATGCATCGGAAGTTGCCGTGGGGGCCGTCTTGTCTCAACGCCAAGGTCCTAAAGCATTGTTACACCCAGTTGCTTTTTTCTCCCGAAAATTGAGCCAGCCGGAAAGGAATTATGATGTGGGGGATAGGGAGTTACTGGCAATTAAAGCCGCTTTGGAAGAATGGCGATATCTCCTTGAAGGTGCGGCTCATCCTATCATGGTATTCACAGACCATAAGAACCTCGAATACCTCAGATCTGCCAAACGACTACGACCACGGCAAGCCAGATGGGCCTTATTCTTCTCGAGGTTCAACTTCCATCTCACCTACCGCCCAGGGTCCAAGAATGGGAAGGCAGATGCTCTCTCACGCATGTTCCCAGAGACCCCGGAAACTGACGTTCCTAGCACCATCTTGTCCCCTCAGAACTTCCTGTTGATTCAGCCTGATCTGAAGTCGACCCTTGAACAAGCCTCTGCTCAATGTCCTGAATCTGAGAGCTCCGCATTCAGAAGACAGGAAGGACTCCTGTGGCACGGAAACAAGATTTTTGTCCCCGAGGGAGCCAGATTTCAGCTCCTTAAGACCTTTCACGAACACCAGCTTGCCGGCCATTTCGGGGTCCATAAGACATCTGAGCTAATTCAGCGATCCTACTGGTGGCCTAATCTGAGGCAAGATTGCAAAGACTTTGTAAGTTCCTGTATAACCTGTGCCAGAAGTAAAGGAAGCCGCACACAAGCTTGGGGTCTGCTAAGACCACTACCTGTCCCAGACCACCCGTGGAAGATGCTGTCCATGGACTTTATAGTGGAGTTGCCCCCCTCGGAAGGCTTTACCACTATCCTGGTGGTGGTCGATCGTCTAACGAAGATGGCCCACTTTCTGCCTCTATTAGGTACCCCTTCGGCCATGGATACAGCACACACCTTTATCAAAGAAATCGTAAGATTGCACGGTCTGCCCAACAGTATTGTCTCCGACAGAGGAGTGCAATTTACCTCAAGGTTCTGGAGGGCTCTCTGTAAAGCTTTGAACATTGAAATCTGCTTATCGTCTGCTTACCATCCACAGAGTAATGGCCAAACGGAGAGGACAAACCAGACGCTAGAGCAGTATCTCCGCTGCTTCTCCACCGTTTCCCAAGATAACTGGGTGTCCTTGCTCCCATGTGCTGAATTTGCATACAACAATTCGGTACACTCCACCACCAATCAGTCCCCGTTTTGGGCGAACTATGGGTTCCACCCATCCTTCTTGCCCAATGCTATTCCGGAAACAGCAGTACCTGCCGTACAAGACAGATTAACCTTTATTCAGGAAAATGTACAAGTTCTTCAAGAAACCATGCAGAGATCACAAGAAGACTATAAGAAATATTATGACAGGAAGAAGAAAAATAACCCAATTCTGAAAGTAGGAGATAAAGTATGGCTCTCTACATTGAACCTCAAATTGTCCTGCCCTTCCCGGAAGCTGGGCCCAAGGTTCATTGGTCCCTTTGCAATCAAGAAAGAAGTTAATCCTGTGACCTTCGAATTATCCCTTCCTGAATCCTACAAGATTCACCCAGTCTTCCACGTCTCACTTCTCAAACCAGCTATCACTGGCCCCTTTTCTGGAAGAGAAGACCCACCTCCACCTCCAATCACAGTAGGTGAAGAAACGGAATTTGAGGTGGAAGCCATTTTGGATGGTCGAAAGAGAGGTAGACAGATCCAATACTTAGTAAAGTGGAAGGGTTACTCACTCGAGGAAAGCTCTTGGGAACCTGCAAAAGATGTTCACGCCCCTAAATTGTTGCGTGAGTTCTTCAGAAAATATCCAGAGAAGCAAGCACGTCTGGGCATCCGGAGGCTGCCCCTGAGGGGGGGGCACTGTCAGGGAACCATCCGCAGAAGGACTGACAGTTCTCACCATGCTCAGCAGATTCGCGGAACAACAAACACTGTGCGCATGCGCGCGCCCCGGAACGCAATGCGCACGCGCGTGCGCCGATGCACAATGCGTGTGCACCGGAACGCAACGTGATTGACACTTGGCGCTCAGTGGCCTATTTAAAGCTTGCTGCAGCAGTCAACAACTGCTGCATGATCTTTCAGCCTTCCTGAGATCGCTTCCTGAGTTCCTGTTTGCTGTTTACCACTACCGACCCGGCTTGCCTGACCAACCTTCTCTGTGTGTGATCCCGGCTTGACCCTTGGCTTGTTCCTGTACCCTGCTACTGCTCTGCTGATCCTGTGTATGACCCCGGCTTGTCCCTTGACCTGTTCCAGTGGCTCCATCTCTGCCTGCTCACCTGTGTATGACTCCCGGCTTGGCTCCTGACTCCTCCTACGGTTCTCCCTGCTGTGCAGCCTCGTCTGGTACTTCTGAGATTCCCCCACCTGGCAGTCTACCCTGCTCACCAGCGGATCTCCAGCATCATCCCGGCTTGTCGCAGCTGGCAACCCCTGCCTCTTTGGGTATAGCACTCCCTGTGCCACCTTCAGGGGGCGCTCTGCACTTAGTCGCAAGGGAAGCCCTCCCAGCACTTCGGTCTCTGGTAAGGTACTTGACACCCTGTTCCCACCTCCAGGGGGTACAGGGACCGGGATCGTGCGAGAGGCTGCCCCCACTACCCCGGCTCCACTGTAGGTACGTGACAGTTCTTCTTCGGAGCGAATTTAAGTCCTCTGTCTAGGGTTCTGATTTCCTCTTTAGTTAGGTCAATGCCACTGATATTAATAATGCCATTTCCAACTATTCTCTTTTTCTTTTGATTTTTGAGCCCTGCTCTACATCCTCTCATCTTTTTACGTTTCATTTTCTTCTCTCTGGTCTGGGAGATCTCCTTGTCTCTGGTCTCGAGGATCTCCTTCCTCCGTTTCCTCCATATGGATTTCTTGGGGGTCTCTGATTTTGCTCGTCTAAAAAACGCTGAGAGATATATTCCTGATTTGTGTACTGTCGCCCATCTTGATATTGATGTGGGTATGGAGCACTATAGGGCTCATCATCCCTCCTTAAGACATCATATCTGTTAGAGATGGGTACTGGACTTCTCCTATCATCATAATGGTATTGGTTCACATATTGGGGATATTGCCGATGATCCTGCCAATATGGAGCTGGACTCCTTCTTCCCCAATTATGATCACTGTCTGGAGTTCTCCTTTCATTACGTTGCTCATATTGAGGTTGTGTATGGTAATGATAAGGACCTTTATGTGCTGTTTTTTCCAATTGTTTCTCCAATGAGGTTTTTTCCAGTTGTTGTTCCGCCCTTGCCCACTAGGTGTTCTGTACGTCAGTGGATGGTTTCTAAAGGGATTTTGTGGAGTTCTGGGTTGGTCTTCCCATTGATTAGAGTTCATAGGATGCTGCACAGTAGTGTTCAGAGGTGCAATTTTTACCACCTTCTCTGGGGTAGAAAAGGTGGATGCGGTAGTAGCAATATTATTTTGCCACTTATATGCTTCCCCCCTGTTTCCTCCTGATAATCCTTAATGTCTCTGAGGAATTTTCTCTTTTTTCTTGCTGCAGTGTCTTTATCCTTTTGTACCATATCTTTATTTAATTTATTCGATGAAATGATGAATCCTGGTGATTCACTGGTTCAAGTTTTCCTTTTAGTTCAGCTATTTGTTCATCTATATTCTTTATTTTTCGTTGTTTCCTTCCAATTAAAAAATGTAGGACTTCAAGTCCCTTACCATTTAAGAAAGAGAACCATTCATTTATTGAGCCTTTATCTAGAAGGCCATCATTGATCGGGACATCCCAACGTAATCTCCTAGGGACTATTTTGTCCTTGATATATTTTTCATGTGTCACAATGTCCCACCAACAATTCATCTTCTTCTCCATGAGATGTCCCGTTTTTCTAAAAGTTCCTTCTATGTCCCCATTTAGTCCTCCATCTTGCTTTGTGAAGACATCATCTAGATTAATGGTTCTACTCTCCAAGTAATCAAACACTTGCATGATGGCTGAAATGAAATGAAATATTCCTTTAAATATCGTGCCTGGGGGGTGTCCTAGTATGCCTGTAAATTAGCGAATTTTTGCCATGTTTAGAACAATACCACAGCAAAATTACATTTTTAAAAGGCAAAAATTTAATATAAAACTACTCGCGGCTGTAATGTATTGTCGGGTCTTGTCGGGTCCCGGCAATATAGATAAAAATCATTGAAAAAAACGGCATGGCCCTTTGGGTCTGGTATGGATATTAAGGGGAACCCACACCCAAATAAAAAAAAATGGCGTGGGGGTCCCCCAGGCACTTTATACTCTGAACAGCAGTATATAAACTTCCTCCCGCTGTTCTGCTTCAAGTGCCCTGTCCATGATTCCATGAAGAGTGTGCTCCAACAGCAAGACTAGAGGGACAGTGTCACTGATGCATGCATTGTCGCTGCTCACCATCCTTGTGGCCTCCTCAAATGGTGACAGGACAGTGCATGCATCCTTGATCAGTAGCCACTGGCGTGGCAAAAAGAAGCCAAGCTCCCCTGACCCTGTCCTGGTGCCATACTCACACAGGTACTTATTGATGGCCCTCTGATGTGTGTGAAGCCCCTGCACCATTGCCAAAGTTGAGTTCAACCTGGTGGGCATGTCACAAATGAGGCGGTTGGTGGGCAGGTTGCATTTCTTTTGAATGTCAGCCAGCTGAGCACTGACATTGTATGACTGATGGAAATGACCACAGACTTTTCTGGCCTGTCTCAGGAGATCCTGTAAGCCTGGGTACCCGCTCAAGAACCGCTGCACCAACGAATTCAGGATGTGTGCCAAACAAGGAACATGGGTCAAGTGTCCCTGTCGGAGGACGGAGAGAAGGTTGGTGCTATTGTCGCATACAACAATTCCTGGCTGAAGCTGGAGTGACATCAACCACCTCTGAGCCTGCCCCTGCAGAGCTGACAGAATCTCTGCCCCAGTGTGGCTCCTGTCCCCGAAGCAGACCAACTCAAGCACTGCATGGCATCTTTTTGCCTGAGTGCTTGTGTAGCCCCTTGAACGCATACGGAGCACCGCTGGTTCAGAGGACAAATCTGCAGAAGAGGCCATAGAGGAAGAAGAAGAGGAGGGGGTGGAGGAGAGAGCTGTGGCAGCATGGTGGTGGAACAAGCTCCAACAATACTGAACCCTGTCCTGCATCCTTCCCAGCCGCCAGCAAAGTTACCCAGTGCACCATGAAAGAAAGGTAACGTCCCTGTCCATGCCTGCTGGACTATGAGTCAGCGGTAATGTGCACTTTACTGCTGACCGCCCTGTCCAACAAGGCCAAAACATTGCCTTCCAAATGCCGGTAGAGAGCTGGAATGGCCTTCTGTGAAAAGAAATGGCGTTTTGGAACCTGACACTGAGGTACAGCACATTCCACAAATTCACGAAAGGGGGCAGAGTCCACCAGCTGAAAAGGCAGCAGTTGCAGTGCTAGCAATTTGGCCAAGCTAGCATTCAGACGCTGAACATGTGGATGGCTGGGACCGAAATCCTTTTTACGGTTTAGCAACTGTGGTAGGGAAATTTAGCTGCTAAAATCAGATGGTGGTGTACTGCTAGCAGATTGGCTGCAAGTACTTGGGACACCTATTGCTATACCTTCATTCCTCTTAGTGCAGGTTTTTGGAGATTGATGGCTGAACTTCAGAGCAGGGGTATCTCTTACCCGGCATCAGCGGGCAAGGCAGAAATTTTTAGAATCTTATTTCCCAGTGCTTCAAGCGCTGTTCCTGAGCAAGTTACCCTTTGTTCAGTCGGGGCATCCCTCACGCTAATCCACTCCTCTCTAAGTTTATTGGCAATGTCTTTTCAGGAGTTACGAGCCAAGGTGGAGGTCTTGGAAAGCCCTCCATGCCCAGCCCCGGAGGCACTTGCCGTTCCCAGCACGTCAGCAGTCTCCGTGTTGCCCTTGATCTTTCCATTAGCCTCAGGTAAAACCGCTAGTTCACTCCAGTCCATTTCATCCCGGCTAATATCAAAAAGGACATTTTGGATGGTAAGGAAATTTAGCCTCCCTCTTGATAGCGGCTCATGACATTACTGACAATAAGTCGTATGCGTGTGGTGTCCAAAGACATGCTGGTAGGTTAATTGGATCTTGTCCAAATTGGCCCAGTATATATGTATATATGAGTGTACGACTGTGTGTCCCAAGCGTGTTGAGATCCTACGGGGTAAAATGACCGCACCAGCCAAGCAGACACTGGCTGCAAAAAGCGCCTAGAGGCGATTCAGTTCCCATGTGTAGCGCTATACAAGTCACTCATTCATTCATTCATTCATGTCTCTGTGGTGGGCAAGACCAGGGACCATAGGCTTAGTCGCAAACTCTCCATTCCTGACTTTGTTCTGTCGTTTAGCATTTTCAGGGATGCTATTTGCTCAGTTAGTCCTCAGAGGAGGGAGGAGCTTGATCTCTACCTATATACTTTAGTCGAGTTGGGACAAAAATATGGTGGATCAGCCTTCTATGACTACCATCGTTCTTTCTCTGCCAAAGCTGCGGCTATTTTTGTCTAGCACCAGGTGATGACTGACTGGAGCAACGTGGATACAGAGCTTTTTTGTCACCATCTTGCTGGGTTAAGGTCTCCTGTTTGTGCCACATGCCAGTCTTCTACACATACTACCTACTGGTGCCCTCTCATGGGACCCCCTGCTGTTCCAAGTACCTTCAGGGTGCCCTCAAGTTTATTGCCAACCCCGGCCCTTTCAACTTCTTTTGATAAACTTGGCCGCCCGATTCAATTTCTAGGTAAGTCACAAATATGCAATCATTTTAATCATGGTTCATGCAATTACAGCCAGTTTTGCCTCCTGCATGTCTGTGCCAGCTGCTATAGGGGGGATCCCAAATCCACCTGTTCACTAAAGCAGGTGAAGTCCTCATGACTAGGGATGAGCCGAACACCCCCCTGTTCGGTTCGCACCAGAACATGCGAACAGGCAAAAAATGTGTTCGCACACGTGAACACCGATAAAGTCTATGGGACACGTGCATGAAAAATCAAAAGTGCTAATTTTAAAGGCTAATATGCAAGTTATTTCATAAAAAGTTTTGGAGGCCCAGGTCCTGCCCCAGGGGACATGTATCAATGCAAAAAAAGTTTTAAAAACGGCCGTTTTTTTTGGGAGCAGTGATTTTAATAATGCCTAAAGTGAAACAATAAAAGTGAAATATTCCTTTAAATTTCGTACCTGGGGGGTGTCTAAAGTATGCCTGTAAAGTCGGGCATGTTTCCCGTGTTTAGAATTGTCCCTGCACAAAATGTCATTTCTGAAGGAAAAAAAGTAAATTAAAACCACTCGCGGCTATAATGAATTGTCGGCTCCCCGGCAAAACAGATCAAAGTCATTGAAAAAAACGGCAGGGGTCCCCCCACAGTCCATTACCAGGCCCTGTGGGTCTTGTATAAGAAAAGTTTTAAAAACGGCCTAGTTTAAATTCCTTAATTCCGTCGGAGGAATTCGCACTCAAATATGCGTCTGTGGACCAAGCTATCCAGTGCATCATAAGCATAGGTAGGAATGCTTGGTTGTCCAAAGCCGACATTTCGATGCTTTCAAGCTTCTCCCTATTCTGCCTTCTCTCTGGCAGTGCCATGGAATTAAGTGGAGGGGGGTGTATTATTTTGCTACCAAACTCACTTTTGTGTCCAAAAGCAGCCCTTGGCTTTTTGATGTCTTTGCTGAAGCGCTCAATTGGATTCTCACACATAGGGAACTCTGTCAGGAAGCATACATTATTTAGATGATTACCTCCTGATCAAGAGTTCGAGCCGTGCACCCTCTGATCTACAGAAACTTGTGGCCGTGTTTTCTGCTCTTGATGTCCCATTGGCAATTTTGGGGATCGTGTTAGATTCTCGGAACATGCAGGCAAGTCTACCTGCAGATAAGTTGGCTAGAATCAAGCAACGTATCTATGGGTTTTCAGTTTCTCAAGCCATATACAGGTAAGATTTGCAGTCACTGCTGGGCATGTTAAACTTTGCCATGAGGATCATTCCCCAGGGCAGGTCTTTCATTACCCGGTTGCTGGCTTTGCTACCCTCAGCCCCTGACTCTGGGTCAAGTTAGATTCAGCGGCTTTGTCTGACCTACCCATGTGGGTTCCTCCAGCACTGGAACGGCATTTCCATGTTCATTCCTGCAGTTTCGGTGTCTTCTCTGCAGGTTGTTACTGATGCCGCAGCCACTAGAGGCTATGCGGCTATTTTTGGCACACATTGATTGGCAGGACCATGGCCGGACGAATGTCGCACGATTCCCAGGTTCATTCAAACGTCTGCTTTGTTCGAGGTCTACCCCATAGTGGCTGCAGCGCAGGTGTGGGGGCATTTTTGGATGGACAACACTGTAGTGTTCTTCACGGACAATCAGGCAACCTCTGAGATCATTAACAAGGGTAGATCTAGTTCTCTGCACATCATGTCTTTCATACGCAGGCTCATTTGGCTATCTCTACATACACTGCAGATTTATCATTGGTGTGCAGAATTCAGCAGCAGACGCTCTATCCTAATTAGATTTTTCATCTTTTTTTCAGCAGGTTCCGGGCACAGACATCTGTGCCACCCCATCCCCGCATTGCTTGGTCCTGAGGATGGATTAAATACACACTGGGCAGGCGCACTAGGGTTGATCGACAGGTCGCTGTCTGTCATCACAAGGAGGGCTTACAGCACAGCCTGGAAAACATTTCAGACTTTTCAAACTCTGTACCCTAGGCCGGATTGCTTTGATAGTCAATAGCTTTTGGCTTTTGTGGCTTACTGTCATTCTCAACTGAAACTCAAATCTCACAATACTATCAATGGTTACTTGGCAGGTATCCAGCATTTCATTTCTCTACATCATCCCGGTAGGCCTTCAGTGTTTGCAGCGCATTCCGTTAAGGCTATCCTCAAGGGTATTCAGAAAAGCAACCCCCCAAGCCCTACTAACAGGCTTCCAATCACAGGGCACATCTTCCGGGCCATGTCGGGAATTTTGTCCAGGTCTCCTTTTGGGCAGCTACCTAGTCTGGTGCTCAAGGCAGCTATATATTTAGCCTTTTATGGGTTTCTTAGACATCGGGAATTTTATCGTACTGGAGCAAAGTCCCGTATGCTTTTCATTAGTCAGTTAATCAGGTACCCCGACCATTTCCTGTTACACCTGGATGCATGTAAAACGCAGCAAACTGGGTCTGGTACCGATATCAGGTACTTCAAGATAGGAACTGGTTGGTGCCCGGTGTCAGTCTTGGGTCTTACTCATGGTCCAGTTGTCAGATAAACCCAAGTATAGTCCACTTTTGCCATTTAACGGGCTCCTCTCGGCTCGGCACTTTTCATTAAGCATTGCCTCACCCTCTTAGGGAATCTGGGGTTGAATCCCAAGTTTTACTCAGGTCATTCTTTCAGAATAGGGGTCGCTTCTGCGGCCTCGTGCTAGGGTGTCCCTGTTCACATTATCAAAAGGTTAGGCAGGTGGAGGACGTCATGGTACTCCAGGTAAATTCCGGAGCCACTCATTGAGATGTCTTAGGCATTTGTTCATTTGGCCAATTAGTTTGTATTGTTTTTGTTTCTATAAACCTCCTTTGCATACTCATACTACTGTCTTTTGTTCTTTTGCCGCCTTTTAGGCATACTGACCTCGTGACCACGGCACACCCCAGGTCACTTTACAGCTTTCTTGTGTTTCCTTCCCCTAGTTTTTCGCAAGAGTCTCTGAGTACAAGTAGTAAGGCGGAACGCAGGCCTGTCTGAATTTTTAGGAGGAGTCTCGCCTTTATAAGCCAGCCCCTTGTGTTATCCCACCCACTCATTCCTTTTATTTCACCACTTTTTCATTTCTTATAACTTCTTGGGTATGCCTCCTTTTAAGCATACTGACCTCGTGACCACGGCACACCCCAGGTCACTTTCCAGCTTTCTTCTGTTTCCTTCCCCTACTTATCCGCAAGAGTCTCTGAGTACAAATGCAGACCTACCATTCCCGCTGCAGGACTCTGTAGATAACAGGAGTCCAATCTTCACTCATCACAGCGAGCTTTGTCATGACAGGCCTTCAAGGACTTGGGTCCCCTTTGTATATGGGGTCCTCTCCCTTGGACCTGTACAGCACCCTGCCAGAGCAAACCTTTGGTATAGCATATATGTGACCAAGGAGCTGGATCCCAGGGTCTAGCCCTCAAAAGAGGAGCATTACAGGCAACAACCTCGTCTTCTTCCTTGAGGCTCAGGTACCATTCACTTAGGACTTTTTTGTCACTTTGAATGGATCCGATAGCATGGTCCCTTGATCCTGTCAAGGATCTTCTTAACGGAGCTCTCTTAGCACATCATTAACCGTGACCAACACCTTAGACACTGGTGACAAAACTGAGGTACTCCCTGTATGGGAGGGGTTATATAGAGGGGGACTTCCTGTCTTTTGAGTGTACCAGTGTCCATTCACCTATAGGTGGCGTATAACCCACATAGGAATTACTATGTGTCATGGTTATGCAGTAATGTCTGTCTCTCAGCTTACCCCTTCTCATGTGTTCACCTCATAGGCCAGCCACTCTCACCTGGCTGCATAAATAATCTCTCCCCCAAGCATAGCCCCACCCCAGGCCCTGTCAGGGAACACTATATTAACCTGTGCACTGCAAGCCAGCCGTGCTGATCAACATTGTTTGTTAAGCATTATGTGTTTGGGTTCCTGCTTGCCGTGTGCTATGTTTATCTCTGTGTACCGATCTTGGCTTGTTCTCGACTATCCCTGTCTGCTTGTGACCTTGACCTTTGGCTAGTCCTTTGTTTATCCTTGTCTGCTTGTCGCCCTGACCTTGGCTTATCTCCTCACTATCTCTTGTATCCTGAGCTGCTGCTTCCCCTCTATCCTCTATACTCTACGGAGCATGCTAGGGGACTCTGGGGGCCGCGACCTGGATCCAGCTGCAGCTTAGCCCATCCTCACCACTAGAGGCTCTGGTGAACACCTGCTGGATCTTAGACTCCGCGCCCTGGGGAATCTTGGGCTCTAGCTCCCTGTGGGATCCCTGTTGTGCTCCAGTGGATCTGCCTTCCTTAACCATCCAGTGTTCCATCCGCAGCAGTCAGCCATAGGGTTCACTAAATTGTGGTGCACTCCTGACCTACGGTGATCATCTGTCATCTGGCAACTCAGGTGACCTGACACTATGGCTGTTCTGTGTCCCGTGATGTACGATAAAGAAATGTTGTTTTGCAACACCACACTACACTGTATTAGATACTGTGTACACCACCAGAAAAGTAGTAGCAACTGTACTACGGCTGCACTGTATTGTGTACTGTGTACACCCCCAAAAGTGTAGTAGCAACTGTACTACGGCTGCACTGTATTGTGTACTGTGTACACCCCCAAAAGTGTAGTAGCAACTTTACTACGGCTGCACTGTATTGTGTACACCACCAGAAGTGTAGTAGCAACTGTACTACGGCTGCACTGTATTGTGTACTGTGTACACCACCAGAAAAGTAGTGGCAACTGCACTACGGCTGCACTGTATTGTGTACTGTGTACACCACCAGAAAAGTAGTAGCAACTGCACACTATGGCTGCACTATATTGTGTACTGTGTACACCACCAGAGGTGTAGTAGCAACTGCACTACAGCTGCACTGCATTGTGTACTGTGTATACCACCAGAAAAGTAGTAGCAACTGCACTACGGCTGCACTGTATTGTGTAGTAGAAACAGTACACCACGGAATGCACTGTAGATATAGGCTACACTGGATGCAGAGTATATATATATTGTAGCAGGGTGGTACCCTGCCAGGGTCCAGGTCTAATAAACAGCCAGTTCACTAATGATTCAGCTGTGTTCTGGGCTTTAAGTAATCACCAGACCAAGGTTCCAGGCTCCCAGTTGGAGATGACTTCACCCTATAGACAGGAGGTCTGGACATGGGAGTCAGTAGGGCTTCACCTAGGAGAGAGAGGTGGGAGCCAGTGTAGCATGAGGCTTACCCCTGTATGCACAGAGTTGCTGAGTGTCTGGTCTGTGGGAGACAGACCAAGACCCTTAAAGTGTAAGGCCTGAGCTGGAGAGCTGCGTTTACAAGCCAGGAGGGCTGAATATCGTTTACTTTGGTAGCAGGACTGAAATTCTGAATAGCCCTGCGAGGGAATCTTCTGTTTGTTTTGAACTTTCTTTTAAATAAAAGTGGGCAAAACTAGCCCTGAAACTGAGAAAAGTGAGTGGTGGCAACACTTGGAGTGAACCCCTGACAGTTGGTGGAGAATGTGGGCACGGATGGCGCTGGTCCAGATCCTCACATGCTGGAAACCGTGAGTGTCAATAGACTGTATGTATTGATGTGTGCTGTGTCTCAGCCTTAAGGAGACAGTCCACCAAAAGTTTTTTTCAAAAGGAACTGTGTGTCCCTGGCTGCAGAGATGGGCCATTCGAAGGAAAAAAGTTCTGCAGGGAGAGTGCGGTCTCCCATGGTAACCAGAGACGAGGTGTCAACTGGATGGGGGGGCTGCTATGAGAGGTAGCTTACTGTTCCCACAAAGACGGCTGAGATGCCCAAGAAAAGTCATCTGGGTGGTGGGGCTGCTATGAAGAGGTGGCTTACTGTTCCCACAAAGAGGGCTGGGATGCCCAAAAGTCTGTTGCTTCATCCTGTGATCGCATGGGGAAAGGCGCCAGGAAAAGCTCTACAGGGAGAATGGAGTCTCCCATAGCAACCAGTGAAAATGTTTTTGGTAAAGTACCTGCCGTTACCATTGGCAACAGCAAAGCTGTTTTGCCTGCAACCAGGTGGAGGCATTGGCCTGCGAGAGTACAACTAAGGAGGGACGATGCCCTCAATTGAAAGTTCAGACACTTGTCACCTGGATTTGTAAAACTATTCCTGTTTCTTATGTGAAAGAGACTGATCATGTATTTGATGCCGGTGAAGTGGTGGCAAGTCCGGTGGGGAGATACACTTCTGAGAATGACTTGTTGCGAATAGGGGTGCTGAATTTAATCGTTGCATCGATGCATCGCGATTCGGGCGTCCCCAATGCGGCATCGATGCGTCTGTCCCCAATAATCGATTATGGGTGACGTCATCCCGACTTGCCCCGCCCCTCCCGGGAGAGCGCTCCGAGCACATCCTATTAAAATGCCAGTTTTGTAATAAATACCATTATAATCCATTAAGTGGCCACCGCTGCTTGTGCTTTTTAAAATATATGCAGCTTCATACCTGCATTTCTGTCTGTATACAGTCAGTATATTCCGCTCATGTGACTGCATGGTCCGGCCAGCCTCTCACCTCTCACGTCTCCCCTGACGTCAGCCCCTCCCACCTCTCTTGTTATCTGATAGCTACAGTCAGTGGGCGGGGCTGAGAACTTCCACTGATGTCCGGAGACAGAGAGGAGAACGAGAGACGTGAGAGGTGGGCCGGACCAGACAGAGTGACATGAGGAATATGCACTGTATACAGGCAGAAATGCAGGTATGAGAAGCTGCATATATTTTAAAAAGCTCATACAGCGGTGGCCACTTAATGGATTATAACGGCATATATTACAAAACAGGAATTAATAGCAGTTAACTCCTAGTGTGCTGGAATGTGCAAACTTGGGAGCCCAGAGAAATTTCAACAGAGAAAGTACAAGGAACTGTTTGCTGTGGATTCTAATCCCTCCTGACCTCCCACCAGCCACATGCGTGAATTCCTGTACCCTGTAGTGCACCGGATTAGTGCACTTTTTAAAGAGAAGTTCCGTTTTTTAGTTTAATAAAAGTCAGCAGCTACAAAAAAAGTGTATCTTCTGACTTTTAATAAAAGACACTCACCTGTCCCACAATCCAGCGACGTGGCCACCCGAACCCTCCATTCTGTCCACGCGCTGGCAATACTACTGTGGGCATCCGGCTGTGACAGCTTGCAGCTTCACAGCCGGGTGCGCATGTCTCACTGCGCTGTCCTGCATAGCCGCGCAATCTACTGGGACCTGTGATGTGTCTCAGAAGATTGCAGGGAGGAAGGGCCGCCTAGGCGGCCCAAGTGGAAGTGAGAGCTCGTCGGTAATCGTGATGCATCGTGATGCATCGCGGAATCGAATCGAATCAAATCGTTGACCAGACAATCGTAATCGAATCGAATCGTGAGACCAGTGAAGATGCGCACCCCTAGTTGCGATGCAGTGTAAATGATGAGTTACTGCAATGTAATATGAGGACTGATAAGGACTTGTCTTCAGGCAGTCTGCTGTATAGGAGGAAGACAAGTGGTGAAAATGTGCTGTTGCAGTCAGCTAGAACAGGGGTGACCACTGAGAGATGGATGCCATTGCCCCTAGCAACTGTGGAAGTCAGGAATGCTAATGAGCAATGTATTTCTGATAATGTTGAGAAGTATAGTACTGACAAGAAAAGTCTTTCAGATGCTGTTGAGCCTCTTGGTCTGTCTATGCCTCCTTGGGCTGATGCAGTGCTACAGAGCATAAACTTTTGGGATGACTGGGCCAAGAGACGAATAGCAGAGCTGAAGGAAATTACTGTTAGTAAATGTGTAGTGGACACTATGACTGATGTGCCAGGAGAGGCATCTGCTGAACACAGCCTATAGGCCAAGGGGTGTTGGCTGTTGCAGAAATGAACCCTCTCGTGACTGAAGGTCTGAGTGAGTGTAAACGCACAGCAGAAATCTTGTCCACAATACATACAGGGAAAAGCGAGGTGGTATATTTTCTAACAGACCTGCTTATAGAAATATTAGAAGGTTGGAGTGTACAGCCGGTGTATATCTTGTCATCCTCTCCTACATTTGGAGAACTGGTACCATGGAGTACTGCTGATTGGAACTGGATATTACAGGCTGTACTGTGCAGAGATTGCCAATGGTGGAAGCATGTAATGCAATGGTTTGTGTTCATGTGGAAAGTGGTCTTACAGTGGGCTGGATAGCGTCATACAGAAGTTGTGTATGTGAGTCACTCTGGAGTACTGTTGAACAGGACAGAAGTGCCAGACGGCATAGGTAATGATGGGCAAGTATCAGGACAGTGGCTGGAAGAGGATCATATGCCAGTGGAGTCGGTGGTTAGTGATGTCGGTGGTTAGTGATGTTGCCATGGGAAACAACCACTCCACTTTGTGCAATTCCCCTCCAGACACTGCCTTGCAGAACACTGGGGATTTTGTTATCTTGGGGGTCAAAAAAAAAAGGTGAAGATATCCGTGGTCTCTATAGGGTCACTGTGGGGTCCAGAACTGTGTCCATAGGAGCGTCCCAGCTGGCTGCAGCGAGTGGATCAGCAGGGCGATGGACAGGACCAGCCTGGTTCCTGTTTTCCGGGGTGCGCACCAGTGTGGAATGCACTCGGAGGAGTCCGTGAACCAGAAGTGATGTAGGGGTGTGTCAGATGACGCGTTTCAAAGCTCCCGAGATCTGAAGAAAAAGTGGAAGCTTTGAAACGCGCCCTCTGATGCGCCCATATGTCACTTCCGGTTCACGGACTCCTTCGAGTGCGTTCCACACTATTGTGCACGCCTACAAGCAGGAACCAAGCTGGTCCTGTCTATTGCCCTGCTGATACACTCGCTGCAGTTCTGAACCCTATAGAGACCACGAATATCTTCACCCAATATGTCCGTTTCTCACCGATGTTATGTGAGTAGCCAATTGGCTTTGTTTTGAATAAATTTTTCCTGATATACTGCACTTAGTTTGGTGCACCTTGTTTCTTCTTTACCCTGTCAGTAGAACAGTGCCCATTGAAAATGGACCATCTGGTGACAACTGTAAAAGTAGGGGACACTTTATGTCCCCTACAATGGTCACCAGAAATCTGGGTCTTTAACTAGAATATGTATGTTCTTAATGTGATAAACCTGGGTCGACAATGACAAGAACATACATTTGACAGCTTTTAGCTATTTTATACCGAAATCGTTTTTTTGTATATTTTTCTAACATCCCTCACCTTCTTACCAGGTTTACTGTACAGGTTTATTAAAAAAGGGTTTCATCAATTTAGTAGTGGTTTTAAAACACCAAGGCACATGACTGACAGACAGATCGATTCATTGATCAAACCCAGGTGCATGGAGGCATGTTTCAAGTCATCTATTTCATATTCTTTTATAGAAGCATAGAGTAATGAATACACCTAAGAGGCTCTTCACACTGTAATGGAATACTAGTGTTGCTTATGTGCATTACACATACAGGTGTAAATAGCACAAATAACTTACTGGTATTGACGGTTATAGCTATGACTCACACTAAGAATATTGGCTTGTAGATCTTAGCATGTAGTATTACGGTACAGCAAGAGGAAATGCAGCTGATAAACACTCTGTGGTCAAAAAAAAGCATTTGCTGAGGTCAGTTAGCTGACGTGTTGCCTCATTTTTGTGTACATGTTTGATAATAGCTAGAACATTTATTGCAGAATAGTGTAATTTTTTTTACTTTACTTATCAGAACATTGTGCACTCAGGGCATAAGTGTTGCCTAATAATGATATAAGGTACAATAGTGCTGTGAGGAGATGAGCTATGTCATATGGGAGCAGTAGTCTGAGCAATAGGACAACAGCAGCTGTGAAAAAGTTTCGAACGGATGCTGGAATTTGGCTTTCTGAGCATACATTATGGAAAATTGCCCAATTTTACAAATTGTTCTTTAATATGAATATAGCAAGTCCATTTTCTTTAACCACTTCAGCCCAGGAGGATTTGGCTGCCCAATGACCGGGCCATTTTTTGCTATTCGGCACTCCGTCGCTTTAACTGACAATTGCACGGCCGTGCGACATTGCACCCAAACAAAATTGATGTCTTTTTTTTCCCACAAATGGAGCTTTCTTTTGGTGGTATTTGATCACCTCTGTAGTTTTAATTTTTTGCGCTATAAACAAATAAAGAGTGACAATTAAAAAAAAAAAAAAACAATATTTTTTTAATTTTTGCTATAATAAATATCCCCAAAAAATATATAAATTTTTTTTTTTCTCAGTTTCAGGCCGATATGTATTCTTCTACATGTTTTTGGTAAAAAAAATAAATCACAATAAGCGTATATTGATAGGTTTGCGCAAAAGTTATAGCGTCTACAAAATAGGGGATAGATTAATGGCTTTTTTATTAATTTGTTTTTTATTAGAAATGGCGGCGATCTGTGACTTTTTATCGTGACTGCGACATTATGGCGGACACATCAGACACTTTTGACGCTATTTTGCGACCATTGTCATTTATAAAGCGATCAGTGCTATAAAAATGCACTGATTACTGTGTAAATGACACTGGCAGGGTAGGGGTTAACCACTAGGGGGCGAGGAAGGGGTTAAGTGTGTCCTAGGGAGTGATTCTAGCTGTGTGGGGGCTGGGCTACCAGTGACACATCATCGATGATAGGGAGCAGTAGATCAGTGTCTTGTCACAAGGCAGAACAATGAAATGCCTTGTTTACACAGGCATCCCCCTGTTCTGCAGCTCCGTGACACGATCGCGGGACACCGGCGGACATCGAGTCTGCGGGTCCCGCAGGCACGGTCATGGAGCTTGCGGCAGGGGCGCACGCACATTGCGAAATTCAAAGCGACGTACGGGTACGTTGCTTTGCGCAGCTGTGCCATTCTGCCGATGTATATGTGCAGGAGGTGGTCGGCAAGCGGTTAAACACTCATATGACTTTGTACTTTTATGCTTAAAATCCCCAAGGCGCATGCGCGGGGGCTCCTGTGATGGAGGCTTAGGACCGGAGCTCCGCTCAGCGCCAACTAAACAGCGCTGACAGCGCCGGAAAAAGAAGCTATACTTCAGTTAAAACCACAGGGAAAGTCAGCGGATAGTGCCAGGCACCTACTTATGCCAGGTAAGGCATATAAAAAAGTGCTGAAACAAAAAAACAAGCGCTCTGAAAAACTGGATAATTCCAAGATGGCTGCCGCACCTCAGAATAAGATACAGACTGCTAATGATGTCTCCTCAACTAGCAGGCGAGTTATTCAGCCTGCTACTCTCCCATATAAGGCACAGTCATTAAGCTTAGACTCCTCTGCTACCTTACAACCTTCTGAACTTAAATTAAACCTAAAGGAGAACTATGTGGGAACTGAGGGTCCTCCACCTCATGAAGTGAATTTACCTCACATAGGCTCTCCCAATACACATCCTGAACAGACTCCTGATATGTCTTTTAATATGACTGAACTTTTTACCAGGATTTCTGATATGCTGGACAAAAGGTTAGCTTTAAATGCTGACAGGATCACAGGAGAAATTAAAGCTGACTTTCAGAACCTGGGAAGCAGGATAGAACATATTGAGCATAAGCTAGATTTTACTATAACTAAGACAAACCAGAATTCTGATCATTTACAGTTCCTGCAGGATCAGCTTGATACCGCTCAAGCAAGAATAGATGACCTCAAGAATCGTTCAAGAAGGGAAAACTTTCGCATCAGAGGGCTGCCTGAATCCATTACTGATGTTCATACAACTGTGAAAGATTTTATTAAAAATTTGCTCCCTTCGATTCCAGCTAATAAACTGGAACTGGATAGAGCGCATAGATCCTTAGGACCCCTCAGGAAGGACGGATCTTCACGGGACATTATAGTAAAACCCCACTTTTTTTCTGTCAAGGAAGAAGTGATGAAAATATCCCGCCAACAAGATCAGATACAGTTCCAAGGTGCTTCTATTCAAATCTTTTCTGACATATCTCCATACACCATCCAAAAGAGGAGATCTTTGAAACCCCTCCTTGCAGCCCTGACCAAAAAAGATATTAAATACCGGTGGGCCTTCCCTTTTGCCCTGAAATTTACGTATAATGGGAAGCAACATGTTTTTCACAATTTCCCAGAAGGAGAACGCCTGTTACTTGACTTGAGACTCATTACGCTGGATTCAAACATGGATACCTCTCCCTCTGCGCAGGGGTCATCTAAACGCCAATCGCCTCCGAGCCCGACTGCGCCACTTTGGGAGATGTCCAAAATTAAGAGAGTAAAGGATAACATCCCCCCATGAAGAGGATTTACATGACTCTACTGCATTTCATCTTTTTTTTTCCCCCTGTAGGTTCCTTAGGAGGAAACACATTTCATTACACTGACTTTTGGATTTCCTGTGCAACTCTTTTTTCACACATGGTCCTGCTGCTAAATTGTTAATAGATAGTGGGGTTGTTTTTCTTTTTTTTTCTTGTTTAAAAATTCTAATAGTTAAACTGATCTTAGTTGCTATTGTATTGGAAATCCAGGAATGTTTGGTTCCGTTCATTTAAAATTACATTGTTTGTTTGAGTGCTGTCACTGGCTGGTGCTGTGGCATTGTGCCTCCACCTATCGTTCAGTGTGGTTGTAAACCATGCTGGGAGGTAGGTATATAGCCCTACATATGGGCTATACTACTTATTTTGTTCTGAATGAGGGGAGGGAGCCTTACTCCTCCTCCCATTCTGGGCCTCATTTAGGCCTTTCATTACACTGCGTTTTACAACTGATATTATTTTTATTTGAATATTTTTTTTCTTCTTCTTCTTTCATTCTAACTTTTTTTTCTTTTTCAGCCTACATGTCATTGAGATTTTCCTGTGAAGTGAATCTATGTATATCGTCCCCTAACATATTGAATGATCTTTCCTTATATGCCCTTGGTTCCTCCTGGAGAAAGGTAGGTGGCTGTGGGTTATCTCGGGCTCTCCCCCTTTTGCTCCATGGCCGGCACTAACACTAACTCTTTACCCCTCCGTGTTGTGTCTCACAACACCCAGGGATTTAATTCCCCAGTCAAAAGAAGGAAAGCCCTCCAGGCCTATCGATCCCGTCATATTGATGTAGTGCTCTTACAAGAGACCCATTTCCCTCAGCGGTACACCCCATTGTTTCTTCATGCTCACTTTCCAGTTTTTTACTTGTCTAATGCTGAAGATAAGACCAAGGGAGTGGCAATATTATTTTCTAAGAATTGCAAATTCAATCTTAAGTTGGAACTCAGAGACCAGGAGGGAAGGTTCCTATTGGTCAAGGGAACTATCGATAATAAGCTATATACCTTTATATCTTACTACGCTCCTAACAGAGGACAAAAACAGTTTTTTAAACAATTGTTTCAGTCTCTTGGACCGTCTATGGAGGGGATCATAGTTATGGGTGGGGATTCTAACACAGCTTTTGATTCTAGTCTGGACAAATCCAAACCCTTAAGAGCACAAGTTGTTAGGCCCAATAAAACAAGTGTTCAGATTGCTCGATTAATCTTTCAATCCCGATTGACGGCTATATGGAGGGAACTCCATCCAAAAAAACGAGATTTTACACACTACTCTAATCCGCACCAGTCCTATTCCCGTATTGACCACATTTGGATCTCCACGCACCATATTCCACTAGCTCTTTCTTCCTCTATAGTGGAAGCTGCTTGGTCAGACCATTCGATGATTCTTTTGGCTATTAGAAGGGATTTCCCCGGTACACAGGCTTCACACTGGACTCTCAACCAGTCTTTATTGAAGGACCCCGTAGTAGTGGCGGAAATTCAGGAAGCATTGAAGGATTATTTCCACTTTAATGATGGAGGGGATGTCTCTCCAGAAACTTTATGGGCAGCTCATAAGGTGACTATTAGAGGCAAGTTAATTCAAATAGCGGCCAGGAAGAAGAGAGAGAGGGTGGTTGAGATTGAGAGATTGGAGAAAAAATTTTCTGAGTTGTGCAAGAAACATAAGAAAAGTCCTTCTAGTGTTCCTATATCCACATTGGATGCAGCACGAGTAGCTCTTAACTTGGCTCTTACGGCGAAAGCTGAAAAATCTATTAAATGGTCTGGGGCGAAATTTTACCAGATGAGAGACAAGTTGGGTCCTATGTTGGCACGTAAACTTTCACCTAGATTCCGTTCACAAGCTCTCCCAAAGATTCCAGGATTTTTATTCTAAGTTATATATGGCTGAAAATCTCTCTGTCTCTACTGAGTTAGAGGAATTCTTAGATACATTACATATTCCGAAATTAACAGATACTCATAGAGAAGAATTGGATGCTCCTATTGCAAATGGAGAGGTTTCAGATGTCATAAAAGCTTTAAAGAGGGGAACAGCTCCTGGACCTGATGGTTTCTCCACACCATATTACAAAACATTTTCAGATATCCTAACTCCTTACCTAACTAGACTTTTTAATTTTATGACTAAAGGTTCCCCGATAGATAATTAACTAAATATGGCTTATATTTCTGTGATCCCAAAACCGGATAAAGATACTAGTCAAATTGAAAACTACAGACCAATCTCCTTAATCAATAATGATCTCAAAATATTGACCAAGATATTAGCGAACAGACTGGCTTCTTTTATAGGATCTTATATTCACAAAGATCAGGTCGGTTTTATACCCGGTAGGCAAGGTCCTGCTCAGGTGCGAAGAGCGGTTGACCTAGTATCAATCCTACAATCTAATTGGGAGGGAGGTCATAAACAGGAAGGTATGTTACTGTCACTGGACCTCCAGAAGGCATTCAATTCGGTGTCATGGACATATCTATTCGCTGTACTTAACCACTTAACGACCGCTCACCGCCGATTTACGTCGGCAGAATGGCACGGACAGGCAGAATCACGTAGATCTACGTGATCGCCTTTGTGCAGTTGGGGGGTCAATCCGGACCCCCCTTCACTGCAGTGAGCGGCCGTTAAGTGTTCGGGAGCGATCAGGCATGAGGGGGCGGCCGCTCGATTCCGCCCCCCCCCTCGCGATCGCTCCCGGCCAATGAAATTGCTTCCTCCGCCATGTGATGTAAACACAGGCTGGAGGAAGTGATGTCATCTCCCTCGCCGCGGTCTTTTCGTTCCCGGCGCCGAGGAGTGAAGACAGAGGTTAGTGCTCCAACAGTCCACTGACACGTAGGTACACATAGGCACACAAATCACCCCCCAGTCACCCCCAGATCACCCCCCAGGTCACCCCAAAGCCCCCAATCACAGTGTCACTGATTGCAGTGATCATTTATTTTACTGATCACTGCATTTAGTGTCATCTGTGATTGTAAAAAGTTGCAAGGCAGTTAGGATTAGGCCCCTTTAGGTCCAGGGTAGCCCCCTAACCCCCCCTAATAAAGGTTTAACCCCTTGATCACCCCCCAGGTAACCCTTTCACCCCCTAACTTCAGCGTCACTAAGCGATTGTTTTTCCGATCGCTGTATTCGTGTCGCTGGTGTTTTAGATAGGCAGTTATTTTTTTTAGGTTCGCCGCAGGTTTGTATTGGTGTCAGGTACCCCCATATTTAACCTAATAAAGGTTTTAACCCCCTGATTGCCCCTAGTTAACCCTTTCACCAGTGATCACCATATAAAGGTTACGGGTGACGCTGGTTGATTAGTTTGCTTTTTACAGCATCAGGGCACCCGCCGTATATAACCCAATAAAGGTTTAACCCCCTGATCGCCCGGCGGGTGAGATCAATTAGGTTTTAGCGCCAGAGAGGGTCTGCGTCGCCCCAGGCAGTGTTAGGTTAGTGCCAGTAACGCTAACACCCACGCGCAAAGCATACACCCCCCTTAGTGGTATAGTATCTGATCAGATCTATACTAGCATCCCCAGCGGTTTAGGGTTCCCAAAAACGCAGTGTTAGCGGGATCAGCCCAGATACCTGCTAGTACCTGCGTTTAGCCCCTCCGCCCAGCCCAGCCCAGCCCACCCAAGTGCAGTATCGATCGATCACTGTCACTTACCAAACACAACACACATAACTGCAGCGTTCGCAGAGACAGGCCTGATCCCTGCGATCGCTAACAGTTTTTTTGTAGCGTTTGATATATTTGCTGATGACAGTCAGGTGCTTTTTTTCCTGTGAATCTTACTAGTGTACCCCTAAATTTAGAGCCCAAAATGGCAAGACGAAGGTACACTAGTAAAGAGGCCTACGAGATTCTGAGCATGACAGATAGTGAAGAGGAGGTCACGTATCTGTCAGATTCAGGCTCAGAATATCTTCCCGTAGAAGACAGTGACGTCAGCGGCCCCACGTCAGATAGCTCTGACGACGAAGTTGAGGTCCCTGCTAAGGTCAGGCGTACCCGATCCCGATCTTCTGAGGTTGTTGAGGAGCAAGAACCGCAGGTCTCTCGTATCATGGAGCAGAGTAGTACTAGCGCCGCTATTCCTTCTGGTGAACTGGCAAGCACCAGCGGCCTAGTACAGCCTGGACGTACATCCAGCACTGCAGTAACACTTGGTGACGTGGCGAGTCCCATAAGTGCAGTTCAAGCTGGCGAGGTGGCAAGCACAAGTAGTGTCCCGCTGCCACCAAGAAGACAAAGGCAGGCCCGTCGTGCCCATACTGCCCTTCCTGCAGAATTCGCCTATCCTGATTGGGTCCCCACCACTTCTGCAGAACCCGTACTTCCCCCATTCACTGCCCAACCCGGTATTCAGGTGGAAACAGCTGATTTTATGCCAATCGATTTTTATTCGCTGTTTTTCACGGAAGATCTCTATAGATCTATTGTGGACCAGAGTAATTTATATGCTGGTCAATTTATCGCCGCTAACCCCCAGTTGCCTAAAATTGCCAGAAATTGGAAACCAATTACGGTTTCCGAATTTAAGACCTTTCTGGGCCTTTCCCTCAGCATGGGCACACATAAATTTCCGTCATTGCGTGCTTATTGGTCCACGCACCCAATTGACCACATGCCCGTGTTCTCTGCCTCCATGTCCAGGGCACGATACGAGCAGATTTTGCGGTTCATGCACTTCAACGACAATGAACTTTGTCGTCCACGTGGGGACCCTGAATACGACCGGCTCTATAAAATTCGGCCCCTCATAAACCACTTCAACGAACGTTTTGCAGCCTTGTTTACTCCCGATCAAGTTGTCTGCGTTGATGAGTCCCTGATTACATTTTCTGGCCGCTTGTCTTTCAAGCAGTACCTTCCCAGCAAGCGTGCCAGATACGGGGTCAAGCTCTACAAGTTCTGTGACAGGGCAACAGGCTATGTAGTGAACTTTACGGTTTATGAGGGAAAAGACAGTCAGATTGAGTCGGTCAACTGCCCGGATTACATAGGGAGCGCTGGCAAGATAGTGTGGAACTTGGTGTCACCCTTATTCGGAAAGGGGTACCACTTGTATGTGGACAATTATTACACGAGCGTGCCACTGTTTAGTCACTTGTTTGATCATAAGATTGGAGCATGTGGCACCGTGCGACCTAATCGCCGGGGCTTTCCCCAGCGGCTTGTAGATGCCCGTCTTAGGCTGGGGGGAGAGAGCCTGCTTGAAGTGTAATAACTTGCTCGCTATGAAGTGGAGGGACAATAAGAATGTTTTCCTTCTTACCTCCCTTCATGCAGACACGACAGTCCAAATTCGTACGGCGACTGGTGTTGTGGAGAAACCCCTCTGTGTCCACGAATATAACCAAAATATGGGAGGGGTGGACCTCAACGACCAGTTGATGGCGCCGTATCTAATTGACCGTAAGGCGAGACGCTGGTACAAAAAAGTGTCTCTATCATTATTCCAATTGGCTTTGCTGAACGCTCATGTGCTATACAGAGCTTCAGGCGGGACGTTATCTCTTCTAAAATTCCAGAATGAGATAGTCACAGAACTCCTGTATCCAGGCGGTTCTGCACCTCACCATCCCCAACCAAATGCAGTAAGCCGGCTGCATGAGAGGCATTATTCGTATGTCCTCCCGAGTACCCCTACCCAAAGCCACCCCCAAAAAAGATGTCGTGTCTGTAGCAAGCGCGGATTTAGGCGTGACACCCGTAGTTTTTGTCCACTCTGTCCTGACAAGCCTGGTCTTTGCCAAGGTGAATGTTTTGAACGCTACCACTCAAAAGTGAAGTTTTAGCGTAGGGTAAAGCATTTCACAGACTAGGACACACTTACACAGGGTCTCCCAAGATGCCATTACATTTTGAGAGACCCGAACCATTACAGTTGTAAAGTTACAAAAAAAAGTGTAAAAAAGAAAAAAAAAAAACGTAAAAAACAAAACACAAAAAAAATATAAAATAAAAAAACCAAAAATAGTTGTCGTTTTATTGTTCTCTCTCTCTCTATTTTCTCTCTATTGTTCTGCTCTTTTTTACTGTATTCTATTCTGCAATGTTTTATCATGCTTGCTTTTCAGGTATGTAATTTTTTGTTTTCAGGTGCGCCATTCAACTGCAGCGCGGAATTATTTATCTTGACAGCAACAGCGTTTGCTCCCACGATACATAAAGCCGTGACTCCAGTGCTGTAGGAGGTGATTTCACCACCACAGTTAAAAAAAAGAGCATATATGCCGAAGCATGGGGGCAGCAGGGGCGGAGGAGCGATTTTGCTCCTAATGCCGCGTACATACGGTCGAAATTCCGACCGTGTGTACGCGGCATAACTTTTTTGCGGGAGGATGCCCCCATGCTTCGGCATATATATATTTTAGGCACAGGTTGCGTTAAAACATTTTTTTATTTTTTACTAGGTTTTGTTTTGGTATTTGCTTTGCAGGTATGGCATGGTAAGGTCTTACTGTTGTACTGTAATGTTACTTTGTTTTAATGTTAACCACCATTTGCTTAGCAGGTACGCCATTCAGTTGCAGCGCGGATCTATTTATCTTGACAGCAACAGCGTTTGCTCCCACGATACATAAAGCCGTGACTCCAACGCTGTAGGAGGTGATTTCACCACCACAGTTAAAAAAAAAGAGCATATATACCGAAGCATGGGGGCAGCAGGGGCGGAGGAGCGATTTTGCTCCTAATGCCGCGTACATACGGTCGAAATTCCGACCGTGTGTACGCGGCATAACTTTTTTGCGGGAGGATGCCCCCATGCTTCGGCATATATATATTTTAGGCACAGGTTGCGTTAAAACATTTTTTTATTTTTTACTAGGTTTTGTTTTGGTATTTGCTTTGCAGGTATGGCATGGTAAGGTCCTACTGTTGTACTGTAATGTTACTTTGTTTTAATGTTAACCACCATTTGCTTAGCAGGTACGCCATTCAGTTGCAGCGCGGATCTATTTATCTTGACAGCAACAGCGTTTGCTCCCACGATACATAAAGCCGTGACTCCAACGCTGTAGGAGGTGATTTCACCACCACAGTTAAAAAAAAGAGCATATATTCCGAAGCATGGGGGCAGCAGGGGCGGAGGAGCGATTTTGCTCCTAATGCCGCGTATATACGGTCGAAATTCCAACGGAGGCTTATCCGTGGAAAAGTCCGACCGTGTGTACGTGGCATAACCTTTTATGCCGCGTACATACGGTCGAAATTCCGACGAAGGCTTGACCGTGTGTACGCGGCATAACTTTTTTGCGGGAGGATGCCCCCATGCTTCGGCATATATGCCCATCATTAGAAGTGGGTGGATGAAGGGAGGTATTCTAATGGTGGGCATACCCACCAATCAATCTCTTTTTTTCGTTCAGCCAATAGGCTGTATGAAAAAAAAGATTACAATACATGTCCAACAAGGACCAGCAACGTACTGGTATGTTGCTGGACTTTGAATGTTTATACCAGAATGATGCCTGCGGGTTTAGGTATCATCTTGGTATCATTCTTTTCAGCCAGCAGCCGGCTTTCATGTAAAAGCAATTCTAGCAGATAATTAGCCTCTAGACTGCTTTTACAAGCAGTGGGAGGGAATGTCCCCCCCCCGGATATAAAAAGCGCCATTGGGAAATTGGGAAAGCATTTTATCACACCGATCTTGGTGTGGTCAGATGCTTTGAGGGCAGAGGAAAGATCTAGGGTCTAACCCCCCAATTTTTTTCAAAAAAAGAGTACCTGTCACTACCTATTGCTATCATAGGGGATATTTACATTCCCTGAGATAACGATAAAAATGGTAAAAAAATAAAATATGGAAGGCACAGTTTAAAAATAAAATAAAAAAGCCAAATAAATAATAAAAAAAAAAAAAAAAAAAAAAAGCACCGCTGTCCCCCCCTGCTATTGCGCAAAGGCGAACGCAAGCGTCGGTCTAGCGTCATATGTAAACAGCAATTGCATCATGCATGTGAGGTATCGCCGCGAAGGTCAGATCGAGGGCAGTCATTTTAGCAGTAGACCTCCTCTGTAAATCTAACGTGGTAACCTGTAAAGGCTTTTAAATGCTTTTAAAAATGAATGTAGTTTTGTCGCCGCTGCGCGTTTGTGCGCAATTTTAAAGCATGTCGTGTTTGGTATCCATGTACTCGGCCTATGATCATCTTTTTTATTTCATCAAACATTTGGGCAATATAGTGTTTTTTAGTGCATTAAAAATAAAAAAAGTGTGTTTTTCCCCCCAAAAATGCGTTTGAAAAATCGCTGCGCAAATACTGTGTGGAAAAAAAAATGCAACACCCACTATTTTAATCTGTAGGGCCTTTGCTTTAAAAAAATATATAATGTTTGGGGGTTCAACATAATTTTCTTGCAAAAAAAAATTTCTTTCATGTAAACAAAAAGTGTCAGAAAGGGCTTTGTCTTCAAGTGGTTAGAAGAGTGGATGATGTGTGACATAAGCTTCCTAATGTTGTGCATAAAATGCCAGGACAGTTCAAAACCCCCCCAAATGACCCCATTTTGTAAAGTAGACACCTCAAGCTATTTGCTGAGAGGCATGTTGAGCCCATTGAATATTTTTTTTTTTTGTCCCAAGTGATTGAATAATGACCAAAAAAAAAAAATGTACAAAAAGTTGTCACTAAATTATATATTGCTCAAACATGCCATGGGCATATGTGGAATTACACCCCAAAATACATTCTGTTGCTTCTCCTGAGTACGGGGATACCACATGTGTGGGACTTTTTGGGAGCCTAGTCGCGTACGGGACCCCAAAAACCAAGCACCGCCTTCAGGATTTCTATGGGTGTAAATTTTTGATTTCACTCCTCACTGCCTATCACAGTTTCGGAGGCCATGGAATGCCCAGATGGCACAAAACCCCCCCAAATGACCCCATTTTGGAAAGTAGACACCCCAAGCTATTTGCTGAGAGGTATGTTGAGTATTTTGCAGATCTCGCTTTTTGTCACAAAGTTTTGAAAATGTAAAAAAAGAAAAAAAAAAGAAAAAAAAATGTCTTTCTTAATTTTCAAAAACAAATGAGAGCTGTAAAATACTCACCATGCCTCTCAGCAAATAGCTTGGGGTGTCTACTTTCCAAAATGGGGTCATTTGTGGGGGTTTTGGGCTATTTTGACATTTTATGGCCTTCAAAACTGTGATAGGTAGTGAGGAGTGAAATCAAAAATTTATGCCCTTAGAAACCTTGAAGGCGGTGCTTGGTTTTTGGGGTCCCGTACGCGGCTAGGCTCCCAAAAAGTCCCACACATGTGGTATCCCCGTACTCAGGAGAAGCAGCAGAATGTATTTTGGGGTGTAATTTCACATATAACCATGGCATGTGTGAGCAATATATCATTTAGTGACAACTTTTTGTACATTTTTTTTTTCTTTTTGTCATTATTCAATCATTTGGGACAAAAAAAAAATATTCAATGGGCTCAACATGCCTCTCAGCAAATAGCTTGGGGTGTCTACTTTCCAAAATGGGGTCATTTGGGGGGGTTTGTGCCATCTTGGCATTTTATGGCCTTCAAAACTGTGATAGGTAGTGAGGAGCGAAATCAAAAATTTATGCCCTTAGAAACCTTGAAGGCGGTGCTTGGTTTTTGGGGTCCCGTACGCGGCTAGGCTCCCAAAAAGTCCCACACATGTGGTATCCCCATACTCAGGAGAAGCAGCAGAATGTATTTTGGGGTGTAATTTCACATATGCCCATGGCATGTGTGAGCAATATATCATTTAGTGACAACTTTGTGCAAAAAAAAAACAGTTTGTCATATTCCCGCAACCTGTGGCAAAATATAAAATATTCCATGGACTCAACATGCCTCTCAGCAAATAGCTTGGGGTGTCTACTTTCCAAAATGGGGTAATTTGGGGGGGTTTTGTGCTATTTTGGCATTTTATGGCCTTCGAAACTGTGATAGGTAGTGAGGAGTGAAATCAAAAATTTACGCCCTTAGAAATCCTGAAGGCGGTGCTTGGTTTTTGGGGCCCTGTACGCGGCTAGGCTCCCAAAAAGTCCCACACATGTGGTATCCCCGTACTCAGGAAAAGCAGCAGAATGTATTTTGGGGTGCAATTCCACATATAACCATGGCATGTGTGAGCAATATATCATTTAGTGACAACTTTTTGTACATTTTTTTTTTCTTTTTGTCATTATTCAATCATTTGGGACAAAAAAAAAATATTCAATGGGGTCAACATGCCTCTCAGCAAATAGCTTGGGGTGTCTACTTTCCAAAATGGGGTCATTTGGGGGGGTTTTGTGCCATCTTGGCATTTTATGGCCTTCAAAACTGTGATAGGTAGTGAGGAGTGAAATCAAAAATTTATGCCCTTAGAAACCTTGAAGGCGGTGCTTGGTTTTTGGGGTCCCGTACGCGGCTAGGCTCCAAAAAAGTCCCACACATGTGGTATCCCCGTACTCAGGAGAAGCAGCAGAATGTATTTTGGGGTGTAATTTCACATATGCCCATGGCATGTGTGAGCAATATATCATTTAGTGACAACTTTGTGCAAAAAAAAAAAGTTTGTCATATTCCCGCAACTTGTGGCAAAATATAAAATATTCCATGGACTGAACATGCCTCTCAGTAAATATCTTGGGGTGTCTACTTTCCAAAATGGGGTCATTTGGGGGGGTTTTGTGCTATTTTGGCATTTTATGGCCTTCGAAACTGTGATAGGTAGTGAGGAGTGAAATCAAAAATTTGCGCCCTTAGAAATCCTGAAGGCGGTGCTTGGTTTCCGGGGTCCCGTACGTGGCTAGGCTCCTAAAAAGTCCCACACATGTGGTATCCCCGTACTCAGGAGAAGCAGCAGAATGTATTTTGGGGTGCAATTCCACATATAACCATGGCATGTGTGAGCAATATATCATTTAGTGACAACTTTTTGTAATTTTTTTTTTTTTTTTTTTTTTGTCATTATTCAATCACTTGGGACAAAAAAAAAAAATATTCAATGGGCTCAACATGCCTCTCAGCAATTTCCTTGGGGTGTCTACTTTCCAAAATGGGGTCATTTGGGGGGGTTTTGTACTGCCCTGCCATTTTAGCACCTCAAGAAATGAGATAGGCAGTCATAAATTTAAAGCTGTGTAAATTTCAGAAAATGTACCCTAGTTTGTAAACGCTATAACTTTTGCGCAAACCAATAAATATACGCTTATTGACATTTTTTTTACTAAAGACATGTGGCTGAATACATTTTGGCCTAAATGTATGACTAAAATTGAGTTTATTCGATTTTTCTTATAACAAAAAGTAGAAAATATCATTTTTTTCAAAATTTTCGGTCTTTTTCTGTTTATATCGCAAAAAATAAAAATCGCAGAGGCAATCAAATACCATTAAAAGAAAGCTCTATTTGTGGGAAGAAAAGGACGCAAATTTCATTTGGGTACAACATTGCATGTCCGCACAATTTACAGTTAAAGCAGCGCAGTGCCGAATCCCAAAAACAGGCTTGGTCCTAATGGCCCGAAATGGTCCGGGGCTTAAGTGGTTAAATGCTGGGGATTTGGACAAAATATGTTAGGAATTTTAGAAGCCCTTTATTCCAATCCTAAGGCTAGAATCAGAATGCAAGGAATTTTTTCCGACCCAATTCAGATTGGAAGAGGTACACATCAAGGTTGCCCCCTATCCCCCTTGATATTTGCTATTATGATTGAATCTTTAGCCATTGCCATTCGTAGTAATCTGAATATCGGGGGGGGGGTACAATGTGGTCAAGATACCCATAAATGTGCTTTATTCGCAGACGACCTTTTACTGTTTGTCACTTCTCCACGGTCCTCTTTACCGGAGATTTGCTCATTTCTTAATACGTTTTCGACTCTTTCAGGTCTCAGAGTTAATATGTCTAAATCTCAAGCTCTTAACGTGTCTCTCCCAGATTCTATAGTGTCTGATTTACAGATAGCATACCAATTCAAGTGGAGCAGCTCTTCCATTAAATACTTAGGAATCAATCTTACCTCTAAATTTGAAAATCTATATCAAGCTAATTACCCTCCTATGTACAAGAAACTTGAACTCGATCTTAGAGACTGGGAGTCGCACAGTATTTATTGGGTTGGCAGGATTAACTCAGTCAAGATGACCCTTTTGCCCAGGCTTTTATATTTATTTTGTTCACTTCCTATTCCAATCAAAAGAGATCATTTGAAATCTTTTCAAAGTAAGCTAACTAAATTCATTTGGAACAATTAAAGGTCCACGACTCTCAAACCGATTCCTATTTAACCTTCCCAAACAGGGTGGGTTAGGCCTACCAAATCTCTTATGGTACTTCCAAGCAGCACGACTGGCACAACTTTCTGTCTTATATTTTAACACAGAACTTCCTGATTGGATATCAATTGAAAATCAAGCTGTTCCAAAAATAGACCTCCCATCTTATCACCATCTCTCTCACAATCCTTCTCTTTATGGGATTCACTTCGGAAACTTCCCTCGCTGGTCTCTAAAGCTCAACCTTTGACCCCGTTGTTCCAAAACCCCTTTTTTAATCAAGGTTTGGACCTTCAAAACTTTAAATGGTGGTATGACAAGAGGCTGTACCGCATTGGTCAATTTTTTTCCTCTACAGGCCCTTTACCTATTGAATATTTTATGAACAAATTAGATCTCCCTTTATCCGAAAAACCGAGATTTCTTCAAATCGCTAATTTAATTCATTCTAAGTGTAAATCTGGATATTCATCCCGAGACTTTACTGATTATGAAACTTGGTGTGGGCGGGCCGTGGAGCGAAGGGGGGGGATCTCTGTGATCTACAAGTCACTGGCATCCAATTTGGTGAAACTACCATACATGTTAGCTTGGGAGAAGGAACTCCTAATTGATAGAAATATTGTGGATTGGCATGCTAGCTACTCTCGCTCGACTTCAGGCTTCTACAACACCTCACTCATAGAGGCTAATATAAAACTTTTTACAAGATGGTATCTAGTTCCCACGAGATTGGCAGTTATGTACCCCTCTGTTTCACCTCTTTGTTTTAGGGGGTATCAGGGACTGGGTTCTATAATCCACATATGGTGGGAATGCCCAAGAATTTGTGGATTTTGGAATAAGGTATTTCACATTTTACGCAATGTCACAGGTTGCCCGATACATCAATCGCCTACAATTGCTTTGCTTAATGGGCATTTACCTCATATTCCTAAAGACACTCGTAAACTAATTTTGTTTATTTTAACGGGAGCAAAACTAACTATTGCAAAGGCATGGAAGAAACCTTCGGTATCTATATTATCCATGAAACGAAAAGTTTCTTGGGTTATGGAACAAGAAAAACTGGTTAGCTTCTTGTTAGACGAGACCTCTAATTTTGAAGCTATATGGGAACCTTGGGCGCGATTTATGGGAATCTCTTTGTCACATAACTTGGTTGTCAACACCAATCACTGATCTTTGGAATGTATATTTGGATTGTAGGCATTCTATAATCTTTTCATTTCATATCTTGTTTTTTTTCTCTTCTTATCTCTCTCCTCCTTTTCTTTCTCTTCTTTTTTTTATCCCATACTTTTCTCTTTCGGTATGGACTTTTATTATTTATAATATGTTTATTGTTTTATTTCATCGGATAAAATATAACAGTTTCAGGTTCAGATTCTTTCTTTTTGTTAGAGGCTTAAACTGTTAAAATTAGCTCTAACAGTCTAAGAACAATTCTTAGTTTTCATACTAAGGTCGAGTTTTGTTTTTTGCATGTACAAATGACAAATTTCTATTATATCTCTCTACTCGTCTCCACCGACAATTGTTGGTGGAGATACAAAGGCCGGGCGGGGGGGCGCCCTCTCCTTCCTAGTCACAGTGTGTTCCCGTTAGGGGTGGCTGGGGAGGGGAGTAGGAGTCCCTCATATTTTCGGTTTATTCTTGTGGGAACTAGATTTTCTTAATGTAAGTTATTATTAGTTTATAAGATTACTTGATTATATACACGACCAAGATGAGGCTAGACATTAATACTTTTTGTTTAAATACTGTCAGTAATGGTTTTTAAGGTGATAATTTGTCCAAGTTTCTATGGTAATAATACCTGAGATTTATGTGAAGTCAATTGTAATCATCTTTAATATTTATGATTCTGTAATGACTTTTTGCTGATGAAAATAAAAAACATAAGTGAAAAAAAATAAATAATCCCCCGTCCCCCGTGAAGGCTTCCCAAGCATGTATTTTATACTTTTCATACTGATCTTTTCCAGATGTCTTCAGGCTGGTCAACGAGTCTCCTTCTCCTCTCATCTGGTGCTAGGTGGCCCTCAGTGATACAGAAATCAGTTCTGATGTGACTATGTCTCTCTTATAGTGGGTTTACAACCACTTGAAATTCCAGTGCAGAGAATAACTTCAGCACACAGAGATTAAACACAGAGATTAAACAAATCCTCCTAAATAAGTTTTACTTGTTTATATGCAGCCTTCTCTTCTCTACATCCCATCAAAAGTGCAGATTTGTGATAAAAATCCTTCTGCATTTGTGAGGAGCAGAGAGGACGGGGTGGAGAGCTGCAGGTACAATGTGTGAGAGCTGATTGGAGGAAAGAGACACCCCCCTCCACACACTGCACAGGAACAAAGGAAGGATACAGAGCTGTGTTCTGAATAGAGAAGCTGTGTGCTGAGCTTCCTCCCCATTACAAATTTATCTCATGTGTCGGGAAAACTTCTCAGAAGTGACTCCTGCTGATTACAGAGGAACAAAGCACCAGAGAGAAATGACACTCAGAGTTTTGGAGATAGACAAGTAAACACTACAGATATACTATATGTGCTTTGTTCAGATTTCATGACTGAGGTTTACAACCCCTTTAACGACAGGAGCCTTGGTAATGCCTTTTCCGGGGGTAAGTCCATGGCGCCCTGTGCATACAGAATGGTGCTAGGCATCAAACAACACAATAGACTGAGGATATCTAATCTAGGGCGCACTGGCCTAGTGCATTATCTTTGATAAATTACTTTATTGTATAAAAACAAAGAATGATACTCACAAACTTACGCTTGAATACAGCATATCAAATTAATTGCAGATGAAAAGTCCCACAGTAAAACTGGCTGAAGCATTTCAAGGTATCGCCTCTTCCTCAGAGCCTCTGAGGAAGAAGTGATACCTTGAAACGCATCAGCCAGTTTTACTGGTACCTAAAATGTTGATACCGAAAAGCTGCTGTTTATTCGATATGCTGTATTAAGTGCATGTTTGTGAGTATCATTCTTTATTTTTATACAATAAAGTAATTTATTGAGGATAATGCACTAGGCCAGTGCACCCTCTGTTTATTTCTTAATTTCAGTGCATCTAGACATCCCCAGCCTTATGAGGGCAGCAAGGTGGCATCTATCAAGATTTGCCAGGACAAGAGCCTAGAGTAACGCCAGTGTTGGGCCCACCTTCGAGCGCAGGAGATATGTGTTATTTATGTTGAATTACTGCTGGAGGGCAGGAGAATATTGCAGCTAGAGCTACAATATTTTATTTTAAACCTGGGGCACCATTTTAAACGTGCCTGAAGTTGGGCTTTAATTTGTGAGAAAGAAAAATAAAATAAGTATCACATTTTATTCAGTATTACCCCGTAAGTCATATGTTTGTTTAAGGGATACACAAAATATATATATCATTATTTAAAATAAATAAAAAATAACCACTTTTATCCTGCTGAGCCCCTACATTAGCTGGGCTGTTACAGCTTTGTGACCATAGCAAACTTTGCCATTATACACAGATACAGCGGATACCCATAAACATTTATTTACAAATGATTTAAATCTCCGTATGTAGCAAGACTTTTTTTTAATCAGTATCACTGTAAAACAATACAGTATTTGTAACAATAGTTATCTAGAAGTATTTTTTTTACCTTTGTGTTAGTTGCACAAATCTGCCATAAAATATAAGACACTTTTGTCATGTTTAAAATTTCTCCACATTTGTGCATTATTCAGTGCCAGTGAATCGAAAAAGGAAAAAAATAGGAAAGATAAAATGCATTCTATTTTTCAAGGGATAGTTCTTTCTGATTGCTGGGGTTTTGGTAATATTCTGTATTTTGAGAGGCTGTAAATTGCCAAGACACAGCAAAAAGGCTTCTCTTTTCATGATCCATTGGGTTGGTTTACTAAAACTGGTGCACTCAGAAGTTGGTTACCATGAACAGCTGCACCAGATTCTAACTTCAGCTTGTTCAATTAAGCTTTTATAATAAAACCTTGAGGCTGGGTTCACACTTATGTGAATTGGATGCACTTATGCACTTATGTCAATTCGCATGACAGGAAAGTGTGATCGGCTCTCAATTGAGCCCGTTGACACATCCTCGGGGCTGCCACAGAGTGCACAGCAGAAGGGTCCTGTGTGTCTCTGGCCCCGTTTCAGGCAAAAATGTGGATCTAATACGGACCTGAACGGGTACACACCGGACCCCCCTGCAGTGCCCAGCACCGCACATATTGTGAACCCAGCCTAATGGCCCGTACACACGATCCGAATATCGTACGAAAACTGTCGTCCGAGGAAGAATCATACGATAATCGGATCGTTAGTACAGAGCTTTCGAGAGCCAATCACGACAATTCATCCGATATTATTAGATCGGACACGCACAAAAATTTTCTTCGTACGTTACCAGATCGTACGATTTACGTTTAATCAATATAGTTGTTGCCCGAAAATACAATACAAATACATTACAACACGTGACATCACTTCCGATTTTTTTTTTCTGTCGTACGAGAATTTTCGTGACTTTAGTAACCTATTTGACTTTATTTGCTTAATAGTCGCAAATAGAAATTGGACGATCTGTCGTCAAATTTTTGGATCGTGTGTATGGGCCATTAAGATGATTGGTTTCTATGCAGAGCTGCATAAGATTTTTCACTCTGCAGTTTTAGTAAATCTCCCCTTATAGGTCTCCCCCCATCAAAGATTTTTATTACAGTTTCTTTAGATTGCTAGTTCATGTTCAAAGAGTCTGTTTAGTAATGTTTTTTCACATGATTTACATGACTTTCATGAAGGATTCAAACATTCTTTCATATGAATAAATTAGAAAAATATGTGAATCCTGTGTGCAAATTGTGTGAATCCTGTGTGAAAACATTTATAAATAGACCCCTGAGTGTAGCCTTACCCTGTCCCTAACCTTTATGCCTCGTTCACATGACCGGTTTTCCTGGCAGGAAAACTGCCATGACAGCTTTTCGGCAGGAAAAACGGCCGTGTGTATGCTCCATGGCAGTTTTCCTGGCAGGAAAACTGCGGGAAAAATAATGTGAACTTGTTCTCTATTTTCCTGTTAGGAAAAATACCGGCCAAGAAAACCGGTCGTCTGTATGGTTTCCTGAGGGGAAAAATACAAAATACCGCGCATGGTCGTAAACAATTCGACGCATGCGCGGAAGCATAGAACATCATTTTGTCGGCTCATTGAAGTCTTTGACGTCACTGCATTCTTGAAATTCAAAAGTTCAGCGGTATTTGGCCTGAACATTTGTATGCAAGGCAGGCCTGACAGGAATCCTGGCAGGAACAATTTTAATTTTTTCCTGCTGGGAAAAATGGTCGTGTGTACGAGGCATAAGGCTAGCTGTGTTGCCATACCAGGGTGTTATTTATTTTAATGGCAGTTGCAACTCTGTAAACAAACTCCAACACACGTGCATTGTGGTGCATATTAAGGCCTCATGCACACTGAGCGTTAAAAAAACTGCTTTTAGGGTTATCTGGCATATTTTTACCTGCCTCTAAACTCCCCTCAATGTTAGTCTATGTGTCCATGCACACATAGGTGTTTAGAGGCAAAAAAAAAACCACTGCCAGAATGTCCAGGAGCAGCAATTTATATAGCACCAACAGTTTACGCAGCGATTGAGCATTAATTAATTTCAATGGCCAGAATAAAAATTACCCTGGCCAGTGAAATAAATTATCACCCAAGCACTTGATGTGCCTAAACACGTCTAGGCATTTAGGAGAGCTGGGAAAACACCCTGTGTGCATGGCCTAAAACATGGTGTCTGTCTGGTTTTGTATTAGTTATGGTGTGTTGGCAAGTTAAAGTGCATGCATTTATTCATTATTGCACAAAAGCACACCGAATGTGTGAAGACCTAACAGAAAAATAGCTGATCATAAATGCAAGGTGGATGATGCAGCTTTGAAATCTGTTTGAGATGTGTCTAAAATCAGTCCATATTATTTGGTGCACAGGGGAATTTGGGACAATTTTCACTTCATAAAAAAAAAAAGAAAAAGTGGCAAATATCCATTACCAATTATCACCATATGAAGGCCCAGATTGTCCTGAAAAAAAAAGTAGGTACAATACACCTGAATGCAAGAAGTAGTTGTGATGGGATGGCCTTCCTAGTACATGGCAAAATTGCATAACTGGGTTTTGGTGTTTTACCAACCATAACGAAACAGGTTAAACAGTGTGAAACATCAGTCATGGAGCATGTAGTACTTATAGCAAACATTCTGCATTGAATCTAGGCTCACTATTACATTTGTTGCACTTTGTTTCTGTGGAATAACCTTTCCTGTTCTGAGACTTTATCCCCTAATGAGGCCAGGTTTACACTTGTACGACAAACGCTCCGACATTGGGAGCTCATGTCGCATGATGTGTGAAAATCAATCAATTCCCTATGAGAGCCGTCTTAGAAAATGCTCCCTGCACTACTTTGGTCCAACTTTGATCCTACTTCAGCCCATTGAATATCACTGAAGTCGGATCAAAGTCAGATTGCGGTCTTAACTGATCCAACTTTAGCATGCGACTTGTGCTCTGATGATCTTGAAAGAGAACTCCACGCCAAAAGAAAAAAAAAGCGGCATGGAATCCCCCTCCAAGAGCATACCAGGCATGGATTTTAAGGGGAACCCCCACGCCAAAAAAACAATGTGGGGTCCCCCCTCAAAATCCATATCATACCCTTATCCGAGCATGCAGCCCGGCAGGTCAGGAAAGGGGGTGGGGACGAGCGAGCACACCCTCCCCCCTCCTGAACATTACCAGACTGCATGCCCTCAACATGGGGGGTGGGTACTTTGGGTCAGGGGGGCCTTGTGCCCCCCCTACCCCAAAGCACCTTGTCCCCATGTTGATGAGGACAAGTGCCTCTTCCCAACAACCCTGGCAGTTGGTTGTCGGGTTCTGCTGTTGGGGGGCTTATCGGAATCTTTAACAAGGGGGCCCCCAGATCCCGGCCCAGACCCTATGTGAATGAGTATGGGGTACATTGTACCCCTACCCATTCACCTAAAGAAGTGTAAAAAAAAAAACGCTCTTATTCTTCCGATGTTGACTCGACGCTCTTTCACACTCTAATTCTGGGTGCGTGGTATGCCACTACTTTTATTGGCATGGGGCGGGGTCACCAGGAGAGCCGGCCCCTTATGACATCACCACCCAGGAAATGATGGGGCGCGGACGGTGACCCCGCTCTGTGGCAATATAAGGAGTGGCACACCATGCACCCAGCATTAGAGCGGGAGAGAGCGTCGAATCAACATCGGAAGAAGAACAGAGGGATAAGACAGCAGAGAAGACCCGGCAAAAGAGCAAGAATACCCGGCAGATGCAGAAGACAGCGGACAGAGGGAGAAGAACCGGAGAGGGCTAGAAGACATCAGTGGAGAGGGGAGAAGAACCGGCAGAGGCAGAAAACATCAGCAGAGGAGGCAGAAGACATGGAGAGGGGAGAAGAAATTGGAAGCGACACTGGAGCTGCCTTAATAAATTACCTGTGTATTGCGTTTTATTTTTGACACTTTTTTAGGTGAATGTGTAGGGGTACAATGTACCCCATACTCATTCACATAGGGTGGGGGTCTAGGGGTCCCCTTTGTTAAAAATTCCAGATTCGGATAAGCCCTTCACCCACAGACCCCTACAACCAATGGCCAGGGTTGTTGGGAAGAGGCCCTTGTCCTCATTAACATGGGGACAAAGTGCTTTGGTGTGGGGGCTCAAGGCCCCCCTTCCCCAAAGCACCCACACCCCCATGTTGAGGGCATGCAGTCTGTTACAGTTCGGGGGGCGTTCGCTCGTCCCCACCCCCTTTCCTGACCTGCCGGGCTGCGTGCTCACATAAGGGTCTGGTATAGATTTTTGGGGGGACGCCATGCTGTTTTTTCGGCTTGGAGGTTCCCCAAAAATCCATGCCAGACCGACGGGCCTGGTATGTTCTTGGAGTGGTAACCCATGCCAGTTTTTTTTGTTTTTCTTTGGCATGGAGTTCCACCTAAAGATTCATACCAGACACAGAGTGCCTGCATTGTCAGGAACAAAGTTGGATCCCCGTTCATTGAAGTCGGACGGATGTCGGACTTTAAGTTGCAGGGCAAAGTCGGATCCACAGTCATACAACTGTCGCGTCGTACCAGTGTGAAAACCCGGCCTCACACCACAAAGGTAATCCAAAAATCAAAAGCAGATGTGAGAGGGCTTTACTGGTGGTAGATGCCTAATTATGAATGTGGAGGGTGCCCTGCATTGGGAAGGTAAAGCCTGTTGAGGGGACAATGGCCTCATCCCTACATCCCAAGATGAAGTGGGGGTTTACAGGGTTGACTTACTGGAATCTGGCAGCCCATACATAATAAAACATACATACATTAGTCAAAGGGGGAGAGAAGAGGCGCCTCTGGGTGCAGATTTTACAACAAGTTTAATATGCAATAAGATCTTCTTATGGTGCACTCACAAATAAGAAGTTAAAAGCAGGCATTGAGTCTGGTATGGGGCTGTCCTCAGTGGAGTCGATCCCTTTCCTAGATCTCCTATGCTGTGCGTCCTGTAGATGTAATGGAGTCTCTACACCGCTGGATGGTGTACAGCAGGCTGCGGTGAAGCGGTGGAGCGTGTCCTCAGCGAGGCTTGGAGCGCAGGGAGATGTCAGGCAGAGGGGGATGACATCATCGGAATGCGAGCAGGTTTCGTGAGCGTACAGGCTGTGGATGGAGAAAACAGCCGCGCTCCTTTCTCAAGCTAACAGACAGAGACTCATCAGATAGCATTATAAGGGCGGGCAGGGGGAGTGGCTAATGTCTATGCGCCGTGATAGGCAGACAAGGGGACAGAACACTGAAGGGGCAGGAGAGATCGTGGTCATACAAAGCATGTAAAAAAAAAATATATATATATATAAAAAATAAATTAAAAAAAAGAATAGAATAAAAGACAAAAAAATAACAAAAAATAGCAGTGCTCTGAAAAGCCTGGGATATTATACAGAACACACGGATCTATCTGCAGGTGTATGGAGACAACAATGGAAGGGGGGGGGGGGGGTTGATGTGGGAAATAAATATTTAAAAAATGTAAATATAGGTAAGTAAAAATCGTAGGTATTGGGGATTGGACACTGAATATGACGGTGCATATGCACACATGCATCTGCACACACACATAGTCTTGTACAGGAAGGCTCATGTCAACATATACAAATACACATGTATATGTGTGTAGTTCATATGGTGGATGGTGGTGTGTGAATAATGACATAGGATGATACTGATAATAGAATATGGGGGATGGGAAGGGAAGGGGAGGTGGAGAGGGGGGAGAAGAAAGGGGGAAAAAAGGGGGAGGAGAGGGGGGGGAAAGGGGAGAGAGGGGAAAAAAAACAACAACAACAAGGGGGGGAGAGAAAAGGGGGGAAGAGAAGGGGCCGAGATGGATGGGAGAGGGCAGCCATACTTACTGAAACCCGCCACCCACACAATATAAAGGGAGGATGTGGATGAGAAGTCCCAACTAAAGTATGTATATATAAGGACATAGTTAATGGATGAAAAGGGGGAATATGCTTACGTTAGTATACTAGTCTAATAAAATTATTATGTTAAAATAATGTGGGGTAGGAAAATGATTCTGTAAAAAACAACAATTATATGAATAATTATTATATAACACAATTATTATACAAAAATATATATCTACATATATATATATATACTGTGATGGTGAGACCCTGTACATCCTTAAAGAGTGTTGGTTTACGCCAGATTTGGTAAAGAAAGACATGCTGATTGAACAGCTGTGTCTTGGGCTATTTAGTTCTGACATGACTATGGATCAGGGCTCCACCCAACAGACAGGAAGTCTGTGTATGGGAGTCAGGTGGACTCCCATCCCTTGGAGAGGAGTCAGGCGCTGCATGGGTGCAGCCAGAGTATGCATGTCTGCAGGAGGCAGATGTCATTGGTGAAGTAAGCAACCAGCTGCTGACTGGGAGTAAGCGAGGAGTGAGCTTATCTCTTGGAAACTCTTTGGGTCTGAGGAGCAGACCTAAGGCCTAGGCTAAAGGCCTGAAACAGCCGGATAGCAAGAAGGTAAAGCTAGGAGGCTAAACTGTTAAGTATGCAAGATACAGGAATGGTGGAACCCCCCTGTGAATGCTACGGATGTATTTGTGAACTTTTGTGCTTTTAAATAAAAATGGGCTACCATGCCCTTGAACGGAGTTCCTGACTGGCCTGAATCACTGGAAAAACGCATCCACCACGAGAGCTAATGGTCCCCAACCTTGCATATGGTGGAGAATGCGGGCAGTTTTTTGGAAGAGTTCCAGATCCGCGCATACCAAAAACAGTGAGTAAAAAAAAACTGTGTGTTTTGCAGCAATACTGTGATGAACAGCCAATCTGAATGAAAAGTTAAAGTTTTCTGCGATGAACTGCTGTTCGCTGTGTAGGACAGCCAGGCAAACTGCATTGCACAGGAGTTCAATTAATGGAATGTGTTGTATACAGGTGATGTGCCTGTGGAAGTGAGCTCAAGCAGAGAGTGAAGTCTGCATGTGAAAGTGTGCTGTTTGCAAGTCTTGAAGACAGTACTTCAAATTTTTCCTGTGTTAAAAGCATACCTCCCAACTGGCACGGATTGTGCGGGTTTTACCCGCAGAGGCTCCTCCTTCCCGCACTCCCGCGAGACTATCATGTTTCCCGCACAGCAGGAAACATGAAGAGAAGAAGAGGAGCAGCAGCAGCAGGTAAGAGCCCCCCCCCCGCGATCGTCGCACTAGTATGCCCCCCCAATCGGCGGACCCCCGCCGCGCCCCAAACCCCCCCCCCCCCCCCCTGCTTAAAATTTGTATTTTTTTTTGCAAGTCCTCTTTTTTTTTTTTTTTTATGTTCCGGTGCCCCCCCCCCGCTCAACAACTTCTGTTTGGCAGGGGAGAGGGGACATCAGAATGTCCCGCGAAGGGACTTAGGGACTTTACAAAGTTGGGAGGTATGTAAAAGGAACTGTGTTAAAAAAACGTTGTTGGCCTGACTGCAGAGATGGGGCGGTCAAAACGTAAAAAGGAAGCCTTGTTTGCTGAGATGAGAGACAGAGCTGGTGTTGTCCCTAGCAACACTGGGGAAAGGAGTGCACAGGTGACTGCAAGTATGGAGAGTTCACCAAAGTCTGAGTCTGCAGTAGATTGGTGCAGGCGACACTTGGCCGCACTGAACCAAGTTAAAGGGGAAGGACATGTTGTTGCCCCTAGCAACGCTGGTGCAAGATGGCCAGCTAATAATGTGCAATGGGTTAAGAACCAAGTGCGCTGTTTGCGGTGCAGTGAGTGAGGGCATGAAGTTTCTAAATGCCCTTTGTACCAGGCTTCACCAAAGCAAAGGTATGAGAAGTCTGCTCTGAGTGTAAAGAGTGAGCAGATGGGTGCGGTTGCCCGTGGCAACAAAGCAGAAATCCGTACAGCTGGCTTCGTACGGCCTATGTTTCCTTCGGAAAGTGTTGAAGATTTTTTGGATGACTTTGCGTTGATTGCTTCCTACAGAGGATGGCCCAGAAATCGCTGGGTTGAGTTGGTGCAACCTTTTCTGATAGAGGAGTACCAGGAGGTTTACCGTGGGAATGTATAGTAACTGAGATGACTACGACAATTTCCTAGGAGCACTCAAATCTAGAGAGCGCTGAAAAAGATCAGCGGGGAGAATGTGGTCTCCCATAGCAACCGGAGAAAGTATGTTTTCAGAAAGGAGGAGCTACAGAGAGAAGGTATACCACCATCCTCATAGAGATACCAGTAAAAGTCTGCATGTTGGGAGAGTGCCGTCTCCCTTAGCAACAGGAGAAAGTCGCCAAGTGCCATGCCTGGAATGTGGTCAGCTGGGCCACGGGATCTTTTCTTGTCCAAGCTTGTGGAATACAGCTGCTGATTGTGTTGTTGGGCTTAATGCTTTGCCTGCAGGTGATGTTGGAAAATCCAAGAGGGATGTAATGTTACCCTGTGTACAGGAGGGGGCGTCATCTTGTGAAAACACGGCAAAGAAGGGACAACGCCCTCAATTGAAGCCTTCAACCCCTGCTAAAGAGAATGGTAAGACTGTTCCTGTTAAAATCACGGGAAAGACTGACTGTGTGGTTGCTCACACTGAAGTGGAAGTGACCCCAGAGCGGAGATCCACTGAAGGTGTAAAAATTAACTTGCTGCAGTGTGCTACCCAGATCTGTGGGGAGACACAGGTTAAAACCCTGCTTGCAGCGAGGTCAAAAATTGAAAAGGACATATGGACTTTGGGTACACCTAAGGTAATCCAGCAGAGTGCTGGGAGAGATGTGCTAGGGGTGACCAAAGCAGTTGGTATGCCATGTTCCCTAGTGACAGTGACAGGTGCTGCGCAGTTGCCAAGGGAAACCACCAAGGAGCCTGCAGTGGTGAGGCAAGTGGTTTCCCAAGACAACTGTGAAGACGCCCTAGTGGGCAAAATAATTCCTTTGGAGAGAAAGGGTGGTGTGCTGAGTGGCACGCAGGGTGCCATGCGTTTTGACAAAGGACAATTTGATAGAGTTTATAAAACTGCTATGTTTATGAATGCTGATGATACATGTGCTTATGGTAATGTGATGTTTAATGAGGTAGGGGTGATAGCTAAGCAGGATATGCATTTCCCCTTGGCAACAGTATCTAAGGCTGCAGAGGTGTCCTTAGAAACCTCCAGGGAGCTCTGTGTGTTAGAGCCAGAGGTTGCCTGGGACAACTGTGGTGCTGCTCTGATAGATAAGAGGGTACTTGACCTTGGTGATGAGAAAAATGGTAAAACTCAAATGTTTGAAATTGCTTGTAGTGATAATGAGTTGCTACGGTCTGTCACTGCTGACAGTCCTCATGGGTTTAGTGAAGCGCCACCCGAGCAAACTGGTGAAGTTATGTTATTGCAGCCTGTTGTGTTTAAAAATGTTTTGCCGCAAGGGCATTTAAACAAGGAAGGCTCAGTGGGTAACAGTGGAGTGGACACAATTTCTGCTATGCTAAATGGAGAGGCTGCAGGGCCGGTAGACACAGGTGCATTGGCTTTTGCAGAAATTAACCCTCTCCAGTTGGAAGGATCTGAAAAGGGCGCATACATGAAAGAGGTTTTGTCCACAGCAAAAGAGATGAGTAATGGTGAGCGTCAGGTTGAGGGGGTAATGGATAGCGATTTGGAAGGGCTCAGTGTTGCTGAAAGTGAGAGGATGAGTGTGACACATGCGATTTGCAGTGCTCAGGGGGAGCCGCAAGTTTTGTCAGTTGCCTCTGAGGTAGAGGTCTCTTTAAGTGTCTCGGCCTCTCACGCCTTAGCAAATGAGTCCCTCCACATCGTTAGTAAAGGAAAAGTTCCTAGAGTTCTGTGTTTAGATGCGGCATGTCTAGAAATAACTGAGATATTGTGGGAATTGGTGAAAATCTTTCCAATGTACACCTGCATGTATCCACAGCAGAAGGGCGACATGGTACTGCGTAGTACCAATCGGACGCAGGTGATACATGCGTTGTTAAGCAATGTTGATGAAAATTGGTTGCTACACTGTTGGTTGCTTTTGTGGAAAGTTGTCTTGCAGTTCTCTTCGAGAGTGCTTCCAGCGGCGGTTATGTGCGGAAGGCGCTCAGGGGAATTGTTGGAGAAATTAGAGATATTAGACATAGAGGAAGTCTCTCCGTATGCTGATGTGATGGGGTGCATTCCTGCTGGTGCGGTCCAAGGTGCGGCTGAGCAGTGGTTGGTACGTGGCGCGTGTACTGTCTCACCCGCTACACCTCAGGTAAAGGAAGGGCCCGGAACGGACGTGGCAGTAGTGGGAATTTAGTCTATCACTCGCAGAGAGGTGCAGTTTGAGGTACCCGGAGACACTTTGACAGGAAATAACAGTGATGGTAACTGTAATGGAAAAGTGTATGAGAGGCACTGTAGAGCACTGTCAGACAACTCTGAGCTATTGGTTGAGGTACCAATGGACACAGAAATGGTTAAAGAGATTGATGTGGAAAAATATAGATACTGTCCTAGCAAACAAGGGGACAAGAGGTCCCAATGATAATATTGGGGTTAAACGGAAGGATATGGTGTTGATCCTAGATGGTTTGGTTGCCAAGGGTAACCACACAGGGGTTAGTGAACCTGAGAAACAAATGTTGTTGATAATTGTTGTGTCAGGTAGTGAGAGTGGCCAGTCCCTGACAGATTTCACAGAAGTGGGTCCCCAACAGTCCTGGGAGAGTAGATCTGTGGGAGAAAAAAGGAGGATCCTGAGGCTAGAGGGTAGAAGGGATAGAGAGATTAGTGGGAGCCCACGGTTCAGGAAGAAGTACTGGTGGAAGCACACCCGGAAGAAGATGTGGGAGGAGTGCCCCTTTAGAGAAAAGGTTGGGCAGATTAGGACTACTGATAGGTGGTACAGAGGCGTCAAAGTGAAGTGCTGGTGGACACACACCCGGAAAAATAAATGGGCCTAAGCAGCCAATGGCTGGCACAGAAGTGTCCCATTTATGGTGACGGGTTTGTGTGTTCCTCCCTCCGGTTCGAAACAGGGGGGGAGGATATGTGATGGTGAGAGCCTGTAGGTCCTTAAAGAGTGTTGGTTTACGCCAGATTTGGTAAAGAAAGACATGCTGATTGAACAGCTGTGTCTTGGGCTATTTAGTTCTGACATGACTATGGATCAGGGCTCCACCCAACAGACAGGAAGTCTGTGTATGGGAGTCAGGTGGACTCCCATCCCTTGGAGAGGAGTCAGGCGCTGCATGGGTGCAGCCAGAGTATGCATGTCTGCAGGAGGCAGATGTCATTGGTGAAGTAAGCAACCAGCTGCTGACCGGGAGTAAGCGAGGAGTGAGCTTATCTCTTGGAAACTCTTTGGGTCTGAGGAGCAGACCTAAGGCCTAGGCTAAAGGCCTAAAACAGCCGGATAGCAAGAAGGTAAAGCTAGGAGGCTAAACTGTTAAGTATGCAAGATACAGGAATGGTGGAACCCCCCTGTGAATGCTACGGATGTATTTGTGAACTTTTGTGCTTTTAACCACTTAACGACCGCCCACTGTAAATATACGTCGGCAGAATGGCACCGACAGGCAGAATCACGTATATCTACGTGACTGCCTTTGTATAGTTGGGGGGTCCGATCGGACCCCCCTTCTTTACAGTGAGCGGTGGTTAACTGATCGGGAGCGATCAGGCATGAGGGGACGGCCGTTCGATTCCGGCCACCCCCTCTCGATCGCTCCCGGCGAATGAGAGAGCTTCCCCTGCCTGTGTAATGTTTACACAGGCAGAGGAAGTGATGTCATCTCTCCTGCGGTGCTCACATATACCGAGCGCCGTACAGGAGAAGATGCCAGGTTAGTGCACAAAACACTACACTGACACCAGGACACATAGGTACATAAATTGCCCCCCCCAGGCCCCCCAGACACCCCCAGATCACCCCCCAGATCACCCCCCAGCCCCCAGTCACAGTGTCACTGATTGCAGTGACCATTTATTTACTGATCACTGCAATCAGTGACATATGTGACTGTAAAAGTGTCACCAAAGTTTAGTTTTAGGTCCAGTGTAGCCCCCTAACCCCCCTAATAAAGGTTTAACCCCTTGATCGCCCCCCAGATAACCCTTTCACCCCCTATCACCACTGTCGCTTAGCGATCATTTTTCTGATCGCCGTCTTAGCGTCGGTGATGCCAATCGGTAGCCAGTAGTTTTTTTTAGGTTCGCCGTAGGTTTTTATAGCGTTGAGTACCCCCATATATTACCTAATAAAGGTTTAACCCCCTTGATCGCCACCCCAGGTAACCCTTTCACCCCCTAGCACCGCTGTCACTAAGCGATCGTTTTTCTGATCACTGTTTTATTGTCGGGGATGCCGATCGGTAGCCAGTTTTTTTAGGTTCGCCGCAGGTTTTTATAGCGTCGGGTACCCCCATATATTACCTAATAAAGGTTTAACCCCCTTGATCGCCCCCCAGGTAACCCTTTCACCCCCTATCACCACTGTCGCTAAGCGATCGTTTTTCTGATCGCTGTCTTATTGTCGGTGATGCAGATCGGTAGCCAGTTATTTTTTTTAGGTTCGCCGCAGGTTTTTATAGCGTCAGGTACCCTAATATATTACCTAATAAAGGTTTAACCCCTTGATCGCCCCCCAGGTAACCCTTTCACCCCCTATCACCACTGTCGCTAAGCGATCATTTTTCTGATCGCTGTCTTATTGTCGGTGATGCAGATCGGTAGCCAGTTATTTTTTTTAGGTTCGCCGCAGGTTTTTATAGCGTCAGGTACCCCAATATATTACCTAATAAAGGTTTAACCCCTTGATCGCCCCCCAGGTAACCCTTCCACCCTCTATCACCACTGTCGCTAAGCGATCGTTTTTCTGATCGCTGTCTTATTGTCGGTGATACAGATCGGTAGCCAGTAATTTTTTTTTTAGGTTCGCCGCAGGTTTTTATAGCGTCAGGTACCCCCATAAATTATCTAATAAAGGTTTAACCCCCTTGATCGCCCCCCAGGTAACCCTTTCACCCCCTATCACCACTGTCGCTAAGCGATCATTTTTCTGATCGCTGTCTTATTGTCGGTGATGCAGATCGGTAGCCAGTAATTTTTTTTTAGGTTCACCGCAGGTTTTTATAGCGCTGAGTACCCCCATATATTACCTAATAAAGGTTTAACCCCCTTGATCGCCCCCCCCCCAGGTAACCCTTTCACCCCCTAGCACCGCTGTCACTAAGCGATCGTTTTTCTGATCACTGTTTTATTGTCGGGGATGCCGATCGGTAGCCAGTTTTTTTAGGTTCGCCGCAGGTTTTTATAGCGTCGGGTACCCCCATATATTACCTAATAAAGGTTTAACCCCCTTGATCGCCCCCCAGGTAACCCTTTCACCCCCTATCACCACTGTCGCTAAGCGATCGTTTTTCTGATCGCTGTCTTATTGTCGGTGATGCAGATCGGTAGCCAGTTATTTTTTTTAGGTTCGCCGCAGGTTTTTATAGCGTCAGGTACCCTAATATATTACCTAATAAAGGTTTAACCCCTTGATCGCCCCCCAGGTAACCCTTTCACCCCCTATCACCACTGTCGCTAAGCGATCATTTTTCTGATCGCTGTCTTATTGTCGGTGATGCAGATCGGTAGCCAGTTATTTTTTTTAGGTTCGCCGCAGGTTTTTATAGCGTCAGGTACCCCAATATATTACCTAATAAAGGTTTAACCCCTTGATCGCCCCCCAGGTAACCCTTCCACCCTCTATCACCACTGTCGCTAAGCGATCGTTTTTCTGATCGCTGTCTTATTGTCGGTGATACAGATCGGTAGCCAGTAATTTTTTTTTTAGGTTCGCCGCAGGTTTTTATAGCGTCAGGTACCCCCATAAATTATCTAATAAAGGTTTAACCCCCTTGATCGCCCCCCAGGTAACCCTTTCACCCCCTATCACCACTGTCGCTAAGCGATCATTTTTCTGATCGCTGTCTTATTGTCGGTGATGCAGATCGGTAGCCAGTAATTTTTTTTTAGGTTCACCGCAGGTTTTTATAGCGCTGAGTACCCCCATATATTACCTAATAAAGGTTTAACCCCCTTGATCGCCCCCCCCCAGGTAACCCTTTCACCCCCTAGCACCGCTGTCACTAAGCGATCGTTTTTCTGATCGCTGTTTTATTGTCGGTGATGCCGATCGGTAGCCAGTTTTTTTTAGGTTCGCCGCAGGTTTTTATAGCGTCAGGTACCCCAATATATTACCTAATAAAGGTTTAACCCCTTGATCGCCCCCCAGGTAACCCTTTCACCCCCTATCACCACTGTCGCTAAGCGATCGTTTTTCTGATCGCTGTCTTATTGTCGGTGATGCAGATCGGTAGCCAGTAATTTTTTTTAGGTTCGCCGCAGGTTTTTATAGCGTCAGGTACCCCCATAAATTATCTAATAAAGGTTTAACCCCCTTGATCACCCCCAGGTAACCCTTTCACCCCCTATCACCACTGTCGCTAAGCGATCATTTTCCTGATCGCTGTCTTATTGTCGGTGATGCAGATCGGTAGTCAGTTATTTTTCTTAGGTTCGCCGCAGGTTTTTATAGCGTCAGGTACCCCAATATATTACCTAATAAAGGTTTAACCCCTTGATCGCCCCCCAGGTAACCCTTCCACCCCCTATCACCACTGTCGCTAAGCGATCGTTTTTCTGATCGCTGTCTTATTGTCGGTGATGCAGATCGGTAGCCAGTAATTTTTTTAGGTTCGCCGCAGGTTTTTATAGCGTCAGGTACCCCCATAAATTATCTAATAAAGGTTTAACCCCCTTGATCGCCCCCAGGTAACCCTTCCACCCCCTATCACCACTGTCGCTAAGCGATCGTTTTTCTGATCGCTGTCTTATTGTCCGTGATGCAGATCGGTAGCCAGTAATTTTTTTAGGTTCGCCGCAGGTTTTTATAGCGTCAGGTACCCCCATAAATTATCTAATAAAGGTTTAACCCCCTTGATCGCCCCCAGGTAACCCTTTCACCCCCTATCACCACTGTCGCTAAGCGATCATTTTTCTGATCGCTGTCTTATTGTCGGTGATGCAGATCGGTAGCCAGTAATTTTTTTTTAGGTTCGCCGCAGGTTTTTATAGCGTCAGGTACCCCCATAAATTATCTAATAAAGGTTTAACCCCCTTGATCGCCCCCCAGGTAACCCTTTCACCCCCTATCACCACTGTCGCTAAGCGATCATTTTTCTGATCGCTGTCTTAGCGTCGGTGATGCAGATCGGTAGCCAGTAAAAATTTTTAGGTTCGCCGCAGGTTTTTATAGCGTCAGGTACCCCCATATATTATCTAATAAAGGTTTTAACCCCCTAATTGCCCCTAGTTAACCCTTTCACCAGTGATCACCATATAAGTGTTACGGGTGACGCTGGTTAGTTAGTTTGCTTTTTATAGTGTCAGGGCACCCGCCGTATATATAACCTAATAAAGGTTTAACCCCCTGATCGCCCGGCGGGTGATATCAATTAGGTTTTAGCGTCAGAGAGGGTCTGCGTCACACCCCAGGCAGCGTCAGGTTAGTGCCAGTAACGCTAACATCCACGCGTGAAACATACACCCCCCTTAGTGGTATAGTATCTGATCAGATCAATATCTGATCTGATCAGATCCATACTAGCGTCCCCAGCAGTTTAGGGTTCCCAAAAACGCAGTGTTAGCGGGATCAGCCCAGATACCTGCTATCACCTGCGTTTTGCCCCTTCGTCCAGCCCAGGCCCCCCAAGTGCAGTATCGATCGATCACTGTCACTTACAAAACACAACACACATAACTGCAGCGTTTGCAGAGACAGGCCTGATCCCTGCGACTCCAGTGCTGTAGGAGGTGATTTCACCACCACAGTTAAAAAAAAAAAGCATATATGCCAAAGCATTGGGGCAGCAGGGGCGGAGGAGCGATTTTGCTCCTAATGCCGCGTACATACGGTCGAAATTCCGACGGAGGCTTGCCCGTGGAAAAGTCCGACCATGTGTGTGCGGCATAACTTTTTTGCGGGAGGATGCCCCCATGCTTCGGCATATATAAATGGTAGACATGTGCACACTGAAATATTTCGTTTCGGAATTTCGTTTTCGTCCGAAAAATAAATTTATTAAGTTACTCCCGAAATTCGTTTTTATTTATTTCGTTTTTCGTTAAAAATTGCATTCGTCCGAAAATCTGAATTAATTAAGGTCGAATCTGTCATTGAAGGCTTATGGTGTCTGTCGAATGTTCAAAGAAGATTCGACGGAGCAGCGAAACTGTACGACTCTGCAATCATACATTTCTGGTCGAATGTTCCGCCCACAAGCAGTGATCTTTTCTCTCTATAATGTCGAATCTTTTCTCTCTATAATGTTGAATCTTTTCTCTCTATAATGTTGAATCTTTTCTCTCTATAATGTCGAATCTTTTCTCTCCTATGTCGAATCTTTTCTCTCTATAATGTCGAATCTTTTCTCTCTATAATGTCGAATCTTTTCTCTCCTATGTCGAATCTTTTCTCTCTATAATGTCGAATCTTTTCTCTCTATAATGTCGAATCTTTTCTCTCCTATGTCGAATCTTTTCTCTCTATAATGTCGAATCTTTTCTCTCTATAATGTCGAATCTTTTCTCTCTATACTGTCGAATCTTTTCTCTCTATAATGTCGAATCTTTTCTCTCTATAATGTCGAATCTTTTCTCTCTATAATGTCGAATCTTTTCTCTCTATAATGTCGAATCTTTTCTCTCTATAATGTCGAATCTTTTCTCTCTATAATGTCGAATCTTTTCTCTCCTATGTCGAATCTTTTCTCTCTATAATGTTGAATCTTTTCTCTCCTATGTCGAATCTTTTCTCTCTATAATGTCAAATCTTTTCTCTCCTATGTCAAATCTTTTCTCTCCTATGTCGAATCTTTTCTCTCCTATGTCGAATCTTTTCTCTCTATGTAGAATAATCTTGGACTAATAGAGTTAAGGTTAGGCACATTCGACCACAGGTTCGATAGACACAGATTGTTATTGTCAGCGTCACGTCGAATCTCCTATCTATATCGAACTGTTGTAGCAACGAAAACGAAAATAAAGCATTTGTTTATGTCGGATCTTTTGGTTTTCGGATTCTGTGCTTTCGTTTTCGTTTGTTAAAACGATAACGAAAATAGCTGAAATTCGGACGAAAATGCATTCGGACGAAAACGAATGCACATGTCTAATAAATGGTGCATGTATGCCCATCATTAGAAGTGGGTGGATGAAGGGCGGTATTCTAATGGTGGGCATACCCACCGATAAATCTCTTTTTTCGTTCAGCCAACTGGCTGCATGAAAAAAAAAATTACAATACATGTCCAACAAGGACCAGCAACGTACTGGTATGTTGCTGGACTTTGAATGTTTATACCAGAATGATGCCTGTGGGTTTAGGTATCATCTTGGTATCATTCTTTTCAGCCAGCGGCCGGCTTTCATGTAAAAGCAATCCTAGTGGCTAATTAGCCTCTGGACTGCTTTTACAAGCAGTGGGAGGGAATGTCCCCCCCCCGGATATAAAAAGCGCCATTGGGAAATTGGGAAAGCATTTTATCACACCGATCTTGGTGTGGTCAGATGCTTTGAGGGCAGAGGAAAGATCTAGGGTCTAGAAGACCCCAGTTTTTTTCAAAAAAGAGTACCTGTCACTACCTATTGCTATCATAGGGGATATTTACATTCCCTGAGATAACAATAAAAATGATTAAAAAAAATATATGGAAGGAACAATTTAAAAATAAAATAAAAAAGCAAAATTAATAATAAAAAAAAAAAAAAAAAGCACCCCTGTCTTGCCCTGCTCTTGCCCAATGGCGAACGCAAGCGTCGGTCTGGCGTCATATGTAAACAGCAGTTGCACCATGCATGTGAGGTATCACCGCGAAGGTCAGATCGAGGGCAGTAATTTTAGCAGTAGACCTCCTCTGTAAATCTAACGGGGTAACCTGTAAAGGCTTTTAAAGGCTTTTAAAAATGTATGTAGTTTGTCGCCAATGCGCGTTTGTGCGAAATTTTAAAGCATGTCGTGTTTGGTATCTATGTACTCGGCCTAAGATCATCTTTTTTATTTCATCAAACATTTGGGCAATATAGTGTGTTTTAGTGCATTAAAATTAAAAAAGTGTATTTTTTCCCCAAAAAATGCGTTTGAAAAATCGCTGCGCAAATACTGTGTAGAAAAAAAAATGCAACACCCACCATTTTAATCTGTAGGGCCTTTGCTTTAAAAATATATATAATGTTTGGGGGTTCAACATAATTTTCTTGCAAAAAAAAAATATGTTTTCATGTAAACAAAAAGTGTCAAAAAGGGCTTTGTCTTCAAGTGGTTAGAAGAGTGTATGTAAGCTTCCTAATGTTGTGTATAAAATGCCAGAACAGTTCAAAACCCCCCCAAATGACCCCATTTTGGAAAGTAGACACCCCAAGCTATATACTGAGAGGCATGTCGAGTCCATGGAATATTTTATATGTTGACACAAGTTGCGGAAAAAAGACAATATATTTTTTATTTTTTTTTGCACAAAGTTGTCACTAAATTATATATTGCTCAAACATGCCATGGGTATATGTGGAATTACACCCCAAAATACATTCTGCTGCTTCTCCTGAGTACGGGGATACCACATGTGTGAGACTTTTTGGGAGCCTAGCCGCGTACGGGACCCCAAAAACCAAGCACCGCCTTCAGGCTTTCTAAGGGTGTAAATTTTTGATTTCACTTCTCACTGCCTATCACAGTTTCGGAGGCCATGGAATGCCCAGATGGCACAAAACCCCCCCAAATTACCCCATTTTGGAAAGTAGACACCCCAAGCTATTTGCTGAGAGGTATTGTGAGTATTTTGCAGATCTCGCTTTTTGTCACAAAGTTTTGAAAATTGAAAAAAAAAAAAAAATTTCTTTCTTCATTTTCAAAAACAAATGAGAGCTGTAAAATACTCACCATGCCTCTCAGCAAATAGCTTGGGGTGTCTACTTTCCAAAATGGGGTCATTTGGGGGGGTTTTGTGCTATTTTGGCATTTTATGGCCTTCAAAACTGTGATAGGTAGTGAGGAGTGAAATCAAACATTTGTGCCTAGAAATCCTGAAGGCGGTGCTTGGTTTTCGGGGTCCCGTACGCGGCTAGGCTCCTAAAAAGTCCCACACATGTGGTATCCCCATACTCAGGAGAAGCAGCAAAATGTATTTTGGGGTGTAATTCCACATATAACCATGGCATGTGTGAGCAATATATCATTTAGTGACAACTTTTTGTAATTTTTTTTTTTTTTTTGTCATTATTCAATCACTTGAGACAAAAAAAAATATTCAATGGGCTCAACATGCCTCTCAGCAATTTCCTTGGGGTGTCTACTTTCCAAAATGGGGTCATTTGGGGGGTTTTGTACTGCCCTGCCATTTTAGCACCTCAAGAAATGAGATAGGCAGTCATAAACTAAAAGCTGTGTAAATTCCAGAAAATGTACCCTAGTTTGTAGACGCTATAACTTTTGCACAAACCAATAAATATACGCTTATTGACATTTTTTTTTACTAAAGACATGTGGCTGAATACATTTTGGCCTAAATGTATGACTACAATTGAGTTTATTCGATTTTTCTTATAACAAAAAGTAGAAAATATCATTTTTTTTCAAAATTTTTGGTCTATTTCCGTTTATATCGCAAAAAATTAAAATCGAAGAGGCAATCAAATACCATTAAAAGAAAGCTCTATTTGTGGGAAGAAATGGACGCAAATTTCGTTTGGGTACAACATTGCATGTCCGCACAATTTACAGTTAAAGCAGCGCAGTGCAAAATTCTGAAATCACCTCTGGTCCTCTAGCTACCAAATGGTCCGGGGCTTAAGTGGTTAAATAAAAATGGGCTACCATGCCCTTAAAGAGAGTTCCTAACTGGCCTGAATCACTGGAAAAACGCATCCACCACGAGAGCTAATGGTCCCCAACCTTGCAATACGCACATATATATATATATATATATATATATATATATATATATATATATATATATATATATACACACATGTGTATACACAACAGAATCGAGTGCATGTGGTAATTAATTGTACGTTGTTGTGCATGTGTATATATGCAGGTTATGGAAATCAAGTCAATGAGATCAGTAAAAATATAGGGGGGCTGATGATGTGACTAGAGAATGGTGGCTAATTCGATGCATTTGTTTATACCTCCTGGTGAGAGGACATCCAGGCTGTAGATTCAAAAAGTTTCTCGAGCACACAACTTCTTAAATCGTTCGGCAGTCGGGAGAGATCTGGGAATTTGCTCTATTACCCAAACTTTTAGGCCTGCAGTGGATCCACCGTGGGCTGTGGCAAAGTGTTTGGGGACGCTGTGTGGGTCTGTGCCACCTTCGATATACCTTCTATGTTCCCCAAAACGTTGTCTTAGAGGTCTAATGGTTCAGCCCACATATATTAGACCACATGGGCAAGTTAGGCAGTACACAACGTAGTCAGAGAAACAGTTGTAAAATTCCACTAAGGGAAATACACCACTGGCCCCCTATATAGGCCAGCATGACCCAGCTTCAGTTGACTCAGGACTTATCATCCTCACTAACGATGTACCACCTTCAATCAGTCATCCACACAACTTACCCTCCAGTGACCCAGGACTGACCATCCCCACCAATGATACACCTACTCCCGCCAGCTGTCCAGATGCTTTTTTAGTGCCCAGTCCTCCTCCAGCCATCATATCCCGAAAAAGAAAGCTCACAGGAGAGGCTGTAGAGGAGGACGAAGCAGACAACAAACAAAATGCACAGAAACTGCTAAAACTGTAAAAATCTTCAACTTGTCCACACACATTCTATCCACTGCAGAAATTTCTCTGCTCAGTCATGGACTCAACTTTGCCCCTGTTAATAAACCTAATCCATTTATTTTATTTAAAGATCTCAACATCTATATAAGGAACCTCACTCTTAAAAGACATTTCCACATGAAACACGAAAAAGAAAAAACGTCACCACCATCGAACCAATGACCAGTACTCTCCATGAACCATCATCTAACGAGTTCGACTCGACCCCAGAAATCGATGATTGTGATAACCCAGAGACAATTTATACCGAAGAGGATACCATGAGATTGCTCACCCAACTCTTAGCCACTTCCCCTCCTATCACCCACTCATCTCTCAAACCCAAGTCTATATTCTTTCCAACCAATTCCAAGGGCCCATACTTAGAAACTTTCTATAGAGTGGGTTCGCAGATATGGTCAAATTGTGCAACTCCACACCCTCGTCCAAAACCAACAACCTTTCACCCCAAGAAACGAGAGCCCTTGACAAAGGTATGCATGCTGAAGACCTCATGACCAAATCCGCAGATAAAGGAGGAGGAGGAATTGTACTTCAAAATAAGTCGGACTACATAAAAGAGGCAGACAGACTTGCTTGGAAGCAACTAAATTCTGTCTCACACATAATTACTTTACCTTCAATGGAGATTTCTTCCTTCAACAACAGGGCACTGCCATGGACACCAAAGTTGCACCCTCCTATGCCAACCTAGCCATGGGTTTTTGGGAAAATCAACATCTACAACAATAACCCCTTCTCTGCCAATATTGTTTTCTTTGGCAGATACATTGATGATCTTATCATCATCTGGGATGGTACTCGTGAACTAATTTCCTCATTTGTCAAACACTGTAATGACAACACATACGGGCTATCATTCACCCACGAAAGCAACCCTACCTCCTTAGCCTTCCTGGACCTTGAATTGGGACACGACGGACACAACATCTATGCCAATAATTACACAAAACCTATGGCTGGCAACTCATATTTACACTTTGAGGCCTCGTACACACGACCGATTTTCTCGGCAAGAACCAGCAAGAAACTTGCTGGCAGAGAGGTCTTGCCGAGTAAATCGGTCGTGTGTACGCTGCTAGCGTGTTTCTCGTCGAGAAAACCGACTAGAAACCTCGACGAGAAAATAGAGAACCTGCTCTCTATTTTCTCGTCGAGATTCTCCTCGGCGTGTTTCTCGACGAGAAAAGTGAGTGTGTGTACACTTACCTGTCCGCCCGGAAGCCCGCGCATGTTCGAAATGAATTTGACGCATGCGCGGTAGCTTCCTAGGCATACGTAGGGTGTACCAAGATGGCGGCGACGGCATCGAATGTGACGAGCGCATGCTCGACGTAGTCGATGACGTCACCGCGTACACTCCTTTCAAAGAACCGCGGGTTCTTTGAAACGAGCGTGTGTACACTCGGCCGGGACAAGTTTCTTGTCCAAGAATCTCGTCGAAAAAAACGACATGTTTTTCTCAACGAGAATCTCGGCCGTGTGTACGAGGCCTAAGAGTTGCCACTACCCGAAATGGATCACCAACATCCCAAAGGGCCAATTCTGCCGTCTCAGACAAAACTGTAACAGGGATACTGACTACGTCGAAATAAGTGTTCCCCTAAAGGAAAAATTCCTAGAAAAAGAATATCCTGAAAGTTTGTTGGATAAAGCATAATAGTTATACCTCCACTGCAAATCCCCCAAGACAAATATACCTGCCAAGGACTGTTCTAGCAGGTTTATTACCACCTTCCACTCAAAATACCCCAAAAAATTGAAAAAAATAGGATTTTATACTCACCGTAAAATCCTTTTCTCTGAGTTCATGGACGGACACAGGCTTAATCTTGACAAAGTGGGTATTAGCCTTCCTTTAGAAGTGACTAGGCAGAAAGTGTTAACAACTTAAAAGCAGAACTGCCCCGCCCAGGGGGCGGTCCTACTGACTATATCCCCTCAGCCTGCACAAAGCAGATCAGTTCGTCAAAAGCAGTACAAACTTAAAAAAAAAAGAGAGGGGTGGGTGCTGTGTCCGTCCATGAACTCAGAGAAAAGGATTTTACGGTGAGTATAAAATCCTATTTTCTCTTTTGTTCATTGACAGACACAACCTTAATCTTGACAAAGTGGGATGTCCCAAAGCAGTGTCAAAATGAGGGGTGGGAACAGCATTAAAACAACTTCACCAAGCAAGCAAAACAGAGCTCCTCAACTGAGGAGTTGTAACGCTAAACAGCCGCCTGCAAAACCTTGCGGCCGAAGGAAGCATCCGAAGATGCACTCACATCAACTTGTAAAGTTCAGTAAAAGTGTGAACGGATGACCAGGTCGCCGCCTTACACACCTGGGAAAACAGACGCTTGATGTCAAAAAGCCCAAGAGGCACCTATTGCCCTGGTCGAATGCGCCATGACAGGAGGTGCCGACCCCTTATGGCGTAAGCCTGAATCGCGATCTGTCAGATCCACCTCAAGATGGTGGCCGACGCGACCGCTGGTCCCTTCTTGGGACCAGCCACTGAAAACAAACAGTGAGTCTGAACTCCAGAACGGAGCAATAACAGACAAGTATATTCTCAGAGCTTGGACAACGTCCAAGGAAACAACGTCGTCTTCTTAGGATTCGACGGATGAGGACACAAGGATGGCAGTACAATGTCTTCCTTGAGATGGCAGGTCGAATGACCTTAGGAAGAAAGAAGGCTGCGGACGCAGCTCCACCCTATCCTAGTAGAGGATTAGATAGGGAGCCTTGTCTAACAAGGCTGCCAGCTCAGAAACCCGTCTTAACTGACGTAACAGCCTCCAAAAGTACCACCTTTTGGGAAGGTGTCAACAAGGGAATCTCCCTGATGTTCTCAAAACTGTGGTTTCTGAGGTAGTGGAGGGCGGACCGAAAGGGCCGTATGCCGAACCCCCTGTACAAACATTCTCATTAGAGAGTGAGCCACCAGGGGTCGTTGAAAAAGAAAGCCAGGGCAGATATCTGCCCCCAATTGTACTTAGCAAAATTTTTGGTCCTCCCCACGCTGTAAGAACAGCAGGACTCTGGAACCAAGTAAGTACATGGATGCCACCTCATTTCCTCACAATGGATATGTAGGTCTTCCAAGTGCGATGGTAAATCTTCCTAGAGGACGATTACCGAGCACTCCTCATGGTAGAGAACACTGAGTCTGACAAGCCCCGTTCTCTTAGCACCTGGCTCTCAATAGCCATGCCGTTAGCCAGTGACTGTAAAAAAGGATGGCGTATGGTACCTTGCGACAGCGGGTCCTTTCTTAGCGGTAGACGCCAAGAGGTGCCTACTATAGATGCACTAGATCGGCGTACCGGGATGCCGAGGCCAATCCAGAGCAATTGGGATTCTTGGAATCCTCTCTGCCTCCAGTCTGCGAAGCAGATGAGGAAGGTCAGCGGAGGGAAGGCATAGATTAGCCGGTACTGACTCCATGGTGCCACTAACACATCTGTCGCGTCTGCCCCTGTGTCTCTTGACCTGGCCACAAACCTCATACCTTCTGATTGAGTCGATAAGCCAGAAGATCTACGTCTGGCGTGCCCTATCTTGGGCAAAGGAGCTGAAACTCCTCCGGGTGTAGACACCATTCTCCTTGGTCCAGCCTCTGGCAACTTCGCCAGAAGCTTGCGGTTGGAGGGAAAATATAATCTGCTCGGAGGGCAAGAGAGAACTCTATCTTGTACCCTGAGGAAACTACTTCACAAACCCACCAGTTGGGGATCTGAAATGTCCCCCAGGTCGCGATTTCACAAACACGTCCCCCTACTCGGAGAAGGGTGGGGACAGACCTTTATGCGGACTTAGGTTTGTTCGCAGGTTTGTTGGGTTTGCGAAACCAGGGACGCTTCTGTCCCTCAACAGCCATTTTATCGACCTGGGATCGTCTATTTGCCTAGGCAGATGAAAAAAACAAAACCGCTTGTACGCGGTGAAGGAGGGCTTTAGCCAACGGCGTGGCTCCTACCCTTCCTTGGATAGTGGGAGCAGCATGCTCCTACCTCCTGTGGCATCTTTAATAATGTCATCCAGGGGTGCTCCAAAAGCCTCCATCAGGGCTTCCTTGGAAGATTGGTCCGCAGATCAATCTTAACCCAAGTAGGCGGCGTAACATCACTGCATAGCTTGAAGCTCTGGTCAGCAGAGGAAACGTGTTCAAGGCTGATTCGGAATGAACTTTTTGGCCCTGTACTATTGGTCAGCTAGGGCTGTCCCCTGACGTGCCCTTAACCCATAGTGCAACCTCCTTGCCCATTCAGTGAGTGTCTGAGACACCAGGGCCCCAACTATCGTTGGGCGCACAGCCGAGCCCACTACTGTGTACAGGTATATCCGAAACGGTGGCTAGCTTGCTTAGTCTGGACACAAGAAGGTCCACTCTCCAGGGCGAGGTCCATCTTCTCAAGAGACTCTCCTCAAGAGGGTAACACACGCCAATTCCTTGGGGACTGAAAAAAAAAAAAAAAACCTTCTGTGGTTTGTCCCACTCCTTGTATACCAGTTGTCTATATAAGACCTACAAGGCAACACCTTAGCAGTGTGGGTCGCCTGCAGAACCCAAAAAGGGCCGGCGCTTCTCCTTTTAGAGTATCTCGCACTGTGGTGATAAGGTCACTTACCAGAGCCCTTTCGCGTGCTGACCCGGACCGGATCAGTAATCCTCTGGTCGGTCTCGGTCCACATCCTCAGATACATCAGAGCCAGGCCATAGGTTGTAGCTGGACCCGGCTCCACATCTGAGTTGTCCCCAGCAGATGGCGGGGCCAGGGGGGCGCTTTCTAGCCCCCGTTTTCCCACGTGCTGCTTCCACCTTGGCAATAAGGCATCTGGGATTGCCGACCTAGCATCCACCGATACATCGGGTGCAGGGCATCCTTGCAGGTTAAGGTGTTACAGGGGAAAAAGGCGTCTATTTCTGACGCCATGCTGACCCACACGCCTGACACAGGGACCTGAGGGCAAGGCACAGTAACCCACCCTCCTAGCTGCAGTCAGAGACAAGTGGTTCCCACCCAGAGGACTCACCACCCTAGAACAGTAGTACGCTGACATCCGCCAATTAATGGAGCTGTTTCCTTGTCAGCTATACAGCCTGACCCTTCAGCAACGTGTGTCTGTCAGTCTGTGCCACTTGAATGCTGATTGATAGATGGCAAAATGGCCGCCGAGCGGCAACTAGAGGCCAAAAACGCTGCGGGCCACAAGAACATGGCCGCCGAGCGTATACAGCGTGGGACACCAAGAAAATTGCCGTTGCGGCAGCTAGAAGCCCACACAGCGCTTTAGATTGAGCATGAAGAAAAAAACAGGCCGCCGAGGGGCCGGAACATATCGCGACCACCTAACCCTGGTAGCCAAGCCTGGATGTCACAACACCACCTGGATCATAGGAAATATGGCCGACGAGCGACTGCTAGAGGCCAACACAGCGCGGCCACAAGAACATGGCCGCCAGTGCAGTAGAAAGTAAATACAGCAGTGAATCACCAAAAACATGGCCGCCGAGTGGACTATAAAGGTCAAATACAGCGAGGCCACAAGAACATGGCCGCCAATGCAGATAGCAATACAGCATGGATCACACAGCATAGAGCAGACACATAGGTAAGCAAATTAAGGTAGCTTATAATAAATTTTAGCGGATGTACAGCACAGTTCCCCACAAGTGGAGCCTCCCCAGGTGAACCCCAGCAGATAGCTTTAGAGAACCTAAGGAGGGGGGAAGGGAGGGGAGGGAAGGGAAGGGAAGGAAAGGAAAGGATAGAGCCCTTAACTCACCTCTCCAGGGATGTCCAGCTCTGTCCTCCTGCCAAAGCAGGGAATTATACTTACCCTTCCTGCGGGATTATGCTGGAAACATCCCAGACAGACGATCTTCCGCATGGTGACGGAGATGACTGTCGGTCAGGCTACTGCGACTTGGCCGTAAAAGTCAGCTGTAGCTGAGCGGTCCGATGCAAGCCCTGTAGCGTAAGCTCACCAGCCAGGCTACTGCGACTCAGCCGTTTTAGCGGTCCGATGCAAGCCCTGGAGCGTAAGCTCACCGGCCATCTGTAGAGCGACGGGTATGTCGTGGACGAACCAGTGCGTGACTACGGTTGGCACACGCTCGATTGCCAAAATTGGGGGGACTACAAGGATCACGGATCCAGCCTGTCGCCCAGTTGGCAGGTGATCAAAGATCACCGAAACAAACAAAAATGTAAAAAAACAAAATAAGTTTGAAATAAAAATAAAACCCCCAGGCCTATGGGCCCGAAGGGAGCCATGTCTTCTTCTTAGCTATACAGAAAAAAACTGATCTGCTTTGTGCAGGCTGAGGGGATATAGTCAGTAGGACCGCCCCCTGGGTGGGGCTGTTCTGCTTTGAAGTTGTTAACGCTTTCTGCCTAGTCACTCCTAAAGGAAGGCTAATACCTACTTTGTCAAGATTAAGGCTGTGTTCGTCCGTGAACGAAAGAGAAATATTTTTCTGGTCATTGGAACATTTCACAATAAGACCCACATCTGAAAACCATCCTTCCCCCACACCCAAAGGTCACATATCGGAGGGCCCCCAACCTTAGGAATAAGATGACCCCCAGTAAAATTAAACCAACCACCGTCTCACCAGCAACATTTACCCTTACACCGATAATAGGGATGTATCAATGTCACAAAGCACTCTGCAAGACTTGCAAATTAGTTGAGCATGGTAAAAAAACTTTCAACACGAAAGGGATCACTTACCAGTTAAAGGAATTTTATAACTGTTCCTCTGACTACGTCGTGTACTGCCAAACTTGCCCATGTGGTCTAATATATGTGGGCCGAACCATTAGACCTCTAAGACAACGCTTTGGGGAACATAGAAGGTATATCGAAGGTGGCACAGACCCACACAGCGTCCCCAAACACTTTGCCACAGCCCACGGTGGATCCACTGCAGGCCTAAAAGTCTGGGTAATAGAGCAAATTCCCAGATCTCTCCCGACTGCCGAACGATTTAAGAAGTTGTGTGCTCGAGAAACTTTTTGGATCTACAGCCTGGATTTCCTCTCACCAGGAGGTATAAACGGATGCATCGAAATGCCACCATTCTCTAGTCACATCATCAGCCCCCCTGTATTTTTACTGATCTCATTGACTTGATTTCCATAACCTGCATATATACACATGCACAACAACGTACAATTGATTACCACACACGCTCGATTCTGTTGTGTATACACATGTGTGTATATATATATATATATATATATGTGCGTATATATATATATGTAGATAATAATTGTGTTATATAATAATTATTTATATAATAGTTGTTTTTTACAGAATAATTTTTCTACCCCACATTATTTTAACATAATAATTTTATTAGACTAATATACTAACGTAAGCATACTCCCCCTTTTCATCCATTAACTATGTCCTTATATATACATACTTTAGGTGGGACTTCTCATCCACATCCTCCCTTTATATTGTGTGGGTGGCGGGTTCCAGTAAGTTTGGTGCCCTCTCCCATCCATATCCATCTCGGCCCCTTCTCTTTCATCCCCCCTTCTTGTTGTTTTTCCCCCCTCTCTCCCCCTTCCCCCCTCTCTTCCCCCGCTCTTTTTCCCCCTTTCTTCTTTCCCCCCCCTTCCCATCCCCCATATTCTATTATCAGTATCATCCTATGTCATTATTCACACACCACCATCCACCATATGAACTACACACGTATACATGTGTCCTTGTATATGTTGACATGAACCTTCCTGTACAAGACTATGTGTGTGTGCAGATGCATGTGTGCATATGCACCATCATATTCGGTGTCCAATCCCCAATACCTACGATTTTTACTTACCTATATTTACATTTTTTAAATATTTATTTCCCACATCAACCCCCCCCCCCCCTTCCATTGTTGTCGCCATACACCTGCAGATAAATCCATGTGTTCCGTATAATATCCCAGGCTTTTCAGAGCACTGCTATTTTTTGTAAATTTTTGTCCTTTATTCTATTCTTTTTTTATTTTTTATTTATTTTTTATTTTTACAACAACTCTTTTTGCACATGTAGCGCTACCCCCAGTTAAGAGAGCCGCTGGATTTGTTTCGGGCCCTGTGTACAGCACCGCCAACCCCCGGCAATCTACTCGACCCACTCTGGCACAGCTAGTCTAGGGATTGTTCTCGCAGAGCCGGTACAAGGGGGGGGGGGGGGCGGAAGGGACGGATGCCCTGGGCGATACAATTTATTGGGGGTGGGGGGCTCACTGAAGTGGCCTTCTCAGGGCTTTCTGCTCCAACCTATCATTACACACTAGCGCTGCGCAGCCCTCGCATCCTTCGGCTCCCAGCGCGGCAATGTACAGCTGCCTGTGTTGATGCAGGATGCAGCTTCCGTCCCCGCCCTTACAATGTATCACGGAGGAGCCCTGAAACAACGCCCCAGCTACAGCTCCTCGATCACCTGCAAAAAAAAGCTTGCGCATACCATATGGTCTGGACTGGAGCACTGGCGGTGGAAGAGGTGGGGGAGGGGGGAAAGGAGAGAGAGAGTGCGCTCCGCAGAGACTGAACTGTGAAAGTGTGTGAGAGGATTTGAGGATGGAGAAGAACTGTCAAAACTTATGTGTGGAGGGGCAGAGGGGAGGGCTCTGAGAGTGGGGGGATTTGTGCAGAGAGGAGGGCTGGGAAAGTGGGGGGATGTGTACAGAGAGGAGGGCTGGGAAAGTTGGGGGGATTTGTGCAGAGAGGAGGGCTGGGAAAGTTGGGGGGATTTGTGCAGAGAGGAGGGCTGGGAAAGTTGGGGGGATTTGTGCAGAGAGGAGGGCTGGGAAAGTGGGGGGATTTGTGCAGAGAGGAGGGCTGGGAAAGTGGGGGGATTTGTGCAGAGAGGAGGGCTGGGAAAGTTGGGGGGATTTGTGCAGAGAGGAGGGCTGGGAAAGTGGGGGGATTTGTGCAGAGAGGAGGGCTGGGAAAGTGGGGGGATTTGTGCAGAGAGGAGGGCTGGGAAAGTTGGGGTGATTTGTGAAGAGAGGAGGGCTGGGAAAGTTGGGGGGATTTGTGCAGAGAGGAGGGCTGGGAAAGTTGGGGGATTTGTGCAGAGAGGAGGGCTGGGAAAGTGGGGGGATTTGTGCAGAGAGGAGGGCTGGGAAAGTGGGGGGATTTGTGCAGAGAGGAGGGCTGGGAAAGTTGGGGGGATTTGTGCAGAGAGGAGGGCTGGGAAAGTGGGGGGATTTGTGCAGAGAGGAGGGCTGGGAAAGTGGGGGGATTTGTGCAGAGAGGAGGGCTGGGAAAGTTGGGGGGATTTGTGCAGAGAGGCTGGGAAAGGGGGGGGATTTGTGCAGAGAGGAGGGCTGGGAAAGTGGGGGGATTTGTGCAGAGAGGAGGGCTGGGAAAGTGGGGGGATTTGTGCAGAGAGGAGGGCTGGGAAAGTTGGGGGGATCTGTGCAGAGAGGAGGGCTGGGAAAGTGGGGGGGATCTGTGCAGAGAGGAGGGCTGGGAAAGTTGGGGGGATTTGTGCAGAGAGGAGGGCTGGGAAAGTGGGGGGATTTGTGCAGAGAGGAGGGCTGGGAAAGTGGGGGGATTTGTACATATAATTAAAATGTGTGAGTAAACTCTGTTTCTATCGCATTAAACCTAATTGATTCTTTCATTCTTTCTTAAAAACGGGGGGGGGGGGGGCGCAGTTTGCCATCTTCGCCCTGGGCACCAAATGGCCTTGTCCCAGCACTGTGTTCTTGTATCACAATCTAACAGTATATGCACACCATCTATCTGTATTGCAAGGGTAACCTCTTTGCATGAAGATAACACACTGATAGCAAGTGATAAAATATAACGGTTCTTTACTTTGGATAAAGGGCAAAAGGTTAACACACAACACATATATGTCGGCAGAGCCCTGCAGACAGAAAGTATAATACAGGTGATTACCCGCCAAGTGTAGCTATCTCTATCTATGCACCCTTATGGCGCAGCAACAAAAGTTCTACCTACGGATCAGGCCTGACCCAGCTTTAGACTCAGTCTCTGGAAGATCAATTTCTTCGCATGCAACTTGACTGGTGGTGCTAAACAGGAACAGTAATTTGTAATCCAACGGGTATGAAAAATAAAAGGGAGAATGAACCACTCACAGGAGACTACTCAACTCAGTTCCGCTACTAGTCTCCTGTGGGACAGTAAATAGAACCAGGAGGGCCAAGGCAGTCTCTAGGCCTAGTTAAAGTACAGTTTATATGAATGAGCAGGTGCTCGCTCACCACTCCGGACGCGATCCCAGTCCGGGACTTCCACCTACTGTGTCTCCGCACACAGTATCCGCAACGACCGGGCCTCCGGTCCAACTGATGTCCAACTCGACAAGTCAGGTGCCACCCAGGCTCCGCAGTGGGGTGGAAGGCTCTCTGGAAGTTTGTGCAAGGCCCCTGGCTTCAGGCCCTGCACTGCAGCAGATCCGCACAGGAAGACCTGTTGATTGCAGTGCGGTGTCCCCAAAGAGGCCGAGCTCCGCCTTCCCTCTTCTTATATAGCCCCTCCCATGAGTCTCTGCGGTGGCTAAATGCACCCTGGGTGCCGAACGGGGTTCTGGGTAACGTAGTCCCGGGGCCTTAAAGGAGACCCCGCTACACACTCCCCCCACTTAAACTCTTTGGTCCCCAAAGATAACATTAAATTACAGTACGCACAACATCAACCAAAGTTGCGTATGATGTTGGCAGAGGAAATTCCCACCAAAAACAACTCCCACAGGTCACAACGTTTTTCTTGTTGCGGGCCCCCCTTTGTTCCGAGGCCGCCTGAGCCTGTTCATAGGCTAATTTCAAATGATTTCTGAGTCTATCAACATATCCTTTGTGGGAAGTGGCAGAACAATGGTCTATGGAAGTGCCAAAGGCCAGATCTACTGGTAGCCTTGCTTCTCTTCCGAACATAAGTCGATAGGGTGAGTACCCTGTAGCATCACTGGTGGTGCGGTTGTATGCATGCACAACTGCCGCTATGTGGTTGCTCTAATGCTGCTTCTTTTCACTGCTTTAAGCCCCGTACACACGGTCGGACTTTTGCCCAACAAACTTTGTTTTAAGCAAGTTGGACCAACAATCCGACCGTGTGTACGCTCCATCGGACAAACTTTTTTCGTTTGGTTTTGGATTTCATCGGACAAAAGTTGGGTCTGCAAACGGACAAACTTTTGTCCAACAAAAGTCAGATGGAGCAAAGTCCGACCGTGTGTACAGATAACCATCGGACTTTAGTCCGATGGACAAAACAACTAATGTTAAAATCAACCAACAATAGCAGAAGTTGACCAAAGGGTGGCAGTAAAGATCAGAAAAGAGCAGAAAAAACACGTGATGTTGTAAGAAGTTTTAAGAAAGTTTGCAGAAAAGTCTGAGCGTGTGTATGCTATGGGTGTTCCCAACCAACTCCGTTCGGACAAAAAACCACGGAAAAGTCTGATGGAAGTCTGACCGTGTGTACGAGGCTTAAGGTCCCCAGCATGTTGAGCAGGGTTCGGTTGAACCTCTCCGGCTGAGCATCACCTTGTGGATGATAGGGGGTAGTTCTTGTCCTCTTGATCCCCAAGGAATCCAGGAGCTTCAGGATCAACAGAGTTTCAAAATCACTTCCCTGATCTGAATGAAGCCGTTGTGGTAGCCCATAGTGTACAAAGTATTTCTCCATAAGCACTTTGGCTACAGTGGAAGCCTTCTGGTCTTTGGTTTGGAAGGCCTGGGCATACCGGGTGAAATGGTCGGTTATTACCAGAACATTTCCTAGTCCACTCTGGTCGGGTTCGAGGCAGAGAAAATCAATGCATACTAGATCAAGTGGGCTTTGACTTTGCAGATGGCCTATTGGGGCAGCTTGATCGGGTACTGTAAAGTCTTTCTTTGGATGCATCGTGCACATGAGTGGCAGTATTCTTCAACTTCAGCCCTCATGCAGGGCCAATAGAAACGGTTCCTAACGAGTTGGAAGGTCCTTTCCGCTCCTAGGTGGCCATGGTTGTTGTGCAGAGCAACCATGACAGTCTCTCTGTGTTTCTCGGGTAGGAACAATTGCCATTTATCTTCCAGGTCATCAGAGGGGCCCCTTCGGTAGACCACTCCCTGATGCACCTGCAACCTGTCCCACTCCTTCCTCAACAGGCGAGCTTCCTTTGAAGGGTGACGTAGGAGTCTATTCGGATCCTGATTCTCCAGGGCCTCTAGAACCAATCTCCCCATGGGGTCTTCCAATTGATCAGATCTCAACTCCTTTTTGGACAGTTTTGGCAAGTTATCTTCCCCCAGTTGGGTTACTCCACAGTACTGCTTGGGAACTCCCACTATGGTAACCCCTATTTCTTCTGCTCTTGAGCCACCACTGGCTTGGAGTTCAGCCCCTTGACAGAGGGCTCGCAATACCGTCGGGTGCCACTTGGGTCCAATCTTCAATACTGCAGGTGGGGACATGAGATCTTCTAGACAAGGCGTCTGCATCTCGATTTCCAGCCCCAGGCCTGTATTTTAGGCTGAAATTAAAGGCAGACAGTGCCGCCAGCCATCTATGTCCTGTGGCATCCAACTTTGCTGTGGTGAAAAGATAGGTGAGGGGGTTGTTGTCGGTTTTCACGGTGAATACTGCCCCATACAGATAGTCTCTGAGTTTGTCAACTACCGCCCACTTAAGGGCCAGGAACTCCAACTTATGGGTGGGGTAGTTCTTTTCAGAGGGAGTCAGACTTCTGCTCACATACGCAACGGGCCTCAGTTGCTCTTCATGCTCCTGGTAGAGCACTCCTCCCAGACCATCATGACTGGCATCTACGTGAAGTTCATAAGGCTTCTTAGGGTCTGCGTAGGCCAGGACAGGGACAGTCGTTAAGTTTTTCTTCAACATCTGGAAGGCATCTTCACACTTCTCATTCCACTGGTCCTTGACTGACTCCCCCGGCTTCCTGAGGCCCGAGTCATCCTCTTCCCCCTCTGTCTTGAGCAGCTCATTCAGAGGCCTAGCTATCCGAGCAAACCCCTCCACGAACCTCCTGTAATAGGAACAGAACCCCAAGAAGGATCTGAGCTCTGTCACAGTGGTGGGCCTTGGCCAGGAGGTGACTGCCTCCAACTTTTCAGGGTCTGTGGCTACCCCATCCTCGGACACTATGTGTCCCAGATAGTTGACTGATGAGTGATAAAATTGGCATTTTTCAGGTGAGAGCTTGAATCCTTCCTCACTCAGTCTTTTCAAAACTTTCTCCAGCCTCTCTTCATGTTCTTCCAAGGTTCTTCCGAAGACAATAATATCATCTAAGTATACAAGGACTTTGATGAGGTTCATGTCTCCTACAGTCTTCTCCATGAGTCGTTGGAAGGTGGCTGGGGCTCCAGACAGACCTTGAGGCATCCGGTCAAATTCAAAGAACCCCACTGGGGTTATGAAAGCCGTCTTCTCTTTGTCTTCTGGATGCATAGGGATTTCATAGTACCCGCTCTTGAGGTCCATAACACTGAACCACTTGGCTCCAGACAAGCTCTGTAGGGCATCCTCTATCCTCGGAGTGGTGTACTGGTCGGGTATGGTTCTCCTGTTGAGGGTCCTGTAGTCTATGCACAGTCTCAACGACCCATTCTTCTTTCTGACCACCACTATCGGGGAGGCATAGGGGCTTCTAGATTCTCGAATCACACCGGTTCGCTTGAGCTCGGTGAGCTGTTCCCTCAAGTCCTCGAGGTCTGCTAACGGAACTCGCCTGACCCTCTCCCTGAAAGGCTTGTCTTCCTGGAGGCGGATTCGATGGGTGGCACTCCTTGCACACCCCACATCAAACTCATCTTGGGAGAAGATCTTTTCCCACCTGGTCAACTGGGCCTTGGCTCTCTCTTTCCAAGCCCTGGGCAGGTTTGGGTTCTCCATGGAAAGTTTCTCCCACACAGTGTTTTCTCCATTTGTCTTCTCCACATCCGACAAAGCAACTGGGGTAGCAGGGCTCACCTGGCCCAGCAACATCCTGGCTGGGATCTCCATGGGACCATCTATAGTATTCCTGACACTCACAGGTACCTTACAGTGGGCCTTCTTCAGGGCCCTCAACGGGACCACTTCTGGGACTACTTCTAGGCCCGAATATTCTCCCCTTGGGTCGGGTTCCAACATAACAAAGGGCCCAGGCTGCTCCCAAGTGAGTTTCACAGTGGCTTTCAAACAGGCTACTTCACCGGCCTGCAGCACTATTCCTCTTCTTCCCAGCCTCCAGACCTTCCCTACCCCCTCTTCTGGGGCCTTCTGTTCTAAGATCAATCGTTGGTAGGCTGTCTTCAACATTGGGTGGATCTCAGTGACTGTGGGGTCTTTCCCTTTTGTTAGAGGGGCCAAGAGTCTTTGGACCAGATCCGTGTTGGTCCCTATTATTAGGGAACTCTTGTTAGCTCCAGGCGGTCGGGGGCACACCACAGCTAAGGTATCGAACACTTCAGCCTTCCCGGCTATGGACGGGTCGAAAGTCAGTTTTATAGGCAGATAGCCATCATAAGGAAAACTCTCTGTCCCAATCCCCCATATCTCCAACTCTTCAATCTTCTGGATGGGTAGGTGGCTTAGGTGCTTGTCATAAAAGTCCCGGTACAACAGGGTCACTTTCGCCCCAGTATCCAATAGGGCTCTTATGTAGACCCCCTCCACTTGGACAGGTACTATCGGGGAGGGGCCTACCAGCTTCTCTGGATATCGCTTCGAAGGAGTCTCTTTCCTTGGATCTTTGCGTTTCCCTTTTGGACTTTCTTTCTTCCATTTCTCTTTGGACTTAAGTCTCTCTTGGGCCTGGTATGCATTGATCTCCCTCCTTTTAATGGGTGTAACTACCCTCTGAGGAACATTGCTCTCTTTCTTTGGGGTACGTTCCCATTGAGGAACCTTGTGTTTCTTCTGAGGGGTCTTCTCCACTCTTTTTATGTGCTTCTCATTCAGTTTGGAGTTCACTGGAGATGATGGGCACCCGGTTGACTCCTTCACCGGGGCCCTCTGAAGTTTTCCGCCGGCTTGCGGTTATTTAGTTTTTTTTTCTTGGGACTGGAACACACTTTGGCCGCATGGCCAACCCCTCCGCAGTTGAAACAAGTCATGTCCCCCCAATCTTGTAGGGATGCGGGCGCTGAGGTGTTTGGGAACAGTTCCTTCCTTGGTCCTTCCCTCTCTGGTATCCCTGGATCCTTTTCCATCAGAGAGGTCAGCATCTTCAATACCTGGGACATCTGTGACTTCAAGGTATCCACCTCTGAGTCTCTTTCCAGGGTCATGGCCATCCTGACCATCACCGGAGGAGGATTAACTGACTCAACTGGTTGGTTCCTCTTCTTCTCCTCCAGCATAGCTTCTTCCTCTCTGACCACTTGGATCAAGTCAGGGTACTCCAGGCTCTTCCCGTCCTGTCTTGTGCGTAGCGCCAATGCGATGGGGTCCAGGGGCTGAGATCCTCTCATCACCTGCTGAACACGGGCCTCATCCACCTTCCGCGGGTCGATCCCCTTCTTCAGGATCATCTTATGCAGGATCTTATCCAGGCGCCTCATGAACTCTGACAGTTTCTCTTCTGTCTTTTGGTAGCAGTGCTCCAGCTGGTAAGTGAGCTCAGTGATTTTCTCTGTTCCACCGAACACATTCTGTAGAATGTCCAGATAATCCTGCGCATCACAGTCTGTCTTGCTCATCTTGAGGTTGCGTATGGACCTCTAGAGCAGGTCCCTTCAAGCTCTCAGCGATTCTCTGCTTCTTTCTGTGGTCTGGGACTTCCCATTCCTCTAAGGCCTGAGTGGCACCGTCTAACCACTCCTCAAACTTCTCTTCACCCGAAGGTACAGGTTTCCTTCCAGAGAATATTCTGAGTTTTCTGTATCCCGACATTTGGTAATCTGTAGGATCTTTCTTACACTGGGCTACAATCTCCCCTAGGACCGCGCACAGTTCTGCGCTGAGGTTGGCCGGTGGTGATCCGGGACTCTCTTTAGCCTTCCGGTTTTATGCTTTTGGGGACTGTGGTGGAGATATCTGTGGAGATGATGGTCTAGGTGTCTGAAACCATTCTCCTGGCAGGAGTGGCAGCGCATGTATTAAGCTATAGGTCTGATCATCCATTGCTTTTATACTTGGACCCTTGAAATGTTCTGGGATTTCCTTCATCCAAGCTATTAGTGCGTGGGTCAGTGTGGAATTCATCCTGATTAGGGATGAGCTGAACACCCCCGGGTTCGGTTCGCACCAGAACCCGCGAACGGACCGAAAGTTCGCACGAACGTTAGAACCCTATTAAATACAATGGACGCGAACGTTCGAAATCTAAAGTGCTAATTATAACGACTAATATGCATGTAATTGTCCTAAAAAGTGTTTGGGAACCCGGGTTCTGCACCAGGGGACATGTATCAATGCAAAAAGAAGTTTTAAAAACGGCCGTTTTTCGGGAGCAGTCATTTTAATGATGCATAAAGTGAAAAAAAAAAGTCAAATATTCCTTTAAATATCGTACCTGGGGGATGGCTAAAGTATGCCTGTGAAGTGCCACGTGTTTCCCGTGTTTAGAACTGTCCCTGCACAAAATGACATTTCTAAAGGAAAAAAAAGCCATTTAAAACTGCTTGCGGCCTTAATGTAATGTCTGGTCCCGGTAATATGGATGAAAATCTTTGAGAAAAATGGCATAGCTACCCCATCACCCCCCCCCCCTACCCCAGCCCATTACCAGCCCCTTTGGGTCTTGTATGGATATTAAGGGGAACCCCGCACACAAAATAAAAAAGGCCCTATATACTCTGAACAGCCGTATACAGGCGGTGCATACAAGACAGGGACTGTAGGTTTGTTCTTATGTAGAATCTGTTTGTAATTTTGAACAGGTACATTGTTTAAGTGTAGCTCCAGCCAAAAAAATCTATTTTTAAGCTTTTTGGAAAACATAGGGAAGGGTTATCACCCCTGTAACATTTGTTTTGCTGTCTGTGCCCCTGTTCAGAACATTTCACCTCACTTTCCATCCCAATGACAACTGTTTTTGAAAAGTGGGGTTTTTATTGAAACAAGGATTGGTGATAAAGCATCAGTAGAGAGGAGACACCCTTTTCCCATATTAACTCTTACAGGAGAGAATTTCCCTTCCTAGGGGTAGATTTCCTCTCACTTCCTGTTGTCTCCTTTCGTTTGCAAGTAGGAGTCGTTTGTAAGTTGGATGTTTGAAAGTAGGGGCCTGCCGTATATACTCTGCTGAAATTTGCCCCTTACATGTTGGTGTTGCCACAACACTGTAAGCCCTCACAGTTACTCTTGGTGGGTGCATGAATGGGCCCTGCTGTGAATTATTAGATCAAGAATTGTAATTGCATGCCCCTGTTGAACAGGGGCTGAAAAATTGGGCCTTTGGTGGTGGTGGTGGTGGTGTTGACACAACACTGTAAGGCCTCACAGTTACTCTTGGTGGGCGCAGGAATGGGCCCTGCTGTGAATTATTAGATCAAGAATTGTAATTACATGCCCCTGTTAAACAGGGGCAGAAAAATTGGGCCTTAGGCACTGTTGCCACAACACTGCAACCCCTCACAGATACTGAACTTGGAGCACAGCAATGAGCCCTGTTGCAAAGTATTGCATCAAAAATTGTAATTACACGCCCCTGTTAAACAGGGGCTGAAAAATTGGGCCTTAGGCACTGGTGCTGGTGCCACGACACTGCAACCTCTCCCAGATACTCTAGTTGGAGTGCAGGAATGAGCCCTTCTGCAAAGCATTGCATAAAAAATTGTAATTACATGCCCCTGTTAAACAGGGGCTGAAAAATTGGGCCTTAGGCACTGGTGCTGGTGCCACGACACTGAAACCTCTCCCAGATACTCTAGTTGGAGTGCAGGAATGAGCCCTGCTGCAAAGCATTGCATAAAAAATTGTAGGTACATGCCCCTGTTAAACAGGGGCTGAAAAATTGGGCCTTAGGCACTGGTGCTGGTGCCACGACACTGCAACCTCTCCCAGATACCCTAGTTGGAGTGCAGGAATGAGCCCTGCTGCAAAGCATTGCATAAAAAATTGTAATTACATGCCCCTGTTAAACAGGGGCTGAAAAATTGGGCCTTAGCCACTGGTGGCGGCACCCAGAAACAAAAATGTTCTTCCAAGCTATCATCATCAATCAGATCATTGAGGAGGAGGAGGATAGTCAGTCAACATAACAGGACAGTCACTCAGCATCAGCATCAGTCTTGAAGGGATGTGACATTTGAAAATAAATTAGTCTGTTATATCAGCTTCCGGTGTTTGGTAGCTGGTGGTGATCCAAGACTGGTTCATCTTTATGAAGGTCAGTCGATCAACCGAGTCAGTGGACAGGCGCACCCTGTGATCCGTGACAAATCCTCCAGCAGCACTGAATGTGCGTTCTGAAAGAACGCTGGATGCAGGACAGGCCAGTAGCTCAATTGCATACTGTGCAAGCTCTGGCCAGTGATCCATCCTCAAGACCCAGTAAGCCAGAGGATTTTCGGTGGGGAAGGTGTCCAAGTCTGACCTTGCCCCTAGGTATTCCTGCACCATGTATATCAGACACTGGCGATGGTTGCTGGAACCGATCATACCTTGGGGCTGCGGACTAAAGAATTGTCTGAACGCATCGGTCAGACGGCCACCTTCCCCACCACTCCTTCTTTGACTGACCGAAGCCTCAGCAACTCGTTGTCCAGGACCAGGAGTTTGTAACCTCCCAGTCTCTGGGAACGCGTTGCACAGACCTTTCTGCAAGGCCTCCCGGAGTTGTCTCATCGTCTGCTCCCTCTGCGATGGTAAGATAAGGTCCGCAACCTTACACTTGTACCGTGGATCAAGGAGAGTGGCCAGCCAGTAATGGTCCCTCTCCTTGATCCGAAGAATACGAGGATCCTTCCGCAGACTTTGCAGGATCAGGGAGGCCATGCAACGTAGGTTAGCTGAGGCATTCGGTCCGGAGTCCTCTGGGTCACTAAGGACGACATGATCCGCAGCCACCTCCTCCCAGCCACGTACAAGTCCACGGGTTTCTTGGGACTGTAAATCGTCCCTAAAAGACTGCTGCTGATGATGCTGAGTGCCAGGCTCCACCTCCATGCTGACACAATCCTCCTCCTCCTCCTCTTCCTGTGCGATGGGTGGGACAGAAGGAACACTGTCTGGGTAAAGGGGGCCTTGAGAGGCAAGGAAGTCCTCCTCTTCCTGCCTCTGTTCTGCCTCAAGTGCCCTGTCCATTATTCCATGCAGCGTATGTTCCAACAGGTGGACAAGAGGTACAGTGTCACTGATGCATGCATTGTCACTGCTCACCATCCTCGTGGCCTCCTCAAATGATGCCAGGACAGTGCATGCATCCCTGATCATGCCCCACTGGCGTGGTGAAAAAAATCTGAGCTCCCCTGACCCTGTCCTGGTGCCGTATTCGCAAAGGTACTCATTGATGGCCCTCTGCTGCGTGTGCAGCCGCTGCAGCATGGCCAACATTGAGTTCCACCTGGTGGGCATGTCACATATAAGGCGGTTCTTGGGCAGGTTCAACTCCTTTTGCAGCTCAGACAGGCGAGCACTGGCATTATAAGATCTGCGGAAATGCACACAGACTTTCCTGGCCTGCGTCATGGACATCCTGTGAGCCCGGGTACCTGCCCAAGAACCGCTGCACCACCAGGTTAAGGACGTGAGCCACACAGGGCACATGGGTCAGTTGTCCCTGTCGGAGGGCGGAGAGGAGGTTGGTGCCATTGTCGCAAACCACCATTCCTGGCTTAAGCTGGCGTGGCGTCAACCACCTCTCGGCCTGCCCCTGCAGAGCAAACAGAACCTCTGCCCCAGTGTGGCTCCTGTCCCCCAAACACACCAGCGCAAGCACGGCATGGCATCTTTTTGCCTGCGTACTTGCGTAGCCAAAGCACAGGAAGAGGCCATGGAGGAAGAAGAAGAGGAGGGGGTGGAGGAGAGAGGTGTGTCACAACCAGTAGTACCATTTTGGAGGCGTGGCGGCGGAACAACCTCCAACACTACTGCAACACTACTGCACCTTGTCCTGCATCCTTCCCAGCTGCCAAAAGAGTGACCCAATGGGCCGTGAAAGAAAGGTAACGTCCCTGTCCATGCCTGCTGGACCATGAGTCAGCGGTAATATGCACCTTACCGCTGACCGCCCTGTCCAGCGAGGCCAAGACATTGCCTTCCACATGCCGGTAGAGAGCCGGAATCGCCTTCCGTGAGAAAAAGTGGCGTTTGGGAACCTGCCACTGAGGAACCGCACATTGCACAAACTCACGGAAGGGGGCAGAGTCTACCAACTGAAAAGGCAGCAGTTGAAGCGCTAGCAATTTAGCCAAGCTAGCATTTAACCGCTGGGCATGTGGATGGCTGGGAGTGAACTTCTTTCGACGGTCCAGCAGCTGGGGCAGGGAAATTTGTCTGCTAGAATCGGACGTCGGTGTACTGCTAGCAGAGTGCCCGCAAGTACTTGGCTGTGACACACCTAATTCTACACCTTCATTCCTCTCAGTGCAGGTTTCAGAGAGGACTGAAGGTATAGTGGGATTGGAGATCCCAGCTGATGCGGTGCAAGGAGAGGTCCACTTTGTTCTTTGGTGTGGGTCTTTAAGGTAGGCTTGCCAACGAGCTGCATGGCAGGTCAACATATGTCTGGTCAAGCATGTGGTGCCCAAGCGGCTGATGTTTTGGCCACGCGATATACGCTTGAGACATATGTTGCAAACAGCAGCTGTGCGATCTGATGCACTCGACTCAAAAAAGGCCAACACCAAAGAACTTTTTTTAATAACGGGCAGAGGCAGCGCCCTGCACAGGCAAAGCTCTGCGGTGTGATTCAGTCGGTGTGCTGCACTTACGCTGGCCCCCAGAGGGAATCCTGCCTCGTTGGAGATGTGCCTCCTCATCATCCTCCTCCTCCTCCTCTCTCTCCTATTAGGCACCCACGTGGAGTCAGTGACCCCATCATCCCCTCCCTCCTCATCACTGGAGCCAATCTGGCAGTATGCTGCAGCTGCTGGAACATGACTGCCAGATTGGTGTCCTTCTTGAGCATCCCCTCTCTCTGCTCTCACGCTACTGCCTTCCTCTAGCTGGGTATCATCATCAGACCCTTCGAAACGCTGGGCATCCTCCTGGAGCATGTACCCAACACTGTGTTCAAACAGTTCGGGGGACTCCTCAGGAGGACATGGTGGGTCTAGGGAAGGAGTGACTGATGATGACATTGATACCAGGGAAGAGGACGCTTTGGCAGCTGCTTTGCCAGTACCCTGAGCCTGGGTGAGAGAGGATGAGGAGGATGAGGAGGGCTTGGTCATCCACTCTACCAAGTCTTCGGCATGATGCGGCTCAACACGTCCAGCTGCCGAAAATAAGGACAAGCGTGTCCCATGGCCACGTGCTGATGACGATGCACCGCGTCCACGACCAGCACTGTTGTCTCTAGACACAAAGCCTGCTTGCCCTCTTTCATTGGCTCCTGACTGTCTGCCTCTCCTTGTTTGCCTTCCAGACATTCTAATGGCCTGCAGGGAGATGGGAAAACCAGCAATAAGGGGTGGCTTCAGGTGTATATTTTGCAGGAAGCACACTATGCCCGCTGTAAGTGCTGCAGATGACTGCCTGTGTTACACAACAGGAAAAAACAGCAATAAGGGCTAGCTTCAGGTGTTTATTTTGCAGGAAGCACACTCCGCCTGCTGTAAGTGCTGCAAATGCCTGTTAGTGTAACACAAAAGAAAAAAAGCTCCAGCAATAAGGGCTAGCTTCAGGTGTATAATGTGCAGGAGGCACACTCCGCCCGCTGTAAGTGCTGCAAATGCCTGTTAGTGTAACACACCAGGAAAACACAGCAATACGGGCTAGCTTCAGGTGTATATTTAGCAGGAAGCACACTACGCCCTCTGTAAGTGCTGAAGATGACTGCCTGTGTTACACAACAGGAAAAAACAGCAATAAGGGCTAGCTTCATGTGTTTATTTTGCAGGAAGCACACTCCGCCCGCTGTAAGTACTGCAAATGCCTGTTAGTGTAACACAAAAGAAAAAAAGCTCCAGCAATAAGGGCTAGCTTCAGGTGCATAATGTGCAGGAGGCACACTCCGCCCGCTGTAAGTGCTGCAAATGCCTGTTAGTGTAACACAACAGGAAAACACAGCAATACGGGCTAGCTTCAGGTGTATATTTAGCAGGAAGCACACTCCGCCTGCTGAAAGTGCTGCAAATGCCTGTGATTGTAACACACCAGGAAAACACAGCAATACGGGCTAGCTTCAGGTGTATAATGTGCAGGAGGCACACTCCGCCTGCTGTAAGTGCTGCAAATGCCTGTTAGTGTAACACACCAGGAAAACACAGCAATACGGGCTAGCTTCAGGTGTATATTTGGCAGGAAGCACACTCCGCCTGCTGTAAGTGCTGCAAATGCCTGTTAGTGTAACACACCAGGAAAACACAGCAATACGGGCTAGCTTCAGGTGTATACTGTGCAGGAGGCTTAGCAACAATGACACTGACACTGTCCCCTGCCTACCCTTCTCTCTTCCTGCACACAAGGTTTATCAAAGAATATGACACTGACACTCTCCCTGCCTATCCTTCTCTCTCCCTGCACACAAGGTTTAGCAAAGAATATGACACTGACACTCTCCCTGCCTATCCTTCTCTCTCCCTGCACACAAGGTTTAGCAAAGAATATGACACTGACACTGTCCCCTGCCTATCCTTCTCTCTCCCTGCACACAAGGTTTAGCAAAGAATATGACACTGACACTGTCCCCTGCCTATCCTTCTCTCTCCCTGCACACAAGGTTTTAGCAAAGAATATGACACTGACACTCTCCCTGCCTATCCTTCTCTCTCCCTGCACACAAGGTTTAGCAAAGAATATGACACTGACACTCTCCCTGCCTATCCTTCTCTCTCCCTGCACACAAGGTTTAGCAAAGAATATGACACTGACACTGTCCCCTGCCTATCCTTCTCTCTCCCTGCACACAAGGTTTAGCAAAGAATATGACACTGACACTCTCCCTGCCTATCCTTCTCTCTCCCTACACACAAGAATAGCACAAAGAATAGCACAATGACACTGTCCCTACCCATCCTTTTCTTTCCCTGGGCCGAAACACACTACACAAGGCCGCCGCGCTGGCGGCCTTTTATAGTGTGGGGCGTGTGCTAGACCCCCTGAGCTATAATTGGCCACAGGCAACCTGCCTGTGGCCAATTATGGCTCTCCTAGCTGCCGGCGCTGTGATTGGCCAAGCATTCGGGGTCACAGTGCATGCTTGGCCAATCACAGCGCCGGGATTGCACTGCGATGGCGCAGTGTATTGTGGGCCGTTCGCGTCACTCGAATTTGGCGCGAACGGCCCACATAGTTCGATCTTCGTCGAACGATCGAAAAGCCGATGTTCGAGTCGAACGTATGTTCGACTCGAACACCGAGCTCATCCCTAATCCTGATATCCATCAACCATACCTTCTGTTGCGGGGACAGTGAGGTTACTAACCGCTTCACCGCTTCTTCTTGCCAGGTCCCTGGGAGTGCTATGACTACTGCCGCGGCTGAATCTGTGTAGGCTGCCTTGCACCACTGTTCTACTTCCAGTGGGTCCATTCTGGTACTTTTGGCGCGTTACTTGCTGTAACAGGATCCCGGACTCGAGAGCCCCCACGTGTAGCGCTACCCCCAGTTAAGAGAGCCGCTGAATTTGTTTCAGGCCCTGTGTACAGCACCGCCAACCCCCAGCAATCTACTTGACCCACTCTGGCACAGCTAGTCTAGGGATTGTTCTCGTATCACAATCTAACAGTATACGCACACCATCTATCTGTATTGCAAGGGTAACCTCTTTGAATGAAGATAACACACTGATAGCAAGTGATAAAATATAACGGTTCTTTAATTTGGATAAAGGGCACAAGGTTAACATACAACACATATATGTCGGCAGAGCCCTGCAGACAGAAAGTATAATACAGGCGATTACCCGCCAAGTGTAGCTATCTCTATCTATGCACCCTTATGGCACAGCAACAAAAGTTCTACCTACGGATCAGGCCTGACCCAGCTTTAGACTCAGTCTCTGGAAGATCAATTTCTTCGCATGCAACTTGACTGGTGGTGCACAACGGGAACAGTAATTTGTAATCCAACGGGTAGGAAAATTAAAAGGGAGAATGAACCACTCACAGGAGACTACTCAACTCAGTTCCGCCACTAGTCTCCTGTGGGACAGTAAATAGAACCAGGGCCAAGGCAGTCTCTAGGCCTAGTTAAAGTACAGTTTATATGAATGAGCAGGTGCTCGCTCACCACTCCGGACGCGATCCCAGTCCGAGACTTCCACCTACTGTGTCTCCGCACACAGTATCCGCAACGACCGGGCCTCCGGTCCAACTGATGTCCAACTCGACAAGTCAGGTGCCACCCAGGCTCCGCAGTGGGGTGGAAGGCTCTCTGGAAGTTTGTGCAAGGCCCCTGGCTTCAGGCCCTGCACTGCAGCAGATCCGCACAGGAAGACCTGTTGATTGCAGCGCGGTGTCCCCAAAGAGGCCGAGCTCCGCCTTCCCTCTTCTTATATAGCCCCTCCCATGAGTCTCTGCAGTGGCTAAATGCACCCTGGGTGCCGAACGGGGTTCTGGGTAACGTAGTCCCGGGGCTTTAAAGGAGACCCCACTACACACATATATACACACAATTTTTACATATATAATATATATATATTTTTTTTTACACATGCTTTGTATGACCACGATCTCTCCTGCCCCTTCAGTGTTCTGTCCCCTTGTCCGCCTATCACGGCGCATAGACATTAGCCACTCCCCCTGCCCGCCCTTATAATGCTATCTGATGAGTCTCTGTCTGTTAGCTTGAGAAAGGAGCGCGGCTGTTTCCTCCATACACAGCCTGTATGCTCATGAAACCTGGTCGCATTTCGATGACGTCATCCCCCTCCGCCTGACATCTCCCTGCACTCCAAGCCTCGCGCTGAGGACACGCTCCACCGCTCCACCGCAGCCTGCTGTACACCATCCAGCGGTGTAGAGCCTCCATTACATCTACAGGACGCACAGCACAGGAGATCTAGGAAAGGAATCGACTCCACCGAGGACAACCCCATACCATGGGACATGACTCAATGCCTGCTTTTAACTTCTTAAATGTGAGTGCACCATAAGAAAATCTTATTGCATATTAAACTTGTTGTAAAATCTGCACCCAGAGGCGCCTCTTCTCTCCCCTTTTGTCTTTTCAGTGTTGGGAATAGGGATGAGCTCGGTGTTCGAGTCGAACATACGTTCGACTCGAACATCGGCTGTTCGATCGTTCGATGAAGATCGAACGTTTTGGGCCGTTCGCGCCAAATTCTTGTGTAGTGTGTTCCAGTTCAGGGAGAGAGAAGGATAGGCAGGGACAGTGTTAGTGATATTTGTTCATTTACCTTGTGTGTAGGGAGAGAGAAGGATAGGCAGGGACAGTGTCAGTGATATTCTGCTAAACCTTGTGTGCAGGGAGAGAGAAGGATAGGCAGGGACAGTGTCAGTGATATTCTGCAAAACCATGTGTGCAGGGAGAGAGAAGGATAGGCAGGGACAGTGTCAGTGATATTCTGCTAAACCTTGTGTGCAGGGAGAGAGAAGGATAGACAGGGGACAGTGTCAGTGATATTTTTGCTAAGCCTCCTGCACAGTATACACCTGAAGCTAGCCCTTATTGCTGTGTTTTCCTGTTGTGTAACACAAGCAGGCATCTGCAGCAGTTATAGCTAGGCTTGTGCAATTCGTTTCGTAACGAATCGAAATTCGTCCGAATTTAGCAACTTTCGGACATTCGGAAGCATTCGAATTTCCGAACAAAGCAATTACGAATAAGACCGAATCCAAAATAAATTATACCGCAAATAGCGAATGCCCGAATGTCTTCGGCATAATTCGTTATGAAAAAGTTACGAATGTACGAATCCATACGAAGCACAATAACACTCACTCTGCTCTGCTCTCTGCTTCTCCCACACCGTGCTGAACTCCCTCTCAAAATGGTGTACAGGGGCGGAGGCTATAGCCGCATGTAAAAAACGAAAGTAAAATACGAGATTTCGAATCCATTCGAAGCACAATAACACTCTGCTCTGCGCTCTGCTTCTCCCTCACCGTGCTGAACCCTCTCAAAATGGTGTACAGGGGCGGAGGCTATAGCCGCATGTAAAAAACGAAAGTAAAATACGAGATTTCGAATCGTTACAAATAACCGCTATGTATTTAGAAAAGTACAAATCCATTCGAAGCACATTAGGCATAATAGGCAGCGTCGTCGTGAGAGAGACACAGAAAATTACGAATCAACGAACCCAAAAAAAGTTACGAAAGTAGGAGTTGTGTCCAGAATCAACGAAAAACAATGTACTCTACCGAAAGTACGAATTATAAATCAACTAAAAATTCAACGAAAAATGTCGCTTGCGAAAATACGAATTAGTCCGAACACGAAAAATCCCGTCTAGCAAAATTACGAATGATTACGAATCAACAGGACCGAAAAGAAACGAACCGAAACTAACCGAATTTTTCCGTTGTGCACAAGCCTAGTTATAGCAGGCGTAGTGTGCTTCCTGCAAAATATACACCTGAAGCTAGCCCTTATTGCTGTTTTTTCCTGTTGTGTAACACAGGCATGCATCTGCAGCACTTACAGTGGGTGTAGTGTGCTTCTTGCAAAATATACACCAGAAGCTAGCCCTTATTGCTGTGTTTTCCTGTTGTGTAACACAGGCAGGCATCTGCAGCACTTACAGCAGGCGTAGTGTGCCTCCTGCAAAATATACACCTGAAGCTAGGCCTTATTGCTGTGTTTTCCTGTTGTGTAACACAGGCAGGCATCTGCAGCACTTACAGAGGGCGTAGTGTGCCTCCTGCACAAAATACACCTGAAGCTACCCCTTATTGCTCGTAGTTTTTTTTCTTTTGTGTTACACTAACAGGCATCTGCAGCACTTATAGCGGGCAAAGTGTGCTTCTTTCAAAATATACACCAGAAGCTAGCCCTTATTGCTGTGTTTTCCTGTTGTGTAACACAGGCAGGCATCTGCAGCACTTACAGCAGGCGTAGTGTGCTTCTTGCAAAATATACACCAGAAGCTAGCCCTTATTGCTGTGTTTTCCTGTTGTGTTACACTAACAGGCATTTGCAGCACTTACAGCGGGCGGAGTGTGCCTCCTGCACATTATACACCTGAAGCTAGCCCTTATTGCTGGAGCTTTTTTTCTTTTGTGTTACACTAACAGGCATCTGCAGCACTTATAGCGGGCAAAGTGTGCTTCTTTCAAAATATACACCAGAAGCTAGCCCTTATTGCTGTTTTTTCCTGTTGTGTAACACAGGCAGTCATCTACAGCACTTACAGCGGGCGTAGTGTGCTTCCTGCAAAATATACACCTGAAGCTACCCCTTATTGCTGGTTTTCCCATCTCCCTGCAGGCCTTTAGAATGTCTGGAAGGCAAACAAGGAGAGACAGACAGTCAGGAGCCAATAAAAGAGGGCAAGCAGGCTCTGTGTCTAGAGACAACAGTGCTGGTCGTGGACGCGGTGCATCGTCATCAGCACGTGGCCATGGGACACGCTTGTCCTTATTTTCAGCAGCTGGACGTCTTGAGCCGCATCATGCCGAAGACTTGGTAGAGTGGATGACCAAGCCCTCCTCATCCTCCTCATCCTCTCTCACCCAGGCTCAGGGTACTGGCAAAGCAGCTGCCAAAGCGTCCTCAATGTCATCATCAGTCACTCCTTCCCTAGACCCACGTGTCTTCCTGAGGAGTCCCCCGAACTGCTTGAGCACAGTGTTGGGTACATGCTCCAGGAGGATGCCCAGCGTTTCGAAGGGTCTGAAGATGATACCCAGCTAGAGGAAGGCAGTAGCGTGAGAGCAGAGAGAGGGGATGCTCAAGAAGGACACCAATCTGGCAGTCATGTTCCAGCAGCTGCAGCATACTGCCAGATTGGTTCCAGTGATGAGGAGGGAGGGGATGATGAGGTCACTGACTCCACATGGGTGCCTGATAGGAGAGAGGAGGAGGATGAGGAGGAGGCACATCTCCAACGAGGCAGGATGCCCTCCGGGGGCCAGCGTAAGGGCAGCACACCGACTGAATCACACCGCAGAGCTCTGCTTGTGCAGGGCGCTGCCTCTGCCCGTTATTCCAAAAGTTCTTTGATGTGGGCCTTTTTTGAGTCGAGTGCATCAGATCGCACCACTGCTGTTTGCAACATATGTCTCAAGCGTATCTCGCGTGGCCAAAACATCAGCCGCTTGGGCACCACATGCTTGACCAGACATATGTTGACCTGCCATGCAGCTCGTTGGCAAGCCTACCTTAAAGACCCACACCAAAGAACAAAGCGGACCTCTCCTTGCTCCGCATCAGCTGGGATCTCCAACCCCACTATACCTTCAGTCCTCTCTGAAACCTGCACTGAGAGGAATGAAGGTGTAGAATTAGGTGTGTCACAGCCAAGTACTTGCGGGCACTCTGCTAGCAGTACACCGATGTCCGATTCTAGCAGGCAAATTTCCCTGCCCCAGCTGCTGGACCATCGAAAGAAGTTCACTCCCAGCCATCCACATGCTCAGCAGTTGAATGCTAGCTTGGCTAAATTGCTAGCACTTCAACTGCTGCCTTTTCAGTTGGTAGACTCGGCCCCCTTCCGTGAGTTTATGCAATGTGCGGTTCCCACTTTTTCTCACGGAAGGCGATTCCGGCTCTCTACCGGCATGTGGAAGGCAATGTCCATGCCTCGCTGGACAGGGCGGTCAGCGGTAAGGTGCATATTACCGCTGACTCATGGTCCAGCAGGCATGGACAGGGACATTACCCTTCTTTCACGGCCCATTGGGTCACTCTTTTGGCAGCTGGGAAGGATGCAGGACAAGGTGCAGTAGTGTTGGAGCTTGTCCCATCGCTACGCCTCCAAAATGCTACTACTGGTTGTTGTGACACACCTCTCTCCTCCACCCCCTCCTCTTCTTCTTCCTCCATGGCCTCTTCCTGTGCTTTGTCCTCGGAACCAGCGGTGCTCCGTAGGCGTTCAAGGGGCTATGCAAGTACGCAGGCAAAAAGATGCCATGCCGTGCTTGCGCTGGTGTGTTTGGGGGACAGGAGCCACACTGGGGCAGAGGTTCTGTCTGCTCTGCAGGGGCAGGCCGAGAGGTGGTTGACGCCACGCCAGCTTAAGCCAGGAATGGTGGTTTGCGACAATGGCACCAACCTCCTCTCCGCCCTCCGACAGGGACAACTGACCCATGTGCCCTGTGTGGCTCACGTCCTTAACCTGGTGGTGCAGCGGTTCTTGGGCAGGTACCTGGGCTTACAGGATGTCCTGAGGCAGGCCAGGAAAGTCTGTGTGCATTTCCGCAGATCATATAATGCCAGTGCTCGGCTGGCTGAGCTGCAAAAGGAGTTGAACCTGCCCAAGAACCGCCTTATATGTGACATGCCCACCAGGTGGAACTCAACGTTGGCCATGCTGCAGCGGCTGCACACGCAGCAGAGGGCCATCAATGAGTACCTGTGCGACTACGGCACCAGGACAGGGTCAGGGGAGCTCTGTTTTTTTTCACCACGCCAGTGGGGCATGATCAGGGATGCATGCACTGTCCTGGCACCATTTGAGGAGGCCACGAGGATGGTGAGCAGTGACAATGCATGCATCAGTGACACTGTACCTCTTGTCCACCTGTTGGAGCATACACTGCGTGGAATAATGGACAGGGCACTTGAGGCAGAACAGAGGCAGGAAGAGGAGGACTTCCTTGCCTCTCAAGGCCCCCTTTACCCAGACAGTGTTCCTTCTGTCCCACCCATCCCACAGGAAGAGGAGGAGGAGGAGGATTGTGTCAGCATGGAGGTGGAGCCTGGCACTCAGCATCAACAGCAGCAGTCTTTTAGGGATGATTTACAGTCCCAAGAAACACGTGGACTTGTACGTGGCTGGGAGGAGGTGACTGCGGATCATGTCGTCCTTAGTGACCCAGAGGACTCCAGACCAAATGCCTCAGCTAACCTACGCTGCATGGCCTCCCTGATCCTGCAAAGTCTGCGGAAGGATCCTCGTATTCTTCGGATCAAGGAGAGGGACCATTACTGGCTGGCCACTCTCCTTGATCCACGGTACAAGGGTAAGGTTGCAGACCTTATCTTACCGTCGCAGAGGGAGCAGAGGATGAGACAACTCCGGGAGGCCTTGCAGAAAGGTCTGTGCAACGCGTTCCCAGAGACTGGGAGGTTACAAACTCCTGGTCCTGGACAACGAGTTGCTGAGGCTTCGGTCAGTCAAAGAAGGAGCGGTGGGGAAGGTGGCCGTCTGACCGATGCGTTCAGACAATTCTTTAGTCCGCAGCCCCAAGGTATGATCGGTTCCAGCAACCATCGCCAGCGTCTGATATACATGGTGCAGGAATACCTAGGGGCAAGGTCAGACTTGGACACCTTTCCCACCGAAAATCCTCTGGCTTACTGGGTCTTGAGGATGGATCACTGGCCAGAGCTTGCACAGTATGCAATTGAGCTACTGGACTGTCCTGCATCCAGCGTTCTTTCGGAACGCACATTCAGTGCTTCTGGATGCTTTGTCACGGATCTCAGGGTGTGCCTGTCCACCGACTCGGTTGATCGACTGACCTTCATAAAGATGAACCAGTCTTGGATCACCACCAGCTACCAAGCACCTGAAGCTGATATAACAGAATAATTCATTTTCAAATGTCACATGCCTTCAAGACTGATGCTGAGTGACTGTCCTGTTATGTTGACTGACTATCCTCCTCCTCCTCAATGATCCGATTCATGATGATAGCTTGGAAGAACATTTTTGTTTCTGGGTGCCCAATTTTTCAGCCCCTGTTTAACAGGGACATGTAATTACAATTTTTGATGCAATGCTTTGCAGCAGGGCTCATTCCTGCACTCCAACTAGAGTATCTGGGAGAGGTTGCAGTGTCGTGGCACCAGCACCAGTGCCTAAGGCCCAATTTTTCAGCCCCTGTTTAACAGGGGCGTGTAATTACAATTTTTGATACAATACTTTGCAACAGGGCTCATTACTGTGCTCCAAGTACAGTATCTGTGAGGGGTTGCAGTATTGTGGCACCAGTGCTTAAGGCCCAATTTTTCTGCCCCTGTTTAACAGGGGCGTTTAATTACAATTTTTGATGCAATACTTTGCAACAGGGCTCATTACTGTGCTCCAAGTACAGTATCTGTGAGGGGTTGCAGTGTTGTGGCACCAGTGCTTAAGGCCCAATTTTTCTGCCCCTGTTTAACAGGGGCGTGTAATTAAATTTTTTGATGCAATACTTTGCAACAGGGCTCATTGCTGTGCTCCAAGTACAGTATCTGTGAGGGGTTGCAGTGTTGTGGCACCAGTGGCTAAGGCCCAATTTTTCAGCCCCTGTTCTACAGGGGCATGTAATTACAATTATTGATCTGATAATTCACAGCAGGGCCAATTCCTGCGCCCACCAAGAGTAACTGTGAGGGCTTACAGTGTTGTGGCAATACCACCACCACCAAAGGCCCAATTTTTCAGCCCTTGTTCAACAGGGGCATGCAATTACAATTCTTGATCTAATAATTCACCGCATTGCCCATTCATGCGCCCACCAAGAGTAACTGTGAGGGCTTACAGTGTTGTGGCACCAGCACCACCACCAAAGGCCCAATTTTTCCTACCACTGTTCAACAATGGCATGTAAATACAATTCCTGATATAATAGTTCACAGCAGGGCGTTCCAGCTCCCACCAAGAGTAACTGTGAGGGCTCACAGTGTTGTGGCAACACCAACATGTAAGGGGCAAATTTCAGCAGAGTATATACGGCAGGCCCCTACTTTCAAACATCCAACTTACAAATGACTCCTACTTGCAAACGGAAGGAGACAACGGGAAGTGAGAGATAATCTACCCCTAGGAAGGGAAATTCTCTCCTGTAAGAGTTAATATTGGAAAAAGGTGTCTCCTCTCTACTGATGCTTTATCACCAATCCTTGTTTCAATAAAAACCCCACTTTTCAAAAACAGTTGTCATTGGGACGGAAAGTGAGGTGAAATGTTCTGAACAGGGGCACAGACAGCAAAACAAATGTTACCGGGGTGATAACCCTTCCCTATGTTTTCCAAAAAGCTTAAAAATATATTTTTTGGCAGGAGCTACACTTAAACAATGTACCTGTTCAAAATAAAAAAACTGATTCTACTTAAGAACAAACCTACAGTCCCTGTCTTGTTTGCACCGCCTGTATACTGCTGTTCAGAGTATATAGGGCCTTTTTTATTTTGTGTGCGGGGTTCCCCTTAATATCCATACAATGGGCTGGGGAAGGTGGGTGGGGGGGGGGATGATAGGGTAGCTATGCCATTTTTCTCAAAGATTTTCATCCATATTGCCAGGACAAGACATTACATTAAAGCCGCAAGCAGTTTTAAATGGCTTTTTTTTTCCTTAATGCCGCGTACACACGACCGCTTTTCTCGACGAGAAAAACTGCATTTTTTTTTTCGCCGAGAAAAACGATCGTCCGTGGGCTTTATGTCGTTTTTCTCGTCTAGAAAAACGGCATAAAAAACGACGAGAAAATTTAGAACATGTTCTAAATTTTCTCATCGTTTTTTCCAGCATTTTTTTCCGCGGCAGTTTTCCCATAGGGAAACACTGCCGCGGAGCCCACAGACGGTCGTTTTTCTCGTCAAGAGAAAAAATGACGGGAAAAACGACCGTGTGTAGGGAACCAAGCGGTTCCCTCGTTTTTCCTGTCATTATTCACGGCGGTTTTTTAACCGCCGTGAATAATGATCGTGTGTACGCGGCATTAGAAATGTCATTTTGTGCAGGGACAGTTCTAAACACGGGAAACACATGCCACTTCACAGGCATACTTTAGACACCCCCCAGGTACGATATTTAAAGGAATATTTGACTTTTTTTTTTTTCACTTTATGCATCATGCACTTTCGGTCAGTTCGAAGGTTCTGGTGCGAACCGAACAGGGGGGTATTCGGCTCATCCCTAGTTGGGAACATGGTCTCTGTTCCACTTTGATGGCAGCCCTGAGTGTGGCCCATTCCCATCCCATTGTACCCTGATTTACTTCATTTTATCTCCCCCCCTCCTCCCCCCCCATTTTTAACCCTTTATAAACTTTATTGAAAGGCTCAAGTCCTTGTGGACACCCACTAAGGAGACTGTGTGCCACATTGTGCATACTAAGGAGACTGTGGACTCTGTGCCATATTGTGCATAAGTTATTTTGTGTATCCAGCACATAACAAAACACCTATAGGGTAACACTGTATTAGATTCTTGCGCCTTTTACTTGTATATGCATACATTAGTACCCATTGTTTCTCATTTCCCCAAAAAGTTAAAGTAAATAAAAACATTCACACCTTGACACAGTCCTTTATAAAAAAAAAGTAAACAATGTCCCTCGATAAAAACCGAACATCAATCATGTTGTCTAGCAATGTAGATCCTCATCAATCATGATAGCCCACCACCCGATGCTGTTGACCCCCAAACACAACGATCTGCCGCCCTACAATGTTCAGCAGTCACACTCTCACCACAAAATGACAGATTCACATGTGGCTTCTTTAAGTAAACAAACCAGCCAGGAATCTTCAATGACAAATTATGCTTAGTGACATCACCCAGATAACTGATTGGTTTGTTTACAAACACCAGCTGACCAAAGATTTGTCATTTGGCGGTGGTAGCATTACCACTGCCAAATGACAGAACACTGGCCAGCTGGTGTTTGTAAACAAACCAATCAGTTATCTGGGTGATGTCATTGAGCAAAAATGGTCATGATCATATGACAGATTTCTGTCACACTCGTAGTCCATTGAGAACTACAAGCCACCTACCACGATGGTAGAGGAGAGGGGACTAGTGGTTTATTCATTAACCGATCCCTGTGAATGAATGACCTGGCAGTGTGGGTGGAGCCTCAAAGAGCCACACCAATTTTAAATGTGACAGCAGCATGTGAGGGAGAGAATCCCCTGCCCGCTGTCACAAGGGAAGAGAGTTAGGGGGACAGGCGTGGGAACATGTTACCCCCCAAATACGTGTGTAACATGTTCTAAAGGTGAACTTAGCCTTTAAAGTGGTTGTAAACCCACTTTGATAACTTTCACCTACAAGTAAGTCTAGATTAAGGCTTACCTGTAGGTGCAAGAAATATCTTCTTAACCTACACGGTTAAGGAGATATTTACTGAAAAGACTGCACCGATGTCTACGGCGCATGCGCGCCGTAGACAACGGCGCAGGCGTACTGAGTGGGCCGGGTCTTGAATGGGATATTGCCGGGATTATGCCGGTCCCACGCGCATGCGCGGGAGTGAAGTCATCACCGCTCCGGCCAGTCACAGCGCCGGAGCGGCGATACAGAGAAGAGACTCATAGGCAACATGGCGGCGGAGGGGTACGAGGAGCGCTTCGGGGGCTTCGATCTCAGGTAAGTGCCACATAATGAGCTACTATGCTATGCATAGTAGCTCATTATGCCTTTCTCTTGCAGGGTTTTTTTTGCAGGAAAAACAAAAACGGTTTACTTCCTCTTTAAATGATGTACACTGGCTTATGAGTCCCATGATGTCCACATGTTGAGCCTTCAAGAATGCACAATGCAAATTAGTATACATCCTAAAACACTTTTGTTCCTTGAGGACTACTGAAAAGCTGGGCTGCATAGGGATTTATTTAATGTGGTTTAGGCTGTGGTATTTGCTACATACCAAACACATTTATGTGGTAACTGTAAGACAAAAGCTTTTATAAAAATGTTAACCTTGCTTTAACTAATATTCTGTCAAACATACACACATACCCAGTCTATGTGCTGGCCACAGACTGATATATAAAAAAAAAAAATTTGCAGAAAATTTACATGAAACCACACACTTTAGAAAACATGTATATGTAACACACATGTATCATCCTGTAGTTTTGGGCAGGGAGCTCCTTACAATTTTACTTTCCAGGAGTAGTTATCCTGGTTGATTGATAGATCCCTAAGTTTGGCCTTGTTGCATTTTTCCCTTCTACCACTAGGTGGTCGGGTACTTGGTGGTACTAGATATGAGAAGGGAAACCCAAGGTCAGGGTATGGGTATATGGGGTATCTCAGCCAATTGGCAGGAGTTTTCTTGAATCCCTTGGTCTGCTGGGAGCACCTATATATTTTGGTGGAGTCAGGTGATCTGCGTTCTGTGCCAACTGGACGCCTGTCTGGGTGGATGTGTGTCGTACGCCCCAGGCTGCTAGCCCAGAGATTGGGCCCATCCAGGGGGCATCTGGCTGCTAGGTTATGTGAGGGCCTATCCAGAAGTAAAGAGACCAGGGCAGGGTTGGGATTGCAGATTGCAGCTGTCGGCCGCAGAACCTGTCAGTGGTCGGAGGTAGAAGAGAAGCTGTTGCCACAAAGGGACCAACCACCTTTACCAAGGACCACAGTAAGTAACTGCAGCAAGTACCAGAACCACATTCTCACCGAAAGGGCACGGTGGGGAATAGGGAAACTTCAGGCGGTGATCAGTCAGAGACCCAACCCGCGGAAGAGACTCTTGCAGAGCAGCCTTGTGAGTCAAGCCAGGGACCTCGCTGGTTAGCAGGGGTGAAGCTTGAGAAGTATCTTGAGTGCCATGCTAGGGACCCAGCAGGGAAGCGTGGGTGACGCTTGAGGGGATACCACCGCAAACTTTGGAGGAGCTCAAGGGATTCAGAGTCAGTGAATCAGAGAGTCTAGTGAGAGACCAGGAGCTCAATGTTGAAGAACTACAGGAGGCAGTTGTAGTTAAGCTGAAAGGACTGTTACGTTTGAGTTAGGAACTGTTAAAGATTGTTACCATAGAAGACAGCATTCCTCCATGTGCAGAAGTAGCGCCTTGCTGGGGCCTTTTTCCTGCACGGCTGTCCTCCTATTGAAGTCTCGGAGACTGCCAATTGAATCTACAACTACTTAAGGGTGTCCTGGCCCTAACCCTCTTTCCCTAAAAAATACAAAAAGTATTTTCTTCCCCTTGAAATTTTCCACATTTTGTCACGTTACAACCAAAAATGTAAAATAATTTTTTGGGGGATTTTATGTAATAGACCAACACAAAGTGGCACATAATTGTGAAGTGGAAGAAAAATGATAAATGGTTTTCAATTTTTTTTACTAATAAATATCTGAAAAGTGTGGCGTGCATTTGTATTCAGACCCCTTTACTCTGATACCCCTAACTAAAATCTAGTGAAACTAGGGATGCACCGATACCGATACTAGTATCGGTATTGGTGCCGATACCGAGCATTTGCACGAGTACTTGCAAATGCTCTGATGCTTGACCCGATACCCGATACCTGGGCAGTCAGGGACAATCGGTGCAGTGGTTGGGGGGAGTTACAATCACAGATCTCCAGATCACAGATCATCTGACAGCTACTTCGCCTCCTCTCCCCCGCGGCTTTCAGCTGCTTTATTGAAAGCCACAAAGGGAGATCGGTGATTGTAACTGCCTCCACCGCCGCACTGATCATCCCTGACTGTCCCCTGTATCCTCCTCTGGTCCCCTTCCATGTCCTCCTCTGTGTTCTCTGTGTGCTCCAGTCTGGTTCCCCTGTGTCCTCCTCCGTGCATTCCTCTCTGTGCTCCTCTGGTTCCCCCATGTCCTCTTCCGTGCACTCCTCTCTTTGCTTATCCTGTTCCCCCGTGTCCTCCTCCGTGCGCTCCTCCCTTTGCTCCACCAGTCCCCCTCTGTGCTCCTCCGCCCTCCCCTGTCCCAGATCTGTCAGGATGGAGAGCGGAGGAAGGATCTGGTATATATGTCATTTACCGGCTCATTCCTTTTCTGAATGGACAGTGACTCTGTCCATTCATAACTGAGCATTGTAAACACAGTTTACGATGCTTCAGTATATGAATGGAGAGGAGCCGCTGTCTCCTCTCCATTCACCTTCAGTGCAGCTACGGCTGCAGAGAAAGGGACTGGGGAGTCTGTGTCCTTAGTTCCATTCCCTGTCTCAAAGGGGAGATGTCAGGGGTCTGTTTAGACTGCTGACATCTCATCAAAGACCCCCCCCCCCCCAAAAAAAAAGGAAACATTGTAAATTTGTAATAAATAAATATTTAAAAGTAAAATTGTAAAAATAATAAAAAACACTGACAGTGTCCACCCCCCCCCCAAAAAAAAAGAAAGCATTGTAAACTATATATATATATATATATATATATATATATATATATATACACACACACACACACAGTATCTCACAAAAGTGAGTACACCCCTCACATTTTTGTAAATATTTTATTATATCTTTTCATCTGACAACACTGAAGAAATGACACTTTGCTACAATATAAATTAGTGAGTGTACAGCTTGCGTAACAGTGTGAATTTGCTGTCCCCTCAAAATAACGCAACACACAGCCATTAATGTCTAAACCACTGGCAAAATAGTGAGTACACCCCTAAGGGAAAATGTCCAAATTGGGTCCAATTAGCCATTTTCCCTCCGCGGTGTCATGTGACTCATTAGTGTTACAAGGTCTCAGATGTGAATGGGGAGCAGGTGTGTTAATTTTGGTGTTATCGCTCTCACTCTCTAATACTGGTCACTGGAAGTTCAACATGGCACCTCATGGCAAAGAACTCTCTGAGAATCTGAAAAAAATATTTGTTGTTCTTCATAAAGATGGCCTAGGCTATAAGAAGATTGCCAAGACCCTGAAACTGAGCTGCAGCATGGTAGTCAAGACCATACAGCGGTTTAACAGGATAGGTTCCACTCAGAACAGGCCTAGCCATGGACGACTAAAGAAGTTGTGTGCACGTGCTCAGCGTCATATCCAGAGCTTGTCTTTGGGAAATAGACCCATGAGTGCTGCCAGCATTGCTACAGAGGTTGAAGGGGTGGGGGGTCAGCCTGTCAGTGCTCAGACCATACGCCGCACACTGCATCAAATTGCTCTGCATGGCTGTCATCCCAGAAGGAAGCCTCTTCTAAAGATGATGTACAAGAAAGCCCGCAAACAGTCTGCTGAAGACAAGCAGACTAAGGACATAGATTATTGGAACCATGTCCTGTGGTCTGATGAGATCAAGGTAAACTTATTTGGTTCAGATGGTGTCAAGCGTGTGTGGCGGCAACCAGGTGAGGAGTACAAAGAAAAGTGTGTCTTACCTACAGTCAAGCATTGTGGTGGGAGTGTCATGGTCTGGGGATGCATGAGTGCTGCCAGCCCTGGGGAGCTACAGTATATTGAGGGAACCATGAATGTCAACATGTACTACTGTGACATACTGAAGCAGAGCATCCCCTCCCTTCGGAGACTGGTCCGCAGGGCAGTATTCCAACATGATAACGACCACAAACACACCTCCAAGATGACCACTGCCTTGCTAAAGAAGCTGAGAGTAAAGGTGATGGACTGGCCAAGCATGTCTCCAGAACTAAAACCTGTTGAGCATCTGTGGGGCATCCTCAAGTGGATGGTGGAGGAGTGTGAGGAATCTAACATCCACCAGCTCTGTGATGTCGTCATGGAGGAGTGGAAGAGGACTCCAGTGGCAACCTGTGAAGCTCTGGTGAACTCCATGCCCAAGAGGATTAAGGCAGTGCTGGAAAATAATGGTGGCCACACAAAGTATTGACATTTTGGGCCCAATTTTGAACCTTTTCACTTAGCGGTGTACTCATTTTTGTTGCCAGTGGTTTAGACGTGAATGGCTATGTGTTGAGTTATTTTGAGGGGACAGCAAATTTCCACTGTTATACAAGCTGTGCACCCACTAATTTACATTGTAGCAAAGTGTCATTTCTTCAGTGTTGTCACATGAAAAGATATAATAAAATATTTACAAAAATGTGAGGGGTGTACTCACTTTTGTGAGATACTGTGTATATGTATATATATATATTGTAAAAAATATAATTGCAATAAAAAAAAAAAACTACTGACACAGTTCATGCCTCATCAGTGCCACCTATCAGTGCACATCAGTGCTGCCTATTAGTGCCACTGTCATATGACATTACGAAAAGTATCGGTATCGGCGAGTGCTTAAAAAAAAGTTGTATCGGTGCAACCCTATGTGAAACCAATTGCCTTCAGAAGTCACTGTGTGTAAAGTCCACCTGTGTGTAATTTAATCTCAGTATAAACACAACTGTTCTGTGAAGCCCTCAGAGGTTTGTTAGAGAACCTTAGTGAAAAAAACGCATCATGAAGGCCAAGGAATACACCAGACAGGTCAGGGATAAAGTTGTGAAGAAGTTTAAATCAGGGTTAGGTTACAAAAAAAATCCCAAGCTTTAACACTTGCTTACTGGGCACATATACCCCCTTCCTGCCCAGGTGAAATTTCAGCTTTCAGCACTGTCACGCTTTGAATGACAATTGCGCGGTCGTGCGATGTGGCTCCCAAACAAAATTGACGTCCTTTTTTATAGAGCTTTCTTTTGGTGGTATTTGATTATCTCTGCAGTTTTTATTTTTTTGCGCTATAAACAAAACAATATTTTTTACTTTTTGCTCTTATAAATATCCCAATTAAAAAAAAAAAAAAAGTTTTTTTTCCTCAGTTTAGGCCGATACGTATTCTTCTACATATTTTTGGTTAAAAAAAACCCGCAATAATAGTGATTGGTTTGCGCAAAAGTTTTAGCGCCTACAAAATAGGGAATAGAATTATGACATTTTTTTTATTTTTATTTTTTTTACTAGTAATGGCGGTTATCTGCGATTTTTGTCAGGACTGCGATATTACGGCGGACACATCGGACACTTTTGACACATTTTTGGGACCATTCACATTTATACAGCGAACAGTGCTATAAAACTGCACTGATTACTGTATAAATGTGACTGGCAGGGAAGGGCAATCAAGGGGTTAAATGTGTGCCCTGCTAGGTGATTCTTACTGTGGGGGGAGGGGACTGACTGGGGGAGGTGACCGATGGGTGTCCCTATGTACAAGGGACCCACCATTGGTCTCCTCTCCCTGACAGGACGTGGATCTCTGTGTTTACACACAGAGATCCACGTCCCTGGCTCTGTGACTGCCGATCGTGGGTACCTGGCGGACATTGCGGCCGCCAGGCTTGCGTATCGGCACCTGAGTGACGCGGCGGGCACGCGCGCGTGCTGCTCAGCGGCCGGAGGCCCGAGGACGTCATATGACGGCCTCCCGGCCCTGTAGAGTCACCTTGTGGCCCTCATTCTACAATGGCCCGGATCCAAAGTGGTTAAACATCTCACGAAGCACTGTTCAATCCATCATCCGAAAATGGAAAGAGTATAGCACAGCTGCAAACCTACCAAGACATGGCTGTCAACCTAAACTGACAGGCTGGGCAAGGAGAGCATTCATCAGAGAAACAGCCAAGAGTCCCATGGTAACTCTGGAGGAGCTGCAAAGATCCACAGCTCAGGTGGGAGAATCTGTCCACAGGACAACTATTAGTCGTGCACTCCACAAATCTGGCCTTCATAGAAGAGTGGCAAGAAGAAAGTCATTGTTGAAAAAAAGCCATAAGAAGTCCCGTTTGCAGTTTGTGAGAAGCCATGTGGGGGACACAGCAAACATGTGGAAGAAGGTTCTCTGGTCAGATGAGATCCAAATTTAACTTTTTGGCCTAAAAGCAAAACACTATGTGTGGCAGAAAACTAACACTGCACATCACCATGAACACGCCACCCCCCACCATGCAGCATTGTGGTGGTAGCATTATGTTATAGGCAGTAGTGGTGCGTCCAATAGGGGCGCCGTCCCCTCTATCACGCCACCCCCTCTGTGTAGAATAGATAGATACAAGCATAGCATGAATCTATCCATGGCTGCTGTAGCCACCCCCTATTCAGGCGTCTGGCCCCTTTTCGGAAGTCGAGCAACTAAATTACAGTGGCGGGGGTGTTTTTTTGAAGCACCTGATTAGAGCCATAAGCTCTAATAGGCTTAAAAAAAGGTGGACTCGGAGCTCAGAGCATTGCGCTCGGAGCCCAGCCAGGTGTGTTAGGAAAGTGAATGTATATTCACTTTTCTAACACTGAACAGCCTCTCAGCCAATCAGGAGGCATGGGTCTTATACCCATCACCTGATTGGCTGAAGGCACAGGTGCTCCAATTGGATGCCTAGCAGGAAGAATGAAGAGACAAATGGAGGACATAGGATCCACCGCCTGACCCGCTGCTCATCCCACTATCCCACAGCTCGCCACTGTCCCCCGCTGTCTGATCCCCCACTAAGATGGGATAAGTACCGGGCAGTCAGCGAGGGGGCGGGGGGGTCACAGTGGCTGCATTTGGCGGGCACAGTAGCTTCTTTTGATGGGGCACAGTGGCTGCATTTGATGGGCACAGTGGCGGCATTTAATGGGGCACAAGTGGCTGCATTTGATGCGCACAGTGGCTGCATTTGACAGGCACAGTGGCTGCAATTGATGGCACAGTGGCTGCGCATTGGATGTGTTTTTTTCAGTATTTTTCAGAATTGTGGTGAACTATCGAACTGACCATTAGAGAGGTGCAGGAGATGGGATCCAGAGGAGCTTAGGAGGATAACAAAGAACATACTAATGTCTATTTTAACAAAATTTGGTGAGTATAGGTGCTCTTTAAAAAGTGAATGTCAGGACAAAATAACAAAATACATACAGTACATCTCTGTAATACATGCATGTTTCCCAATATTTTGGCATTTCAAGTACAGAAAATTACTTGTTGATGTGTCAAAAATGCACCCATCTCATACTGCAGTTGCTTGCTGTAGGCTGACAACACACAGCATATACAGTATCTCACAAAAGTGAGTACACCGCTCAAATTTTTGTAAATATTTTATTATATCTTTTCTTGTGACAACACTGAAGAAATTACACTTTGCTACAATGTAAAGTAGTGAGTGTACCGCTTGTATAACAGTGTAAATTTGCAGTTCACTCAAAATAACTCAATACACAGCCATTAATGTCGAAGGCGCTGGCAACAAAAGTGAGTACACCCCTAAGTGAAAATTTCTGAAAGGATCAACAAGTATTATTTTCCACTTATTATACAGATATAACAAAAAAGTTTCAATGGTGTGTTTATCAGTACAAAAGGAAGTTCATAGGAGAAATGTATTGGTTGGGTGTATAGAGGTAATGCAAAACACAAATGTTAAATCTGAAAATGTACTTAGAAAATATGTTACAAATAGACACAAATAAAGGTGAGCTGTAATTCTTAGCATTTGTGTAAAAATGCAAACGATAACAATAAGATATAGTAAATGTAAATTGCATCAACCATTATTGTTCTCTGAAAATCTGGCATTAATTCTGATATAGCTGTGTGAGTCATTTCAGTATTTATTGCTTACCATTGTGTGTCAAATTACTAAGCAGATAAAGAATTGACAGGATGAAACTGGACAGGAAATACATTTGTTACACAATATTTCCGTTAGTAGAAATATTGCAGAGAATATGTAAAAGGGAGAAAAAGATAAATTGTCAGCTGCTTTTAGATTCTTCTGACTCAAATTTCCAATACATGGCCTGCTTCAAACACACTATGGGGTTGATTCACCAACCACTTCCGGACCACCTTCCGCACATTTACTGCGGCAAGGAGGTTTGGCTGCGCGAAACAACGTACCTGTACGACGCTTCGGGCAGCAGCCTCTGGGGAGGCACGCGCGCACTGATTGGACAGAGAGAGAGACAATAAGCGGATCCCCAAAGGAACAGAACGGCAATCTGCCTATGTAAACAAGGCAGATTACTGTTCTGCTCATGAGGCTCCAGCCACTCCAGCTCCCTTGCACCATGGCATCACACAATGCACTCAGTCACCACCTCTGCCATACCTGCCCACCACTGATGCTGCTCGAACACACTGTAGCAAGCACTTGGATGGTTTTGACCAGCTCCAGACTGGAGACGCATGCGCAGTCCTGAGCCGAGTGTCACAGCCATATTTTGTACTGGCAACCTTTTCCTGTCACTGACATTTACTGGCAGGAGAAAAATTCCCATTTTTTAATGGCTGCCAGTAAAAATACTGACAATTGGCAACAATGGTACCTAGCCACGGCTGGGCTCAAGTCCCCTTTCTCCCACATAAGACTAACTAGTGATTTGAAGGAGGATCTGTTGGTTTGGGCTAGGTTTTTAGATTCTTATAATGGTGGGTCCTTTTTTCTAGATTATTTTGTTTTAGCGACCAATTTCAGGCTGTTCACGGATGCTGCGGGGTCTCAGGGTTTTGCAGCAATTTGGCAGTCACACTGGTGTTGTGGTAGCTGGCCAAATTCCTGGTTCTCCTGTAAGATTACAAAAAACATTGTCCTTTTAGAGCTTTGTGACATTTCAGGCCATTCCTTTGTCAACAAGAGAATTTTCATTCACTCTGACAACAAAGGGGTGGTCTTTGCCGTCAACTGTCTGTCTTCTAAGTCCCCCCGGTCAGTAAATTGTTGGGTTATTTTGTTTTTCTTGGGAAAAGGCTCAATATGTACCACATACGATGTAGCGGATGATTTACCTTGCTTCCAGATGCACCATTTACACAGTCTTCATCCAGATGCGGACTTGCTCGGCTTTCCATGCCCAGATCATTTATGGGACTTGGTTTGAATCTAGTTGCTGCAGCAGTAAAAAATTCTGTTGTCCCCAAAACATGGACTGATTATTTGGCTGCATGGGATAAGTGGGTCTCTTTTTGCACGTGCACGTGTTTATCTTTTGACTCGGAAAGCTCAATTTTGGCCTTCTTATGTGGCTTATGCATTAACTAATTGATAGGTTTCAATAATAACATTATAATGTTGGCATGAAATCAACCTTGTAGTGCACAGCAACTAAAAACTGTGTGTTAGCCCCCCCCCCACCCCACTCCCTCATGCTAAATCTTTAGACCTAACCAAAATTAGGTCTTAAGCAAAGGTTATGTAACTTGGCTCTTCGATTCAAGTCCATGGAGTCTGTCGTAGTATTTTCACTCTGGAGCACAGGTTGGATGTAAAGGTAGGAAATAATACAGTAACTGCTATTATTATTAGTTATTAGTATAAAAGATTTAAATAGCGCCAACAGTTTACGCAGTGCTTTACAGCTTGAGGGTAGACAGTACAAATACAATACACTTTAATACAGTAGGAATCAGAGGGCCCTGCTCCTTAGAGCTTACAATCTAAGAGGGAAGGTCAAGAGATACAAAGGTAATAACTGTGGGGGATGTGCTGATGGAGAAAATAAATGTACAGTTGTTAGGTGGGGGCCATATAGGCTTCTCTAAAGAGATGAGTTTTTAGGGATCGTCTGAAAGTGCACAAAGTAGGAGAAAGTCAGACAGATTGGGGTAGAGCATTCCAGAGGATGGGAGAGGCTCTGAAGAAGTCCTGAAAGCGAGCATGGGATGAGGTGACAAGGAAGTTTGAGAGCAGGAGGTCTTGGGAGAAAATGTCTTGGGAGAAAACTGCTAGAAAATGTTAGTGCTAGAAGATTTTACCCCCTTCCTGACCAGAGCACTTTTTACAATTTGGCACTGCGTCGCTTTAACTGACAATTGTGCGGTCATGCAATGCTGTACCCAAACAAAGTCCTTTTTTTCCCCACAAATAGAGCTTTCTTTTGGTGCTATTTGATCACCTCTGCGCTATAAACAAAAAAGAAGCGACAATTTTGAAAAAAATAACTATATTTTTTACTCTTTGCTATAATAAATATTCCCAAAAATGTTTTTAAAAAACAAATTTCTTCTTCAGTTTAGGCCAATATGTAATCTTCAACTATTTTTGGTAAAAAAAATTGCAATAAGCGTATATTGATTGGTCTGCGCAAAAGTTATAGCGCCTACAAACTATGGGAAATATTTATGGCGTTTTTATTATTATAATTTTTTTTACTAGTAATGGCGGTGATCTAGCAGTATTGCGAGATTGCGACGGACAGATCGGAGACTTTTGACACATTTTTGGGACCATTGACATATATAGAGCGATCAGTGCTATAAATATGCACTGATTATTGTATAAATGTCACTGGCAGGGAAGGGGTTAACACTAGGGGGGCGATCAAGGGGTTAAGTGTGTGTTACCTCACTGTGTTCTAACTGTGTGGGGAGGGGAGTGACTAGGAAAGATGACAGATCGCTGTTACTACTTTGTAGAAACACATGATCTGTCTTCTCTCCTTTGACAGCACAGGGATTTGTGTGTTTACACACAAAAATCCCCGTGCTGGCGCTCGTGCACTCGATCGGGTTCCCCGTTGTGCAGTGGGTGTGCGAGCGTGCCTCCGGCGGGCCTTACGCGCCCTCTGGTGGCTGTCCTGGGCAAAACCGTATATGTACGGGATTTCGCAGGAAAGCGTGTAAAGCCCCGTACACACGGTCGGACTTCCATCGGACTTTTCCGTGGTTTTTTGTCCGAACGGAGTTGGTCGGGAACACCCATAGCATACACACGCTCGGACTTTTCTGCAAACTTTCCCAAAACTTTTTGCAACTTCACGTGGTTTTTCTGCTCTTTTCTGCTCTTTACCGCCACTCTTTGGTCAACTTCTGCTATTGTTGGTTGATTTTAACATTAGTTGTTTTGTCCATCGGACAAAAGTCCGATGGTTTTCTGTACACACGGTCGGACTTTGCTCCATCGGACTTTTGTTGGGCAAAAGTTTGTCCATTTGCAGACCCAACTTTTGTCCGATGAAAACAAGATAAAAGCAAAAAAAGTTTGTCCGATAGAGCGTACACACGGTCGGATTGTTGGTCCAACTTCCTCAAAACGAAGTTTGTTGGGCAAAAGTCCGACCGTGTGTACGGGGCTTAAGCCGCAGTATATCTGTGTGAACCGGTCGGGAGCGAGTTAATGATATGTCATAAAAAAAACAGAATACAAAATAAAAAGGAAAAAAGAGGACTTCAGGTGTCGACTAGTGGAAGTAATATATATCTAAGAGCGTTCAAGCACGATGTTCATCTCACTGATGAGGACTGTTCTGTATTTGTAGATACCTATAAGAGCTCGGTAATATCCTCCAGGGACAGAATTATACAGATAAAAATATTTTGCCATAGCCGCCATACCCCCTCTCGGATGTGTAGAATGGCTTTGCGCCCCACATCTGAGTGCTTCAGAGGGAACATGCCCAATTGTATCCTCGTTTTGGTCCGAAATTTACTCATTCTTATGCACGGTACTGGGCTTACCTAATATTTTGCATTCTAAAAATAGTTTGTTGGGCATTTTTGGTGATCTGTCTGTACCTGCATACATTAACCACTTCAGCCCTGGAAGAATTTACCCCCTTCCTGATCGGGCCATTTTTTGCGATACAGCACTGCGTTGCTTTAACTGACAATTGTGCGGTCGTGCGTCATTGTACTCAAACAAAATTGATGTCCTTTTTTTCCGACAAATAGAGCTTTATTTTGGTGGTATTTGATCACCTCTGCGGTTTTTCTTTTTTGCGCTATAAACAAAAAAAGAGCGACAATTTTGAAAAAAAATAATTTTTGCTATAATAAATATCACAATTTTAAAAAACAAAAACAAAATTTTCCTCAGTTTAGGCTGATTTTTAATCTTCTACATATTTTTGTTAAAAAAAAAATCGCAATAAGCGTGTTTATTTGTTTGCGCAAAAGTTATAGCACCTACAAATTAGGTTATTGATTTATGGTGTTTTTATTATTATTATTTATTTTTACAAGTAATGGCCACGATCTGCTATTTTTATCAGGACTGCGACATTGTGGTGGACAGATTGGACACTTTTGACACAATATTGTGGTTTATGCACTTCAATGACAATGAACTATGTCATCCTTGGGGTGACCCTGGATATGATCGGCTCCACAAAGTTCGGCCCCTCGTAAAACCACTTTAACAATATGCAGCCTTGTATGTCCCTGAACAAGATGTCTGTGTTGATGAGTCCCTGATTAGGTTTTCTGGCTGTCTTTTTTTCAACCAGTTTCTCCCCAGCAAGCGTACCAGATATGGGGTCAAAATGTATAAGCCCTGTGACAGGGCAACAGGCTATACATGTAGCTAGAAAAGATAGCAGTGTGGAGCCCCCCGACTGCCCAGACTACATAAGGAGCAGCGGCAAGATTGTTTGGGACTTGGTGTCACCCTTATTGATAAAGAGAAACAAGGAGAGAGGCGCCTCTAAATGCAGTAGTGTTGACACAAGCTTTAATTGTAAATACACTGAATAAACTCACATATTGTAGATAAAATACAGGCGTAGCAAGAAGGGTGACAATCTGTCAGAATGACGGTCTCAGCAGTGGGTCACAGGGAAATCCTGGCTCTGCGGTGGATAGCGGGAGTGTCTCTGAGGATGGAACAGCCGGCTTCCGGGGACAGCAATCCTGGAGGGTTCCGAGCGAGGCCTGGAGCGCATAGACAGCCAGACTGCAAGAAATGACGTCATCAAAGTAGGATGCGTTTCGTGAGCGTGCGCACTTGCGATGTCCTGGCAAGTCGCGCTCCTTTTTCAACATGACGTCATGTCTTGCTACGCCTGTATTTTATCTACAATATGTGAGTTTATTCAGTGTATTTACAATTAAAGCTTGTGTCAACACTACTGCATTTAGAGGCGCCTCTCTCCTTGTTTCTCTACAGCTATCCCTGAACATGGTTTCTGTTCACCCATGAAGGCAGCCCTGTGCACTGTGGACTTTTTTACCCCTGTTTTACCCTCCTTACACCCTGTGTGTACTTACAGACTTTGAAAGACTTTTAAAGACTGTGCCTTTTTTACACGGTTGATCTTAATAATTCTATTTTAGATGTTATGCCATATATATTAATTTATCAATTGTTCTGGGTACTACACGTGCTTTTTTTGGTTTGTTTGCGCCGTCACTTGTCGTTTATTCATAAAGGGGTACCAATTATACGTGGACAATTTTTATACAAGCGTGCAATTTTTAGACACCCCTTTCCATTTACAATTGGCGCATGTTGCACCGTGCAATCTAATGGCTGGGGATTCCCCCAACGGCTTGTAAATGTCCCACTTAGACAGGGGGAGAGAGGCTGCTTGAGGTGCATTGAATTGCTTGCAGTGAGGTGGAAGGAAAAATGGAACGTCTTCCATTCACGCAATGGCGATTGGTGTTGTTGAGAAGCCCCTCTGTCCACGACTACAACCATAAAATGGGAGGGGTGGACTTCAATGACCAGATGAAGGGGCCGTACTTATTTGCCCATAAGGCCATATGCTGGTACAAAAAAGTGTCTGTATACTTATTTCAATTGGCTCTGTTCAACGCTTATGTACTATACAAAGCATCAGGAAGAAGTGGATCATTCCTGAAATTCCAGGAAGAGATCATCACAGCCCTTTTGTATCCAGAAGGTCCTGTGGCCCAACTTTTCAATCCAGATGCAGTGAGCCGGCTGCATGAGAGGCATTTTCCGGATGTCCTCCCTGGTACCCCTACCCAAAGAGCACCCCAAAAAAGATGCTGTGTCTGTAGCAAGCACGGATACAGGCATGGCACCCGCTATTTTTGTCCCTCCTGTCCTGGCAAACCTGGTCTCTGCATCAGGACTGTTTCCGTCGCTACCACACATTAGTGGATAATTAATATAGGGTACAGCACGGCACAGTCTAGAGTACATATTCACACAGGGTCTCGAAAGATGTTAGATGGCTAATCAATTTTGAGAGATCCTAACCTGGAATGTTTATAGTTATAGTTAATAAAAGTGTTAACAATTTAAAAAAAAAATAATAATAAAAAAAAAACGCAAAAGTTCTAATTTATTTTTGTTCTTACTGGTTTACTGTATTTTATGCTATACTGTAATGTTTTATTGTTACTGTGTTTTATTGTTAACCATTGTTTGCTTTGCAGGTATGCCATTCAGCTTCAGCACTGATTTGTTTATTTTGACAGCAACAGGGTTTTGCTCTTACAATACATAAATCAGCGACTTTACCACCGCAGTATTTAAAAAGAGCATATATGGCGAAGCATAGGGGCTAGGGTGGAAAAAGGGAGGATTGCCCCTATGCTTCGCCATATATTTTTTTACTCTTTTTCTGGCACAGATTGCAATAAAAAAAAGTTGTTTTATTGAGTAAATGCTTTATTGATACTATATTTTACTGTTAACCATTGTTTGCTTTGCAGGTATGTCATTCAGCTGCAGTACTGATTTGTTTATTTTTGACAGCAACAGCGTTTGCTCTCACAATATGTAAATCAGTGACTCCAGCGCTGTAGGAGATAATTTGATCGATCGATGTGAATAAAGGAATCTGCTTGGTTCTTTTTTTTCTTTCAGCCCATGGGCTGAACAAAAAAAAAGAACAGTGCATGTATGCCCATCATTAGTGGGCATACCGCACATTTTTTCGATTGCACATTGATCAATGTGAATGGAGGAATCTTTTAGGTTAAATTTTTTTCATGCAGGCCACAGGCTGCATGAAAAAAAAAGAAGAACATTACAATATATTCCCAACATAGACCAGCAATGTACTGGTATGTTGCTGGACATTGAGTGGTTATACGGGAATGATGCCTGGAGGTTTAGGCATCATCTTGGTATCGTTTTTCTTTTTTACCGGGCGGTTGGCTTTCACATAAAAGCAATCCTAGCAGCAAATTAGCCACTAGACTGCTTAGACAAGCAGTGGGAGGGGACTGCCCCCCCCTTCCGCCGCCTTCCATGGTTTTCTCCGGCTCTCCTGTCCCACCGGGGAACCCAAGAGCACAGCCAGTGGCTCTGCCAACTATAGAGCTGTTCAGAGACCAGGATGGCTCCAATTATCTCTATGGCCTAAGAAACCGGAAGCTACGAGCATTTCATCACTTTGGTTTCACCAAATATAAACAGCGCCGTTGGGTAATTTGGGGAGCATCTTATCACATTGATATTGGTGTGGTCAGGTGGTAAGGGCAGAGGAGAGTTCTAGAGTCTAATAGACCCCATTTTTTTCAAAAAAAGGAGTGCCTGTCACTTCATATTGCTATCATAGGGGATATTTACATTCCCTGTGAGAACAATAAAAATTAATAAAAAAAAATAAAAAATTAAAGAGCCAGTGTAAAAATAAAATAAAAAAGCAAAATAAATAATTAAAAAAACAAATAAAAAATGAAAGCACCCCTGTGCCCCCTTGCATCGGTCTTGTGTCGTATGTAAACAGCAATTGCACCATGCATGTGAGGTAACCGCCAACATCAGATCAAGGGCAGTAATTCTAGCAGTAGACCTCTGTAAATCTAGTAGTAACCTGTAAAGGCTTTTAAAATGTATGTAGTTTGTCGCCGCTGCATGGGCATGCGCAATTATGTACTTGGCATAAGATCATCTTTTATATTTTACCAAACATTTGGGCAATATAGTGTGTTTTCGTGCATTAGAATTAAAAAAAGATTTTTCTTTTCCCAAAAATTGCATTTGGAAAATCGCTGTGCAAATACTGTGTGAAAAAAAAAATTGCAACACCCACCATTTTAATCTGTAGGGCCTCTGCTTTAAAAAATAATACAATTTTTTTTAACAGCTTACCTGTTCTTTCCTTTTCTTTTTTTTTTTTTAAATAGTTTTATTGAAGGTAAAAGTCATACAGATTACCACAGCAACAGAAGTAATTATATTTTTACATATCAATAGTTGTGTCAAACCAGTAAATTTGATAAGAGAAGACAATAATGTATAGATAACAGTATGCATCCTAGGAGATACAAGAGTGAGGTCCCATGCAAGGGATGAACAAACAATGTAGGAGGTAAGAGCTTTCAATGCTAAACATCCCTATGTAAGGGGGGAGGATAAGTGAATGGATCCTGGAACTGGGGAGGACCCTAGGAAAACTGGAAGGCAGAGAACAGAACAAAACAAAACCAAAAACCTAGGGAGAAAGAGAAAATAAAAAAACGGGGAGGATGGGGGATGATGGGGGGGGGGTGGAAGTAGACACCAAGCTTCCATTATGAGGGGTATCAAGGAGGTAGACATCAAATTGCACTGGAAATATCTAGAGTGCATCTCACCATGTAGATTCAGTCCCATCAATAGAGGTCACCCCGGGGGGGAAGAGTAGAGACACTGGAGGTGATGGGAGGGGTGGCCCGTAATAGGAGAATGAAAACAGTTTGAGGTTTGCCCAGTCTTTAGGGGAGTGCGCATAGACCAAATAGGCTTGCCATCTGTGGTAGAAATGTTGTTTAGCAGTGTCAAGCGAGAAGTCTGTATTTAGTCTATCTTTGAAAAGAAGCAGCAGAAGTTCCTTTTTGACTTATTCGGGGGAATATTGGATATCCAATTTTTCAAGATGGCTCTCCTGGCGAGTAGTAGACATATCAGAGACCATTCTTTATGTTAAGGGGGGGCCTTTGGGGACCATGGCAGCAACAAAGGGTCCCAGTAACCAAAGATGAGGAGGAATGGGTCCTTAGGTAGTTTCATCAGGGTCACTTTGAAGATGTAAGCCAGGACTTGATCCCAGAAGACGGATATGTGGGGGCACGACCAGAAGCGGTGCGTCAGGGAAGGTTTGAGTTGACGACAGAGAGGGCATGAAGAAGAGGTTTGTGATTGGTTGGCGTAGAGAAAGGGAATGTGAGCACGATGCACAATTTTCAGCTGAGTTTCCCTCCAAATTTCGTTGGGGATCAGTTTATGTATAGTATTAACGCCCTGTAGTAGTTTGTTGACCAGCTCCGTGTCTGGGAAGTCTTTGGTCCAGTTGGCCACTGATGAGGAAGCTAAGTATGATGTTATTTTTTGCTCTTTCCTTTTCTTGAGAGTACATCACGGGACACAGAGCACTATAGTAATTACTATATGGGTTATATGACCACCTTCAGGTGATGGACACTGGCATAATCAAGACAGGAAGTCCCCTCTCTATATAACCTCTCCCATACAGGGAGTACCTCAGTTTTGTAGCAAAGCAATATATATAAATATCCCAATAAGAGGGGAGGGACCTCTGTGTCCCGTGATGTACTCTCAAGAAAAGGATTTTACAGATAAGCTGTTATAAAAATCCTATTTTCTTTATCGTACATCACGGGACACAGAGCACTATGGTAATTACTATATGGGATGTCCCAAAGCAATGCCATCTGATTAGAGGGAGACACACAAAATAAGCAAACTGCCGTCAGACGTGAGGACCTATACTGCTGCCTGCAGAACACTGCGCCCAAATGCGGCATCCTCTTGCTGACCTACATCCACCTGGTAGAAATTTGTGAATGTATGCACTGGTGACCATGTTGCGGTCTTGCAAATACGAGCCACAGAGGCTTGGTGATGCACTGCCCAAGAAGCACTGACTACCCTGGTAGAGTGCTCTCTAGGATGAAAAAGGTGGAATCTTCCCTTTTTTATAAATTCTTTATTTTTAGTCTTTTCATTCACACATAGAGAGATATAGACATGTGCACACTGAAATATTTCGTTTCGGAATTTCGTTTTCGTCCGAAAAATAAATTTATTAAGTTACTCCCGAAATTCGTTTTTATTTATTTCGTTTTTCGTTAAAAATTGCATTCGTCCGAAAATCTGAATTAATTAAGGTCGAATCTGTCATTGAAGGCTTATGGTGTCTGTCGAATGTTCAAAGAAGATTCGACGGAGCAGCGAAACTGTACGACTCTGCAATCATACATTTCTGGTCGAATGTTCCGCCCACAAGCAGTGATCTTTTCTCTCTATAATGTCGAATCTTTTCTCTCTATAATGTCGAATCTTTTCTCTCTATAATGTTGAATCTTTTCTCTCTATAATGTCGAATCTTTTCTCTCCTATGTCGAATCTTTTCTCTCTATAATGTCGAATCTTTTCTCTCCTATGTCGAATCTTTTCTCTCTATAATGTCGAATCTTTTCTCTCTATAATGTCGAATCTTTTCTCTCTATAATGTCGAATCTTTTCTCTCTATACTGTCGAATCTTTTCTCTCTATAATGTCGAATCTTTTCTCTCCTATGTCGAATCTTTTCTCTCTATAATGTCAAATCTTTTCTCTCCTATGTCGAATCTTTTCTCTCTATAATGTCGAATCTTTTCTCTCTATAATGTCGAATCTTTTCTCTCCTATGTCGAATCTTTTCTCTCTATAATGTTGAATCTTTTCTCTCCTATGTCGAATCTTTTCTCTCTATAATGTCAAATCTTTTCTCTCCTATGTCGAATCTTTTCTCTCTATAATGTTGAATCTTTTCTCTCCTATGTCGAATCTTTTCTCTCTATAATGTCAAATCTTTTCTCTCCTATGTCGAATCTTTTCTCTCCTATGTCGAATCTTTTCTCTCCTATGTCGAATCTTTTCTCTCTATGTAGAATAATCTTGGACTAATAGAGTTAAGGTTAGGCACATTCGACCACAGGTTCGATAGACACAGATTGTTATTGTCAGCGTCACGTCGAATCTCCTATCTATATCGAACTGTTGTAGCAACGAAAACGAAAATAAAGCATTTGTTTATGTCGGATCTTTTGGTTTTCGGATTCTGTGCTTTCGTTTTCGTTTGTTAAAACGATAACGAAAATAGCTGAAATTCGGACGAAAATGCATTCGGACGAAAACGAATGCACATGTCTAGAGAGATACAGCATTTTATACAAGGCATTTTTTACAACAATCTTATACCCTCTCTCCCTCGTTTCTTCATATTATTCACATTGGTCACTCTTTTTGACCTACTACCTGAATTCATTTTCCTTTTTCATTCTTATTGGTCTTGTTTAACCACTTCTATACTGCTGCATTTCTCCATTATTGTAAGATGCGTTGCCTCGTAATACCCCACTGTGTCGGGGAATCCCACCCCTCCTTGTTCCTTTGGTAGGGTTAAGATATCTCTCCGAATTCTGGCTGGTTTCCCGGCCCAGATAAAATTCCCAAACTTTATTTTCAGGTCTCTCAAAAATCCAGTGGGAATCCTGATGGGTAGGGTCTGGAGTAGGTATAACAATCTAGGCATAATGTTCATTTTTATAATATTGATTCTACCAAACCACGTGAATACTTCCTTGTCCCATCGCTGTAGATCCAATTTTATCTGTCTTGCAAGTGGAGTGAAATTAAGTTCGAGTATTCTATTTAATCTCTTTGGTATTTTCGTCCCCAAGTATCCTATGTGGGACTCTGTCCATCTAAATGAAAAAAAAGTGACTAACTGATGTTGCAGCCTAGCATTTAGCTCAATTCCCATTGCTTCTGATTTATTGTAGTTGACTTTAAAATTGGACAGTCTCCCATATTTACCAGTCTCATCCAATATTGAGGGCATGGATATTGCTGAGGAGGTTACAAAAAATAAAAGATCATCTGCAAAGGCAGCCAGTTTTTGTTCCCCTCCCTTGATTACCATGCCTCCAATATCTGGATTCGCCCTTATTGTTCTTAAGAATGGTTCCAGGGTCAAAATAAAAATAGTGGGTGATAATGGACAGCCTTGCCGTGTTCCATTATGTATTGAGAAGGGTTCGGATAATATATCATTTACCCTAACTCTCGCTTTAGGAGAGGAATATAAACTCATAACCCAGTTAAGCATCCCTCTCCTCAGTCCTATATGTTGCATGGTGGCTTTCAAGAAGCTCCAGTCCACTCTGTCAAATGCTTTTTCTGCGTCAACACAGCAGAAATAAGCACTAGGGGTTTTTGGTAATGTTGCGAAAACTGTATCGCACTTATGACCCGTTGAGTATTTTCCCTTCCTTCTCTCTCCGGTACAAACCCCACTTGATCTGGGTGGATCAGGGCAGGGATATACGGCAATACTCTATTTGTCAATATTTTCGTGAGAATCTTCAGATCTACGTTTAATAAGGAGATTGGACGATAGCTTGCACATTGTAAAAAGGCTTTCCCCTCCTTGGGTATTACAGTTATGTGTGCCATCAATGTTTCCGCAGGCATCTTTTGCCCTTCTCGTATCGAATTAAAAGCCTCCAGAAATCTTGGTGCCAACCTATCCGCAAAGGTTTTATAGTAGAGTAGTGTGAACCCATCTGGGCCCGGGGCCCTCCCTGGTTTTAATGTTTGGAGGGCTTCTGTAAATTCTTTCATAGAGATTGGGCCATCTATGTCTTCTACTACTTCATCCGGCAATCTAGGCATACCTGAGTCCTCTATGTACTTCTTGGCTTCCTCTCCACTGAGTATCCTTGGGGTCCGTTGCTGGTCCCCTAACTCATATAGGCTCTTATAATAGTCTCTGAATACCCTTGCGATTTCCTGAGATGAGTTAACTATTACATCTCCCTGTGTTTTCATCTTCTCGATATAATTTTGTGTTCTCGTTTCTCTGAGTGCATTCGCCAGAAGCCTGCTAGGTTTATTTCCGTATTCATAGAAAGCTCTTCTATATCTAGTCATTGTCGCTTTTGCTTTCTCCATTAATATTAAATTTAGTTCCTCGCGCAGCTGAGTTAGTTTTTCCTCAATCTGAATCGTTTGCGACTTCTTATGTGTAATTTCTAGGGTACGGATCTCCCCCAGCAGGGATTCTAGCTTAGCTCCCATTCAACGTTTTCTACGTGCCCCTAATGATATCAAGATACCTCTGATATAACATTTGTGTGTTTCCCATAGGCATGTTGATGTCACTTCTTCAGACTCATTTAATGTGAAAAAAGTTTCCAATTCTTGGGCTATCTGTGTCTCACACTCTGTTTCTTTCAACAGAGTCTCATTTAACTTCCATTGCCATTCTCGGGTTGTTGCTTCTCCCCATTCTAATACACAATTAGTTGGGGCATGATCTGATAGCGTGCGTGTCCCGATATAATATAATATAATAATGTGATATAAACACGTAATCTATCCTAGAATATGTTTCGTGTTTTGCTGAAAAAAAAGTATAGTCCCTGTCGTGTACGTGTAGAGTTCTCCAGCTATCCCTGACTTGCAATTCCTGGAGCAGTCTTTTTGCTTTTCGGAATTTAATATATGACAAGTGTGAAGTGCCCCTGGAAACATCTAAAGTCGGGTCTAGCACCATGTTTAAGTCTGCCCCCATTACCAAAATCCCCTCTTTATTTTGGGATATTATGGTAGTATATTTTACCAGAGCAAATAAAGATTGGGCATTGGGCAAATAAAGATTAACTAACGTAACTTTTTGATCGTATATTAGCCCTTTTACAATCAAGAGGCGGCCTTCCTCATCTTGGATTGTATTTACTTCTTTCCACGGTATCTGTTTCGATATAATAATCAAAACTCCCTTTGCATTTGATGTCTGTGATGCACTGTGATAGATCATCGGGGATCTGTAGTTCCCCAGTCTTGGAATTTTTTTTTTTTTTTTTAAATGTGTCTCCTGTAGAAATATTATATGCGATTTCATTCTCCACAATTCCGCCAGCAGCATGTTTCGTTTCTCAGGGGAATTCAATCCCTTAACGTTATAAGATGTAAACGTTATTCTGGTCATCTTGGGATTTACTTTCTTCCCTTTTCTTTTCTTTATTAACCCAGTCCCTTCTTGTCCTACATTCTACAAAGTACCCCGCAGTTACCTGTATCTCAGGTCAGGTCGAGAGAGGTGGGTGGTGAACGATGAGAACCAAAAAAAAAAACCACAACACAACCCCCTATATCCTAGCACCCGGATTATCCCTGAGTCCCCAGGATAAAAAATAAGCACAGCAAGCGTCCGTGAGCGTTCCCACTTCCCCGGATCAGCCCACTATGCATATGTCAAAAAGCATCAAAAAATAAAAAAATAATAATTTAAAAAGAAGAAAAACAACACCAAAAAAAATAAAAAAAATAAATACAAAAAAAAAAAAAAAGATTTTTTTTTTTTTTAAACGCCTCCGACTTCCCTCCCACTGGAGGAGAGGCGTATCTAGTGGGGGGGAGTAGTTATGCTGCAATGGAGATTTGCAACAATGGAGATGGAGACTTCCCTTCCCATGCACCCTCTTTTTCCTGCACACTTTCCCCCTTCATATTAGAGCCCCCTAGTTCTCTCACTTGGGTTTATATGTACACCAATTCTCTTCAACATGTATTTATCTTCTTTTTTTAAAAAAAAAAAAAACGACAACTACCTCCAACTACATACACTTGGAATTCGTTTAGATTAGACATACCCCTCGTAATTACATATAATTACACATTCAATAATCCCACATTAACTCGTACAGATCCATGTCCCCAATCGTCAAAAAAAAAAAAAAAAGGGAGAAAAAGGAAAAGGAGAGATGTAGTCCATGTCGGGGAGATCCTACATAGTCCTACTGAATATCTATATCTATTTATTTATATTTTTTTTATTTATTTTTTCCCCTCCCCCTCCCCTGATCTAGACTTCTGTCTCCCAAACTTCCAATCTAGACTTCTGTCCTATATCTTACTCCATATACTGTATCTATAATATATCTTCCTCAGGTATCCCTTATACACATTTTGGAGGGTGGGTATACTTCCTTCTCCTACCTCCTTTATCCAGCTAGTATTACTTGGTCCTCCACTTAGCTTTCCCCTATCTATTATATTAATCCCTCATTCGCCCTCTTTTATCCCTTCCCTTTCCCCCTACAGAGCGATGCCCTGTTATCTGTGTAATAAACCAAAAAAAAAAAAGAAAAGAATATGCATCTAGCAAAAGAAACATACACGTGTCATAGTGTCATATTGATATGTTTATTGCCACCCCCTTAAGTTCCTTCCCTATGTAATAAAGAGGGAAGAAAATAAATAAATAAAAATATTATATAAATAAAAAAGAAAACACAACACCCAGAAATGGGTGTGTACACAAACATTACATCCAATTCCCCCCGTTACGTGCAATATGTGACTTTTTTACCCTACTAGTCTCTTCCCATCCCTACCCATCCCCCCTCCTCCCCCCCCCCCCCAAAACAGGGCAAAAAAAAACACTCCTGTGATCCAAAAAAAAAAAAAAAAGGGGAGTGTTCCCTAAACTATATTATATGTGTATACTTGTGTACGTATATGCATATATTTCATATATTTATTGTTTATACATCCCTTCTCCTACCCCCCCCCACTCCTCCCTTCCCTCCCTATTTCTAAGTGTCTATGCTTCTGTATTATAGCGTATACCCCCCCCCCCTCATTTTCTACCTCTCTTCTCATTAATGCAACACTGGAGATCCACTCTCACCCCTTTATAATATAATATTTGCCCATGAATACTTTTTCTTATATCCATAGATATCTATAAATATTTACACAATCATTTAGACATATTTCTCTATTCCCCTCCCATCCCTCCTCTCCCTCCTCCCCCGAAACAACAAAACCACCTCAAACATATAGGTGGGAGAAGGAGACCCTCCCCCCAAAAAAAAAATTTTTTTGGTCACAGCTCCCCTCCCCCACCCCCTAGGTTAAAAGGATGGAAGGGGCGACAAAAAAAAAAAAAAAAAACCCTCAGCCACAAAAAAAAGGGGTTCCAAAAAAACGACCGAAAGAAAGAAAAAAAAAATCCACCACTGAAAAGGGAGAAAAAAAAAATTAATAAAAAAAAAAAAAAATTGAGAGATGTACAAAAGGATCCCCAGGAAAAATAAAACATTAACTTAAATTCTCCCTTCCCCTTTCTTTCTTCTTTATCCGTACAAAATAAATCCTTTTAATAAGCTACTTGAGTATATTAGTCCAACCTATTTAGGTTGTCTGTCAGGTCTGTCAGGTCTCAGTTCTTAGCCTGCTGTCTTCACTATTCATCTCAGTTGTTGCAGGGTGTGGTATAGGGTGTGATGCAGCTTCCATCCAGATTGGTAGACTTAACCAGTTAGGGACCTCTATGCCTTGACCCCCCAAAAATTTAAATAGCTCCGGGAGTTGGTCTGGCTCTCTTAAATTGAAACTTTGTCCTCCCTTTTTCACATATACTGACAGTGGGTGTCCCCACCTATATGTACCTCCGTTTGCTACTATATGATCCAGGAGAGGTTTTAACATATGTCTCCTGATTTTTGTTTGTCTGCAAATATCGGGGAATATTTGTACCTTCCCTCCTTCAAATTCCAGGTCTCCCTCCTGCCAGGCGGCTCTAAGAATGTCTTCCTTAATTCTATAGAAATGGATCCTACAGAGTACATCTCGTGGGCTGGTCTGTGTATAGTTTACTTTAGTGGGTATCTTATGTACTCGATCCAATTCAATCACCGTTTCTGGTGCTCTTTTTAGCAGGCGGTTTAAGATACTCGTCACGCAGTCTCTTAGTATTTGACCCTCCATATTCTCTGGGACCCCCTTAATGCGAATGTTATGTCTCCTGCTTCTATTTTCGTTTTCCTCTGACCAGGGGCGGATCCAGAGTCTTTTCTCGGGGGGGGCACTGCCAAAAAATATGTTTTAAATTCACCAGAGAAATTACCGTTTAACATTGGAGTCTATGGAAGGGGTGCCCGGCTTTAAAAAATCAGTGCTCCCCGGCCGTAGGTTTTCCAGACACCAAACTTTGCACACTTGTAGAAGAGACATTGGGCTACATGTGTGCCAAGATTGGGGTCCAGAAGACCTACGACCGGCCGGTACCGGGTCCGCAAATTCACCAGAGAAATTACAGTTTAACATTGGAGTCTATGGAAGGGGTGCCCGGCTTTAAAAAATCAGTGCTCCCCGGCCGTAGGTCCCCCAGACACCAAACTTTGCACACTTGTAGAAGAGACATTGGGCTACATGTGTGCCAAGATTGGGGCAGCAGCAGCTGCAGAACAAGTACTGTATATACTCGAGTATAAGCCGACCCGTGTATAAGCCGAGGCACCTAATTTTACCCCAAAAAACTGGGAAAACTTATTGACTTGATGTGACAGGAGGGTCACTTTGGACACAGGGTGAGCCAGGAAAAAATGGACATTAAGAAATATCTCTTGGGCTACCTAAAATCGGTCTGTAATATTTATCTACCATATCCCCAAGGATATCTGTGAAGGACTATTTACTGTTTCTGAACTCAACAGGTTAATTGAGAGATGCTGATGTGTCACCTATCTGCTTGTGTAATGCTAATGAGCTTCACCTAGGCTACAGGTCCTTTCATTGTGATGATGTGGATTGGAGCTTAGTAGACCGTCTGGCTGCCTATTATTATGGGATGTTTAAGTGTCTTCTGTGAGGGGGGGGGGGGGAATCACCCCTCCTGCTAAGACTGGTTATCAAAGGAGAAGTTTGAACACACCTGACCTGTATCACCATTGTCATTGGATAGTTTAACCCGCCCTGTTCCCCCAAGGATGGGAGGGAAGGGTTTTGAAGAGAAATGTGTTACCATGTGTTTTGAAAATAAAGTTATTCCCTGTTTTGGAACTTGAAATACAGAGCGTTATCTCGTATCTCTGGAAGGATTAATCCTATGGGAAGTGGTCGCCTGGCTGTGGAGGGTCGATAGTGGTTGTGTGTTCAGAGAGGGAATATTCTAAATGGTGTATACCCCTTTCATATTGGGGGGTGCCGTTACATTGGTTGGCAGCAGCGGGATTTTCCCTCCAGTTCCTGGGACACTCCAAACCACCACAGTGAATGACCAGCTATGCAGCCGGCAGGAAAGCCACGCTGAAAGACTTACTTGAGAGCCGTGGAGGGTCCGGTGGGACAAAGAACAAGGTCATCTTGATCAGGGAGCTAACCGAGATGGATCAGAGGGTTGGTGATGCAGGACCCCGGTCAGTTGAAGACCTGTTTCAGCAACGTGTTCAACAGCGGTTGGCATTATATGGTGCTAACTCATCAGAGACCGCCATACAGGAAGCCATTAAAGGCATCCAGCTGCAGGATGCGCGACGAGAAAAAGAACGACAGCGACAAGAAAAAGAACAACAGCGACAAAAGAGAGAACTAGAGCGACAAGAGAGAGAACTAGAGCGGCAACATGAGTGGAGAATGGCGGAAATACGACAATCGGAGATCGCCTACAGACAGCTGCTAGAATCTGCTCAGCAGCAGGGTGGGGCTCCCTTTGCCTGGGACTATCAGGAAATACCAGTTGACAACTATGAAATCCTGGCTGAAGAATCAGCAGTGGAAAATCTGAAGATTGCCATCCCTAAAGCCGAAGTGAATGATACGGAGTTCCAGGGAGCTAGCCTGGCTGAAGAATCGGCAGTGGAAAATCTGAAGATTACCACCCTTAAAGCCGAAGTGGATGATATGGAGTTCCAGGGAGCTAGCCTGGCTGAAGAATCGGCAGTGGAAAAGCTGAAGATTGCCCTCCCTAAAGCCAAAATGGATGATATGGAGTTCCAGGGAGCTAGGGCAGTTGGCTCATCTCCCCAGCCACAGATTACAGAAGGTATGGATTTAAGGGACTATTCAGAGGATGTTAGGGATTATGCATCGCCTGCCCAAGTACTGGCAGCAGGACAGAGTACTGCAGACCCCTGCTCTACACCCGTGGCAGTTTTGGAGGCCCGAGGTGAGAAGGTGATGGTTCCTCTTTCCCAGGGGATTTCAGAGATGCAGGGGGGAGAAGCAGCCCTTTTCCCTCCCCAACAGTTAGCCAGAGCAGATGGTGTGGAGTCCCCAGCAGAAGTGCTGGCAACAGGGCAGAGTGATAGCAACCTCTGCCCAGCACCGGAAACAACTGTGGAGTTTCAGGGAGCCGGGGCAGTTGGCCCCCCTCTCCAGCAACAAGCTGAGGTGGTAAAGCTTTTACCCCCAGCTGAACCACTGGTAGCAGGGCAGAATGCTACTGGCCGCTGCACACAACTGCCACTTGAGCGGATATCGGTGGATGGGACTGCGGTCTCCACTCACAGCGACCCAGCACAAGAGCTGGCAACAGAGCAGAGTGCCGCGGGCCTCTGCTCTCAACTAACAGAAGAGGGAGTTCCTGTGGTACTGGATGGGACTTCGGTCCTCACTGACACAACCCCAGAAAATGGTGTGACACTGGGACAGGAGGATGTCAGCCTTGCTTTGCAAGCACTGGGGTATTTTCACCTACCACAAGGGGATGGGACTTCAGTCTCCACTTGTATACCCCAGGGATGCTGAGCAGTCCACCCAGATCCCCAACAGCATGACGGATTGAGCCCAGTCACCCTGTCTTCTCCCAAGCGGCGGGTATGTTCTCTGAGAGAGGCAGAGGTTGGCTGGGTAAGTAATGCTCTGTTTGGAGCAATTTATTTGGGGTACTGTGTGGCTACCGGCATTAGAAGAATGGACCTATGGACTAACTTCGGAGTCAACCCGTCTGGGGTCACCTCCTTTGTTAGTCTTCTGCCGAAAGGGGAGATGTGTGACAGGAGGGTCACTTTGGACACAGGGTGAGCCAGAAAATAATGGACATTAAGAAATATCTCTTGGGCTACCTAAAATGGGTCTGTAATATTTATCCACCATATCCCCAAGGATATCTGTGAAGGACTATTTACTGTTTCTGAACTCAACAGGTTAGTTGAGAAATGCTGATGTGTCACCTATCTGCTTGTGTAATGCTAATGAGCCTCACCTAGGCTACAGGTCCTTTCATTGTGATGATGTGGATTGGAGCTTAGTAGACCGTCTGGCTGCCTATTATTATGGGATGTTTAAGTGTCTTCTGTGAGGAGGGGGGGGGGGAAATCACCCCTCCTGCTAAGACTGGTTATCAAATGAGAAGTTTGAACACACCTGACCTGTATCACCATTGTCATTGGATAGTTTAACCCGCCCTGTTCCCCCAAGGATGGGAGGGAAAGGGTTTTGAAGAGAAATGTGTTACCATGTGTTTTGAAAATAAAGTTATTCCCTGTTTTGGAACTTGAAATACAGAGCGTTGTCTCGTATCTCTGGAAGGATTAATCCTATGGAAAGTGGTCGCCTGGCTGTGGAGGGTCGATAGTGGTTGTGTGTTCAGAGAGGGAATATTCTAAACGGCGTATACCCCTTTCATATTGGGGGGTGCCGTTACACTTGAGTATAAGCTTAGGGTTTCCATCTGCATGCCTCACTGTGCCTCACTTTGCCTCACTGTGCCCAAGCCTCACTGTGCCCACGCTTCACTGTGCCCATGACTAGACTGATGTTTAACATAGGAGTCTATGGAAGGAGTGCCCGGCTTTGAAAAATCGGATCTTACCGGCCGTCGGTCCCCCGGAAACCAAACTTTGCACACTTATAGAGAAGACATGGGGCTACATGTGTGCCAAGTTTGGGGTCCAGGGGACCAACAACCATCCGGTACCCGGTCCGCAAATTCACCGGAGAAATTACCGTTTAACATTGGAGTCTATGGAAGGGGTGCCCGTATTTAAAAAATCTGTGCTCCCCGGCTGTAGGTCCCCCAGACACCAAGCTTTGCACACTTGTAGAGGAGACATGGGGCTACATGTGTGCCAAGATTTGGGTCCAGGAGATCTACGACCGGCCAGTACCGTGTCCGCAAAGTCACCGGAGAAATTACAGTTTAACATTGGAGTCTATGGAAGGGGTGCCCGGCTTTAAAAAATCAGTGCTCCCCGGCCATAGGTCCCCCAGACACCAAACTTTGCACACTTGTAGAGGAGACATGGGGCTACATTTGTGCCAAGTTTGGAGTCCAGGGGACTTACGGCGGGCCGGTATCGGGTCCCCAAAGTCCGGGAGATCAGGCGCAAAAAAAAAAAACAGAGCAAGCAAGTGAGTGTGACAGATGGTCTCGGGGGGGGGGCAATTGCCCTGTTGCCCCCCCCCCCCTGGATCCGCCACTGCCTCTGACTGCAGCTGTAGCATAACTAATTGACGGGATTGCTGGTACACTTTTTCTTCCAACAAGGCCATACGTGGTTCCATCACACTTTGCCTAGACTCCCACTTACAAAGTCTGTCCCCCATCCCTTCCACCTTTGTGCGGACCTCCTCTATCTCCTCTCTTAGTGTCCCTGTTACACTGATCATCAGGGTCTGCATGTCTTATTTGGTGGGCAGTGCCTGTATTAACTGAAACAGTCTCTTTATGTCAGACTCGCCCCCCTGTTTCTGCATCGGGGTATCATGTGTAGCAGTTTTCCCTGCCTGGAGTCCCTGGGTATTAGACCGAGTTACACTGTGCGGTGCACTACCGCTATTAGGTACCTGCATGTCTGTGGAAGTTTTGATTTCTCTCCCTCCCGGCTGCTGTACCTTCTGCGGTGTGGATCTTGCTGCCGCTGGTGTAGACCTCTCCGGCAGGGGCTCACGAAGCAGAGCGGTTCTCTGTCCCCCTTCCTCCTCCTGTCCGCCCTCCTGTTTTGCCGCCCTATAGCGGTTTGGGTAATTGTGGATTGGGGAGTGCGGTACAGCTTCGCTCTTCCCCCATCTCAGCATGAACGATGTCTTCCTGCTATCAAGCCTTTGGGGCCTCTCCCCTCTCTCGTCTTACAACAATCTCCGGGGAATCGCTGTCGTTCTCCTTGAGGGTGCACGCTCAGGAGCCTAGTTCTCTCCGTGCATCAGCTCACTCCATCGCGTCGTTGCCACTCCCCCCGGAAAGCGGAAGTCCACCACCCTTTTAAATCTTCCCCTTTTAAATCATAAGCCTGAGCAATAACCTGATGAATCCACCTAGAAAAGGTTGATTTTGATGCTGTCTGCCCTCTTCTGGGGCCTTCTGGCAACCCAAACAAAGCGTCAGTTTTCCGTATCTGGGCAGTTGTTTCCAGATAAAAATTAACTGCCCTTACTAACTCCAAAGAATGTAATAACTCCTCATCTGCAGCACATGGTTCTGAAAAAAAACGAAGGTAGGGAAACATCCTGGGTCATATGAAAAAACCTGACACTACCTGAGGCAAAAGGGTTGGGTGAGGACGCAACCTTACCTTGTCCCTATGAAAAGTATGGCTCTTTACAGGAAAAGCAGCCAATTCTGACACTTTTCTTGCGGAGGTTACCGCAACTAAGAACGCCAATTTCTTTGTCAAAAGAAGCAAAGGAATATTGTGCATTGGCTCAAAGGGCAAACCCGACAGAACTAGATTCAGATCACATGGGCACAAGGGTGACCTGACTTTCTAGCATTAATCAGGGTGGTAATCACTGAACCTGAAAGCCCTTGATTCTTTAGGATGTGGGTTTCAACACCCACACCGTCGAATTTAGCGACTGTAAGCTAGGATGGAATACCTGCCCTTGCAACAGCAGGTCTGGACAAGATGGAGTCCACAAAACCCCTACTGCCATCCTCATGATTAGGGATGAGCTTCGAGTTCGAGTCAAACTCATGTTCGACTCGAACATTGCCTGTTCGCCCGTTCGCCGAACAACGAACAATTTGGGGTGTTCGCGGCAAATTCGAAAAGTCTATGGGAGAAATCTAAAGTGCTAATTATAAAGGCTTATACGCAAGTTATTGTCCTAAAAAGTGTTTGGGGACCTGGGTCCTGCCCCAGGGGACATGTATCAATGCAAAAAAAAGTTTTAAAACGGCCGTTTTTTTAGGAGCAGTGATTTTAATGATGCTTAAAGTGAAACAATAAAAGTGAAATATTCCTTTAAATTTCGTACCTGGGGGGTGTGTATGATATGCATGTAAAGTCGCGCATGTTTCCCGTGCTTAGAACTGTCCCTGCACAAAGTGTAATTTTTGAAGGAAAAAAAGTCATTTAAAACTCACTCGCGGCTATTAATGAATTGTCGGCTTTTATCAATACATAGAAAAGTCATTGATAAAAAAAAAAAAAAAAGCGTGGGGGTTCCCCCAAATTCAATTACCAGGCCCTTCAGGTCTGGAATGGATATTAAGGGGAACTCCACCCCAAATTTAAAAAAAAATGGCGTGGAGTCCCCCCAAAAATCCATACTAGACCCTTATCCGAGCACGCAACCTGGCCGGCCGCAGGGGAAGAGGGGGGATGAGAGAGCGGCCCCCCTCCCTCCTGAACCGTACCAGGCCACATGCCCTCAACATGGGGAGGATGACCAGGGCCTCATCCCCACAACCCTTGCCCGGTGGTTGTGGGGATCTGCGGGCAGGGTGCTTATCGGAATCTGGAAGACCCCTTTAACAAAGGGGACCCCCAGATCCAGGCCCCCCTATGTGAATTGGTAAGGGGTACATTGTACCCCTACCATTTCACGAAGAAAGTGTAAAAAAATGTAAATAAAAACACACAAACACCTTGGAAAAGTCCTTTACTAAAAAAATTTAAAAAAATTACAAAAAAAAACATTCCAGCGATGAAATCCAGTGTCCCGCTGCGATCCCGATGTCCAGCACTGTCCGTCATTGGTTGTGCCTGAGCGGACCTGATGGGGAACTTCCTCCACAGTGTTTTAAATGTATAGACCCGTCCCTTCTAAAGTTCCCCATCAGGTCCGCTCAACGGACCAGATGCGGAACGCGAGAAGGGGCGGGTCTATTCATGTATTACACAGTGAAGGAAGTTCCCCATCAGGTCCGCTCTACGAGGGGCGGACCTGATGGGAACTTCCTTCACTGTGTAATACGTGAATAGACCCGCCCCTTCTCAAGTTCCCCATCAGGTCCGCTAAGCGGACCAGATGCGGAACATGAGAAGGGGCGGGTCTATTCACGTATTACACAGTGAAGGAAGTTCCCATCAGGTCCGCCCCCTCGTAGAGCCGACCTGATGGGGAACTTCCTTCACTGTGTAATACATGAATAGCGGACCTGATGGGGAACTTTGGAAGGGGCGGGTCTATACATTTAAAACACTGCGGAGGAAGTTCCCCATCAGGTCGCTCAGGCACAACCAATGACGGACAGCGCTGGACATCGGGATCGCCGCGGCACACTGGATTTCATTGCTGGAATGTTTTTTTTTTTTAATAAAGGACTTTTCCAAGGTGTTTGTGTGTTTTTATTTAATTTTTTTTACACTTTCTTTGTGAAATGGTAGGGGTACAATGTACCCCTTACCAATTCACATAGGGGGGGCCGGTATCTGGGGGTCCCCTTTGTTAAAGGGGTCTTCCAGATTCCGATAAGCCCCCTGCCCGCAGACCCCCACAACCACCGGGCAAGGGTTGTGGGGATGAGGCCCTTGTCCCCATCAACATGGGGACATCCTCCCCATGTTGAGGGCATGTGGCCTGGTACGGTTCAGGAGGGAGGGGGGGCGCTCTCTCTTCCCCTGCGGCCGGCCAGGTTGCGTGCTCGGATAAGGGTCTGGTATGGATTTTTGGGGGGACTCCACTCCATTTTTTTTTTAATTTGGGGTGGAGTTCCCCTTAAAATCCATGCCAGATCTGAAGGAACTGGTATGGATATTTAGGGGGAACCGCACGGCATTTTTTTTATTTGCGGCGGGGTTCCCCTAATATCCATTCCAGACCTGAAGGGCCTGGTAATTGAATTTGGGGGAACCCCCACGCTTTTTTTTTTTTTTTATCAATGACTTTTCTATGTATTGATAAAAGCCGACAATTCATTAATAGCCGCGAGTGAGTTTTAAATGACTTTTTTTCCTTCAAAAATGACACTTTGTGCAGGGACAGTTCTAAGCACGGGAAACATGCGCGACTTTACATGCATATCATACACACCCCCCAGGTACGAAATTTAAAGGAAAATTTCACTTTTATTTTTTCATTTTAAGCATTATTAAAATCACCGCTCCCGTAAAAAACGTCTATTTTTTAAACTTTTTTTTGCATTGATACATGTCCCCTGGGGCAGGACCCGGGTCCCCAAACACTTTTTAGGACAATAACTTGCATATTAGCCTTTATAATTAGCACTTTAGATTTCGAACCGTCGAGTCCATTGTATTTAATAGGGTTCTAAAGTTCACGCAAACATTCTGTCTGTTCGCAGGTTCTGGTGCGAACCGAACAGGGGGGTGTTCGGCTCATCCCTGCTCATGATCTCTGCATACCAGGATCTCCTGGGCCACGCCAGAGCTACTAGGATTACCGGCTTCCCTTCCTCCTTGATCCTGCCAAGAAGCCGCGGTACCAGCTGAACTGGGGGGAATTCATAAATCAGTGAAAACTGATCTCACAGGGTCACTAACGCATCTGTTCGAGTGCGAGAGGATCCCTTGTTCTTGACACAAAGCTGTCCAACTTCTTGTTGCATCTGGATGCCAACAGATCTACGTCCGGGGTCCCCATCTCTGGCATATGGCCAGAAAAACATTGGGACGTAGGGACCATTCTCCCGGGAACAACTGTTGGTGGGATGAAGACAGCGGACAGGCAAGGAACGTGTTCCTCTGCCCAAGCAAGAATATGGTACATCTCCCTCTGGGCTGCTTGACTTCTGATGCCCCCTTGGTGATCGATATAAGCCACTGCTGTGGGATAGTCGGTGTCACATACCTGGTTAGTGAGCCTGACATGTAGGAGAAGGCCTCTCGTACAGCTCTGGCTCGTGAACCACTGATAGTGAGACAGCAGGCCCTGGAGCACAGCAGGGTAAGAGTGCCTGGAGACAGTCCTGAAGTCTGTGCAGGAAGTAGCCGGGAACTCACAGGCAGGAAGACGGACTGGCTGGAAGCAGGCAGGTGAGATGGCAGATAGACTGGCAGACTTGGCAGGCGGCCGGCTGGGATACTCAGCAGGAGAATATCAGACGGGCCGGGTAATCAACAGGCAGTTGGATCAGGTGCAGCAGCAGGCAGGAGAGTAGTCAGGTATAAGCAGGCTTTCAGCAACAGACAGGCAGATCAGGTACAAAAACAGCAGGGAGGAGCGTAGTCGGGTCACAGGCAGGTTCTTGGCAACAGACAGGCAGATCAGGTACAAGCAGCAGGCAGAAGCATAGTCGGGTCACAGGCAGGTCTTTGGCAACAGACAGGCACACACAGGTATCAGGGTTTCAGGTAAACGCTGTAGCAGCAATAAGTCAGTGTCACAGCTCTGTTTAAATAGGCCGACTGGCGCCAGTTCTGGTGACAGGTGCGCGTGCATGTGCATGCGCATTTGCAGAAGCGCTTGTGGCCGTTCTGAGCGTCCTTGGTTGGCGCCTGGGCACAGGCGCCCGCCGGGTAACAGCAGATGTACCTTGCCGACGTCTTTCCTGACATTCGGACTGTATCCTGACGGAAAAATTCCGTAACCTGAAAGTCCAGGCCATTAAGCCAAACGTATTGCCCAAATCTCTAGGATGTTGATGGGCAAGGTTTTCTCTGACTCTGACCATTTCCCTTGGACAGTGGTCTCTCCTAGGACTGCTCCTCAGCCCATAGGCTGGCATCTGTTACCTTCTAGGTAACTGGAATGAAGTATTTACCTCTCTGTAAATTCTTGGTTATCGACCACTAACTGAGACTCTGGCACACTTTTGGGGCCATATTCATTGCATAATCCAAAACTTGGGTTTTCTTGTTCCAAGCAGACAGAATACTGTATTGCAACAGTCTTGAATGAAACTGAGCATAGGAAACTGCTTTGAATGAAGCCACCATCTTCCCTAGCAACCTCATGCAAAGGCGAATGGAAGGACCCTTCCTTGCCCTGACCACCTGGACCAGCTCTCTTATAGCATTGAGTTTTGCCTGGGGCAAAAACACTCTTTCCTGGGCTCTATCTATGACCAAGCCCAAATATTCCAGTCTTTTTACTGGTTGTAAGGATGATTTCTCCAGGTTGAGAATCCAACCTAGGTGTTCCAGATACCTGACCGTTCTGGACACCCCTTGGTTTTACCCGTACTACTGACTGATCTACCAGTAGCAGGTCATCTGGGTATGCCGTTACTGCTACACCCTGGCCCATTAGTCTTGCTAGTACTGGGACAACTTTCGTAAATACACGGGGAGCGGTGGCTAACCCGAATGGCAAATCCACAAACTGAAAACGGCGCCGTTTCACCACAAAACGCAGAAACTTCTGATGTATGTGGAAAATTGGCACATGTAGATATGCATCTTTGATGTCCATTTGTCCATTGATGCTAGAAATACAATACAACTGACCGGATTGACTCCATGTGGAAAGAGCGGATGTTTAGGAAGCGATTCAGATCTTTGAGTTCTACAAAAGGGTCTGACACCTCCAATCGGTTTCGGTACCGTGAAGAGATTTGAATAAAACCCACACACCCTGCTCTTCTGAGGGGGTCTCTATGATTCTCTGAAACATCAATCGGTCCAGCGCTAGAAATAAAGACCTTCCTTTCATTAGGTCTTTGGGGAGTAGCCTAGGGCTGCCACAGAGATGACCCATCCGTCAAGCATCTCTTCTTGCCAAGCCCCAGAAAACCACAGAAGTCTTGGAATTCTGCTTTGTAGGCTTCTGCCCTCAGGCACTTCTGCAGTCCTATGCAAACACATAGGAAAATAGTTCCAGAAAAAACAAAACAAGTATGCAGCATGTGTTAAAGCAATATGCCTCAATGGAAGTGTGCGCTCATGGTTTTAAAGGAAAGAAGGAGGGCGCAAGACCTTGTGCATTACCAATGGTAATTTTTTTATTTTTATTAAAAGCATAAAAGCAGTGTTTATACTCACAAACAAGCATGTAAAAGAGGCTTGTCAATTGGTCAAACTGCATCTCTGGACACCTGCAAACCGGACCTGATGTTGAGGGGATCAGACAATATCCCAAGTGACTGACGCGTTTCAAGGGTGCACCCATTTCCTCAGAGCCTAGACGGTCAATGACTCTTCTCTCCCAGTTGCCTCTATATGTATCTACGTGTCCACGTCCAAAGTGATACCCACCCAGAACGGTCACACCCATCTACGTGGACTAATGCAGCGTACACACGATCGGAAATTCAGACAAGAAAAGTTCGATGTGAGCTTTTGATCGGAAATTCCAACCGTGTGTAGGCTCAATCTGACTTTTTCTGTCAGAATTTCCGACAACAAAAATTTGAGAGCTGGTTCTCAATTTTTCCAACAAGAACAGTTCTTGTCGGAAATTCCGATTGTCTGTATGCAATTCCGACGTGCACAAAACCATGCATGCTCTGAATCAATTTGACGCATACTCGGAATCATTGAACTTAATTTACCTCGGCTCGTTATAGTGTTGTACGTCACCGCGTTCTTGACGGTCGGAATTTTGTGTGACCGTGTGTATGCAACACAAGTTTGAGCCAACATTCCGTCGGAAAAAAATCCATGGTTTTCTTGTTGGAATTTCCGATCGTGTGTACATAACTGTACATAACTCTGCCCAGTGACTCAAAATACATGCCTACCTTCTGATAGAAAGGGCCCCCATCTAGACTTCATAGTTATAGTCCAAACTGGGATTAAGATGGGGAATAAATTTCCCCAGGAGTGTTCAGCCAAATCTCACCTCTACATTCCAGTCCCTGCAAATCAATGGGAGGAGAGGCATCTGGAAAGTCTCGCCGGATGATATGTACTGTATAGTCTGTTGTATAGTACAGGAGTCAAGGGCCGCCTGGTGTGCCGGATGGACCGCACGCCGTCCCACAGCCAGGAAGTGTGGGAGCATCTGCGTTCCACCCACCACTTCCGGCCGTCCACGGCGTCACTTTTGCTCCTGCGTGCGCATCCGGCCAATGCCGTGCACACAGGAGACGCGGCCAGGAAGTGCAAGCGTGTTTGCGTTCCACCCGCCACTTCTGGCCACTTGTGGTGTCACTTCTGCCCGAGATTTTGGTCCTTTCTAGGCCCTACAGTTGTGTGTGTGCGTGCACACTCTCATGCGCGCACACCTACACCACCTACTATCTCGATATCTCTCCTTCCAGCGGCTCAGTAAGGAACTGCAGTAGGCAATCCTAAAAAATGCATGTGTTATATAATTAAATTGGGGGTCCCTCCATGGGCATTGCCGGCACGTAGATACATACAGGAGACCTAAAAATTGCACAGTGGGTAAGACCCACGTAATGGAAGTAATCATAGGAATCTCATAAATAAAAACATTCCAAAATATCCAGCATTAAAACATATATCCACGCCTGTAGTGAAGCTACGCACACCTACATGTACAGTATATAGACGTGTGTACAACCAATGCTAAAAACCATTGGGACATATAAAATATGTGTTTAGTTTAATTTTACTTTTAGCATTTTTTTTACACCAATCGGTCGGGCCCCTTTGCTGTGATATCGTTACCATTTATAGGGGCTCGGCTCTGGTTACACCCATGGCATTGAACTATGTTGCTGTGGGGAGTAAAGGGCGCATAGTATTTTGAGGACTGGATGATAAGCATAAAGAACCTTTTTTCTGTAGATATGGACATGTGTGTAGATGGTAGGTTTGGATAGGGTAGTTCGATAGTGAGGTAGACAATAGATTAATAGGAATATGAATCTTTTTGTAACAGTATTTTTAACTAACATGACTTGTTTTTAGAAAATCTAGTAGATAAAGCGGGGCAATGGGCTCTCTGTGGATTAATGGTACATAATGATCATACATTTATTTAATTTGATATGATTATTGCAATTGTGCCTAATATGTATATGGAAGCTCCAATATTACTTCTTTGGAGCATTGTTGTCAACTAGCTCAGTTCCATTGATTCAATGCACAGTGGGTTTGCGGCAACACGTCCATGGAAGTATGTATTATTGTATATTTACCAATTTTAGTATTATTGCTTACATGCACGCATGTGCATGCATGTGTACACATTTGTTTTTACATGCGTGTTTTTATATGTCCCAATGGTTTTTAGCATTGGTTGTACACACGTCTATATACATGTAGGTGTGCATGCTTCACTACAGGCGTGGATATATGTTATAATGCTGGATATTTTGGAATGTTTTTATTTATGAGATTCCTATGATTACTTCCATTATGTGGGTCTTACCCACTGTGCATTTTTTAGGTCTCCTGTATGTATCCGTGTGTCAGCAATGCCCATGGAGGGACCCCCAGTTTAATTATATAACGCATGCATTTTTTAGGATTGCCTACTGCAGTTCCTTACTGAGCCGCTGGAGTGAGAGGCATCGGGATAGTAGGTGGTGTAGGTGTGCGCGCATGAGAGTGTGCACACGCACACACAACTGTAGGGCCGGGAAAGGACCAAAATCTCGGGCAGAAGTGACACCACAAGCAGACAGAAGTGGCAGGTGGAACGCAAACACATCCACACTTCCTGGCTGCGTCTCCTGCGTGCACGGCATTGGCCGGATGCGCACGCAGGAGCAGAAGTGACGCCGTGGACGGCCGGAAGTGGTGAGTGGAACTCAGACGCTCCCACACTTCCTTGTTGTGGGACGGTGTGCGGTCCATCCGGCGCAGCTGGCGGCCCTTGACTCCTGTACTATACAGAACATATCATCCGGTGAGACTTTCCAGATGCCCCTCCTTCCATTGATCTGCAGGGACTGGAATGTAGAGGTGAGATTCGGCTGACCACTCCTGGGGGAATTTATACCCATCTTAATCCCAGTTTGGACTATAACTATGAAGTCTAGATGGGGACCTTTCTATTCTATCAGAAGGTAGGCATGTATTTTGAGTCACTGGTTAAGTTAGTCCACGTAGATGTGTGTGACCTTTCTGGGTGGGTACCACTTGGGGCGTGGACACGTGGATACATATAGAGGCAACTGGGAGAGAAGAGTCATTGACCGTCTAGGCTCTGAGGAAAAGGGTGTGCCCTTGAAACGCGTCAGCCACATGGGATATTGTCTGATACCCTCAACATCAGGTCCAGTTTGCAGGTGTCCAGAGACACAGTCTGACCAATTGACAAGCCTCTTTTACATGCTCATTTGTGAGTATAAACATTGCGTTTATGCTTTTAATAAAAAGGTGCGACCTCCTTCTGTCCATTTTTTCCAGGTTCAAGAATACCCATTGTTCTGAGGAGGGCTGCAAGACTATAGGCTTTATCTAAATCCAAAGAGTTGGTCGCACCACCCCCCCTCTTTTAGACTAAACACCCAAGCGCAGGAGATTATTACTGTTTTGTTGTCTCGCAATGTTATTGTCAAATACAACCAGCGGATGTTATTGTCAAATACAACCAGCAATATAATGACACCATTCAGTCCGCTCTTGCCGAGGGTTTGATCACCAAGGAGATTTTTGAGGGCATACAGGTCCCATACCCTAGGACCCCAACTTTCTATTCACTTCCTAAAACGCATAAGAACCTTTAAAAAAAAAAACAGGACGCCCCATAGTATCTGGTGTAGGATCTAAGACAGAAAAGGCAAGTAAGTTTGTGGACGAGTACCTACGCCCACATGTTACTACATTGCTCTCATATATTCAAGACACTCCAGATCTCCTGAGAACTTTGGATGGCCTAAGTGTGCCCCCAGGATGCTACTTAGTATCTATTGACGTCAAAGCCCTCTATTCGTCCATCCAGCATGGACGTGGGCTCGAGGTCATTGCAAAGTTCCTGAGGGAAAGAGGCCCGAAATCTGTTGATCTCAATGGATTTGTGTTACGTTTATTGGCACATATCTTGACAAAAAATGTGTTTTCTTTTGATGGGTCCCACTTCCTTCAGGTACAGGGGGTCGCTATGGGCATGTGCTGTGCACCGTCCTATGCGAACCTGTACCTGGGGGGGTTGGAGCGTGAGCTATTTGCCAATGAGGAACATTTGTGATATTTTTTCTTTTGCTTCTTATTGTTCCGATATATAGACGACATACTGCTATAGTGGGCGGGGCCACAAAAGATTTTGCATGAATTTATGCAAATGCTAAGTCAGAACAGTTATAATTTAAAATTTACGATGCAATATAGTCAAACAATGATTGCGTATATGGATATATCCATCTACATCACTGAGGAGGGCATGATAAAGTCATCACTCTATCGCAAACCAACAGCAGGGAACACCATTCTGCATGCCGCTAGTGCTCATCCCCAGTCACTAATTCAAAGCATACCGTTTGGCCAGTATTTGCGTCTAAGACGCAACTGTTCTGACGATGCTAAATTTAGACAAGAGGCAGATCTCTTATATGCACGGCTAAAGATTAGGGGGTATAGTAGAAATTGCCTCAAGAAGGCCTTCAACAAAGCTTTAGTTAAACCTAGAAGTACTATCCTTTTTAAGGTCCCTAAAAAACCTATCTCAAACCAAGTAAGATTTATAACCCCATACTCTGACCAACATGCACAAATTAGATCTATCATGCAAAGACATTGGCATATTCTATCTGCAGATCCGGTCCTAACTAAGTAACTAACCTGGAAATCACTTTCCGACATGCAGGGTCCATCCGAGATCGCTTAGTACAAAGTAACTATTGTAAAACAAATGCCAAACCACATGAACCCTTGGGATTCTATAGGTGTGGCCAATATGATTTTTGTGAACTACTAATCGAGGGACCCTCGATACTTCTCCCCAATGGCCAAACTCACTATCTGAAACACCATATAACGTGTCAAACCAAAGGAGTGATTTACATTATATTTTGCCATTGTGGGTCTTTTTACGTCGGTAAAACCAACAGCCCATTCTGGAAGAGAATTAAGGACCACGTTTATTATGCCACCAGTGGCCTTTTGAATACCACCATTGGCCACCATGTGGCTTTTAAACATAAGTACGAACCGCAAGTATTCAAATTTGCCGCCCTCGATCGGGTCTATGAGGACCCCTTGGCGGCAATTTTGACCAAAAGGTCCTACAACGTGAAACCCAATGGGTATAGAGGTTGCGGGTCACCAGTTATCTGGGCCTCAATGATGTGATTAATTTCAAACCTTTTCTATAAACCTACTTGTAGTAGGCCATATATGCTACTTGCTCCTGATCTATTTCGACACCAAGGCGCCTTCCTTCCACCAGTTTGTCAGCTCTTCATGCACGTTCTATTTCCCAGTATTTTTGCCTGCTTTAGTGTTTTCTGTTGATTAAAATAGTATACTTTACTGTTTCCCACAGATCTTGGCCTATATTGAGCCAAGAGATCTTATATAAAGATTTGAAGGTAACTTACCCATGGAGACCATACTTAGATATATGTCTTTAAGGCTGGTTTCACACTGGGGCGGTGGGGGCGGTGGCGGTATAGCGCCGCTATTTTTAGCGGCGCTATACCGTCGGGATTGTTGAGCTATTCAGCCGCTAGCGGTGCGGTTTTAACCCCCGCTAGCGGCCAATAAAGGGTTAATACCACCCGTAAACCGCGGCTACAGCCGCGGTTTGCGGGCGGTATTACCGCGGTATCCCATGCATTTCAATGGGAAGGAGCGGTGGAGGAGCGGTAAACACACCGCTCCTCTCACCGCTCCAAAGATGCGGCTAGCAGGACTTTTTTTACCGTCCTGCTAGCGCACCGCTCCAGTGTGAAAGCCCTCAGGGCTTTCACATTGGAGAGAAAGGAGCCGCTGTTTAGGCTCGGTTTGCAGGCGCTATTTTTAGCAAAATAGCGCCTGCAAACCGCCCCAGTGTGAAAGGGGCCTAATAGTCTCTCTTATGACTTAATAATATATTATGTATATCCAAATACTATATACAATAGAATTCTTCCCTAATGACTTTGTGTGGGTATTATATATATAGTGTGACAGCAGGAAGGTAAAGTCACCTGGTTGCATCCAGGGGGGTAGATATATTTCGCCCAGATTCAGGCTTTACGCCGACTTATACAACTAGGTGGAGAGTTGTATAAGCCCAGCTGAGGCTAGTGGGCTCATGGATGACTCATACCTCTAGGGAGAGTGTGGGGCGTCGTGCAGACAGGGAGTTGATGAGACCAGCTGAAGCTTATCAGCTCATTTAGGCCTCTATAAGAACTCCCAGCTTCATTAGATGTTAGCTCATGCCTGGACCCAGACCTGTGTGGACTGTCTAGGGAGAGTGAACCCCTGTGCGGTGAGACAAAGCCTGTGTGGCTATTTGCTTGGACATTTAAAACCAGGGACTTAGGGACTAGGACAGCACTAGGCTGATCCCAGTTGTTAGTTAGGAAACCTGTATGTTTAGTCAGAGGTCAAGTTGACCAGGATTTATTTTGTTTATGTTTCTTTTGCTTTGCTGTGTTTTGTCACTGTAAATAGAAAATAAACCGCACCTTTTTGATTTTGAAAACCACAACCTCCGTTTGCTGGGCCTGTTTTTGTGTGGGGAGCCCATCTCGGGGGTCACACACACCCGCTGCCGAGCTAACCCCCTCACAGTTGGTGGAGAACCAGTGGCAGTTTTTTTTTAAGCCAGCATGGAGGAGATACTGAAGCAGCTGGCTCTAGCAAATGCCAATCAACAGCAGACAAATGCAGGTTTGCAAAAGAGCCTTGCAGCTCATCAACAGAGCCTTGCAGCTCAACAACAGAACTTCGCAGCCCAGCAGCAAGCTCATCAACAGAGCCTTGCAGCCCAGCAGCAAGCTCACCAACAGAGTCTGGAAGCTCAGCAACAAGCCCAGCAGCAATCTGAGGCCCGCTTCATAGACCTGTTACAGAAGCAAGAGCAGAGACTACAACAAATGGAAGCAGTAATGCAGCAACGTCCGCAGACCAGTGAGGAAAGCCGTCCCACTAATACCGCGTCCTTTGGGGTGAGTCGTTTATTGACAAAAATGACTGGAGAGGATGATCCAGAGGTATTTTTGACCACATTTGAAAGGACTGCTGAAAGAGAAAAGTGGCCTGAGGAGCAGTGGGCTGGACTGGTGGCTCCTCTGTTAACTGGTGAATCGCAGAAGGCTTACTATGACCTAGAGCCTGACCAAGCAAAAGACTATGTGATGCTAAAAGCTGAAATATTGGCAAGGCTGGGTGTCACCCAGGCTGTCCGGGCTCAGCGTGTGCATAACTGGACTTTCCAGCTTGGAAAACCCCCCAGGTCTCAAATGTATGATCTCATTCACCTGAGCAGAAAGTGGCTACAGCCAGAGACTTTGTCCGCACCAAAGATTGTGGAACGTGTTGTAATGGATCGGTTTTTGAGAGCTCTTCCTACTGCCATCCAAAAGTGGGTAAGCCATGGAGACCCAGAGACGGCCGATGGTCTTGTGGATCGTGTGGAGAAATACTTGGCTACAGAGAACCTGACGGCCTCTTCCAGAGACACTCGGACTTTCCACCCTAAGACCAGACCATCCCCAGGGGCGGATAAGAGGATTCCAAGGGGTGAGGGTGGAGAGAGTAAGAGGGTGGGAGCTCTACCCCAAGTTTGGCGAGAACAGCCTGGGAAATCAGCGGCTCAAGAGGCGGCAAGAAGGATCGTTTGCTACCGCTGCCGGCAAGCGGGACATATTGCAGCCAATTGCCCGGTTGTGGAGGAACCCATGCAGTGTGACTTTCTGACGGGCAGACGTCAGTCGCTGTGTGCGACAGTCGCATGCACTGCCATTCGAGGAACTGAGAAACATTTATGCAAAATGTGTGTTAATGGTAGAAATGTTGTGGTATTGCTGGATTCAGGTAGCCTTGTGACCCTGATAAAGGCGGAGTTAGTTAAAACAGAGGTCTCTGGGAATAGCAAGGTAGCTGTTATTTGTGTGCATGGGGACACCCGAGAGTATCCAGTGACTACAGTGTGTTTCGAGACCCCCAAAGGTACCCTCTCTCATCCAGTGGGCTTAGTATCTCAGTTACCGCATGACGCCATTGTGGGAAGGGATTTTCCGAAGTTCTGGGAACTGTGGGATGATCCTGAGCCCCCCACTGGTGCCCCTATGTACCAGGAATGTGATAGCCAGAACTCCCCTGAGAGTGGTGAGGACTCTCCGGAATTTCCCTTATCAGTATTGGCAGGGGAGACTCAAGAAACTGGAGAGGAGCCCACCTCCTCAGACGAAAACCTACCGTCTGTGGAGTTTTCTGATCTTGAGGTTCACAGGGAAAACTTTGCCACAGAACAGTTGAAAGACCCCGCCCTAATAAAGGCACGGGAAAACGTAGTGAAAATAGATGGCGAGTTAGTGAACCCAGATAATACCTGCACTTACCCATACTTCAGCGTAGAGAAGGACCTACTGTATCGGGTGGCAAAAAGGGCAGAAGAAACCGTTGAGCAGCTTGTGGTGCCCCAAACCTTACAGGAAGTTGGTGTTGGAGTTGGCCCATGGGCACATTCTTGGAGGTCATCTGGGGACAGAGAAAACCCGAGAGAGGGTATTACAGAGATTCTATTGGCCGGGGGTGATGAAGGACATAGAAAATTATTGTTCCTCCTGCCCTGTGTGTCAGAGGTCGGCCAAGATGCCACATTTCCGTAGCCCGCTGGTCCCTCTACCCATCATTGAGGTCCCGTTTGAGAGGATCGCCATGGATTTGGTAGGTCCTATAATCAAGTCCGCTAGGGGGCACCAGTACATATTAGTTATAATGGACTATGCCACCCGTTATCCAGAAGCGATCCCTCTCCAAAATACCTCGGCCAAAACCATAGCCAAAGAGCTATCTCTTGTGTTTAGCCGGGTGGGTATTTGTAAAGAACTGCTTACGGACCAAGGTACACCCTTTATGTCCCGGGTTATGAAGGAGCTGTGTAAACTGTTCAAAGTGACGCAATTACGTACATCTGTGTATCACCCCCAAACCGATGGGCTGGTTGAAAGATTCAACAAAACCCTAAAACAAATGTTGAAGAAAGTGGTGGATAGAGATGGAAAGGATTGGGACTGTCTACTTCCTTATCTGATGTTTGCTATTAGGGAGGTGCCCCAATCCTCTACGGGATTCTCCCCCTTTGAGTTACTGTATGGGAGACACCCAAGAGGGCTGTTGGATATTGCCAAGGAAACTTGGGAAAGTGAGAGTTCTCCCCACAGGAGTGTGATTGAGCATGTCGCCCTGATGCAAGACCGAATTGCACAGGTAATGCCCATCGTGAAGGAACATTTGGCCCAAGCGCAGTTAGCACAGCAGAGAGTGTACAACCGTGGAGCCAAGACCCGTACCTTTTCCCCGGGGGATAGGATACTGGTACTTGTCCCTACGGTTGAAAGTAAATTCCTTGCCAAATGGCAAGGCCCCTACGAGATAATAGAAAAAGTGAGCGAAGTGAATTACAAGGTCAGACAACCAGGAAGGCGAAAGCCCGAACAGATCTATCACGTTAATCTGTTGAAAGCCTGGAGGGATAGAGAGTCCCTAGTCGCAGACACTTGGTCACCAGCTCAAACTGGTTGCGTGATTCCTGAGGTTGGAATAGCAGCCACCTTGTCACAACCCCAACAACAGGAGGTTAAGGAGTTTGTGCTTCGCAACAAGGAGGTATTCTCTGAGCTGCCGGGACAAACATCTGGGGTAGAGCATGACATCATTACCCCGCCCGGTGAAAGGGTGAAGTTAAAACCCTATCGGATCCCAGAGGCCCGACGGGAGGCAATACGGGAGGAAGTACAGAAAATGCTGAACTTAGGGGTGATAGAGGAGTCCCAAAGTGATTGGTCTAGTCCCATTGTGTTGGTGCCTAAACCGGATGGGAGCTGGCGATTTTGTAACGATTTTCGTCTGTTGAACAAAGTTACAAAATTTGACACCTACCCCATGCCACGTATAGATGAGTTGATCGACCGGCTGGGAACAGCCCGATACATGACGACTCTTGACCTCACAAAAGGGTATTGGCAAATCCCCCTGGCCAAATTGGCCAAAGAGAAAACCGCATTTGTAACCCCAGACGGGGCGTTCCAATATAAAAGAATGCCGTTCGGGTTACAGAATGCGCCGGCCACATTCCAGCGGAAAATGGACCAGATGCTGAGGCCCCATCGGAAGTATGCTGCGGCTTACCTGGATGACGTAATTGTCCATAGCACAGATTGGGCCTCACATCTGCCAAAAGTGCAAGCAGTCCTGGACTCTGTTCGGGAAGCGGGGTTTACGGCTAACCCCAAGAAGTGTACCATTGGGCAGGAGGAGGCCAAATATCTTGGGTACACCATTGGGAGGGGAGTAATAAAACCCCAACTCAACAAAGTCGAGGCCATCCAGAGTTGGCCACGTCCCAACAGCAAGAAGCAGGTACAAGCCTTTCTGGGAATCGCTGGGTATTATCGGCGATTCATTCCCCACTTTGCTTCTAAGGCTGTGCCCCTAACCAACCTAACGAAGGGGAAAGGGTCGGTCATGATTAAATGGACCCCCGAGGCTGAGGCAGCATTCCAATTCTTGAAACAAGCCTTATGTAGCCAGCCAGTGTTGTACTCACCCGACTTCTCTAAAGACTTTGTCGTACAAAGTGATGCGTCAGATGTGGGGTTAGGAGCAGTATTGTCCCAGGTCTGGAACGGGGAAGAGCACCCAGTCATTTACCTCAGCAGGAAGTTGAAGTCCCATGAGGTAAATTACGCCACCGTTGAAAAGGAGTGTTTAGCGGTGAAGTGGGCTCTAGATTCCCTTCGGTACTACCTGCTAGGTAGGCACTTTGACATGGTTACGGATCACGCTCCGTTAAAGTGGATGGCTCAAAACAAGGAAACAAATAGAAGAGTGAATAGGTGGTTCCTGGCCCTCCAGGAATTCAACTTCACAGTAAAGCATCGCCCTGGCGTTCAAATGGGGAATGTGGATGCTTTGTCTCGAGTACATGAATGCCTGATTGCTGGTGTTCCAACCCCGAGGTTAAAACAAGAGGGGGGGGGTATGTGACAGCAGGAAGGTAAAGTCACCTGGTTGCATCCAGGGGGGTAGATATATTTCGCCCAGATTCAGGCTTTACGCCGACTTATACAACTAGGTGGAGAGTTGTATAAGCTCAGCTGAGGCTAGTGGGCTCATGGATGACTCATACCTCTAGGGAGAGTGTGGGGTGTCGTGCAGACAGGGAGTTGATGAGACCAGCTGAAGCTTATCAGCTCATTTAGGCCTCTATAAGAACTCCCAGCTTCATTAGATGTTAGCTCATGCCTGGACCCAGACCTGTGTGGACTGTCTAGGGAGAGTGAACCCCTGTGCGGTGAGACAAAGCCTGTGTGGCTATTTGCTTGGACATTTAAAACCAGGGACTTAGGGACTAGGACAGCACTAGGCTGATCCCAGTTGTTAGTTAGGAAACCTGTATGTTTAGTCAGAGGTCAAGTTGACCAGGATTTATTTTGTTTATGTTTCTTTTGCTTTGCTGTGTTTTGTCACTGTAAATAGAAAATAAACCGCACCTTTTTGATTTTGAAAACCACAACCTCCGTTTGCTGGGCCTGTTTTTGTGTGGGGAGCCCATCTCGGGGGTCACACACACCCGCTGCCGAGCTAACCCCCTCACAATAGTCATTCATACTACCAATGTTCAAAGGTTTTTTTATTAGTTCTGCACGCGCTATGTGTTCCATGGACATCTGTGACATTGACATATGTGTTATTCCTTTCTCGGATATATTTCTTTATTGCTTTTTTATTGATGTTTTGCTGCCCTCTTGTGGCTGTCTACTGGCGTGTTTTCAGGTGTTCGCTTCCTTGTTGTTACGCTTTATTGGTGGTATAGCTCTGGATGCACCATGCTGTGCTCTGTGCGTTTGCCTCGGCCTTTTGAACTGGCTGCCTTCTTCTGTGTGGGGATGGCTTCCAAAGGGTGGGTTTTGTGTATGGGCGGTTTCTCGTTCACCTGGTGGAAGTGCAATCTTCACTTTATTGGTCAGGTGCCGTCTATCGGCGTACTATAGCACTTGTATATGACATCATTTACCTGCCCTTCGTTAATCCTATACCTTTTATATGACAGGCGCCATCTGTCTGTTTATAGTATGCGGTGCACGTCTGTGATGTCAGCACGCCGACCGTCGTTCTCCCACGCCTCCTTGCCGCGTGCTCTGCACTATATAAATGCCATACTTCCACACTAGCCCCTGTGCACAGAGTGAGGCTGTCTCCCAGGGGTTATACTGCACACGTCCGCTGACTATGTGAGTACTAGCTATTGTTTTAGCTCTATGTCTTCTTACCCTTACACTCCTCCCTTCATTTTCATTTATATGTGTAGCGGGTATACACTTTTCTCTCTATTTAAAACTGGCAGAGACACCAGCAGTGTGCAGTTCCTTGCGGCCCAGCGGGTGGCGCTGTCGCCCTGGGCTGGGGTTAAACCATTGCTGTGTGCCATGCCTCCTTTTTGTCCTCCCTCGGCAGCGGTTTGGTGGAGCGGGGAACCCGCCGTGCTTGCTGGGAGAGGGTATAAAGGGGCCGGCCATCTTTGTTACGGGGGAGTCCCAGGCACCTTCAGCCTGAGGGCGGTGGTTCGTGACGGTCCTCTAGGCGGCCTAGACCTAGAGGACGTCCGGAGGTCGTGTTCCATCCCAGGCACCTTTAGCCTGGGGTGAGGTACTCGGATGGAGGTCTGGAGCTCAGTGCCCAACACTGAGTTCCGCGAGGGAAGGAGGTCCTCGGGAACCCAGGGATTGGGTACCCGAATCCGGAAGGCGTAATGGACCGAGGGGTGATACTCACTTGAAGACAAGACCGGGTGCAGCAGATTGCCAGTGACAGGTGAGCCTCCCATCGGAGACCGCCTGGAAGGAAACCCCCCCCTCCGCTCGGAGACCTCAGCCCACTTTCAGGGAGGAAAGTGGAGAGTTCATTGTGTCTGGGCCTACTCGCATCCACACCTCCTTGTTTGTTCTGTTCTTTAAGGGAGTCTAACTGTTTGTGCTGTTCACTCGAGAAGAATAAAGGAGTGTTGGACTTTAATGGTGTGGGGCTCTTTTCTGGTCTACATTGTTCAAGGTAACTCCAGGTGCACAACACTGACACGAAGGTAGAGAAAGAACTTTGCTTACACCCCACAGACATCTGTGGTGAAGGCTTGGCGTGGTGACCCCGCTCTCTCCCCTCTAAGGTACCCCTAGACAAGAGAAAGACGAGCTGATGCAAAGAGGGGAGTGAGGAGGCCGCTACACGTGGGGGCTCGGGTCCGGTATAGTGTTCGTGTACTACGGAATTGAACGTGTCTGCCCAGAGGAGTTACGAGTAGGCAGGCCTTCATTGGCCGAAGTGCATCCCTGCTCAAAGTCGTAGACATGACCCAATGAAGGGAAAGGCCAGTGCAGAAGAGCGCGAGGAAAGGGGGGAGCTCAGCCGTGTGAAGGACTACACGTGGGGGCTTCTATTTGCACTGCGCCACCAGGCACACCCCCACTGCTTAGTTCGTGGGCGTGACTCAGAAGGAAAAAAGAAGAAAAGCCCGCGAACTGTAGCAAAGGGGAGGAGTCCAATACGTGTGAAGGACTACACGTGGGACATTGGCGCAAAAACCTTGCAGTGTGCGATGGATCAGCAACAGGTCGCCATGTTCGGAAATACATTGTGGATTCCGGTTCACCCTTCTACCACGACACTGACTGCTGCTGCTCCGGTAACAGATACAGGGATCCGGCTAAAGCTAAGGGGTCGATTCGCCCTGTATTCATGCATGGATGTTGAGGCCCTGGGTGTGATTTGTCCCGGCTGTTCGGGACTGGTGTGCCAACTGAAGCCGTTCGGGCGATGCAAGGCCTGTGGGGAGTTTCTTTTTTTCAAAGTGGATCCAGCGGTTGAGAAGCCGAGAACCATTTACCCTGGCCGTGCTGCAGGCAACACCACTCAAAGAGGAGGAATCAATGCTTTGACAGCCATCCCTGCGCACACTGCAGCGACCGCAGAGGAGGTCGTGAAAACTCAACGGGAGAAATCCGAGGATGCTGACTCGGTCACCACTGTCTCGCAGCATCCACCACCGAAGAGAAAGACTGGTATGGTAGCCCCGACCAGCGGTTGTGGTGGACCATCTCGCCCGCTTACGCCCGGCCTGGATGGATTCGTCGGCAGGAGTCCCGGACGTCCCGCTTCAATTAAAGTCTGAGGTAAGCCAGACGGAGAGATTTTGTGTGTGGGAAGAGGTGAAAACTCAGTCTCCACTACAGGGTACCTGCCCGCGGAGGAGTATGACACCTCTGACCTGGAGTCGCTCTCGGATATGGGAGACGACGTTGCTATAGACGAACTGTTTGCAGAAAAGGGCTGGGACAAAGTACCTCTCGCCTCATCCCGCAGAACAAGGGATCCACCCATGTCTACAGGAGATAGTACACCCCGGGTGGAGGCACCAGCGCCTGAAGAGGGTTCCCATCCCCAGCCTGCCTCTACATCCCCGGTATCACCTACACCTAAGACCGGAGAAAAGAGACTGCTGTTGTGGGCACCTATGCCCAGATCAGATGTGATCAAGGTCCCTCGCCACCCGGACTCAATAGTTTTGCCTGGCGAAGGGGACAGAGCTACTATGCCTCCTTTGGCCAGACTACAACGCCTATTTGGTCAGAAGGTTGCTGCAGAGTACGGATGGGAGTATCCATACTTGTCCAAGGAGTTGCTCTATGAGGTGGAAGTGTGCCGGAAGCGCTGGTACAATGACTTTGTGTGGACTCACCTTCAGATTCCACACGCTCGCAGGTACCTGGCGTGTTCTCCCAAGGCCTTTCAGCGTTTTAAGGACTGCAAGGCAGAGTGGATGTTGGGACGGCACATCCATGCAGACAAGGTGCTGATCCGGCGCAAGGAAGGGGAAGATGTAGAATATCATCTGGAGACCATGGACCAGCACTTGAAGCCACTTGTTCTGCCACATCCCCGCTTCTACCGCGTGTGCGTTAAACGATATGGCGCCATTAGGCCTTTAAAAGGCCAGCAGTTACAACAGTGGGAGAAAAAGAAACCCTGGACTGCCGCACTCTGTATAGACAGTTATTTATTCCAAAATTTCAGGTAAAAAATCCAAATTCAAAATAAATCCATAAATCCAAAACAACAAATGCAGATGGTGTGCATGCAGGGAAGGGTGGCTAACGCGTTTCACGTCACGAATTGACGCTTACTCAGCTATGCATCAGTGCAGAGCCAGCACCTGTGTGAGTGACCGGGCGGAAGCAGCTATTTGGTGAATTCTCAAGCTTTTGAGCGGTACGTTTTTCCTTTCCTCAGTTACAACAGTGCATTGCTGTCTGATCTGCAGCTTTCTAAACCTGAATACCTGCATACCTGCTACCTGTTACCAGTACCGACCCGGCTTGCTCGACCACCTGATATTTCTCCAACCCTGACCTCGGCTCGCCTTGACCCTGCTCTGTCTCTCACCTGCCTACCTGCTGCCAAACCTTGCCTGTGTTCCTGACTACGTCTAAGCCTGCTTATCCATACACCTGACTACCTGCTCTGACCCTCCTGCTGTCTGCTGTTTTGTGCACCTAAACCAAGCTTATCTCACCTTGCTCCAGCTTCCGCTGTTCCAGTATCCACCAGCTCCCGGGTCGCTGACCTGCAACGACCTGCTCTGCTGCCTACAGATCCAGCCATCCCTGGAGGATCACCACCTTGCCACGGTGCCAACCACCACACCTACTGCAGGCACTCCTACCTCACTGCGCTCTCGAGGTCACTGTCCCCAATCCAGTGACTCCTGAGCCAGGGCTGTAAGAGAGGTCTCCTCCTACAAAGTCAGGCTCTACGACCAGGTACGTTCTGTACATAACATCATGTTTGTTCTTCACTTTCCAGCAAGAGATCATGGACTCTGGGGTAGATAGGGCTCAAGAGAAGAAGAAGAGTTCCACGAGTGCAGTTACCGTGATGCTGTCACCAGGTGGCAGTGTTGCGCACCGTTAACACTTTTCACACACTCACTCTTTGGAGAAAAGGGATTTCTTCCCGGATAAGTTTCTTTTCTCTCACACGAATACATGTGTCAGGGTTTAAGTGTGTTAATTTTCTTTCTTTTCCCTCTGCAGGAGAGCATCCCATCAAGACCACTGAGTATGGAGTGAGTCTTAGTCAGGATGGGTGGGAAAAGTATAATATGTATATGTGATTCAAAAGTTATGGTTAAATGATGTTGTTTCCCTTCCCTTTTTATATAGGGCTCAGACACAATTGCTCCAGTTGATCAAGTTTTTCAAAAAGTTTTATTTTTGTACAATTTATAGTTGGTTTCTGGACTAGGCTATGTCAGCCGTTGAGTGCATAGTTTGCTCCAGACACTGGGGACCAGTGTCAAACCACCAGGGGGAGAGTGTAGCGGGTATACACTTTTCTCTCTATTTAAAACTGGCAGAGACACCAGCAGTGTGCAGTTCCTTGCGGCCCAGCGGGTGGCGCTGTCGCCCTGGGCTGGGGTTGAACCATTGCTGTGTGCCGTGCCTCCTTTTTGTCCTCCCTCGGCAGCGGTATGGTGGTGCGGGGAACCCGCCTTGCTTGCTGGGAGAGGGTATAAAGGGGCCGGCCATCTTTGTCACGGGGGAGTCCCAGGCACCTTCAGCCTGAGGGCGGTGGTTCGTGTTGGTCCTCTAGGCGGCCTGGGCCTAGAGGACGTCCGGAGGTCGTGTTCCATCCCAGGCACCTTTAGCCTGGGGTGAGGTACTCGGATGGAGGTCTGGAGCTCAGTGCCCAACACTGAGTTCCGCGAGGGAAGGAGGTCCTAGGGAACCCAGGGATTGGGTACCCGAATCCGGAAGGCGTAATGGACCGGGGGGAGCTACTCACTTGAAGACCGGGTGCAGCAGATTGCCAGTGACAGGTGAGCCTCCCATCGAAGACCGCCTGGAAGGAAACCCGCCCCCCCTCCGCTCGGAGACCTCAGCCCACTTTCAGGGAAGAAAGTGGAGAGTTCATTGTGTCTGGGAATACTCGCATCCACACCTCCTTGTTTGTTCTGTTCTTTAGGGGGTCTAACTGATTGTGCTGTTCACTCAAGAAGAATAAAGGAGTGTTGGACTTTAATGGTGTGGGGCTCTTTTCTGGTGGACATTGTTCAAGGTAACTCCAGGTGCACAACACTGACCCGAAGGTAGAGAAAGAACTTTGCTTACACCGCACAGACATCTGTGGTGAAGGCTTGGCGTGGTGACCCCGCTCTCTCCCCTCTAAGGTACCCCTAGACAAGAGAAAGACGAGCTGATGCAAAGAGGGGAGTGAGGAGGCCGCTACATATGTATTCTAGATCTTGCTGGCTGTATCCATCTAATAGGCAGGCTTCACTTTTGGACATCAGTCTGGTTGGTCATATTGGACACCTGATGCTATATCCTGATACTGTGTGGACCATATAAGCCTTATTTTTTGGACATATACCCCCGTTAAGTGGGACGTTTGTCACTTACTAAGTGGGTATATTGTTTCCCTTTATATAAATTATGACCACTATTATCTATGTATTATAGATACTGATGCAGTCCCCTTGCTTATCATTTTTTGTTTCGTTTCTTTGTTTTTGACTTTTTAGAATCACGGATTACATATTCATATGTGTGCAGTATATGGCATTTCATTCTTTTATGGATATTCCCCACATTGGGAACTTTTTTGCCCTATAGTACACTTTACTTCATCAGCTTGCAGGTATGGATGTTTACATGTATATCCAATGACCTATATAAATTTTTCTCCCTTTCTTGATTTTAATACGCTGATTCTGTGGTTTTGTCTTTTTGTTTATATTCATTAGAGCCTTTGATATATTCACATATATCACTTCTACTATATTTCCTATGGAACTTTTTCTGCGTATATAGAGTCTCCGATATTCGGATGTGTATATATATATATCAGATCTTTTCCATTTCAAGGTACTTACATATATGTCATTTGTTTGATGCACATGGAACATCTGAAACGCATGTTTTTAAACCATTAGAATGTAATACACATATGTATTTATATATTTTTTATATTGTTTGGTCTTTAATGTAAATATATCTCATTTCAGATAGTGAGATTTGTTCTGTTCTTGTTCTCTCTTGTTGTTTGTCCTGAAGAAGCCTACAGGCGAAACGCGTAGACGCACAAGGGACCCAATTCATACTTTCCAATATCTTGTATGGTTTTTATTCCTGAACATTGTGTTTATCTGTCTGTATTTTTTGTAATAAATATATTTTTTGCTATTTCTATTGTTGTCTTGCCTTTAAAGTCCGACCATTGGTTACCCCTTCTGAGTAATCCTTTATGTTTTCCTCTCATTAATACGGATGTGGCATTGTGAGTGCTTCCCCCTTTTTCCTTATTATTCATAACCGTGACCAACACTTTAGACCCTGGCTAAAAAACTGAGGTACTCCCTGTATGGGAGGGGTTATATAGGGAGGGAACTTCCTGTCTTGATTATGCCAGTGTCCATCACCTGAAGGTGGGCGTATAACCCATATTGTAATTACTATAGTGCTCTGTGTCCTGTGATGTACGATAAAGAAAATTATTCTTTAATGTATACAAAAAGTGTCAGAAAAGGCTTGGTCTTCAAGTGGTTAGAAGAGTGGGTGATGTGTGGGCTTAAGCTTCTAATGTTGAGCATAGTATGTCAGCACAGTTCACAACCCCCACAAATGACCCCTGTACATGGCTAGGCTCCCAAAAAGTTTCACACATGTGGTATCCCCATACTCAGGAGAAGCAGCAGATCGTATTTTGTCATGTAATTCCACATATACCATGGCATGTGTGAGTGATATATTATTTAGTGACAACTTTGTGTAAAAATAAATAAAAATACATTTATTTTCCTGAAAATTGTGGCAAAATATAAAAAAAAAATGTGTATTCAACATGCCTCTCAGCAAATAGCTTGGGGTGTCTACTTTCCAAAAAGGGGTAATTTTGGGGGGTTTTGTGCTATCTTGACATAGTAAAATGATACCAGCACAAAAAATTATAATAAAATGTAACAGCTGCTAAACAATCCTGGCAAATTTACCAAAAAATCCAAGTCAATTAAAGTACAAAGAATAGTGCAGCGCCAACACAAATGATTTATCTCGTCATATGATAAAAACAATAATAAGTTAATTGAAAGAAAAATCTTTTTTTTTTTTTTGACAAAGTTCATAAGAAGTTCATGGAAAGATAAAGATAAAATCAGGATTCAGGAATCAGAAATCAGGATAAAATAGGCATTTTCACACATCCAGGCCAGGTGAATATGAGTGGCTGTATATGGTCAAATTAATAGTATTGATGTGTATACAGTATATAGTATTTTCATGTATGTATGTATATAATGTTAAATGATTTGTTCTTCTGTTCAATGCAGTGAGACCTGTTTCTATACCCCCCTTATGTGTGTCCTAAAGAAGCGATTCAGTGCAACGCGTAGACACACAGGGGCTCACGCATTTTGTTGATGTCATACTTTTGAACATCATTTGAGTATATGTGACCCCTTTTTGGCCGTGTTTTTGGCTGACTGTGGATATATGCCTTTTTAATACTAATACTATGTATGTTTATTTGTCTTTTTCTACCTTTGTGTTTAAATAAAATATGACAATTTTTAAACCAATATTGTTGGTCCAATCATCCTTCAAAGTCCGACCTAGTGGGTTTCTTTCTTTTGTGTTTCAAATGATCTATATGGATGTGACTTGACAGTGACAAATTTTAAAATTATTGATCAAGAGCAAGACAGTTACGGCAGACTGCTCGACAGTCCAAAAGTAGTAGAACTGAGCAAAATCCCATACAGTAATTACAACTGGGCAAGCTATTTCGATCACTAGCCAGTGATACCTTTAGTTGGACCCTTGGCTGACTGTACTAACACACAGGGGTAGCTAAAAAGAACAGGCCCCAAGATCATTGGTCTGTACCGGAGTTGCAAACAGATCCTCAGGCAAGGCTCCCTTTAAGTCAGCTCTTCTGAAGCACCAGGGTCACTCCTTTACTTTAGCTTCAGCCCCTCAGGTCGACCGCCTGTGGCCGCATGGCAGCAAGTGCCAGGGGTGGCAAGACTGCCTCAACCACAGCCAGTGCACTCCACCATCTGGGCAGGAAAGGACCCAGAGATCACATGTCCTCTGAATATGTAGGCCATTCCCAGCATGCTCAGGGGCGCCTCCCCTGTAATTGCCTGAGACTGCTACATACTCATTCTGCCTATTTGACTAACTCCTACCCATGTTCTAGAAAGCTCTACTAGTTTCTAGGAGGCGGGAGGAGTCCAAGCAACTCAGCAGCATCAGAACACACGATCAGCCTTAACTAATACATTACAGAATTCTGTTAAGCAGATTTACTGAAGATAGATTTGCCTCTAGCCCCACCGTTAGGCGGAAGAGCAAATTTCACCAGTCTATTTACATACTAGCACCTAAACTAGGAGGGGTGCTACATGAAGTTTCCTCTTTTTTTCTATATCTGTACTTTTATACTTGAAACTGAATAAAACGTTATTCTTTAACATCTTTAAGCAGTACTTTTATGAGTATATGACTCTCCAGTAACTAGGGAACTTAAAAATGTTAACAACAATGGCATGGAATTTCTAAGTGTCTATAAAATAGTGTAATATAAATAATAAGGTTTCCAAAGATTAAATACATTTTAGTAGCTTCTAACAGCATTTTTGTGGGCATATGATTCACTAACATCCATTAAACTCTGATAATAATACCAATAGTGTGAGACAGTTCACCAAAAAGACTTTGCAGTAATGAAGAGTTTTTATGAATAAATAAAATAAAAGTGACAGATGTGATTGCATCAAAAGTACAATGTGATGAACTTTATCCTTCATCTATATTAAGTGTTTAAAAACTCCTTATCTGTAGAAGGTCGCTCTCGCTCAGTCTCAGGTTGTTTTGTGTTATCTACTGGATTGCTATGCTTCTCGGCAAGATTATGATTAGACAGAAATGAGGGATTAGGACTTACTATTTACACTGCTGTTATAGTAATGTAAGTGTTCACATAATTGAGCAACATTTATGTTGCCCTTTTCAAGAAGTAATTTAAAGGATAAGTGTGAGATTACAAAACAAACATTTATACTCACCATACCACTGATCACTCGGTCTTCACTGAGCAAAGAGCAGTGACTGACAGTCACCAGCTCTCTGCTCTGCCCCTCCAGTGCTCACTGGAGTGCTAGGCTTTGGAGGGGCAAGAGCAGATGGCTCTGTCACTCAGCAGCGTGTTGAGAGGCTGAGCCAGCTGCTCCTCAGGCATATGGATTAATCCCGACAATAATTGAGATCCCTGCAGAGCCTAGGTCAGCTCTGTAAAAGTCATAAAAGTCATATTTCTCTTTTAAACTGTTCTGAACAACTACTACACATATAGTAAATAATATAGTGGAAAAGAATATATGGTTAAGGGTTTAAGTTTTCTCAATTTAAGGATAACTCAATACTTATTTAACATTTTAAAATTCCCATAAACACAGATTGACATTTTTATTGAAACGTCTTTAAAAGAGAAGCTTGGGTTTTAGAAAAAAATAAATTATACTCACCCAGGTGGATATAGCATCGATCCAGTGCTGTATCTACTGTATCCCCCACCATTTCTAAGATCAAAGACCGCTGATAGCTTAGTTCTCAGTCTTCACTGAGCAGAGAGTCGGTGACTGTCAATCACCAGCTCTCTGCTGTGCCCCTCCAGTGCTCACTGAATCGCTGGGCTGTGTAGGGGGCACGGGTAGCTGGATCAGCTTCTCAGCAGCTTGCTGAGAGGCTGATCCTGCTGCCAGTCCAGGCATCTGGGTGGATCAGTCAGGAACTTTCCTGAGTCTGGACCAGCTGAGTGACGTCAGTCTACAGCAGCTGTCGACTGAAAACAGGTCACAGGAGTGCAGAACAAACTGCACTACTGTTACCTAAGGAGCCAAAATAGCTTTGGTCATGCTTCTCTTTTAAGCTGACTATACACTAGTAATATTCTGTTTGAAAATTTTCATTTTCCTTTTGTTTGTTTGTTGGTTTGGTTTTCTAATAGTTAGTGGGGTCAAATTGGTGTCCATATTTGACCGCAGTAACAATAAATTTGTAGATGAAAACGTTTTCTAGAACCCATGAATTTCTAACAGTGAATGTGGCTTTCATTCAGGAAAGTGCATTCACTCCCAAGTTTAATGTTAAAAGTAGGGATGAGCCGAACACCCCCCAGTTCGGTTCGCATCAGAACATGCGAACAGTGGCGTAGCGTGGGGGGTGCGAGGGGGGGCTAGGCCCCGGGCGCAACATTTGGGGGGCGCAATCCCGCACCAGTATGTGTCACTGGCTCTACATTATCGTAATTTTCATCTCCAGCCGCCATGTTTAGTCTCAGGCCGGCCCCTGGCGCCCTGTGATTAGGTCAAGTGGTCATGTGCGGTGGGCGGGGCTGGCTTGGCCTGGCCTATCCTCAATCGCGGGGAGAGCCTTCGCTGGGAGCTGTGTATGCTCACTGTCTTCTCCCCCCCCCCCAGGTCCGCCCGCACTCAGCCTCTTCTGGAAAATGACGGTAGAGTCGGAGTTACCCTGGTAGCAGATCATGGGGACATGCAAATGAATGACTTCTGGTGACAGTCTCCGGCACTTGGCCCCTCCACGGTGGCGGTATCTGGCACTGGGCCCCTCCAGCTGGCCTTCGCTGCGAGCTGTGTACACTTGCTCTCTTCTCCGCCTCCTCAGGCTCTCCGGATGGATCCGTGATGTCCCCGTCGGGGCGGCCCGGTCCATGCAGTGTGACAGGCGGCGGTGCAGAAGCAGAGTAGGAAGAAAAAAAGGTGAGAGACTCGTCTTCCTCGTGAGTTTTGCTGATGGCCCGGCGGGGGGAGTAGGTATTGGTCTGGGGAGAGGGAGGGAGCAGCCAGAAAGTCAGTGTACTGTAACGTGTAGTGGTCAGTGTGTATTGTGTAGCGGTCAGTGGGTATTGTGTAGCGGTCAGTGGGTAGTTTATTGTGTAGCGGTCAGTGTGTATTGTGTAGTGGTCAGTGGGTAGTTTATTGTGTAGCGGTCAGTGTGTATTGTGTAGCGGTCAGTGTGTATTGTGTAGTGGTCAGTGGGTAGTTTATTGTGTAGCGGTCAGTGTGTATTGTGTAGCGGTCAGTGTGTATTGTGTATCGGTCAGTGTGTATTGTGTAGTGGTCAGTGGGTAGTTTATTGTATAGCGGTCAGTGTGTATTGTGTAGTGGTCAGTGTTTATTGTGTAGCGGTCAGTGTGTAGTGGTCTGTGGGTAGTGTATTGTGTAGTGGTCAGTATAGGAATCAGGTAGGTTAGTGTAGTGGTCAGTGTGGTGTATTGTGTGGTGTGTATTGGTCTGTGGGTAGAGTATTGTGTAGCTGTCAGTGTGTATTGTGTAGCGGTCAGTGGGTAGTGTATAGGAATCAGGTAGGTTAGTGGGTAGTGTAGTAGTCAGTGTGTAGTGGTCAGTATAGGAATCGGGTAGGTCAGTGTAGTGGTCAGTGTGTAGTGTAGTGGTTGATGTAGGAATCAGGTGGGTTAGTGTAAGGGTCAGTGTATAGTGTAGTGGTCAGTATAGGAATCATGTAGGTCAGTGTAGAGGTTAGTGTAGTGGTCAGTGTAGGAATCAGGCAGGTTAGTACTATTGTAGGAGGGGAAGGGACTCGGGGAGTGCGAAAAGTCTGCAGGTTAAGGGGGCGCAAATTACTTGCCTTGCCCCGGGCGCTGACAACCCACGCTACGCCACTGCATGCGAACAGGCAATAAATTTGTTCGAACATCCGAACACCGTTAAAGTCTATGGGACTCAAACATGAAAATCTAAAGTGCTAATTTTAAAGGCTTATATGAAAGTTATTGTCATAAAAAGTGTTTGGGGACCCGGGTCCTGCCCCAGGGGACATGTATCAATGCAAAAACAAGTTTTAAACTGGACGTTTTTTCGAGAGCAGTGATTTTAATAATGCTTAAAGTGAAACAATAAAAGTGAAATATTCCTTTAAATTTCGTACCTAGGGGGTGTGTATAGTATGCCTGTAAAGTAACGCATGTTTCCCGTGCTTAGAACTGTCCCTGCACAAAGTGTAATTTCTGAAGGGAAAAAAAGTCATTTAAAAGCACTCGCGGCTATAATGAATCCCGGCAATACAGAGAACAGTCATTGAAAGTCATTGATAAAAAAAACAAAATGTGTGGGGGTCCCCCCAAATTCAATTACCAGGCCCTTCAGTTCTGGTATGGATATTAAGGGGAACCCTGCGTCAAATTTTAAAAAACAAATGACGTGGGGTTCCCCCAAATATCCATACCAGACCCTTCAGGTCTGGTATGGATTTTAAGGGGAACTCCACGCCAAATTAAAAATAAAATGGCGAGGAGTTCCCCCCAAAAATCCATACCAGACCCTTTATCTGAGCATGCAACCTGGCAGGCTGCAGGAAAAGAGGGGGGGACGAGAGAGCGCCCCCCCTCCTGAACCGTACCAGGCCACATGCCCTCAACATAGGGAGGATGTCCCCATGTTGATGGGGACAAGGGCCTCATCCCCACAACCCTTGCCCGGTGGTTGTGGGGGTCTGCGGGCGGGGGGCTTATTGGAATCTGGAAGCCCCCTTTCACAGGGGGCAGGGTCACCTTCACTGGGTGTAAGGCTGAGCGGACCTGATGGGGAATGTGAGGGACGGGGTCTATTCATTTATTACACTGCAGAGGAATCAAATTGATGCACATATTTTGTTCTTCCTGTGTCATAATCAGAATATTCACATAAATATTACATCTTTGATAGAAATAGGTAATTATCTACCTTTCTATATTATGGTAATAAAGTATCACACGTTTCATATCAACTTTAATTAGGAATTGTACCCGAAAATCAGATCTAAACACTGACACCTTACTGGTCAATAAGAGAAGACAATAAAACATTACACAATGATCATTCCTGGGCAGTTTATAGCAAATAGTCTCATTTCAGCAATGGTTTTGGCAGAGTTCCAATGCTGGGGGAGGGGAAGAGTAGCTCTGATGAAGACATAACCCCCGGATGTGATGTTTGTTAGAAGAAGCCCGGATGATGGATTTGTTGTGGCTTCTTAAAGTGTTTGTTGGCAGACAGGAGCCCCGAGCTGCAGCACCGCCCCTCCTCAAGCCAGAGAGGAGGTTTCTCGTTGAATCAGAGGGGGGCGGGGTCACCCGCACATCACTGGGAAAGCCCGGGTTTACCCGCTTGTCTGGGAATAGCCAATGACGTAGGCAGGGTCTGACATACGAGGGGGCGGGGTCACTTGTCAGATCATAGGGGTAAGCCCCCGGCTTTCCCCGCTTGCGGGGAATAGCCAATGACGTAGGCGGGATCCCGCCTACGTCATTGGCTATTCCCCAGCAAGCAGGGAAAGCTGGGGCTTACCCTATGATGTGACAGGTGACCCCGCCCCCTTGTACGTCATGGGGGTTTCGTGTGGAGTGGAGACTGGAGGAGACTGCAGCGCTGGACATCGGATCACTGCGGGACATAGAGAACAACGCTGGACAGACTGGATTACATCGCTGGAATGGATTTTTTATTTTTAATAAAGGACTTTCCCAACTGTGTCTGTGTGTTTTTTTACAATTTTTTACACTTTCTTTGTGAAATGGTAGGGGTACAATGTACCCGTTACCAATTCACATGGGGGGCGGAATCTGGGGGTCCCCTTTGTTTAAGGGGTCTTCCAGATTCCGATAAGCCCCCCGCCCGCAGACCCCCACAACCACCCCGGGCAAGGGTTGTGGGGATGACCCCAAAGCATCCTCCCCATGTTGAGGGCATGTGGCCTGGTACGGTTCAGGAGGGGGGCGCTCTCTCGTCCCCCCTCTTTTCCTGCGGCCTGCCAGGTTGCGTGCTCGGATAAAGGGTCTGGTATGGATTTTTGGGGGGAACTCCACGCCAATTTTTTTTTATTTGGTGTGGAGTTCCCCTTAAAATCCATACCAGACCTAAAGGGTCTGGTATGGATATTTGGGGGGAACCCCACGCCATTTTTTTTTTTAATTTGGCGTGGAGTTCCCCTTAAAATCCATACCAGACCTGAAGGGTCTGGTATGGATATTTGGGGGGAACCCCACGTCATTTTCTTTTGCAGGGACAGTTCTAAGCACGGGAAACAAGCGCGACTTTACATGCATATTTTACACACCCCCCAGGTACAAAATTTAAAGGAATATTTCACTTTTATTGTTTCACTTTAAGCATTATTAAAATCACTGCTCCCGAAAAAACGGACGTTTTTAAAACTTTTTTTGCATTGATACATGTCCCCTGGAGCAGGACCCGGGTCCCCAAACACTTTTTATGACAATAACTTGCATATACCGTATATACTCGAGTATAAGCCGAGATTTTCAGCACATTTTTTTTGTGCTGAAAATGCCCCCCTCGGCTTATACTCGAGTCACCTTTTTGCGCCTGATCTCCTGGACTTTGGGGACCCGGTACCGGCCGGCCGTAGGTCCCCTAGACTCCAAACTTGGCACACAAGTAGCCCCACTCTTTCTCTACAATTGTGTTTGTTGTCCGGGGGACCTACGGCCGGGGAGCACCGTTTTTTCAAAGCCGGGCACCCCTTCCATAGACTCCCATGTTAAACGGTAATTTCTTTGGTGAACTTGGGGACCCGGTAACAGACGGTCCTAGGTCCCCTGGACCCGAAACTTGGCACACGTGTAGCCCCATTTCTCCCCTACAAGTGTGCAAAGTTTGTTGTCTGGGGGACCTACGGCCGGGGAGCACCAATTTTTCAAAGCCGGGCACCCCTTCCATAGACTCCCATGTTAAACATCAGTCAAGTCATGGGCACAGTGAGGCATGGGCACAGTGAGGCCATGTGCACAGTGAGGCATGGACACAGTGAGGCATGCACATGGACACAGTAAGGCAAAGTGAGGCATGCAGATGGACACCCTAGGCTTATACTCGAGTCAATACGTTTTCCCAGTTTTTTGTGGTAAAATTAGGTGCCTCGGCTTATATTCGGGTCGGCTTATACTCAAGTATATACGGTAAGCCTTTAAAATTAGCACTTTAGATTTCTCCCATAGACTTTTACAGGGTGTTCCGCAGCTTTTTGAATTTGTCGCGAACACCCCAAATTGTTCGCTGTTCGGCGAACGGGCGAACAGGCAATGTTTGAGTCGAACATGAGTCATTCATTGGTTGATTGAAATCAGCGCAGCCATTGGCTCGTGCTGCTGTCAATCACATCCAATGCCGCGGCATGCCGGGGGGCGGGGCCGAGTAATACAGTGAGTGGCTATGGCCGCCGGCTGTATCACAGGAGCGCGCCCGCAAGAACTATCTACCATGCGAGAGAGCTCGCATGAAGGAGGAAAGTTTTTGTGGGGAGGAGCAGATACAGCCGCCGAGGGACCCCAGAAGACCAGGTTCGGGGCCACTCTGTGCAAAACGAGCTGCACAGTAGAGGTAAGTATAACATGTTTGTTATTGAAAAAAAAAATTGTGCCTTTAGTGTTCCTTTAAGACAGAGGAATTGTGTAAATGAAGGTGCAGCTATCCGCATGTACCCAAAAGGAACATAAAATAGTGGAAACATACAGTGATCAGATTTTTAGTTGGATAAAAACATGCCAAAAACTGTTTTCCGAGCATCATAATAAGTTAATTACGAACATAAAAGTATTTTAGACTGTGTATTCTGGGTAATCAAAAGAGGCAACCCAAGTGCATGGCTACAACAACATAAGAAGAATACATGGCTCTTTATTTGCCTCTCTCCCTCTACTGTGATAATAATGCTATGCTGCATCATCCTCCTCCGGCCAGCAAGTGGAGAGTTAAAGCCAAGTAAACCCATAGACTACTTTGCAGAGTGCAGAGAATGCTGAAAATTGTAGTTTGAGACGGCAGCCATATAATGTCTACACTATATTGGTTACACTACAGATCCCAATATACATTGTGCAGTAGGAGGAATGGTGGAGAGGATTTCTTATTAAACTCCCCAGAAAAGTTCTTGGCACTTGGTGCCGATAAGAGACAAGAGCGCAGAGCACCTGCCAGTGAGGATGCAAACCTGAGACTGAGGACACCCGGGGGCAGCGCAGTAACACCCACATCCCAGATCCTGCAACTCTGCCTCAAAGAGGCTGGAGCGTGCACTCACCCTCTGCTTCCCACTGCAGATAACTGGAGGCTTTTTAGGGAGAGGCTGAAGGGGCCCTCTTCTACAGCAAGTGTTCACAGCAGCATCCTGGGAACTGGTGAGAGGGCTATCTGCCCTTTATTGACACTGCTAGCAGAGACTGAGCCACCGAGAGCAGGACACCAAGTGTGCCCAATCCATACAGCACCCATATTGAACTCTTTACTGCATTAATTCCAAAACTAGACTGCACCTATGCCAACCCTATACTGCATTATACAAAACCTTTACAGCATCTGAACCACATCTACCTTGAACATGTGCAGAGACTTTACCATACGTATACTGCATGCAGGCTAACTGGGACTGTCATTAAGTACAAAGACGCTCTTTAAATGCCCCAACAATAGTCGGCAGAACATCTCAAAGGACTGCCCCCCACAATTATTATTCTGCAAGCCCCCTTTGTTTCCCTGCCCCCTCTGCTACCATCCTCCTTTTCTATTGGACAGTGCATATCCAGTCAGTCTAGGACTAGTTATGAATGTCCTCTGGCGGTATAGTTCCAGCACTCGGGAGATTAAACTTTACTACCACTCACTGCTGTACTTGAGGTTGCCTTGCTACTGTTTATGCTTATCTGGATTTCAAATGTCATCTTATGCCTAGTCCCTACTGTTAATCATTTTGCATGCTAACTTGTGTTATTTCCATTGCAATAACATCTGGTTTATTTCATATAGTACAACTATTGGGAACTAAGTATTACTTTCAGTGATTTCCTGTGATATTGTAAGTCTGTACACTCAATCTGGTGTGTCAGAGGGGCTGGGGTTCTTGAGAGGGTTGAGACAAAGAACAGAGGACCCATCCTATCCAGTAACTCTTATGGGGGTAGCACTACACATAAACTCCTATGACCGATTTAAACGAATACAGCTGCTAACAGTAAGGATAGTCAACCATCAACTTTGCATCAGGGAACAAGAAATAATGCTCAATCTCCAATCTCTTTAGGGCTACAAAAGGAACCTTGGAAGCAGTCTAGGGAATTAAATCACATCATGACAAATCAAAATAACAATATTACAAACATAGTGGGTAATGAATTCCATAAACATGCCTCACCAGTGCTGGATTACACAGATCCGCGATCTCCTGTGTACCTGGTGCTCAGTCACTCACAGTCCCGCCCGAACAGTGGTCCAATGCCGGGCCAGGGGGGCGGGACTGTGTGTGACTGAGCGCCGAGTACACAGGAGATCGTGGCTTTGTGCAATATGGCAGCACTCATCCCCTCCTTCCAGTCCGAGGTATCAGGAATCGGCATATAACATACACACACGATTTCCCCCTGATTTTCAGGGGGAAAAAGTGCACGTTTTACGCCGAAAAATACGGTATATATAGTATCTCACAAAAGTGAGTACACTGCTCACATTTTTGTAAATATTTTATTATATCTTTTCATGTGACAACACTAAAGAAATTACACTTTGCTGCAATATAAAGTAGTGAGTGTACAGCTTGTATAAACAGTGTAAATTTGCTTTACCCTTGAAATAACTCAACACACAGCCAATAATGTCTAAACTGCTGGCAACAAAAGTGAGTACACCTCTAAGTGAAAATGTCCAAATTAGGCCCACAGTGTTAATATTTTGTGTGGTCGCCATTATTTTCCAGCACTGCCCTAACCCTCTTGGGCATGGAGTTCACCAGAGCTTTACAGGTTGCCACTCTTCCACTCCTTCATGACGACATCACGGAGCTGATGGATGTTAGAGACCTTGCGCTCCACCACCTTCCGTTTGAGGATGCCCCACAGCTTCTATAGCAAGGCAGTGGTCGACTTGGAGGTGTGTTTGGGATCGTTATCATGTTGGAATACTGCCCTGTGGCCCAGTCTCCGAAGGGAGGGGATCATGCTCTGCTTCAGTATGTCACAGTACATGTTGGCTTTCATGGTTCCCTCAATGAACTGTAGCTCCCCAGTGCCAGAAGCACTCATGCAGCCACAGACCATGACACTCCCACCACCATGTTTGACTGTAGGCAAGACACACTTGTCTTTTTATGCCTCACCTGGTTGCTGCCACACATGCTTGACACCATCTGAACCAAAAAAGTTTATCTTGGTCTCATCAGACCACAGGACATGGTTCCAGAAATCCATTTCCCAAAGACAACCTCTGGATATGACACTGAGTACGTGCACTCAACTTCTTTGGTTGACCATGGCGAGGCCTGTTCTGAGTGGAACCTGTCCAGTTAAACCGCTGTATGGTCTTGGCCACCGTGCTGCTGCTCAGTTTCAGGGTCTTGGCAATCTTCTTATAGCCTAGGCCATCTTTATGTAGAGCAACAATAATTTTTTTCAGATCCTCAGAGAGTTCTTTGCCATGAGGTGCCATGTTGAACTTCCAGTGACCAGTATTAGAGAGTGAGAGCGATAACACCAAATTTAACACACCTACTCCCCATTCACACCTGAGACCTTGTAACACTAACGAGTCACATGACACTGGGGAGAGAAAATGGCTAATTGGGCCCAATTTGGACATTTTCACTTAGGGGTGTACTCACTTTTGTTGCCAGCGGTTTAGAAAATAATGGCTGTGTGTTGAGTTATTTTGAAGGGACAGCAAATTTACACTTGTATGCCCCATACACACGAGCGGAATTTCCGCCAGCAAGAGTCTGATGTGAGCTTTTGGTCGGAAATTCCGACCGTGTGTATGCTCCATCAGACTTTTTCTGTCGGAATTTCTGCCAGCAAAAGATTGAGAGCAGGTTCTCTATTTTTCCGACGGAAATTCCGATCGTCTGTATGTATGTAATTCCGACGGGGAAAAAAAACGCATGCTCGGAAACAATTCAACGCATGTTCGGAAGCATTGAACTTATTTTTCTCGCCTCGTCGTAGTGTTGTACGTCACCGCGTTCTTAATGCTCGAAAGTTCAGAGAACTATTGTGTGACCGTGTGTATGCAAGCCAAGCTTGAGTGGAATTCCGTCGGAAAAAACATCCAATTTTTTCCGACGGAAATTTCGATTGTGTGTACAGGACATAATACAAGCTGTACACTCACTACTTCACGTTGTAGCAAAGTGGGATTTCTTCAGTGTTGTCACATGAAAAGATAAAATAAAATATTTACAAAAATGTGAGGTGTGTACTCACTTTTGTAATATATATATATATATATATATATATATATATATATATATATATATATATAAATTACTTGGAAGAACCTATTAAGTTTTTCAAACAAAAGAATAATGTGGAAAGAGCAATATTATACACATTCTTGTCTTTGTCTCTACAATAAAAAAAAAAGCTATCAAGCTACTACACGTTTTCCTGTCAGTAAATCGCGAGGTCTTACATTTTCAGTCTGACTGTAAAGCTGAATGTCTTGTATACAGGCCAGAATTTTATGTTTCTCAGGGCCATAAATGCAAGACCAGCTGTGCAGTAAGAAGATGAAAGTGATGAAAGAACAAGGTTAAATGAGGAGACTACTGCCTGAATTGTTAAAGCAGAATAAGGGACTTCATTCTCTAATACTTACTCGTAAGCACTAATTCTTAAGTATAGTAACCCGCAGGAACCAATCAAAATCCATCCTGTATGGGTCTGACTTCAACCAAATAAATTCAGATTGATTGCTGAGTTTTAACACTTATTAGGAATCTGTTATTAAATTAGTTAGATTTTTTTGGGCACCTATACATTCATCCCAACTATGCAATTGCTGCAATTTGTATATTTTACATCCATCCATGCTTCTGTCAAATACTCATATCGTATTAGACAATTCAAATACTTTTTATCATATGTAGCGACCTCACCCCTCTCACCCCTTCTTCTTCTCGGCTTGTTGTCTTGTCTAGGGGGAAGTATGGGAGGAGGGATGTGATACACCACGACCCATGTCCTCTTTTGGATAGAGGTGAAGGCCAGAACCTGTTTTACCATCGGGTCGTGTGCATAACCCAGAGCCAAGTCTTTTCTGTAAATGACCCCCTCTATTCCCAGTAACTGGAGTTCCACACCACTGAAAAGGTCCATCTCGTATTTATTCTCCAATAGCAATAAATCGTCATTTAGCACAGACAGGTTGTAACCCAAAGAACAGTTCAGTATAGGTGGAGAGTAGGTCGAGGCACAATCTCTAGATAGAACTAACCATTGTGGTGTCACCAACGGTTATGGCGCACAGCCGCTGCCACCGACTGTGTAGAACAGAAAGTGAATTACCTTCGCTAAGCGCAGCCCCTGTCAGAGGGAAGACATCCGTCCAAGAGAGTTACCAGAGGCCCCTCCGTCACCGGCGAATGCTGCACCGGACTATCCGGAGAAGTTCTGCTCACTGGCCTCCTCGTCTCAGACTCGGGCACCCAAGGCTTTAGGGCCCCCTCGGATTCCTCCACCCTTGCGGGACCCAGTCGAAGGTACTGGGCCCCAGGCCTCCTCAATAGTACCTCACCCCAGGCTAAAGGTGCCTGGAATGGACTCCATCTCCCGCTCCGGCCAGGTCAAGGGCACCTGGGCCCGGAACTCCAGAACGCCGGCACCCAGGCTGAAGGTGCCTGGGCGCGACTCTGACCTCCGACTCTGAACCCCGTGTTCCGGGCGTCCGCCCCCTTTATCTCCTCTCCCCAGCGTCAGAGCAGGTTCCCCGCCCCGCTGTACAACCGCCGGAAGAGGACAAAAAGGGCACAGTACTGCAGTGAGGGTTCAACTCCGGCCCAGTGCGACAGCGCCACCCACAGGCCGAAGGGAACCTCACACCACCAGAGTCCTCCATGAACAACAAATGGTCCCAAATTCCCTAAGGCCCCTTTCACACTGGGGCGGGCAGGTGCGGTGGCGGTATAGCAGCGCAATTTTCAGCGCTGCTATACTGTCGTTCTTACCGCGGTATGCGGTCGCTAGGGGGGTTAATTTAACCCCCGCTAGCGGCCGAAAAAGGGTTAATACCGCCCGCAAACCGCGGCTATTGCCGCGGTTTGCGGGCGGTATTACCGCGCTGTCCCATTGATTTCAATGGGAGACCGCGGTAAAGGAGCGGTGAACACACCGCTCCTTTACCGCTGTAAAGAAGCGGCTAGCAGGACTTTTGGAGCGGTCCTGCTAGCGCACCGCTTCAGTGTGAAAGCCTTCGGGCTTTCACATTGAAGGCACAGGGCAGGATTTTTTCATGCGGTATAACAGCGCTATTATTAGCGCTAAACCGCATGAAAAACGCCCCAGTGTGAAAGGGGCCTTACAATCAGTGCATCTGGGTTACACTACCACCCAGAAGCCCCCCTTAAATTCAAATACTCGCTACACATACAAATAGTGTTGATAGGTACATTTTATTTTTAGGTTTCTCAGATCACCATATGAAGATTTGATGCAGGAGTCAAAGCTAACATCTGTACATAAATCATCATGTTAAAAATAAATTCTAGGAAAGAGGATGTAAAATTTCTTCAGACAAACCTAAGGAGATGGAAAGGGTACAGCAGAACTAATGTTTGAAATATTCACATTCCTTCCAGCAATGCAATGTGCTCAAGCTTCCTCGTTGACATCTTTGCATGATCTTCTTTAGGGTTTAGCATCTTTGGCCAAACTGACTTAACTCTTAACTCTTAACTCTTTGGCCCAGTATGATTTAACTCATATGCATAAAAAATACAGTAATTAATCCCAACACTGAGGCATGTTAAAAATATACAGTGAGCTGTGCGTGTGTATACGCTGCTGTGTTAAAGGGGTTGTAAAGGTTTGTTTTTTATTTTCTAAATAGGTTCCTTTAACTACTTCCTTACTGGGCACATATACCCCCTTCCTGCCCAGGCGAAATTTCAGCTTTCAGCACTGTCACGCTTTGAATGTCAATTGCGCGGTCGTGCGACGTGGCTCCCAAACAAAATTGACGTCCTTTTTTTCGCACAAATAGAGCTTTCTTTTGGTGGTATTTGATCACCTCTGCGGTTTTTATTTTTTGCGCTATAAACAAAGATAGAGCAACAATTTTGAAAAAAAAGCAATATTTTTTGATTTTTGCTATAATACATATCCCAATTTTTTAGGATTTTTTTTTTTCCTCAGTTTAGGCCGATACGTATTCTTCTACATATTTTTGGTAAAAAAAATCGCAAGCGCCGTTTATTGATTGGTTTGCGCAAAAGTTATAGCGTTTACAAAATAGGGGGTAGTTTTATGGCATTTTTATAAAAAAAAATTATTTTACTAGTAATGGCGGCGATCAGTGATTTTATACGTGACTGCGACATTATGGCGGACACATCGGCCACTTTTGACACTATTTTGGGACCATTCACATTTATACAGCGATTAGTGCTATAAAAATGCACTGATTACTGTATAAATGTGACTGGCAGGGAAGGGGTTAACACTAGGGGGCGAGGAAGGGGTTAAATGTGTGCCCTATTAGTGATTACTACTGTGTGGGGGAGGGGACTGACTGGGGGAGGTGACCGATCTGTGTCCCTATGTACAAGGGACACAGCATCGGTCCCCTCTCCCTGACAGGACATGTATCTGTGCGTTTACACACACAGATCCATGTCCTTGTCTGTGTAACCGCCGATCGCGGGTGTCTGGCGGACATCGCGGCCGCCAGGCACGCGCATCGGCATTGCAGTGACCCGCCGGGTACGTGCGCGCGCCGCCCAGTGGCCAAATTAGCGGAGGCCATATAAACACGGCCTTCCGGCATGTAACAACCACCTCGCGGCCGTATATAGTCGTACGGCGGGCGTGAGGTGGTTAAGCTAGTGCATTGTTGGTTCACTTACCTTTTCCTTTGATTTACCTTCTAAATGTTTTTTTTCTTTGTCTGAATTTCTCACTTCCTGTTTCTCCTCACTAAACTTCACACCATCATCCGAGTGGTGTGGAGTCAGCCAGAACAGCTTACTGAACAGCTTACTGAGGAGGAACAGGAAGTGAGAAATTCAGACAAAGAAAACAAAGAAAAAAAAATATTTAGAAGGGAAATCTAAGGAAAAGGTAAGTGAACCAACAATGGACTAGCTTAAAGGAACCTATTTAGAAAATAAAAAACGAACCTTTGCAACCCCTTTAGGTCTTATATAGAGTAGTGTGTATTTATATAATGCAGGTTGGGGATTTTTGAGTTGTTTGATGCTTTTCATATTTATGTAAACATCAGGTTTCTCTGAATGGACATTTCTCGAACAAAATGTCATTGGAACATTTGCACAAGCTGTCCTTTAACACAACTGGAAAATAGCTGCTGTTGTATGTTGTGCCAGTATAAATGAGCCAATCAGCAGTGCACACATTTTAACCACTTCCTTACTGGGCACATATACCCCCTTCTTGCCCAGGTGAAATTTCAGCTTTCAGCACTGTTACGCTTTGAATGACAATTGCGCGGTCGTGCGACGTGGCTCCCAAACAAAATTGACGTCCTTTTTTCCCCACAAATAGAGCTTTCTTTTGGTGGTATTTGATCATTTCTGTGGTTTTTATTTTTTGCGCTATAAACAAAAAAAGACTGACAATTTTGAAAAAAAACACAATATTCTTTACTTTTTGCTATAATAAATATCCCATTTTTTTTTTTCTCAGTTTAGGCCGATACGTATTCTTCTACATATTTTTGGTAAAAAAAAATCGCAATAAGCGTATAGTAATTGGTTTGCGCAAAAGTTATAGCGCCTACAAAATAGGGGATAGAATTATGACATTTCTTTTATTATTTTTTTTTTTTACTAGTAATGGCGGCGATCTGCTATTTTTATTGTGACTGCGACATTATGGCGGACACATCGGACACTTTTGACACATTTTTTGGGACCATTCACATTTATACAGCGAACAGTGCTATAAATATGCACTGATTACTGTATAAATGTGACTGGCAGGGAAGGGGTTAACACTAGGGGACGAGGAAGGGGTTAAATGTGTTCCCTATTAGTGATTATTACTGTGGGGGGAGGTGACTGACTGGGGGAGGAGACCAATGGTTGTTCCTATGTACAAGGGACACACCATCGGTCTCCTCTCCCTAGCAGGACGTGGATCTCTGTGGTTACACACAGAAATCTACGTCCCTGGCTCTGTGACAGCCAATCGCGGGTACATGGCGGACATCGCGGCCGCCAGGCACGCACATCGGCACCCGCGTGACACGGGGGGCACAGCTTTTCCCCGATGCGCGCCCGCGGTGGCGCGCATCGTGGAAGTAAACAGGAGGACGTCCTCCCAGCAGGAAGGCGCCACGCTGTAGACGTCTTTTGTCTATAGCGCGGGCACCAAGTGGTTAAGCTGCTTCCACTGTTTTAGAGGAGTTCATGTCAAATGTCGGGTCCATCTGTCAATAAAGATCAACAATAGCTTGATGTTTTGACATTTTTCCCCTATGGCATGTATGATACTACAGTGCCATCTAGTTTGAGTTAGACAAAGCTCTCACAAGAAACTAGTGTAGAAAGAAAGAGGTAATGGGACACAACCATGTGGAAATGGTTACCCAAACTTTCTAAAAAAAAAGGCAAGTGTCATAAGCTGAAAGGAGTGCTCCATAACAGGAGGGCTCCATAACAACAAGGAAGGTTCATGCCAGAGGGCTCCATGCCAACAAATGAAGGTCTGTGTCAGAGGATTCCATAACAGCACAAAAACTAAGAAAGAAAGACTGTGCCAGAAGGAACTTCACCTGAGGATGATGATAGCACCAGTCTTCTTGCAATCGTATAAGTACAGCCTGGAGTTGGTTGTCTGCAGAGATTGTGAAGTTGCTATAAACCAAGCTAAATCATTACTTATGTATCCTTCCTGTACACAGACCACTGTTCATGCTCATTTGCTAGGAAGGTTAGGTAGTGTGTGCACGTGTAGTTTGTACCACATATCGGTAATACTTTGTTTAGTAAAGCACATTAACATACAACAGAGGTCAATTCATCCTTGTTTTTACTGCCAAGTGGCAGTAAAAGACAAATCAAAACACCTGGTCAGAGTTCATTCTAAAGAAATTTGCAAATAGGTAACAAGCTTTCATTGCCGAAGAGACACACTGGGGTTGATACTACAAGTAAATCGACTGTGTACTTTGCAAGTGCAGTTGCACTCATTTTCCCCAGAGTGTAAGGAATGTGGTAAAGCGCTGTGGATTTCCATCATCCAATCATGTGTTTTTCCTGGCAACTGATTGGATATTCATTCCTAAGTGAAGCTTCACCACATTCACTAAACTCTGGGGAAAATTAGTGCAAAAAAATTAGTGCAACTGCACTTGCAAAGTACACTTGCAAAATCTCACATATTTTTTTCTTTAGCACAGTAAACGCTTTAATCTGATAATTCACAAGCAAATAGCAACCAGCTTTTGTGGTCATTGGCCTGACCAACCACCTGTCCCACCCACCACCGCCACTATACACATGGAATATTACATTTTCTCTATATTGGGAAGCTTCACCAGCCAACTGTGATCTGTAGAAGGTGAGAGGGGAAGGCCTCGTACACACGACCGAGTTTCTCGTCGTAAAAAACACGTCGTTTTTTTCGACGAGATTCGTGTTAAGCTTGTCGATTTTCTCGTCAAGCTTTCTATGCGTACACACTGCCATTTCCCAATTTCCTCGTTGTTCTCCGCGCTCACGTCCAGCACGTACGACGGCACTATAAAGGGGAAGATCTTTTTTCTTGGCGCCACCCCTTGGGCTGCTTTTGCTGATCTCGTGTTACCGTGTGTGAAGTAAAAGTTTGGGAAGAGACGATTCGCGCTTTTCAGTCTTCGTACTTTTCAGATCGTTTTCTGCCGTTCAGTTTGTGCTTGTGGGTTCGTATCTTGACTTTCAGGGCGTCTAGGCAGGTCGTATCTGTTTTACAGTGCGTTCTTGCCTGTTCGTTTCTGATTTTCAGTTCGTTATTCATAGGCCTTGCTGTTCTAAAGTGTGTTCTGTTCTGTACGTTCTGATTAGACGACCTGATTGGACGTTCTCGTCGTCGAGTTCGTGCTGTGCGTGCACTTGGTGTTGGTCTGCTTGTTTTGGACCAAGACCAGTCCATGAATGGTGTGAGGAGGAGTTCATGGACCAAGAATTGGTTGCTCCAGTGGGACCAATTCTGCCACATGCCTCTGCTGCGGGAGATCGTCGAGAATAATCCTGAGGACTACAGGAATTTTCTGAGGATGTCTGACCCCGTTTTTCAGGAACTGTTGGCTTTGGTGTCCCCCTATATTACCAGGAAGGACACCGTTATGCGGGAAGCCATCAGTGCTGAGCAGAGGCTCATCGCCACGTTGCGTTACCTGGCGACAGGGAGAAGTCTTCAGGACTTGAAGTTCACCACAGGCATCTCCCCCCAGGCTCTGGGCCTCATAATCCCAGACACCTGTTCTGCCATCATCCAAGTCCTGCAGGAGGACTATATTAGGGTAAGTTTGCTCCCTTAACATCACATTTTAGGTATTACATGTATGCTAATGTATTGTATTTCTTTCATCCTTCCCTAATTACCATGATTGTAATATGCTGAGAATGTCCCCTTTGTCCCCATGCATGTTGGAAGCTTTAGATTGCCCCTTTTTTCTCCTCCCTAAATATTTCCCTTCACTAACTTTTCCAGCAGGGGCGCCTGTTGCTCCAAATGTTGGGGGGTTCAAACCCCAATTTAGGAAATAAACTTCCTCCTTTTTTGCTCTGTTGCCTATTAAACGCCCCCAGTTGTCCCCTCCAATGCAGCCATTTTGTTCCCTCAAATGCCGCCATTTAGTCCCCTCTAATGCAGCCAGTTTCCCCCCAGCCCTGCACTTACCTTCTTGTGGTCAGCGCCATCCTTCTTCTGTCCTTGATGTCTTCTCCTTCCCTTCATGTTGCATCAGCCAATCATGTTACCATTAAACAGACTTGGTGAACATGATTGGCAGAGCAGCCTGTCAGTGTTTACCCAAGGAATGCCCCCCTCCCTGCGTCCCCGATTTTTCTTTTAGGAAGCCAATTACATCCCTCAGGTTGTAATTTGCAAGACTATTTTACTACCTGTTTCTGCTATGCAATTTTAACCCCCTAAATGCCGCAATGATTCATATGTCGGTCGCTTTACAAGAGGCCATCCACCTGAATAGTGTGCGGCATAGACAATACATAGGTTCATGCAACGCATGAACCTATGTATTGTTCTGAGTGATGGGCACAGGAGAGAGGGGGCAGTGCTCCAGCGCCCACTCTGGACGCACCACCACTGCAATGCTATCCTGTGGCCAAACACATCTCCCCCCCCAAAATAATTTAGTAATGGCCCATCAGAGGGGGTGATGAATATGATAAATGAGCCTTCCATTATCCTTTTTTTACACACCTTAATAAACGTATAATTAGATTGATGTTGGCCTCTAATTTTTTGGGATAGAATTTCCTTGTAATGTATGACTTTGTTTTTCTAATATTATTTCATCTTGTTTCACTCCCCAGCTTCCTTCCATGCCACAGGAATGGCAGACTGTGGCATCGAAGTTTGCCACGCGGTGGGACTTCCCCAACTGCGGTGGTGCCATAGACGGGAAGCACATCCGCATCGTGCCGCCACCCCGTTCTGGGTCCTACTGCTACAACTACAAGGGGTTTCATAGCATTGTGCTGATGGCGGTGGTGTCAGCACGGTATGAATTCCTCTATGTTGATGTAGGGAAGAATGGCCGGATGTCCGATGGGGGATCCTTCATCCAGACGGAGTTTGCCCTCCGTCTCCAGAGTGACGACCTTGCATTGCCACCGGATGCAGGGAATATTGAAGGACTCCCCTTTGTTTTCTTGGCTGATGAAGCCTTCGGACTCGGACGGCATCTTATGAGGCCATTTCCACAGAGGACCCTGACCCCAGAGAAGAGGGTGTTCAATTACCGGCTGGCCAGGGGCCGAAGAGTCGTTGAAAATGCCTTCGGCATAATGGCCAGCCGGTTCCGCCTTTTTATGACTTCCATCCACTTGGCGGACTACAAAATAAACTATGTAGTGTTATGCTGCTGTGTGCTACACAATTTTCTTTGCCGCAAATCTAATTCATATATGGCCTCAGTTTTGCCAGAGGCTGGACTTTCCCCTGCAAATCCCCTTCCGGGCCTGGAATCTGCCCGACTTGGCTTGCCCCCCCAAAATGCCCGTGTGGTTCGGGACAAATACATGGAGTATTTCACGGGTAGGGGGGCAATTCCTATGCCAGCCTATGTCTAAGTATCCCAATAAAAATCTTGTTTAAACCTTTAATTATTTGTTCTTTCCTGTCTCCTAGTTTGTCTTTGTGCATTTGTAGTGGCAAGTGTATTTTACTTTAGTAAATAACAACCATTTCACTATGTAACCTTACAAAAGAACCAAATAAGCTTAGAGGGTATTATAAAAAGAAGCTACACGTTGTTTGTGGTCAAATATTTTACTTTGTGCACATTCTCTTCATTTTTTTTTAATTTTTTTTTACTTTGGGGTTGGCCTGGCCCCAACCCGGCAATTTTTGGCTTATGAAAATACAAAAATAACAGTTGCATTTCAAAAATTACAACATTGGATACCTCTGAGCAATCGGAGACATTCACTTACACAAACTATGTCTCTATGTGCCCGTCCTAATATGGGGTCCTGCCACCCCTTGCCCAGCCAAAAATTGAATATGCACACATTTGTGTTTTTTTTCATATAGGAAGTTTACAATCCTGATCCCTATTGTCAACATGTGCTATCTGCCATCAGGGGTGATCAATGGACGTGTTTTGGGGGTTCATCCCCTTCCTCAGTTCACCGACTTTTGATACGAGGAAGGGGTTGCACCCACAAAAGACGTACATGGATATCCCCTGATGGCAGATAGCACATGTTGACACACTGTGTGCATATTCAATTTTTGGCTGGTTTGATAGTCAAAAAATTAGAAAAAATTATAAAAACAAACATGTAAAAACAAATGTGTTTGGATGGCTTATTGAATTCTCCCCAAAACATCGAGAATGTCTTTAAATGTTTGTTCCATCACATGGATTCTTTGTTTAATTAGGTCCAGTTCCGTGCTACATTCCATCACTTGCTGGATGAGGCGGAGGGCACTGTCAGCAGAGAACCGTGTACTATCCTTCACAACATTTACATCCCCTAAAAACCAAAAAAAAAAAGTATTATAACTCTGCAGGCCTACCTCGCTTACCTGAAGCTGTGGTGTCAGATACTGACCTGTTGTGGTGACCAGATCCACAACGTCATCCACCTCTCCTTCCTGCACTTCTCCTTCCTCCACCTCAACTTCCTGCACATCTTTCGGTTGTGGGTCTTTGGGAGTTTGGGGTTGCTTGGAAGTTGTGGGGTGCATGTGCTCCCTGGAGTGTCCTTCTCCCAGTCTTCTCTCCCCTATGAGAATAAAACCAAAGGTCTATTTATCACACTGTAAATCTCATTGTTAAAATAAAAACAGGCTAAATTGCTTGGAAGTGGGGTACAAGTGTGTGTTTGTGCGGAATTTAAAGAAGAATGCATTATTTATGACCCCAAATATGTTTAGTATTTACATTTGGATGTAATTTTTTTGACATGGAGGCACCACAAAAATTCTCTGATGCACCTGTGTGGGACACCCAAAAAAGGCGGGTCTGGTGGCCCACACTATAGTGCTCCAAAGTACAGATGTGGAAGCAGCTGCTGAGTGTCCTCTCCTTTACACTGATAAAAGTTTGCATTTCATTCTCTTTACAAACACATCATCTAGACTAAAAAATTATCCACAATAGTTGATCAAAAATGGCAGATGTCTAATTACTTTTGTGGCTCTTAAATAAGCCAAAACCGCGGATAGTGGCCGAACGAAGTGTCGGTAACGTAACGAACGATTACTGTGCCCAACCAAGTTCAAAATATTACATTTTGGAAGGGAGTCCAATATGATAAAAAAAAAAAAACATGTCAGTTTATAAAAAGATTAATAGCAGAAACGTCGACATTTTACTTACTTTTAGCGAGCATCCTCTTTATGCTCCTCAACTGGTCTGGCTCCCTCAGTTTGAGGTCTGACCACCTCTTTCTGAGCTGCTCATTTGAGCGTTTCACCCCGAACTTCGCCCTCAGACTCTTCACAACTTTAGTGAGGATTTTGGCCTTCCTTCTATTTGGTTTGCTATACGGCCCATGCTTGGCATCATAATCAGCCTTGACCAAGATGTCCACCATCTCCGCCATCTCCGCCAAAGACATATTCGATGCCTTGAATCTCCTCCTTGATCGTGACGTGTCCTCGGTCTCCGGGCTTGTCTCCTCGCTAGTTGCGGAATTATCAGACACCTGCTGTAACTCCGCCATATCTGTCTGCGCGCCGAAAGAGAAGGGGCGGGGAAAATATGTTAGTTAGAACGTCATGGGCGGGCGACGTGTGCGGAGCGACGTGTTCGAATTTTGACGCATGCGTGGTGTGTGTATATAGCAAACACACATGTGACTATAGTACGTTTGGTGTGCGGAGAGAGGAGTTCAAGTGACGGACGTGCGAACGAAGGTATGTGATTTTGTGACTTGTAAAAATTGTTGGCCTATACTGTCTTGAGATTGTTGGAGGATATATATGGTGACTAGGATGTAAAGGAGGTTAGACTGTTTGCCTCACATTAGTTAAATATAATTTATTTAACTTGCAGATACAATATGAATGTCTTTATTAGCGACAAAGAGTTCCTGGCGGAATTTATTGACCGGGTAAGGGAGCTGCCGGCTCTGTGGGAGACGAAAAACCCCATCCATAAAAAAAAAGGGGTGAGAGAAGCAGCGCTGGAGAAGCTGCTCCCATTTGTGCATACCAAGGTGCCCACAGCCACAGCAAAACAAGTGGACACTAAAATTGGGAGCTTGAGAGGTACCTACAGGACTGAACGCTCTAAGGTGCTGGCTTCTCAGAGGTCAGGAGCAGCAGCAGATGATGTTTATGTCCCGATTTTGTGGTACTACAACAGGATGTCCTTCCTGGATGACCACATTGACACAAGGCCATCACTCTCCACTCTTCCCCCCAGACTTCCCTGCAGCCAACCTGAGCCTTCTCTGGAGCAAGAGGAGGCAGCCATCCTGGATGATCCAGATTTGGCCATCTGGAGCCAGGTATAGTATTAACTGAAAATGTATTGGGATAAAATTAATGTTTGACAAATATGTCAGGATGAGAAACATACATTATTTTGGATTCCACAAGTGAAATCAAGATCTGTAGACATTATTCTGCACTTAATTGGGTGCTAAATAGTCAATCTGATGTAGTGGTAAATTTTTTTTTTTTTCCAAAAACAGTTTATTGAAATGTAAAAAGCATTTACAGATATCTTGAACAATAGTAGTACAATAAGGTATTAATACAACCACAAAACATGGATGAATAACATGTGTCACATACAATTCAACTTGCGGGTAGTGAAAATGAAATGGCTATGTGCATCCTTCATGAACTAGGCCGTGTTGGGGTGGGCTACCTTAATTCAAGGTAGTTGTGGGGTCTAGTCAAAGTCCACTACCATTGACGGGGATAGATCTTGTTGGTAGGTTAGAGCTAGGTAGGTTCACGGATGCCGTTATGGACTTTTGGTCTGTGTGGGAGGGAAAGGCCAACAGGTGCAATATGGCAGAAAGGGAGGGAAGGAGCTATAAACAGGTTTATTTCGTTGAGAGTGTATGAATGCGGGAGTGTAGGCTGGAGCTATGTTAGTGGTTGTATTGTACAGAAGCTTGTGGATGAGAAAGTAGGAGGGGGTAAGTGGTGGAAGGAGAAGGGGTGGGGTGGGGATCGAGGGGAGGGGAGTGAGGCAGGAAGGGATGGCGTTGGCAGGGGGTCCGTCTCTGACTTCCCCGACCCCTTGGGGTGTTCAAGGGGCGTGTTATGAGAAACTAGGGGCGGATCTGTATAGGGGGAGATATAGGAGGAGAGAGGTGTCTTTGTAAGGTTTAGGGTTAAGGGGAGATCCTGGCATGTCGTAGATTTTTAATGACAATTCTCAGAGGAGTAATTTATCCTTTGTCAGGGTTCAGGGAGTTTGCAAATTCTGGGGTCGTTTTATAGTGTAACCAGCAGGCCCATTTTTTACTAATTGATGACGGAGTCTCTCTTGCAATATGTATAAGATTTTCCATTTCCTCAATTTTGCATATTCTGTTAAACCATTCTTTTATGGTTGGTTGGTGAGTCGATTTCCAGTGTATAGGGATACACTGCTTTGCCGCATTGATCATGTGCATTGCTAGGGATTTGTTATAGGAATTGTGCGACAGGGGTGAATGGTGTAGAAGGAATTGAGAAGGGGAAAGGTCCAAATGATATGAGGTGACTCGAGAGGTTATATGGCATACCTTTTCCCAGAAGTCTTTTAGAGATGGACAGGACCACCAGATATGGAGAAGGGTTCCCCTTTCCCGGAGACATCTCCAGCAAACCTCTGGGATTGTGGGATTATATTTATGCAGAAGGGTGGGCGTGCGGTACCATCTAGATTGGATCTTAAAGCCGTTTTCCTGGGTCGACACATTCGTCGACCCTTTATGTATGTTGAGGAAAATTAGTTCCCATTGTTCCGCTGAAAGAGATACCGAGAGGTCTGACTCCCAGTTCTTACAGGCTAAGGTCTCGTTAGCTTTCATCTCGGCGAAGAGGAGTTCATGTGTGGTAGAAACTAGATGAGATTGGGGTGTCGTTTGGATACATAGCTTTTCGAAAGGGGTGAGTTCTCTGGAGCATTGTATATTCTTGTTAAGGGATTTTAGAAAATGAGCAATTAAAATATATGTCCAAGGGGGAATGGGTGGCTTGTTTAGTTGGGAGGAGAGTTGGGATGTAGACAATAGTTTGCCCCGGAGGAAGAACTGATGTGATCTAATTGGGCTCTGTGTCCAGTTATCGGTAAGAAACTTTGCGTGCATACCTGGTGGGAACCCAGGGTTCATTTTTACAGGTGTCAGTGGGCCGGGAATCGAAGATATGGGTGATCGGTAGCAAAGCTTTTTGAAGCATTGCAAGGTTGGGCCTATAAGTGGGTGTACGTGTAATTCAGAGGGGACGTGGGGTGAGAGTAACCATGGGAGAGACTCCAAAGGGAGAGCAGAAAAAGATGCTTCTAGGGAAACCCAATCTTTGTGGAGAGATTGAGTATTCCAGTCCACTATCCTGGTAAGGTGTGTAGCAGTGTAATAATTGAGAAGGTTGGGGAGGCCTATGCCCCCAAGTCTTTTAGGTCGGATGAGCTGCGTAAAGCTGATTCTGGGTCTACGGTTCCCCCATAAGAATTTAGTGCATATGTTTCTATAAGATTTAAAAAAGGCCGGAGGTATATGTATAGGGATCGCCTGCAATATATAGAGTATTCTCGGGAGGGCATTCATTTTGAGGATCGCCGCTCTGCCAAACCAAGAGAAAAGCGGTTTGTTCCATGTTTCAAGATCAGAGGATATTCTGTGTAGGATAGGAACATGGTTTTTAGCGTAGAGGTTTGAGAGTTTGGAAGGGAGTTGTATCCCTAGGTATGTGATGGAATCATGTTTCCATTGGAACGGGAAGTTAGCCTTACATTGATCAACTATGTGTTGAGGTAATGTTATATTAAGGGCAAAGGATTTCGAGAAATTAATTTTAAGGTGGGAGAGGAACTGAAATTGTTTAAATTCAGAAAGAAGGTTTGGTAGGGAGATCAGTGGGTTCGACAGGAACAACAAAATATCGTCTGCGAAAGCAGCGTATTTATATTCTCTTTTGGAGGAACTTATACCTTGGATATCTGGGTTGTATGTCAGTTTACGGAGGAATGGTTCAAGTGTGAGTACAAAGAGGATGGGGGACAGGGGGCAGCCCTGTCTTGTGCCATTTCCGATGGGAAAGGCGGTAGTGGTAAATTTAAAGCAAGGATTTATGCATTTACATTCTAATTGCTTCAATCAGGATTACAAAGTTTGATGCAAAGATTAAACCAACATATTAAACTATGTTCCTTTTTCATACACAGGATGAAATCAGCCAGGAGGAGGGTCTGGAAACTGTCAGGCAGGAGGAGGAAGGGCCCAGTGGCAGCCAGGGGGTGGCAGGGCCCAGTGGCAGCCAGGAGGTGGCAGGGCCCAGTGGCAGCCAGGAGGTGGCAGGGCCCAGTGGCAGATAGGAGGTGGCAGGGCAAAGGAGAAGCACCAGATCCCAGGTGCCTCCCATCCGGCTTCACAAAAGAGGCAGGAGGGACAGGACCACCAGTGAGGCAGCAATGGCCCTTATTAAAGAGGCCCATGCCACCCTCAAGGAGCCCACATCCCCTGAAGAGGCCATTGCCGGCCTAGTGGAGGCTAAGTTCAAGGTGATGAGCATGGAGCAACGCCTCCTATGCGAGCCCCTGCTCATCACCTTGCTCAACAAGGGGGTGATGGAGAAAATTACACCCAATACCGCCATATGTGAGGTGGCCCAACTGACCCAAACCCAACCTCCATCTCCACCTTCTTCTTCTGCCCCACCCCCTTCTGCTACACCTCCACCTTCTTCTTCTGCCCCACCCCCTTCTGCTACACCTCCACCTTCTGCCCCACCCCCTTCTGCTACACCTCCACCTTCTGCCCCACCCCCTTCTGCTACACCTCCACCTTCTGCCCCACCCCCTTCTGCTACACCTCCACCTTCTGCCCCACCCCCTTCTGCTACACCTCCACCTTCTGCCCCACCCCCTTCTGCTACACCTCCACCTTCTTCTTCTGCCCCACCCCCTTCTGCTACACCTCCACCTTCTTCTTCTGCCCCACCCCCTTCTGCTACACCTCCACCTCCTCCTCCTGACAGGAGTACCCCTCCAGTGGGCCAGCCTCCAGCCAAACGAAGAAGGAAGGCTGCAGGGAAGGCTTCAGGAAAGGCTGCAGGGAAGGCTTCAGGAAAGGCTGCAGGGAAGGTTGCCAGGAAGAAGAGGAAGTGATGGCCTTGCTTCATTGTGGTCGGACAGAAGGCAGCCTGTTGTAGTACCACACACTTGGGACATATATATCACCTGCTGCTGTTCCTGACCTCTGGGAGGCCAGCATCAGATTGTGTTCAGAAATGTTGGCCTTCTCAAGCTCCCAATTTTAGTGTCCACACAGGGTTGCTGTGTGCTCTGGGGTCCCTGGGATGCACAAATGGCAGCAGCTTCTCCAGCGCTGCCTTCTCTTTATTTAATTTATAAACATGAATAAATGTGTTTTTTGTTTAAGTTCATACTTGACTATGTGTATTTTTAAATAAACAAAATCAAGCTTTGGAGTAAGCAGATACATTTGACTGACAATAAAAGGCACAGATATCACCCCCCCAAAAGAATAACTAAATCTGATTAGCACAAAAACATGGTGGGAAATTTAAATAATATAGATTCCAAAATTAAATGGGAGATCGCTATCAAAACATTGTGAAATTATAATTAACATCATTTTGAAAAATCTAACCATTTAAATTATTCCGAAAAACTTGCACGATATAATACACATAAATCTTATAAAGAGCAGCATGAAAAAGGTTAAAAATAAGTCATAACTCTGTGTGAATATCAGCAGTAAAAGAAGGTCACTCGTTTTGATTAATGTAACATTCTAACGAAGATTTCAATGCAGAACATTTAAACGATGAAATATTTTTGAGCGTGACGAATATGCTCTCTTCATTACGAAGGCTTGTTTTACCAGAAGATGCGCTCCCGTCTCATAGTTGCTTGCGCGCTTTTGGAAGAGTCGTAAAAGCATACACACGAACCATTTTCTCGTCACAAAACAGGCCGACGAGAAACACGACGAGGAAATCTGGAATCCTGAGGAGAAAATAGAGAGCAGGTTCTCTATTTTCTCGTCGAGATTCTCGGCAATTTTCTCGTCGTAAAACCATACACACGAACGTTTTTCTAGACAAAAAAACTCTCGCGGCACTTTTCTTGACTGTTTTGGACGAGAAAAACGGTTGTGTGTACGAGGCCGAACAAGTAAACATTGAGGATAGTCACTATTTCCAGAGGTGCTAGACAGAGAAACAGACATGGCAGTACAAAATATATACTAGTTTTTGTGCTACATAGGTTTGCTTTAAAGGTAGGTGTATATGGCATGTAACATTTAAAGTGGTATTAACCACTTCCTTACTGGGCACATAAACCCCCTTCCTGCCCAGGCGAAATTTCAGCTTTCGGCACTGTCACGCTTTGAATGACAATTGCGCGGTCGTGCGAGGTGGCTCCCAAAAAAAGTTGATGTCCTTTTTTTTCACAAAAAGAGATTTCTTTTGGTGGTATTTGATCACCTCTGCGGTTTTTATTTTTTGCGCTACAAACAAAGAAATAGCGACAAATTTGAAAAAAACACAATGTTTTTTGATTTTTGCTATAATAAATATCCCAATTTTGAAAAAAAAAATATTTTTTTCCTCAATTTAGGCCGATACGTATTCTTCTACATATTTTTCGTAAAAAAAATCGCAATCGGCGTTTATCGATTGGTTTGCGCAAAAGTTAAAGCGTTTACAAAATAGGGGATAGATTTATGGCATTTTTATAAAAAAAAATTTTTTTTATTAGTAATGGCGGCGTTCAGTGATTTTTTTCGTGACTGCGACATTATGGCGGACACATCGGACACTTTTGACACATTTTTGGGACCATTCACATTTATACAGCGAACAGTGCTATAAATATGCACTGATTACTGTATAAATGTGACTGGCAGGGAAGGGGTTAACACTAGGGGGCGAGGAAGGGGTTAAATGTATTCCCTATTGGTGATTCTTACTGTGGGGGGAGGGGACCGACTGGGGGAGGAGACTGATCTGTGTCCCTATGTACAAGGGACACAGCATCGGTCTCCTCTCTCCCTGACAGGACATGGATCTGTGTGTTTACACACACAGATCCATGTCCTTGTCTGTGTAACCGCCGATCGCGGGTGCCTGGCGGACATCGCGGCCGCCAGGCACGCGCATTGGCATTACAGTGACGCGCCGGGCACGCGCGCGCCGGCGGCGGCGCTCGCGCGCCCCCCAGTGGCCAAAGAAGCGGAGGCCGTAAAAAGACGGCCTCCCGGATTTGTAGAGCCACCTTGCGGCCGTATATAGTCGTACGGCCGGCGCGAGGTGGTTAAACTCAAAATCAAACATTTATTATATTGCAGGTTACCAATTCTTAGATGTGATGTCTGCATAGTTTTCTTTTTTAGGCATTCTTTCCTTAGGATCACCAGGTGAAAATAGTCTGTAAATCTGTTTGTTCACAGAACAAGCTCTCCTGCAGATGTAGCAGTTCCAAGGTTGAGACAAACCATTTAACACTGACAGATGTGCTTACTATTATATTAGTATTTATTTATTAAAACCATTAACCCAAAAGAAAAAACCTGTTTGAAACTGCTTACAAAGTTTTAGCTGGAGTACAGCTTTAATATGTATCTAACTCTTAGGGCATCTAGCGCTCCCCTCTTCCCAGATTAAAAATGCTGTTGTTCAAAGGTGCCACCTGTGCTCCTTCATACAGATTGTATGCACTCTAATAAAGGAAGAGTGTTACTCACCAGACCACCAGGTGAAAACAGATGTTGGATTTTTAGGCTTGTTTCTCTAATAATTGATTAGCTGCAATACATTCCATTTTTGGTTGTGGGTTCAATACTGCTTTAAAAAGTGACAGGAGAACCCCAAACTCTGTAAGAGTAGAGGGGCCAGTGTGGGGATGGGGAGGGTAGCTTGGCACCATGTTACACCCTACATATTGGTGTAACATTGATATAACTTGGTATAAAGTTGGGAATCCATGGGGGTGTACAGTAATACATTTTAGGATTGGAAGACTAGCATGGGTAAGTAAAGCAAAATGAAACTTACAATTTTGAAAAAATCTCTGGCAGGCATGGGTTGTTTATAATAGAAGAGACCCTAGTGCTTCTCCCAGCCTGACAGCAATAATTTACACTGAAGCCTCGTACACACGGCCGAGATTCTCGTCGAAAAAAAATGTCGTTTTTTTCGACGAGATTCTTGGATAAGAAACTTGTCCCGGCCGAGTGTACACACGCTCGATTCAAAGAACCCGCGGTTCTTTGAATGGAGCGTACGCGGTGACGTCATCGACTACGACGAGCATGCGCTCGTCACATTCGATGCCGTTGCCGCCATCTTGGTATACCCTACCTATGCCTAGGAAGCTATCGCGCATGCGTCGAATTCATTTTGAACATGCGCGGGCTTCCGGGAGGACAGGTAAGTGTACACACACTCACTTTTCTCGTCGAGAAACATGCCGACGAGAATCTCGACGAGAAAATAGAGAGCAGGTTCTCTATTTTCTCGTCTAGATTACTTGTCGGTTTTCTTGACGAGAAACCATACACACGAACGAGTTTCTCAGCAAGACATCTCTGCCAGCAAGTTTCTTGCTGGTTCTTGCCGAGAAACTCGGTCGTGTGTACGAGGCCTGAGCCTTGCATTTGTAGCTCAGAGTACATTTATGGCACCACTCTGTGCCATAATGATGTGACGCTGGCGCACATGTGCAGGAGTGATGTCACGGTGCTCCAGCCATTTAATCGGCCAAATACAGTAGAGTGAACCCAGAATGAAGACCAGGTAAAGATGCAAGTGCCCGGGACCAGCTAGAGCCCTGACACTGCAACGCTGGAGGGTTTTGTATGACAGGAAAGTCTGCCATGATGTGCTAATATGCAGTGCATTATGGCACAAACAACCCGAGGGCCCTTTAAAAGAAATTAGTAGAGTTTAATTTCACTTTAAAGGCACCAAGGGTACCCTGCATTTCAGCCCTGCTGTCACTTTAGAAATGTTTTAAGCCTGGACAGATTTACTTTATTATGAAAAAATATGTCTGACACTAGGTCTAGTTTACAGAAATCATGTGGTTATTGCTTAATTTCTACTACAGACACATTCAATATTCTTTGATGGATTATTGTTATTATGTGGTTGTTATGCTTCTGCAATGATTATCTAGCAAAAGCAGTTAACATTCTCAACATGTAAACAACAATAAAGCCACATTTTTTCTCCCAGAATGACAATCAGAAATCGTATTTTTGCTTTGTTACATGAGAATATTACGTTCAGGTAATCAAACTTGTGTATTCATTTCGAGTTAATCATGAGAGCAGTAATAACTCTTGAAGCTTACACTTCTCAGTTAATGATTTCTTGTTGTCTCAAAATAAGAATCAATATGATTTAAGATATGCTAGCTGTTAGACCCCTTTCACACTGAGGCAGTTTTCAAGTGTTTTAGCGCTAAAAATAGCGTCTGTAAAGCGCCTGAAAACTGCCTCTCATGCCTCCCCAGTGTGAAAGCCTGATGCCGCGTACACATGACCGTTATTCATGTCATGCAAAAAAACAACGTTTTTCTCGTCGTGATTCCTCTCAAGCTTGCCTTGCATACACAAAAAAACGCTCGAGCAAAGCGCGGTGACGTACAACACGTACGACGGCACTATAAAGGGGAAGTTCCATTCGGATGGCGCCACCCTTTGGGCTGCATTTGCTGATCCTTGTGTTAGTAAAGTTTGGTGAGAGACGATTCGCGCTTTTCAGCCTCGTGCTCTTCAGTCCATTATAGCTAGACGAATGTGCTATCTCCATTCTGAACGCTAGTTTTACCAGAACGAGCGCTCCCGTCTCATACTTGATTCTGAGCATGCGCGTTTTTTTTCCCCCTCGTAAAAGTGTACACACTACCGTTTTTCACGACGTGAAAAAGAACGACGTGAAACACGACGAGAAAAAAGAAGAGCAGGTTCTATTTTTTTTTCGGGCAGTTTTCTCGTCGAGAAAAATGCTATGGAGCATACACAGAACCGTTTTTCACGACCAATCAAAAAAATTGCATTTTTCTCGTCATGAAAAACGGTCATGTGTACGCGGCATTAGTGCTTTTATACTGGACGGTGCGCTTGCGGGACTGGGAAAAAAGTCTTGCAAGCAGCATCTTTGGGGCGGCGCCTGCCTATTGAAATGAATGGGCAGGCTCCACAACACGGGTGCTAATAACCCCTTCTTCGGCCACTAGCGGGGGTTAAAAGCGCACCGCTTGCAGCGTGAAAAGCACAGCTTACACAGCAGTAAAACAGCACCGCTAAAACTAGCAGCACTTTTCCGCTAACAGACATGCCGCCCCAGTGTGAAAGCAGCCTTATTGATAGCAAGAAGAAAAATGGATGCTATTGCATAAGTCTGACTTTGTGCTGCCCATTAAAAGCAAGTGATGAAACCAATTCCAGTTCTGCATACTGGGGTATACGAAAAAGTCTATATATTAGTAAATTAGGTAAAGTTTCACTTTGAAAAGAATACTTAAAGTGTTACTAAACTCAGGACCCTTCATTAACTATATCTGGTCTCCCACAGTACAAAGAACATGGAAATACAATTATTTTAGTTAATATAAACTGCTAACTACCTTTTCTCATTAGCAGTATGTATAGCACTCTTGTGACTTCTTTTAGTGCCTGGTTAAAGCTTGTGGGAGGAGTTTTCATTCTCCCCTTATTGTCCTATGAGGCTGCAGGACACCTGACCATCTGTCTGGACAGTGCTGATTGGCCATGTGCTGATCACATGTACCCTCCCAAGAAACAAAAAAACTCTAGCAATACACAACTTGTGCAGCCTGACTCCAGTAACTCTGTCTTATCCTGAACTGTTCTGGAGTTAGTGGAAGAAGAGGAGGATCTGTGTATACAAGATTAAATAGCCTTTCTACACAATGCAGAGGATTAACCCCTTGGGTTCCAAAGTGAGTATAACAAGCATGCTTTACTGCATATATATGTAGCGGGGTATCTTTTTTTACCCAAAGACTACAGTTCCCAGCACGCTTTGAGGCACCCAAGGTGCATTGCCCCGCGCAAGGACTGCTGGGGTGGACTTTAAAAGGGAGAGGCGGGGACTGTGTCTTTCTCTTTGGACACCGCCCTCCCAGAAAGACGATCTCTGTGCTGACCTGCTGTGCATGCAAGGCCTGAAGCCTGGGCCTTGCACTTTCTTCCAAAGAGCCTTCCGCTCCACCGAGGAGCCTGCAGAGCGTCTGACCCTGCTGTGAAGAGTTGTCATCAGGAGGACCGAAGACCCGGGCGTCGTGGACACTTTGAAGCGAGTCACAATAGCTGAGGTACCGGACAAGGACTGGTCTGGTCGGTTGAGAGAGCGCCGGCTCAGAGCCACATATTATTAACTTTGTGCCTATTTAACTTTATTCAGGCCCATCAGTGATTACAGTTACACTCTGGGGAGACTGTCTGCTGAACTGAGTTTACTAGTCGCTCCAGCTTTACAAAGTTAGCGATCATCGCTACCCCATTGGATTACAATTTGTTCTTTAAGTGCACCACCGTGTCTTGCTAGCAAAGATTTCTTCATCAAACTATACCCCAAGTTATGTTTTATCTGTTGATAAGTATACTTATAAGGCAGGGATCTGCATGTGACATTGCATACTGTTTTACCCTTTTAACCTTCACTAATAGTAAAGAACCAATAGTTAAGTATATTGGTTGTCAGTGTCAATTACTGTGCTATATTATAAAGGGGACTGTGTTATATAGAATAAGAGAAGAGAGAGAGAGTGCAATTCTATCATCCCCTTTCCTAACTGTGTCACGAGAGGTTAGAGCCAATTGCCAGGGATTGACAGCGGTGCACTACAAGGCCCAAAAACAAACAAGGCAGCCCTCTTAACTGGGGGTATCGCTATATATAGAATGATTTTACTTTTGTGTGTTTAGTAACACTTTAATCACATTCAAGGAAAATAAAAAAAGCTGCATTTTTTTTGTACATGCTTAGATGATAGAAACCAGCAGAGCTTCCCTTCATTTCAGAGCTTCCCCTTAGATCTAGAGCAACTGCCTTTAAAACAAACTTGCAGTTCACGGTATATTTACCTTTAGTAAAGCAACCTCAGTGCCTACAATGAAAAAGGTACAAAGCTTTCACTGTATATTGACATATTGAAAAGGTGACCATGGTGGAATCCAGTAGTATAAAGATCGCTCAAAGGTCAGCAGATGCCTCACCACTTGCCATTCTTGGCAAGATATCCGTATATATCCCGAGCTTCCTAATACCAATCTGTTTTTGGTGTAAATCAGTGGTCTCTATACTCCTGCCCTTTGCTTTCCTTTATCTGGCCCTTAAAGTGGACGAATCAGAACGACGCAGAGCGACTTGCGCATGCGCCGTAGGGAACCGGGCAGTGAAGCCGCAAGGCTTCACTTACTGGTTCCCTCAGCGAGGATGGCGGAGGGGCAGCAGAGTGACGAGCGATCGCTCGTCCTCTGCTGCGGACGTCGCTGGACTCCAGGACGGGTAAGTGTCCAAATATTAAAAGTCAGCAGCTGCTGTAGCTGTAGCTGCTGGCTTTTAATATATTTTTTTTTCGGCAGAGCTCCGCTTTAAGGCATTATTCCTGCCACTGACACCAACAATCGGGCATAATTCCTTCCACTGACAAGAAAAATGGGACACTATTTCTCCCACTGACACCAACTATTTCATCCCCTAATACCAAAGATTGGCCATTGTTTACTCCCACTGGTCACAGTTTGGCCCCCTACTGTCTGAAGGACAGTAAACTGGCCTTTTCTTTAGAAAGTTTGGAGACCCCCGGTGTAGATGAACGGCATCTATGAAGTCTCACTATCTGCTACTCTTGGGGAGGCTGCCATACATCATGGTCTCACTAATATCAATCTGTTTTAGGTGTAGATGAATAGTACTTGTGTCTCACTAGCAGCCAATCACTGTAATACATCTCTACATCATCGACTCCTTAACAGGGGTGTCCAAACTTTTTTCAATGAGGGCCAGATTTGATGAAGTGAACATGCGTGAGGGCCGACCATTTTGCCTGACATTCTGTGAACCATTAAAATTTGGTCTAAGTGTGTTCGTTCGAGCACTAATACACTGCCCAGAATTCTCTTGCCTTTGTGGCTGTGTGTGGTGAAGAGATGAGCTCAGGTGTGTTATTTAGATATACCGTATTTATCAGCGTATAACACGCACCTTCAGTTTTAAAAAACTTACATTTTAAATAAAGTAATGTGAATCAAAATAAGGGTCACTGCCCATCAATGCAGCCTCACAAGTGCCATAAATGCAGCACCCCCGTTGTCCTGAATGCAGCACCCCCGTTGCTCTGAATGCAGCACCTCCGTTGTCATGAATGTAGCACCCCCATTGTCATGACTGCAGCACCCCCATTGTCATGAATGCAACACCCCCATTGCCCTGAATGCGGCACCCCCCTTGCCCTGAATGCAGCACCCCCCTTTCCCTGAATGCAGCACCTCCCTTGCCCTGAATGCAACACCCCCATTGCCCTGAATGCAATACCCCTATTGCCCTGAATGCAGCACCCCCCTTGCCAATGAATGCAGCACCCCCATTTGCCCTAAATGCAGCACCTCCCTTGCCCTGAATGCAGCACCCCCTTGCTCTGAATGCAGCACCCCCGTTGTTCTGAATGCAGCACCCCCTTACCCTGAATACAGCACCCCCTTGCCCTGAATACATCACCCCCCTTGCCCTGAATGCAGCACCCCCCTTGCCCTGAATGCAGCACCCCCCTTGACATGAATGTAGCACCGCAGTTGTCCTGAATGCAGCACCCCAGTTGTCCTGAATACAGCACCCCCTCTGTCATGAATGCAGCACCCCCTTGCCCTGAATGCAGCATCCCCCTTGCCCTGAATGCAACACCCCCCTTGCCCTGAATGCAACACCTCCCTTGCCCTGAATGCAACACCCCCCTTTCCCTGAATGCAACACCCCCCATTGCCTTGAATGCAGCACCCCCATTGTCCTGAATGCAGCACCCCATTTCCCTGAATGCAGCACCCCCATTGTCATGAATGCAGCACCCCCCTTGCCATGAATGCAGCACCCCCTTGACATGAATGCAGACTCATCATTGCAGCCTGATTCATGCCCATCTGCAGCATTGGAGGTGTCAGGGAGGGGGCGGGACGAGCGCCGACAGACATACAGGAGAAACTCCTGTTTTATTGGCTGCCTCTTTAATAGAAAGTCCCGCCTCCTGTGATGGACAGAACAGTCGTCCAATGGCAGCCGGACTTTCTTTTACAGAGGTCATCGTGCAAACAGGAAATACTCCTGTATGCACTGCGCTCGTCTCACCTCCTCCAAGGCAGCCAGCATGTATTTCTTTGTGACCCCCGGCGCTCGGGGATTCGTTGGGGGCCACAAAAGATATACATGTCAAAATGACCAGGTCGGGCCGTCCGAAACCGAAACGCGGGCCGCAATTGGCCCGCGGGCTGGACTTTGTACATGCCTGCCTTAATATAAATCTGTTGTAGATTCATGGAACCTGTGATGTCTTACCACCTGCTATTCTTGGTGATGCATCTGTGCTATATTGACTACCTAATATAAATCTGGTTAAGGTGTAAATGAATGGAACATGTGAAGTCCAGATTTAACTCAATTTGTTATATATGAAAAAAAAAAACTCTTATGCAGTAAAAGTAAGGATACGCATAGACATAAAACAAATCTGAACACATTTGTGGCCTGTTCCTCATTTGTAGAGAGTTTTGAGTGAAAACTAACCATATAAACACTAGCAACTACCTCTGCCAAGATTTCTGCCAACATTGTACAGTCCTTGATCAAAATTTTACTCTGTTAGACTTTAACGAAACTAAACATAATTTTTTAACATTACATTTAACCCCCTTTACAACCCTGTAACACATCCAGGAGGTGGGGTTTAAACCTGGGCACTGTATGTGTTCTTGGCTATCACAGTGATCATTCAATCTGTAGTCCACCCTTGTTGTTTTTCCTCTGTAAAGAATATAAACAACACCCTTTCCCTAATGAGGAGGAAAAAATATATTGCATCTTTTCCTCCGCGCCAGAGGACATGTCTGCAAAAAAGAAAAAAAAAATCTGCTTGTTAAAAATAAATAAAGATTAACTAGTTCTGGGATTGATCTAGTGTAGTATGTTAGTGTCAGTGTAGGTCCCAGGGTTATGCCGCGTACAGACGATCGGAAATTTCGACAACAAAACTGTGGATTTTTTTCCGATGGATGTTGGCTCAAACTTGTCTTGCATACACATGGTCACACAAATGTTGTCGGAAATTCCGAATGCTAAGAACGCGGTGACGTACAAGATGTACGACAGCACTATTAAAGGGAAATTCAATACCAGTCGTATAAGTAGAAGTTTGGTGAGAGACGATTCACGCTTTTCAGCCTCGTGCTTTTCAGTCCGTGACGAATGTGCTATCTACATTACGAACGCTAGTTTTACCAGACCGAGCGCTTCCGTCTCGTACCTGATTCAAAGCATGCGTGGAATTTTGTGCGTCGGAATTGTCCACACACGATCGGAATTTACGAGAACGTATTTTGTTGTCGGAAAATTTGAGAACCAGCCCTCAAATTTTTGTTGTCGGAAATTCCGACAGCAAATGTCCGATGGAGCCTACACACGGTTGGAATTTCTGACAAAAAGCTCCCATCGAACATTTGTTGTCGGAAATTCCGACCGTGTATACGCGCCATTAGTGTGTTAATGGCAGTATACTGTAAATATTTATAATATTAACCACTTTCCACCCAGACTATTGTCAAATGACGACTGGGCGGGGCCATTGCCGTTCCGGGGGTGACGCCATATGAGATTGGTCGCAGCGCTAATGACTGATCACTGTATCGCGCTTTTGCCCAATGACCAATCACAGCAGATCACATACACACTGAATGAATCAATTTCATTCAGTAAAGATGATTGCTTATAGCAGTGAAATTCACTGGTATAAATAATCATAATGTGTAAAACAAAAAATGTTACAAAGATTATGACTTTTTTTTGCATACCGTCACCAGTCAATGTCCCTGATCACTGCCACACCAGTTATATGATGACGCTGTACTGCACTGATGACAGTATGCAAAAAAAACATTTTTGAAAAAATAAGAAATGAAAAAAAAAAATGTTTTCACAAACTGTGACAAAAAGTCATTACTTCAAAAAAATTACCATGCCTCTTACCAAGTACCTTGGACTGTCTAATTTCCAAAAAGAGGTAATTCAGTACATCAGGATTGAGCAATTTTCAGATATACAGTATATACCATAGTTTATGGACTCTATAGCTTTCCTACAGACTAAATATTAAACACTGACTTTTTCACCAAAGAAATATAGCAGAATACAGTTTGGCCTAAATTTATGAAGAAAGATTATTTATTTGCAAAATTTTATAGCAGAAATTAAGAAAAACACAATTTAAAAAATAAATAAAAAATCTGTCTTTTTTAATTTATTTAGCAAAAAATAAATAACCCAGTGGTGATTATATAACCACCAAAAGAAAGCCCTGTTTGTGTGGAAACAAAATTATAAAAATGTCATATGGGTATAGTGTTGTATGACTGTGCAATTGTACTTCAAAGTGTGACACTGGAGTACTGAAAGCTGAAAATTGGCCGGGACACTGAAGCCTCGTACACACGACCGAGTTTCTCGTCCAAAACCGGCAAGAAAAGTGCCGCAAGAGCTTTTTTCTCGAGAAAACCGTTCGTGTGTATGGTTTTACGACGAGAAAACTGCCGCGAATCTCGACGAGAAAATAGAGAACCTGCTCTCTATTTTCTCGTCAGGATTCAAGATTTCCTCGTCGTGTTTCTCGTCGGCCTGTTTTGTGACGAGAAAATGGTTCGTGTGTATGCTTTTACGACTCTTCCAAAAGCGCGCATGCTCAGAAGCAAGTATGAGACGGGAGCGCATCTTCTGCTAAATCAAGCCTTCGTAATGGAGATAGCACATTCGTCACGCTCTAAATTATTGCATCGTTTAAATTTTGTGCATTGAAATCTTCTTTAGAATGTTACATTAATCAAAACGAATGAACTTCTTTTGCTGCTGATATTCACACAGAGTTATGACTATATATTTTTAACCTTTTTCATGCTGCTCTTCAGAAGATATATGTGTATTATATTGTGCAAGATCTTCTGAATATTTTACTGTTTTATATTTTTCAAACAGATGTTAATAGTAATTTGCCAATGTTTTGATAGTGATCTCCCATTGAATATTTTAATTTATTTTTGGTAAATTTTACAAAAATATATTTTAATTGTTTTTTTGGGGTTTGTTATCTGTCCCTTTTTTTGGCTGTCAAATGTATCTGCTTACTCCAAAGCTAAATTAAAAAATTGTAAAAATAAACATAGTCAAGTATGAACTTAAAAAAAAAAAACATTTATTCATGTTTTTACCAAAATAAAGAGAAGGCAGCGCTGGAGAACCTGCTGCCATTTGTGCATCCCAGGGACCCCAGACCACACATCAACCCTGTGTGGACACTAAAATTGGGAGCTTGAGAAGGCCAACAGTTCTGAGCACAATCTGATCCTGGCCTCCCAGAGGTCAGGAACAGCAGCAGGTGATATATATGTCCCAAGTGTGTGGTACTACAACAGGCTGCCTTCTGTCCGACCACAATGAAGCAAGGCCATCACTTCCTCGTCTTCTTGGCAGCCTTCCCTGCAGCCTTCCTTCTTCGTGTGGCTGGAGGCTGGGCCACTGGAGGGGTACTCCTGTCAGGAGGAGGAGGAGGTGGAGGAGAAGGGGGTGGCGCAGAAGAAGAAGGTGGAGGAGGAGGTGGAGGAGAAGGGGGTGGGGCACAAGAACAAGGTGGAGGTGGAGGAGGAGGTGGAGGAGAAGGGGGTGGGGCAGAAGAACAAGGTGGAGGAGAAGGGGGTGGGGCAGAAGAACAAGGTGGAGGTGGAGGAGGAGGAGGAGGTTGAGGTTGTGAGAGTTGTGCCACCTCACAAATTGCGGTATTGGGGGTAATTTTCTCCATCACCCCCTTGTTCAGCAAGGTGATGAGCAGGGGCTCGCATAGGAGGCGTTGCTCCATGCTCATCACCTTGAACTTTGCCTCCACTAGGCCGGCAATGGCCTCTTCAGGGGATGTGGGCTCCTTGAGGGTGGCATGGGCCTCTCGAATAAGGGCCATTGCTGCCTCACTGGTGGTCCTGTCCCTCCTGCTTCTTTTGGGAAGTCGGATGGGAGGCACCTGTGATGTTGTGCTTCTCCTTTGGCCGGCCACCTCCTGCCTGCCACTGGGCCCTGCCACCTCCTGGCTGCCACTGGGCCCTGCCACCTCCTGGCTGCCACTGGGCCCTGCCTCCTCCTGCCTGACAGTTTCCTGACCCTCCTCCTGGCTGATTTCATCCTGTGTATGAAAAAGGGACATAGTTTAATTTTTTGTTTTATTGTTTTCATCCAACTTTCAGCTCATGTTTGAAGCAATTAGAATGTAAATCCTTAAAATTTTTTTTACAATTTACAACTACATCAGATTGACTATTTTGCACCCAATTTAGGCCAGACTAATGTGTAGAGATCTTGATTTTACGTGTGTAACACAAAATAGTTTATGTTTGTCATCTTGACATATTTGTCAAACATTAGGTTTATCACAATACATTTTCTATAAATACTATACCTGGCTCCAGATGGCCAAATCAGGTTCATCCAGGATGGCTGCCTCCTCTTGCTCCAGAGAAGGCTCAGGTTGGCTGCAGGGAAGTCTGGGGGGAAGAGTGGATAGTGATGGCCTTGCCTCAATGTGGTCATCCAAAAAGGACATCCTGCTGTAGTACCACAAATTCGGGACATAAACATCATCTGCTGCTGCTCCTGACCTCTGAGAAGCCAGGACCTTAGAGCGTTCAGTCCTGTATGTGCCTCTCAAGCTCCCAATTTTAGTGTCCACCTGTTTTGCTGTGGCTGTGGGCACCTTGGTCTGCACAAATGGGAGCAGGCTCTCCAGCTCTGCTTTTCTCACCCCTTTTTTTTTATGGATGGGGTTTTTGGTCTCCCACAGAGCGGGCAGCTCCCTTACCCGGTCTATAAATTCCACAAGAAATTCCTTGTCACTTATAAAGACATTCATTTTGGGTCTGCAAGTCAAAAAAAAATTAACTAATGTGAGGCACACAGTCTAACCTCCTTAAAATCTTATTCACCATATATATCCTCCAACATTCTCAAGACAGTATAGGCCAACAATTGTTCAAAGTCACAAAATCACATGCCTTCGTTCGCACGTCCGTCACTTGAACTCCTCTCTCCGCACACCGAACGTAGTATAGTCACATGTGTGTTTGCTATATATACACCACACATGCGTGTAACTACGCACACGTCGCCCGCCCATGACGTTCTAACTAACATCTTCTCCCCGCCACTTCTCTTTCGGCGCGCAGACAGATATGGCGGATTTACAGCAGGTGTCTGATAATTCCTCAAATAACGAGGAGGAGACAAGCCCGGAGACTGAGGAAACGTCACGATCAAGGAGGAGATTCAAGGCATGTAATATATCTTATGCGGAGATGGCGGAGATGGTGGACATATTGCTAAAGTCGGATTATGACGCAAAGCATGGGCCGTATAGCAAACCAAATAGAAGGAAGGCCAAAATCATGAAGAAAGTCGTGAAGAGTCTGAAGAAGAATTTTGGGGTGAAACGCTCAAATGAGCAGCTCAGAAAGAGGGAGCCGGAGCAGTTAAGAAGCATTAAGAGAATGCTAGCAAAAAGCAAGTAAATTTTTCACTTTTATGCTATTAATTTATTTCTCAACTTCCATGTTGCTCCATTTTTTTTTTCCTATTGTACTCCCTTCCAAAATGTCATAGTTTGAACTTGGTTTGGCACAGTAATCGTTCGTTACAGACACATCGTTCGGCCACTCTCCTCTTTTTTGGGTTATTTTTCACCCTCAAATGTAATTAGACATCTGCCGGATTTCTTTAAATTGTTGGCTAGATGATGTGTTTGTAAAGAGAATGAAATGCAAACTTTAATCAGTGTAAAGGAGAGGACACTCAGCAGCTGCTTCCACATCTGTACTTTGGAGCACTATAGTGTGGGCCACAAAAACCGCCTTTTTGTGGTGTCCCACACAGGTGCATCAGTGAATTTTTGTGCTGCCTCCATGTCTGAAAATTGACAGCCAAAGGTGAATACTAAACTGATTCTTGGACATATATAATGCATTCATGTTTAAATTCCGCACAAACACACACTTGTACCCCACTTTCAAGCAATTTAGCCTGTTTTCATTTGTCATAGAGAATTTCTGTGTGATAACTAGACCTTTGGTTTGCTTCTCATAGGGGAGAGAAGACTGGGAGGAAAACACTCCAGGGAGCACATGAAACCCATAGCTTTGAAACAACCCCAAACTCCCAAAGACCCACAACCTGAGGGTGTTGAGGAAGTTGAAGAGGTGGAGGAAGGAGAAGTGCAGGAAGGAGAGGTGGATGACGTGGTGGAACTGGTCACCACAACAGGTCAGTATCTGTCACCACAGCTTCAGGTAAGAGATGTAGGCCTGCAGAGTTATAATACCTTTTTTATTTTGTTTTTAGGGGATGTAAATGTTGTGGTGAAGGATAGTACATGTTTCTCTGCTGACAGTGCCCTCCAAATAATACAGCAAGTGATGGAATGTAGCACAGAACTGGACAGAATTAAACAAAGAATTCATGTGATGGATCAAACATTTAAAGACATGCTCGATGTTTTGGGGAGAATTGAATAAGGCATCAAAACCCCAAATTTTGTTTAATGATTGTTCTTCCCCCTTTTTATTACCTTTTTGACAATCAAACCAGCCAAAAATTGAATATGCACACAGTGTGTCAACATGTGCCATCTGCCATCAGGGGATATCCATGTACGGCTTTTGTGGGTGCAACCCCTTCCTCGTATCTCAAGTATAGTGAACTCAAGAAGGGGTTGCACCCACAAAACACGTCCATTGATCACCCCCAATGGCAGATGGCACATGTTGACAATAGGGATCAGGAGTCTCAAATCCCTATTGGAAATGACTTCAAAATGTGTGCATATTAAATTTTTGGCTGGGCAAGGGGTGGCAAGACCCCATATTAGGACGGGCACATAGAGACATAGTTTGTGTACGTGAATGCCTCATATTGCTCAGAGGTATCCAATGTTGTACTTTCTTTCTCGTACATCACGGGACACAGAGCGGCATAGTCATTACTATGTGGGTTATATAGTTTACCTTCAGGTGCTGGCACTGGCAACTTCCAAACCGGAAGTACCCTCCCCTATATAAGCCCCTCCCATCCGGGAGCACCTCAGTTTTTTGCCAGTGTCTAAGGTGTTGGCCAAGAAGTAACATGTGTGTTTCACTGAGCTTGCGCACAGGTTCTTTTGGGCCTCAGTAAGCTATTCCGGATCCGACCAAAAAAGCTTCATAGCTAAACGGTCGGTACCCGGGCCTTGCAGAGAAGAGCAAGGTTTTGCCTGTAATGCTTCTCTTAGGAGGGCTGGACCCTGGGATCCAGAGCTCTGGTCATACCCACGACCAAGATGTTTTCTGTGCAGGGTGCTATACAGGTCCAGGGGAGTGGAATCCTTGGGAATCCGGTCCCTGAAGGTTTAATTACAATGCCTGCCGTGAGAGGTGAAGTTTGGGCTTCTGTGGACCAAACAGAGTCCTGCGGCAAGGAAAAAGGTAAGTGGGGGCCTCTCAGGAACTTGGTTCTATTGAGGGGACACCCAAGCCTAATATGTCTTTCTGCCTGTTACCTAACGGTATTCCCGCTAAATATCTGTGCATGCCTGTAACTACTAAAAAATGTAATAATTTTAAGTGGTCAAGAAAAAAAAATGGTTAAACCGCGGTACCTGTGTTAAACCACTAGAGGCCGCTGTGGAACGTTGTTTTCTTGTCATGTGGATTTTTTCTTCCAAGTCAAAATCCAGGCAGATGGTGAGTTCTCTGGATGGGAAACTGTTTCCTCTGCCATGTTGCAATGCTCATCCATCCCCCGGCCCTGTGGCAAACAGGGCCCTGGCTTCTGTCCCTAGTTCCTTTCAAGAAAGAGCGCCGAAGGCGCACGTGCCCGCGCGCGTGCACGCGCCTCTATTTATAGAGGTGGGCTGGGAAAAGGGGCAGAGCTTGGTGGATGACGCTCTGTGCGCGCCGCAGTGCTTCTGCGCATGTGCGGGCGTCCCAGCATGATAAAAAGCACAATTAGGTGTTGTCAACTGGTTATGGAAGGCAGAAACAGAGCTGGCAACATTTAGAGAAAGGCATACAGCAGGCGGTTGATGCAGGCATCCCCATAGAAAGGCACATTAGTAGACACCAACTGTTTATATAGCAGCAATTGTGCTAGACTATTGTCAGTAAGTGGTGTATTTCGGCTGGAATACCTCAGCTTTGGGCTTAGGGATATGCCGTCCAAAGTCTCCGGGACTAAGAATCCCAGGAAGCATAGGGGGTCTCCATCGGGCTCTGAGGATCTTGGGCATGCTTCGGCTGCACCAATCTCCCCTGAAAAATCAGAGGTTAGTGACCGTAGAGCACCCTCAGGAGTACCTGGTACTGTGGCTGTCCTCAGTTCACCTGCTCCTGTGTATGTACCAGAGGAGGTTTTTTCCTCAGCTCTGGGAGGACTGGAAGAGAGATTGACAACATTGATCGCGGCTTCCCTGTCAGAGGGAAAGCGCGCCTGATCTCCGTCTCCTCCCTCAGAGTACCTGTTAGCAGAGCAACAGTCCCATACAGGGATCGACCTACCTGAAGGGGATCAGGATGAGGTTGATTCTGTTGTAGAGGAATCAACAGTGGAAGAGCCATTCTCAGCATCAAATGCTGAAAGATTATGGGTTCAGTCCCTGACTAACATGGTCCGATCAGCATTTAAAATGCCCCTTGCGGAGCCATCATCCACTTCTGTCTCCTCGTTGGGGTCGCTAAAAGCTCCCCAGACTGTCTGTTCCTTTCCAATCCATCCTTTACTGGAAGGACTCATTTACCAGGATTGGGAACATCCTGATAAAATATTTACTCCCCCCAAGAGATTTCCGGTGGTCTATCCCATGGAGGATAAGTTCATCAAAAAATGGAGGGTCCCTACATTGGACGCAGCCATCTCTTGAGTGAATAAATCACTGACATGTCCAGTAGATAATGTCCAAATGTTCAAGGACCCAATAGATAAAAAATTGGAGTCCTTATTAAAAACTGCTTTCTCTACAGCAAGCTTGGTGACACAACCAGCAGTAGCAGCTATTGGGGTCTGCCAAGCAGTGAAGGATCAGTTGAAACAGGTCTTAAGGGACTTGCCAGATCAGCAGGCCCTTGCCCTAGCTGATCTACCTAGAGCCTTATGCTTTGCGGTTGACGCCATCAAGGATTCAATCCATCAGGCCTCCCGCCTTACGCTGTCTGTAGTACATATGCGTAGACTTCTATGGCTCAAGAACTGGTCTGCTGAAGCTCCCTGTAAAAAGTTGCTGGTTAGCTTCCCATTTCATGGTGAACGCTTATTCGGGGAAGACCTGGACAAATATATCCAGAAAATTTCCAGCGGTAAAAGTACACTCTTGCTGGTTAAAAACAGAGTTAGAGGTCCCTCTTTTAAGAGGCCTGCCTCTCCAGTCCCTGGGACATCGGCTGTGAAGCAGTTCCGACGGCCTCCTCGGTCAAATCCCGGGAGTAAAAATCAGGGACAATCGCAGGGTAACAAAAAACCCTGGGTCAGGAGAGGTGCAAAACCTCCCCCCAAGTCAAATTCATGAAGGGTTGCCCCCACTCAATCGGGTGGGGGGAAGACTCCAGTTGTTCGCAGGGACCTGGCGGGACACGATCAGAGACAGATGGGTGCTCTCCGCAGTAAGTCTGGGATACAAATTGGAGTTAAAAGACTCCCCTCCTTCCCATTTAATAAGGTCAAACGTGCCAAGGGATCCCCGGAAGAGAGGATCCTTCCTGTTGGCACTAGAACAACTATTGCTCCAAGGAGTAATTATGGAGGTTCCCCTGGAAGAATGGGGGTTCGGGTTTTACTCAAACCTCTTTACAGTCCCGAAGCCAAACGGGGACGTGAGGCCTATATTAAATCTAAAAGGGCTAAACAAATTCCTACATATCAGGACTTTCCGGATGGAGTCGATCCGATCGGTGGCCACTGCCCTACAAGGGGAGGAATGGTTAGCCTCGATCGACATCAAAGATGCTTATTTGCACATTCCCATCTTTCCAGTCCACCAAAAATTTCTACGCTTTGCAGTAGAAGGGTGCCATTTTCAGTTCAGAGCCTTACCCTTCGGTCTGGCCACAGCACCACGAGTGTTTACAAAAATTCTGGCCCCATTATTGGCCAATCTAAGAACACAAGGTGTAACGATAATGGCATATCTAGACGACTTGTTGCTGATAGACCACTCAGTGGAAAAACTAGAAGTGGTCGTTCACAAGACAATCAAGTATCTGGAATCTCACGGTTGGATTATCAACCGAGACAAGTCAGCCCTAAAACCAGTCAAAAGTCTGGAATACTTGGGGCTAAGGCTGGATTCAGACCAGAGAAAAATATTCTTGCCTCAAGAAATGGTGTCGTCTTTGAGAGATTTGATCCACCTGGTGGGTACAAAAAGACAGCCGTCCATACGCCTGTGCATGTTGCTGCTGGGAAAAATGGTGGCATCATTCGAAGCAGTACCCTACGGTCAATTCCATTCAAGGAATTTGCAAAGGGCCTTACTGTCAGCCTGGAACAAAGAAGTTCAGGCCCTAGACTTACCAATGTCCTTGTCCCCTTCCGTTCGCAAGAGCCTCCGTTGGTGGTTGGTTCTCCAGAATCTGGAAAAAGGGAAATCCTTCAGTCCGATTTCTTGGAAGGTGGTCACTACAGATGCCAGCCTTATAGGCTGGGGAGCAGTACTGGAGCAATGGTCTCTCCAGGGCAGATGGTCGGATGCAGAGAAGGCCCTGCCCATCAATCTCTTAGAGATACGTGCAGCCCGGTATGCCCTAGTAGCATGGACATCCAAACTCCAAGGGTCCCCTGTCAGAATTCAATCAGACAATGCCACGGCAGTGGCATATATCAATCATCAGGGTGGCACCAGGAGTCGTGCAGCCCAGAGGGAAGTAAATTACATCCTGAAATGGGCAGAAAGATATGTCCCAGCCATATCCGCGGTATTCATTCCAGGAGTGGAGAATTGGAAGGCGGACTTTCTAAGTCGCCAACAATTATGCCCAGGGTAATGGTCCCTTCACCCCGAGGTTTTCCGGACAATATGTCAGCGGTGGGGAACACCGGATGTAGATCTGCTAGCATCCAGATTCAACGCAAAGGTGGACAGGTTTGTCTCTCGGACAAGGGATCCCCTAGCTTGCGGCTCGGATGCTCTAGTGTTCCCTTGGGATCAGTTCAAGCTGATATATGCATTCCCACCGCCACAATTGTTACCTCGATTACTCCGCAGAATCAGGGTAGAAAAGAAACCAGTGATTCTGGTGGCTCCAGCGTGGCCCCGAAGAGCATGGTACGCGGAGATTGTAAAAATGTCTGTGGGGAGTCCTTGGACCCTCCCACATCGTCCGGACCTGCTTTCGCAAGGACCGATATACCATCCTTCCTTACCAGCCCTAGGTTTGACGGCCTGGCTATTGAAGCCCACATTCTAAAAAAGAGAGGTCTCTCTAATCCTGTGGTATCTACCATGATCAATGCCAGGAAGCCGGTATCCAGGCAGATCTACTATAGAATCTGGAAGGCGTACTTCGCTTGGTGTGAGGCCAAGAAATGGCATCCACGTAAGTACGTAATAGGTAGGATTCTGGACTTCCTACAGTGGGCTGTAGATAGGAAGCTTGCCTTGAGTACTATCAAGGGTCAGATTTCGGCCTTGTCAATATTTTTTCAAAGGCCCTTGGCTTTGCATTCACTAGTCAAAGCTTTTATACAAGGAGTGATGCGTATTAGCCCTCCGGTTAATATTCCCATATGTCCATGGGACTTAAACCTGGTTCTGTCGGTTCTACAGAAACAACCATTTGAACCATTACAGCATATTTCCTTGGTTCTTCTCACCAGGAAATTGATTTTTCTAGTAGCCATTTGTTCGGCTAAAAGAGTGTCGGAATTAGCAGCTATGTCCTGTAAAGAGCCATATCTGGTTATCCATAAGGACAGAGTAGTGTTACGTCCTCATCCAGCCTTTCTTCCTAAGGTGGTATCGAGGTTTCATTTGAACCAAGATGTGGTTCTTTCTTCCTTTTTCCCCAAACCTAGTTCGGTAGAGGAAAAGTTATTACATTCTTTGGATGTAGTAAGAGCAGTTAAAGCTTATCTGAAAGCCACTGCTCAGATTCGCAGAACGGATACTTTGTTTATTCTGCCGGAAGGCCCCAGAAAGGGTCAGGCAGCGTCAAAATCTACTTTAGCCAAGTGGATTCGACAGGTCATTATGCAAGCCTATGGCTTGAGAAGGAGACCGCCTCCGTTCAAAGTTAGGGCGCACTCCACGAGAGCAGTTGGAACTTCATGGGCAGTGCATCACCAGGTCTCCCTGGCTCAAATCTGTAAGGCCGCAACATGGTCTTCAGTACACACGTTTAATAGGTTCTACCAGGTGGACGTTAGAAGTCAGGAGGATGTCGCCTTTGGGCGCAGTGTGTTGCAGGCCGCAAAAGATCCTCATGTCTGATAGCGCCTAGCTTATGTATGGTGTATCCCCCCCCTCATTGGGCATTGCTTTGGGACATCCCACATAGTAATGACTATGCCGCTCTGTGTCCCGTGATGTACGAGAAAGAAAATAGGATTTTTATAACAGCTTACCTGTAAAATCCTTTTCTTGGAGTACATCACGGGACACAGAGCTCCCACCCCTCTTTTGGGGACACTTATTGCTTTGCTACAAAACTGAGGTGCTCCCGGATGGGAGGGGCTTATATAGGGGAGGGTACTTCCGGTTTGGAAGTTGCCAGTGCCAGCACCTGAAGGTAAACTATATAACCCACATAGTAATGACTATGCCGCTCTGTCTCCCGTGATGTACTCCAAGAAAAGGATTTTACAGGTAAGCTGTTCTAAAAATCCTATTTTTTGCAATGCAACTGATGGTTTTATATTTTCATATTAAAAAAATTGCCGCCAAAATCCCAAAAAAATAAATATTACCATGTGTGTGAATGTGCACAGAGTAAAATGTTTGAACACAAACAACGTGTAGCTTCTTTTTCAAATACGCTCTAACCTTTTTTTTTTTTTTTTGTGTGGTTACATAGTGAAATGGTTGGTATTTACTAAAGGAAAATACACTTGGCACTACAAATGCACTAAGACAAACTAGGAGACATGAAAAAACAAAAGTTAAAAGATTATATCAGATTTTTATTGAGTTCGTTCTCCGTGCATCTTTACACATGGCCTGGAATAGGAATTGCCCCCCTACCCGTGAAATATTCCAGATACTTCTCACGAACCTCACGGGCATTTTGGGGGGGCAAGCCGGGACGGGCAGATTCGAGGCCCGGCAGCCGATTGCCAAAGGAAAGTCCTGCCTCCGGCAAAACTGAGGCCATATAAGAAGTTGATTTTCTGCTGAAAAAGTTATGGAGCACACAGCAGCATAAAACTACATAATAGGATTTTTATAACAGCTTACCTGTAAAATCCTTTTCTTGGAGTACATCACGGGACACAGAGCGACATAGTCATTACTAATGGGTTATATAGATACCGTCAGGTGCTGGCACTGGCAACTTCCAAAACCGGAAGTACCCTCCCCTATATAAGCCCCTCCCATCCGGGAGCACCTCAGTTTTGTAGCAAAGCAATAAGTGTCCCCAAAGAGGGGTGGGAGCTCTGTGTCCCGTGATGTACTCCAAGAAAAGGATTTTACAGGTAAGCTGTTATAAAAATCCTATTTTCTTTTTCGTACATCACGGGACACAGAGCGACATAGTCATTACTAATGGGATGTCCTAAAGCAATGCCAAATGAGGGGGGGGGATACACCATATATAAGCTGAGCGCTATCAGACATGAGGATCTTTTGCGGCCTGCAACACACTGCGCCCAAAGGCGACATCCTCCTGACTTCTAACGTCCACCTGGTAGAACCTAGTAAACGTGTGTACTGAAGACCATGTTGCGGCCTTACAGATTTGAGCCAGGGAGGCCTGGTGATGCACTGCCCATGAAGTTCCAACTGCTCTCGTGGAGTGCGCCCTAACTTTGAACGGAGGCGGTCTATTTCTCAAGCCATAGGCTTGTATTATGACCTGTCGAATCCACTTGGCTAAAGTAGATTTTGACGCTGCCTGACCCCTTCTGGGGCCTTCCGGCAGAATAAACAAAGTATCCGTTCTGCGAATCTGAGCAGTGGCTTTTAGATAAGCTTTAACTGCTCTTACTACATCCAAAGAATGCAATAACTTTTCCTCTACCGAAGTAGGTTTGGGGAAAAAAGAAGGAAGAACCACATCTTGGTTCAAATGAAACCTCGATACCACCTTAGGAAGAAAGGCTGGATGAGGACGTAACACTACTCTGTCCTTATGGATAACCAGATATGGCTCCTTACAGGACATAGCTGCTAATTCCGATACTCTTTTAGCCGAACAAATGGCTACTAGAAAAATCAATTTCCTGGTGAGAAGCACCAAGGAAATATGCTGTAATGGTTCAAATGGTTGTTTCTGTAGAACCGACAGAACCAAGTTTAGATCCCATGGACATATGGGAATATTAACCGGAGGACTAATACGCATCACTCCTTGTATAAAGGCTTTGACTAGTGAATGCGAAGCCAAGGGCCTTTGAAAAAATATTGACAAGGCCGAAATTTGACCCTTGATAGTACTCAAGGCAAGCTTCCTATCTACAGCCCATTGTAGGGAGTCCAGACTCCTACCTATTACGTACTTACGTGGATGCCATTTCTTGGCTTCACACCAGGCGATGTACGCCTTCCAGATTCTATAGTAGATCTGCCTGGATACCGGCTTCCTGGCATTGATCATGGTAGATACCACAGAATTAGAGAGCCCTCTCTTTTTTAGAATGTGGGCTTCAATAGCCAGGCCGTCAAACCTAGGGCTGGTAAGGAAGGGTGGTATATCGGTCCTTGCGAAAGCAGGTCCGGACGATGTGGGAGAGTCCAAGGACTCCCCACTGACATTTTACAATCTCCACGTACCACGCTCTTCGGGGCCACGCTGGAGCCACCAGAATCATTGGTTTCTTTTCTACCCTGATTCTGCGGAGTAATCGAGGTAACCATTGTGGCGGTGTGAATGCATATATCAGCTTGAACTGATCCCAAGGGAACACTAGGGCATCCGAGCCGCAAGCTAGGGGATCCCTTGTCCGAGAGACAAACCTGTCCCCCTTTGCGTTGAATCTGGATGCTAGAAGATCTACATCCGATGTTCCCCACCGCTGACATATTGTCCAGAAAACCTCGGGGTGAAGGGACCCTTCCTCTGGGCCTAATTGCTGGCGACTTAGAAAGTCCGCCTTCCACTTCTCCACTCCTGGAATGAATACCGCAGATATGGCTGGGACATATTTTTTCTGCCCATTTCAGGATGTAATTTACTTCCCTCTGGGCTGCACGACTCCTGGTGCCCCCCTGATGATTGATATATGCCACTGCTGTGGCATTGTCTGATTGAATTCTGACAGGGGACCCTTGGAGTTTGGATGTCCATGCTACTAGGGCATACCGGGCTGCTCGTATCTCTAAGAGATTGATGGGCAGGGCCTTTTCTGCATCCGACCATCTGCCCTGGAGAGACTATTGCTCCAGTACTGCTCCCCAGCCTATAAGGCTGGCATCTGTAGTGACCACCTCCCAAGAAATCGGACTGAAGGATTTCCTTTTTTCCAGATTCTGGGAAACCAACCACCAACGGAGGCTCTTGCGAACGGAAGGGGACAAGGACATTGTAAGTCTAGGCCTGAATTTTTTTGTTCCAGGCTGACAGTATGGCCCCTTGCAAATTCCTTGAATGGAATTGACCGTAGGGTACTGCTTCGAATGATGCCACCATTTTTCCCAGCAGCCTCATATACAGGCGTATGGACGGCTGTCTTTTTTGTACCCACTAAGTGGATCAAATCTTTCAAAGACAACACCTTTCCTCGAGGCAAGAATATTTTTCTCTGGCCTGAATCCAACCTTAGCCCCAAGTATTCCAGACTTTTGACTGGTTTTTAGGGCTGACTTGTCTCGGTTGATAATCCAACCGTGAGATTCCAGATACTTGATTGACTTGTGAACGACCACGTCTAGTTTTTTCACTGAGTGGTCTATCAGCAACAAGTCATCCAGATATGCCATTATCATTACACCTTGTGTTCTTAGATTGGCCAATAAAGGGCCAGAATTTTTGTAAACACTTGTGGTGCTGTGGCCAAACCGAAGGGTAAGGCTCTGAACTGAAAATGGCGCCCTTCTACTGCAAAGCGTAGAAATTTTTGGTGGACTGGAAAGATGGGAATGTGCAAATAAGCATCTTTGATGTCGATCGTGGCTAACCAATCCTCCCCTTGTAGGGCAGTGGCCACCGATCGGATCGACTCCATCGGAAAGACAGGAATTTGTATGGCCCTTTTAGAATTAATATGGGCCTCCCGTCCGCGTTTGCTTCGGGACTGTAAAGAGGTTTGAGTAAAACCCGAACCCTCATTCTTCCAGGGGAACCTCCATAATTACTCCTTGGAGCAATAGTTGTTCTAGTGCCAACAGGAGGGACTCTCTCTTCCGGGGATCCCTTGGCACGTTTGACCTCAAAAATGGGAAGGAGGAGAGTCTTTTAACTCCAAACTGTATCCCAAACCTACTGCGGAGAGCACCTATCTGTCTTGATCGTGTCCCGCCAGGTCTCTTGCGAACAACTGGAGTCCTCCCCCCACCCGACTGAGTGGGGGCTTCAATGAATTTAACTTTGGGGGAGGTTTTGTACCTCCCCTGACCCAGGGTTTCTCATTACCCTGCTACTGTCCCTGTTTTTTACCCCCGGGATTTGACCGAGGAGGCCGTCGGAACTGTTACACAGCCGATGCCCCAGGGACTGGAGAAGCAGGCCTCTTAAAGAGGGACCTCTAACTCTGCTTTTAACCGGCAAGAGCGTATTTTTACCGCTGGAAATTTTCTGGATATATTTGTCCAGGTTTTCCCTGAATAAGCGTTCACCATGAAATGGGACGCTAACCAGCCATTCTTTACAGGGAGCTTCAGCAGACCAGTTTTTGAGCCATAGGAGCCTACGCGTATGTACTATAGACAGCGTAAGGCGGGAGGCCTGATGGACTGAATCCTCTATGGCGTCAACCGCAAAGCCTAAGGCTCTAGGTAGATCAGCTAGGGCAAAGCCTGCTGATCTGTCAAGTCCCTCAAGACCTGTTTCAACTGATCCTTCACTGCTTAGCAGACCCCAATAGCTGCTACTGCTGGTTGTATCACCAAGCAGATTTTCATAAGGACTCCAATCTTTTATTTATTGGGTTCTTGAACATTTGGACATTATCCACTGGACATGTCAGTGATTTATACATACAAGAGATGGCTGCGTCCACTGTAGGGACCTTCCATTTTTTTTTTTTTTTTTTTTTTTTGATGAACTTATCCTCCATGGGATAGACCACCGGAAATCTCTTGGGGGAATAAATATTTTCTCAGGACATTCCCAATCCTGGTAAATGAGCCCTTTCAGTAAAGGGTGAAGTGGAAAAGAACAGACAGTCTGGGGGCTTCTAGCGACCCCAACGAGGATACAGTAGTGGTTGATGGTTCCGCAAGGTGCATTTTTAAATGCTGATCGGACCATGTTAGTCAGAGACTGAACCCATAATCTTTCAGCTTGAGATGCTGAGAAAAGGTTCCCCCACTGTTGATTCCTCTATAACAGAATCAACCTCATCCTGATCCCCTTCAGGCAGGTCGATCCCTGTATGGGACTGTTGCTCTGCTAACAGGCACTCTGAAGGAGGAGACGGAGATCGGGCGTGCTTTCCCTGACAGGGAGGCAGCGATAAATGTTGACAATCTCTCTCTAATCCTCCCAGAGCTGAGGAAAAAAACCTCCTCTGTTACATACACAGGAGCAGGTGACTGAGGACAGCCGCAGTACCAAGTACCCCTGCGGGGTCTCTACGGTCACTTACCTCTGAACTTCAGGGGAGACTGGTGCAGCAGAAGTATACCCAAGATCCTCAGAGCCCGATGAGACCCCCTTCGCTTCCTGGAAGATTCAGTTCCGGAGCTTCTGGACGGCATATTCCTAAGCCTAAAGCTGAGGTATTCCAGCCGTAATACACCACTTTTACTGAGAATAGTCTAGCACAATTGCTGCTATATCACAGTTGGTGTCTACTAATGTGCCTTTCTAGGGGATGCCTGTATCAACCGCTTGCTGTATGCCTTTAAATGTTGCCAGCTCTGTCTCTGTACTTCATAGCCAGCTCACTACAATATTGTGTTTTTTTTAAAACTGCTGGGACGCCCGCACATGCGCAGAAGCGCTGCGGCGCGCACAGAGCGTCATCCCCCAGGCTCCGCCCCCTTTCCCGGCTCACCTCTATATATAGAGGCGCGTGCACGCGCACGCGCGCGGGCACGTGCGCCTTCGGCGCTAATTTCAAATATGGTAACAAGGGACAGGAGCCAGGGCCCCTCTTTGCCGCAGGCCGGGGGATGGACAAACACTGCAACATGGCAGAGGAAGCAGTTTCCTATAAGAGAACTCACCATCTGCCTGGACTTTGCTCTGCTGAGAAGAAGCTAGTCCACATGACAAGAAAACATTCCACAGCGGCCTCTAGTGGACAAACACAGGTACCGCAGTCTAATATATTAAATATATATAAAAACATTTTTTTTTTTTTTTTTTCTTGACCACCATTAAAAATTATTACATTTTTTTTTTTTAGTAGTTACAGGCATGCACAGAATTTTGCGGGAATACCATTAGGTAACAGACAGAAAGACAAATTAGGCTTGGGGGTCCCCCAATAGAACCAAGTTCCTGGGGGCCCCCACTTACCTGTTCCCCGCCGCAGGACTTTGTTTGGTCCACAAAAGCCCAAACTTCACCTATCACGGCAGGCATTGTAATCAAACCTTCAGGGACCGGGTTCCCAAGGATTCCACTCCCCTGGACCTGTATAGCACCCTGCACAGAAAACATCTTGGTCGTGGGTATGACCAGAGCTCTGGATCCCAGGGTCCAGCTCTCCTAAGAGAAGCATTACAGGCAAAACCTTGCTCTTCTCTGCAAGGCCCGGGTACCGACCGTTTAGCTATGAAGCTTTTTTGGTCGGATCCGGAATAGCTTACTGAGGCCCAAAAGAACCTGTACGCAAGCTCAGTGAAAAACACATGTTTCTTCTTGGCCAACACCTTAGACACTGGCAAAAAACTGAGGTGCTCCCGGATGGGAGGGGCTTATATAGGGGAGGGTACTTCCGGTTTTGGAAGTTGCCAGTGCCAGCACCTGACGGTATCTATATAACCCATTAGTAATGACTATGTCGCTCTGTGTCCCGTGATGTACGAAAAATAAAGTTTATTTTGTAGTCCACCAAGTGGATGGGAGTCATAAAAAGGCGGAACCGGCTGGCCATTATCCCGAAAGCAATTTCAATGACTCTTCGTGCCCTGGCCAGCCGGTAGTTGAACACCCTCTTCTCTGGGGTCAGGGTCCTCTGTGGAAATGGCCTCATGAGGTGCGGTCCAAGTCCGAAGGCTTCATCAGCCAAAAAAACAAAGGGGAGTCCTTCAACATTCCCTGCATCCGGTGGCAATGCAAGGTCGTCACTCTGGAGACGGAGGGCAAACTCCGTCTGGATGAAGGATCCCCCATCGGACATCCGGCCATTCTTCCCTACATCAACATAGAGGAATTCATACCATGCTGACACCACCGCCATCAGCACAATGCTATGAAACCCCTTGTAGTTGAAGTAGTAGGACCCAGAACGGGGTGGCGGCACGATGCGGACGTGCTTCCCGTCTATGGCACCACCGCAGTTGGGGAAGTCCCACCGCATGGCAAACTCCGATGCCACAGTCTGCCATTCCTGTGGCGTGGAAGGAAGCTGGGGAATCAAACAAGATGAAAAAAAATTAGAATTTAAAAATAGAACATTACAAGCAGATTATAAGAAAATACATTAGAGGCCAACATCAATAAAAATCTCAGTTTAAGGTGTTTTTAAGAAGTATAATGGAAGGCTCATGTTTCATATTCATCACCCCCTCTGATGGTCCATTCTTAAAATATTTTGGGGGGGTAGATGTGTTTGGCCACAGGATAGCATTGCAGTGGCGGTGCGTCCAGAGTGGGCGCTGGAGCACTGCCCCCTCTATCCTGCGCCCGTCACTCAGAACAATACATAGGTTCATGCGTTGCAGTAACCTATGTCTTGTCAATGCCGCACAATATTCAGGTGGGTGGCCCCCTGTTAAGCGACCGACATATGATGAAGAACTGTGGCATTTATGGGGTGAAAATTGCATATCAGAAACAGGGGGGCAAATAGGCTTGCAAAATCCAGCCTGAGGGATGTAATTGGCTTGATAAAAGTAAAATTGGGGATGCAGGGGGGCAGGACATTCCTTGGGTAAACACTGACAGGCTGCTCTGCCAATCATGTTCACCAAGTCTGTTTTACGGTTACATGATTGGCTGATGCAACATCGAGGGCAGGAAAAGACATCAAGGACAGAAGAAGGATGGCGCTGACCAGAAGAAGGTAAGTGCAGGGCTGGCGGGAAAATGGCTGCATTGGAGGGGACAAAATGGCTGCATTGGAGGGGGCAAACTGGCTGCATTGGAGGGGGCTAACTGGCTGCATTGGAGGGGACAAAATGGCTGCATGGGAGGGGACAAAATGGCTGCATTGGAGGGGGAAAAATGGCTGCATTGGAGGGGGCAAAATGGCTGCATTGGAGGGGCTAACTGGCTGCATTGGATGGGACAAAATGGCTGCATTGGAGGGGACAAAATGGCTGCATTGGAGGGGACAAAATGGCTGCATTGTAAGGGGCAACTGGTGGCGTTTAATAGGCACAGTCGCTAAAAAGGAGGAAGTTTAGTTCCTAAAATTGGGGTTGGACCCCCAAACATTTGGAGCAACAGACGCCCCTGCTGGAAAGCTTCGTTAAGGGAAATATGCATGGAGGAGAAAAAAGGGGCATTTAAAAACTTCCAACATGCATGAGGACAAAGGGGACATTCTCAGCATATTACAATCATGGTAATTAGGGAAGGATGAAAGAAATACAATACATTAACATACATGAAATACATAAAATGTGATGTTAATGGAGAAAACTTACCCTAATATAGTCCTCCTGCAGGACTTGTATAATGGCAGAACAGGTGTCTGGGATTATGAGGCCCAGAGCCTGGGGGGAGATGCCTGTCGTGAACTTCAAGTCCTGAAGACTTCTCCCTGTCGCCAGGTAAGGTGGCGATGAGCCTCTGCTCAGCACTGATGGCTTCCCGCATAACGGTGTCCTGCCTGGTAATATAGGGGGACACCAAAGCCAACAGTTCCTGAAAAACAGGGTCAGACATCCGCAGAAAATTCCTGTAGTCCTCAGGATTATTCTCGATGATCTCCCGCAGCAGAGGCATATGGCAGAATTGGTCCCGCTGGAGCAACCAATTCTTGGTCCATGAACACCTCCTCACCCCGTTCATGGACTGGTCTTGTTCCAAAACAAGCAGACCAACACCAAGCGCACGCACAGCATGAACTCGACGTCGAGAACGTCCAGGCGACATGGCTAGGAAATGGTCGTCTGATCAGAACGTACAGAACAGAACGCACTTTAGAACAGCAAGGCCTATGAATAACGAACTGAAAATCAGAAACGAACGGGCAAGAACGCACTGTAAAACAGATACGACCTGCCTAGACGCCCTGAAAGACAAGATATGAACCCACAAGCACAAACTGAACCTCAGAAAATGAACTGAAAAGCACGAAGACTGAAAAGCGCGAATCGTCTCTTCCCAAACTTTTACTTCACACGCGGTAACACGAGATCAGCAAAAGCAGCCCAAGGGGTGGCGCCAGGGAAATCGATCTTCCCCTTTATAGTGCCGTCGTACGTGCTGGACGTGACTGTGGAGAACAACGAGGAAATTGGGAAATGTCAGTGTGTACGCATGAAAATCGTCAAGGTTAACAAGAATCTCGTCGAAAAAAACGACGTGTTTCTAACGACGAGAAAATCGGCCGTGTGTACGAGGCTTGAGGGTGTGAAAGTTCCCAGTATTGAGGTGAATAATAAGTGTCAGTTGGTGTCAGTGTTATGCTGGCCTTACACTATATGAAAAATCGGCCAAACCTATTTTCGAAAAACACAAACATTCGGCCGTGAGAGCAAACGATAGTGCCATCATGTAATGACCAATAAATCGTTCAGTGGATATAAATAAATAAATAAATAATTATTTATTTTTTACATATACCTAGTGCAGACAGTTTGGACAGGAAACACATTAACTTTTCAAATTTATCGTTCGTTCGGCAGAAAATTTCCAAACTTGTCCTTTGTTTTTTCGAAAACATCCCAACGATTATCGATTTTGTGCCCATTAACTGGCCGAAACACGAACGAACTGTCCAAATGACCGAATTTCGGACGATTTTTTGTATAGTGTATGGCCAGAATAAGTGTCAGTGGTAAAGTTTAAAAAAAAAAAAAGGTTTTATATTTAGATTCATTGTGAGTGTCCGTGTCAGTTTCAAAATATGTACTATTGTTTCTTGGCCCTACTACAGGCAAAAAGAACAAATCACACATACATATAGTATGTGATATCGCCATGATTGTTAGGTGCAGGAGAACTTTGCAGGTTTTTTGGTGGTGGACTGGTGGTATATAATAATGGCATAAAAATAATTGGCTAAGTTTAAAAAAAAAAGATATATATTTTTTTTACTATTTTGGGCCAGTTTTCCTGAAAGAAAATAATCAGGAGATATGCATTACCTTTCCCACCAACTGAAAGCCCAATATGTCCTGAAAAAAAAAGAGTATAATCCACATGTATACACTAAGTAGATGCAATGATATGTACAATTATACTAACACACGTCAAAGTTGCAAAATTGGGCTTGGGTGTTAAGTTTTTTTTGACCCTGGTCATGAAGGGGTTTTATGTGTCATTTATAGCGATGAGACGAACACCCCCCGGTTCGCAGCAGAACATGCGAACAGGCAAAAAATTTGTTTGAACACGCGAACACCGTTAAAGTCTATGGGACACGAACGTGAAAAATCAAAAGTGCTAATTTTAAAGGTTAATATGCAAGTTATTGTCATAAAAAGTGTTTGGGGACTCGGGTCCTGCCCCAGGGGACATGTATCAATGCAAAAAAAAGTTTTAAAAACGGCCGTTGTTTCGGGAGCAGTGATTTTAATAATGCTTAAAGTGAAAAAAAAGTGAAATATTCCTTTAAATTTCGTACCTGGGGGTGTCTATAGTATGCCTGTAAAGTAGCGTGTTTAAAACAGTCCCTGCACAAAATGTAATTTCTAAAGGAAAAAAGTCATTTAAAACTACTCGCGGCAATAATGAATTGTCGGGGTCCCGGCAATACAGATAACAGTCATTGAAAAAACTGGCATGGGTTCCCCCCCAGTCCATTACCAGGCCCTTCAGGTCTGGTATGGATATTAAGGGGAACCATGCACCAATTTTTTTTTTTAAATGGCGTAGGGGCCCCCCTCAAAATCCATACCAGACCCTTCAGGTCTGGTATGGACTTTAAGGGGAACCCCATGCCAAAATAAAAAAAATGGCGTGGGGTTCCCCGAAAAAATTCATACCAGACCCTTATCCAAGCATGCAACCTGGCAGGCCGCAGGAAAAGAGGGGGGATGAGAGAGAGCCCCCCTCCTGAACCGTACCAGGCCACATGTCCTCAACATGGGGAGGATGTCCCCATGTTGATGGGGACAAGGGCCTCATCCCCACAACCCTTGCCCGGTGGTTGTGGGGGTCTGCAGGCGGGGGGCTTATCGGAATCTGGAAGCCCCCTTTAACAAAGGGGACCCCCAGATCCCGGCCCCCCTATGTGAATTGGTAACAGGGTACATTGTACTCCTACCATTTCACCCAAAAAAGTGAAAAAAAAAAACAAAAAAAACACACACACAGCTTGGGACAAGTCCTTTAATAAAAAAGAAAAACAATTCCAGCGATGTAATCCTTTTGCGACCGACGATACATGCCGCTATGATTGATTCCACCTCCATGGGAGGCGGCCCGCCGAACGACGCGAGACCCGCTTGACAGCTCTTATTTAGCCGAGGGCGGGGCCATACGTCATACGCTGGTGACCCCGCCCTCCTCTGACGCAACAGGGTTTGCCGCAGGGTTACCCAGTGACATGTACGGATGACCCCGCCCCCTCTGACGCAATGCGGGTTTTTTAATAAAGGACTTGTCCCAAGCTGTGTGTGTGTTTTTTTTACAATTTTTGTCAAATTTTTGGGTGAAATGGTAGGGGTCCAATGTACCCCGTTACCAATTCAAATAGGGGGGGGCGGGATCTGGGGGTCCCCTTTGTTAAAGGGGGCTTTCAGATTCCGATAAGCCCCTCCACCTGCAGACTCCCACCGGGCAAGGGTTGTGTGGATGAGGCCCTTGTCTCCATCAACATGGGGACATCCTCCCATGTTGAGGGCATGTGGCCTGGTATGGTTCAGGAGGGGGGGCGCTCTTTCGTCCCCCCCCTCTTTTCCTGCGGCCTGCCAGGTTGCGTGCTCGGATAAGGGTCTGGTATGGATTTTTGGGGGGAACCCCACACTATTTTTTTTTTTGGGCGTGGGATTCCCCTTAACCACTTAACGACCGCCCACTGTAAATATACGTCAGCAGAATGGCACCGACAGGCAGAATCACGTACATATACGTGATTGCCTTTGTATAGTTGGGGGGTCCGATCGGACCCCCCTTCTTTACAGTGGGTGGTCGTTTTACCTTCGGGAGCGATCCGGCATGAGGGGACGGCCGTTCGATTCCGGCCACCCCCTCTCGATCGCTCCCGGCGAATGAGAGAGCTTCCCCTGCCTGCCAGGAAGGAGGAAGTGATGTCATCTCTCCTGGGGCGCTCACATATACCGAGCGCCGTACAGGAGAAGATGCAGGTTAGTACACAAAACAGCACACTGACACCAGGACACATAGGCACATAAATCGCCCCCCCAGGCCCCCCCCAGACACCCCCAGATCACCCCCCAGCCCCCAGTCACAGTGTCACTGATTGCAGTGACCATTTATTTAGTGATCACTGCAATCAGTGACATTTGTGACTGTAAAAGTGTCACTACATTTAGTTTTAGGTCCAGTGTAGCCCCCTAACCCCCCCATATAAAGGTTTAACCCCCTGATCACCCCCCAGATAACCCTTTCACCCCCTAGCACCGCCGTCACTAAGCAATCATTTTTCTGATCGATGTCTTAGCGTCGGTGATGCTGATCGGTAGCCAGTAATTTTTTTTAGGTTCGCCGCAGGTTTTTATAGCGTCGGGTACCCCCATATATTACCTAATGAAGGTTTAACCCCCTTGATCGCCCCCCAGGTAACCCTTTCACCCCCTATCACCACTGTCACTAAGTTATAATTTTTCTGATCGATGTCTTAGCGTCGGCGATGCTGATTGGTAGCCAGTAATTTTTTTTAGGTTCGCCGCAGGTTTTTATAGCGTCGGGTACCCCCATATATTACCTAATAAAGGTTTAACCCCCTTGATCACCCCCCAGGTAACCCTTTCACCCCCTAGCACCACCGTCGCTATGCGATCATTTTTCTGATCGATGTCTTAGCGTCGGTGATGCTGATCGGTAGCCAGTAATTTTTTTTAGGTTCGCCGCAGGTTTTTATAGCGTCGGGTACCCCCATATATTACCTAATAAAGGTTTAACCCCCTTGATCGCCCCCCAGGTAACCCTTTCACCCCCTATCACCACTGTCACTAAGCGATAATTTTTCTGATCGATGTCTTAGCGTCTGCGATGCTGATCGGTAGCCAGTAATTTTTTTTAGGTTCGCCGCAGGTTTTTATAGCGTCGGGTACCCCCATATATTACCTAATAAAGGTGTAACCCCCTTGATCACCCCCCAGGGTAACCCTTTCACCCCCTAGCACCGCCGTCACTATGCGATCATTTTTCTGATCGATGTCTTAGCGTCGGTGATGCTGATCGGTAGCCAGTAATTTTTTTTAGGTTCGCCGCAGGTTTTTATAGCGTCAGGTACCCCCATATATTATCTAATAAAGGTTTAACCCCCTGATCGCCCCCCAGGTAACCCTTTCACCCCCTATCACCACTGTCGCTAAGCAATCGTTTTTATGATCGTTGTCTTAGTGTCGGTGATGCCGATAGGTAGCCACTAGCCAGTAATTTTTTTTTAGGTTCGCCGTCAGGTTTTTATATAGCGTCAGGTACCCCCATATATTACCTAATAAAGGTTTTAACCCCCTAATTGCCCCTAGTTAACCCTTTCACCAGTGATCATCATATAAGTGTTACGGGTGACGCTGGTTAGTTAGTTTGCTTTTTATAGTGTCAGGGCACCCGCCGTATATAACCCAATAAAGGTTTAACCCCCTGATCGCCCGGCGGGTGATATCAGTTAGGTTTTAGCGTCAGAGAGGGTCTGCGTCACACCCCAGGCAGCGTCAGGTTAGTGCCAGTAGCGCTAACACCCACACGTGAAGCATACACCCCCCTTAGTGGTATAGTATCTGATCAGCTCAATATCTGATCTGATCAGATCTATACTAGCGTCCCCAGCAGTTTAGGGTTCCCAAAAACGCACTGTTAGTGGGATCAGCCCAGATACCTGCTAGCACCTGCGTTTTGCCCCTCCGTCCAGCCCAGGCCACCGAAGTGCAGTATCGATCGATCACTGTCACTTGCAAAACACAACACACATAACTGCAGCGTTCGCAGAGACAGGCCTGATCCCTGCGACTCCAGTGCTGTAGGAGGTGATTTCACCACCACAGTTAAAAAAAAAAAGCATATATGCCGAAGCATTGGGGCAGCAGGGGCGGAGGAGCGATTTTGCTCCTAATGCCGCGTATATACGGTCGAAATTCCGACGGAGGCTTGCCCGTGGAAAAGTCTGACCATGTGTACGCGGCATAACTTTTGCGAGAAGATGCCCCCATGCTTCGGCATATATAAATGGTGCATGTATGCCCATCATTAGAAGTGGGTGGATGAAGGGCGGTATTCTAATGGTGGGCATACCCACCGATCAATCTTTTTTTTTCGTTCAGCCAACAGGCTGCATGAAAAAAAAGATTACAATACATGTCCAACAAGGACCAGCAACATACTGGTATGTTGCTGTACTTTGAATGTTTATACCAGAATGATGCCTGCGGGTTTAGGTATCATCTTGGTATCATTCTTTCCAGCCAGCGGCCGGCTTCCATGTAAAAGCAATCCTAGTGGCTAATTAGCCTCTGGACTGCTTTTACAAGCAGTGGGAGGGAATGTCCCCCCCCGGATATAAAAAGCGCCATTGGGAAATTGGGAAAGCATTTTATCACACCGATCTTGGTGTGGTCAGATGCTTTGAGGGCAGAGGAAAGACCTAGGGTCCAATAGACCCCAGTTTTTTCAAAAAAGAGTACCTGTCATTACCTATTGCTATCATAGGGGATATTTACATTCCCTGAGATAACAATAAAAGTGATAAAAATAAATAAATATGGAAGCAACAGTTTAAAAATAAAATAAAAAAGCAAAATTAATAATAAAAAAAAAAAAAAGCACCCCTGTCCTGCCCTGCTCTTGCCCAATGGCGAACGCAAGCGTCGGTCTGGCGTCATATGTAAACAGCAATTGCACCATGCATGTGAGGTATCACCGCGAAGGTCAGATCGAGGGCAGTAATTTTAGCAGTAGACCTCCTCTGTAAATCTAACGGGGTAACCTGTAAATGCTTTTAAAGGCTTTTAAAAATGTATGTAGTTTGTCGCCAATGCGCGTTTGTGCGAAATTTTAAAGCATGTCGTGTTTGGTATCTATGTACTCGGCCTAAGATCATCTTTTTTATTTCATCAAACATTTGGGCAATATAGTGTGTTTTAGTGCATTAAAATTAAAAAAAGTGTATTTTTTCCCAAAAAAATGCGTTTGAAAAATCGCTGCGCAAATACTGTGTAGAAAAAAAAAATGCAACACCCACCATTTTATTCTGTAGGGCCTTTGCTTTAAAAATATATATAATGTTTGGGGGTTCAACATAATTTTCTTGCAAAAAAAAATTTTTTTCATGTAAACAAAAAGTGTCAAAAAGGGCTTTGTCTTCAAGTGGTTAGAAGAGTGGACGTAAGCTTCCTAATGTTGTGTATAAAATGCCAGAACAGTTCAAAACCCCCCCAAATGACCCCATTTTGGAAAGTAGACACCCCAAGCTATATACTGAGAGGCATGTCGAGTCCATGGAATATTTTATATGTTGACACAAGTTGCGGAAAAAATACAATTTTTTTTTTTTTTTTTTGCACAAAGTTGTCACTAAATGATATATTGCTCAAACATGCCATGGGCATATGTGGAATTACACCCCAAAATACATTCTGTTGCTTCTCCTGAGTACGGGGATACCACATGTGTGAGACTTTTTGGGAGCCTAGCCGCGTACGGGACCCCAAAAACCAAGCACCGCCTTCAGGCTTTCTAAGGGTGTCAATTTTTGATTTCACTTCTCACTGCCTATCACAGTTTCGGAGGCCATGGAATGCCCAGATGGCACAAAACCCCCCCAAATGACCCCATTTTGGAAAGTAGACACCCCAAGCTATTTGCTGAGAGGTATTGTGAGTATTTTGCAGATCTCGCTTTTTGTCACAAAGTTTTGAAAATTGAAAAAAAAATAAAAAAAATAAAAATGTTCTTTCTTCATTTTCAAAAACAAATGAGAGCTGTAAAATACTCACCATGCCTCTCAGCAAACAGCTTGGGGTGTCTACTTTCTAAAATGGGGTCATTTGGGGGGGTTTTGTGCTATTTTGGCATTTTATGGCCTTCAAAACTGTGATAGGTAGTGAGGAGTGAAATCAAAAATTTGCGCCCTTAGAAATCCTGGAGGCGGTGCTTGGTTTCCGGGGTCCCGTACGTGGCTAGGCTCCTAAAAAGTCCCACACATGTGGTATCCCCGTACTCAGGAGAAGCAGCAGAATGTATTTTGGGGTGCAATTCCACATATAACCATGGCATGTGTGAGCAATATATCATTTAGTGACAACTTTTTGTAATTTTTTTTTTTTTTTTTTGTCATTATTCAATCACTTGGGACAAAAAAAAAAAAATATTCAATGGGCTCAACATGCCTCTCAGCAATTTCCTTGGGGTGTCTACTTTCTAAAATGGGGTCATTTGGGGGGGTTTTGTACTGCCCTGTCATTTTAGCACCTCAAGAAATGAGATAGGCAGTCATAAATTAAAAGCTGTGTAAATTCCAGAAAATGTACCCTAGTTTGTAAACGCTATAACTTTTGCGCAAACCGATAAATATACGCTTATTGACATTTTTTTTACTAAAGACATGTGGCTGAATACATTTTGGCCTAAATGTATGACTAAAATTGAGTTTATTCGATTTTTCTTATAACAAAAAGTAGAAAATATCATTTTTTTTCAAAATTTTCGGTCTTTTTCCGTTTATATCGCAAAAAATAAAAATTGCAGAGGCAATCAAATACCATTAAAAGAAAGCTCTATTTGTGGGAAGAAAAGGACGCAAATTTCGTTTGGGTACAACATTGCATGTCCGCACAATTTACAGTTAAAGCAGCGCAGTGCAAAATTCTGAATTCACCTCTTTGTCCTTTAGCTACCAAATGGTCCGGGGCTTAAGTGGTTAATATCCATACCAGACCTGAAGGGCCTGGTATGAAATTTGGGGGGACCTCCAATCATTTATTTTTTATTTTTGTTCGGGGTTCCCCTTAATATTCATACCAGACCCAAAGGGCCTGGTAATGGACTAGGGGGGGAACCCATGGCGTTTTTTTCAATGACTTTTATCTGTATTGGCGGGACCCCCCAATTCATTATAGCCGCAAGTAGTTTTAAATTACTTTTTTTCCTTTAGAAATTACATTTTGTGCAGGGACTGTTTTAAACACGGGAAACATGCACCACTTTACAGGCATACTATAGACACCCCCCAGGTATGAAATTTAAAGGAATATTTAACTTTTATTGTTTCACTTTAAGCATTATTAAAATCACTGCTCCCGAAAAAACTGCAGTTTTTAAAACTTTTTTTTGCATTGATACATGTCCCCTGGGGCAGGACCCAGGTCCCCAAACACTTTTTATGACAATAACTTGCATATTAACCTTTAAAATTTGTGTAAAGGGGTTAATACCGTGCTAATAAAGGAATAAAAAAACAAAAAAAACTAACAAACAGCTGCAACAAAAACCATTACATATCTCTATGGTGAAATCAAAATAGTAAAAATATAAGTTGCGCTTGTAATAAACTTGTGGCATCAAGATAATTGAAAAACTTGATTAGTGAAAAAAAAACACAAACAAAATACATTGAGTCCAAATAAAGCTGAGAAAGAGAGCACTGATGGGAGGAAAAAAAGTCCAATGAGAAGACAAAATCCAGGGTTCATCCACCTTCACCAAAGAAGAAAAGAGGGGGGAAAAGGAGATGTGTGAGAGTCTCCAATTGAGAATTGATCTCACTCTGTGAGTGGGTTACCTTACCGGATACAGTGGACCCCCTTAATAGCAAGGTCATACACACAAGCAGATACAGCCCTCTGCAGGGACAGATAGATCTCCTACACCACCGGAATCTCCACACTGCGCTCCAATCTCCGTGGCAATCAGCAAGGGAGGAAAGGCGGAACTCCAATCTGTAAATGTCACTCTTACACTCACGGCCTGTTGGTCTAAGAAGATAGGAAACTCCAATAGTGTAGTATAATCAGTAAAAAAAGCCTTTATTGCTTTAAAAGTTTAGCAGTCGGAATCCACCGCATGATACAATAAAATTAGCCGGCAAGCTTAAAATACAAAAGAAAAAACTAACGCCCGTGTACCGGGGTCACGTGGGGCGTAATAGCGTAATGGCGTCAGCACGTCGTGGCACCGCCCTACATGTTTCGTCATACATGACGTCTTCCTGGGGCATGGGCGACATGCTGAACCATCACCTTTATACCACAAAACGGCAACCAGACCTCACTTTCGTCTGGGCGTCATCTTGTGGAACACAATTCAAAACACTGCATAAGAGAACACCAAGCCTCGATATGAGGAAACTAAGCAGTTAAACAGCGCTATAAAGAAGAAAAAGATCTCAAGATATTAGGAATCGGTCTCAGTATATGCAGAGTTGCACCGCAATAAAAAAACTATCATTGTGGAGCGTATGTAAAAAACTGGGAATGTAAGAAGCGCATGATACATATACCAGACAGAACTGCATAATTGCCGTGGAGCAGCACTTCAAGCATATAGAAATAGAGATACCTTAATATTGAAATGAATTAAGTGACTAACATCATATTGTGGTGGTATTTTCCCAAAGCATGTATACAAATCAATATGGATAGATGGTAAAGTTAAAAAATATTATATAAATGGACAAAAAAGTAAATAATAAGTAACAGCTAAGCGTTGTCGATAAAGGCATTGATGTCAAATTCAGCCCCAGGGGCCTAAGGCATCTAATTTTGTATATCCAGCTCATCTCTAATTTAGAGATGGCACGTCGCTTAGGCCCCCCTCTCCAAGGTAATTTTAGTCTGTCAATACCAACAAAAGAAGTCCCTTTAGGGTCCTGTTTGTGTACTTCTAAATAATGTCTTGAAACAGGGTGCCCCTTGAAGCCTCTCCTAATGACGTGTTCGTTCAATCTAACCTGCAATGGTTGGACAGTACGTCCCATGGACTGAAACCCGCATGGACAGGTCAGAAGGTAGACAACACTGGAGTGGAGTGGAACAGGTGATGAATGACTTTATTGGGAACTCGTGGGAAAAAGTGCTTTAAAATGAGCACTTCTAAATTTCTCCCATAGACTTTTAAAGGGTGTTCCGCGGCTTTCGAATTTGCCACGAACTCCCCAAATTGTTCGCTATTCGGCGAACGGGCGAACAGCCAATGTTCGAGTCAAACTCATGTTCGACCCGAACATAAAGCTCATCCCTAGTCATTTACTGTAATTACCTATGTAGCGGGGTATTGCCCTTTAAACCTCAAGAGACTACAGTACCCAATACACCTTGAGGCACCCAGGGTGCATTGCCCCGTGCAAAGACTGCTGGGGTGGACTTTATAAGAGGGAGGCGGGCCCCAGTTTCTTTCTCTTTGGACACCGCCCTCCCAGGAAGAGGATCCCTGTGCTGATCTGCTGTGAGCACAAGGCCTGAAGCCTGGGCCTTGTGTTTTTTTCCAAAGAGCCTTCCGCTCCACTGAGGAGCCTGCGGAGCGTCTGATCCTGTTGCTGAGTGCTGTCATCAGGAGGACCGAAGACCCGGATGTCGTGGACACTGTGAATCGAGTCACAGTAACGGAAGTAATGGACAAGGACTAGTCCGGTCGAGTGAGAGAGCATCTGCTCAGAACTACACCACAGTATTCCTATGATCATTAACTTTATTCAGGGCCATCATAGTGATTGCAGTTACACTCTGGGGAGACTGTCTGCTGAACTGAGTTATTAGTCTCCCTGGCATTATAAAGTTATCGATCATCGTTACTTTGTTGGATTACAATTGTTCTTAAAGTGCACCATTGTGTTTTGCTAGCGAAGATTTCTTCCACAGAACTATACCCAAATCATAGTCAGGCCCGACTGGGTAGTATAGGACATTGCTGGGCGCCATATTGTCCACGAGGGAGGATAGCTGCAGCAGGGTCTGTTAAACTGTCTACCATATTGCTGAACGTTTTGATGTTTTAATAAGTATATCCATATTGCAGGGCTCTGCATGTGACATTGCATACTGTTTATCATTTCAACCTTTGCCAACAGTAAAATATTAGAGTTAAGTATATTGGTTGTCAGTGTCATTTACTGGTCTATACCATTACTGTGTGCTTTACCGTGGGATTGTGTCATAGAGAATATTAGAGTGATTGTAATTCTGTCATCCCCTTTACTAACTGTGCCACGAAAGGTTAGAGCCGATTGCCAGGGGTTGACAGCGGTGCACTACAGGGCCCAAAACAATCAAAGCAGCCCTCTTAACTGGGGGGGTATCGCTATTTGTGGGGGCTCGGGTCCGGGATTCCTGTACACTGCATGCTGCAATCAAGCCAGTCAGAAACACCAGAATGGACCCTGCTGCCGTAGCCCGGTGGTGCAGGGATGAAGGCATCCTACCCGGAAATGGCCTGGTGGTTGAAATCCAGAGAGAGGCCTGGGTAGAGGAGCAGCTAACTCCAGTCTTGAGAGCATTGTCCACAGACAGGAAGCCATGGGTGATTGACATGACGACAGATACTGTAAATCCCCACACCTATGCATTGTGTGAGTGGAGAAACGGAATCTCTAACTACTTCAAGGGTGCCAGCATAAAAACTACAAACCAAGTAGAACTCCTCCTGATACACCCAGCAGAGAATAAAGATGGCCCCACATCCACTACTTCAGGGGGCCCCAGCACAGGAGGAAGCGCCCAACAACAGGGTCCCGGTTCACCACCATTGACCACCCTTAGCTCAGAATTATGCGCTGTCCTGGGGGAGATTGTGGCCAAGTGTAAAAAGGACCCTCCAGACTACCTGATGTCAGGATACAGGAAACTCAGGACTTTTTCTGGGAAGAAACCTGTACCTTCAGTGGAGGATGGATTTGAAGAGTGGCTAGATGGCGCCACTCAGTCCCTAGAAGAATGGGAGGTGCCAAAACAACAAAAAAAACAAAGGATTGCGGAAAGCTTAAAGGGGCCTGCTCTGGAGGCCATACGTAACCTCAAGTTAAGCAAGAAGGACTGCAATGCACAGGATTATCTGGATATTCTGCAGAATGTGTTCGGCGGGATGGAAAAGGTCACTGAACTCACTTACCAGCTGGAGCATTGCTACCAAAAGGCGGGAGAGAAGCTGTCGGAATTCATAAGACGTCTGGATAAGATCCTGCATCAGATCCTACTGAAGAAAGGGATCGATTCAAGAAAAGTGGATGGGGCTCGTGCCCAGCAGGTGTTGAGGGGAGCTCAACCCTTGGACCCCATCGCATTAATGCTATGCACCCGGCAGGACAGGAGCAGCCTGGAATACCCTGACTTGATCTGGATAGTCAGGGAGGAGGAGGCCATGTTGGAAGACAAAAGGAGGAGTCAACACGCCGAACCAACTGCCCGAGTCAGAATGTTAAGTGCAGAAGGAGGTGATTCAGAAGTTGAACACCTAAAGACCCAGGTGTCACAACTAGTAGAAATGGTATTCATGCTGACTAGCCAGGCCTCTGTGCTACACAATAAGAACACGTCAGAGGAACTAAAAAACCCTCCTAGCTCCAATACGGAACTAGTACAGAAGCCTAAGAGATCGATAACATGCTTCAATTGTGGGGGAATCGGGCATGTTAGAGCAATGTGTCCCAGCCCAGATGAAGTTGCATCCAGATACCGCAGGGCCCCGGTGAAGGAGTCAGCCGGGCGCCCACTACTTACAGAAAGCTCCAAAAAAGATTCAAAAGCAAGCAAAGGCAAAAGAGAAGGGAAACAATGTCCCTCCTAAAACCCCCCATACCACCTGTCGGGAGTTGAAATTTAGCAATCTGAGGGAAATCAGTGCATACCAGGTCCAAAAAGGGTTGAGATCCAGAGAAAAATGGAAGAAAAAGAAAACCACAACAGGAAAATCGAGGAGTCTGAGGAAGGGATCACCCTAGAAGAGGATTCCAGAAAAGCTAATAGGACCTTCCCCTCTAGCCTCTGTTCAAGTGGAGGGAGTTTACACCAAGGCCCTCCTAGATACAGGAGCCCAAGTGACTCTTTTGTACAGAGACTTCTACCGGAGTCACGTGCCTTTACAGAAGCTGGAAGACCTACAGATAGGGGGAAATGGTACTCATAGCTTTCCCTACAACGGTTATGTCTCAATCAGGCTGGCCTTTGATCCCTCGGTGACAGAAAAGGCGGAAGTCTTTGACACCCTGGCGGTAGTTTGCCCTCGCCCAGGAGGGGCCAACACAAGTTCCATGATAATAGGAACCAACACTGACCTGGTCAGGAGACTGCTGACCCCTCTAGTGCAGGAACAGAGTACTTCAGCAGACAAGATTCACCCCATGCTGCAACAGGTCTACCAGAAGTTGGTCCTGGAACAGAAGGCCCCGGAAGAAGGGGTGGGAAAAGTCTGGAGACTGTCAAGAAAGGAGAAGATATTGCAGCCTGGTGATGTGACCTGTCTCCAGGCTACGGTAAAACTCTCCTGGGAGCAGCCTGGCCCCTTTGTGGTCTTGGAGCCAGACCCCTTGAACACCCACCCAGGGTTGGAAGTGATCCCTGAAGTGGTCCCGTTGAGGGCATTGAAGAAGGCGAAGGGCCAGATTCCAGTGAGCATCAGAAATGTCACTAGTTCTCCTATGAAGATTCCAGCCCGGGTACTACTGGGCAAAGTAAATCCTGCTACCCCAGTAACCCTGTCTGAATTGAAGAAAATTGAAGGAGGGGAACTCACCCTGGAGGGACTCTGTCTGGAAGACACCACCTTGCCACCAAAGTGGAAGGAGAGAGCCTAGGCCCAGCTGACTAGATGGAGAAAAATATTCTCAAAAGACGAGTTCGACGTAGGGTGTGCAAGGAGTGCCACTCATAAGATTCGTCTGCAGGAAGACAAACCCTTCCGGGAGAGGGTCCGGCGAGTCCCCCTGGCTGACTTGGAAGATTTGCGTGAACAGTTGGCAGAGCTTAAGAGAACTGGGGTTATTCGAGAGTCCAGAAGTCCATATGCCTCCCCCATTGTGGTGGTCAGGAAAAAGAACGGGTCGTTGAGACTCTGTATAGACTACAGGACTCTATAAAGAGGACCATACCCGACCAGTATACTACCCCCAGGATAGAAGATGCCTTACAGAGTCTGTCTGGAGCCAAGTGGTTCAGCGTCATGGACCTGAAGAGTGGGTATTACCAAATCCCAATGCACCCTGAAGACAGAGAGAAGACGGCCTTCATCACCCCAGTGGGATTCTATGAGTTTAATAGGATGCCTCAAGGCCTGTCGGGGGCCCCGCCACTTTTCAGAGATTGATGGAGAAGACAGTGGGGGACATGAATCTTATCGAAGTCTTGGTGTACTTAGATGACATCATTGTTTTCAGGAAGACCCTGGAGGAGCATGAAGCAAGACTAGAGAAAGTCCTGAAGAGACTCAGTGAAGAGGGACTTAAACTCTCCAGGGAAAAGTGTCAGTTTTATCAGTCCTCGGTCCACTATCTGGGACACATAGTGTCTGAAGAAGGAGTGTCTACAGATCCCGACAAACTGGACACAGTTACCTCCTGGCCCAGACCAACTACAGTGACTGAGCTCAGATCCTTCCTGGGGTTCTGCTCTTACTACCGTAGATTTGTGGAAGGGCTTGCGAAAATTGCCAAACCCCTGAATGAGCTACTGAAGACAGAAGGAGAGGAGGATGATACTGGCCCCAGAAAGCCTGGAGAGTCCGTGGAAGGCCAGTGGACAGAGAAGTGTGAAGAAGCCTTCAGAATGTTGAAGAAGAGTCTGACCACTGCCCCGGTCTTGGCCTATGCTGATCCTAAGAAACCATATGAACTGCATGTGGATGCCAGCCATGATGGTCTGGGAGGTGTGCTGTACCAAGAGTATGAAGGACAGCTAAAGCCAGTTGCCTATGTCAGTAGAAGTCTAACACCAGCAGAAAAGAACTACTCCACCCACAATTTGGAATTCCTGGCCTTAAAGTGGGCAGTCGTGGATAAGCTCAGAGATTACCTGTATGGAGCTGACTTTACAGTAAAGACTGACAATAACCCACTCACCTACCTTTTCACCACGGCCAAGCTGGATGCCACTGGCCACCATTGGTTGGCAGCCCTGGCCGGATTCAACTTCAGTCTCAAGTATAGGCCTGGAGCTGGGAATCGTGATGCAGATGCATTGCCCAGAAGGGCTAATGCACCCACCCACCACACAGAAGACTTGACCCAGGTAACCCCGGATGGGGTACGGGCCTTGTGTCAAGGAGCGCAACTTCAAGCTAGTGGTGGGTCAAGCGCGGAAGAGATCGGAGTTTTGGTGGTAGGGGTGCCCAAGTGTTATTGTGACGTGACCCAGATTGTCGAGGACGACCTGCCAAAGCTGTCCAAGAAGGACATAAGAAGAGACCAGTTGGAAGATCCCTGGGGAAGATTAGCTTTGAAGGCGCTGGAATACCAGGATCCAGGCAGGCTCCTGCAGGACCCCTCAAAGGTGGCTCGACTGGTCCACAAAGAATGGGACAAGTTACAGGTGCATCAGGGGGTGGTCTACCGAAGGGGCCCCTCTGATGACCTGGAAGAGAAGTGGCAACTGTTCTTGCCGGAAAAACACAGAAGAACTGTCTTGGCTGCCCTACATGATAACCATGGCCACTTGGAGGCCGAACGAACCTTCCAGCTTGTAAGGAATAGGTTCTATTGGCCTTGTATGCGGGCTGAAGTGGAGGAGTATTGTCACTCATGTGCTCGCTGCGTTCAAAGGAAGACATTACCACGTCAAGCTGCCCCAATGAGCCATCTGCAGAGTCAAGGACCCTTGGACTTGGTATGCATCGACTTTCTCTGTCTAGAACCTGACTTGAGTGGACATGGAAATGTTCTGGTGATAACCGACCATTTCACCCATTATGCCCAGGCCTTTCCAACTAAAGACCAGAAGGCCTCCACCGTAGCCAAAATCTTGGTGGAAAAATACTTTGTGCATTACGAGCTACCACAGCGCCTGCACTCAGACCAAGGGAGAGACTTTGAGAGTCGATTGATTAGGAAATTGCTGGACTCTTTAGGTATAAAGAAAACTCGTACTACTCCTTATCACCCCCAAGGTGATGCCCAACCGGAAAGATTCAACAGGACTCTGTTAAATATGTTTGGGACTCTGAGCAGCGAGAAGAAGCAGCATTGGAGCAAGCACATAGCAGCAATAGTGCATGCCTATAACAGCACAACCAGTGATGCCACAGGGTACTCTCCCTACAGATTAATGTTTGGCAGGGAAGCAAGACTGCCTGTGGATCTGGCCTTCGGTATATCGATGGCTCACACATCAGCCACCTCGCACAAGGGATATGTAGATAGGCTGAGGAAGAGCCTGAAACTGGCGTTTGAACAGGCCCAAGCGGCATCAGAGCAAAGAGGAGCCCGGAACAAAAGGAACTTTGATCTTAGAGTTCAGATCCAGGATTTGCAACCCGGAGACAGAGTGCTGTTACGGAACTTGGGAGTCCCTGGGAAGCACAAACTAGCAGACAGATGGAGGCCTGAACCGTATGTGATCTGCAAAAAGTTACCAGACTTCCCAGTATATCAGCTGAAGCCAGAAGGGAAGATAGGGCCGCTGAAGACCTGGCACAGAAACCACTTACTTCCACTTTCAGAAGCAGTTCAGATACCTCCTGTAGAGGATTCCCCTGGACCATCCTCAAGTCTGAATACACCTAGGCCCAACACTCGGTCTCAGGCACCTCAGTCTGGAGGAATGGATGTCACTGATCAAAGTGATGATGAAGAAGAAGAGCTTGAATGGTTGTGGCCGTCCCAGGCCCCGGAGCCTCTGTCCATAGACCTTCCGCCCTCTGAAGATACTTTAGATAGTTCATTGAATGTAGAAGCCACCGAGTTTGTCCCGTCCAGTTTTCACTCTGAGGAGTGGGAAGATGCCATAGAGTCACCTCCTGCTGAAGATCAAAGGAATCCTCTGTGTCTTCCTGCACCTGATCTGGATGCTCCAGAAATATTGGAACCCAATACACCTACCCCACAGGAAGAGCCTGTGTGTCACGGGGATGCTACACACAGACATCCAATACAGGTGATCAGATCATTGGGCTGCACTTTAAGGAATCAGGAACAGAGTAAGTGAAAATATATATATTTATTAAAGATAAGGCACACGTGTAATCAAACAACAGCAAACCATAAGCAAGAAATGAATACAAGAGAACACAACAAACCCCAAAACAACCTAATCTAACTATCCAACTAATATATACAAGTAAAGGGAACACACATACATAAACAAGGCAGGGACGAGAGACAAGGGGAGCAGAAGGCCAGATACTGGGAGCAGTCAGCAAGGGGGAGCTGGAAGCTGGTATCAGGGGACAGGTATCAGGGGACAGGTCTCAGGGGACAAGTCTCAGGGGACAAGTCTCAGGGGACAGGGTACAAGGATCAGAGTCCAGGACAAGGCAGGGAACAGATCAGGATCAGGTTCAGGATCAGGTTCAGGATCAGGATCAGGATCAGGTAGCGGATCAGGTAACGGATCAGGCAGGGACCAGGCTTACAGAAGGAATTCTGGAGCACTGAGCTTGGTTAAGGGCGGGCTTATATAGTCCAGCAGACCCAGATCAGGTGTGCTTGATGGCTGGTAGAAAGTCTTGGTGAGGAGACACCTGCTGGCGGCCACCAGAACTACACCCACTGCTGCCGAATGCAACAGTGCCACCAGCAGGTGAGCCCAGTAATGACACCATTCCTGACAGTTCCCCCCCTTAAGGAGTGGCCTCCGGACACTCCATGCAGCCCTTGGTTGGACAGTCCGAGTGCATGCGGAAACACCCAAAAAAGTTTCCATACTATGTCTGCGGACTTCTTCACACTTCCTAGGCCAGAGTCCTTTAGTTCACTGGGGGACGTGCCACTAGAGTCTGAAAATAGGGCACGCATCCCACCACCAGGGTCAGGAAGTTTAGATTTGGAAGTAAAAATTAGCAGGGCAACGGGCAAGAACCCATCGGAGGCAGACCACGCAGGGGCATTACATTCAGGCTGGGTGACAAGCAGGATTAAAATAGTGGAAAAAAGGGCATCCATCAGGAAGACATCAGCGGCCAGCTGGGCATCAGGAACAGGTCTTAGCAGGGACCATATCCTCAGGCTGGGCAGCAGGCTCCGAGTCATCAGGCTGGGCAGCGGTAAAGGAACCACTAGGCAGAGTATCAGGAATGGAACCATCAGGAACTGGATCGTGAGGCTGGATACCAGGTACAGGGTCACCAAGCAAGACAGTAGGCTCTGGAACATCAGACTGGGCAGCGGGCAACGGAGTAGCAGACAGGAACATCTCCGGCTGGGCAGCAGACGGAACATCTCAGGCTGGGCAGCAGACGGGATCATCCCAGGCTGGGCAGCAGACGGGATCATCTCAGGCTGGGCAGCAGACGGGATCATCTCAGGCTGGGCAGCAGACGGGATCATCTCAGGCTGGGCAGCAGACGGGAACATCTCAAGCTGGGCAGCAGACGGGAACATCTCAGGCTGGGCAGCAGACAGGAACATGTCAGGCTGGGCAGTAGGCTCCACAGACTGAGAAACGGGCATCATAACCTCAAGCCGGGAAACGGGCATCATAACCTCAAGCTGGGAAACGGGCACCACAACCTCAAGCCGGGAAACGGGCACTAAAACCTCAAGCCGGGAAACGGGCACCACAACCTCAGGCCGGGAAATGGACACCACAATCTCAGGCTGGGAAATGGGCACCACAACCTCAGGCCGGGAAACGGGCACCACAACCTCAGGCCGGGAAACGGGCACTGGACCTTCAGGGGGGTCTCATGCACCGAATCTTCAGGCGGGGTCACCGGATCTTCCGACTAGGGCACCGGATCTTCCAACTGGGGCACTGGATCTTCCGACTGGGACACCGGATCTACCGACTGGGACACCGGATCTAGCGACTGGGACACCGGATCTAGCGACTGGGACACCGTCATCAGGACTTCTGTTTGGAAGACAGGCACAGGAATTTCAAGCTGGCAGGCTGGCACAGGAACTTCAAGTTGGCAGGCTGGCCCTGGAACCTCAAGCTGGAAGGCTGGCCCTGGAACTGCAGGCTGGAAGGCTGGCCCTGGAACTGCAGGCTGGAAGGCTGGCCCTGGAAATGCAGGTGGGAAGGCTGGCCCTGGATCTGCAGGCGGGAAGGCTGGCCCTGGAACTGCAGGCGGGAAGGCTGGCCCTGGAACTGCAGGCGGGAAGGCTGGCCCTGGAACTGCAGACTGGAAGGCTGGCCCTGGAACTGCAGGCTGGAAGGCTGGCCCTGGAACTGCAGGCTGGAAGGCTAGCTCTGGAGCTGCAGGCTGGAAGGCTGGCTCTGGAGCTGCAGGCTGGAAGGCTGACTCTGGCACTCTGGGCTGGAAGACTGGCACAGGAACCTCGGCTGGCAAACTGGCACGGGAACCTCAGGCTGGCAAACTAGCACGGGAACCTCAGGCTGGCAAACTGGCACGGGAACCTCAGGCTGGCAAACTGGCATGGGAACCTCGGGCTGGCAAACTGGCACGGGAACCTCGGGCTGGAAGGCTGACACGGGAACCTCAGGCTGGAAGGCTGGCACGGGAAGTTCAGGCTGGAAGGCTGGCACGGGAACTTCAGGCTGGAAGGCTGGCACTAGAACTTCAGGCTGGAAGGCTGGCACGGGAACTTCAGGCTGGAAGGCTGGCACGGTGTCAGGAAAGGTTCCATCCGCTGGTGGCATTTATTATTTATCTTGCAGTACTGTGGTCCACCAGCAGGTGTCTCCTGGCAGTTTGTAACTGTCAGGAGAATCTTTCCCTGCTGGTGTTGTATTATCTTTTGGACGCAGTACTGGTTTCCACCAGCGGATGGATCCTGGCAGTGTGGAGCAGACTGCCCTCCCTCCGATCAGGTGTGACCTGAAGCTAATCAGCCATTCCTATAAATACCCGGCAGGTGTATACACACACTGCCCTGGTATTGTCCTCGTGCCCTGACCTGTAGCCTGTCTGCTTGAACCTTGATCCATGTATCCTGAACCTGTAACCTGATCCTGTAACCTGATCCTGAACCTGTTGTGTCCGTCCTGATCCCTGATCCCTGCTCTGCAGCCTGGTTGCCCCCTGCTTGATCCTGTCTCCCTGTCCTGATCCATCCTTACCCCATCTGCTGATCCCCCTGTGTATGACCTCGGCCTGGCCCTGTTTATGATTCTGGTTCCCCCATTACTTGTACATATTTGTCTGTTACTGTTATTAATTGTGGGTTCTGTTTGTTATTGGTTGTTGTGCACTGTGTGGTATTGGAGGTGGTTATATATATATATATATATATATATATATATATATATATATATATATATTATTTCACTTATCTTTAATAAATCTTTATATTTCACTTATACGTGTTTGGTGTTCCTCTGTTGCTAGCTGCACAGTTCTGGTCACACTTGGTACGTGACAGTATACCAGGGCCATTAATGATCAGAAGTAGCTGCACAGAGGACCCATTTTGGTTCTGTTACTCTGCTAAAATGAACTCTGATATGATTCCTTATTATGCTCTGCTGGTGTCAGAGAGTGGTGAATATCTCCGTCAGACACTGAAAGAGTGGACCAGTGATCAGCTGCTAGAGATTATTCGTTTAGCTCACTCCTGGGTTGATCAGGGCTGTATGATGTTTGGGGATGTTCAACCTTTAATTAAAATCTGCACAGAGCTGGCTTTCCCTTGTATCCCAGAGGGCCATGATGATTTTTCTCCCCCCTTTAATGTTAATCAGGTCGTATCTTTGGTTTGGCTTCTGGAGGATGACTCCCCATACTTTTTTGAACATTACACAGCTTGTTCCCAACAGAAAATAATAGTGTGTTGATTGTGTACAATCCCTTGTCAGACAGGCAGGATGTAAACTGCAGTTTGTGCAGCCACTACTCTCAGCATGGTCTGATATTTTGCAATCGGCCCCAGCCAGCTCACAAAAAAACATCTCCGCTGCCAGACACCCGCCTGCCCAAGAGTCTATTTCTCCATCACCCATGGCAACCCCAGTCGCAGTTCAGTACACACTACTTCCCACCAGGTATCAATATCCAGTCTCTGCTCCCTGCACCTATCCTGCATTCAACCCACCTGCCTCTTCTCAGCTGCCTGCAAGCCCACAAGAACCTCCTCCAGCCACTGTCCCCGTATCCCTGCCATATTCTTCCATTTGCTCGATTCCATCTTTTCCATATACTCCCCCCGTTATGTGCAAACCTGCAGTAACCAAATCTAAAAAGAAGCGGAAGTATTTCCCTACCCACACAATCCAACCAGTAATCCCACCTTCCTCCACACCCACCAACCTGCTCCAGCCTGTAGTTCCAGAACCAGCCTTCGAGCCAGCTTCCCAGCTTGCAGTTCCAGAGCCAGCCTTCCAGCTTGCAGTTCCAGAGCCAGCCTTCCAGCTTGCAGTTCCAGAGCCAGCCTTCCAGCTTGCAGTTCCAGAGCCAGCCTTCCAGCTTGCAGTTCCAGAGCCAGCCTTCCAGCTTGCAGTTCCAGAGCCAGCCTTCCTGCTTGCAGTTCCAGAACCAGCCTTCCTGCTTGCAGTTCCAGAACCAGCCTTCCTGCTTGCAGTTCCAGAACCAGCCTTCCTGCTTGCAGTTCTCGAGCCAGCCTTCCAGTCTGCAGTTCTCGAGCCAGCCTTCCAGTCTGCAGTTCTCGAGCCAGCCTTCCAGCCTACAGTCCCAGAGCCAGTCCTTGAGCCAGCCTTCCAGCCTGCGGTCCTTGAGCCAGCCTTCCAGCCTGCGGTTTTCGAGCCAGCCTTCCAGCCTGCGGTTTTCGAGCCAGCCTTCCAGCCTGCGGTTCTCGAGCTAGCCTGCCAGCCTGAAGACCCTGTACCAGCCTGCCAGCCTGAAGACCCTGTGCCAGCCTGCCTGCAGACCCTGTGCCAGCCTGCAGACCCTGTGCCAGCCTGCCAGCCTGAAGACCCTGTGCCAGCCTGCCAACATGGAGTTCCCGTGCCAGCCTTCCAAACTGAAGCCCTGATGACAGTGTCCCAGTCGGAAGATCCGGTGCCCGTTTCCCGGCCAGTGGTTGTGGTGCCCGTTTCCCGGCCAGTGGTTGTGGTGCCCGTTTCCCGGCCTGTGGTTGTGGTGCCCGTTTCCCGGCCTGTGGTTGTGGTGCCCGTTTCCCGGCCTGAGGTTGTGGTGCCCGCTGCGGTGCCCGTTCCCTGGCTTGAGGTTGTGGTGCCCGTTTCCCGGCCCGAGGTTGTGGAGCCCTTTTCCCGGCTCGAGGGTATGTCGTCTGCTGCCCAGCCTGAGATGATCCCGTCTGCTGCCCAGCCTGAGATGATCCCGTCTGCTGACCAGCCTGAGATGATCCCGTCTGCTGACCAGCCTGAGATGATCCCGTCTGCTGACCAGCCTGAGATGACCCGGAGCCTGCTGCCCAGCCCGAAGTGTTCCTGTCTGCGGCCCAGCTTGATGATCTGGAGCCTGCTGCCCAGCCCGAGGTGTTCCTGCCTGCTGCCCAGCTTAATGTGATTGTCTGCCCGGATGTGACTTTGCCTACTACCCAGCTGATTGCCATGAACTTTCTCCGGCAACAGCTAGTTGGAGCGTCCGGAGGCCGCTCCTTTGAGGGGGGGTACTGTCAGGAAAGGTTCCATCCGCTGGTGGCATTTATTTATCTTGCAGTACTGTGGTCCACCAGCAGGTGTCTCCTGGCAGTTTGTAACTGTCAGGAGAATCTTTCCCTGCTGGTGTTGTATTATCTTTTGGACGCAGTACTGGTTTCCGCCAGCGGATGGATCCTGGCAGTGTGGAGCAGACTGCCCTCCCTCCGATCAGGTGTGACCTGAAGCTAATCAGGCATTCCTATAAATACCCGGCAGGTGTATACACACACTGCCCTGGTATCGTCCTCGTGCCCTGACCTGTAGCCTGTCTGCTTGAACCTTGAACCTTGATCCATGTATCCTGAACCTGTAACCTGATCCTGAACCTGTTGTGTCCGTCCTGATCCCTGATCCCTGCTCTGCAGCCTGGTTGCCCCCTGCTTGATCCTGTCTCCCTGTCCTGATCCATCCTTACCCCATCTGCTGATCCCCCTGTGTATGACCTCGGCCTGGCCCTGTTTATGATTCTGGTTCCCCCATTACTTGTACATATTTGTCTGTTACTGTTATTAATTGTGGGTTCTGTTTGTTATTGGTTGTTGTGCACTGTGTGGTATTGAAGGTGGATATATATATATATATATATATATATATATATATATATATATATATATATATATATATATATATATATTTATTATTTCACTTATACGTGTTTGGTGTTCCTCTGTTGCTAGCTGCACAGTTCTGGTCACACTTGGTACGTGACACACGGGAGCTTCAGGCTGGAAGGCTGGCACAGGAGCTTCAGGCTGGAAGGCTGGCACGGGAACTTCAAGCTGGCACAGGTTGGTGGGTGTGGAGGCAGGTTGGATTAGTGGCAGGATTGAATGGGTTGGAAAAAACTTCAGTTTTTTTTCTTTGGTTTCGCCACTGAAGATTTGTATATGGATGTAGCTGGTAGAGGTGAAGAGCGGAGGGATGGTGAAACAGAGGGTGCAGACTTTGAAGGGGGCTTTGAAGGAGCTGATGGAGGCAGCCGAGAAGAAGCAGAAGGGTAAAAGGCAGGGTAAGTGCAGCAGGAGGAGACAGGGTACTGGTACTTCATTGTTAGCTGGGTGTTTTGTTCAGAAAAAGTGGAAATTGGGGGGAAAAGGAGAGGAAGACATCCCAGCAGGTTGGTATCTAGACATAGAAATGGATGGTTGGGAACTGACAGGGGCTGAGTACAACAAACTTGACCAGGCCTGTAATAAGGGTTTCACAAAATAAGGTTTGCACACTGCTTGTCTGACCAGAGACTGCACTGAATCAATGCATGCTGCAAGCACCTGTTGAGGACAAGCAGAGTAGTGCTCATGGAAAAAGGCTGAGGCCTCGTACACACGACCGAGTTTCTCAGCAAGAACCAGCAAGAAACTTGCTGGCAGAGATGTCTTGCCGAGAAATTCGTTCGTGTGTATGGTTTCTCGTCGAGAAAACCGACAAGTAACCTCGACGAGAAAATAGAGAACCTGCTCTCTATTTTCTCGTCGGCATGTTTCTCGACGAGAAAAGTGAGTGTGTGTACACTTACCTGTCCTCCCGGAAGCCCGTGCTTGTTCGAAATGAATTCGACACATGCGCGGTAGCTTCCTAGGCATACGTAGGGTATACCAAGATGGCGGCGACGGCATCGAATGTGACGAGCGCATGCTCGTCGTAGTCGATGACGTCACCGCGTACGCTCCATTCAAAGAACCGCGGGTTCTTTGAAACGAGCGTGTGTACACTCGGCCGGGACAAGTTTCTTGTCCAAGAATCTCGTCGAAAAAAACGACATGTTTTTTTCAACGAGAAACTCGGCCGTGTGTACGAGGCCTGAGTCGTCTTCCAACAGCAACACCAAATATTCTACTTGAGCTGCATTAAAAGGAGGTGTATAATCGTCACCTCCACTAGAGGCATCAGACAGGGCCAACTCTGTACAGATACAAATCAAAGCTTGCACATCCTCAAACACAAAATTGCCCTGATCCACAAAAACGTGAGCTATGCGGATGCATTCCAATAACTGCTCTTTGGTATATTCTCTTAGTGTTTGATAACAGAAATCTCTGTCATCTGTTGCCAGGAGCGAAAGATAAAAAATATCGTCCACCTGCATCTTAGTAATTTTAACAAGTGCTCAGACCCAATTCCCAGGTGCAGCCGATCTGATTGTATGGCTCCAGAATTCTGTCACGGGGATGCTACACACAGACATCCAATACAGGTGATCAGATCATTGGGCTGCACTTTAAGGAATTAGGAACAGAGTAAGTGAAAGTATATATATTTATTAAAGATAAAGGCACACGTGTAATCAAACAACAGCAAACCATAAGCAAGAAATGAATACAAGAGAACACAACAAACCCCAAAACAACCTACCTAATCTAACTATCTAACTAATACAGGTCCTTCTCAAAAAATTAGCATATTGTGATAAAGTTAATTATTTTCTGTAATGTACTGATAAACATTAGACTTTCATATATTTTAGATTCATTACACACAACTGAAGTAGTTCAAGCCTTTTCTTGTTTTAATATTGATGATTTTGGCATACAGCTCATGAAAACCCAAAAATCCTATCTCAAAAAATTAGCATATTTCATCCGACCAATAAAAGAAAAGTGTTTTTAATACAAAAAAAGTCAACCTTTAAATAATTATGTTCAGTTATGCACTCAATACTTGGTCGGGAATCCTTTTGCAGAAATGACTGCTTCAATGCGGCGTGGCATGGAGGCAACCAGCCTGTGGCACTGCTGAGGTGTTATGGAGGCCCAGGATGCTTCGATAGCGGCCTTAAGCTCATCCAGAGTGTTGGGTCTTGCGTCTCTCAACTTTCTCTTCCCAATATCCCACAGATTCTCTATGGGGTTCAGGTCAGGAGAGTTGGCAGGCCAATTGAGCACAGTAATACCATGGTCCGTAAACCATTTACCAGTGGTTTTGGCACTGTGAGCAGGTGCCAGGTCGTGCTGAAAAATGAAATCTTCATCTCCATAAAGCTTTTCAGCAGATGGAAGCATGAAGTGCTCCAAAATCTCCTGATAGCTAGCTGCATTGACCCTGCCCTTGATAAAACACAGTGGACCAACACCAGCAGCTGACATGGCACCCCAGACCATCACTGACTGTGGGTACTTGACACTGGACTTCAGGCATTTTGGCATTTCCCTCTCCCCAGTCTTCCTCCAGACTCTGGCACCTTGATTTCCGAATGACATGCAAAATTTGCTTTCATCCGAAAAAAGTACTTTGGACCACTGAGCAACAGTCCAGTGCTGCTTCTCTGTAGCCCAGGTCAGGCGCTTCTGCCGCTGTTTCTGGTTCAAAAGTGGCTTGACCTGGGGAATGCGGCACCTGTAGCCCATTTCCTGCACACGCCTGTTCACGGTGGCTCTGGATGTTTCTACTCCAGACTCAGTCCACTGCTTCCGCCGGTCCTCCAAGGTCTGGAATCGGTCCTTCTCCACAATCTTTTTCAGGGTCCGGTCACCTCTTCTCGTTGTGCAGCGTTTTCTGCCACACTTTTTCCTTCCCACAGACTTCCCACTGAGGTGCCTTGATACAGAACTCTGGGAACAGCCTATTCATTCAGAAATTTATTTCTGTGTCTTACCCTCTTGCTTGAGGGTGTCAATGATGGCCTTCTGGACAGCAGTCAGGTCGGCAGTCTTACCCATGATTGCGGTTTTGAGTAATGAACCAGGCTGGGAGTTTTTAAAAGCCTCAGGAATCTTTTGCAGGTGTTTAGAGTTAATTAGTTGATTCAGATGATTAGGTTAATAGCTCGTTTAGAGAACCTTTTCATGATATGCTAATTTTTTGAGATAGGAATTTTGGGTTGTCATGAGCTGTATGCCAAAATCATCAATATTAAAACAAGAAAAGGCTTGAACTACTTCAGTTGTGTGTAATGAATCTAAAATATATGAAAGTCTAATGTTTATCAGTACATTACAGAAAATAATGAACTTTATCACAATATGCTAATTTTTTGAGAAGGACCTGTATATACAAGTAAAGGGAACACACATACATAAACAAGGCAGGGATGAGAGACAAGGGGAGCAGAAGGCCAGATACTGGGAGCAGTCAGCAAGGGGGAGCTGGAAGCTGGTATCAGGGGACAGGTCTCAGGGGACAGGTCTCAGGGGACAGAGTGCAGGACAAGGCAGGGATCTGATCAGGATCAGGTAACGGATCAGGCAGGGACCAGGCTTACAGAAGGAATTCTGGAGCACTGAGCTTGGTTAAGGGCGGGCTTATATAGTCCAGCAGACCCAGATCAGGTGTGCTTGATGGCTGGTAGAAAGTCTTGGTGAGGAGACACCTGCTGGTGGCCACCAGAACTACACCCACTGCTGCCGAATGCAACAGTGCCACCAGCAGGTGAGCCCAGTAATGACACCATTCCTGACACTGTGGTGACGGAGACAGTTACCCCAAGAGAATAGAGAGAGAAGAGAACCATTCGTCCTCCACGGAAGCTAACATATGCCCAAATGGGAGAAAGCTCTGAGGACACAGTAACTACTGCAAGAAGGACAATACAAACACCTGGTCCCTCCACTGTGCATTTGGTGGAGGGCAACCCCAGCTCACTTTCTGGCACAGTTAGGCAGGTTACTCCCATTGATGTGACCTGTGGGCAGGACAAGCTCCCTTCCCAGTTTTGGTGGGAGCTTCCCATGCCAACTTCCCTTGCAGCCCTCAATGACCTTGTCTGTGCATATTGTTAATACTGTCTTTGGGGACCAAAGATTGTAAGTGGGGGGAGTGTGAAGCGGGGTATTGCCCTTTAAACCTCAAGAGACTACAGTACCCAGTACACCTTGAGGCACCCAGGGTGCATTGCCCCGTGCAAAGACTGCTGGGGTGGGCTTTATAAGAGGGAGGCGGGCCCCAGTTTCTTTCTCTTTGGACACCGCCCTCCCAGGAAGAGGATCCCTGTGCTGATCTGCTGTGAGCACAAGGCCTGAAGCCTGGGCCTTGTGTTTTTTTCCAAAGAGCCTTCCGTTCCACCGAGGAGCCTGCGGAGCGTCTGATCCTGTTGCTGAGTGTTGTCATCAGGAGGACCGAAGACCCGGTTGTCGTGGACACTGTGAATCGAGTCACAGTAACGGAAGTAATGGACAAGGACTAGTCCGGTCGGGTGAGAGAGCATCTGCTCAGAACTACACCACAGTATTCCTAGGCTCATTAACTTTATTCAGGGCCATCATAGTGATTGCAGTTACACTCTGGGGAGACTGTCTGCTGAACTGAGTTATTAGTCTACCTGGCATTATAAAGTTACCGATCATCGTTACTTTGTTGGATTACAATTGTTCTTAAAGTGCACCACCGTGTTTTGCTAGCGAAGATTTCTTCCACAGAACTATACCCAAATCATAGTCAGGCCTGACTGGGTAGTATAGGACATTGCTGGGCGCCATATTGTCCATGAGGGAGGATAGCTGCAGCGGGGTCTGTTAAACTGTCTATCATATTGCTGAACGTTTTGATGTTTTAATAAGTATATCCATATTGCAGGGCTCTGCATGGGACATTGCATACTGTTTATCATTTCAACCTTTGCCAACAGTAAAATATTAGAGTTAAGTATATTGGTTGTCAGTGTCATTTACTGGTCTATACCATTACTGTGTGCCTTACTGTGGGATTGTGTCATAGAGAATATTAGAGTGACTGCAATTCTATCATCCCCTTTACTAACTGTGCCACGAGAGGTTAGAGACGATTGCCAGGGGTTGACAGCGGTGCACTACAGGGCCCGAAACAATCAAGGCAGCCCTCTTAACTGGGGGTATCGTATCAGTAAGTAAGTATGTAGAATCCTCTCTACAGGCTGCCTTATTTTTACTTTAACAGAATCAGAGCATTATAATAATAATCCGTACTGCAGTCATCAAGATTGTTTGACTGCTTATTCAGAATATCTTGTTCCTAAATGCTATCCCAGTGTAAATTGACACCCGATGATTGCTTGCCTCTAACCATAGGTAATTGCAGAATTATGAGGGCTATACCGTATGTAAAAACATGGGAATTAAGCAGAGGTTTTTAAAGTTTCTTCCTATAAAAGCATGTCATTCTTCCTATAAATTTATCCAGTGTAACTTTTCTGGTATTTCCTGATGCTGGCTTGATATTCAACTTCGCACTTGCAACTGATACAAGACGCGACATGAGAAAAAGGTAGGCCTAATAGGATGCAGGCGGTATATACTAAAACACATATCTAATTAAAGATGTGTGTCCTTAAAAGTATTTCCCACTGAGCTCATAAAAGTTAATTGTACTATATTAAACATTTACACTATGACATATAGGCTGGGGCTATGTGATCATAAAGAATCACTGTAGTGAGAGAAATATTGAAGATATCATTCCTGGTCTTCTCCTGGAAATGCTAGTCAATTGGCTGCATCTTGCTGAATCACCCAACCAGAACACACATGCAGATAATATGTGCTAGAGTAAAGTCCAAATTCCTTATCTATATACTTGAAGCTATGGAGTCAATAGGTAGACATTTTAGAAATCAGTGTGCCCATTTAGCCTGTTTTAGCAATCTAATATTACCTATCAATTTACTACATACTATGTACAGGATATTATACACGTAGAGCCTATACTGTGCTGATCCAGCATTAATACCATTTTAAAACTATTTCCTGGGCTGGGATTAGCACACTTTGGATATATATATGAAGGTAGGCTGGAATCATTTAAATGCCAGGGAAGTGTCAGTAAAAGAGATTTGTGTTAGTTCCTTAATTTTTCTCCCTTTTTAGTGGGCTTGTCTTGTGGTTTGGAGGATTGGCTGAGTGGGATTGTCTGGTTGTGGGGATTGTGTGGTTGTGTTGTTTGGATTGTATGATGGTAGTTGTTTGTTCATTTGGTGAGTCTCAGGTATATGTAGCAGTTTTGTTGGGGATTGCTGTGCGATTGTGAGAATGTTTTGGTTTGAGCTCATTGGTGTGTGTGGTTCTTTTCTTCTATTTTTCAATTTTTCTTGTTTCCCTTTTTTCTTTCTTTTCCCTTTTTTTTTGTAATTCCTGTGTTGTTAGTTTTAGATTCTGACTGGCCCTTGGGGGGAGGGCTAGTTTGACTCATGCTTCCTGTCTCCCATGCCTGGCCAGAGGATGCTTGGGTTGCCTGGGTGATGTTAGCAGTGTGCATGTGCCACTGGATGTGGCATCATCCCGCATACTTTTGGATTGGCTGACTGTGTGTGGAAGTTCCAGGGCGGGGCCTGTTGCTGGCGTTTCTCTACCACTACTAAGCATGTATGCCAATAAATGCATGGCCAGTGGCACAGCCACTCACACTGGTTTCCGCCAGCGTTATATCGGCAGCAGACATGGGGACACAGCTAGTCCATGGTAGACTTATTCATTGAGGGAGCAGTGACCAGCATCATTAGGTTGCCATTTGTCAGAACAGGGTATTATAATCCCTTCTATACTATAATCCCTTTTATACTTGTGTGTTAGCTCACATTTGCATGTTAACAGAGTGTCACTGTAAAGATTTGTCATAGGTGTTCTATTATTATTTTTCTGTTTTTTAGAACTGCAAGTTCAGCAGGTCTTGGTCTATTTAAGGGACCCTTCTCTTTGGAGGTATGCTCCCGATTTCTGCATCAAATTAAATCAGATATGGCCTTTCATCTGTAATGTTCAGTTGGACCCTAAGTATTTATAGCATATTTTAGTGTATATATATTTGTTTATATTTTTATTTTTAAGTTAATATAGATTTCAGTATATGTTTGCCAATCTTTTGCAATTTATATTCTGTTTTATTTGTAAATTCATATGATGGGATGCCAACAAGATCTTCACTGCACTGCTCCTTTATTGTTGACTGCTGACAATTGTTTGGGCACAGTAGGGTTAATGGCAGTGAATATACAATCCCTGAAGGTTAGGGTAAATGTCAGGTTGATGAAGGAGGCAAGGTTTGGCCTCCAAAATGCATTATGATTGGTCACAGCACCCTGGATGGTTGACAGCTTCCTGACAGCTCCTTAATAAAGTGTCTCTCTGGTGTTTAGCTTGGAATCCTGCCCTGGTTTTACAGCCCTCTTGATGGTGGCTCTGGTGTGGACTGGATTCAGAACTGATGACTTTTACATGGAGCTTGTTTCAATGCTTAAAACCAGCGATGTCTGAGTGCATAAGCTTTGTATTTTAACTTGTTCTAATAATAAAACTTGCCACACTGTTGGCAGCTTGGTGTCTCTCTCCCCATCCCTTTTCTCTCTTAGATTAAACTTTACTACTGCTCAATGCTGTACTCGAAGTGGCCTTGTTACTGTTTCTGCTGATCTGGAGGTCAAATGTCATCTTATGCCTAGTCCTTATTGTTAATCACTTTGTATGCCAACCTTTGTTATTACCATTGTTAAACCATTTTATGTTTGCCTAGTTGCCAACCATATTGGGTGACAATATAGTCAGATCCATAAATATTGGGACATCGACACAATTCTAATCTTTTTGGCTCTATACACCACCACAATGGATTTGAAATGAAACAAACAAGATGTGGTTTATCTGCAGACTTTCAGCTTTAATTTGAGGGTATTTACATCCAAATCAGGTGAACGGTGTAGGAATTACAACAGTTTGTATATGTGCCTCCCACTTTTTAAGGGACCAAAAGTAATGGGACAGATTAACAATTATAAATCAAACTTTCACTTTTTAATACTTGGTTGCAAATCCTTTGCAGTCAATTACAGCCTGAAGTCTGGAACGCATAGACATTAGACATGTGCATTCGTTTTCGTCCGAATGCATTTTCGTCCGAATTTCAGGTATTTTCGTTATCGTTTTAACAAACGAAAACGCAGAATCCGAAAACCGAAAGATCCAACATAAACAAATGCTTAATTTTCGTTTTCGTTGCAACAACAGTTCGATATAGATAGGAGATTCGACATGAGGCTGACAATAACAATCTGTGTCCATCGAACTTGTGGTCGAATGTGCCTAGCCTTAACTCTATTAGTCCAAGATTATTCCACATAGAGAGAAAAGATTTTACATTATAGAGAGAAAAGATTCGACATTATAGAGAGAAAAGATTCGACATTATAGAGAGAAAAGATTCGACATTATAGAGAGAAAAGATTCGACATAGAGAGAAAAGATCGCTGCTGGAAATCGGTGGGGGAAGTAAAATAAAAAAATGATGATGATGAATGTTATTGGCTGATTGTAACCAAAGAGGAGGAGCAGTAAAATAGCTAGAACTAACTTGACAATTCAACGTGAACGACGAAGATTCGACAAAGCATCGAAAAACATACAAACGTCGAATCTGTCATTGAAGGCTTATGGTGTCTGTTGAAAGTTCTAAGAAGATTCGACGGAGCAGATAAACTGTGCAACGCTGCAATCGTACATTTCCGGTCAAATGCTCGGCCCATAGGCTATAGAAGAATTCTAATGTTGGTTGACTAGTAATAATAATTAATAAATATAATTATTACTAGTCATACAACATTATAATTCTACTATAGCTAGCTTGTTGGCGGAACATTCGACCGGAAATGTATGATTGCAGCGTCGTACAGTTTCGCTGCTCCGTCGAATCTTCTTTGAACATTCGACAGACACCATAAGCCTTCAATGACAGATTCGACCTTAATTAATTCGAATGCACATGTCTAATGTCTATGCGTTCCAGACTTCAGGCTGTAATTGACTGCCAAGGATTTGCAACCAAGTATTAAAAAGTGAAAGTTTGATTTATAATTGTTAATCTGTCCCATTACTTTTGGTCCCTTGAAAAGTGGGAGGCACATATCCAAACTGTTGTAATTCCTACACCGTTCACCTGATTTGGATGTAAATACCCTCAAATTAAAGCTGAAAGTCAGTTAAAGCACATCTTGTTTGTTTCATTTCAAATCCATTGTGGTGGTGTATAGAGCCAAAAAGATTAGAATTGTGTCGATGTCCCAATATTTATGGACCTGACTGTATATTAAGTTTGCCTTTACTACCTGGTTTGGTGCCTTTTTTTTTTTTTTTTTTATATTGCACTACTTCTGGATACTGAGTATTACTTTCAGTGATTTCCTGTGATACTGTATTGTATGTTTGTACACTCAACCTGTTGTGTCAGAGGGGCTGAGGTTTTTGGATGGTCGAGGCAAAGAACAGAGGACATATCCTATCCACCGGCTCCTATGGAGATAGTACTACATGTGATCATGTTTCCATTTAAAAATCCCATCTTTTTTCTACATTTGTTTTAAAACTCTTATGTTAGGGAAACATTTATTCCTAATCCATTTTAGTCCCTGCCTACCTTTGTTGTATCATATCAGGCTCTGCTTGGTTGTACTGATCAGAACCATCACATTTTATTTAAGCCTATCTAAATCCATTTTTAAAATTCCAGATAGAGTGGTGAAGGGATAAAACTCCCATCAGGTTTGTATTGCTGTCTGCGTCTCCTTTAGGATTGGTCACACACTCTTTGTGACTGAAAATGAGGAAAAGTCCAAAATACTGAGTTACCTGGGACAGAGACTTTTGGAGGGGACTGAATGCTAGCCTCTTGCCTACTGACTAGGGGCCCTGGCATTTGAGGGAGCTACAAGCATTTCTGAAGATGTTCTGTTATATAATGCAAAAGGACATTATTACATTTAACAATCAAGGAAGCCATGATGGTCTCTGCCAACCTTAAACTCAGTAAACAGATGTACAGGCAGTCCCCGAGTTATGAGCACCCGTGTTCCGAATGACTCCTACTTTCGAACGGCCATAATGCCGGCCGCTTGTGCTCCACGCTGGTCCTGGATACCTCCGAGCAGCTATCTTGCAGCGCCAGACACATCCCACACTGAAGTACTGCATGGCCAGAAGAGCCCCAAATAACATAACTGCATGCCCAGAAGCGCCCGGAACATCCCACATTCATGCACAGGCGGAAATTACACTAACAATTGCAGTGTTCTGACTTACATACAAATTCCACACAAATTCCACACAAATCCCACACAAATTCCACTTATAAACAAACCTACAGTCCTTATGGTGTTCATAACTTGGGGACTGCCTGTATGTGATAAGAAAGCTCATTAATGAGATCTGGAAAGCAATGGGTTTTCTGTTGCCTACTAGTCTGAGGAGGGGGAGGGGGGGGGGGGAGATCACGGTTTGTATTAATAATTGTAATAATGTCCTTTTGCATTATATAACAGAACATCTTCATAAAGGCTTGTAGCTCCATCAAATGCCAGGGCCCATAGTTGGTAGGCAAGAGGCTAGCATTCAGTCCCCCTCCAAAAGCCTCTGTTCTGGGTGAGTCTGTCTCAATTCTTCCCTTTCGGCAGGGGACTAACACAGAAGGAAACGCAAATCGGGTTGACTTGGAAGTTAGTCCGTAGTTCCAGTCTCCCAATGCCCGTACCCACACAGTACACCAAACAAATTGTCCCGAACAGAGCATTACTCACCCAGCCAACCTCTGCCTTTCTTATAGAACATACCCGCCGCTGAGGAGAAGTGTGGACTGGGCCTTCTCCCGGGAGTCCTTTGAGCTGCTAAAGAGAAGACAGCGTGGCTGGGCTCACTCTATTATGCTGTTGGGTATCTGGGCCGACTGCATCATTTCCAATAAATGAGGTAGCTGAGTCTCATTCTCCACCTATCCCCTTTCAATTTTACATGTATAATTATATTTTTCAAATGTGGTTATATTCTCATGTGTGTACTTTTTTAGCTCAGATTGTATGCATGCGTTTCGTCTCTGGAGGATGTCCCCCTCCAGACACTTAATGCAACTTTTAATTTTATTTTTATTATTTTTGTCATTTTGTTTTCATGTATTGAATTTTTCATAGGATAGCCGCGGGTGTCCGTCCCTTTGTTGTTAATACCATGATGCATGGTGTTCATGCATTTTTTTATATATTTTTCATATATTTTGATATATAAGCAATATGAGTATTGCAACTACTATACTGGTGACCCCATAGGAAATGTGCCGCATTATGTGTATGGGACAGGTTGGGCTTCCGGGCATCCGACTTCCGCCTGCTCCGCCCATATGAAGGTCTCCATGGTTACCACATTGGTATATCTAGACGTTGGGTGACGCCTTAGCTCCACCCACCGCTGACGAAGTCCACAAGGACGTAACGTGCGTACGGGGGAGGAGCTTACTCAGTGACGTCACCCGCGTCTATCCTGTTACTCGCGGTTCACCTCCGCTTGTTGATATATTGTCTTCCTGCACTTTGCTGGTGACCGAGTTACTGTGCCCAAGTAATATCACTCAGTGAGGATCTTTCCACAGTCACGCTGCTGGGATCATCTCTGGACATTGTTGTTTACTCACTGGTCCCGCATTGTATGGATTTAGGACTTTTGCTTTTGCATTTTTATACCATTTTTATTGATCATCATGCCATGCATGTTATCTTAATACTTTTTATGGAAAATAAATGATCAGTCTACACTTAGATTGTTTCCAATTACTTTTTTCCATATGTCACATTTTTGCCCTTATCATCTGATGTTCGTCTACCACGCTGCTGGAGTCCATTCATCATAGATCATCTTCCCCACATGGTGGAAACAAGCGTTTTTGATCTTTTGTTCATTCAAAAGATCCATCTGTTCTGGTAAGCAGGTTTTTCTTATTGGAAGACAGTCATTTATTGCTTGAAGATTCTCCAACATCTTGGATATTTATATGGTTCATCATTATATGGACATTTGCTGCGCTGCACTGTTATTTTACTAATATTCATTTCTGGTTTTTGTGATTAACCCTCTTGGTGTTCAGCTTGCAGTAGCTTATATTATTGTTACATATGTGCGCTGATTGTTTTTCATATATCATATCTGGGCCGACTGCCCAGCATCCCTGGGGTATACAGGTGGAAACTGTAGTCCCATCCACTTTTGCTAGATGAAAATCGCTCAGTGCTTGCAGAGCACGGCTGATATCCTCCTGTCCCAATACCAGACGTTTTTCTGGGGTTGTGTCAGTGGAGACCGAAGTTCCATCCACTTTCACAGGTAATCCATCTTTTGTTAGTTGAGGGCAGAGGCCAGTAGCACTCTGCTCAGTTGCCAGCTCAGTTGCCAGCTCTTCTGCTGGGTTGGTGTCATCATTCCGGAGCGCCGTCTGGTGCTGGGAAGGGGAGCCGGCTGCTCCATCCCCCTCACCTCATCTGGCTGCTGGGACGACATTTCTCTGGTACTGTCTCCCAGGTGCACAGATCCTTGCGAGGAAAGACAGTTTCCTCCACCCGGGCTGACTGTTGGGGAGAGAGGGCAAACACCTCTTCTTCCTTCTCCCCCTTTATCCTGATCTCCTGAATACAAATGCGCGCCACACTTTTCAGATATTTATTTGTAAAAAAAACATTGAAAGTCATTTATCATTTTCCTTTCACTTCACAATTATGTGCCAATTTGTTTTGTTTCACATAAAATACATTTATGTTTTTGGTTGTACCGTGACAAAATTTGGAAAATTTTAAGGGATATGAATACTTTTTCAAGGCACTGTACTCATAAACGCTGTGACTGCTGCACATAATGCTACAATAATGAACTTCTTTTGCTGCTGATATTCACACAGAGTTATGACAAACTTCTTTATTTATTATTTTTTGGGATCTCATGAATAATCATTTGTTTTGGAAAGCCAGATCTCCATAATAAATTTGTAATTAATTTTTAATATCTTAATGAAGATCTTCATTTTTGGTTATTAATTTTATAATATTTTAGACTGATTTTTTATTTTTTTTGTGAGTCCAGTTACCACAACAACATTATAAATTAGTATTATTTCCGCTTAAGGAGGTTGGTGTCCCTTGTTAATTTTAAAATTTATTTTTAAATGTCCCTGCCTACTCACTAGCAAACTCTCCTTTTTTTTTTTTTTTAAAACACATGGTCAAGTATTTACTGTAAATCAAAAAAACATTTATTCTGGCACATAACAAATTAAAGGGGAAGGCAGCACTGGAGACCCTGCTTGAATTTGTGCATCCTTTGGACCTCACAGCAAAAAGCTAAGAATAGAACAGCAAAATAGGGATTGGAAGAAGCACAATATAGATTAGGAGCACAATCTTGTCCTGGACTCCCAGAGGTCAGGATCAGAAGCAGGTGAGTGAGATATATGTCCCCAGTCTGTGGTACTACAACAGCCTGTGCCTTCTGTCAGACCATCCAGAAACAAGGCCATTATTTCTTTCTCTTTCTTGTAGCCTTCTCTGCAGCCGTCTCTGCAGCCTTCTCTGCAGCTTTCGTTAACCGCTTCTTCGGAGGCTGAGTCTCAGGAGGAGAGCATGTGGCAGTAGGAGGAGGAGGGGCAACCTCCGCAAGGTCTATGTATTGGGTTAGCTCACCCATCAACCCCCTGTTGATGACCTTCAACATTAGGTTTTCACTAAAGAGCCGTTGTTTAATGTCCATTCTGGCTAATTTGTGTGCCAGTACTGCGGCATAGCCCTCTTCAACGGAGGGGGGCTCTCTGAGGGCCGCAGTAGCCTCTCTAATAAAGGCACGTGTTTCCTCCTCCACCTGCCTAACCCTCCTGGGCATTCTTCTTTGAATTTGGAGGGGAGGCATCTGGGTTCTTGTGCTGGCCCTGGCCTCCTCCTGTGTGCCACTGGGCCCTGCCTCCTCCTGTGTGCCACTGGGCCCTGCCTCCTCCTGGTCCACAACTTCACCCTCCTCCTGGCTCAGCTCTGGCTGTGTATGAAAAAGGGACATAGTTATATTTTTTGCTTCATCAATCACACACATTTTTCACCTCATGACAGTTGCAAATTGAATGCTAATAAATAGAAAAGACAATCATTCTGTCCCCATCATTTTTGGCCACTACTGTCTATTGATATGTAAAACACTTTTTGTTCAAGCATTAAATAGTTAGCAATAGTAACGTCTATTTTACATCATTACTTTTAGTACAATAAATCTTTAGCTCAATACTATACCGGGCTCCATATGTCCAAATCCGGCTCCTCCAGGACCTCAGGTTGTTCCTCCGAAGAAGGCAGAGCTGGGTTGCAGGGAAGGCTGGAGGGTTGGCTGCAGGGAAGGCTGGAGAGACGTCTGTCGGTAAGGGTTGAAAGAGAATCCCTGACTTCCAGATGGTCATCAAGAAGGCTTAATTTGCTATAGTACCACAGACTGGGTTTATATACTTCCTCTGCTGCAGCTCCTGACCTCTAGGATTTCAGGACCATATTGCGCTGAGTCCTATATGTGCCCCTAATGGTCGCAATTTTGCTGTTCACATCTTTGATGGTTGCTGTGGGGATCTGTGTCTTGACAAATTCAAGCAGGGTCTCCAGTGCTGCCTTCCTGGCTACTTTTATTTTTATTTTTAGATTTTTTGGTTTCCCAGAGAACAGGAAGTTCCTTCCACCTGTCCAGGAACTCCCCCATGAATTCTGGAGTTTTGAAAGCCTGCATGATTTCTGCAAGTCAAAAGCAAGACAAATACTAGTGTCAGTCAAGACTCTTCTAATAATCTTTATCACCATATATAGGCCACAATCTCATCCACTGATGATTCAAAATTCGAAAAAATGTTACGTACCTTCGTTATCACGTTTGTTGCTTACTCCTCCCGCACAATGAACGTAGTTGCGACACATGCGTATTAGCTTTATATACACTGCGCATGCGTGAAACTCTGCACGCTTTTCCCGCCCCTGACGTTCGTTCTAGTACTTTCCCCGTCCCTTCTCGCTCATCGTAGTGCTACACAACATGGAGGAGACACAGGTGGCTGAGATTACCTCAACAGAGGATGAAATTCAGGAGGAACCAACGACCCGATCCCCGAGATATAAGGCATCCAACATGACATTCGAGGAAATGGTGGAGATGGTCGCCATTTTGAGGAGGGAGGATTACGATGCCAAGCATGGGCCATATAAAAAGCCTAATCTTGTCAAGGCCAAAATTATGGGAAAAGTGGTTAAAACTCTTCACCATAAATTCGGGGTGTCCAGAACTAAGGAACAGCTCTGAAAACGTTGGTCTGACCTCAAGTTGCGGGAGCCCGACCAATACAAAAGAATAAAGAAAGTTATCGGAAAAAGTAAGTAATTTTCATGTGTTTTAACTTCTGATAATTATTACTTGCATGTTGCTGCATGTGCTTTTCTTTAACGTTGTACAGTTAAAGATAGCAACTTTCATGATCGTGGGCACAGTAATCGGTCGTAGTAAACCTCTTTCGTTCGCTCACTAATAATACAATGTTTTGGCTGATACAGGGTTAACTAAATTTTACCATGCCTATTTTGGTGAGATTATTTTTTTGGACATGGTTGACTAAATGTGTTGGTAACTATATTTAAATAATATAACTGGATTCAGTGTAATGTAAGGAGAGGATGCTCAGCAGCTGGTTAAACATCTGGACTCAGTAGCACAAGTGTGGGCCAACAGAACAACCTTTTTAGGGTGTCATACACAGGTGATCCAGTGTATATACTTGGGGGTGTTTCCATGTGTGAAACTTTTTAAAAATATATATATATGTTCCTGTTTTGTTAAGGGATACAATCAAGTGTTTAGCTTTGAACTCTGCCAATACAGACAATTGTACCACACTTCCAAAGAATGTTTCATATTCCTCTTTCAGGCCTCAAATTTTATTTAACTAAAGTATACCTTTTCTTTCAATCTCAATAGGCCTTCAAACAGGTTCTAGACGTGAGCCTAGGAACCCCACACCTCCAACAAGAGACCCACAACCATATGATGTGGAGGAAGGAGAAGTGGAGGAAGTGGAAACTGGCACCACAACAGGTCAGTGTCATACACCCCAGATTCAGGTAATAGATGTAGGCCTGCATATTTATAATACATGGTGTGTGGTATGCCCCTCACTACACGTGGCTGATAACTCCTCTCATACCAATGCATTCCGGTAGGCGTAGAATCCTTTTGAACTTTTATTGATACAAGATAGAGTAAAATTGTAACAGATACAGACAAATGCAATTAGTAAAGGATAGTAAAATTAGTGCCTCCCTATCTATCTATCTAAGGACATAAATAGTAGACATACCGGAGATGGATCTGGAGGCTGGCTTATATATTAGCAGTCCATGTGCATGCTTCTAGGGAGAAAACGAAATGGCCGAAGAAGATGACGCAAGGCCTGATGGGATTGAAAGTACGGAGGCTTGCGTATGACAAAACTAGCTAACTATTCTAAATTGCTTCATTAAAATAGATAGGTGCAGTTATACAAAACGGCCACTAGATGGCAACATAGATTCAATGTTATTAAACCAGGAAATAGGAAAATTTCAAGCCTTGTTAATGAAGGCATGACACTCCCCGCGTGGTTTCCCACGGATACCACATATCATGGCACTCCAGAGGAGAGCAACAAAATAAGTTCAGAAACAGGTCTGAGGAAAAGTTTAGGTTGGCCTTGCCTAATGACTTTGAGTTCAACTTTCCTGACGTTTCCATCTTCACTGGGAAACACTTGGGTTATCAGACCCAAAGGCCACTAGTTTCTCCTAGATTGAGAGTCTTTCATGAGAACGATGGCACCAGGCTCTAAGTTGGGCTTGCTGTCTTGCCATTTGTTCCTAGTCTTTAGATTAGACAGGTATTGTTTCTTCCACTTGTTCCAAAAGTTGTCAGCTAAGACTTGTACTCTTTTCCATTGACATCTGTATAAGTCCTTTGTTGGACACAGCGGATGATAACATTTTTTGCTTCTGTGAGCTCATCTACTGTGTATGGCTTGTGGCAGTAATGCCAACCTTTGCAACAACTTGGTCTTGTAGGGGTACCTCTAAAGGATCTGGCTATGTGAACCAAGCAAGCTGTAGCTCTTTGTAAGGACTTCCAAGTGGAGAATTTGTGGAAGCGCTTGGATCCCAACAGTTGGTTAGAAATTGTTGTATGTAGTGTGGAAACCTGAGGATGGATATCTGAGTCAGATTCAGGTTCTAACAGTACATATGTCTCCTTTACTGGAGTGGTAGGCGCTGGCTTGTACAGGAAGGGTGGTCCTGTGAGCCATGTAGTGTCTTTGAGACGGGATGCTGGCACAGACCTTGTAGCATGATCCGCTGGGTTATGATCAGTTGAGACATAACGCCACTGGGTGTGCTGTGTCGACTTCCTGATTCTAAGGACTCTGTTGTGTACATAGAATCTTCTACTTTCGTTGTAAATGTAGCCCAACACTACCTTGCTGTCTGTGTAAAACTCTGTCCTCAAGTTCTATATCCATCTCAGATGTAATAAGTTCTGCTAGTTCTACTGCTAGTACAGCAGCACACAGTTCCAATTTTGGAATGGTGGTTTCAGGACATGGTGCTAGCTTGGCCTTGCCCATAACAAACCCAATATGAATTTGGCCCTCGATGTCTACTGACTTGAGGTAGGTTACTGCTCCTATTGCTTTAACTGAGGCATCGCAGAATACACATAACTTTCTAGACTGAACCCTTGCAGGAGGAAAGTGGGTGTATGGTCTATGTACGTGTAGGTTGGATAAAGTCTTTAAAGAGTCTCTCCATGTTACCCATAATGTCTCTTTCTCAGGAGGTAGTGGAGAATCCCAATCACATGTGTCTGCGGTGAGCTCTCTAAGCAGAATCTTACCTTGGATGATAACCGGTGCTGCAAACCCGAGTGGATCATACAGGCTGTTGATGGTGGATAAGACACCTCGCCGTGTGAAGGGCTTTGGCTCTTGGTCAACCTGAAAGGTAAGGGTGTCAGACTTGAGGTCCCAGTTGAGTCCTAGGCTGCGTTGCATAGGAAGGGAGTCTGTTGCTAAGTCCAGATCTTTGAAGTCACTGGCATAATCTTGGGAAGGGAAGGCCTCCATGACGACTTTGCTGTTTGATGCTATCTTATGCAGTCTGAGATTTGAAGAGGCAAGTGTACTTTGAGTCCTCTTGAGTAGACTTATTGCAGCTTCGGGTGAAGAAAGTGATTTCAGACTATCATCTACATAAAAGTCTCTTTCAATAAACTGTGTAACGTCTTTCTCACCTTCTTGGGCAGATAGCTTAAGTCCATAGATGGCAACAGCAGGAGATGGACTGTTACCAAAAACGTGCACTTTCATGCGGTATTCTGTAATGTTTTTAGTAGGGTCATTGTCTTTGAACCAAAGGAATCTCAAGAAGTTCCTGTGTTCTTCCTTGACTTGGAAGCTGTGAAACATTTACAGAATGTCTGCAACTATGGCAACTGCTTCCTTGCGGAATCTGATGAGGATACCAAAAAGTGTGTTGTTGAGATCTGGTCCCTTTAGGAGGACATCGTTTAATGAGATTCCTTGATGCCGAGAGCTGGAGTCAAACACTACCCGGATTTTACCTGGCTTCTTGGGGTGGTAGACGCCGAAGATTGGCAGGTACCAGCACTCTTCATCGTCTTTTAGAGGTGGAGCTATATCTCAGCATGGTCATTCTCAAACATCTTACTCATGAATGAGAAGAAATGTACTTTCATTTCTGGTTTCTTTTGGAAATTGGATCTGATGGAAGAAAAGAGTTTCAAAGCTTGTTCTCTGTTATTAGCAAGACAGGGTCTCTGCGCTTTGAAAGGCAGGGGTGCCACCCAGCTGTTTTCATTGGTTTTGTAGAATCCCTGTCTCATTATCTCCAAGAAGATATGATCTTCAATAGATGGTCCAATTTTGTGATCTTCTTTAGCATTTTGGAAAACTGAGCACCCTAAATGATCTCTGTCTTCATCACAAAGAAGATTAGTGGTGTAAGGGTTTGAATGAATTACACTGGCAGGCTTCTCTCTTATGAGGAATCTGTTGGTGCAAGGCTTAAATAGGGATGGACGTCCGCCTTCTAGTGTCTTTGTAAAGAGAGAGTTCACGCTGGTTGGTTTGTGAACACTCCCTAGGCATACGTAGCCTATGATGACCCATCCTAGATCTAGCTTCTGGGCATAGGGGGAGTTGTGGGGACCATTGATTTGTTTTCTCACCTTGTGAACTCTGATGATGTCCCTTCCAAGGAGAAGCGCTATCTCAGCCTGGGGATCTAGTTCAGGGATGAGATGTGCTATGCCCTTCAGATGTCCGTGATGAAGTGCCACCTCTGGTGTAGGGATCTCCTCTCTGTCCGTTGGGAACTGATTGCACTCGATTAGAGTTGGCAGAGGTAGGGTTGTCTGACCATCAAAGGATTCGATTTGGTAACCAGTGGCTCTTCTCCCAGTTTCTTCGCTTACCCCAGTACAAGTCTTGAGTAAGTATGAAGAGCTGGCTTCCTTGATTTTGAAGGTGTCAAAGAAGGCTGAGCTGGCGAGTGATCTGTTGCTTTGATCGTCCAAGATCACGTATAGCTTCACTGCTTTTTCTCTGCGACCCGTGGGGTACACTGTAGCAAGACAAATCTTAGAGCAGGATTTGTTAGACAGACCTTCTCCACAGACTTGGGTGCACTGGGGTGTAACTACAGGAGGTACCGTGTCTTGTTGCTCCCCGCCTTGCTCTTCCACCTGGGGGGGTGAGGGGGTAAGAGTCCATGGTGCTGGCCCTGGATGCAGAGCTGTGTTGTGCTCTGTGCTGTTGCACTCAGAGCAGTTGATGCTCACCTTGCAGTCTTTCCCAAGGTGAGAAGTTGATGTGCAGCACCTGTAACAAATTCTGTTTTCTTTGAGGAAGGTTTTGCGATCTTGGAGAGTGTTTTCTCTAAAACCTCTGCACTTTAACAACGAATGAGGCTTCTTGTGAAGAGGACACTCTCTGCTTGGATTCTGAGCTGGAGAGACACTTGTTTTGCGTACTGCAACAGGTGCGTCTTTGAAGTTGCGGGTTGGAGCAGGCTTACTTGACCTAGGGAAGGCAGAGTCAGATGATGAGATGTCAAAACTAGGATCATTTTTAACCTTTGCTTGATGGCGAATAAAGTCCACAAAATAAGAGAATGGTGGGAAGGGGACGTTGTGCTTTTGCTTGAAGTCGGAGCCTCGTGTAACCCAGATTTCTTGAAGGTTGTAAGGTAGTTTTTGCACTATAGAGTTAACGCCACGGGCTGTGTCCAGAAAGGCAAGGCCTGGAAAGTAGGGATGAGCTTCGTGTTCGAGTCGAACATACGTTCGACTCGAACATCGGCTGTTCGATCGTTCGACGATCGAACGATTTGGGCCGTTCGCGCCAAATTCGAGTGACGCGAATGGCCCACAATGCACTACGCCATCGCAGTGTCATCCAGGCGCTGTGATTGGCCAAGCATGCACTGTGACCCCGCATGCTTGGCCAATCACAGCGCCGGCAGCGAGGAGAGCAATGATTGGCCACAGGCAGGATGCCTGTGGCCAATTATTGCTGATGGGGTTTAGTACACGCCCCACACTATAAAAGGCCGCCAGCGCGGCGGCCTTGTGTAGTGTGTTCCGGAGCAGGGAAAGAGAAGCATAGACAGGGACAGTGTCATTTTTTTTCCTTTACTAATCCTGGATTCCTTGTGTTTAGGGACAAATAAGGATAGGTAGGGAGAGTGTCAGTGACAGTGTGCTATTCTGTGCTAATCCTTGTTTGTAGGGACAGAGAGGTACAGTGAGGGAAACTGACAGTGTGCTATTCTGTTCTAAATCAATTTTGCTGAACCATATTTTCAATCCTTGAGTTGAGGGACAGAGAGGTACAGTGAGTGAAACTGACAGTGTGCTATTCTGTTCTAAATCAATTTTGCTGTTCCATATTTTCAATCCCTGAGTTGAGGGACAGAGAAGGACACTCGTAGAAATTATCAGTGTGCTATTCTGTGCTAAATCTTGTTTGTAGGGAGGGACAGAGTAGGACAGTGAGGGAAAGTGTCAGTGTGCTATTCTGTTCTAAAACTTTTTTGCTGAACCATATTTTCAATCCTTGTGTTTAGGGACAGAGAAGGATAGGCAGGGGACAGTGTCAGTGTCATTGTTGCTAAGCCTCCTGCACAATATACACCTGAAGGTAGCCCTTATTGCTGTTTTTCCCATCTCCCTGCAGGCCATCCATTAAAATGTCTGGAAGGCAACCAAGGAGAGGCAGACAGTCAGGAGGCAAAAAAAGAGGGCAAGCAGGCTCTGTGTCTGGGGGCAACAGTGCTGGTCGTGTACGCGGTGCATTGTCATCAGCACATGGCCATGGGACACGCTTGTCCTTGTTTTCGGCAGCTGGACATGTTGAGCCACATCATGCCGAAGACTTGGTAGAGTGGATGACCAAGCCCACCTCATCCTCCTTATCCTCTCTCACCCAGGCTCAGGGTAGTGGCAAAGCAGCTGCCAAAGCGTCCTCTTCTCTGGTATCATTATCTAAATTAGTCAATCCTTCCCTAGACCCACCATGCCCTCCTCCTGAGGAGTCCCCCGAACTGTTTGAGCACAGTGTTGGGTACATGCTCCAGGAGGATGCCCAGCGTTTGGAAGGATCTGATGATGATACCCAGCTAGAGGAAGGCAGCAGCGTGAGAGCAGAGAGAGGGGATGCTCAAGAAGGACACCAATCTGGCAGTCATGTTCCAGCAGCTGCAGCATACTGCCAGATTGGCTCCAGTGATGAGGAGGGAGGGGATGATGAGGTCACTGACTCCACGTGGGTGCCTAATAGGAGAGAGGAGGAGGATGAGGAGGAGGCACATCTCCAACGAGGCAGGATGCCCTTGAGTGGCCAGCGTATGGGCAGCACACCGACGGAATCACACCGCAGAGCTCCGCCTGTGCAGGGCGCTGCCTCTGCCCGTCATTCAAAAAGTTCTTTGGTGTGGGCCTTTTTTGAGGCGAGTGCATCAGATCGCACAGCTGCTGTTTGCAACATATGTCTCAAGCGTATATCGCGTGGCCAAAACATCAGCCGCTTGGGCACCACATGCTTGATCAGACATATGTTGACCTGCCATGCAGCTCGTTGGCAAGCCTACCTTAAAGACCCACACCAAAGAACAAAGATGACCTCTTCTTGCACCGCATCAGCTGGGATCTCCAACCCCACTATACCTTCACTCCTCTCTGAAACCTGCTCTGAGAGGAATGAAGGTGTAGAATTAGGTGTGTCACAGGCAAGTACTTGCGGGCACTCTGCTAGCAGTACACCAACGTCCGATTCTAGCAGGCAAATTTCCCTGCCCCAGCTGCTGGACCGTCGAAAGAAGTTCACTCCCAGCCATCCACATGCCCAGCGGTTGAATGCTAGCTTGGCTAAATTGCTAGCGCTTCAACTGCTGCCTTTTCAGTTGGTAGACTCGGCCCCCTTCCGTGAGTTTGTGCAATGTGCGGTTCCTCAGTGGCAGGTTCCCAAACGACACTTTTTCGCACGGAAGGCTATTCCGGCTCTCTACAGGCATGTGGAAGGCAATGTCTTGGCCTCGTTGGACAGGGCGGTCAGCGGTAAGGTGCATATTACCGCTGACTCATGGTCCAGCAGGCATGGACAGGGACGTTACCTTTCTTTCACGGCCCATTGGGTCACTCTTTTGGCAGCTGGGAAGGATGCAGGACAAGGTGCAGTAGTGTTGGAGGTTGTCCCCCCCCCCCACGCCTCCAAAATGCTACTACTGGTTGTGACACACCTCTCTCCTCCACCCCCTCCTCTTCTTCTTCCTCCATGGCCTCTTCCTGTGGTTTGTCCTCGGAACCAGCGGTGCTCCGTAGGCGTTCAAGGGGCTACGCAAGTACGCAGGCAAAAAGATGCCATGCCGTGCTTGCGCTGGTGTGTTTGGGGGACAGGAGCCACACTGGGGCAGAGGTCCTGTCTGCTCTGCAGGGGCAGGCCGAGAGGTGGTTGACGCCACGCCAGCTTAAGCCAGGAATGGTGGTTTGCAACAATGGCACCAACCTCCTCTCCGCCCTCCGACAGGGACAACTGACCCATGTGCCCTGTATGGCTCACGTCCTTAACCTGGTGGTGCAGCGGTTCTTGGGCAGGTACCCGGGCTTACAGGATGTCCTGAGGCAGGCCAGGAAAGTCTGTGTGCATTTCCGCAGATCTTATAATGCCAGTGCTCGCCTGGCTGAGCTTCAAAAGGAGTTGAACCTGCCCAAGAACCGCCTTATATGTGACATGCCCACCAGGTGGAACTCAACGTTGGCCATGCTGCAGCGGCTGCACACGCAGCAGAGGGCCATCAATGAGTACCTGTGCGACTACGGCACCAGGACAGGGTCAGGGGAGCTCGGGTTTTTTTCACCACGCCAGTGGGGCATGATCAGGGATGCATGCACTGTCCTGGCACCATTTGAGGAGGCCACGAGGATGGTGAGCAGTGACAGTGCATGCATCAGTGACACTGTACCTCTTGTCCACCTGTTGGAGCACACGCTGCGTGGAATAATGGACAGGGCACTTGAGGCAGAACAGAGGCAGGAAGAGGAGGACTTCCTTGCCTCTCAAGGCCCCCTTTACCCAGACAGTGTTCCTTCTGTCCCACCCATCGCACAGGAAGAGGAGGAGGAGGAGGAGGAGGAGGATTGTGTCAGCATGGAGGTGGAGGCTGGCACTCAGCATCAGCAGCAGCAGTCTTTTAGGGATGATTTACAGTCCCAAGAAACCAGTGGACTTGTACGTGGCTGGGAGGAGGTGGCTGCGGATCATGTCGTCCTTAGTGACCCAGAGGACTCCGGACTGAATGCCTCAGCTAACCTACGCTGCATGGCCTCCCTGATCCTGCAAAGTCTGCGGAAGGATCCTCGTATTCTTCGGATCAAGGAGAGGGACCATTACTGGCTGGCCACTCTCCTTGATCCACGGTACAAGGGTAAGGTTGCGGACCTTATCGTACCGTCGCAGAGGGAGAAGAGGATGAGACAACTCAAGGGGGGGCTTGGAGAAAGGTCTGTGCAACGCGTTCCCAGAGACTGGGAGGTTACAAACTCCTGGTCCTGGACAACGAGTTGCTGAGGCTTCGGGCAGTCAAAGAAGGAGCGGTGGGGAAGGTGGCCATCTGACCGATGCGTTCAGACAATTCTTTAGTCCGCAGCCCCAAAGTATGATCGGTTCCAGCAACCATCGCCAGCGTCTGATATACATGGTGCAGGAATACCTAGGGGCAAGGTCAGACTTCTGTAACTAGGTCACTCAAGTCTCTTAGCTTTTGGTAGCCTTTGTTAGGAATCTTGGGAAAGTCCTCTATTCTTTTAAAAAGAGAGTTTTCTATAACTTCTGGGGAACCGTAACATTCATCAATCCTCTCCCATATCATGCTCAGCCCTTTGGTTGGGTAATTAATCTTAATGTCTCTGATTCTCCTTGCATGTTCTGATGACTCATTCCCCATTGACTAAGAGATCGGCTACTTCACTTGCTTTTAAGTCAAGATCCCTTGTTGCATTTCTGAAGGACGAAAGCCATGCTCTATAACTTTCAGGGCGATCGTTAAACTTTGCAAGTCCTTTTGCTAACAGTTCACGTCGTGCTAAGAACTTGAAGAAATCTGACATACCTTGATTGTTGTGTGAGTAGCCAGGGGGCGCTCTATTGTGCCAGTAACTTGGTGGATAGTTGCGGTTATCAGGGATACTGTCGCTGTATCTTTTAGACCGTCGTTCTTCATTTTCGATTTGGTCAACTGTGACGTAGTGTTTTGATAGTCTGGATGCAGAATTTGCTGAAAACTGACTTAGTGCGGGTTTACTTTCTTGCTTGATATAAGGCGTGTGAATGGCGGGGGTTGATTCCGCTCTTGGCGCTGTAAGCGGGCAGTTGTCTGGTTCAGCGTGTCGCTGCACATATTCTGAGGTACGCTCTGTACTGTCGTGAGGAACGGATTTTTCCCCAAACACGTTGCTGAGCCGCTCACTGATGGGGGTGGCAAATTCCTCTAAGATGTCTGCCTCAGCGACTGCTGCTGCTGCTTCCTTCTCTACAGCCAACTTCTCTGACTCATCTTCTATGCGTAGCTTCTCTAATTTCATTTGCATCTCTTTTTCAGCAAAGGCAGCCTTTACTTTTGCAGATTCTGCTTTTGTGCGGGCAATGGCGATTGTTTCGCTTTTCACTGACCTCTTTGTGCTCCTGTAGTTAACTTCTGACCTTGTCGCGAAGTGCTCTGACTTTGTCTGTGACATGGTGTTTCGCTATATGGAAGCTGGTAACACTGCTGTCTTACTGACATTCTGTGTGCTGGCTGTGCTTAGAAGCCTTAGTTTTACTTGTGATCTGTATGCTAGCCGTGCTTAGAAGCCTCAGTTTTACTGTTATGCCCCTCACCACAAGTGGCTGAGGTGTATTTGAGCACACTGATAACTCCTCTCATACCAATGCATTCCGGTAGGCGTAGAATCCTTTTGAACTTATATTGATACAAGATAGAGTAAAACTGTAACAGATACAGACAAATGCAATTAGTAAAAGATAGTACAATTAGTGCCTTCCTATCTATCTATCTATCTATCTATCTAAGGACATAAATAGTAGAAATACCGGAGATGGATCTGGAGGCTGGCTTATATATAAGCAGTCCATGTGCATGCTTCCAGGGAGAAAACGAAATGGCCGAAGAAGGTGACGCAAGGCCTGATGGGATTGAAAGTACGGAGGCTTGCGTGTGACAAAACTAGCTAACTATTCTAAATTTCTTCATTAAAATAGATAGGTGCAGTTATACAAAACGACCACTAGATGGCAACATAGATTAAATGTTATTAAACCAGAAAATAGGAAAATTTCAAGCCTTGTTAATGAAGGCATGACAGTGTGTTTTTAAATTATAAGTGCTGTTCTGCCTGTGGAGCAAGAAAGTTTCACAAGTCACAGTGCCCAGATCCTGATACAATACCTAATGGTCTGCTGTCGTGACCTTGAATAAATAAAGGGAGACTTGCTACAGATCAGGCAAAACATCATGGATGTGCTTGGGCGGGTTTAAGTTTTAAAAAAAAACAGTTTGAATTTTTTTGTTTGTAATGTTTTTGTTTTGTTTTTTGAGCTTTAGAAGTTCCAGTTTTGAAAATGTTTTAAACCATGCCTGTTCATGCGTTTTAGCAAAAAGAATATTTTTAAAAAGAACAAAAATATTTTTGTACTTTATAAAAAAAAACGCACATTTAAAATGTGCAAATAGTAAAAAGCTTTTATACTCAACAATGTGTGGCTTCTTATATCAATGTTGCCAAAAGTAAGAAACATTATTTTTGGTGTTTACACTGACAATGTTGGGTATTTACTAAAGGAAAATACACATGGCACTACAAGTGCACTAGGAGAACCTAGGAGAAAGATAAAAGAAACAAGCAAAAAAAAATAAAAAATATTTTTTCAACTGAAAATATTAAATACAGGCTCTGGCCAGCCTGTAATTAAACACCCTCCTCTCAGGGGTGAGGCTCCTTTGAGGAAATGGCCTCATAAGATGGGGACCCAGCACAAACGCCTCATCCACGACAAAAACGAATGGGAGTCCCTCCACATTCTCTGCCGCAGGTGGCAATGCCAGGTCATCAGATAGGAGCCGTTTGGCAAACTCAGTCTGTGGAAATACTCCGCCATCAGACATCCGTCCATTTTTCTTTCTCGTACATCACGGGACACAGAGCGGCATAGTCATTACTATGTGGGTTATATAGTTTACCTTCAGGTGCTGGCACTGGCAACTTCCAAACCGGAAGTACCCTCCCCTATATAAGCCCCTCCCATCCGGGAGCACCTCAGTTTTTTGCCAGTGTCTAAGGTGTTGGCCAAGAAGTAACATGTGTTTTTCACTGAGCTTGCGTACAGGTTCTTTTGGGCCTCATTAAGCTATTCCGGATCCGACCAAAAAAGCTTCATAGCTAAATGGTCGGTACCCGGGCCTTGCAGAGAAGAGCAAGGTTTTGCCTGTAATGCTTCTCTTAGGAGGGCTGGACCCTGGGATCCAGAGCTCTGGTCATACCCACGACCAAGATGTTTTCTGTGCAGGGTGCTATACAGGTCCAGGGGAGTGGAATCCTTGGGAACCCGGTCCCTGAAGGTTTAATTACAATGCCTTCCGTGATAGGTGAAGTTTGGGCTTCTGTGGACCAAACAGAGTCCTGCGGCGGGGAAAAGGTAAGTGGGGGCCCCTCAGGAACTTGGTTCTATTGAGGGGACCCCCAAGCCTAATATGTCTTTCTGCCTGTTACCTAACGGTATTCCCGCTAAATATTTATGCATGCCTGTAACTACTATAAAATGTAATATTTTTAATAGTGGTCAAGAAAAAAAAAATATATATAGACTGCGGTACCTGTGTTAATCCACTAGAGGCCGCTGTGGAACGTTTCTTGTCATGTGGACTAGTTTCTTTTCATCAGA